>JAZHEH010000185.1:8607500-9985950 GCA_036589455.1 Ateles fusciceps | reverse complement strand
TAAAAGCAAAATGCTTAAAGGAATTCCGTTGTCTGTCATAGAGCTTATAGAGAAGGGTGCTTTGGGAGCCAGGTAGCAATATGTTGATAACTGACGCAAAGGGACCTATATACCTTAGAGAATAGCAAGCTGGCTCGAAGAGTCAGGAAGGGCTTATTTTAGGAATCAGGCCCATGGTGGGGAGGGTTCAAGGAAGCAGGTGTCTCTTGTAGAATGGGCGCTCTCAGAAAAGCAGGGATAATTCAGTTATTGGGTCTCTAATCCATTTCACCTGGGAGGCAGGAAGAATGGAGAACACTCACATCGTTACTGAAGAAAATTGTCAGGAGAAAGAGATGTTTGGGTTTGGGGTTGTACGAGGTTTTTTTTGTTGTTGTTTTTTAATTTATTGTATTAGTGTCCCAGTGTTGCTGTAACAAACTGCCACAAACTTAAGGACTTAAAACAACACACATTTACTATCTTACAGTACTGGAGGCCAGAAGTCCAAAGTCAGTGCAAAGGGCTAAAGTCAAGCAGGTTCGGAAAGGAGAACCTGTCTCCTCGCCTTCCTTAGCTTCTCAGGAGTCGCCTGCGTTCCTTGGCCCCTTCCTCACGTCACCCCAACTTCTCGCTTCCGTTGTCACATCTTCTCTCCACTGTGACCCTCTGCCTCCCCCCCTCCTATAAAGACCCTTGTGAGGACCTGAGGCCCACACAGGGAATCCAGGAGAATTCCCCTATTATCTTAATCACATCTGCAAATCCCCTCTTGCCACAGAAAGTCACGCGCTCTCAGGTCCTGAGAGTTAGGACGTTATCTTTGGGAGGTATTATTCCGCCCAACATATCTATATTCAGACAAAATTGCAGGGTGGTCCTGTGCCACGTGGTCGGGTCCTGGGGACCCCCGGTCTAATCAATGCTGCTGTACTGAACGCTTTATGTTCGGCTGGGGGACAGCACCACCTGGTGGTAACACTCGGTAAAGCATCCATCAGCTGCAGAGCCGCTTTTCCTTTGGGGTCCTCTTCACGTTTCCCACCTTCCCCCACAATCCCACCGATCCCTTGCGGCCACAGCTTGCCTTCTTAGACACAAAGCAGGCAGGAGTTTGCGAGAGAGAAGGCGAAGTCGTGAGGACGCCTCGTGATAAAGATCAGAGCCTGTTCTCCGCTTTCCTCCTTCCCTCTTTCTTTGGAGAATTTCCTCAGACACTGCAGCTACATCCTTGTGAATGTTGAAGGATTTCTGGAAATCCTCATCACTTCTCATATTTTCCTAAGTGAGCAGGTAACTTGGATAAGAACTGTATATCATGGCCCATTTAGATTCCTGTTCCTGTTTGGAAGTTAATGACTTCATCAGTGAGTTAAGGCTAGGAGTGTTCATTGTGTTTTCTAGAAAACTCGAAACCAAGCGGAATCACAGATACACAAGGTGACAGAAACAAGACTCAAAAACCTCTGAGTAGGCTGTTGGTGTGTTTCAAAACAAAAGAAATAAAAATTCCTATAAATAAATGTAAAATTTAGCATTTTTAGTTCAAGCCATCAACCGCGTAGACATGGGAAGAAAAACACACTTACAGATATCAAGTAGGAATTTTATTTCACTGTAGCTTAGCAAAGATAATATAAAATTGCTGCCAAAAAAGCCAGGTCCTTCTGGTCTGGACCCACAGAAACAATTCAGTAAAAAGGAAGGTACCTCTACTGTGTGTGTCACACCACACCTGAGGACAGATTTCCCTTCCATGCTCATGACTTCAAGAGTTGCATTAACAAATGTCAATTATCCAGAGCCTGCCATGTACCCAGCACTGTACTGGGCCTGAGGACACAAATATAAAAACCTAAACATAGAAGGTTAATATAGCTTTAAAACTGTGTACTATGTATCCATAGAATGAAATACTAGCCATCCACGACAAATGATTTTTGTTGTGTATTTACTGAGACGGAAGACATTCATAATACATCATCAAGTTAAAAAATATTCAAAATATAATGTGTTCATTGGGTTCCATCCCTTTTTACTGAAAAAGTTGAAAGAATATACATTAAAAGTTAACATTGATTGTCAGCCGGCAGTTTTTTTCTGTAAATCTACATTCTTTTATCTATAATGAACATACATTACTTGTATCTTTTTTTTTTTTTTTTTTTGAGACACAGTCTCACTCTGTTGCTGGGGGAGTGCCGTGGCGTGGTCTCACCTCATTGCAACCTCCGCCTCCCAGGTTCAAGCTACTCCCCTGCCTCAGCCTCCCAAGCTGGGGCTACAGGTACGCGCCACCACACCCAGCTAATTATTTGTATTTTTAGTGGAGACGGGGTTTCACCACGTTAACCAGGATGGTCTTGATCTGACCTTGTGATCCGCCTGCCGTGGCCTCCCAAAGTGCTGTGATTACAGCCTTGAGCCACCGCACCCGGCCTGTATCCCTTTTTAAAGTTATTTAAGGAGATACCATTTTGTTGTATATTTATTAACACAGACATTCATAATATATCATCAAGTTAAAAAATATACAAAACTGTGTTAATAGGGTTCCATCCCCTTTTATTTAAAAAGTTGAAGGAAAATACATTATAAATTAACATTTATTATCAGCAGGGAGTTTTTTTCTGAAAACCTGTATTTTTTTTATATAATGAACATATATTATTTGTATCCATTTTTAAAGTTCTTTAAGAAAATAGAACTTAGTTACAAATTTAGTTTTTCAATCCTAAGAAGTATTAGGGACGATCATCACCTGCTGAGGCATTGCCAGGTAGGCTGTTAGTTAACAATGGGATTTTGCATTTAACCGTTTAACAAAAGAAAGTGAATAAATGAACAGAAGTGAAGCGGCAGCCTGGTGCGGTGGCTCACGCCTGTAATCTCAGCACTTTGGGAGGCCAAGGTAGGTGGATCACCTGAGGTCAGGAGTTCAAGACCAGCTTGGCCAACATGGTAAAACCATGTCTCTACTAAACATACAAAAATTAGCCAGACATGGTGGTGCATGCCTGTAGTCTCAGCTACTCGGGAGGCTGAGGCAGGAGAATCGCGTGAACCCAGGATGCGGAGGTTGCCATGGGCCGAGATTGCGCCATTGCACTCCAGCCTGGGTGACAAGAGCGAAACTCCGTCTCAAAAAAAAAAAAAGTGCGGTGGCAGTTACCCAGGTGTGCCATCAGATGGCACCAAAGCAGCTAATATTTAAGAGCAGAAACTGAAGAGCTTTTGCTCCAAAGAAACAACTACATGAGATTTTAAATATTTAAGATTATCTGGACAGAATAAGTGTTTTTGTTTGCTTGCTTGCTTGCTTGCTTTGAGACAGAGTCTCAGTCTTTCACCCAGGCTGGAGCACAGTGATATGACCACAGCTCACTGCAGCTTTGACCTGCTGGCCTCAAGCTATCCTCCCACCTCAGCCTCCCTAGTAGCTGGAACTCCAAGTGCAAACCCCACCACACCCAGCTACTTTTAAAAAATTTTTTGTAGAGATGAGGGTCTCACTATATTGTCCAGGCTGGTCTTGAACTCCCAGACTCGAGAGATTCACCCGCTTCAGCCTCCCAAAGTGCTGGGCTTGAGCCACCACACCTGGTTTGTTTTGTTAATGATGCATTTGATGTTATACAAAACTTTTCAAAATGATAGCCAAGCATGCAAATGTTTGCTTTAGTGGTTTTTCGGGGTGGGGTGCTTTTGGATTTTTGTAGCAATACAACTCATACACAAAAACCTACTGTACCAGTTCTGTGGGTCAAAAATCTAAAATGTTCTTGAGATGTGATTACTCTGACTCTTAACCCTGAGTCTACAATGATCTCTAAGTTTCTAGGAGGCAGTTTCAAGATTCCGAAGCAGACAGTCATTAATAATGAATGATTATTCATCGCAGTAGCTGGTTCTCATTGGGGTGATGAGATTTGATCACTTCCTTGCCCTCTGTCTTCCCTGCCACTCTCTCCTTCCTCCCAAGAGCACAGCTAGCTCCCAGCATCTTTGCTAATCTGAAGGACAGTGTCTCACCTAATCAGGCTGAGTTTGAGCAAGGACTTGGGAGCGTATCTACTTCTGAGTCTGTGCTGCTGCCTTCAACAAGTTGCTGCTTGCTCTGTCTCCTTCCTGTACACAATTGACATGGTTCCCATGGGAATGCCCCGTTGGAGAGTGATGCTGTGTTTTCTTATAACCCCCACCTTTCGTCATGGTGACCATAGCAGGCATTAAACTCGCTTCAGAAAAATGAATGGTTGCAAAAGAAAGTTTTCAACAGGTGGGCACAAAAAGGCCCAGAAAGCTCTAAGAGCTCACAGTTGGAGAAACACACCTAGACTCTATGGGTGGTAAAAAGACCGCTAAGACTACGAGGCAGGAAAAGCCACAGAGGGACACAAAGGACCAGGCTAATGATTCTGACACCAGCACTGGTACTTTGTCCACGGCAGCAGGATCAGAAATGTGCATCACTCCAGCGGTCACTGTCTGTGCACTCTTCCCAATAGCTTCATTTCCCCTCCCTCTGCTGCCACCTCACCCAACCACCCCTGCCTGTGGCAAAGAGAAATCATTCTCATTGGGATAAGTGAGAAAACTATGACTGTTTACCCTACTTGACTCTCAGCATTTGAGTGTGTGTTTGTGTGTGCGCATGCATGCTATCGTATCATGAAATTTAAAAATGTTGGCCAGGCACGGTGGCTCACTCCTGTAATCCCAGCACTTTGGGAGGCCGAGGCAGGCAGATCATGAGGTCAGGAGTTCGAGACCAGCCTGACCAACGTGGTGAAACCCCGTCTCTACTAAAAACACAAAAATTAGCTGGACGTGGTGGTGGGCACCTGTAACCCCAGCTACTTGGGAGGCTGAGGCAAGAGAATCGCTTGAACCCTGAAGGTGGAGGTTGTGGTGAGCCAAGATCACACCACCACACTCCAGCCTGGTGACACAGCAAGACTTCATCTCAAAAATAATAATAATAATTCAGTGAGACGATTCTTAAGAAAATTCATTGCTGTAGATGTGGCATATTCTATATCAGAGGTTGACACTGGAGTTTGGATCAATCAGATTTTACTCCATGAAAATGAGCATGGATCTTAATCCTGTAGGTAAATTATCCACAGAAAATGTACATCACCTGGAGAGCCATTCATAAAGGGTGTTCAGGGCTGGGCATGGTGGCTTACGCCTGTAATCCCAGCACTTTGGGAGGCCAAGGCGGGCGGATCACGAGGTCAAGAGATCAGGACCATCCTGGCCAACATGGTGAAACCCTGTCTCTACTAAAAATGCAAAAAAAAATTAGCTGGGCGTGGTGGCGCGCACCTGTAGTCCCAGCTACTCGGGAGCCTGAGGCAGGAGAATCACTTGAACCCAGGAGGCGGAGGTTGCAGTGAGCCGAGATCGCGCCACTGTACTCTAGCCAGGCACCTGGCGACAGAGCAAGACTCTGTTTCAAAAAAAAAAAAAAAGGGGGGGGTCTTCACTTACCATGCTCAAATTGTTTTCAAAGAACCTCAGCAAAGGAAGAGATGGGTTTCCATTTTCTCAGGCTGGTGTTTTTGAGTCAGTGCTGATAAAATAAGGTATTGGAAAACCAGGTTTCAAAGAGTGATGTCACCCACCCCACCCCCCCAGGGAGTTTTGATTCCACACAGGGCAGTGATGTGCTTCTAAAAGTGTCTCTCATTTTCTTCCTACAGCTTGATCATTATCCTTCTGTGAGCTACCATCTGCCAAGTTCATCCGACACACTCTTCAACTCTCCCAAGTCGCTCTTTCTGGGAAGAGTTATAGGTAAGAATGTGGTTCGTTAGGTATAAATGTATGTTAAGAATACATTTGGGTAATGTGATTTTGGATTTTGAAACTATCAGGTAAATTTCTCTCACTGGGGCCAGTCACGAGTATCTTCTCTGTACAGAAAAGTTAAACGGTTGTTCTTGGTGTTTGTACAAGAGAAGCGTCAGCAAATCATCTTTGGGGTAAATTGCTCATGTAACTCATTCTAAAGCTACTCATTTGCCTTTGAAATACATTGTGATTAGGCTGGGCGTGGTGGGTGATGCCTGTAATCCCAGCACTTTGGGAGACTAAGGTGGGCGGATCACTTGAGATCAGGAGTTCGAGACCAGCCTGGCCAACATGGTGAAACCCCATCTGTAATAAAAATACAAACATTAGCTGGGCATGGTGGCACACACCTGTAGTCCTAGCTACACAGGAGGCTGAGGCAGGGAGAATCGCTTGAACCCAGGAGGTGGAGGTTGCAGTGAACCAAGATCACGCCACTGCACTCCCGCCTGGGTGACAGAGCGAGACTCTATCTCAAAAAAATAAAATAAAAACAAAATAGAAATACATTGTGATTGGTGCTGGGGGCTTCTAAGTCAACAATGGTAATGGAACTGGTGTTGTTTGCTGTGTGGCATAAACTACAACTCAGGCGAAGGCAAGTCTGCTCCAGGCTTCTCTATGTAGAATTTGGTTTATTACAGGCCTCTACCTACTGGCAATAGGATGTAATTTAACATTTCCTTTGTCAAAGCATATCAACATGACTCTGTCTTCCCCTCACTCACAAGCAAGCGCCTTGATATTAATTGCAGATTAGAAGGACAATAAGGAATTTGACAATGTGACAGAACACCCTTCCCCCACGTGTGATTGTGATTTCCGGAGTCTCCTTGTCCTTCTCTTCACCAGAGGAGATTAGCACAGTGCAGAACTAAAAATGCGTACCATGAACCTCAGATACATGAAGGTTACACCCTAAATTTTTAAAATATGATTGATGAAGTATTTTTAAATATTTAATGTGAAGCCAATGAACTTTTTTTACTATGAGGCTGTGTACTGTAAACCCCAAATGAAAACAGTAAGATGGTGGTGACATTCGGGTGGGTAGGGAGGTCCCTCGGTGGCCAATGGATAGAAGTGATCAGAGTAGCATTAATGGTAAAAATGCTCACTTAGAATCACGGGGTAGGGGTCACCGAAAATGGGGAGTGAGCAGGAGACTGAACCTATAATAAAAATAACATTGTGCACTTATGTCAGATTTACTGTAGGCCAGACTCCAATTTAAGCTCTTTGTAGATATTAACCCATTTAATATTCATAACAATTGTATGAGGTAGTTGAGATTATGATCTCCACTTTTTATATGAAAAAACTGAAGCCCAAAGAGATTACATACCTGGCCACCTGGGTAATAAGTGGCAGAACGAAAATTTGAACTCAGGCAATCAGACATCAAGGGAGCTCTTTACTGTGCTGTAATCCCTGTGGTGGTTAATCGAGAAATGCAAAGAGAAAGACAGAGAGGATGGTTGGGGCAGGAGATAAGTGCTGAGGTCGACCAGTTAAGGGATAAAGCCTACATCTTGTGCCAGAAAGTGGTCAAGAACGAAAAGGATTTCTGGGTTTAGAACTAGGCACACGCCAGTCCGGCTGGTGAAGGAGCCATCCAGAAGACAGTGGGAAAACAGGTGTGTGCGTGAAGCCCAAGACTACACACTCAGTGAACAAGACAGTAGGGAGCAGCAGGTGAAAAGTCAAAGGCAGGAACTGGAAAACAAACAAGGACTCAAATGTATTGATCATTGGTCCTTAGATATTGTACGATCTGAAAGGATAATTAAATTGCTCCTGCTAAATCCTTTGCATCCTAAAAACGGCACTCAGGCACATTCTCAAATCTAGCTTTGGGTTATCTTACCCTGATGTCCTTATCTGAATTTTCTCCAACATTTCCTATAGTTGCTGTAGCTTTACAGATCTTATCACCACTTTTATTGTCTGTGAACAAGAAGAGACTTTGTGACATTGCCTGTTACATGTGTAAATACAGGAAACGAATGTCACAGCAATCCAATGAAATGAGATCCCTGATTATGAACCTCATTTTGCAGATGAGAAAACAGAAGCAGAAGAAGGTCAATTTGACAAAAATTACTCAACTAATCTTGGGGAAGCAGAGTTTGGAAAGAAGGTCTCTCTGATGAGAGTCCAGACTCTTAAGTAGATCAAACAAACTTGCCATTCATGGTCAAGCTCCAGAAGAGCGATGTGTTTGAAAGTTGAGCAACGCCATCAGTTAACAACAAAAGGTGGCTGTTCAGTGGAGTAGGGCCTTGGCATTCATAAGGCATGGATCTGAGACTTTGGTGAATACCCACTTTCCACCAGAGGCACTCCCACAGTTCAGTCAAGAATACTTTAAAATGTTGTGCTCCTTCAAACCATGTGATTCCATCAAACAAACTCTACACTATGATACTGTGATGTTCCTAGAGATACTACGCTATGACATTCCTAAAGTAACATCAACTATAAACATATCTGAAAAAATAGACTTTTTATTACTTTGTGAAACCTACAAAGTCCAATTTTGATGGGAATGTTGGATGATTTCTATGTTCTGTCACTATAAGGAATATTCTCTGGTTCCTCTGTTTTTCCGGTCATGTAACTAAATTCACATTTAGCACAAGTGTAATAAACCGTGTGGCCTAGACCTTCAAGGTCATGAACAAATAACATCATGAAGGCCACATCTTCTACAACTAAGAGTGTACCGTGCAATCAATCTGTGCGCGGCTAAAGTCTGCCATGAGCCTCGGATACATGGTTACTCCCTGACTTTTGTGTACACCCAAGGAAAAGGTTGATGCATACACAAACTAGGTAACTGTGCGTGTGACAGTGAGTTACAGAAAACACAAATCAACACCTGTAAGGAGGTCCACAGTTCCAAGATGGAAATAGTGTCATGCATGTGAGAGTAGTCAGGGCTCCAGCAGTGGACCCTTGGTGCACTGACTTCTAGCAGAGATCGTCTCTCATGCCTACAAGCCCATGAACTCCCTGCAGGCCAAGATAGCATCTCATAGTTCCACCATATACTAACAAGGGGCAAGTGAGCAATAACTATTTGTTGAGTTAATAAAGAGTAAAAGAGGAACAAAACAGAAAGAATATCATTGTAGACGTATACTACAGGGTGAAAGGGTATGATGATCCTAACAGAATCAGTAAGATTAGCACAGAGGTGAGATCTGCAGTCCTCACGTAGCTCACAGCCTGAAAGCGGGCATCTGACAATCATGGAGAAAAAAGAATACAGACTTCAGAATGGGGCAGAGCTGGTTAGACTTGAATCCAGTTCTCCTCTGTTAGCATTGAAATCTTGGCCCTGTTGCTTTCTTAGTGAAACCTCTCAGAGCCTGGGTCCCCTCAGTTGCAAAATGGGGAACACAAATACCAATTTACAGGTTGTTAGCTCCCTGAGGGCAGAGATTGCTGGGCAGAGACTTTTTTTTTTAAACTAATCTATTTGCAGCAGCCTTATCAGTGCCTATCATATAAAAAGGGCTCAAATAATATTTGTGGAGTACATGAACTACTCTTTTAATATGAAGCTAAGAATGTCTTAAGACATATCCAACACAATGCCTAATACATAAATAATCACCATTTTTATGCTGGCCACATGCCAGTTATTATGCTGTATGCTGTAAGTACAATACTGTCTGCATTCCTCACCACACCACAGACCATTGTTGCCCTCGTTGTATAGAAGAAGGAACTAAGGCTCAAATCAATGAAGTTATTTTCTTTTTTTATATTGCATTTTAGGGTTAGGGGTGCATGTGAAGAACATGCAAGATTGTTGCATAGGTACACACATGGCAGTGTGATTTGCTGCCTTCCTCCCCATCACCTATATCTGGCATTTCTCCCCATGCTATCTCTCCCCAACTCCCCACACCCCGCTGTCCCTCCCCTACTTCCCCAAATGAAGTTATTTTCTTAAAGTAGGGTTTCCCAACAGTAGAACTATTGACATTTGGGGCCAGAAAATTATGTGTTAAGGGGCTGTCTTGGGCATTACAGAATGTTTAGCAACCTCCCTGGCCTTTACCCACTAGATATAATTACTACCCCAAGTTGTGACAACCAAAAATGTCTCCTGACATTGCTAAATGTCCCCCCGGGAGAGAAAAATCAGTACCAGTTGAAAACCACTGGCTTCAAGCCACCCAGCTAGTCAGTGGTGATGCTGAGATTTGAAAAGCGTGATTTGTGACCCAAGACCTATGCTTTGCTTTCTGATGACACCTGCATCTTCCAGAATCATGAGGAAGCAAGGATGAGATCAGATATTCTGAAGCTAAAATTCTGTTAATAAAATTGAAGGAGTCACAGTGAAGACCCCAAAAAGACATGTCAGTACCCGTATTTGATGTATTTCATAGGGTCAGGGCTAAGGAGGAATATGCTTAAATGTCTCTTTGAAAACAACATATGCTTCAGTGAGAGACAACCCATTTGCATTTCCTAGCTGTGTAAAAATCCATCTGTATAGACATGTGTATTGAACTTGCAACAAGCATGTACTCTGGCCAGGTTTTGAAATCCCCTGGAGATTCATGACCTGGAGTTGTTGCTTTGCTAGGTCAGCTGCTAATCAGAAACTGATCCTATAAAAGAAAGAGAAGAAGATGGCTCTAAATACCTAAGATGACTTCACACTGAGCTCTTTGATGAGCACTGCTCAAAAAGGGAACATAAAAAGGATGGAAGAAAGGCTACCTAATCAAAGACAAGTGTGATCTTTATATAGGGGATGGAGGATATATGTTCAAGATATAACAGTGTGATCATTGCCAACCAACAGCAAACTTTTAGAATGGATTCTTACATAATTCTGAATGCTTCTAGAAGGAATTCAGGATCACTAGCAATCAGCAAAGTTCCACAAAAGAGAAATCTCACCAGACTTAGTTATGTCCATCTTTTCTCCCTTATTTTCATCTTTTTTACCAGCTGAGTGATGTCATAGACTTTATCTTTCAGCAACAAATTTAATGGTCTCTCAAGAAACCCTCAAGGAAGAAAAATATAACTTGAAGCTGAAAGTGGGGTCTTCTGTTTGCTCACGTCCTTTTCAGCATTTCTATTGATGCCTTGGAGAAAGACACAAATAGCACGTTTATTAAGTTCGCAAATGTCACAATGCTGAGAGGGAGGGTTTAATATGATGGATTATGAAGAACATTTCAAAACCATCTTGACAGGCGAGGACGATGGCATGAGAATAATAAGATGAAATGTAATAGAAATAAACTTAATTGCTGCCAGCGCTATGCCTCCTATAAACCCTGCGGGACTGTGAGCCAATTAAACCTCTTTCCTTATAAATACCCAGTCTCAGGTACTTCTTTATAGCAGTGCAAGAACAGCCTAATACAATCTCTTACTCTACCATTTGCCAATTGTATGACTTTGTTGGGTTACTTAACATTGCGTGTATCTGTTTTTCTCATGTGTAAAATAGAATAGTAATAATCTCTTTGTCAAGGATTCAGCAAAATAATACATGTTTAGCAGGTAGCACAATCTGCCACATAGTGTATGTGTAATAAATATTAGTTTTTTTACTTTGCCATAATCAGCAAATGTATACTCATTATATGTCAGGTGCCAGGCATTGTATAAGTCCCTGGAATATCACTAGGGCCAAAGACAGGCACAGTTTCTGCCTTTGGAAGCTATGTATTCAAATCCAGTTCTCAGAGGTTTCTCTTGGGAGAACCCTAAGCAAGACAGGTGATCATACAATGTGTCAGTATGCACTGGGTCACATTTTTAGAGCTTCAGTTTCTGGAAAAGAAGATAATGGAAAGGCAATTAGAAGTAAAAAGACAAGAGGGTGGGATAAATAGAAAAAAGTATAGAATTATTTGGGAGCAAGTAGGGAGGGCACTTGAGCCAGTCCAGGAGTAAAGGAAGGCATCCTAGAGGAAGTAATGCAGAAGCTGGGACCCTAATGGTGCGTTAGAATCATCTGGGTAAAGGAGTGGGCTAAAGTAGAGGGCATAAGGGTCAGGGAGGTCAGCTCTCCATTCTACACAGCAGTCTACCCAAAACTGTGGGGCTCAAAGCCATAGTTTATTATTTCTCGCAGTTCTGTGGATTGACAGAGTGGTGGTTCTGCTTCATGACTTCAGGCGGGGTGTAAGAATGACTGGATAGCCCAAAATAGCCTCACTCATGTGGCTGGCAGCAAGTGCTGGCTACCCAGGAGCTCTTTGGGGCCATGAGCCAGGGGCTCAGTTCTCCTTTAAGGGTTCCAAATTATGGCTGCTGGGGCTACCTCCCAGCATAGTGACTGAGCTCCAAGAAGGAGCATTCCAAAAAGCAAACGTAGAAGCTGGAGGTCTCTAAGAGCCACCATTCTTGCCACATGCTATTGACCAAAATCTGGGTTCCAGCCCACGTTCCAAGAGAGAGGGAGCAGACTCTATGTCCTGATGGCATTGTGGCCAGGTCACACTGCAAAGAAACATGCCATTGGGAGTTACGGTGATGACATCTTTGGAAACACAATGTGCTATGAGGGAAATTTGAAGAACCACCACAAGTTGCATTCAGAACGGTGGAAAGTAGGATGTGAGGATGCAGGTGATAAAAACGCCAGAGCATAAGCAGGGTTCAGATCAAAGCGGGCTTTACCAGCAGGGCCACATGTCCTGCTTTGCCCGGGACAGACCCAAGCTACTCCTGCCAGGACCAGAGTAAATTACTAGCACTGCCCACTTTTACTCTAATAATAGGACTGTGCAGATTGATACATTGTACCATCACCTGTCTTGTTTGGGTTCTCCCAGAGAAACCCTGGAGAATTCTATTTGAATGTAAGAAGTTTACCTGGAAGACAATCCCATAAAGCAAGCAGGAGAGTAGAGACGTGAAACAGGGAAAGGGGCGGAGCATTGCCAAGCCACTCACCACAGTGGGCAACTAGAACATAATCCTACTGAGGCATCCTGGAAGATGGTGCGAGACGTGCCTCTGAGCGTCCCAACCGAGGCAGAGGAAGCCAGGGCATCTCTCCACCTCCTCCCGTCCTGCATGGATGAGGGCTGCTTCCTGCAGCACCAACTCCCCAGCATTTCTGGCTTGTCCTTTGTTTACATCCAACATGCTCCTGAGGCCAGACGAAAGTGCAGATGACAGGGAATCACAGTCAGTGGTTCCTGGAGCAGGACTGAGGTGAATGCTGGGCACTGACAGGCATCTGCCATGTTACAGATTTATTTATAAGCTATGTTAAGGTTTTAATGTTATCTTAGGGGTGTCAAGGAAGTCAAGGAAGGATTTTTTTAAATCCAGAGAGTAACATGATCAGATTGACACTTCAGCCAGATAATACCATCTGCAGGGTGCAAAATGCATAACAGGAAGTGAGAAACTGCAGGGAGGCCAAATTGGAGGTTGCCATGGTTATCACAGAATTGCACATTGTCATGCACAAAACAGCTCAGATATGCAGAGAAAATGCAATGTCTTTATCTGTGCCTGATGATTTCCTATTCCTTCTGGTTAGCAAAAGCAAATCAGCTAAACATCCAGGCTGGTTTAAAGCCGATTCAGACTTAATCATTTCAACATTCCTTCCTGGTTGTGCTCTGTCCCTCGTGAATAAAAATGTTCAGTCTCTAAAGAGCCTTCCCCATCCCCTGCTTCTTTCCATAGGGTGGTGACCAAGTATATAGAATACAGAAGGGGACAGACAGCAACATGTGTAGCTTTAGCATTCTTATGATGCCGTGGGCTGGCAGGGACCTGAATGCATGCTGGTCCTGGAGTTTGCAGGGTTGGGCATCTGCTGGCCTCCAGCCCAGTGTCCTGTGTCCCCGAGTGCCCTTCTGGCCTTGGAGCTTAAACTGTGGTTGATGAACTTGGAGTCCCTTTCTTTGACTCAGGCAGTGTTCCCAGGGACCACATGCCACAATGCCTTTGCTTACTTGCTGTGCCCTCAGCTCCCACTTGAGAGACCCCTAAGCCCGAAGTCTCTGTCATGTCCTCCATCTCCCCATGGCAGGTTGTCGTCAGCTGTCAGGCAGTCAGGGCTCCCACCTCAGGCTTCATGCTGCACGAGAATGAGATGATGCATGTGAGGACCATAGACCCTGTCTGCTTACTCTTCCCTCTCTACAGGAGGCTGGGCTGTCCCGCGTCAGTGCAGGACCCCCCTACACAGCAACCTCTCCCAGAGCCCCAGACCGGGAAGCAAGGCAATAGCCCTAAACCCTCAGTCCCCTCCCTCATCCTTTAGAAACTCACTTCTCTCTCCACCAGAGCTCAGCTCTCCTCTCTCCTGCTGTGTCTTCTCCTCTTCTCATAGTCCTTTAGGACATTAAGAAAAAAAAAGCTTTGCTTTTACTTCCTACATCAGCCAGCTATTGACCCAAAAAACAAAATGGTGCCATCTAACTCTAAACTTCAATGGCTTAAAACAATAAGTATATATATACTTTTTAATATATAAAAATATATTTTATTTATATATACATATATATATATATATATATATTTTTTTTTTTTTTTTTTTTTTGAGACAGAGTCTCACTCTGTCGCCAGGCTGGAGTGCAGTAGTGCAATCTTGGCTCACTGCAACCTCCAACTCCCTGGTTGAAGCAATTCTCCTGCCTCAGCCTCTGGAGTAGCTGGGATTACACGCGCGTGCCACCACACCCAGCTAATTTTTGTACTTTTAGTAGAGATGGGGTTTCACCATGATAGCCAGGCTGGTCTCGACCTCTTGACCTCGTGATCCACCCACCTCAGCCTCCCAGAGTGCTGGGATTACAAGCGTGAGCCACCACGCCTGGGCCCAACAATTATATTTTTATTACTAATCTGTGGGTCAGCTAAGGGTCGATGGTTCTGTTGTACACCTCTCATCCTTCTCCTGGGACTGGGGGAGCTAGCATGGGCATGTTTTTCTCTGGCAAACACACGAGAGAACAAGCCACTCACACAAGCACTTTCCAGGCCTTTGGTCTTGCCATATCCACTAACATCTGATCGTCTAAAGGACGTCATGGGGCCAAATCCAGAGTCAAGGAGAAAAGAAACTCACTCTCCCTTCAGTGAAAAAAAAACAGCAAAGTCACATGGCAAAGGCCACAGATACAGGGAAGGGTAAAGAATTAGGGGCCACCAATGCCATCTTCCATACTTAGGAGGGTTGATGCTGTTTCTATATAGCAGGAGAACTCTGTGACCGCCTTGATGTACTAAAAAGCCCGAGTAAAGGAATTTGGGGAAATCATTTATTCACTCAAAAGTATGTACAGTGCTCACAGGTAGCAGGTGCTGGGTACAGAACAATGGATGAAGCAAAAATCTCTTGTCTTTATGAAGCATGTAATCTCATGGACATAGACAATGAGGAAAGAGTTGTGTCATAAATGTTAGCAATAAGTGCTATGAAGAAAAGTGAAAGAGGCTTAGGGGGTAAAGAGTGTTGCAATGGCCAGGAAAGTCCTCTTGGAGGAGGCAACATGTACCCAGTGGCCTTAACACAGTGAGAAAGCCAGCTATGCAGACATCTGTTAGAAAAGCCTTCCAGGAAGAGAGAATGGCAATCCAAAGGCTGTGAGGTAGAGACATGCCTGGCATGTTCAAGGATGGCAAGAAAACCATCTTTTCTTGGATATACAAGAAATCCAAGAAATACAGCAATCAAGGGACAGAGTGGCAGGAGACACATGAGGTCAGAGGGTTATCTGGCAGCCGGATGGCACAGATGGAGACCATCATGGAGAGTCTGCATGTTTTTCTAAGTGAGATGAGAAACAGCAGAAGGCTTTGAGCGCGTAAGTGACGTAATCCAATTTATATATTAGAAAGATCATTCCAGCTGCCAGGTGCTGTATTAACTACAGAAGGGGTGGGCCGATAGAGGGGCAGGATGGACACTAGAGACCAGTTCAAATACAGTTGTGGGGTCCATGTGAGAGATAGAGGCACATGTACCAAAGCAACAGCAGTGATGGTGACGGAGAAATCTTTGGACTAGGAATATACTGAAGTCAGAGCCCAATGGTGGGGCTGCCTACTGCAGTGAGGAACCCCGGGAGAGAAGTAGTTTAGAAACTGTGGATTAAAACTAAGACTTCCATTCTAGACACATTCAAGACTATTCCATGGATGCGTAACACTAACGTGCATATCAGAAACCAACCACCACCTGTAACAACCCAGCCTTCTTCTGTCTTTACCTCCCATCTCCTTCTCGGGCAAATAGATGTCTTGGGTTGACTAGGACATTGATCATTACTGGGAAAGGAAAAAGGAAAAAGCCTGTTTATAAACATCAGAGTATATCTCCATTATGAAGTCATTCAGGTTTTCCATATGAACTCAACAGTAAAGAAGAACAAATTATTGATACACAAAACAGTTTGGATGAATCTCTAGATAATTGTGCCAATGGAAAAAAAAGCCAGTCCCAAAAAGTTACATGCCTAAGTGATCCCATTATGTAACATTTTTGAAATGGCAACGTTTTAGAATTGAGGACAGATTAGTGGGTGCCAAGGATTAGTGACTAGGACAGGAAGGAAGCAGAAGGAAGAGAGGTGTGGTTGGAAAAGGAAAATGAGGGGGTCGGGCACGGTGGCTCACACCTGTAATCCCAGCACTTTGGGAGGCCAAGGCAGGCAGATCACTTGAGATCAGGAGTTCGAGACCAGCCTGGCCAACATGGTGAAAACCCATATGTACTAAAAATACAAAAATTAGCCGGGCATAGTGGCACAAGCCTGTAGTCCCAGCTATTCAGGAGGCTTAGGCAGGAGAATTGCTTGAGCCCAGGAGGCAGAGAGGTTGCAGTGAGCTGAGATCGTGCCACTGCACTGCAGCCCGGCAACAGAGCTAGGCTTCATCTCAAAAATAAAAAAAATTTTAAAAAGGGAAACGAGTGATTCTTCTGCTGAGGGAATGATTGATTATCCTGATTGTGGTGGTGGACGCATAGGCCTACATGGGTGATACAATTGTGCAGAAGCACATTTGCAAACATACAAGAGTACAAAATCTGAATAAGATCAGTGGATTTTATCAGTGTTAATATCCTGGTAGTGATCCTCTACTCCAGATTTGCAAAATATCTCCACTGAGGAAACTGGGCAAGATACACAGGGGATCTCCCTGTATGATTTCTTACAACTACATGTGATTCTACAATGGACTCAGTTAAAATTTCAATTAGAAAAAGCAATAAAAGGCTGGGCGCACTGGCTCGTGCTTGTGATCCCAGCACTTTGGGCGGCTGAGGTAGGTGAATCACCTGAGATCAGGAGTTCAAGACCAGCCCAGTTAACATGCTGAAATCCCGTCTCTACTAAAAATACAAAAATTAGCTGGGCACGGTGGCAGGAGCCTGTAATCTCAGCTACTTGGGAGGCTGAGGCAGGAGAATCACTTGAACCTAGGAGACATAGGTTGCAGTGAGCAGAGATCATACCACTGGACTCCAGCCTGGGGAACAGAGTGAGACTCCATCTCGAACGAAAGAAAGAGAGAAAGAGAAAGGAAAGGAAATGAAATAGTGAGGGAAGGAAAGGAAGGAAAGGAGAAAGGAAAGGAGGGAAGGAGGGAAGGAGGGGAAAAAAGTAATAAAACTAAAAGAAGACGAAGTCCGCATTCTTCTGTGGAGCCATTTATTCATGGGATGATATTTAGTCAGTGTCTCCCAGGGGTTAGTGCCCTCCACCCTGGGGGAGCATGATGGACAGGAGAGGGACCCGCAGGGATTAAGTCACCAGCTCTGCCTAGTCCCTCTTCACTTTCCTGCACTAGCCAGTAGAGATTAGGAAATATGTGGGAATTATTATTTATTTACAGCTTAGAATTTTAGAGTTCTTCTAGAATCATTATTGAAGAGAATGATTAATATAATACGTTTCTTTAAAAAGGAGCCAGAGAAAATGGGGCAGATTAAACTGCCTGCAACTTCTCTCAGGGAGAGTCCCCAATGGCAGCTTATCGCCTTGTGATTTATCTCTAACTCCTAAAAGTAGAATGCAGCAAAATTGATAAATGAACAAATGGCATATAATTAATTGAAATTTCTGGTCAGTTGCCTTTGCATTTTACTATAAGGACAAAAGCAGCAGGAAACCACTGATGAGAAAGCTTATTTAAGTGATGGGTGAGAAGTAATGTTTAAACTGAAGACAAGAAATGATGTCCTGTTTCTCATATCCTAAAGAACATACAGCATAGCCTTAATGTCCCAAATCTTCTCAAGGCTGAAGGAAAACTATTTTAAAAGAATTCACTCAGGGAGTTACAGTTCAAGGTTGGCTTCTCATTCTTTTTTAATTGTATTAACTTTCATTCTTAGAAATGTATTGGGCTTTATTATTGTTGCCTTACAGAATCATAGGGGGACCTAAGAAATAATTTACTTCAACCTTGTCACATTGTAGCTGAGGAAAATGAGGCCCAGAAAGGTTAAATGAGGCCAAAGCCACATAGCTGGCATTTCAACAGAGTTTATTGTTGTTATTGTTTGTTTTGTTTTTGTTTGTTTATTTTGAGACAAAGTCTCGCTCTGTCACCAGGCTGGAGTACAATGGCGCAATCTCAGCTCACTGCAACCTTTGCCTCCTGGGTTCAAGCAATTCTCTTGCTTCAGCCTCCTAAGTAGCTGACTACAGGCACGTGCCACCACACCCAGCTAATTTTTGTATTTTTAGTAGAGATGGGGTTTCACCAGGATAGTCTCAATCTCATGACCTTGTGATCTACCTGCCTCAGCCTCCCAAAGTGCTGGGATTACAGGCATGAGCCACCACGCCCAGCCTTTAACAACATTTTCAATATAATATACTGTCAATATCAGAATAATCGTTGTTTGTCACCCAAATGTGTCTTTAACAAGGACAATTAATAATTCATACATCATAACCTGCAAACATACTCTCAATATCTAGATAAAGCAGCTGCAAAGGCAAATCTTTTCCTAAGTGTAGGCTGGAAGAGGATATTTTGGACATTGAGGGTTAGGCTCAGTACTGGCTCTGTGTCAGAACACCTGCAATTCCAGCTGCCCCACCTGCTCAAGGAGCTTGAACAGGTTTCTTACAAATCTCAGCTTCAGTTTTCTTAACCATGAAATGAGAATGATAGTAGTGCCAATATTATAAGCTTTATTATGAAGATGAAAGATGCAGTCATGGGTGTAGAGGGCTTATCACATAGCCTGGCACACGGTAAGTCTCTAGTACATCTTAGTATCATTACATCTAATCATGGACTTTTAGCTTATACAAATAAGGAATTGCTGACTGCAATCCTGGGTCACTTGTAAAAAGAACACTCAAACAATGAAAAACTGCAAAAACTTTTGATTGAAAACCAATGGTACTATCATCTTTGCATCTTGTCTTCCAAAATTAAATTATTTTTAATTAACAAAAGCAACCCCTCCAAAAAATCGTTTATTGCTAAAATGTGGTGGGAGATCAGAAATTCTGTTTTATAACATTTTTAGTATTTGGTTAAAAAAGATTATCAAAAGCACCTATTTCTGTCCCAAATCTTCAGCTCACCTGTCTTTGACATACAGCATACTTTTGCATATCTAATTGTTTTGAAATAAAGTTGAAAGTCAAAATTCTAGGCCAAGCTCAGTGGCTCACACCTGTAATCCCAGCACTTTCGGAGGCCAAGTAGGTGGATTACCTAAGGTCAGGAGTTCAAGACCAGCCTGACCAACATGGTGAAACCCCATCTCTACTAAAAAAAAAAAAAATACAAAAAATTAGCCAAATCTGGTGGTAGGCACCTGTAAGCTCAGCTACTCGGGAGGCTGAGGCAGGAGAATCACTTGAACCCAGGAAGTGGAGGTTGCAGTGAGCCACCAAGATCATGCCATTGCACTCCAGCCTGAACAGCAAGAGCAAAAACTCCATCTCAAAAAAAAAAAAAAAAAAAAAAGTCAAAATTATTCTTCTTATGACACTCCAAAATATCCCAGGAGGCATGGAAAAGTTTTGAATTTATGTACATATGGTTGATCATTATTATTAAACATTTCATATTTGCAAATTTACCTACTCACTAAAATTTATCTAGAACCTCAAAAGTGGTACTCATGGTGCTTTTGCGGTTATTTGCAGATGTGTAGTGCAGCAAAAAATTTTGTCATCAATGTGCACATTTTCATTTGAAGTCAAACATGGTGATGCCCTGCCTTCTAGTTTCAGATCTTGAATAAGTGTCATTTTGGCAGTCAATTCAGTGCCATTTTTTTTCATTCTTGTGTTTGTGTTTTTGTTGGTGATTTCACTGTGTAAAATGGCCCCAAAGTGGAGTGCTGAAATGCTGTCTATTGCTCCTAAGCACAAGATGCTGTGCTGTGTCCTGCGGAGAAAATACATACGTTAGATGAGCTTTGCTTAGGCATGAGTTATTATGCTGGCAGCCATGAGTTCAGTGTTAATAAATCAACAATATATATTTCAAAATTGATCATTAAGATATCTTTATACCTAAACACACGTAAAACAAGGTCATGTATTAGCTGGTTGATAAAATGTTATGATCAGAGGCTTGCAGGAACCTAACCCTATATTTCCTTTAGGCGCAATGGTTTAGTATTCACTGAGTGTTAGCAGCAACTGTATGAATCATAACTACTGTAAATAGTGACAATTGACTATATCATTTTTAACATGCATCACATGAATATGATGATACATTATGTTTGTATATTATTTTTCAGTTTAAACAGCTCCTCCACAGCTATTATCACACATGATATTCATGGAGTGTTATAGTTTGGCTGTGTCCCTACCCAGATCTCATTTTGAATTGTAGCTCCCATAATTTCCACTTGTTATGGGAGGGACCTGATGGGATATAATTGAATCATGGGGCTGGTTTCCCCCAATACTGTTCTCATGGTAGCAAATAAGTCTCATGAGATATGATGGTTTTATAAGGGGTTTCCCTTTCATTTAGCTCTCATTCTCTCTTGCCTGCTGCCATGTAAGATGTGCCTTTCACCTTCTGCCATGATTATGAGGCCTCCCCCAGTCATGTGGAACTGTGAGTCCATTAAACCTCTTTTTCTCTATAAATTACCCAGTCTCAGGTATGTCTTTATCAGCAAAGTGAAAACAGACTAATACATGGAGGTAAGAGGAGAGTGGTTACTGCTCAGCACACTGAAGTAACAGTCCAACTAAGGCTACTCAGGTAGAGCTTGATGTTCTCCTTCTGGTTTGTGAAATCTCATGGTGCTTCCTATAGCGTAAAGACTGGCTGCCACTCAACACCACTGCACCTTAGGGTCCAAGGAAGAGGAACATAACACGTTTTGAAGAAGAAAGTCTAGGCTACAAAGACCCTTTATGTAATCTTGCTAATGGCCTGGCAATTAAACTTTGGAGAGCTTGAAGGTTAACAAATTGGAGTAAAAAAGAAATCAAGTCACTCCTTGTTTGAATACTTTGAAGAACAAAACAGAAAAACACAATGAAAGGGTAAACAGAAGAAGCAGATTTGGCCCAATAAGTTTGTGCTTTGAATGTTCCTCTGGCACTAATATGACCACATTTGGGAAGACTGGCCTCCCTACAGACCTTTCTATAGCACTTTGAAGGGAGAATAGAGCAGCCATAGAAAAATAAATGTTTGCATGAAAGAATTATTCATCTCTTAAAAATCTATAGAGTGTGAATAATCCTGCTATAGAAAAGCATTAAATGTTTACAACAGATATTTCATCGGACTGTTATGTTTTTGGCAGCAAGCATGGCTACATTTTGAATGTGACAGCTCTGTGCTCTAGTGATAAACAGACTCTGTGGTCTAAGTAAGAATTATTTTCCTACTTTTAAATGCAGCTGTTAAAAACAATAAAGTGTATTTATCTAAAGAAGATAATCTTTTAAAAGAAATATTTGATAATTTTTAATTCACAATTTATACTGCTTATCCAAGGAAAATTCACTTTTCAACTGTTATTCTATCTTTATTTACTGGGGGGAGTTAGCATTCAAAAATACAAACACAGAGGTTAAAGCGAAGCCATATACAGAAGTGAGCCTTATTCCATTGTCCTTCGGCACAGGTGTCGGATTTCTTTAACAGACTGTCTTTCAGTCTCACCTACAGTAACTACACAGGTACTGTGGAGGACAATGTGTGTTGAATCCCTTCTAAGTGTGAAACACCTGCCTGGCACTACATTATCACTAATCCTAACCTTGCAAGCAAGTGCCTCCTTAAATCTTCACTTGCCATATAAGGAAAAGGCTCTGAAGTTTTAAAGTGACATGTGCCAAGTCATATAGCTAGTAAGTGGTAGAACTAGGATTCCAGGGTGGGTCTTTCTGGGTTTGTTGATTTATTTATTGTCTGCATTTGTTTTAAGAAAGAGAAAAGAATAGACATAGTACAGGTGACCCTTGAAAAATGTGAGAGTTAGGGGTGCTGACCTCCTATGCAGCCAAAATTTTGCATATAAATTTGGCTTTTCGGAAACTTACTGCCAATAGCCTACTATTAACTAGAAGCCTTACTGATAATGTAAACAGTTGATAAACACGTATTTTATATATGTATTATATACTGTATTCTTAAAGTGAGCTAGAGAAAAGAAAACATTATTAGGAAAATCATAGGAAAGAGAAAATACATTTATTATTTCTTAAATGGAAGTAAAACCTCATAAAGGTGTCAATCCTCATCATCTTCACATTGAATAGGCTGAGGAGGAGGTGGGAGAGGAAGAAGAGGAGTTGGTCTTACTGTCCCAGGGTTGGCAGAGGCAGAAGAAAATCCACATATGAGTAGACTCATGCAGTTTAAAACCATATTGTTCAAGGGCCAACTGTATATTTATTTGACACTTCAGAAAGTGAACCATGTCAATTCCTGATAAGGTTCTCTCCTCCTTTCTTTCCCTCCATCTCTCTATATTGATTCTAGTGTTCTCATCAGCTTTTAACCAGCAGAGTTATCTCCAAGCTGTCTAGAACCCTAGCATGGTGGCAGCCTGGGCTCCCTACACACAGAAAGACCTGGCTTCAAAATCCCAGTTAATACGGGAAGTGCATTAGGAAGTAGAAAGGAAGGAAAAGTCAAACATTAAGGATAGAATCAATACAAATCATAAATTAATTTTGTGGGCCTAATTACTATTTTTTAAAACACAGTAATTTTAGTAGATTTTTCTTATTATTAGTTATATAAATCAAACCCTAAAACATGTAAAAAAAAAACTTTTCATTATTTTTTTTAAAGATTAAGGTTATTTAATCCAAATTTATTGATATCAAATTTAATGGTAATACAAATGAAGTCACATTATTAATTTAAAACAAAGTGACTTAGCCTTGCAAATAATAGCCTATCATGTGGATAATAGTTAAAAGGTTTAACTTTACAGCCTTTTAAAGCATCTTAATTGACTTTATATTTTAGAGCATTTCTAGGTTTACAGAAAAATGGAGCAAAAAGTACAGAGTTTCCACATACTCCCTCACCGCTCCTCACATACATACATAGTTTCTCTTCTTAACATCTTTCTACATGATATTTTTAGTGTTACATACTAGCCACCTATTACATTTGTTATAATCTCTTGTGCTGCACATTCTCTGGGTTTGGACAAATGTGTAATGACACGGATCCACCAGTAAAGTATCATAGAGGGTAGTTCCCTGCCCTAAAATTCCTGTGTGCGCCACCTATTCATCCCTCCCTCCCCCTCTGGTCCTTACCCCAGTCCCCAGGCAACTACTGATCTTTTTACTGCCTCTGTAGCTTTGCCTTTTCCAGAATGTCATGTAGTTGGAATCATATAGTACATACCCTTTCCAGACTAGCTTCTTTGACTTTGTAAAATACATCTAAGTTTCCTTCATGTCATGGCTTGATAGATCACTTCTTTTGATTGCTAAATAATATTTCAGCCTTATTTTTATAAGAAAAAAAAACAAATCAAGAAACTAAGTTTGAACAGCCATTATAGAAAAAAAAAGATAAAAGTCAATAAAGAAAAACATTTGTTCAACTTCACTCATAATTATATGCACCTCCTAGCTCTTGGACTAGGCAACATCAATGGCCAGCTGGATGCCACTGATTCAGTGATTTTTTTAAATTCATGCCATGTGCTCCACTGGCCCTCCTTTTCCTGACACACGTTTATAATCATCTTAATCCCAAAGCAACTGTTTTTAACAAATATGCATATGTCCTCTGATTTACTCCATTTTCTATTGCTATAACAGAATACCTGAGAATGGGTAATTTAGAAAGAAAATGGCTTTATTTAGTTCATGCTTCTGGAGGCTGGGAAGTCCAAGGTCCAGGGGCCGCTTCTGTGAGGACCCTCTTGCTATGTCATGGCATGGTGGAGGGCATCACATGGTGAAAAGGCAAGACCATGTCAGCTCAGGTCTCTCTCCCTCTTTCTTTAAAGCCATCAGCCTCATCACAGGGGCTCACCTTGATGACCTTATCTCATTCTAATTAGCTCCCAAAGGCCCCACCTCCAAATGCCATCAACAAATGAATTTAGAGATTAAGTGTCCAACACATGAAATTTGGAGAACACATTCAAAGTATAGCATCTTCTTTAAGATAATATAGGCCAGATGCAGTGGCTCACGCCTGTAATACCAGCGCTTTGGGAGGCCGAGGCGGGCAGATCACGAGGTCAGGAGATCGAGACCATTCTGGCCAACCTAGTGAAACCCCGTCTCTACTAAAATACAAAGAATTAACCGGACATGGAGGTGTGCACCTGTAATCCCAGCTACTTAGGAGGCTGAGGCAGGGGAATTGCTTGAACCTGGGAGACAGAGGTTGCAGTGAACTGAGATTGTGCCACTGCACTCCAGCCTGGGTAACAGAGCAAGACTCCATCTTGAAAAAAGATAATGTAAAACCATTAAATTATGGAGTAGAAATCACACTAATAATTTGTAGATCTATTCAGATTATGTATTACCTAATAATTCTTACCTATTTTTTGAAAATTGTTGCATTCATTCCCCCCTGCCTCCCTTTCAAAAGAGTCAGACATCGTCAGTTCATTTAAGGTTATCTGCAAAACCTTTCCACCAAGAGTTTTATGATACAAAGAAGTGACTCATAAGCCACAATTTAATTAAATTTAGCAAATATTTCTTGGACAACAACTACATGCTTAAGGTTGGCATGGGGACCTGTTTTTAAACTTTCTGTTCATTCTACTTTGACTTTTTAATTAGAACAGATTAAAATATCTTCTTCAGAAAAAAAAAAAAAAGACAAGAGAGAAAAACGCACTGTGTATATTGAATTTTTGAATACACAAGAGAAGAGAAGTAAAACTCAGGGTGGTGGGATTCCTCCCTAGCAGGCCTGTCTCCCTTTGATTACCCCAATATTCCAAAGGGGCAGGCTTTGCACACCAGGCACTCTAATAGGACCCTATCAGCTCAGCACTCTCAGAAATTTCAGTTATCTACCAGCCTCTAGAAAGTCACAATACCTCCAGAGCTGCACTTAACAGGCCATAGTGGGAAGATTTGGAAAGGAGAAAATGAATCTTTTCTGTGAAAAGCAGGTGGAGGAAACTGAAGAGTGGGAAGAAGAGAGGTGGATGCTGACCTGAATTGTGCTTTCAGGAGCAGAACGAGTTTGCTTTCTGAATGAGAGGTGACTTGAATGGCAAGACTACATGTCACTCTGACTGTACACAGATACTGTCTTGGTGGGAGTTTTTCAAACAGATTTGTCCTCCCAGGGTGAAATAGAGAGATTTGAGGCAGTCCTCAACTAGAGTACAACCAATAAATACCAACTTACTGGGTTTTTTCACTCTGACTCTGATTCACCCTAACTCTTAAAACCTCAGTTCACGTCAGATTCTCCTGCTTTCACTTGTTAAAATGCACGTGCTGAATGAAGAGACCCCCAAACCAGCTTTGTGTGAGCAACAAGTCTGTTTATTCATCCAGGTGCAGGCGGGCTGAGTCCAAAAAGGGAGTCAGTGAAGGGCGGTGGGATAGGAGTTGGTTTTATAGGTTTGCTGTAGGCAGTGGAAAGTTACAGAAGTTACAGTTTAGGGCGTTTTTTTGCAAGCTGGGGAGGGGGGTCGATAGGTTTGCAAGCTGGGAGGGGATTGTAGGGTGTGGAGTCACGAGATTGACCAAGGTTGGTTACAAAGTCCAATGGCCTTATCTATTGGGGTGGGAGTAAGGAACAATAGAGAATGTCTCAAAGTTAAGTAGACACCACACTGGTTGATCATTTCTTCCTCTTTTCATGATCTTCCAGCTATTTCAGGTTTTCTAATTCCGGAAGGCCCTCCAGAGGTATATGTGCAGTTCATGGGGGGTCGCCATGCTGTCCATGGCACAGTCAGACCTTACACCACTCATTCCTTTTTTCCTGTGTCCAAGAAGCAAAATGATGAAGTAAATGAAAACACACACACACACACACACACACACACACACACACACACACCCCTATGTTGGGGAGGAGGGTAAAGGAACAATTGCTCTCAGCCAACACTGGTAACATCAAAATAGCCAGTTATGCTGATGGCTGCCACAGGGCTCATGGGACACCTTCCACAGGCCAGCTCTCATGCTGTTGGCTGGCTGGACTTCCCAGCTCGGTCCCTCACCTCTTTATAGGACAAGGCACACCAGAGACCAAGGCTATTGGGGGAGGCAGCAACAGAGAGCAGACATTCCCCTCTGCACACACATGATATCATTCCCTCTGCACACACATGATATCATCAATAGAAACTCTGCGGACGATGAGCGCACTTTCACATAAACATTTTAAAGCCTGAGTTGTTGTTTGCAATGACAAAAATAACAAAACACATTCTTTCTTTAAAAAAAAAAGCCTCTTTAATAATAATGGAAATTCAGATGACAGTAATGAAAATTGTAACACGTTGAAATCAGAATCTATTTTCAGTGTTATATGTGGAATATAAAGGGATTTCTCTTCTCAATTGATAAAAAAGGCAAGTCATATTTAAGTAGTCACAGTATCCTAGATTTTTAATCTAGCAACATAATTGAATAATAAAATATTTTTATATATCTGTTTTAGTATTTAAGGTGATAAAACATAAAATTTAAGCTTAAAATTAGAAATAGAGGATAAAGCAAATAAATGAACGGAAGTAAAAATGTTTCTTGTTTTTTAAAAAATAAGTGTACATTAGGAGAAATACCTAATGTAGATGACGGGGTAATAAATGCAGCAAACCATCATGGCATGTGTATACCTATGTAACAAACCTGCATGTTCTGCACCTGTACCCCAGAACTTAAAGTATAATAATAAAAATTTATATGTAAAAAATAATATTTGTACATAAAAGTTTTCACCTTCACTTTTAGAAGTCAGAGCCCAACCTTCTATCATGTGGTAAAGAGAGCCAGCCATATGGAAAACCAAGCTGATTGCTCTATTCCTGTGCAAATTCTAACCCTAAAATATTTCTCTATAATGCTTTCTTTTAAGAAAAGAAAATAAATCTGCAAAACATTTTCTATCATTTTGAAAGCTCCCTTTGTTTTGATTCTCATTGTGAAGGTCAGGGATTTCCAGAGATGAGAATTTATCTTCACTTTCTCTATGCTATCATTTCAGAATGAATAGTGACCAGGTTTTAAATATTGCATTCCACAGGTGTGAGCAACCGCCCTATCACTTTCTATCTTTGTGTGGCTGGTGCCTATGACACTAAATTTCTGCTGCAGATTCATTAAGGCAGTTGTTCATTCCCCGTCATAATTAGACCTCCCATTTCAGCCTTTTATGTCAAATCCATCACTCACCCTCGCACTCAGGCTCACCTCTTTGCAAAGCCCTTCCCTGGTGCTATCCTGGCTCTAACCGCTGGTGATAAATGTGTCAGCATAGGGGACTTTCCTATCCTTGGGGACCATCAATCGCTGAAGTTGAGAGAGCCTTTTCCAACAGCCTTCTCAGGTTTATACCCATGAGGATATTATTTTTGTGGCTGCATAAAGGAGAATTATTACTTGAAATGGGTTTTGTGAAAGGATGGTTTGGGTGTTGCTTTGACACCTTTTTAAGCTTCTTTTCGTAAAATTGTACAGCACAAGTCAGAATTTATATTTCTATGAATGTAGATCATCACCATCTGATGGTGCTGAGTCCTACAGAGATGAAGATTTGAGACTTTCCAGTATTTAGAGATCTCTACGATGTGCAAGAATCCAGATATTAAAAGGCCATACTGACTTCAATCCCGTGCTAAATTAGTATAGGGGAGTTCACAGTAATAAAAGAAGTATGTTGATCAGTGTGTGTATTAGGGTTCTCTAGAGGGAAGGAACTAATGGAATAGCTACACATATAAAGGGGAGTTTATTATTAAGTATTAACTCACACAATCACAAGGTCCCACAATAGGCCATCTGCAGGCTGAGGAGCAAGCAGAGTCAGTCCGAGTCCCAAAACTGAAGAATCTGGAGTCTGATGTTTGAGGGCAGGAGCATCCAGCTCGAGAGAAAGATGTAGTCTGGGAGGCTAGGCCAGTCTCCCCTCTTCACATTTTTCTTCCTGCGTATATTCTAGCCGAGCTGGTAGCTGATTAGATTGTACCCACCCAGATTAAGGGTGGGTCTGCCTTTCCCAGCCCACTGACTCAGATGTTAACCTCCTTTGGCAGCACCCTCACAGACACATTTGTATCCTTCAATCCAATCAAGTTGACACTCAGTTAACCCTCACAGCATGGGAGGTAATGCGTATGTTAAATAGTTTCCTTTGGCCATTTCACAAGGTGTACTGATTCCAAAACATCATGCTGTACACCACAAATATGTGAAATTTCTCCTTGTCAATTTTTTTAAAAATGTTTAAAAGAAGTGTGTAAATAACTTTTTACTTTAGATAGAAAATCTTAAGGGCCAGGAAAAGGGCACAAAAAACCAGCCTTTGACATCTCAGAAGAAGCAGTGATTCATTTCATTTCATTTCATTTCATTCTACTGGTTTCCATGGAGTGGTGCTGGGTGGTGAAGCAAACACAGCAGCAGGAATGACATTTCATATTTTAGCCCTAGGAGTAAAGAAAAAGCATGTCCCAGATCAGCACATAGCAAGTCAGGAAACCCCAAAAGCAATCTTTATATAAATATGTATATAAATATATTTGTATGTCAGGTTTCACAAAGGAAGTTTTCTAAATTATAAAAGAGTTGAGAAGGAAGATTTTTCTCTTTTCTTGCCCAGGAGGACAAAGGGGAAGAGTACCACATTAAGCCATCAGGGTAAAGTGAAGCTTATTGAATGCTGTGGATTAGGATAAAACTAATGGAGTTTTCATTTTTAAGCCAATTCAGATATTCAGATTCATTATGGACACAATGTAGAAAATATCAATTTCTACAAGTTCTACATTTCATTTGAAATCCCAAATAGGCTAAAGCTGATGGGTTTTAATTGATGAAAACTTATGCCTCTGATTAAAAATGTTTGCAGTGGTGAAAACAAAGCCATGTTAGAGTTACCATGTGTGGCATGTTGAAGCCATCGGCAGAGCTCAAGGGACAAAAACAACTGTTTCCTAAGAGAAAAAGGAAGCTGAGTATCTTAAGCCTGGGAGAAGACAGTAGTTAGCAAGCTCAGGTTAGCCCCTGGTATTACTATTCCTTTTATGAGGCTCTTCACTGGGGAGATCGGGGAGATTCGGTCTCAACTAAGGGAGAGATGGCTTGTGAACCCAAGGATGCTGCGGGGACCCTGGATACCACCTGCAGGTTAAAAACTAGAATGAGGACCAGAGAACACACTCTAGCTGCTTCCCGTTCATCCCCTCCACCTCAACGTCTGGTCTCAGCAACTTCCTCTACCCTACACTGGGGCGCCCTCCTTAGCTGATCTGAACCATGCAACAGATGAAACATGTTGGCCTCACAAGTAGCAGATGGCTATAATTGCCTGAGCCATCTACACTGGCAAATTTTTCTTTTTTATTTGCATATGAGTAAAATTTTCCCAGTGTTAAATTATGGCGTGAGTAGAGATTTTTTGAGAGAGCAGAGTACATTGGTATAGACATTAGGACTGACAAAAAAAATTTGTTTTAATGACCAAAATCTGCTAACTGAATTTGAATTAAATTGTACTAATGCTTTCTTTTCCTTTGTAACTCTTCACCACCATCTCAACACACACATACCTGGACATACACGCATACACTCACACGAACACAAGCATGGTATTTTTGTGTGTGTGAGACATTGCAGGTAGCATGAAATAGAAACCAAAAAATCTTCAGTATTAAAGTTAGATATAACTTGGTTTAACCTGCAAATCAACAGCCTAACTATTAAAATGACTTCTTGTATATGGCTATGTCTCTGAGTTTTACAGGCTTGCTTTCAGATTAATGATAATAGATGTAAATACTTGGGCATAGCAAGTCAATAGTCAAAGCTATTCCACAAATTAGGGATAAACAAGGAAATGGGTTAGGAATTAGTCTGTAGCCAGCCTCAGAAATGTTGTATTCCTTTGTACTTTTGCATGGATCAGTATACTTTAATGTTGGGGTATTATATCCATCCTAGCAAGATGGATGAGGATTTCCTTCTGACATTTTTCATCTTCTTATTCCTGACACTTATAAAAACACCTAGATTTTGGTAAAAGAGGAGATGTCATGACTTGAACAGGATTGAAGGTTGTGTCAACTTTCCCTATGATTTCAAGTTTCAGCTTTAGAATCTAAACCTGCCAGGCACAGTGGCTCACGCCTATAATCCCAGCACTTTGGGAGGCTGAGGCAGGCAGATCACTTAAGATCAGGAGTTCAAGACTAGCCTGGCCAACGTGGTGAAACCTCATCTGTACTTAAAATATAGAAATTAGCCAGGCATGGTAGCACATTTCTGTAATCGCAACTACTCAGGAGGCTGAGGCAGGAGAATCACTTGAACCCGGGAGGCAGAGGCTGCAGTGAGGCAAGATCATGCCACTGCATTCCAGCCAGGGCAACAGAGGAAGACTCCATCTCAAAAAAAAAAAATCTAAACCCTTGGGTTCACAGATGGAAGGAAACAGCAGAGGGTGTTTCCTGTTATACATGTATGCCATGCCCTGAAGTGCCCTGAACAAGCTACTCATCTGTGGCCAATATTATATGATAACCTCTCCATTCTCAGATGGCACTCTGGTATCCATCTCTGCAAGAAAGGCATCTAATTGTATTTAAGTCACAAAAATGTTATTGTATTGTCCTTTATTCATTCAGAATATACTATCTAAGCATCTATGTAATTAAACATTACTAAGCTTATATATAATTAACCTCAAAATAATAACTAAGCATTATTAGTTTTATTTACAGCTAACCTAAGAAATAAACTCACTTTCACGTTATCAGTTTTGGAAAACAAAAAAGCTCTGTAACATTCTGAATTAATCAAAAATTGGACAATTCTATGCAAACCTATTATCTTTCCCTCTTAGGGTGAAGAAGAAAAGCTTTGTGTTAAAGACACACTTTGCCATCTTGATTAACTATCATAACTGTTAAACCAAAAATCATCCACTTTCTTGTATATTTCTTTATAGTTCACTGTAATTATTGTACCTAGCATAATCAACTTTGAATAGTTCCATACTCCATTAAACTAGCTAATTTCTCTTGTCCAGACATAAGAAAACACTAGAAGACAAAAGACAAAAAACTTTTATGCAATTTCTTTTCCTTATGAACACTAATTTTGTATCATTTTGACATATTTGAGGTGGCAAAAATAAACATATATATATCATCCAAAAGTATTTGCATATTTTGTTAATCTATTGTTAATCTATTCTAAGAAATCAGGGCAAGTTAAAATTGTGTTAGTAACCAGCATTTATTTTGCATCTGTTTCACTCTTGAAATTATCTAGGTATCAAATATTATTAACTAATTAACTTCACCATTTGTCCAAGGTCTTAAGGTTAGTTAAGGATTGAAAAATCACAACTTTTTGCTAACATAATGAATCCCGACATCCAGCATTTACAAATTTTACAAAAGTTAATTCTTTTAAAAATCCATTACCTTTTGATTTGGTTGACTATAATTCTATGTATGTATGTGTATACATTTTAAACAAGTTATAAAATCAGTGATGATCCACCTATCTCATAAAAACAATGTAAGAAATTTAGGAACTTAAATCATAAGAAATTTATCACTGGTCTTGTACAAACCAATGTATTCTTCTGATATTATTTGTATATGGTAAACTAAATTGTAAAGACTCTAAGTCATACTCAAGGCTCTTCTTTTATCTTGAACTAAGGTTTTCTTCTTATTACTATAGTAACAAGGGCTACAAAAGAAACACAGCTTACTATTTTTTCTTTTGGACATTTTTGACTACTAATATGATATAGATATTCCTAATGTGCACTCATAATGATAGAATGAATATTTTAATCAATTAATTTTTAAAGCTTCCCAAGACAGAAGAAAAGAGGAGGAAAGGAATAGAAAAAAGGCAGTGAGTGGGAGCCGGCTTCAGACACTTAAGAAATTATCGCTGTAAAAAGCAGGGATCTTCCCTCTGCAGGAAGAGGCACTAAACATTTAGATTCAGGAAAGCCCATTGTGACATATGTACATGCAAAGGTAACTCTTACAGCTGGTGTAAACAATTATTTGGGACTTGAAATTTTTATCAAGCAACATGTTTAAAAGCCAGACTTTATTAATCCTCAAAGAACAGAAATGTAGAAATCAGCGTTTACAGTGAGCCAAACACTGTCTCTTTTTAGATTCCAAGAGAAATCTAAAATCTCTTCAGGAAGCTTTCTCCAGTTTTTGTTCTCAGGCACCACTCAAATGAATAATCTTGTTCATGTCAAAAATGTCCCCCACAATAGCCACTGCAGTTCAAAATTATCCTGTGAAACTGGCCAGGCATGGTAGCTCACATCTGTAATCCTAGCAATTTGGGAGGTCAAGGCGGGCAGATTGCCTGACGTCAGGAGTTAGAGACCAGCCTGGGCAACATGGTGAAACCCCATCTCTACTAAAATACAAAAAATTAGACAGGCATGATGGCACACATCTGTAGTCCCAGCTACTTGGGAAGCTGAGGCATGAGAATTGCTTGAACCCAGGGGGTGGAGGTTGCAGTGAGCCAAGATCATGCCACTGCACTCCAGCCTGGTCACAGAGCAAGACTCTGTCTCAAAAAAAAAAAAATTATCCTGTGAAATTGTGCCAGTTAGAGTCATAAGCATGTAAGTTAAGGTGATGTGAGAAGGTGTCTGTTTCATAGAAACACGTAGTTTAGACACTATGAGCACCGCAATAGATCCTCCCAAACGATGGTGCTTGTGCAGCTACTTTCATCAGAACTTGGCCAAAGCCCAATCCAGGGTCAGATAATCCCTTCTGATTTCGAGAAGGCTAATCTAAACCAAGCAGTTATCAAGAATAGAAAGACAAGACTGATGAAAAAGTTCTTCTAAGGGTTTGAAATCATGACCAAAGTCAAAGCTTATTCAAAGAATGTTGATTGTAGATCTTCTGAACCCCTTAGACTCCTGAGCCAGCTCAAGAACTGACTTACCTGACTTAAGCTTATTGCCTTCTTAGAGATCTTCTCTTTTAGAGATAAATAACACTCAAGACGCTATACAAGCAGACAGCCCACAGGAACAGGTATCAGTAGGCTGGAAAACAGTATCGGCAAAGAACAATAAAAGTCAGGTCAGATAACCAAAAAGTCACTGGTAACCTTATTCCTAGGGGAGGAAAAAACGCCTTAATGCTCATAGTAAGAGGCCTCTGCCCTCCTGGAATTCACCTTGAGAGAGTTGAACAGGAATAATGGATTTTCAAAGACACACACCTATAGAGAAGGAGTGTATGGAAATGGAAAAGGGAAAGATGCTTCTAGTGTTTTTGCTGAATTGTTCTCTTTCTCTAACCCAGCAGGAGGGATGCTAAATGAGATTTGTCAAAGAAAATCCTTGACATTGGATTCTTAAAAGCTTTATGGTTTCATGATATGGCCCTGTACCAAGGATTCTTAGGGAACAACCTTACTTTAGAGAGGAAGGGAGGGAAAAGAGAAAAGGGAAAAGGGGAAAGGGGAAAAGGGGAAGGAAGGGGAAGGGGAGAGAAAGGGGAGGGAGGGAGAGAGAAAGAGAGAGAAAGAGAAAGAAAAGGAAGGAAGGAAAGAAAAAAAGAAAGAAGAAAGAAAGGAAAGAAGGAAGGAAGGAGAAAGAAAAGAAAAGAAAGAGAAAAAGAAAAGAAAGAGAAAGAATGAAAGAAGGAAGGAAAGAGAGAGAGAGAAAGGGAGGAAGTAAAGAAGAGAAGGAAAAACACCTAAAGCAGAAGGACCTCAGCAAAATATTGAACCTCAGTTCAGCTGAACTTCTTCTAGCCATGGGCAGTGTGTTTACTTCAGACAGCTAGAGACACAAAGGGTCTCAAATAAGCACACTAAAATTGGTGAGTGGAGGGTTCCCATCCAAGACTGTAGGGCGCATAGATGAATATTGATGGAACTTCAAATCCAGAGATACATTACAGCCGCTGACCACTAGGAACCCACCTGTAGTAGAACAAATTTGAGATTCTTCACTCATTGCATCATGGGAGATTGCACATTATGGAGAACCATAGAGGCGTCTTAGTAAGAGGATGCTAGAAAGAGGATGCTAGAAAGTCCTATTCTGTTTTCATTAGGTGATCTGGGGGAGAGTTCAAAAAAGTAGGGGTTTGTTCTAGATTGCATACTGCCAGGAAGCAGGTAATTCTATGATTTAATATCTTAATATTTTTTATCTTGAAAGCAGTAGGAAAAAACGCTATAGTTGGTAAAGAAGTAGAAGTCATGTGTATTAGGCTGGGAAGGGGTATATTGGGTCATTTTTATGTTCTGGATAATATTCTTTTGTCAGTGCTGAGACATGCCTATGGAGTGACCTCATCTTTGCCTTACCCCGTGAAGGTCACAGAATGACCTTGTCTGATGTTGAGTTCTGTGAAATGGTTTGCACCAAACAGAAGAACACATGGCCTGGCTGTGAGTTCCCAAACAGCTCCCAGCTCTCAAGCGCTGCTTTTCTTCCTCATTATAGATTAAGGATTGAAGGAGGACATGCAAACATGATCACCAAAGGAAAATGAAACAAATTTAAAATAAATAGGCTGGGTGCAGTGGCTTACACCTGTAATCCTAGCACTTTGGGAGGCTCAGGCAGGCAGATCATGAGTTCAGGAGTTTGAGACCAGCCTGGGCAACATGGTGAAACTGTGTCTCTACTAAAATACAAAAAATTAGCCAGACATGGCAGTGCATGCCTGGAGTCCCAGCTTCCGGAGGCTGAGGCAGGAGAATGGCTTGAACCTGGGAGGCAGAGGTTGCAGTGAGCCAAGATTGTGCCACTGTACTCCAGCCTGGGTGACAGAGAGAGACTTTGTCTCTAAATAAATAAATGCATACATACTCCAGCAAAAGAGACACCACAGAAAAAGAAAACTAACTGTAGAAAACAGTAATGACTTAGCTCTAAATGGCGTTTACATGATCTTAATCCTGTGTGATCTTAATTCTATAAAAACCAAATCGTGATCTAACTACAAGTCCAAACTGCCTATTTTAGAAGGATGGTTGGATGGTGCTCGTGGATGGTGGGGAGGAGAGTAGACGCTAACTCATCATCATCCGTATTGGTAATAGATATTGGTCACTAGATAATGACTAAAAACATGTCATGAAATTGCAATGTCACCACATCATTTGGAGATAAATTTTTAAATCAGCTTAAAGGGTTGAAAATGCTTCTAGGCTGGGGAAATGGGAGGGCAGAGCATAGAGGATGGTAACGATTCCTAACCATCTTTATAGAACCTTCTAATTTTTTCCATCTTCTGCCTGCTTTATTCTAGCTGCACTGGCAGCTGCTTAGATGGTGCCCACCCAGATTAAGGGTGGGTCTGCGTCTCCCAGCCCACTGACTCAAATGTTAATCTCCTTTGGCAACACCTTCACAGACACACCCAGGAACAATACTTTGCATCCAATCAAGTTGTTCCAAGGATTGGAACAATCCAATCAAGTTGACACTGAATATTAACCATCACAGATATATATACATATATATATATTTTGAGACAGGGTCTCACTCTGTCACCCAGGCTGGAGTGGAGTGGTGCAATCACAGCTCACTGCAGCCTTAAGCCTCAACTTCCCAGGCTCAGCTGATCTCCCACCTCAGCCTCCCAAGTAACTCGGACTGCAGGCACATGCCACCACGCCTGGCTAATTTTTGTATTTTTTATAAAGATGGGGGTCTCACTAAGTTGCCCATGGCTGGTCTTGAACTCCTGGGCTCAGGTGATTCACCCACCGTGGCCTCCTGAAGTGAGCTGTGCCTGGCCAACTTTTTAAAAATATTTTTTAAAGAATGAGTAGAAGTAGCCAGATGAAGAAAAGAAAAGGAAACAGCTGGAGAAAGGTGTGCTGCATCAGAAACTAGAGGAAGGTATTTTGCCTGGACCAGAGAGAGCTCTTATGAGCCAGTAAGCTGGGGCAGAGCCAGCTGAGGCCGGGCAGGTGGGATTCTGCACAGGACCGGATGCACCTCCGATGACCACGTGTTCCTAGGTTGTTTCTAGGGCCACACAGATCACAGTCAAAACGATTTTTTCTGACTAGCCACTGTGGTGATCGCTGCTGTGTGACCCTCAACACTTCGCTTCCCTCCGGCCTCAGCTTCCGCCTGGTACCACTGGCCTAATCATTAGGTTGGCCTTATTTTCCCAACCTAATTGTTTCACAGACCAAAAGAAATATTGGATGTAAGGCACAATTTGAAAAGTTTAATGCGCTCTAGAAATGCACAAAAACGATTATTAGTCTTTGCCCAGTTGGTTTTTAGCTCAATAAGCTCCTGGTAATACAGAGATCATTGTGAGCAACTGGCAGAGGAAAATTTTTCCATTTCTCTTAACTAAGAAAAGAGATTTAAACTCACTTTGGAGAGCTAACACTAAATAATAACTACCAAATGAATTGATTTGATGCTGAATGTAGGCTTGTGTAAGGAGGTTAAAAAAAAATGTCCACTAAACTTCACGCTCATAGTAAGAGGCTTCTGTCCTTGAATTCACCTTGAGAGAGTTGAACAGGGATAATGGATTTTCAAAGACACACATCTATAGAGAAGGGGTGTATGGAAATGGAAAAGGGGAAAGATGCTTCTAGTGTTTTTGCTGAATTGTTCTCTTCTCTAACCCAGCAGGAGGGATGCTGAATGAGATTTGTCAAAGAAAATCCTTGACACTGGATTCTTAAAAGCCTTACGGTTTCATGATATGGCCCTGTACCAAGGATTCTTAGGAAACAACCTTACTTTAGAGAGAAGTTCTGAATCACATTTCCTACTCTCTGGAATATACATAGAAATACAAATGAAAAGATAAATACATGTGTAAAAAGAAAAATCATACTTTCATGCTAGCTACATGTTATGATTAAATATTGATTATATTTGGAGAGGATCATCAGATGAACTATATTACAGAAAGGATAGTTGTTTGTTTCATGGGCTCAAATCTTTGTTTCTCAATAAGATTGAGGGGCTAGCTAAGATTATAATCATACCAATTTTTTTACTGAATTTTCACACTCTGAGGGGCACTATGCTAAGCAGGAAAAAAAAATCACTAAAAGACCCTAGGCTACTCACAATAGCCAAAAGGTGAAAAGAACCCAAGTGTCCATCGATGGATAGATAAGCAAAATGTCGTCTCTATGTACAACACAAGTGACCCTTCACATTATGTTAAGTGAGATAAGTCAGTTACAAAAGGACAGATACTGTATCATTCCATTTATATGAGATACTTAGAGTAGTGAAAATCATAGACACAGAAAGTCAGATGGTGGCTGCCAGGGGCTGGGAGAAGGGACAATGGGGAGTTATTTTTTGCTGGGTATAGAGTTTCAATTTTGCAAAATGAAAAACTTCCACAAATGCATGGTGGTGATGGTGCACAACAATGTGAATGCACTTAATGCCACTGACTTGTACATTTAAAAATAGGTTACAATGTCCATTTTATGTTAGGTACTTTTTACTACATTTAAAAACAAAGACCATGGGCAAGGCATTTCCTTCCTCTGTGCCTCAGTGACATTATCTGTGAAATAAATGTGTAGAAATAGATGGACTCTGAGGATGCATTCAACCCTGCAAGTCTGTGTGTCTAAACATCCCCTCTGTCCTCACAGGGTTTAGCATCAAGTGGGAGAGATGAAATGCAGGAATAAAATTTAAAATACTTCTGGTTAATGTTTTAAGTACCCAATTAGTGATTTTTCAAAAAGAAATATGTATTCTCCTTGAGAAGGGATAGAGCGGAAATCTGGAGAACAGCTTTGTGGAGGTAGAACTGGATAATGCCCACTTAAAGATGTATCTAGCTTGGACGTGGGTCTGTGCCAATGGGATGGCCTTAGCAAAGGTGAACAGGCTTCATTCACCACACCAGGAGGGCATAGAACAGCAAGAAGATGAATCTGTTGATGGTAGAAGCCTTCTGTGTCAGAGTGAAACATTGAGGAGGACCCATGGGAGACCTGGAGGGACTCTGAATGGAAGAGAGTGGATGGACAAGAGACCTGGCCCATCCACAAACTGGCTCTGTGGCCTTGGCTAATCACTAGACCTCTGTTCCTGCTGTATGACACCAAGCCTAGCTCTCTTACAAGATGGAAGCACAGCCTAGCTGATCTTACTCTTCCTGCTGGAAAACTCTGTGATTTTCTTTGCCTTCCAGGCAGCAGACACATGGGATTCCTGCTGCCCGGCCAGTGCCGGATGCTGGCCTCCAGCCCCGAACCTGTCCTTGTGAAGGCCACTTTTTAGTGGTGGTGGCTCATCTAGCAGGCTGAGGAATGTGCAAAGGACATGTAAGAAAATCTACCTAGCAATAGGGTGTATAATGAGTTAAAGAACTGAGCTTCTAATAACAATGAGACCAGCCAGGGGAATGTTGTAAAAATTTAGATGTAGATTAAGACTCAGAAGGGCTGAACTTGGTTAGGAGACGAGAAAATAAAATGGAAAGTCTAACGCATGAACCCTAGAACCACATGAATATTAAAGCTCACACTGTAGTACTGTGTGCCTCCTTTTCCCTTGCCCTGCCCTTTTCAGTCTCCCAAAGCTGCACCCTTTCCTCCTGTGCCCTCGGTATCCCCTATGCCATGTGATATACTTTGGCTCTGTGTCTGCACCCAAATCTCATCTCAACTGTAATCCCCATAGGAGGTGGTTAGATCATGAAGGTGGCTTCCCCCATGCTGTTCTCAGGATAGTGAGTGAGCTCTCACAAGATCTGACGGTTTTATTAGGGGCTCTTCCCCCTTAGCTTTCACTTCTTTTATCTGCCACCATGTAAGACGTGCCTACTTCCCATTTCCCATGATTGTAAGTTTCATGAGACCTCTGCAGCCATGTGGAACTGTGAATCAATTAAACCTCTTTCCTTTATAAATTACCCAGTCTCAGGTTTTTTTTTTGTTTTTTTTTTTTTTTTTTTTTTTGAAATTGAGTCTTGCTCTGTCACCCAGGCTGGAGTATAGTGGCAGGTTCTCCACTCACTGCAACCTCTGCCTTCCAGGTTCAAGTGGTTCTCCTGCCTCAAATTCCCAAGTAGCTGGGATTATAGGCACCTGTCACTATGCCCAGCTAATTTTTATATTTTCAGTAGAGACAGGGTTTCACCACATTGACCATAGTTGGTCAGGCTGGTCTCAAACTCCTGACCTCAGGTGATCCACCTGCCTTGGCCTCACAAAGTGCTGGGATTACAGATATGAGCCTCCGCACCCAGCCTCCAGGTATTTCTTTATAGCAGTGTAAAAATGGACTAATACACCATGGTAACTGCGTTCCCATACATCCTGAAAAAACTAGTATTTATTCCCACTCCTGAAATTTAACTTGATCCTGAAGACAAAGGATTTCCTTTAGCTAAATGGAAATGATTCATCTTCCAGGTAGAGAATACAAGGTAGATTGGTATTTTCACAGGGGTCCATGCAGAGCTAAGCACATAGAAGGTGCTCAGTAAACACCTGCTGAGCATACTGCAGTGACATAGCCAGGCAGAGAAGCAGAGGTGGACGGCCAACACACCATGAGAGCTGGAGGGGCGCATCCTCTCTTAGGAGCTTGGGCCCTGGCCAGCTGACTCAGCATCAAGCTCTCCTTATGCATGAGTCCCTCGGGGCCTATAAGCTTGGCTGTGTTGCAGCTGAAATTTCTGCTGAGTAAGGTCATACATATTAACCTGAGAATGCAATAGTGAGAATAACTCCTTCTTTTTCACATTCCAGACTCAAGAATAGAAATATTTACCATCACCTCTGGATGATAATATCAATAAATTACCAGACACTGCACGTATTAAGAAAAGCTCATTTTCTGGAAATTGTCCTTATTTATCTTGAAGCCATGGATAGAAAATGACCTTTCAGATTGCTGTGACCAAGCCCAAGTCTAAATTGGAAACCTGTTTCATGGCTAAGACAGGCTACTTCCAGATTAATTATGGATGCTTTTCCATTTCAAGATTACATTAGGAAGGAAAGTTGTCACTGGGTAAAATGTGAGTCTCCACTGCATCCTTTTAAGATAAATAAGTCGAAGTTTGAAGGAAATATGAGAAACTTTTGGTTGAGTAAATAAAATCTGTTTAGCTAACTCTTTGAAGTTGTGGATTGCCTGGGAATCCAAAAATCTGCAACCTCCAGATTTGTAGTATCCCCTAGATACATTCAGAGGATAGAAGAGAAGTCATTTAAAACCTTATGTTTGACTTCTTGCTTCCTGCCTTGGTTTTTAACCAAAACTAAAAATAGAAAAGGCAAAAGAGAGGAAACTTAATTGGCTCAAAGCAGGAAATTGGATTGTAAGCAAAGAAATTGCCCAAAAAGAGGGAACACATCCAAGAAGGGAGATACTTTGTTTTTATATTTTGTTATCCTCCTGGAGGAAAATGCTGCCTCTGATAATTCCTATGAACACTTCTTTTTTACTTGGCTTTTATTTTTTATTAAAGTAATAAAATCACCCTGTTTAAAGTGTCAAATAGTTCTGTATGTCTTATTAGGAAAAACAACCACCCAATTTTTGAATTTTTTTTTTTCTTTTGGCATTTGTCTTTAATCCTCTAAAGATATTCACCTGCTACTTGAGGGGGTCAGCAGACTCTTCCTGTAAAGAGCAAAACAGTGACTATTTTGGGCTTTGAGAGCCATAGAGTCTCTGTTGCAATTACCCCTGCTGTTGTAGCACAAAATCAGCTGTGGACAATATGTAAATGGTGTGTGTGTGATAATAAAACTTTATTTACAAACACAGGTAGCTGCAAGGTGGGCTGCACTTTAACATCTCCTAGGCTATTCCTTGAGTTTCTGTTTTTAATCATTCACTGCTAGATGACTCCCAACTGTGGAAGATGAGGATTAGGCTCTTTCACAGTCAATGACTCTCCTCCATGGCCTCCTCCCCCTCCACGTGTTTCCTTTACCTTCACCTTTCCAATAGGATGGTTTACTGGCTTTGGATAGAGCTGTATACAGTGTTTACATCATCATGCTTTTCATAACTGAACCACACAATAGAACTATGTTTCCAGCCAGACATGGTGGCTTATTCCTGTAATCCTAGTGCTTGGGGAGGCACAGGTTAGGGGGATTGCTTGAGGCCAGGAGCTCATAGACCAACCAGAGCAACATAGTGTGAGATCCTGTCTCTACAAAAATCCAAAAAAAAAAAAAAAAAAAAAAAAAACCTTAACTTAGTGTTGTGGTATGCACCTGTAGTCCCAGGTACTTGGGAGGCTAAGGTGGGAGGATCACTTGATCCCAGGAATTTGAGGCTGCAGTGAGCTATGATAGCACCACTACACTCCAGCCTGGGTGACAGAGCAAGGCCCTGTCTCTAAATTTAAAAAAAAAAAGTTTCTTTTTCTACACAGTATTTTGTTTTCCTTAAAGATAATCATTATCTTGCTATTTTTCATTTGCCTAATTTTTTGTGAACTGTTTATGAATTGAAACTCAAGCTCTCTTTCCATTTTAAAAATCTTCCCTCAACATGTTGTAGCCAATAGAAGAGGAAGGAGTCTCCATTTCATTTTCTTGGAGACATCTACCCCAGTGCATTCTGGCTGGACAGGCCTTGGGCATCTGTATCAGTCTATCTTCACACTGCTATAAAGAACTACATGAAACTGGGTAATTTATGAAGAAAGAGGTTTCATTGACTGGGTTCTGCAGAGTTAACAGGAAGCATGGCTAAAGGGCCTCAGGAAACTCATAATCACAGCAGAAGGTGAAGGGGGAGCAAGCATGTCTTACCTCTGCAAAGCAGGAGAAAGCGAGTGAACTGAGATCCGCCACACACTTTTAAACTATCAGATCTTTTGAGAAATCACTCACACTATCAGGAGAACAGCAAGGGAGAAATCAGCCCCCGTGATCCAAGCATATCCCACCAGGACCCTCCCCTGACACATGAGATTACGATTCAAGGTGAGATTTGTGGAGGGGGGGACATAGGCAAACCGTATCTCTTTTCCATCATCATAGATAACCTGGGCTTCTGGTTGGAGTGAGCCCCCCTCCTACCTGGCTTCCATGACTTTCTCTTGGTTGATCTAGTCCCTTTTTTTTTTTTTTTTTAATGGAGCCATCCTTCTGTAGCTTCCTGAGAAAGAGTACATGGGAACCACATTTTCTGAAACATTACAAGTCTGGAAATGTCTTTATTCTCCCTTATGTTTAATTGAAGTCAGACTAAATACAGAATTCTTATTTAGAAATTATTTCCCTTCACAATTTTGAAGGAATTTGTCCATTGTCAATAGTGTTGCTCTCAAGAAATTCAATGCTATTTTCATTCTCAATCCTTTATTTGAACTCAGTGTTTTTCTCTCTGGAAGCTTTTAGGTTCTTTTTCTTCTCCTTTTTTTCTGAAATCTCATGAATATTATTTGATGTGGGTCTATTTTGACCCTTTCTGTTGAAGGACACACAGGGCCTTTTAATCTGGAAAGCCGTTCTCAAACGTTAGGAATAGATTTTGGGGGACAGTTTCCTGTCTTTCATGTTCTGTTCTCTCTTCCCAGAATTTATGGTATTCAGCTATCAGACCCCATGGAGTGATCCTATCATTTTCTTATCTTTTCTTTCATTTGTTCAATTTCTTTGCCTGTTGTTTCCCCTGCTCTCTGAACAATGTTCTCAAATTTAGATTTTGTAAACTCTCATTGAGTTTTTCACTTCTTTTTCATGTCCTGAATTTCCAAGAGCTGTATTTTTTTTATTCTTTGAATGTTCCTTTTTTTTTTTTATCATCTGTTCTCATTTCACGGAAGCAATATGTTATCTCTCGGAAGGTTTTCTCCCAAGTGTTTCTTTCCCTACTCGGCCTCTTTTTCCTTCAAGTAGCTTTCATTGGTTGACTGGTTTGTGTGTGCGTGTGTGTTTGTGTGTGTTTTGGTTGGTTTTTCTTTTTCTTCTCCTGTGTTTGAGACATGTCCTCAAATGCCCGGTTCCCCTTTAGCTGACACCCACGTGTAAGACTGAGGCACTAAAAATATGGCTGAAAGTTCTGTGCACAGCAATGGGGCCTGTCACCCATGTGCTTCAGTGGCTGAGTTATTTCATCAGGAAGCCCCTGATGTTGCATTACTAAGATTTTTCTCTTGGGTTGATCGAAAGCTCCAGAGAAGAATTTTTTACTCTGTTGCCTGGAGAAGAATTTTCTACTCTGTACCTGGCTGTCATTGTTCTCACAGCTAAGAAGGAAGAGGACTGTGGGTTTCAACATTCAGTGTGTAAATGTTGAGTGAATTCAGTGCAGACCCTCTGCCCCGCTATGCCTAGAGTCCATCAACTGAGAGGCACTGTATCCTCTCCAGAGAATACATCTTTCCTCTTCTGCCAGAGTGAGGGGGAGGACAGACACCTGGGGTAGGGATCTGGGGATATAAATGTTCTTAACAAGCTTCCAGGGAGTTCTTCTGTTTTAGCTTCACATAAACACGCATATCCAGTGGAAACTCTTGCCATCAACTGCACAAATATGGGGGGGGCTTTGCAGCACAAACGGGACTGCTGCTCAGCACTCTCCACCTCGGCGCAAGCATCTGTCCTTGGATATGCTGCCATTTAAGATGGCTCTGCTGTTTTTCCAAAAAAGTTATCATCCCCGTCCTCATGTTTTGTTCTTACACCTTCATGTATCTTAACACTCCATTCCCCTTTTCATAGGATTTAAGAAGCAGCAGTGTTAAGTGTATGTGTTCAATCCACTGTCTTTAATGGGAATCCTTCAGCACTTCTATTTTAGAAAAAGTCTGAAGGATGTACATACAGGCTGGGCATAGTGGCTCATGGCAGTAATTCCAGCACCTTGGGAGTCTGAGATGAGCAGATCACCTGAGCTCAGGAGTTTGGGATCAGCCTGAGCAACATGGCAAAACCCACCCATTGCTACAAAAAAAAACAACAAAAAAAAACAAAAAAAATTATCCAGGCATCGTGACACGCACCTGTACTCCCAGCTAATGGGGAGGCTGGGGCAGGAGGATTATTTGCATCTGGGAGATGGAGGTTGCAGTGAGCCAAGACCACACCACTGCACTCTGGCCTGTGCGACAGAGTAAGACCCTGTCTCAAAAAAAAAAAAGAATACATACAACAGACTCATTTTAGAATATTCTGACTTATTAAAGCTGGAGTCATGGCATAATTTCCAATTTGCTCTTCAAAATAATTTCTTGGCTAAGAAATTTACAGGTAATTTTTTTAAATAGTGAGGTCCCTTACTATGAAAATGAATTTCATGTTTTAATGCTATGTGAAATTTCTTCCTCCCTCACTGTGAATTTTCTTCTCGCTTTAAGAAGTAATGCTCCAGAGAGAATGTAAAATTATATATAGTTGTGTATGAATTTATATGTCATAGGATTACATATAATTATATGTAAATATAATTATAATACTGATACATGTTCACTGCACAAAACTTGGAAAAAAATAAACAAGTGTAGGAGAAACTTTAAAATCAACTGTATTCTCAACAACCGCAGAAAGCTTAACCGATGATTTGCCCATATCCATGGCTAAGAACAGGGTACCTACACATCTGTACCATTTTTAAATTGGCATTTTTTAAAAAGTGGATCCAGCTGGGCACGATGGCTTATGCCTGTAATCCCAGCACTTAGGAAGACTGAGGCAGGCAGATCACAAGTTCAGGAGATCGACACCATCTTGGCCAACATGGTGAAACCCCATCTCTACTAAAAATACAAAAATTAGCTGGGCATGGTGACGCGTGCCTGTAGTCCCAGCTACTCGGGAGGCTGAGATAAGAGAGTTGCTTAAACCCAGAAGGCGGAGGTTTCAGTGAGCCGAGATCACGCCACTGCACTCCAGCCTGGGCAACCAAGTGAGACCCTGTCTCAAAAAAAAAAAAAAAGTGGATCCAATTTTAGAAGTTTGAAATCTAGTTTATAAGCCTAGATTTTCTAGAGGAATTCTTCTCTCTAAAGGGAAACACTGCAGTAATGGGTTTAAGTGCATTGATTCTTTAAGCATATTTGTTTGTTGAATGATAAGACTATTGTATGTAGTTCACATGGAGCCCCTGTCACACACGATGCCCTTCACAGTGATTCATGCCTGCACAGTCTTGTCTCTCTTGCCTTTAGGCTTGCAATTTGGAAATCATTTTATTTGAACCGAAGCCTTTAGTCGAGATGAAAATGTGTTAATTGCTCTGGTTACAGACAGAATAGTAGCAGGAAAAAACAATCAGAAACATTTATGGATTATATCTTTGTTGATATTTTAAACCTGTCAGTTACCTTTCTAGCCTAATAAGAATGCCTTACTAAAGCCCCATTCTTGGAAATTTTGTTTTTCATAAATGTGCTTGGGTTTTATAAGTCCTACTTTGCCTACTACCTGACCAAATTCAGTACAGCCTTTTACATATCAAAACCTGTGGTTAAGACAAAATGTGTTCCCTCAACCACGTACAGCTTCTAAAAGTAATGTCTCGGCTGGAGTATATTCATATTTATTATTTATGCTTTCATTTAACAAACACATGCTGAGATCCTGCTCTTTGCCGGACTTAGTACTGATTGCTCTCTCCTGAGCATCCTTCTTAAATCAAAGAGAATATTCATTGCTAGGGAAGGGAAAAAAAAAAGGTGGAGGAAAAAAAATAGATGGTAAGAATGTGGTAGGAACCCTGTCCCGAACACCCAAGGGTTTTCAGAATAAGAAAGAGGTTAACGCTCTACATAGAGCAACTGGAATTAGAAATGGGAAGCTGGCCTCCAAGATCGCAGGAAGCCTATGTCAGATTCAGAGCATGACCATTAGCAAGATAAATATCTACTGCCTACGGTCATCATTGGCACCAGACTCTAGGAAGAAATTATACATTTACATGGTGCTTAATGGGGATGTGAGGATCTCAGAGGGAGAAAACTAGGTAGGCACAAACAATACCCACACAGGCCTTATTTACACCTATTTAATGCAAAGTTCTAATAGAAATCGTTAACTGGTTTCCTAGCCCTTGCAAGATCCAACACAAATTAGAAGAGTGTTCTGGAAGGAATAGAAGTGGAAATATCGGTCACAGTAAGAACAGGCAACTGGATGCATATTGGCAAGAGGGCAGATAAATGGGAGGATATGAGAAGTCAAAAAGCCTATTGCAATCTCATTTTGCAGGGCACCAAAGATCCCCAGTAGCTCTCACTGGAGGCACCACTGTATATATTATCAAGGCTCCGCAAGAAAAGACAATTCACTTTAAGACAGCAAATAAACAAACAAAAATGCGGGGGTTGCCATTCCCAGTCCATTTATCTGGAAGTGTTCAGCCTCATTTGGCAGCCTGTATTTTTTCTGAAGCCCTGATGGGGTCATTACAAAGCTCCATAGGTTCCAAATGTATTTGCATAATGGTAGATGCCATCTCCCTGCCTGACAATAAAGAAGCAGCAATTTAAAAATTATGGTGTCAGCCAGGCATGGGGGCTCTCGCCTGTAATCCCAGCACTTTGGGATGTCAGGGTGAACAGATAACCTGAGGTGAGGAGTTCAAGACCATCCTGACCAACATGGTGAAACTGCGTCTCTACTGAAAATACAAAATTAGCGGGGCGTGGTGGTGCATGCCTGTAATTCCAGCTACTCAGGAGGCTGAGGCAGGAGAATCACTTGAACTCGGGAGACAGAAGTTGCAGTGAGCTGGTATCATGCCATTGTACTCCAGCCTGGGCAACAAAAGCAAAACTCAGTCTCAAAAAATGTATATATATCATGGTGTGATTCTTTTGAGGAAGCGTACTAGAAATCTAGTATGCCCCTGTCACACACGATATAATCCTAACACTTTGGAAGGCTGAGATGGGAGGGCTACTTGAGGCCAGGAGTTCAAGATCAGCCTGGGCAACACAGCAAGACTCTGGTCTCTAAAAAAAAATTTTTTTTTTTTAAATTAAAAAAGAATCCGTCTTATTAAGTAAACTGCAGTCCTTTTACCAATCTTAATATCAAAGTTATGTTAGAGCCCGCTTGGGATTCACACCTCCTATAGCATCCACAGCACAAGTTTGCTGTAACAGTAAATAAAGTCTTGGTTTCCCTGAGCTCATTTCTAAATCCATCTTCCTCCAAGGTGATGGCTAGCATGCTTCTTTATCCCGAAGGGGCGGCCCTTTCATCAAATTCTCATTCAGACACATCCGCTTTTGAAATGCTTTTCTTGGGAGGGTGGCTGGGATGGCCACTACTCTTGAGGATCTGCCTCCGGTAGAGCCTAGATATTAAAATCATAGAGTTTTTTGCAGATAGATCAGTTACTGTGAAAGATACCTGAGCTAGTTGGCTCACATTCCACATCCATCAAACCGCCCCCTGCAGAGAAGTCACCCTGCTGTCGCCTGCTTGGCTTGCCCCGCCTCTCACCATTCTCATTTCATTAGCAATGTGAATGTTCACACCCTTCAATGTGCATATGATGGGTGTTAATGAGCATAACCCATCTGTGGAGCGTGTGTGATTTTTTTGTCTAATAAATAGGCAGTAAACCAGGGGAAGGGAAAAGCTACTATCTGAGGCCATCTGAGAAAACAAAAAGCAAGCAAGGTATGACTCAGATTGATTGTTCAGTGAATCCCAAAGGGCCAGAAACTTCCTAAACTGGTTTTGGTGTTTCTCGCTAGGTGTTTGGACAATTAGGACTCTGGATAGTCCCACCTACCCAAAAGCATTCAAATTAGGCATGCTTTTAACAAAGCAGGTGGCATGGCATGTAAATTGTAGGAACACTGTTAGCCTTTGCAAATGAGTTTCGTGGTCCGAATGGGTAATTACATATTTCCTTCCATTAGGAGCTACAAACTCATCAAGATTCTACATCCTGCTCTTGAGTTTCAATCTCCATGTGACAAGAGGGATTTATTATGCGAGGGCAGAGGGAAAAGAGGAACACCACTCTCTTTCTCTGCAGCAGAATGATGGTCAGAAAAGAACAGATCAAAGGAATAAACCCGCTCTCCTGTTAACTCAGCTTACCAATTCTGGCCTACATTTTCCAAGTTATCAGTAATCAAAATATTGGAAAAGGAATTAGAACCTCTTCTCCTGAAAGTTTAACAACTTCCCCATATAGCACTGCTTTTGATTGCATTACAAGCTATTCCTGAAGAATTTATGATCTAAGATACTATTTGTCAATATAGGCCATTTGTCCATGAGTGGAGGGACTGATAAATCAGCTATTAATGTAGATAAGAAAGCATATCGATTGAGTTGACTTTGTATTTAGTAATATGCTAGACAGCAATGATGCCTGGAAAATACACTCTGTAATTAAGAACTATTTTTCCCTTTACATTTGGTGAAGACTCTTGCATATTTTTTCTGGCAAAACAGATTAAGGCTAAAATCCCATAAAAAAGATCATCATATTGTGATCCTATATCTTTATCATAAAAGTGAATTGGAGGGGAATTTTTATAATTTTTCGATATAAAAATTAAGATATTAGAACACTTTTTGTAGTGTTTTTTCGCTATCTCCAAGGTTTATTTCATCATCTTAAAAACCTTGTGGGTAAAATCAGTCTGCTAGGTCAGGTGTCCCCAACCTAGGGCCATGGACACCTACCATGACCTGTTAGGGACTGAGCCACACAGCTGGAGGTGAACAGCAGGCAAGCAAGTGAGGCTTCATCTGTATTTACAACCACTCCCCATGGCTCACATTACCACCTGAGTTCCACCTCCTGTCAGATCAGCAGCGGCATTAGATTCTCATAGGAGCACAAACCCTATTGTGAACTGCGCATGTGAGGGATCTAGGTTGCACGCTCCTTATGAGAATCTAATGCCTGATGATCTGTCACTATCTCCCATCACCCCCAAGATGGGACCACCCAGTTGCAGGAAAACAAGCCAGGGCTCCCACTGATTCTAAATTATGGTGAGTTGTATAATTATTTCATTATATATTACAATGTAATAATAATAGAAATAAAGTGCACAATACATGGAATGTGCTTGAATCATCCCGAAACCATCTCGCACTCCCCTGGTCCATGGAAAAGTGTCTTCCACAAGACTGGTCCTTGGTGCCAGAAAAGTTACAGATCACTCTGCTAGATACAGTCACATTTTTGAGATTGTATATTTCAATGAGCACATTTCCTTTTCAGCTGGAGAAGGGAACCACGTTGCCTTAATTCCCCGACTTCTACCCCAAAGCTTTCTTGTCCAATATAGCTGCATTCAAGTTGCTGATGGCTGTGCTGCCCTCCCAGGGATGATGTACAGTTTCCCCACCTGGGCCATGTCACCAATGGCTAGGGTTTAGCAGGCTACAGTCAGACCTTGCAGAATAGGTCAGTCTTATTCTCTGTAGAATGTTTTGTTTGCCTGATTTTTTTTTCTTCTCTTTGGCACTGGACTGTGGGCAGCAGCAAGTAGTGGTGGATCCAGAGTGGTGAGCTGAGACCTAACAAAGAATTTTTAGGCTCCCACTCTTCCACCACATCTGTGCTAGACCCTGTGGTGACAACAGAGGTGAAACAGACATGCTGACTGTCATTAAAACATTTATAATCTAGACTAAGATGAAAAAATTAATTGAATACCCAGTGGAAAGTAATAAGGAATCGTCTTAACTTCCTTAAAATGTGCTGCTTTTGATTGCCTTGTAAACTATTCCTGAAGACTTAATGATCCAAGATACTACTTGTCAATGTAGGCTATTTGTCAATGAGTGGAGAGACTGGCAAATTGGCAGTTCGTGTGATATATATGCCTTCAGAGTAAAGAGAGGTTTCTTCTAATAATGAGACGTGCACCTGGCCAGAGAGACCCAGGAAACTGATGCAAATACTAGAAATAGCCCCAAGTAGCAAGTGTGGCTATAGATGGGACACATGAAGGAGAGTGGTGGGGTAAGACCATGAAGGCACAAAGTACCACGTTAAGGAATTTAGACTTTTATTTGGTAGGCAGTGGAGAGATGTTGAATTTTTTTTTCAAACAGTGGAGTACAGTGAGGAAGGCAGGAGACTTAGCAGAAGGAAATCAGGAATTCCAACCAACGAATTTGTTTAGAGTGTAGGATTCTAAATCCAGAACAAAAATTCTTCAAAGCAGCAGCAAAGGGTTTGGCTGTGATTCAGCCTCTGTGGTTATACTCCTGCCATCAAGGAGCTGGGCTTGGGGGGTGGACAGAGGCTGGTGGCAGAGGGAGGGATGGAGAGACAGAGATGAGTTTTCCCAAAGCAGAAGAAGAAGGTTTTGCAACCTAGCACACCATCGGGGTCAGATTTATCAAACAAGAGTATTTGTTAATGACTATGTTTATTCTCATTTGAATGAAGCAATATATATACTGTATCCAAAACACTCCCCAAAGCAGCGTTGAGCTGATGCAAAAGATCGGTCCATTCTCCCAGCAAAAGAAGAGTCTCTTGACATCCCAGGTAGAAAGGATTCATATATTTTACAAAATGAGTCCAATGCAATCATCAGGCAAATACTCTTTTAATGTTTTCTTGACATGCTGAGAATAAACTTGCCCTCGATGCAGTATCTCATTCTAGGCACATTATTATAGAGTAAAAGAAGACAGGAAAGAGACAGAGGAAAGGAAAAATATTTAATCACGTATGAACTGCAAAAGAATTCTAGCTGAGGTTCTTAGAACTATACATTCTTTCTTTTCTTTTCTTTTTTTTTTTTTTTTTTTTTTTTTTTGAGGTGGATTCTCACCCTATCACCCAGGCTGGAGTATGGAGTGCAGTGGTGTGATCTCAGCCCACTGTAACCTCCACCTCCTGGGTTCAAGAGATTCTCATGCCTTAGGACCCACCCCCAAATAGCTGGGATTACAGGAGCGCACTACCGCGCCTGGTTAATTTTTTGTATTTTTAGTAGAAACAGCGTTTTACCATGTTGGCCAGGTTGGTCTCTAACTCCTGACTTCAGGTGATCCACCCGCCTTGGCCTCTCAAAGTGCTAGTATTATAGGCATGAGCCACCGTACCCAGCCAAGAACTGTAAATTCTTGAAATTTGGGAGGAACCATCAAAAAAGAAACCCTAAGCCTTGTGACCGTATGTCAACCTACATCTCTACTCCTTCCACCACGCTAGGCATTTCACATTCTGATGGAAACTCAAGACACAAGTGTAATAAAAAATATTCCCACTAGAGCATGGTAGCCATAACCTATCACATTTTTTTTTTTTTTTTTTTTTTTTTTTTTGAGACGGAGTTTCGCTCTTATTACCCAGGCTGGAGTGCAATGGCGCGATCTCGGCTCACTACAACCTCCGCCTCCTGGGTTCAAGCAGTTCTCCTGCCTCAGCCTCCAAAGTAGCTGGGACTACAGGCGTGTGCCACCATGCCCAGCTAATTTTTGTATTTTTAATAGAGACGGGGTTTCACCATGTTGACCAGGATGGTCTCAATCTCTTGACCTCATGATCCACCCGCCTCAGCCTCCCAAAGTGCTGGGATTACATTTTTGGTATAAAACAGAACCATGCTACTAGATGTAAATGTGTATGGGCTTAAATCTAACCTCTCTAGGATAACTGTTTTGTAAGTGGATTTTACCATAACTCTAAAGCTGGATGCCAAAGAAATGGTCCTCTATTGAAGTTGTTCTTGGACATGTCTAGGACCAAAGAGTTAATAGTTTTGTCTGTGATCAAGGATCTAATTTTTTGCTGCAATATATTTACATCTGCTAACATTCTTTTGAGCCATCCACAATCGGGTTATATATCAGTTTATCCAACCTTACTTCTCTTTTTCCACTCCAAATACCTCCATTCAAGCTGTTCTCCAAGCTCTTGCCTAAAAAGCGGAGGTTTTTTTTTTCTTTTTCGCCCTGAAATTTGCCCCTCCCTAAAATCGCCCAAAAATGTGCCAAATCATTCCAATCTCTGCCATCTCTGAGGTTTTTGTTTGTTTGTTTGTTTTGTTTTGTTTTTTTAAGATGGTGTCTCACTCTGTAGCCCAGGCACAATCTTGGCTCACTGCAACCTCCACCTCCTGGGTCCCGGGTCAAGCGATTCTCCTGCTTCAGCCTTCCGAGTAGCTGGGATTACAGGCATGTGCCACCATGTCTAGCTAATTTTTGTATTTTTAGTAGAGACAGGGTTTCACCATGTTGGCCAGGCTGGTCTTGAACTCCTGACCTCGTGATCCACCCGCCTCGGCCTCCCAAAGTGCTGGGATTACAAGCATGAGCCACCGTGCCCCACCATCTCTGTTATAAATCAAATTGTTAGTGGCATTCATTTGACTAAGAATAATAAATACATCACTATTGTTATAATCACCACAATACCTGGTGCTGTTGGTAGGTGCTTTACCTATGTTACTTCTTATCCAGGCAATCCTGTCCTATCAACCCCATTTTGCAGGAGAAGAAACCGAGGTTCATAAAGGTTAAATAGCTAGTCCAAGGTCCCATAGCTAGCAAGCGATAGACATAATCATGGTTCAAACCCAAATCCTACCGGCTTGAAAATCCATGGTCCTTCTTCTGTGCAATATGGCTTCCCAATTATGGATCTCTTGCATTATTTTTTAACAAACCTATTTTGTGCATGATTCTAAGAGGTAGTGCACTTTTTTTTTAAACGTTTGCCTCATTATGCCATGATGCCTACTTTTCACTTTGCTGAACCCATATAAAGTGTCTGGTTAATATTAGAGAAATTGAATTGAATTCCTGTCATTTGGGCCCTTTTCTTGAGTTCCTCTTCTTTGTCCATAGACAAATCATCCCATTACATCTAACTCTGTTGGACAACTTGCCTCTTCCTCAGTTGTATGTGAATCATTTTCAATCCACTTTGCTAAAATCTAATAGTCAATATAAATGTGGACTCTTGAAAACACTAACATGTGTGGGTCAGAAATTAGAGGACAGTAAAATAAATCATTGGAACTGTGAAGAGGGAGAAGGCATGAAGAGGCACTCCCCACTCTGCTGTCCATGGGTCAACCTTTCCAGCCTGCCTGTTTCTCATATTGAGTGAGACTTATCTCTGAAGCCCTATTTTTTTTTATTTTAGATGAAGTTTTACTCTTTTGCCCAGGCTCCAGTGCAGTGGTGCAATCTCAGCTCACTGCAACCTCCACCTCCCGAGTTCAAGTGAGTCTCCTGCCTCAGCCTCCCGAGTAGCTGGGACTATAGGTGCACCACCACACCCCGCTAATTTTTGTATTTTTCATGGAAACAAGGTTACGCTGTGTTGGCCAGGCTGGTCTCAAACTCCTGACCTCAGGTGATCCAACCACCTCAACCTCCCAAAGTGCTAGGATTACAGGCATGAGCCACCGCTCCTGGCCTCTGAAGCCCCATTTAATCTTCCAAATGAAAGTGATGTGTCCCAGGCATTGTACATAGGCAACAACCCATGAAGTGGCAGGGGAACAGGAGCAAAGGGGCCTGGGCATGCCCTGGAAAGTCATCTACCTCCTTACTCAAATGTCTCCTTCTCAGCCGGGCACAGTGGCTTATGCCTGTAATCTCAGCACTTTGGGAGGTGGAGGCGGTCAGATCACAAGGTCAAGAGATCAAATGTCTCCTTCTCCTGGCCTTTCTTGACCACTGTTTTTAATTGCAAATCCCACTGCATGATGCCCTATCCCTCTTCCTTGATTGATTTTTCTGCATAACTCATGTTCTCAAAGCATTGCATGCGTTTCATTAAATTGTTTGTGGCCCTTCTCCTCTCATCAGAATGTAATTTCAAGAGAGTAGGGATTTGAGGGCAGGCACGGTGGCTCACGCCTGTAGTCACAGCATTTTAAGAGGCCGAGGCGGGTGGATTACTTGAGTGGAGTGGTCAGGAGTTTGAGACCAGCCTGGCCAACATAGTGAAACCCCATCTCTACTAAAAATACAAAAATTAGCTGGGCTTGGTGGCGGGTGCCTGTAATCCCAGCTACTCAGGAGGCTGAGGCGGGAGAATCACTTGAACCTGGGAGGCGGAGGTTGCAGTGAGCTGAGATCGCACCACTGCACTCAAGCTCAGGCAACAGAGCGAGACTCCATCTCAGAAAAAAAAAAAAAAGAGATATTTGGGTCTGTTTTGTTCCATGCCAGATACCCAGTACCCGTAACAGTGTTAGACACAGAGGACATGTGTTAGAATGAATGAAATTATTTATAAGTGGAATATTTAAGAGTGTTGAGAAGCCATACCCATTCTAATCAGGAAGAGAGGAAGGTTAAAACTCCACAACACTTACTTTTGAGTTGTGTTGAAACCATTGAAAATATCTGTGTCAAACTGATTAATTACCTTGGTTTTACAGAATCAGCTTTTAACATACATAGCAAATTCTGTATGCTAGCCAATGGCAAGCCAGTTCTCAAGCAAGGTCATTCTTGTAAAATAAATGAACAGGTTTTTGTCTTTTCTTTTGTGTAAGATTCTAGAGCCTCTAAAGCAGCAATATAGAACCTCCTTAAATACAAATTTAAGCATCTTTTCACCTTCACAGCCTCAGTGCGTGTTTATAAAAATAGTTTTGTAAGAAAAACAGTGTCTATTGGTGCTCTAAGAGTAGATGATAAAGACCTATCCTTGTGTGACCTTCGGATAGAAAAGTAATCTGAGGTTCCAGAACCCACCTAGTTTTTAACTTCATTTGTTTGTCTAACTTAAGGACGTGAGTCACAACTAACAAAGGCCATCTGGTGCTGTTCTTCCCTCCTAGGAGAATCTCTCCACAAGTACATAAAGGGAACGTTCTCCATGCAAGCTACTCTCAGTTCCAACAGAAAAACATTTTAGCATCTCATTGAGATGGTTGCACAGGAGATACTCAAAGGCACTATTTGCCATGTGTCTGCCTCTCCAGCCCAGCCATGACCCCAAACCAACAGATTTATTTTAAGGTAGCAACATACAAACATGGATCTTTTTAAACTAGCAAGTTGGGAAAACCTCGTGATTAGCAAATCTGCTAGCACATAGCAAAAGCTGGTGGGTGCCTTCCCAGCAGCCAGCTCCTCTTCTCCTACTTCATAGTACCCCTGTTATTTTCAGGCATCCACTCTCCTCCACACAGCCAAGAACTTCAGGGAGGCTATTTCCTTGCCCAGCCCCAAGGAGCATGGTATGGAAGGGGAAAGAGAGAGGTTCATGGCTGCTACCAAGGAGCCGTGCATCCGTTAGTAAACTTCTACTGACTGACTGAGCATGCCACAGGTGAAACGCACTCCAGTACCCTCTTCTGCTTTAGGACTTCCCTGTTGCCTTGCTCCACCCTGGAGACTCTCAACCCTCACTGCAAATTACTGCCACGTGGGGAGCTTTTAAAAAACCTGCAGACACCCAAGTGCACCCAAGAGAGCCTGTTTCAATGGACCTATGCATACAGAATTTTTTTTGTTTTGTTTTTAAGTTCTCTGGGTGATTGTAATGGGCAGCCAACCATGAGAAATGTTATACTGATCCCATGACTTTGACCTTGTCTTTGAGATGCTTTGGGAGAGCTTGGCGCTCAGGACCATATTTGGGGGATCTTTTCCCATCATCCAGAGGGAAGCTGGGTCTTAGAGTCTGGCCCCTTGGTGATGGGTCCTGATGTTTTTCATTGTGTATGGACTTCATGATCTGCCCTCTCCAATAAAACAGACATTTTTTTCTATATGTAATTCTCCTCATCCCTTTAGGGTTTCTCTTCATAACCATCTGCCCTTCCGTCTTGCTGCCTCACTTCTCACTCCCATGATACTGGACCAAACTAAGTGGCATTCCTGATCTAGTCTCTTCTTGGAAGGATTTGAAACAGGGGAAAGCAGCTTTTTTAGGAAAGAAAGTAAACAGAGCAAATGGACTCAAGAACCTCTGTAGAGCTGTGTTGATTTAGGGCAGGTGTGGGCCACACTTTTGGTATTCACACCCAGGTAAACAGGGACAGCCTTTTTCCACCCATACACACTTTGTATTCACACCCAGGTAAACAGGGGAAGCTTCCTTCCACCCAGACACATGCTCCTCTCTGGAAGAGCCAGGTATGTGATGGGCTCGCAGTGATTTTCTCATCCTGGCAGCATCCAGTTTCTTGTGGATGTTGCTGCATCCCAACCACCTAGCAGATTACACGGAGGAATGAAATCCCTAACACTGGAAAGAATGAACCCACGGGGAAGGGCGGCCTCACTACTTCCAGGGGCTGCTGCAGCGCCCTGTGGGCAGCTAGACTGGTCTGCATGTGACCAACCCCAGCGGACGCCTGCATGAATGTGCCACCATCTACCATGTGATAAGTGGAACTCCAACATAATGTACCTTTGCCTGTTGATTTCCAAGGAGAATTATTTTAGCGTTTCAAAATTCAGCTTAAGAGCTGGCAAGCAGGGAATGGGAAGGCTTTCCGGTGGTGAAAGGGAAAGGCTGGGGTGTGCCGGGGCTGGAGCTTGTTGGCCCGGGAAAGCTGGAGGAGGGCTGCCTGACACAGGAGGCATCCTGTATGACTGGGTAGGGAAGTATATTTGGCTCGCTCTGTTTGCCCCAAAATTGGGAGCAGAGATAGAATTTGGGAATCTGTCATTTACTGGTTAAGTCCTAACCATTTGGAGCCAGCTTCCTTGAATGTCTGCTGCAGGTTGTGGGTCAGCATGCTGCTGTTGCAGGTGGCCAGGCTGTTGTCTATAGATTCCATCTCTTGGTGATAGGCCTTGGGGCCGTGAACTTGTAGGGAGCGTTTTCTCAAGACCTGGGTTATAGAACCACCATTGAGGTTCACAAAGCTCACCTCCACCCTCAGTTGGGGCTGGGTCACAGAGAGTTCATTCAAGTGCTCCAGGCATCTGGCTCAGGCTCATTCTTCCTAGAAAGACCCAAACCATCCCAGGGAATTGAATTCAAGCCACTGCTCCCTCACTGTGTTCTCCACGCTACTGCTGCTTCCTGGGTCTGCTAGCCCCCTCCCTGTGTGCAACAGACTCTGAACCCTGGACCAGGACCCCCAGCAGGCTCCCCCAGGACCACAGATCCTGTCTGACCTTGGGGGATTCTCTGGTGTTTCTGAAATTGCTGAAAGCTTCCAGTCACCATTGCTATGTTATTTGCTAGTCGGCTAAAAAGTTAAATTCCATTTTTATATGGTCTAGACTGGATGAGAGGAAGAAACACTCTAGAAGCATCAGAGACTCAAGAAAATGCCTGTTAGGAAGTTATGTATATCAAGAAGTCCGTGGTGGTTCAAGCTCATTCACTCTTCATTCATTCTGCTGACAGTCACAGACAGCCCCCTGCGGACCAGGCACGTGGCGAGAGGGAGACAGTCTTCTACCAGGAGGAGAGGGGAAGACCTGGGAGCAGTGCAGGAACAGATGTGCGGGCCGTGGGTTGCAATATAATAGGAACACAGGACAGGGGCTGAAGAGGGCCCAGGATTCGAGTTATGAGGCCAGCGCTGTGCTATTAGCAACCAAGGGAACCTGGAAAGGACTGGAAGGAGAAGGTTGTGAGGAGAGAGGCTCCTGGTAGGTTCTGTGTGATCAATAGTCCCAAGGGTCAAAAATATCAACAGTGACAGTCACTGCTGGGATCATTCTCCCTCACAGTTTATGAACCCTTCGGTAGTTGTTTTCAGTGACAGGGATGTTCTTCATCTAGTGTTATGCCTGACTAATTCTGACTCATTGTTCAAGTGAGGCAACATCTCTTCACCCCCAAAGCGTTCCCTGATGTACACCCGCTGGGCCAGGGCCTGCCCCAGAGCTCCCCAATGCCACCAACACTTCCCTAGTGCAAGCCCTTACCCCTGCCTGGCCTGTTGGGCTTGTGGACTGAGGACCCCACCCTCCCCAGCCAGCAGCATGCCTGTCCCACAAGGGTACCCAGCAGATACAGATTGAGACACAAATGGATGGAATGGATGGATGGATGGAATGGATGGATGGACTGAATGGATGGAATGGACAGATAGAATGGATGGATGGAGTAGAAGGATGGAATGGATGGATGGAGTGTAAGGATGAAATGGATGGATGGAATAGATAGATGGAGTGGATGGATGGAGTGTAAGGATGGAATGGATGGATGGATGGAATGGATGGATGGAATGGATGGATGGATGGGATGGATGGAATGGATGGGGATGGAATGTATGGATAGAATGGATGGATGGATGGATGGGATGGATGGATGGGATGGATGGAATGGACATATGGAATGGATGGATGGATGAAATGGACAGATGGATGGAATGGATGGCTGGGATGAATGGAATGGATGGATGGAGTAGATGAATGGAGTGTAAGGATGGAATGATGGATGGATGGAATGGATGGATTGCATGGATGGATGGATGGAATGGATGGATGGAGTGGAAGGATGGAGTGGATGGATGGAGTAGAAGGATGGAATGGATGGATGGAGTGAAAGGATGGAATGGATGGATGGAGTGAGGATGGAATGGATAGATGGAATGGATGGATGGATGGAGTGGATGGATGGAATGGATGGATGGAGTGAGGATGGAATGGATAGATGGAATGGATGGATGGATGGAGTGGATGGATGGAATGGATGGCTGGGATGGATGGAATGGATAGATGGGATAGATGAAATGGACAGATGGGATGGATGGATGGAATGGATAGATGGAGTAGATGGATGGAGTGTAAGGATGGAATGGATGGATGGAATAGATGGATGGAATGGACAGATGGAATGGATGGATGGAATGGATGGATGGATGGGATGGATGGAATGGATAGATGGGATGGATGAAATGGACAGATGGGATGGATGGATGGAATGGATAGATGGAGTAGATGGATAGAGTGTAAGGATGGAATGGATGGATGGATGAGATGGATGGAATGGATGGATAGAATGGATGGGTGGATGGGATGGATGGAATGGATAGATGGGAGGGTGGATGGATGGAATGGGTAGATGGAGTGGATGGATGGAGTGTAAGGATGGAATGGATGGATGGAATGGACAGATGGAATGGATGGATGGAATGGATGGATGGATGGGATGGATGGAATGGACAGATGGGATGGATGAATGGAATGCATGGATGGATGGATGGATGGATGGATGGATGGATGAATGGAATGCATGGATGGATGGATGGATGGATGGATGGAATGGATGGATGGATGGGATAGATGGATGGATGGAATGGATGGATGAAGTGGAAGGATGGAATGGATGGATGGAATGGATGGATGGAGTGGAAGGATGGAATGGATGGAGTAGAAGGATGGAGTGGACGGATGGAATGGATGGATGGAGTAAAAGGATAGAGTGGAAGGAGTGGATGGATGAATGGAATGGATGATGGAGTGGACAGATGGAATGAATGGATAGAATTGACAGGTGGAATGGATGGATGAATGGATGGACAGGATTGACAGATGGAATGGACAGATGGAATAGATGGATAGAATGGCCTCCTCTTTGTCTAAAACCCTCAGTAGCTACGAATTCCTCCAGCAACTACCACAGACTGCCGGGCACATGATCACAGTCAGTAAGTGGTGTGAGAGGGCAGGAGGGAGGAAATGGAGCTGCCTGCCTGCTTCACGAGCAGGCTTTCACCATTTTGATCACAATTCCTTTCCTCCCAGATCAAGTTGGATGGTGGTTCATGAGGGCACTGGAGGGGCCAAGAGATTGTTGTCATCGTTTTGTCAAATCCAGGGCCTTTATATTTTAAAATATATGTGCAAAAAGATCACATTTTACCTGGTAAAATCATGACAAACTAAGAGAACAACAAAAAAACCCCTATAAACATTTGGCTCAACTAAGCAAAAATCATGATTACTATAATTATTTTAAGCTGTGCAACCATTGTACAACATTGAATACATGTATATTAATGGCATGTATGTCTTATTTGCTTATGACATGAAATTCTGGCTTCTGTGTGGTCCACCTTCCTATTTTATTCTTAGGATAATAGGATATGATGTGATGCTTTGCTCATAGTTAGAGGAAGCCTTGATTTGAACAAGTAGTTCAGAGAGAAAGGATCTTGGGCTTGGCAAGGGCAGGAGCTTCTGGCATTTTGAGAAAAATGAATTGAGTCTCAGTTTATTTTATAAACATCTTGACCCAGAGTGAGGCCCTTCTGAATTTCCGCCCTGTTTATGTATGATAATATGTTACAAATTGGACTTAGCTAGTAGCAAATACAGTGCTGTGTTCTGGATACTAAAACAAACTAATTCTCCTGCTAAGTAAGAAAAATTTCACACATTATCATCAGTCAGACATGGAAAGAGGTTCTTCAGGGGAAGAGGGAGAAGTATTCTTCATGTCATTTAAAATTAAACCAGGCGATCCATTTATCTGCCTCTCAGGCTGTTTGTCCTTTTTGAATGATGCTTCAGGGTTCCACACTAGATATGGGGAGGGTGGATGTAGAACAGCTTGTCAATATAATTGTTTTACTATAAGTCTGCAAAAAAAGAAACAGAGCCTACATCAAGTATAAAATAGGATCACAGAGGCCAGGTGCAGTGGCTCACGCCTATAATCCCAGCACTTTGGGAGGCCGAGGCAGATGGATCATGAGGTCAGGAGAGGGAGACTATCCTGGCCAACATGGTGAAACTCTGTCTCTGCTAAAAATATAAAAAAAATTAGCCAGGTGTGGTGGCGCGTGCCGGTAATCCCAGCTACTCAGGAGGCTGAGCTGGGGTAATTGCTTGAACCCAGTAGGCAGAGGTTGCAGTGAACCATGATGACACCACTGCACTCCAGCCTGGGCAACAGAACAAGACTCTGTCTCAAAAAAAAAAAAAAAAAAATGTGAGTAGTGCTGCAATGAACATGATGGCATATCCTTTATCACTATGTTGCCCAAAGATTTTTTCAGATTTCAGTGGACTGCTCCCCTGCCAGTCTTAACAGCCCTACTCCTCCAAACACAGCTGTATGGAGAGAGTGTCCATCACAGTGATGTTTATACAAAAACATCAAAACACTCATTTTTTTAGGCTGGGTGCAGTGGCTCATGCCTGTAATCCCAGCACTTTAGGAGGCCAAGGTGGGTGGACCACCTGAGGTCAGGAGTTGGAGACCAGCCTGGCCAACATGGCGAAACCCTGTCTCTACTAAAAATACAAAAATTAGCTAGGCATGGTAGTGCACACCTGTAGTCCCAGCTACTCTAGGGAGGCTGAGGCGGGAGAATCACTTGAATCTGGGAGACAGAGGTTGCAGTGAGCTGAGATCGCACCATTGCACTCCAGCCTGGGCAACAGATCAGACTCTGTCTTAGGAAAAATAAAAAAAAACAACCATGACTGGGCCAACTTTATGGAACATTTTGGTGTCTTTTCCTACTGCTGAAAATTGAATAGAAAGGCATGAGGTAATCTCATGTTGTCACTATGAAAGGCTACCAGAAATGACGGAAAACATCACACGGCATCAGCTACTTTGCTGGGGTCCTCCTGAATCCCAGAAATTCAGTTCAACAATGTCACTGAGCTCACCAGACTACAGGGAAGGGGATTGATATTGAAATGGTTGTAAAAATATTGACCCTAACAGAAAAAGATTCCCTGCAGCCAGAAGAGATACCATGAAGTCAGGTCTCAACTCCTGTAGAGGTTTTTTCTGTGCTGTGCAAAAATGTATGCTTATCCGATTTCCCAGGCCTTGAGGTACAGTAAGGAATGCTGGTGGTGGACGTTCTGCAAGTGAGGACACCAGGCCCTCAAGAAAGAATCCGACTTGCGCCACTCCTGTCACTGGTTAGTGGCTAAGGACATCCTGATTTTCCCCTCCAGAACTCTCCCAATGACACCAGTCTTCCCGTCCTTGAAAGAGAGTTTTCAGTTATTCTTAGCATGACAAGAGATTGCTAGAGTTTGTGTAATTTTCGTCATAATGGGACCAATTACCCACTAGCAGTAGTTCTGGTGGCTTCCAGAAGATGCTGTACATCCCTATCCTAATAAGTGACAGCACTGTGACTATGACCGTTGACCTTATATCACAGAGAGTCCAGTGTGATCTGAGCCGTGTCTGACCTGGAATTCAGGCATGTCTGGGGGTCTGGGGCCAGGAAGGTTTGGGGTTCAAGGAGGCTATTTTCATGAGGGATCCCAGGGTCTCTTGGGAAGGAATTCATTCAAGGGAGGGCAGAGGCAAGAAACAGTCCACTCTCAGGGCTGAAGGCAGCATGGGTTTTAGGTGCGGCGTGGTGACAGTCCATTGGGTTGCCTAACGTATAGTGATTATGTCTTTGGAAAAGCAGGCAATAAGCAAAATTCTAAATTTCTGCACAGTAACTTGGCAAGACAGTGGAGCAGTGGCTGTCACCATGGATGTTGGGAAGAAACAGCAGAAAAGTTAGGAAAAGCGGTCGTCCCAGGTCATAGAGAGCCAGTGCATGCTGGTGTACCCACAGTTCTGTAGCTATGAGAAACAGCCCCATGTGCTTCTACAGGAACCACAGGCTGCACCAGCAGCTTTAGCTGTGACTGTAGAAAGTACCCTGGCTCAGCATGGAGCACCAGGGCCAGCACACCTTTGCCAGGCCCCAGAAGTGCTGCCACTGCCATGATACCCTGGAAGAGAGAGATTAGCAAGTGCTTTGTACCAGAGGGGAGGGCTGCCCATGCAAGCCCCTGCCTGGGGAACCCCAGCAATCACTGAGGGAGACTTTGGGAGACTAGAGAGAAAGGGCTTCTGAAAAGACACAGGCAGGGGAAACATACTTTGATGATATCAGCACTCTAATTTTAGAGGACAGTGTTTGCAGATCCTACCAATGACTCTTTGTCCTTGTGTCTGTGTTTGAGGTGGAACCACTCAAAGATGGGGAAGATGAGGCACCAGGTGCCAGGCGCCTGGTCTTTGTGTCTGCACTTAGCCAAATTCCCTCTCAGCTGCATTGTGACTGGAGGAAGTAGCAGCATGACTAAGCCGATTTGTATTCTGCCAACCAAGGGAAAATATAATCAACACAGCAGCAAGACTCAGCAAACCCCATGGGAAAGTCCAAGAAGAAAGAGCTCCCGTGGCTCAAGATGATGTCAGAGGAAAAGAGAGGCCGCCCTGCTCTAATCCCGCAGCAGGTCTCCTCTCTAATGCCTCCGTGAATAAAGGGGGAACACAATGAAACCCAGGCCTGCCACGCCATTGAAAAGAACACACAGTCTGTTGGAGTGATTGTGGGGATCTAGCTGACTGTGATGGGAGTTTTCACAGGATGGGAGTCTCCTGCTGCACTGAATGCTGCCAATCACTGCTCACACCTCCGGCAGGGAGGTTGCTTTGTCAGGTTCTGATTAATGCAGCCCCGATAGCACACCTAGCAGAGGCAGGAGACTCCCAGACACTAGGCAGGAGTGAGACCAACTGATGTATCAGACATACACCTAGCTTCTAATTACCTGTCAAGAGGAGGAAGATTAGGCAGACATTAGTAACCCCAAGAACTGAAATGTGAAGGCTGGTATCTATCTTCAGCCTGCTCCCCAGCTAATCACCGCCTGAAGGAAATGCAAGAGAAAACCGCCTCCTAATACACTTCATTGACCCTTCCTTTCCGTCTGGTGACTCACATTTGAATTTAGAGACAATTTGCTAAGCTTTATAGATTTTGATTTACTTATTATCTTAGCCTTTTTGGTACATTCAACTAGAGTACTCTCAAGGTTTAAATATTTTACCTTGTTTTTCATGACTTTGACAAATGTAGTGCTCAGTTCTCCTAGCTTGAAATTCCTGTATCTTTCTTTTTAAAATTTTTATTTATTTTTTATTATACTTTAAGTTCTGGGGTACATGTGCAGATGGTGCAGGTTTGTTACATAGGTATACACATGCCATGGTGGTTTGCTGTATCCATCACCCTGTCATCTACGTTAGGTATTTCTCCTAATGCTATCCCTCCCCTATCCCTCCACCCCCTGCTATCCCTCCCCTATCCCCTACCACGCAACAGGCCCCCATGTGTGATGTTCCCCTCCCCTGTGTCCATGTGTTCTCATTGTTCAACACCCACTTGTGAGTGAGAACATGAGGTGTTTGGTTTTCTGTTCTTGTGTCAGTTTGCTGAGAATGATGGTTTCCAGCTTGATCCATGTCTTTGCAAAGAACATGAAACTCATCCTTTTTTATGGCTGCATAGTATTCCATGGTGTAAATGTGCCACATTTTCTTATCCAGTCTATCATTGATGGGCATTTAGGTTGGTTCTAAGTCTTTGCTATTGTGAACAGTATTGTGAAATTCCTGTGTCTTTCCTGAAGCCGCTGAAACTAAGATGCTTAGGAGGCAGGTCACCCACCTCCCTCTCATTCTCCTTCCCTTCTTGCCCAGAAGAATTTGTGTCTGTCTTCTTGCCCTAATGTCTAGATATCCAGGCATTACTACATTGTTTGGTTTCAATAACTGCCTTTCATTCCAGAACTAGATTCGTTTATTCATTCATTCTACAAAAACTAGAAGAACATTGAGGCCAGATTTGAATTCAGTGTCAGAATTGTCTTTGATTGGTTCTATCTGATTTCAGAGATTTGGGGTTTGAATTTAATGACTAAGCATATAAATGTAATTTTATGCAAGATAGTACCTTAATTCTAGTCCTTATTTGATAAAATAACGATATAATGAAATGACATGATATCGTTTTATCTAGTTTCATCTAGAGAACTATGGAAGGAGAAATAAAAATAGCTGAAAAAAGGAGGAAGGCTGCAAATATGCAGAGGCTGATAACGCTTCTCAGAGTCATCTGTTATTAACCAGTAGCAGTGGTGATGGTCTTTAAAAAAAAAAAAGTTTCTGTTGCTTTTAAAAAGAGATTTCCAATGGGAAGCCTGTGAGTACTGACAGGCTTCTATCTAACATACACTTCTGTTTGGTTAATGAAGAAGAAAAAAAAAGCTGAAAATAAAAGGTGCATTCCAGAACACGTAGCCATTTTAACAACTGGTGGAGGCAAGAAAATGCAGTCTAGTTTCCCATTGTCCCCAGACTGGAGCCATTATTAAAGAATTTAATGTCACAGAACCTACATTGCAAATAAACACTTGCATTCCTTAAGAAACATTTGAAACTTACTGATTTGACCTTAAAATTTAATCATTCATGAGGAAATCAGTCTTTCATATGTTTTCACATATAAAACACTCAAGTCCATTGTCAGAATCCCAATAGTGTGTAAAGAAACCTACCAGGCCAGTCTTCTCATTGCTCATTCTTTGCTAAAATATCCATTGCATTTGCTAACTGTGAAACTATGGGTAGGTTACTTTTTTCTCTGAACATTGAAGGTGCCCCAGCTACAAAGGATAACAATTTGTCTCCCATGGGTAGTGGTAAGAGTAAAATTAGACAACACGTATGAAGGTGCCTAATGGAGTAGCAATCATTTATTCATTCATTCAAGAAATATTTGATTGGCCACAGTGCAAGGTGCTAGGGATATCAACACAGGAGGACACTTCGCATTTCCCCTCATTCCTCCCTAATGGTGCAGCACAGACAGCCCATTAAAGCTGGGGAGGCCCCTGCTGCTCCCTCTCCCTCTCTACTCCCCGAGTCTGTGAGAGGCATTGCTCCAGCCCCCAAAGAAAGCCCTCCCCCTACAAATCCAAGCAGCTCCCTCTTATCCTGATGCCCTGACCCGCCTGCCCACAAGGAGCCCCCTCCCTGAGCCTGTAAGACTTTCCTTCTCTCCTAGGACATGGGCTATTGCTCTAGATTTCACATCCCAGTGCTGGCCCTAGGCAGCTGAAAACCATCACCTGGGAAACTCCTTCACAGGCAGATTCCCTGACAGCCCTGTATCTGTTGGGAATCAGGTGATTTCGATGTGAAGCCAGGTTTGAGAACCGCTGCTTTCAGTCACATTATTTTTGTTTGATCTTCTCAGAATCAGCAGGCATTACTCCTCTGCTCCTCTGTCCAAGATCTGACCCTTCTCATCTGTATCTTGCCAGTCTCCTCTTTAAAGCTTTGCTACCAGCTCTTTCTAACCTCTTGCACAGAAATCTCTACTCGCCACTGTGGAGAGTGAAAAAGGAATGGGTTTTTATGTATTTCTATCCAGCTCCTGGCCCTGCGCCATGCAGAGTATATGCTGTACATTGGACTTTCGGACACTTCTCTGTTAAATTCTAAGCTTATGTCTGTGGTTTCTCCACAGTGAGTAAGCTCTTAATCACATTCCCTATTGTACCTTCTCAGATGAAGGAGCAAGAGGAGGAACGGATCACAGGGACTTTTAAAATGTCCTCAAACTTGATTAGTTCAATCTTTATTATGGCTACGGCAAGTTTCTTAAATTTACATACAGTAAAATCCACCTTTTTAAAGGTAGAGTTATATATGAGTTTTGACAAATATATTCAGGTAGCCACCACCATAATCAACACATGAAGCACCCATCAACCCCAGATTTCCCTTACACCCTTTCAGTCCCCCTCATCCTCTACTCCCAGCCCCTGAGAACCACTGATCTGATTTCTGTCCCTACAGTTTGCATTTTCCACAATGTCATATGTCATATAAATGGAGACATACAATATGCTGATCTGAGCATTTAGAAAGATCATGTATTTTAAAAATTATTAGAGTAAGGGCTGGCTATGGTGACTTAATTTTTTGGTTTCTGATGCCTGTAATCAGATTTGAACTGTGTCATTCTGTGGGTCATGATCCTTTTTGCAGAACCTGTGATCTATTAGAAAATCCAGATGAGGCAGGCACTTCCTGTTGTCCTTCGTTTAGAAAAGACAGAAGAACAGAGCCTTTTATGAAAGTCAAGTTACAGCTTCCTAATTTTCTCTCTTATGGACAAAATTTTTCCTTCCCCCACCCCCACCTGTCCTCTTACCCACTGTCCTTTGCAAATTCCCATCTCTTATATTGCCCAATAATTGGGGCGTGGGGGGATGGAGGTGAGTCACTGCTGCTGGACCAGGAGGAAAGCAAGCCTTATTTTGCTAAAGGCTTCAGCTGCCACTGCCTGAACCTCAATAAGTATTTTCTGCTGTTTCCTATCACTACTGTCTTCCCTTTCTTTGAGAAGCAACATAAAGGTAAAAGAAAAATACTTGATTTTATAGCATGCCAGAATATTAAAATGCTTCTGAAAAGTGTGGGATTTAAGGTTTCTCAAAAAAGAGCAGAGGAGGAAGTGGGAGAACAAAAAGAAGGAGAAGGGGAAGAGAAAGGGTAGGAAGAAGAAGAAAAACCACCATCCGAAACTAAGTATTAGAGGTAACTCTTGCTCTAAGAGTGAAGACCACCCAGCAGTAGAACCCAGACAGGAAAATCAGCGAACATTATTATATTTTTTCCCAGATCCCAGAGTATCAGATGTTCCATTCAGAAATAATCCCTATTGACCCACCCAGTCTCTGTGTCTCTTTCTCTGCCTATAGCATGAATCCCAGTAACCCCTTCTGTGCGAATCCCATTATTAATGCCATCCACAACAAGCATAGACATCGTCTTCTTGGAAGTAAGACACCAAGTGTAAAGTTTCTTCCCCACCCTCCAGCCTCTCAGAGCCCTCCCTGTAAGTCAACAGTAACAGGGGTGCTTAACTCAGATACATCAGGAGGCTCAAAGGCCAAACACCGAAAGAAAAAGAAAAAAACAGACTTACTCCTATGCTGTGTGTATTGCCCACGGGTGGGAGGATGCAAGTACATTTATGTTTTTGAAAACTCCAGTCCGGATATTGGCTTTTCCTTGGATACTTTTGTGTGGCTTTCCCTATATAGTCAGATCCGCCGCCGCAGCCTCGCGCTCCACTCCGGGTTTTGCGTCCTCTCCTCACCTGCCTTTCAGTGGTGCCGGGTTTAATCCCGAGAGCCGTGGACTCCAAGCCGCCCGCGGGGACTCGGGCCACCGGCCGACAAAGGACGGTCCTCGGGGGTTCTGAAGTCTGACCTGGCCAGTGGGAAAGCCACCCGCATCACAAAGCGAGGGACACACCTGAGACGGGGCTGGCGGGAAGAGGCAAGTACTGCACGCGGGCTGGCGCCCACATGGAGCTGCCGCCCGGTACATGGGTTGCAGGGGTGCGCGGCTCCAGACCGGGGGCGCGGGCGGCAGCGGCGGGGAGAGCGTCCGGGTCACTAGAACTGGATTTTGACACCTCTGCAAGCAGTGCTTTTGGTCAAAAAATTTCTAATGCTTGATCTTGTCTCTGCAAGGTTGGGGGTTCTTTGGGGGAGCAGGATTACCCTGGGAGTAAATCAGAGCGTTTGGGTTTGCATTCGAAGCACTACCAAGCCTACTCCACAGGGTCACCGCGCGGGGAGCAAGTAAAGGAAAACGAGGAGAATCTGGAAGAGTGCTGCTTCGTGCAGAGTGTGTGTGTGTGTGTGTACGCGCGCGCAAAGCTTACATGGTGTGAATTGTTAAATGTGTCAGTAGAATTTGTGAGACTTGTTTAAAAAAGAGGACTTGCTTTTTTATTAGAACAAATTAGTTGCTGTGATAAGGATACTGATCAGTAACAATACTAGTAGGTAATGCTCTCTAAGTAAACATACACACCCCAAAAGTATGTGAAAAGTGTCACCAAAACGGAGCGTGCTTTCACGCTCCTGCAAAACAAATTAGCCCTTAAACAGAATAATTAACATCCTGAGGGAAGCTAAAGCATATTGGTTCCTTGAATCATTATGTTACAGTTAAAGTCGTTGGTCCTGTTTGCCTTTTTCCCCCCCAAGGAGTAAAAACAGCATCAAATTGTTTGTTTGGTTTTCCCTTTTGAAACTCAGCATCGCGTTCGGTTATCCATGAAGACGGCTTTAATATTTCACCCTTACATTTGGCAGACAGCTCTGGACTTGCTCTTCTCCCCGTGGGGACTGAGTCCCACTGGCAGTGTGTAGAGAATAGAATTGATTCTCGATTTTTCTTTGCATAATACCTAATCATCACCATTAGCATCAGACGTCCACAGCCTTTCTGAAGAGGTGTCGTTTCTTCCCACTATTCTACTGATTTGCATCATTAGCAATTGAAAGAAAGCCCTTCTTTTGATTAAGAAGCCAAACAATTAGGAGAGCATGGATCCTTTCAGGGTATTTATTGAGAGGTGTCTCTACCACATCTAGGCTGTGTTTAATGGGATGAGAGAGACCAAGAGAGAACAGAAAGTGTAATTACTGCCTCTCCTGGCCCATCTTTACTTTTTCCAAAAACAGGGGCTTATGAAATTATTTGTAATGTTACATGGACACTCGGAGCTCTTCTAGTGCAAGTCAAGTTTATTTCACAAATGGGAGGTCTGGACAGCCTTTGTTTCTTCTGAATGGGTCTGCAAGGCCAGGGTCCGGATTCTGACCCACAGTTACTGCTGGTCCAGGAATTCCATGCACACATGATATGCCGTTAGCTCTGATGCTGGAGAAAAACCATGGCGGTCGGTCAAGATCTGAACCGCCACAGGTCTAACTTGGGAAAGGCTCATTCCTCATGTCCTTTCCGCTTCTAGTAATAGTACTGTGCCTCTTGCCAGCCCTCACCTACTCATTTGAAATGTTCACTTTGCAGATTCACTGCATTTAATCAATTCAGAGGACTTATTTTTTTTCTTAATCAGTAGCTGAGCTGTACTACCTAGTCCCAATCCATAATAGTGTGTTAAAAGACTTTCGTTTCTGTGTAGTTGCCGGCTCTTATTTAAATCCCAAGGCTGCTGAAAGTTGATAATAGAACCAATAATAGCAACCATTACTCAAAAGTCTATTTGCTATTAACTATACTAATTAACTATCGAGTATCCATATTTTCCTCATCAATTTTCACTGCATTCTTAGGAGTTACCTGACATTATCCCCATCTTACAGATCAGAAAACGGAGGCCTCAGAAAGATGAAGTTACTAAGCCCAATATCACTCACCTTCTAAGGTGGGGAGCAGAAGCCAGGTTGATCTGACCCCTAAGCTCATGGTCTCTCTATACTACTTTAGTATAGAAATGTTCTAACTTTCACATTCCCAGATGTTTGAGCTCAAGATAAATTTTAAATAATGTGGCCTTGATGTTCTCTCACTAGTGAAAGGGTCTACAACTCTTTAGGCAAAATGCGTTGGAATTATGTTAAACCTTCATAGACTACCAGTAAGCACTGACTCCTCAAAAACCATACTCCACATTTGACCCAATCTCTAACTTAGTGAGAGGGTAGGAGGCATGGAAAGAAGGCAAAGGAGAGTGGCTCGTGACCCCCAGAAAAGGGAAACTCTTCCAGAGGTTTGTGTTGTGCCCTGTGGAGCTGAGAGGACGGTAGGGATTGATGGAGCAGAGGCTTAACCAATGAGACTGAAAGGGAAGAGTGTTTTATGTCTTTAATTTCTTCTTGTGAGAATCAACCAAGCCCAGAGCTATTTACGTGGCAAGAAGGGTCTCCCATGGAGAGTCCTTTCCAGTGGCCTTTCAACTCTCTGCTGCAGTGGTTTATCATGCCTTCAAAACAGGCTCGCCACCAGGCTTCCAGCAGGATAACACAAATGTAAAATTCTTGTCCTCAATAAAAAGTCAGAAAGGATGACCATTCTGCCACTTGCATCATTTTAAACTCCGTATTCCTGAAAACTGGCCTCTAATTTATTTCTGTATAGTCCAAGGTATTGATTTGAAAGTGAGGGGCTAGCATGAAAGCCAACACTTATCAACTTTTAAAAAATTCCTTCGTATTTAGTACTTTCTTGTGCTAATGTGTCCTGCAAGTGTTCCTTCTGGTTACTTTGTAAGGCACGGCTGTGGAACTTCAGAGGGTTTTGGGAACAGCTTCCATTATCGTCCACTTTTCATTCTAAAATCTTTGTATTGTGCGTACGTGCACAAGCCCTTCCGTGATTGCGCTGCTTTTACAAATCATAGTCAAAATACACTTTTTAATGCTGCTAGCTCAGTTTTTATCTCTTATTCCTTTGAAATTGGTGATCCTTTGGACAGGGACTAAATTAAAGCTCAACACTGACCTTCCTTGTGGCCACAGGAAGACAAGGTCTGCTTAACGAAGAAATACTGTGATCAATATTGCACAATGGCTAGGTTTTAACCACTTAAAGTAAGCCCTTTTAGAAACAGAAACAATTTCAGTGAAAATGCTAATCCTAAACCTCTCCAACTAAATGTGCTTAGAGGATACCAGCCAGTTTTCTTTACAATGGGAAATTACTTTCCAACAAGAAAGGGTTCTCAAAGTGCAGAAGAAAACTTCATCTGGAAAAGGTGAGAAGCAAAGCGCCTCCAGGCTCCAGCCCCACCCACTCTCATCTACAATTAATACTCCACAAAGGGAAAGTTCCCTTGCGGGCCACAGCACTCCCTACTTGAGAACCTGCAGGGACTTAACCGCTGGGCTTATCCAATAAAGTTTCTGAGGTCTCTGCTGTGTAGATTGGCTCCCACTCTCTGGCCCCAATTTCCTAACCGCTACCTCAGCCAGTCTCTCCAGCAGAGCGCTTTTATCTTATAGCCATGGGGCATTTGTGACATGTCCCACAACACACCACAAACTCTATTTGTCCTCCAATGCTCAGGGACCTTATTTTCCCAGGCAAAAGTGGCTGCACCCCAGTGCCTGCTAAGCCTTGGTACCAGCCCACACTGGTGCTTCTCCGACTCTGGTTCATTTGAGCATTTGTCAATGTATTTTATTTATGTTTCGATGTCCAGTCTGTTCATCTTCATTACAGGACTGGGTCGTATTCATCTATCTATCCTTTCCCCTCGTCCACCTTCCTTTCTTCTGTTTGAATATTTTCTGTAGTTGCTCCATTAATCAGTAATTAATTAATTAATTGCAGAAATGTATTTCCCGAGGTGCAGACAGGTCACATCTCAGAATGCTACACGCGTTCGTAGATGTGATCGATCAATAATTGTCAGGAGAGTTCGTCAATCTGGAGAGGTGATGAAAAAGGGAGACAGGAAGTGTCAACTTTCAAAGATACTCATTTTAAAAAGTAGTTTCAAAAAAAAAGCATAGACTGGCAAAATGATGACTAACAAAATTCTGGAATAGATTAGTAAGTAGGTGATATGTGAGAATTCAGAGGAGAATCGTGTGATTTGCATAACCCCACATAAGTTCCCCAGAATCAAGCCATCCCATGTGAACCATATGTCTTTTTTATGTGTAGATCCTGAGACTAGTGAAATGGCGACAACTTGAGATTTGAGATTCATAACTCAGTGTTGTGTTCTGATCAGCCTGGAATTGTCGCTTATATGTCAACCACTGCATGCAGCCTGAGGGCTCCCGTAGCTACAGCCAATTGATCACAATCTAATGGTATCCCTAGGAGTGCCTTGGGTGAGAGCACTGTCCAGGGCAAACGTTATAAAGCCTTGTCAGATGGTCTTCACACAGCATTTCTTGATTTTAGCAGAGCCTTTGACTGAATCTGACATAGCATATTTTTTCACTTATTTCACAGATATTTAAGTGTTTATTCAGTGACAAGTATTATATTAGGTGTTCAATCAGTGTTTGTGGCTCTGAAGCAAATTCTGACTTAGCTGATAATAAGAAGAGCAAAACCAAGTCAAAAATTGATTGCCTGAAATTATCTTTGGAACTGCAGGAAGTCAATTGATTGATTAACTCATGTGTGTCCAGGTCTCTGGGGTATACTGTGTGCTCCCCCATTCACTCCAGTCCTTGCTCAAAGTCCTTCTCCAATCACTCTCTCTATAAAAGCACCTTGCCCTATCATTTCCTATTCCCTCATGCTGCTTTATTTTTCTTCATTGCACATTTCACTCTCTGCAACAATCTTATTCACACAAGCAGTCCTGACGTTGCCTGCTTTCTGCCCACTTGCTTGCAATGTGGTGTGAATCTGGGGAGGCCTTTCACAGGGCTGGGCCTTTTGTTCCTGGCTGTTAATTCAATATGTCTGTCAGTGACAATTGTTGTCATTCCTGCTAATCTAATTTCCAGATGATAGAAAGTGAGGAGGCATAGCTGGCATGATAAATAAGGGAATCAAAATGCACATCAGCAGTGTACACGAAAGCACTTTGATAATTGGAGAATTATAATTTAAGTTATTTTTTTAAGTGGCTATAAATCTAAGCCAAAACCCATAAAATGAAAGTATCAAGGTTAAATATAAGCTCATGCATTTAGGTTCAAGAAATCAATTACACAAATTCAAGATAAAGGAGACCTATGAGGGCAGCACAGTCCATGCCATGATTTAGCCATGAGCCAGTGACTCTAGGGCCTCTGCACAGTCTCTGGGTGGTGGAGCCAATGCTGGAAATTCTTCTAATGTCATCAGGAGGGCCACATGGTGAGGTGGACATTGCCAAGCCAGAGCGTGGCCAGTGGAGGGTCACTCAGAACAGCAGCAGGAATTGGGGCCTTTAGCCTGAAGGAGAGAGGACTTAGAGAGGTGGGGACCCATCTTTAAACTTCTGTGGGGTTCACAGGGAGGAGAAGGGCATATGTGTGCCAAGCGCTAAGTTAGAACCGCTGGGTCCTGGGGGGACAGATTCCCATTCAAGGTAAGGAGAATGATGGGAGCCCAGGGCCAGAACCCCATAACCCACAGCATTTGGATGAATACCAAGCAGTGTCACTAGATTTTTTTTCTTTCTTTTTTTTTTTATTATACTTTAAATTCTGGGGTACATGTGCAGAACGTGCAGGTTTGTTACATAGGTATACACGTCCCATGGTGGTTTGCAGCACCCATCAACCCATCATCTACATTAGGTATTTCTCCTAATGCTATCCCTCCCCCAATCCCCCCCACCTCCTGCTATCCCCTAGTCCCCCACCCCCCCAACAGGCCTCCATGTGTGATGTTCCCCTCCCTGTCTCCATTTGTTCTCATTGTTCAACACCCACTTATGAGTGAGAATATGCAGTGTTTGGGTTTCTGTTCTTGTGTCAGTTTGCTGAGGATGATGGTTTTTAGCTTTATCCATGTCCCTGCAAAGGATGTGAACCCATCCTTTTTTATGGCTGCATAGTATTCCATGGTGTATATGTGCCACATTTTCTTTATCCAATCTATCATTGATGGGCATTTGGGTTGGTTACAAGTCTTTGCTATTGTGAACACTGCCGCAATAAACATACGTGTGCATGTATCTTTATAATAGAATTATTTATCATCCTTTGGGTATATACCCAATAATGGGATTACTGGGTCAAATGGCATTGCTATTTCTAGATCCTTGAGGAATCACCACACTCTCTTCCACAATGGTTGAACTACTTTACACTCCCACCAACATTGTAAAAGTGTTCCTATTTCTCCATATCTTGTCCAGCATCTGTTGTCTCCTAATTTTTCAATGATTGCCGTTTTAACTGGTGTAAGATGGTATCTCAGTGTGGTTTTGATTTTCATTTCTCTAATGACCAGTGATGATGAGCATTTTTTCATGTTTGTTGGCTGCATAAATGTCTTCTTTTGAGAAGTGTCTGTTCATATCCTTCGCCCACTTTTTGATGGTTTTTTTCCTTGTGAATTTGTTTAAGTTCTTTGTAGATTCTGGGTATTTGCCCTTTGTCAGATGGGTAGATTGCAAAATTTTTTTTCCCATTCTGTTAGTTGCCTGTTTACTCTTAATGATAGTTTCTTTTGCTGTGTCACTAGCTATTTAAAGAAAAGCTGGATGACTGTGAAGCAGAGAGGCCAGCTCTAAGAGAGATCCTGGCTTGGGGTTGGATCTTCAATTATCTTTGTTCTTTGTCTTTTGAATTCTAACATTCTCGTCTGTTCTAAACTTCAGTGTTTTTATTTGTTCCGACTGATTTTCTTTCTACTTGGTGTGACACTTGATATAAATAGTACTTAGCAGGCTTAGCAACCCCTACATGAAAGTGCTTTGAAATCTGCTGGGCTTTGGAATCTCTGTTGTTCTTGCCCATTAAGTAATTCCCTCCCATCCCTCTTCAGTGTTCCCCTTTCCCTATCAACCAGCCCCATTTGCAGTTTGGAGTTTGAAAGCCTTGGCACTTTGCACACGTCCTGAGTGCCAGTGTCACCCTCTGCATTGTGAATTTATAGCTGGAGATTCCTTTGTCCTTTTACAGTCATGCTCGAGCCTGGAGTCCCTGAAGACCAGAGCAGAACCTGAACTCTGAGTATCAAGCGAGCGTATCTTACCTTGAAAACTGGGAAGAACAATTTAAAAATCCAACTTGGATTTTTTTTTTTTTTTTTTTTTTTTTGAGACAGAGTCTTGCTCTGTTGCCCATGCTGGAGTACAGTGATGTGCTTAGCTCACTGCAACCTCTGCCTCCCGGGTTCAAGCTATTCTCCTGCCTCAGGCTCCCAAGTAGCCAGGATTACAGGTGCCAGCCACCACGCGTGGCTAATTTTTGTATTTTTAGTAGAGACGGTGTTTCACCATGTTGGCCAGGCTGGTCTTGAACTTTGACCTTGTGATCTGCCCACCTCTGCCTTCCAAAGTGCTGGGATTACAGGTGTGAGCCACCATGCCTGGCACTGGATATGTTTTTATAAGACATTCTCTCGTTCTGTTTTCTACACTTATTTAGAATTTTAACATTTTGAATACATGAAAATTACTTATAACTTTCTTTTTTAAATAGGAAATATAAGAAAATTGTGTTTACTCGTAACCGTAACATTTGTGATTAAAAGTACATTTTTTAGGAAAAAAAGTCTTGTTTCCAGGGAACAACTTTCAATTAGGTTGGTGCAGAAGTGATTGCAATTTTTGCCATCGAACGTAATGCTTAGGGCCGGGTGCAGTGGTTCACGCCTGTAATCCCAGCATTTTGGGAGGCCGAGGCGGGCAGATAATGAGGTCAAGAGATCGAGACCATCCTGGCCAACATGGTGAAACCCCGTCTCTACTAAAAATACAAACATTAGCTGGGCGTGGTGGCATGCACCTGTAGTCGCAGCTACGTGGGAGGCTGAGGCAGGAGAATTGCTTGAACCTGGGAGGTGGAGGTTGCTGTGACCCAGGTTTGTGCCACTGCACTCCAGCCTGGATGACAGAGCAAGGCTCTCTCAAAAAAAAAAAAAAAAAAAAAGGAAGGAAAGAAAGGGAAAGGGAAGGAAAGGAAGTAGTGGTTAGGCTGGATGCAGTGGCTCATGCCTGTAATCCCAGCACTTTGGGAAGCCAAGGTGGGCAGATCACCCGAGGTCAGGAGTTTAAGACCAGCCTGGCCAACATGGCAAAACCCTGTCTTTTCTAAAAATATAAAAACTAGCCAAGTGTGATGGTGGACACCTATAATCCTAGCTACCTAGGAGGCTGAGGCAGGAGAATCGCTTGAACCTGAGAGGCAGAGGTTGCAGTGAGCTAAGATCATGCCACTGAACTCCAGCCTGGGCAAGAGAATGAAACTCCATCTTTAAAAAGAAAGAAAGAAAGTAATGGTTAAAACCGCAATTACTTTTGCACCAACCTAATACTTATAAAGATGCAAAGATACCAGATGATTACCTTTAATTTACAGGTTCCAGGTTTCATAGAAACAAATGCAAACCCAATAGTGCTTCCGTCAGTTTCCCTCCCAAAGATAACAAAGAGAGAAAACCAACTACCTAAGGCAGAACAGTACTAAACTGCCAGTACATCTTTCAGAGGAAGATTAAATGAGTTACCCGGGTACAACTACAAATGGGCTAACCAGAGTTACCTGGAAAGCGGGTGGAAGCCCCAAGACTATACAACAAGAATTAAACACCAGAACAGTAAACACTCAGTTTTCCTACCGCATATGCCCCAACTCTGTGTCACCTAAACTAACATCTATTTGACCTTTTTTTAACTCAAGTGACCAGTTATTTGGTTGTTTGGCTGTCAAAGTCACACGAAGATAATAAGGCCTTTCAGACCCATTATATTATCTAGGGTATCAAAGTGAATCTAGAGTTCAGTAAGTTTTGTGTCCTAAAAACGTTACAAAACGCATATCAGAAATAAGAGCCACTCTATGTGGTGAATCAGGGGAGAGATGAGAGAAGCTCAGAGACCAACGTGGAGAAAAGGAGAAAGCAGAAAGTAATGGAAACAAACATGTCTGCTTGTTGACGGTGGGTGATGGCTACAAAGATACCCAGCCAGAATCCCCCTGGAACACGCCAGGTATGCTGGAGTTGCATTAGATCTTTACAGCTGTGAGCTACTTGATGCAAACATTCTGGAGTTCTCATCCGTTCAGACTCATACCCAACTTGCTTTTTTTCTACCTTACTCTGCGTCTGTGTCTGGGCGAACTTCAGAAATCTTTTATGTTTTCTTGCAAGGCTCTTTGGCTAGTTTTATGTGAAAGTTTTTTTGTTTTGTTTTTTCGTTTTGTTTTCGAGACGGAATTTCACTCTTGTTGCCCAGGCTAGAATGCAATGGTGTGATTTTGGCTCACCCCAGTCTCCGTCTCCCGGGTTCAAGCGATTCTCCTGCCTCAGCCTCCCGAGTAGCTGGGATTACAGGCATGTGCCACCACATCCAGCTAATTTTGTATTTTTAGTAGAGACAAGGTTTCTCCATGTTGGTCAGGCTCTCTCGAACTCCCGACCTCAGGTGATCTGCCACCCTTGGCCTCCCAAGTGCTGAGATTACAGGCGTGAACCACCACACCAGCCTTTTTTTTTTCAGCCAGCAGTTCTACCCCCCTCTTCCCTAAGTACTCGAAGTCTAGCACTTTCTCTGGTCAGAGGGATCAAGAGAAAGCTCTGCTCGTGGTCACCCAGCCGTCTCATTGAGTCATGTCCCTGAGTCTGAGTGGGCCCCATCAGAGGGGTGTGATGGGGTCCGGACAACCTGGACGTGCTTTTAGGGAGTAGTCAAGAGTAAATCCATAAAGCCTTATCTTTCTGTTGGAGGGGAGCACTTTATTAGCAAATCATATGTTTTCTTCCAATTCAAAGTAAGATCGTTTTCTTCCTGCATGATTAGTGGATATTTTTGCAAAAATACATTTTAAAATATATATTGTGCAATAACCCTTCGTTCATTTTAATTCCACATCCCTGCTGGGTGCCTTCTAGTCTACCATAAGCAATTTCACATAAATATGGAAATTACCATTTGTGCCTATGGAGCTCATCGCCCTGTGAGAGAGTCCAGGCCCTCGCGGAGAACGTGGTTACAGAGTGGGCAGAGTGAGCTCGTGAAGAATGGCATAGGTCACCAATGCTCCAGAGATCCCAGGGCCAAAGTGGCTCAGGCACACATCATTCATTTGTTTGTAACCACCCTCAAGGCAGAGACCAGACGTCTGTCTTTCACACCCCAGCCACACCCCCTAAAGCAGAGCAAATAATAAATGTTTACGAGCTAGCAAGTGATTTCATCTCAATATGTATGAACAGCTACAGTCACACAGATTTTGGGCAGATTCGCTAACTAATGGGTTGCAAGATTTTCATCCCTTCTGACCTATATATGTAAATAGCAATATAATCTTTTCTAATTAGACACAAAATGATTGACAAAATCCAACAATTGTATAACCCTCCATAAAGCTTTTTTTACTTTCAAGCCTCACACCAACTCCTGGAAATAGATTTTTTTGTTTGTTTGAGACAGAGTCTCACTCTGTCACCTAGGTTGGAGTGCAGGGGCGCAATCTTGGCTCACTGAAACCTCCACCTCCCGAGTTCAAGCGATTCTTTTGCCTTAGCTTCCCAAGTAGCTGGGTCTACAGGCGCGTACCAGCACACCCAGCTAATTTTTTTTGCATTTTTCCTAGAGACGGGATTTCACCATATTGGTCAGGCTGGCCTCGAACTCCTGACCTCGTGATCAGCCCACCTCGGCCTGCCAAACAAAGTGCTGGGATTACAGGCTGAGCCACCACCCCCCCACACCACCCCCACCCCCGCCAACAGATAATAGTTTTAATCCTCATTCATTTATCCAGCCTTGTGCTGGGTGCTGGGAATAGATAAGCCAGTGAAGGAAGATTAGAAGTCCCTGCTTTTATGGTGCTAACTTTCTGGTGAGAAAAAAAAAAAAAAAAACAGCAAACAAGAACAAACAAATACATAAATAATTTAAATCATTTGTAAATATGCTGGAAAACATGGTAGTATGATAGAGAGTGATCAAGGGAGGAAGTGAGATCCCTAGAGTGGATTTGAAGGAGCCAGATGTAAAGACAGGGTATTCCAGTTAAAGGTGTAACAGGAATGTCCAACCTTTTGGCTTTCCTGGGCCACAGTGGAAGAGGAATTGTTTTGGGCCACATATAAAACACACTAAAGGTAGCTAATAAGCTTTAAAAAATGTTAAAAAATCTCATAATGTTTTAAGAAAGTTTACACTTTTTTTTTTTTTTGAGACAGAGTCTCACTCTGTACCCAGGCTGGAGTACAATGACACGATATCGGCTCATTGCAACCTCCGCCTCCCGGGTTCAAGTGATTCTCCTGCCTCAGCCTCCCGAGTAGCTGGAATTACAGGCATGCACCACCACACCCAGCTAATTTTTGTATTTTTAGTAGAGACGGAGTTTCACCAAGTTGGCCAAGCTGCTCTCGACTCCTGACCTCGTGATCCACCTGCCTCAGCCTCCCAAAGTACTGGGATTACAAGCGTGAGCCACCGCACCCAGCAAAAGTTGACAGATTTCTGTTGGGCCACATTCAAAGCCATCCTGGACTGCATGCAGCCTGCAGGCCATGGGTTGAACAGGCTTAGTATAGCAGAACCAAAGACCCTAAGGTCAGACAAGGCCCAGCAGTTACCTGAACAGAAGGAAATCTTGATAAATAGAATGAATGGGAAGGAGAAAAGTAGAAGCTGAGGTCAGAGGAAGCAGTGGCCAGTGTAGCAAGGCTTCATAGGCCAAGGGCAAGTCTTTTGAAGTTTATTATGAGTTGAATGGGAGGTCAGTGGAGGGCCTTGAGGCATCATTTTGGCCGCTTTGATGATAGATAGTGGGAAGACCATGCGTGGAGGCAGGGAGGCTAGCGGGGAGCCCACTGCTAGAGCTTAGTGGACAGATGCGGTGGCTTCAATGAGAAGATAATCGAATGTACAAAAATGGGCAGATTCAAGATGTGTTTTGGAGGCACAGCTAAGGCTGTCTGCTGATGCATTCGGTGTGGGTAATATGGAAAAGAGAGAAACAAATTCCCAATTTCTGTGTTGAAACTGAGAATCAAAAGGATTAAGAAATTTCTATCTAAGGCCACAAATACAGGGCAGGCAAGGATTCCAATCTGGTTCTCTAATTCCCAAATGATAGTTCTTTTCATTCTTGCATAAGGCTATGAGGTTTGCAGAAAGAAGGGATTAATGAGTAAGTCCTCTTACTCCTCCTAGTATGGATCTCATGATTTATTGAGGTCGTGTGTCATAGACGGTGTGTGATATCCATTTAACTAGTCAGTTGATTTGTGGTTACTTGCAATAAGTCATTATTTTCAATGGGGTCGATAATGCTGTCTCTGACACTAGGTGTTTGTAACCACAAAGTGCACTTCAGTTGAATTCCTTTCCTAGGTTGTTTTATTTTCAGAACCAACCTTTTCTAGTTATACCATTAATTATTAGAGGGATACCAGGCAACAGATCGAGTTTACTTCTTGTAAGCGCTCTTGCAGTAACATACTTCATGGTTTCCTGAAATGGGCCTTGGTAGACAAGCCATTCTTTCACATCCCTCTGTGAGCAGCAAATGCTGTGGATTGAGATCTGTATTCTCCAGATGATTTGCTAAGTCATCTCAGAAGGATCCTTTAACCTCTGAACTGTGAGATGTCCCAGCCCTTTGTCCCAGGTCCAAGAACCCAAAGAAGACCTTGAAACGGGGGTCCCGCAGCTTGTGGCTATACTTGTTCATTCATTTCATAAATGCTTACTGGGCCCCCACTACACGCCAGGCACTGTTCCAGGTGCTGGAGAGAGACAAGTGACTGAGAGAGGTCAGGGCACTACCTTCAGGGGGCTTCTCATGCATGGGCAAAACAAGCGTGACAAATGGGCAAACAGGATTATCACAGAGTTTAATATGTGATAAGTTGGTCAGGTAAGGCCTGATAAGGCAAATTCTGATGTATTAAACTTTTGGCCTCTGTGGTTGATGGATGATAACCAACTTGGTTAAGTTGGTCAGGTAAGGCCTTCTCAAGGACATGACACTTAAGCAGGAGGCTGGAAGAATAACAAGACAGCTCTGAGAGGAGCTGGGGCAATGCATCCCAGGGAGTGGGAACAGCAAGGACGACAGAGCCCTAAGGAAAATGCAGTGCATTGATTAAGACTCTGTTGGCTGCTGTGACAGAGAAACCCAGACTTGTGGGGGTTTAAGCAAGATGTATATTTATTTCTTTCTCAGTTAACAGCGTGGGTGGACAGTTTAGGACTGATAAGATAGCTCTATAAGAATTTGGAACCCAGACTCCGCTATGCTACCCTCTGGCATTCTCAACATGTGACCCATACGTCCTGGTCTGAGAAGGCTTCTCCACTCCTGCTATCACACCCACTTCCTGGCCATTCAGAAAGGGAGAGGGGGAAGAGATGGCCTCTTCCTTTTGTAGAGGCATGATATCCAGAATTTGTGCATTCCTTCTCCAAAGGAGATTGAATCAGATTAAGTGTGTGGTAGGCAGGTCATTTGGAGCCATGAAGATCGTAATAAGATGTTGCATTTTTTTCCAAGAGTAGTTGGATGCTGCTGAAGGTTTTAAGTAGTGAAGTGACATGATCTGATTTATGTTTTTACAAGAACACCCTGGCTGCTAAGTGGAGAGTGATGGCAGAGGGGCAGAAGTGGAAATGGAAGATCATTTAGGAAGCTATGATCTTAAGGAGCAAGGCAAGGTGAACTCAGACACTGGGACATAGTTATGTAATTGTAGCTTTAGGGTATTATTTAAAGAGACAGTGGGTAAAGACTGAATGTTCATGTGCCTCTTTCTAAAATACAGGGACACCCTTTGCACAGACAACTTACCAGATGAGCAGGTGTAAGGAATTGTGTCCCATAGAAGGCAGACGTAAAACCAGCCAATGTGAATGTGCCATCAAAGTAGACGTGGTTATATTTGTGGGTACACTTAGCTTAGGAATATAGAAAGTACATGAAAGTGCCTATCAAGTTAGAGCCCTAGGTAGGGGCAGGCTCAGTCTCTCAGGAGGTTAGAGCTGGAGGCCCTCTGAGCTCATGGATTCAACCCCATTGTGCTGCAGGTGGAGAAACTGATAGTAGGGGTATGGGGGACTGTGGCCTGCCCAAGGTCAACTTTGGGTAGTTGCAGAGTGAAGCCAGGAAGCCAGGACAGGAAGCCAGCACTCTCGGTATGCACCGTGAGAGAGGGTATCCTTGATTGGATGCTTTCTCCTGAATCACACATTTAGCTTTTGGCCTCCTTTGCCAGCCTCTCCCTTAGAGTAAGTTCCTTCCTTTACCTTTCCCCAAAGTCCCCTGGCCTGTATCTCAAGTGATTCCATCAGTTAGCTTATCTTCAAAGCAGGACTGACCAGATTTCAATTTTAAAGTGATTTTGAGAGATTATAACTCAAGTTTGCTGAAATGTTTTGAAGTTTCAAGACAATAGCGAGCACTGTGAATGCGAAGGCTGCTCAAGATCCTAGAGACAGTGCTGGGTACTGGGGCCCCGGCAGCCTGCTCCAAGATCAACAGGCAGGCCCCCAGCGATTGTTTGGGGACCATTTTCACATCCTTAAGGTCATCTGTGGTCCCTTTGAGAATGCCCACTGAGGTGTTCCCCCCTCAAGATGCTGTGGGTGGGAGACGGAAGGAAACAAAAGACAGGGAAGCAGTGAGGATTGGACTGGATACTATATATGCACTTCCATATGGGCATGGATTCATACTGGATTATGCAGAAGTATGGATTCTGGAGTGATTCATTCCCTCCAAAACCTAAAACTTGAGTGCAGCATGCTGCCTCATGGTCCACAAAACACTCCCTTTTGTCTCTGCAGGGATCTTAAAAAAACAAAAACAAGCCTTGCTGTGACAAAACCTCCTCTACAAATTAACATTGTCTGATTGGATTTTAAGCACAATGCCATATTGGTCTACAAATTTTTGTATACAAGTGACAGTAATACTAAAAATCTCAGAATTATTATCAAGAGCCTTTTAGTAGGATAAAAGTCTCTTTTAAGTATTTTCATTTTCAGGGATGAATTTTCACACACACACACACACACACACACAAGTATCAGGAAACTTCAAATGCGTACAAAATTCCAATTTCAGTGTCCTGCATCTTGGTTGAGATGGCTGTTATACAGGTATACATATTTAGGAAAACTCTTTAAACCGGACATTTAAAATAAGTACATTTTGGGGGTACAAATTTTACCTCAATAAAGTTGATTCAAAAATTCAAAAGTAAACCCAAAATTCCAATGTTATATTCCATTAATAAGATTGTGGTATCTTCTTCTGGTTTTTCATTTGAGTACAATCAGAATAGAACAGGGCTATTATCATCGAGCGTTTCCCATACTGGGACTAAAGTCTGGCCGGGAAATTAACTTTTGACCCTAACTTTGTGCTATTTTGAGATAAAAGAAAAGCACACCTCAGAATAGCAAGGTGTTACAGCACATAACTGCCGTGTACAGTGTGAAAACTCTGACGAACCAACAGCTTTGGTAGCGAGTCTTAGCAGGTGCTGAGAAATATCAAGGAAACGATTAATGTTTTGTTTTGTTTTGTTTTTTTTTGTAAACCAGAAAAAAAAAGTCTGGTGTTAAGCCTGTTGTGCAAATACTAGCAGCCAAGATTCTGTAGCACATCTTAGTTCCAAGTATTTCTCTTCTGCCACATTTTTCTGGTTCCTCCTGATAACCAAGGCAATCTTCTTGGAACAGTTTCCGTAGGAAAGTTGTTGGCATGACCAAATTGTCTAATTCCATTGGGATTTGGACACATTTCTGAAATGGCCCAGAAAATCATTCTGGGGGAGACCTTAGGCTGCTGGTCCAATCCAGGACATAGAGGTGACAACTGACACCCACCCCAGACTCCAGGGACTGACTACCTCCTCCCTCCACACCCATCTCCTGTCTCCCCAGGACCCGTCCTCAGGAGCTCACAAGAAGAGAGGTCTTGGTCCTGAGAGGGTGAGGCGCAGACCAAGGGAAGCACTTCCTCTTTCTTTCTTAAGACATCTCCCTTCCCTGGGACAGCTTTCCTAAACAGCTGCCTTTTTTGTTGTTTTTACCACTTTTCCAAAGTTAGAAATGAAAAAATTCTGAAAATAACCCAACTTTTTTCTTATGTCCCTTTCTTTCCACTCCCACCCTCAGGCCCCCAGCATGGCCAGCCCACCTGGCTATTGAGAACTCACCCTCCTGGGCATGACTTGGGACAGACATTAACACACCCCACCCCAGGCTCGTGGCAGGACTCAGGCTCTGGCCAACATGGAGATCCCAGCCCCACACTGATTTGGAGGCAGGAGTGTCAATGACAAAAGCAAACCAAACTCAAAACCCTCAAAATTGATTAAACAAATGAAGGCTTGGCTTTACATGAGATGTGTGTAAAGCATTCCGCATCTAGGTATGCTGATTTCTGGAAGGCAGAAATTTAGCAGATGCTCCTATTGCTATCCTTAGGGTTAATCATGGTGATTCCTGACTTAGAGAATCCAAATGAAGGAAATCCACGTCATGCATCCGCCCCGAGCTGCTCTCTGTGGACACTCATTGCCCAGACCCCCCACTAGGGTCGATCAGTATTAATTTCATTAACAGACTTAATTATAAAATTATTTCAATTGCCTGTTTCTTCTGTCTTCCATTCTGTGTTATTATAATTGTTTGCCAAGTTAACTCGATGCACTTAATGTCTGTTACTCGATAGATCCCACCCAGTACATCTCCATTACTGAGAAAGAAGCTTGTTAATCTCCGTTTCCCAGTCTGCTCCCAGTTATTCAAGGACTCTCTGAACCTAAGAGGTATAATATGAGCTAAGCCAGAATGGTGTTCCCATAGGTGAGCACCACCAGGACACCCTCTGACTGATCCGTGTGCATCCATCTCTTGGCAATCCCTGGAACTGCGAATCAACATCGATGTATCCATAATCATATCTATCACCTTTTGTCAAAAAAGTGTTGCTTTGAAAACAAAGTCACACACTGTACAATGAAAGCACAGCAGAATCCAGCAAAGGACTGTCTGTGTCACAAAGGAAAGCCACATCATGTGCTTTCTTCCCGTCATCAGTCAATGTCCATTTTTTGTAGCTCTGGGAACCTAGGTGTCTGAGAGCCAGTGCTGGGTATTGGTAGCACTGTTTCTGCCATCTCTAAGCCCTGTGACAAGTTTCCTAACAACTAAGCTTTGGCCTCCTCATCTGTAATAAAATAAGTACCTTCCAGTATTTTTTTTTTTTTTTGAAATGGAGTCTTGCTGTGTCACCTAGGCTGGAGTGCAGTTGTGCAATTTTGACTCAATGCAACCTCCGCCTCCCAGGTTCAAGCAATTCTCCTGCCTCAGCCTCCTGAGTAGCTTGGGACTACAGGCACACACCACCACACCCAGCTAATTTTTTTTGTATTTTTAGTAGAGACAGGGTTTCACCATGTTGGTCAGGATGGTCTCAGTCTCTTGACCTCATCCGTCCTCCTCAACCTCCCAAAGTGCTGGGATTACAGGCACCTGGTGAGGTGAGCCACTGCACCTGGCCGCAGTATTCTTATTGTGAAAGACAATTCTGTGCATACATGGTTACACACACACTCATATAGTATAATGACACTTGGCTTTTATTGGTATTCACAACTTTAAAAATTTTTCCTATTTAAGACACGGCTTAAAATTAAAAGAAATCATGCTTATATCTTCCATAAAACATGTGTTTGTTTTTTTTTTTAAAAAGACACAATATTGATTTCCTTCAATCTGCACTTTTTTTCCCATTTTGCTCGGCATGCAACCTTTTCACTCAGTTTTTTAAAAAATCCACCATAAGGGACTGGAAATTGAGAGAAGGGTATTATAGAAAAAATGTCACGTGTGCTCTAACTTAGAAAGCTTTCTTCAGCCCATGAACTCACAGATAGCGTCAGCCACTGAGAATGTCGTCATCAAAATGAATAATAGAGCATGGCTCCCCGCTCTGGAGAGCTAGATGTCTCTTGGCTGACCTCCTGCTTGAGCCAGATCCAAGAGGTGAAGGCTGAAGCAACAGAGCCCCCTTGGGAAAGCTCCAGAGTTTGTAGCCTACTAAACAAGCAATGTCCTATATTAGATTAATTCTCCAGACGTATTTTCCTGACATTTGTCAGCATTTTCTCCTGTTTGCCAAACCAAAGACAAAGAGAAAACCAGGTTTTAGAATTATGCTCATTTATAAGATCTCTTCTGAGTCCTCACCTTTCCATCCCTTCTGCCATCCCCTCACACCCTCACCCCATCACTCAGGACAGCTGTAAGTCTGGTTTGACATTTTGCTTCAATCTCACTCACCTCTGATTAAAATTGTCCCATGCTCAAAAATTTTATGTTGTTTTCACCACCATTTAAAAAAAAACTCGTCTTCTGAGATGCCCCAGTGCTTTCCAAATCAAGTGTAAACTGATCTGAAGCGTGAGGCCCTGTGCAGTATGTACTGTAGGAGACTTTTCCAGCTTTATCTAGTATCAGTCCCTAGTACTTTGCAGATTCCACATGATATGGTTTGGCTGTGTCACCACCCACATCTCGAATTGTAGATCCCATAATTCCCACATGTCATGGGAAGGACCCAGTGGGAGATAACTGAATCATGGGTGTGTGGGTCTTTCCCACATGTTCTTCTGGTAGTGAATGAATCTCACAAGATCTGATGGTTTTATACAGGTGAGTTTCCCTGTACAAACCCTCTTGCTTGCTGCCATGTAAGACGTGACTTTGCTCCTCCTTTGCCTTCCACCATGATTGAGAGGCCTCCCCAGCCATGTGGAACTGTAAGTCCATTAAACGTCTTTCCTTTATAAATTACCAAGTCTCAGGTATGTCTTTATTAGCAGCATGAGAACAGACTAATACACCATAGCATGCCTATTGGTTTCCTGGTTTGGGGAAAGGCCCATCTCCCTCTCCCATCAAGCTTCTCTTTGCAGATTGAAGCCCTGTTCAATGATCATGTTCAGCTGGCACTGATGCCCACAGGCTTCCCTTTATCCTGTGCCCCAATCTAGATCCATAGCCCTCTCCTCTGGATGTCCGTCATGTGACTGCATCATGGCCTTCTCTGTTTTGCCTCGGTCAATGTTTATTCTTGACTATGAGATCCTGCAGGGTACTGTAGTATACCTGTTTCTCTGTGCCTCACAGTGCCAACCACAGGGCCTTTTGTATAGAGCATACTAATAAAAATTTCTGATTTCAACTACGTGCTTGTATGCACACATAGGAAGTGTGATTTAATATGTGCATAAAATCAAAATGATTACTTTATGGTTAGCATGTGTATGTTTGTATGCAGACAATTCAAAACAAGTATTCAAACAAGCACAAAGTTGTATAAATAGGAAAAACACATGCTCATTTATCCCTGACCTGTGGAGCCCAGGTTCCAGGACCTACAGTATGTGATGAAGATACAAGACTAGAAGACAGGGCACCTTCTTTGAGAAGCTTCCATCTAGTCAGGGAGAAAAACCTGTGATCCTATAAATGTAGCAGACTCCTACTACTCCTGACTACATTGGAGAGGCCAAAAGAAGCATGCCTAATTCAGCCTAGGGGTGTTCAAGGTGGTTGTGAACCTAGCTAAGGGAGTGTCTCACTAGCTAAGGGAGTGTCTAAGGGAACACACAGCCAGGAGGCTAGGAGAGGCAGGGGTAGAGCACAAAGAAGCTTGTTCATCATTTTGGGGCATATGTGCTTTCTACTAGAGACAGTTACTGAAGCAGAATGAGAGGATCCCACCCAGTTTAGAAACATTCCCCTGAGGGCCAGGTGGAGGATGAAATGGGGAAGAAGGCAAGATAGTGGCAGTCATGAGGCAATGGCAAGAACTCTCAGACTAGAAATAAGGCGGCTTGAGGGAAATGGGAGGCAGGGGAGCATTTGAGACTGTGGAGATTGCATGAGAAGGGATGGCTTTTGGGTAACTGAGGGTGGCTGGCCTGCCTGTTGACCTGCCAGGAGCATGGGGAGGTCTCATCCACTTACCAGGTTGTCCAGGCTAGAGAGAGTTAGCACATGTAGAACCCGCAGTTAGGGGTCCTGTGCTTTTGTTTACCTTTCTGGAAATAGAACAGGCCTCCCTGTTACTCAGCTTTTAGATAGTCTGCTTTTAAGTGCCTGATCAGGAATGCATCAGAGTAAAGCAGTTAGGAGCAGAGTAACAGAAGGGTTAAGGTATTTAACTTCTCCAGGCCTGTTTCCTCTGTAAAATGAGAAGGAAGATAATAATAGCACCTCTTTCACAGGGGGAGCTACAAATTTAAAGAAGTTAATGCATGTAAATTGCTCAGCCTAGGGTCGTGCATAAAATATGCACTTAAGACATCAGTTGTTTTTTTTTTTCCTGTGCTATAGGTGAGGAAGGATGAGAAAAACATGAGGATTCCTTAGCTCTTCCGAAATACAGTCATGTGCTGCCTAAGGACGTTTCAGTCAACTACAGACTGTGTGTACAACGGTGGTCCTATGAGATTATAACATAGTTATTTGTACTGTACCTCTTCTATGTTTAGCTATCTGTAGATACACAAATACTACCATTGTGTTACAGTTGCCTACAGTATTCAGTACAATAACATGCTATGCAGATTTGTAACCTAGAAACCATAGACCGAATCATATCGCCTAGGTGCGTCATAGGCGCTGCCAACCTAGGTTGGTGTAAGTATACTCTATGGTGTTCCCACAGTAGCAAAATTGACTAACAAGACTCATTTCTCAGAATGTATCCCCATCCCTAAGCAACACATAACTAGTACTTGCTACAGTTGCAATATGGGCAAAACCTCCCTTAAATATAAAGGACACTTTTCAATTCAGCTGCATTTTGTATACTAAATTTGAGGAAATTGTTTTGCTGTTTTGTAGGGAAAGCTGGAAGTTCTGTTCTTTTATATTCCGAGTGGCATGGGTGTGACATACTCATTCTTTGTATGTGTGCCTTTTGCCTATGGGTCATTGTCAGAATTCAGAAATTCAAAGGTGCAGCCAGTTACACTGCTAGAGAGATGGAATATTTCAGAGTCTCTGCAAGCTTCCTGTAAGAAAAATGTCTTTTCTTTTGGAAAGCCATTCAGAAAACGTACTCAGTAAGACAGTTTCAACTTATTAAACTCTCAGGAATGTTGTTTATTGTCTTACATTGTCTCTTTAGCTGTATAAATTTTAATAGAGAGCAGGGTGAAGGGAATGGCATGCTTGAATTTCACTATCTGTGGAGAAAATATTTCTCACCATCCTGGGATATATAGGAAATCACAACTGCTGGTTTCACATGTTTAGGATATTCAGGTGCATTTACAATACCTTTTGATTCATTATTACTTTAAACCATTTGTGGTTTGATCCTACAAATTGAGGACTTCTCCAGATGTGGAAAATACAGTAAAATTTTCTAGCAAAGGTGATCTTGAGAAGTAGTTATCTTTATTTCTGTAGTTTCTGCAAGAATCCATAAACCCCTCTAGAACATGGCACGGCATGTTCTAGAGGCATTTATGCAGATTGGCAGCCATGGGTTGGCTGGACTGAAAGGGAAGACGGCACACATTTAATTTGGAGCATAAGAATACAGCAAGGCAGTGATGAATGATACCACAAGCAACAACTCCTAGCTGTCTGCTCTGAAATAAAAACACGGATTCCAGGCCTCATCTGGACCAAGACCATATTCTGCAACTAAAATTAAACCTTCTGGACATGCAAACTGTTTAGGGAAAAGAGTGGGAGAAGGAGAAGGAACTCAGAGGTTACCAGTCAACTGAGTGGTGAAGAGAATAGGCATGACGTGAAGAGAACAGGTGTGAAGCAATGAAGGAAACGGCTTCTCCAAATGATGAGTTTTGAGACACAGCCCTCACCAACCTCGGAAAGATGCTAACTGTGAAATGGGAAATGGAGGTGACATTGGAAACAGAATACGAGGAATATCAGTAAACTCCTGTAATTGTTGGATTAACTTTTCGAAAGATTTTTAAACTCAAAAACACTTTCAAAGACTAAAAAGTGTAAGATTTTCAAGCAGTATAAAGATTTGGAATCAATTAGGCATTTAGGTGGCACATGCTGTGGAGCTCCAAACCTGCAGAAGTGACACCAGAAAAGGCCAGAATGATCCCTTTCTGTGTTCCAGTACTCATGGGAAAAAAAATTATTTTTATTAGTTTGTAAAGGGCTAAAAAATGTATGGACTAAATTCAGATGTGCAAAAAGATGCAGGTATTAGAGTTGTTTTAATTTTCTTTTTTGTTTTTGAGACAGAGTTTTACTCTTGTTGCCCAGGCTGGAGTGCAATGATGCGATCTTGGCTCACTGCAACCTCCACCTCCTGGGTTCAAGTGATTCTCTGGCCTCAGCCTCCCAGATAGTTGGGATCACAGGCGCCTGCCACCATACCTGGCTAATTTTTGTATTTTTAGTAGAGATGGGGTTTCACTATGTTGACCAGACTGCTCTTGAACTCCTGACCTCAGGTGATCCACCCACCTCACCCTCCCAAAGTGCTGGGATTACAGGCGTGAACCACCGCACCCGGCCTAGGGTGGTTTTAATTTTCTATATTGGGTCTCATCTTGTTCTGAAGCATCCATTTCTATGTTTTTGGTTTGGGTTGAGGGGGAGATTGAAGCTTGCACTTAAAGTGAACTAAATCTCTCATTTAAAAAGTGTTTCTTTTAGGTGAACTCAGTCTCTTTGGGGCAAATACTCCATCCCTCTGCCTTCCTATCTCCTTTCCAGAGTGTCAAGGGACCCAGGATTACACACGGTCTTCAGGGTCTGTCTTCATCTCCTGGACTGTCATTACAAAGTACCACCAACTGGGTGGCTTATAGCAATAGAGATTTATCCCCTCACCGTTCTGGAGCCCAGAGGTCTGAAATCAGGGTGTCTGCAGGGGTGGGTCCTTCTTGGGGACTTGGAGGGAGAAGTGTTCTTCTCTTCTGGCTTCTGATCATTGCTGGCAGACCTTGGTTTTCCTGGGCTTGTGGAAGCATAATTTTACTCTCTGCCTCTGTCTCCATGTGGCTTTCTCCCTGTGCGTGTCTGGGTCTTCTCTTTTTATACGGACAGCCATTGGATTAGGGCTTACCTTAACTAAAGATGACCTCATCTTAACTCGACCATTGTATTAGTCCGTTCTCACGCTGCTATGAAGAAATGCCAAAGACTGGGTCATTTATAAAGAAAAGAGGTGTAATTGGCGCACAGTTCTGCATAGCTGGGGAGGCCTCAGGAAACTTACAATCATGGCAGAAGGCAACTCTTCACAGGGTGGCAGGAGAGAGAAAGTGAGTGCCAGCAGGGGAAATGCCAGGCACTGATAAAACCATCAGAGCTTGTGAGGACTCACTCACTCACTATCATGAGAACAGGACAGGGGAAACCGCCTCCATGATTCAATTACCTCCCACCAGGTCCCTCCCTTGACATGTGGTGATTACAATTCAAGGTGCAATATGGGTGGGAACACAGAGCCAAACCGTATCAACCACATCTGCAAAAACAGTCTTTCCAAAAAGGTCACACTCACAGCTAATTCGACATACCTTTTTGGGGGTGCACAACTCAACCTGTAATAGGATCCCACAGGTCTTTGCTTTGGTGGCTATGCTGGTCTGGCGGCTGCCCTTGGGCTGCTGGGGTGCTGAGGTTGGGGGATGTTCTGCCTGGCTTACCAGTGGGCATGGTTCCAGCCATCTCCCATCCTTCCTGCATCTGCACTGTGTGCAGGCTACAGGGGCCACAGCACTGCCTAAGCCCCACCCAACAGACAAGTGTGGCTGTCTTAGCAGGGAGACTTACTACTCATATGTCAAGTTGAATGCAAACCTGCTAACAGGAAGCTTGAAATCAAACAGTCTATACCTTGGCAAGCAGGATCCGCCCTTACTACAGCCCCAAGTTTCAATGTTTGAAGGGAAGCCAGAATATATACACAGACAGTCTCCAACTTATGATGGCTCAACTTACGACAAAGCAATACCCATTCAGTAGAAACTCTCTTTCCAGTACCCATACAACCATGCTGCTTTTCATTTTCAGTACAGTATTCAATAAATTGCGTGAGATATTCAACATTCTATTATAAAATAGGCTTTGCATTAGATAATTTTGCACAATTGTAGGCTAATGTCAGTGTTCTGAGCACATTTAAGGTAGGCTGTGTATGTGTTAAATGCACTTTTATTCTAACACTATACTAGGCAATAATACTATTTTTTGACTGAATTAATAAGTGAACAACAAAAGGGGCTGGGCACAGCCGCTTATGCCTGTAATCCCAGCACTTTGGGAGGCCCAGGTGGGTGGATCACGAGGTCAAGAGATCGAGACCATCCTGGCCAACATAGTGAAACCCTGTCTCCACTAAAAATGCAAAAATTAGCTGGGCGTGGTGTGGCACGTACTCGGGAGGCTGAGACAGGAGAATCGCTTGAAGTGGGGGCAGGGAGGGCAGAGGTTACAGTGAGCTGAGATCACACCTGCACTCCAACCTGGCAACAGAGCGAGGCTCCCTCAAAAAAAAAAAAAAAAAAAGACAAAAGGGCTGCTTTTTTAGGGTGAACTCAAAAACTTACGATGGGTTTATTGGGATGTAGCCCCATCGTGCTGGAGGAACCTCTGTACATGTGTTTCCTTAGGGCCTTTGCAGTCACTGTTCCTTCTATCTGGAATGCTTTTTCCTTGGGTAAATATATGGCTTCCCTTCAACTGACTCAGAGCTCAAATGTAATCTCAGCAGAATGGCCTTCCCTGTTCCTGCTACCTAGAATAGAATCTCCCCCTCTCACTCTATCCCTTCTCCTGCTTTATTTTCTTGGTAAAATATCATTTCAGAACACGAGGCTTTCCTTAAGGAAAGGACAGACATTTTGCTTATTGCTAAGCTGGTTTTTGAGCTCACCCTAAAAAAAAGTAGCTTTTTTGTCTTTTGCTTATTCATTCAGTCAAAAAAATAATATTACTGTCTCCAGGCGGGGCACCCCCTGACGTCAGGTGCTCAAGACCAGCCTGCCCCCACATGATGAAACCCCATCTCTACTAAAACTACAAAAATTAGCCTGGCATGGTGGGAATGCACCTGTAGTCTCAGCTTCTTGGGAGGCTGAAAAGGAGAATCATTTGAACCTGGGAGGCGGTATATATATACACACACGTATATATGTATACATATATTTCTATACATATACATTTACGTATACATTTGTATATATATTTTTATATATGCAAATATATATGTCTAGGATAATGTCAGAATATGCAATTAGATTAAAATATGTAGTCCTTGAAGGTAGAAACTTTCTCTTTTTCACTAATGAATCCTCACCACCTGGCATACAATAGATACTCAATAAATCCTTGTATGGGTGATAAATGAATGGGATTCCATAACAAAGTTGATCTGTGTAAGACTTTTATTTCACTTTTGCTATAAAATTAAATCCACAGTTTTTCCATGGATTCTTCCCAAGGCCACATGTTGAAAAGAACTTATACAAATGGTAGATGGCATCATGGCTAAACAAAATAAAATCTTTTGAAGACAACTATTTTGCTTTTAAAATTGCTCACAAATTAAAGAATGCTGGTAGAGATAACAGATGATTTCCAGGTGTGAGAGGCCATGATGCAGTTTGTGATTTCAGATACTTCTGCAGAAAGGCAACCATGCTGTAGAGTCAGCAGCCTGGTGTTCACCACCTAAGACAGAGGCGAATGACCAAAAAGATAGGCAACTTCAGGCCCTTCTTCAAAAATGCAAATGCAGGGCTACTCTCCAGCTGTCTCCGTAGCATGACAAAACAATATTCCCAGCCAAGCTTCAAGCCAGTAAGAAAAACCATCACATGTGTTTGGCAGGGGCCAACATATCTGTGAGGCTCAGTAGCTGCACAGTACTTCCAGACACCCATGGAAATGTTCTAATAACATTTAAAATCAGAAGAAAAAAATGAACTGTCAAGTCAAAGGAAAATGTTGTAATCTATACTATCATTATATTCTTCTTTATACGAACACAGTCCTAAAATACGACTTCTGATTTTTTTTTTTAATAGAGGAAGAAAACCTTGAAAGCAAAAGTGCCTAGGGCCCATGAAAGTCATCCTATGACCCTGATGTTGGGTCTGCTTTGCTTAAAAAAAGCATTCTAGATAGATATTCAGCTAGAAATGCTAAAATAGGCTCCTGCCAAAAGAATTTAGATCTCTTGTTATCCAGAAAACCATATTTTCCAGGCAGATTTATTTCCCCAAGATGCCTAAGATTCACAATAACATATTTTAGAGGCGAGATTAATGCGATCGCCCCATAAAATATTTTAAGCTCTCATCTGTTCTGAAACAAAGCATGCAACATGACACGGAGAGAAAATGACTGCTCGTACAGAGAAAACGTATTTTCTTCTAGGTGCCACAGCCACTGTAATTTGCACTTCTTGAGGTGGAGATAGAAGCCCCCTCAACATGTACAGACAGTTAAAAGAGGCAAGGTAATGACAGGACTAGAGAATGTGTCCAGCTGGGAAAATAAGCACACAGCGAGCATCGTCAGAGCCGAAATGAAGGCCCCCCCCAAAGGAAACATTTCAGAAAGAGCCCCCTCGTCTTTTGTTAAAAGTAAAATGAAAATCAACAGCCCTCTGCACCCCACCTTAGCCACAGAGTCTCTCCATTTAGGTGAATGAGAGAAGGCTGCACCTTCAGTGCCTGGCTCAGATTAGCTTTGTTCTTCTCCTCTCTGTTCTTCGAATAGCTCCAACAGTGCTAGAAGGAGTAATTACCAATTCACAAGAGGATAAATCTTCAGTTAAAGTGGATTATCTGAAAGTTGACAGGTGGGGCTAGGGGACGGCTGTAACTGAGTTAGGTATTAAGTGAATCTGCAAATGCAGGGGGGTTCTGCAGAGCCGCAGGCAGTTCTTAACTTTCTCAGAAGGAACTCCCAGCAGAGCCCTCCCCTGGTCTCCAGGCAGCTGGATGATGTCTTAACTGGTAGAGTGATGGTTAGAGCCTGAGTTTTGGAGGGCAAATTTCCTGGTTTTATGCACTGGTGCTTCCTAGCTCATGTGATTCTGAGCAAGTTACTTCACTATGGTGAGCGACAGTCAGAATGGGTCCAAAATTGCATTAGCCATAGCGAGTTGCTGCAAACATTAAGAAGACACTGTGTTTCAGGCCGGGCACAGTGGGTCACGTCTGTAATCCCAGCACTTGGGAGGCTGAGGCGGGCAGATCACGAGATCAGGAGTTCGAGACCAGCCTGACCAACATGGTGAAACCCTCTCTACTAAAAATACAAAAATTAGCCGGGCATGGTGGCGTGCGCCTATAGTCCCAGCTACTCGGGAGACTGAGGCAGAAGAATCGCTTGAACCTGGGAGGCGGAGGTTGCAGTGAGCCAAGATCACACCACTGCACTCCAGGCTGGGGGACAGAGTGAAGGGGACAGAGGATTCATTAGTGAAAAAGAGAAAGTTTCTACCTTCAAGGACTGCATCTCAAAAAAAAAAAAAACCACTATGTTTCAAATGCTAAGCGTACATCTGATACATGGTAATAACGCCAAGAATCTGTAGCTGTTACCATTATATATTTTTTAAATTAACATTGACTTTTTTTTTTTGGACAGAGTCCCTCTGTTGCCCAGGCCTGAGCGCAGCGCTGTGGTCTTGGCTCACTACAACCTCCGCCTTCTAGGTTCAAGCCATTCTCATGCCCCAGCCTCCCAAGTAGCTGGAATTACAGGTGCACACCACTGAACCCGGCTAATTTTTGCATTTTTAGTACAGACAGGGTTTCGCCATGTTGGCCAGGCTGGTCTCCAACTCCTGGCCTCAAGTGATTCGCCCACCTCAGCCTCCTAGAGTGCTGGAATTACAGACGTAAGCCACGGCACCCAGCCTCTGTTATCATTATTTAGCATTCATTTAGGTTAAGATCTAAGGGGAACCAAGGCCGAATAGCAAATCCACTAATACTCAGGGAATGGGTTTGTGAGAAGTGTTGCTGTTTTTTATCATTATTATTACTATTACTGCTACATTAACTATGAGAAAACATTCAGGTTTCAGAAATAACAGTAATCAGGGTGAGCATTGCCAGGAGGAGGCAGAGGGCACACACTGGCTAGGTGCAGGAAATAAGAATAAATAAAAGGTTCCTCTTCAAAGCTTTCCTCCTAGTTCATTACAAATAAATTTCTTCAAAGGTTAATTTAAAGCTTTTGCTAATAATCTTAAAGTAGCTGTTAGTCATAATAAAGAAGTAAGTGCATCCCGTGTTCTTAGTTCTTACACTTTAATCTAGATATTTGCCCTGACATGCCAAACAAGCCCAGGCAAATCTTAGGTCACAGCTTATTCTCCTTCCTTATTTGGAAATGTTATGCCTTCTCTAAGCATTCCTCAAGTTAATTCCTCTTTTTCTTTGTTCTCCTCTCCCTTTACCTCTTTAGAAAATTTCCAAGTTTCTAGCCAATCGGGTCAAACATAGAATGTGAGGTCCCGTTCTGGCCAGTGGAAACTGGACACAGCATAGGGTGACTGCGTCAGGTTATGAAAGTTATAAATGTCCCTGCCTCTTTTGTTCAGGTGTGTTCTCGGGGCAAGACTGCCGGAGTGTTGCACCCTTCCTGCAGGAAGTAAACTAGCTTGCTGAGTGATCCATTGTCTCAGTGAGGATTTTTCCCCGTTACAAACCCATTTCCAACACCAAGTCCAGCATCCTGTGTGTACAGATGTATCTTCCAACTTTTGAAAAGTCCTTGTAAAGGTTTTCACCAATTTGAGCTGTTTTCAGCTAAGTCACCAGAACATCCAGAATCTAATTTTAAATGAAGGTTATTATGTCCCTCTGTTTCATGGCCTCTTATTTAAGAGAGATTAGAATTCTGTGAAGGAAAAGTTTTAAGTTCCAAGAGATGTAAAGATTTGCTAGGCTGTCTTTAAATCCCATTTAGGAACTCACCATTTGCATAAAAATGGATGACACGAGTCATCCATTTAGTGGATGTGTCTGTGGGACATTAACGTGTCTGTTGGAAGGATGAACTCAGAAGGGAAAGCTGTCGTCAAATGACCTGTCCTCTTCCCCACCTCTGAGTACACAAGGCACCCTCTTCCTACCCCTGATTTGGCGCTCTCAGAAATCTTAGCTCTAGACAGAGGCAGAAGGACATAAAGACGCCAATTTCTAAGCTCTCCCGGCTCCCCAGTGCCTCTGGTTCTACCCGTCTTTGTGACCTGATGTCTCAGGGGCTGGGTCCCAGATAGGAAGCTCTGGTCTCTGTTTCCTGGAGCCTGAGCCTGAATCCCCTCCATGCAGAAGAGAGTCAGGGACAGCACCCGGGGACTGAATCCCTGTCCCCCACTTCTAGCAGAGTGACCTCAGTCAGTTGACTTAACTCCTCAGGCTCAGTTTCTTATCTGGATAACAAAAGGTCATTCAACCCCATCTTGTGGGTTTTCTGTGGAGATTAGCTAAAGGACTGGCATCAAGGTGAAGTGAGCAAGCCCTCCCCCTCTTCCACACAGTGCCACACAGTATTGGGAGCTTAGGACTTGCTTTCTCCCCCTGCACAGCTGGTCCCGCCCACCCTTTCCCTGGTGTTTCCACCCTCACTCACCAGCAGAATGACATCCAGGATTGAACTCAATAGACCCTTGGCTTACAGGGCCACTTTCTCCACACCTGCTCTGGCCGACTTGATCTCATATTTGCTTTCAGTATAAGATCCAGTTGAACAACCTTCCATCAATGCCTCGCAAAACGAGGCTAAACTCTCTCCCCCGGTGCCCGCCTTTCCAGCACCTGACGGCAGCAACAATGTACTTCCAGAGTTCATCTTCCCCACCTTCAGCATCCACAGTTCCTTCAACTCTGCTTCACATGACACAGTCTCAAGCATGGTGCCGTCCTCGAAACACACCCCAGTTTATGATTGCTGTCCTGCTCACGATGTTCTGTCCTCATCACCTCTCTGGGGTATTCTGACCACCCCAGGGGACAGTCTCAGAGACCACTTCCTAAATTGGAATATAGACTCTGTCCTTTTCATAACTCAGCCAGATCTCACTCTCAATTCCTAAATCCTGGGGCTGGGCACAGTGGCTCACGCCTGTAATCGCAGCACTTTGGGAGCCTCGGGCAGGAGGATCATGAGGTCAGGAGTTTGAGACCAGCCTGGCCAATAGGGTGAAACCCCATCTCTACTAAAAATACAAACAAAAATTCGCCAGGCATGGTGGCGCACGCCTGTAGTCCCCACTATTCGGGAGGCTGAGGCAGGAGAATTCCTTGAACCTAGGAGGTGGAGGTTGCAGTGAGCCAAGACATGGATGACATAGTGAGATTCTGTCCCAAAAAAAGAAAAAATTCCTAAATCCCATATAATTAACAAAAATATCAGTCCTGAGGGGTTGCTGGAAAACAAAACTGAAAAAAATCCAGTTTTGTTCTGTCAGCCCCATTGTCCCAACAAAGGAGGGGGAGAGGAGGCTCCATGCAGTTACCAGGTGTGTCATCTACAATTTGGAATTGAAGGTGATTGCCAGGGGTTGGGGGAGGCACGATGGGATTTCCAACTGTAGAAATTGGTTGTTTGTGCTAAACTATATTTAGTTATATCTAGAGAAATCATTACAGCCTCTCAGAATCCCTTTGGCTCACGATCTTGTCTTCTTGAATGGAGACACCCCTTTCCGCTACATGCCATATGGCACATTCATCAGGGTGCCATTGATGTCTTTATCCAAGTTAATAAAATGATTAAATGTAGGCTTGGAATCACCACTAAAATTCTCCTTGAAGCCAGTTTCTACCTATTTATCAAATTCCACCACTGTTCATCTCATGATTAATCTACCTTTAAAATACTCTCATGCATCAGTGAATGACAGGGATACATTCTGAGAAAAGTGTCATTAAGCAATTTCATCATTATGTGAATGCCATCAGGTGCACTTACACAGACGCAGGTGGTGCAGCCTTCCACACGCCGAGGCTATATGGCACAGCCTGTTGCTCCCAGGCTGCAGACCTGTACAGCATGCTACTGCACTGAAAACTGTAGGCAGCTGTAACACAATGGTATTTTTTATCTAAACATAGAATAAGTATGATAAAAACATGATATAAAAGATAAAAACAGGTACCCCTATATAGGGCACATAACAGGAATGAGGCTTGGCAGGACTGAAAGCTGCTCTAGGTGAGTGACTGAGTGGTAAGGGGATGTGAAGGCCGAGGATGTGACACTACTGTAGATTTTATAAGCACTGTACACTTTGGCCACATTACATTTAGTTTTTATAATTTTCTTTCTTCAATAATAATCAGCTGGGTGCAGTGGCTCATGCCTGTAATCCCAGCACTTTGGGAGGCCAAGGCGGGTGGATCACTTGAGTCAGGAGGTCGAGACCAGCCTGGCCAACATGGTGAAACCCCATCTCTACTAAAAATACAAAAATCACCTGGTTGTGGTGGTGGGTGCCTGTAATCCCAGCTATTCTGGAGGCTGAGGCACAAAAATCACTTGAACCCGGGAGGTGGAGTTTGCAGTGAGCTGAGATGGTGCCACTGCACTCCAGCCTGGGTGACAGAGTGAGACAGTCTCAAAAAAAAAAAATGTGGAAGTATAACTCTAAAATAATGATAATGGTAAAAGACATGGTACGGGAAATACTAGGCAATAGAAAATTTTCAGCTCCATTACCATCTCCTAGGACCACCCTCCTACATGTGGTCCATCCTCGACCAAAGCATCATTATGTGCTGCCTGACCGTGCTACTCAAACGTATTATAATGAGACCATGTATATTTGTCTTGACCACAAAAATGTCCTGAGAAACTGAATAAAGTGCTTTGCTGAAATTTAGATGACCTCTCTCAGTGTTCTCCTACCAAGGAGGCTATTACCCCAATCTGAAAATAAAGGAACTGGCTTTAGAGGTTCAGCAGTGAGACTAGGTATTGAGGGGGAAGAAGCATCCAAAGGCCTCCCCACTCGGTCTGCGGACTCTGTCCCTTGGTGGCATCCAGGGTGGTTGCAATTGTATGGTTTAAATTTCTGTGATGATCCATTAGAGCTTCAAATTCAGCCTCAAAGCATTAGGCTCTGTTTTCTGAACATCCTTTTATATGACAAGGTCCCAAGATTCTAATTTGTTCTTGTGCATTTTGTGACATAGAGTGCAAATTAAGGGAACCATCCAATACACTTTCCAGAAACAGTTCTCTTGTGTGCTTGACTGGCTCATGGCCTGGGGGAAACCATCACTTTCAATCCCTTCAAGTCAATTTCCTGACGTTTGTGCTTTCATGCCTTCTTAGTCCTCAAAGGATTTTTCTTTCTCCCCTCTCTCTTGGGTAAGATAGCTTTAGAGGCCTCCTGGGATAGGAATTATAATACAAGTGAAAACAAAGGAGGAAAAATAAAAAATGGCTACTTTTTATTTTACTGAACCATTCAACTTGACATTGTCTGGAAATCCAAAAATTTACGAACATACTTTTCCTAGCCTACCCTTTGTTATGCTGCTGGTGAAATGTATGAGGTCAACACCTTTTACCCCCTTTCCCCGTTGTCCCAAATTCCCCTGCTCCCCCAGAGTTAGTTTCAAATGGCCCTCTGCTAGTATTGGCCGGCATACCTACCAGTGGCTTGGAGATGTTTTCATGACATTTTTGTGGTCAAGACAAATATACATGGTCTCATTCTAATACATTTGAGTAGCACAGTCAGGCACCACATAGTGATGCTTTGGTCGAGGATGGACCACATGTAGGAGTGTGGTCCCAGGAGATTATAATGGAGCTGAAAATTTTATTATTGCCTAGTATTTACCATACTATGCTTTTTATCATTTATCATTATTTTACAGTATATTTCGACTTTTATTTTTTGAGTTTTCTCTAAAACTTGATAAGTGAAGCTCATTTTTTTTTAATGGTATTGGCTAGAGTTTAATATGGTTTTCAAAAGCCTAAAAAAACATTTTAGCAGAAGTGGAGCACACAGAGAAATTATTTTTCTGTACTACACTTCAGTTGGTAATTTTGTACACAGGATTCTATTTCTGCTGCTACCAAGTTAAAATGCAAAAGTGGAATATATTCCAATGAGTAAGAAGCAGGTCTGTTCATTGCCAGCTTATGGGAAACTCGGGACACACGTTAGGGTTTTGTTTCCCAGCAGCAAATAGCTGGGACACATAGCTTCAATACTGAGAATCAAAGAAGTCAAATCAGACCTAATTTTCCATGAAGTAAATCACAGCACCCTGCTCTGTGGTTTGACTGACAGGTACGTCCATTATTCTGAAAGTTCTTGTTACTTTCAGTAGAGCTTGTTATTCTTAGCCCTAAAAAAATCATACCATGTGACAGGGCACCTGAGGCTGAGGAATAGGGCACCAGCACTCTCCTCGCTTTCTGTCTTACATCCTACAACTTGAAATATCCAGGAAGGAATTGGAAAATCCACCTATCAGATGTGTGCTCTGACCCATTCCAAATGTCTGGTGTTTGGGAAACATTTCAGGGATCATCTCTTTTGTATCAGTGTTTTTGATACTGTGTAATCACAACTATATTCACTTTGTTTTGTTTTGTTTTGAGATGGAGTCTTACCCTGTTGCCCAGGCTGGAGTGCAATGGTGCAATCTCAGCTCACTGCAACCTCTGGCTCCCAGGTTCAAGTAGTTCGCCTGCCCCAGCCTCCCAAGTATCTGGGATTACAGGTGCACACCAACACACCTGGCTGATTTTTTGTATCTTGAGTAGAGACAGGGTTTCACTATGTTGGCCAGGCTGGTCTCAAACTCTTGACCTCGTGATCAGCCTGCCTCAGCCTCCCAGAGTGCTGGGATTACAGGCGTAGGCCACCTTGCCTGGCCATTACAACTATATTTTGAGATTAACCAGCAATCGTAAGTTTTTTGTTTTCAGTCTAGAGTTTATAAATGTGGCTGACAATTTCAACCTATTTAGTATCCATAAAAACTCAGGAGCTGTGATGCAAATAAAAATGTAATACTTTTATCTTTTTGCAAAAGAGTATAGTAGGCTGTATGAACACATTTTATTGTTGTCTCTGGAAAGAAAAAATCCAGTTTTGTTTTATCAGTCCTTAGAAGAAGTTTTATGAGTTAAAATGCACCAGAGGCCAGGTGCAGTGGCTCACATCTATAATCCCAGCACTTTGGGAGGCTGAGTGGGTAGGATTGCTTGAAGCCAGGAGTTCGAGACCAGCCTAGGCAGCATAATGAGACCCTGTCTCTAAAAAAAAAAAAAAGAAATTTAAGCTAGGCATAGTGGTGTGTGCCTATAGTCCCAGGTACTTAGGAGGCTAAGGTAAGAGGGTTACTTGAGCCCTGGGGTTGAAGGGAACAGTGAGGCCTGTGATCGCATCACTGCACTCCAGCCTGGGTGACAGTGAGACCCTGTCCCTAAAAATAATTAAAAATCAAAATGTGGTAGCAACAGAAGGAAAAATGATTCTGCTTCTCCCAACATTCCACCTCTGCAAATTGAGTTAGTGCGTTTCATAGGTCAGAACTATTTAAATTATACCTGCATATTTTAATCCTGCTTATTTCTTCATAAGCAAGAAAAGCATCTAATAAATACAATGAAATTTCATTCATGTCTTTATTTAAGGGATGAATAAAATGTCATAGTACATAATGGTATACATCAGTTATGGATACAGATTTAATTCTGGCTGTGCATCTTTGGAAAGGCAGCTGATTGGCAAGACATTACTGAGCAAAAACTGCAGTCTGTTAGAGCAGGAGCTGACAGGGAACCTAGAGGCCAGCATTTCAATGCCCTGCCTGATGTTTACCATTTGACCATGTTTGAACTAAGGAATGAGGCTCATTTGGTTTTGTTGTTTTTTTAGATGAATGCTTTTGGCTTTTTGTCGTTGTTATGGTTACTTCCCATTGATTTATTCCTCTAACCATTTAGACTCCCATTCATTCAACTATGGCCAAATGGGACTAGAATGAAAAAACTGAATAATGCAAATTATTGCATACTACCTGATAAATGCAAATTCTACCTTTCTTTCTCCAAGAGGCCCAGATGCTCACACTGGGAGCCACCGGGAGCTTTAGGTGCTGGCCCAGCGGCCCCTGGCCATGTTTTCAAGTGTACCTCAGGTGACTACTCACCTATTGTACTTCTGTCTGATTTTCCAAGGAGTATTTAAAACTTCATCCAGACAGCAATTTCAAACCCACTTTCCACTTACTCCACAAGGTACCGTAGAATCACTGTTCCATGCATGAGGCCTCTGGAGGGTTTACATAGAAAGAGTGTTCAGTATTAAGTCTTACCTTCCATCATAGGAGAGAAATTTATCAATTCCTTTGGGTGTTAGTTTTAGAGCAATATAACGTTTTGAAAGACAAGTCCTTTTTTTTTTTTTTTTTTTTTTTTTTTGAGATAGAGTCTTGCTCTGTCGCCCAGGCTGGAGTGCAGTGGCGTGATCTCGGCTCACTGCAACCTCCACCTCCCAGGTTCAGGCGATTCTCCTGCCTCAGCCTCCCGAGTAACTACAGGCACGTGCCACCATGCCCAGTTAAGTTTTTGTATTTTTAGTAGAGATGGAGTTTCACCGTGTTAGTTAGGATGGTCTCAATTTCCTGACCTTGCGATCCACCTGCCTTATCCTCCCAAAGTGCTGGGATTACAGGCATGAGTCACCATGCCCGGTGACAAGTCCTTTTTTTTTTTTTTTTTTTGAGATGGAGTTTCGCTCTTGTTACCCAGGCTGGAGTGCAATGGTGCAATCTTGGCTCACCGCAACCTCCGCCTCCTAGGTTCCAGCAATTCTCCTGCCTCAGCCTCCCGAGTAGCTGAGACTACAGGCGTGTGCCACCACGCCCAGCTAATTTTTGTATTTTTTTTTAATAGAGACGGGGTTTCACCATGTTGACCAGGATGGTCTCGATCTCTTGACCTCGTGATCCACCCACCTCAGCCTCCCAAAGTGCTGGGATTATAGGCGTGAGCCACCACGCCCGGCCAACAAGTCCATTTTTAATGAGATAGACAGATTTCCAGGTAATAGTACTGCTAGAAATAACATATAATGATCTACTGGTTCTGAATATGCTACTGAACACCTGAATACGCTGAATACCTCTCCCTCCTCTTTCCAAGCTGTGTTCTGCACCTGTTTACTCCCAGAAGCTGAAAAACAAACTTCGACTGCAGCTAACTATGATTGTTCTAATTTCCATAGTACTTGGTCCCATCCCACACAACAAAACTGCGAATGACACTGCTGAGTAGAGGGCTTCAGTTATAGACAGTCCCTGACTTATGATGGTCTCCTTTACAAGTTTTCAACTTTACCACTGTTCAAAAGTGATATGCATTCAGTAGAAACCATACTTTCAGTACCCATACAACCATTCTGTTTTCCACTTTCAACACTTTATTATAAAATAGGTGTTGTGTTAGATGATTTTACTGAACTGTAGACTAATGTAAGTGTTCTGAGTATGTTTAAGGTAAGCTGGGCTATGCTATGATGTTCAGTAGGTTACATGTATTTAACGCATTTTTGATTTACAATATTTTTACCTTGTGATGGGTTTATGGGGAGGTAACCCTATTGTAAGTTGAAAAGCATCTGTATATTCATTCCTACAGTCACTGGTGATTACTTTGTCCAAGGAATTATTTTAGACATTTTAGGGAACACAAAGAGAAGTGACATTTAGTCCCAGCTGTCAAGAAAACTTTAAATCTAGCCCATCTGAAGAGAGAAGGAACACACCTGGTCCAGTTAGGTAGAGCCAGGAGCAGAATCCAGGAGGAAGCCACACCGAGCCAGGGTCTCTGGTGTTCTGGAGTGATGGATAGTGACTGGCACCAGGTGTGAAGGGAGAGGATGGATTACACCTGAATGGAACAGAGGCTCTTAAGGCAGAACATCCAGGGTCTTAGAGAGGCATCAAGCTACTCTCCAACAATGTTCCCCAAACAAGAGTCATTTGAGGACCAAGGTCACCATTTTTGCCATTTCTGATGACAGTCTTGCCATTCTAGTAACCTCCTTTACTGTTGTTTACTTTATATTTTTCTTTAAATGGACTCACCATTTTTACGTAAATAAATTTATGTTAAAAGGTTTATGTTAAAGAGAAATTTTGCAATACTACCATGAAATGAAATCCCAGTATTGCTTGCGGTCATGACATGGTGGTGCTAAAGAATGCAATATAAAAATATAATGAAATTCAGCACTGTTGCCCACCAAACCATCCAGGTCTGAGGTTTGATCCCTTTTTGTTAAAAAGGGAAAAGAGCAGGTATTGGCAACGTGATAAAGATAGTCCAGCCCTACACTGAGCCAGCCTGAGACTAAGGGATTGAGAGGGAATCTGGGAAGGAATAACTTCCTCGCCCTCTGATTGGATGTTATCTAGCTCACAGTCTGTGATTTACCTAAAGAACCCCAGTGCCACCAGTGTGACATACTTCACCCCAGAACAGAGGGAAGGAAAGAATGGTGTACAGTGTTTTGGGGCCAGTTGTACTATGGTCTCTGCAGAGTGAAGGTGTGCTGTGTTAGGGCTGGGACCAGGTTTGGCTATCTGTGTTGACCCTGCAGATTCTATGAAGGTTGATTTCCGTAATCCCTAGCACAGTGGGGAACACACAGTAGATACTTAAGAGTCTTAAATTAAGTCTCAGTGATGCCCTAGACTCTTTTTCCTGTTCATAAAAAGTAGAAAATGAAGCTGACAGTGAGTCTTTGTATCTCATAATATCACATTCCCCTCCTAAAAAAGGAATATTGATAGAAAAAGGTATAAAACCTAACAAAAATCATCTGGTGAATAGATCTCATGGGATACACAAGAAGAAGATATAGGTGCATTTAAATAATCCCAAAGGAAAACAAGAAATCTCTTGGCGGGCGCGGTGGCTCTCACCTGTAATCCCAGCACTTTGGGAGGCTGAGGTGGGCAGATCACGAGGTCAGGAGATCGAGACCATCCTGGCCAACATGGTGAAACCCCATCTCTACTAAAAATACAAAAAAAAATTAGCTGGGCATGGTGGCCCATGCCTGTAGTCCCAGCTACTCCGGAGGCTGAGGCAGGAGACTTGCTTGAACCCAGGAGGCAGAGATTGCAGTGAGCCGAGATCGGGTGGTGGAACACCAGTGTGGTTCCAGCTACTTAGGACGCTGAGGTGGAAGGATTGCTTGAGGCCAGAAGGTCAAGCGAAAGCCGAGATTGTGCCTTGCACTCCAGCCTGGATGACAGAGCGAGACCCTGTCTCATAAATGAATGAATGAATGAATGAATGCCTGTCCAAATAAATAAATGCTTGTCCAATCACTGAGAAGGAGCTAGAGTGTGTACACAAGGCCCCAAGCACAGCTCTGTCCTCCGTGGAGCAGGCTTTTTTCTCCCTGTGTCTCCCGCTCAGGTGCCCTTTTTTCTTTCATTTCTCACAGCGCTCCCGCCTGTCACTTGGCATTCAGCAACTGAACAGGGAGCGGGAGAGCATGCTAATGCATCGCAAATGGAGTTGCTGCATTTCCTTAAAAGGACTGTCATGAGCGTTTCATGTTAACGTGTTACACGGAATTGTGTCAGTGTTTTAAGTGGGCTATTTTCTGGAACACATATCGTTATGCATAGAAGATGTTAAAGTATTGATTGCCACTTGAGAGTATAACTTTAAAAGTGATTGTACTGCATTTCTAAAATTTGCATTTTTAAAGCAAGTTTCTCCCACAAATAACACCTTACCCAAGACACCTCCAGGCAGAACGCTGTTTCTTACAGTAAATGATATTTTAATATTTGATTTCAACAATTATAGAATAACATAATTTACTTGTAATAAGCTCAAAAAAAGTGAAAGCTGTACTATGATTTGTAGATGTTCTTAAGAAATATGGAATCTTATTCCAGACAAGCATTTCTGTAGCTTTCTGGTGCTTTAAGTGATGCTAATGAAGATCTGACATCAGTTTACCACGTCTATGAAAATCAAATTATTGGCTCAGCTTCTAATGAAAAGCAGTTTTAACAACCATTTACATTTTTTTTCTAAAAACCTCACTCTGCCATTTCTATGGGGTCCCTGACTGGAAATATCAAAAGTCTACATGAATATAAAAAAACAAAATACAGTCTATTTTTTCAAAGAATTTGAGATTAATGCAAAATATTTGAGTTCTCTGTTTTTTATATGAAACATAAATATGTTTTCACTGGCAAAGCCTTCTCTAAGCCTCGGTTTCCTCATCTGTCAGTTGGGGGACAATCCTATTTAGCTCAGAGGGTTGCCAGGAGACTTAAGTAGAATACTGAATAATAAATACTAAGCACAGTGCCTCCCAACATGTACTGTCCTTGGTCTGTGCTCTAATATCGAAGCAGGGTATTTCCCTGACCCTTCGTGGGACCCGCAACAGGGGTGCCTCACTTACCCAGCTTGCAGCTTTCAACTTTGTTGGAAACAGGTTTATAACATAAGGAAAAATCCACACTGAGACAATGGATCACTCAGCAAGGCTAGTTTACTTCCCGCAGGAAGGGTACAACTTGCTGGCAGTCTTGCCACGAGATCACACTTGAACAAAGGAGACACGGACATTTATAACTTTTATAACCTGACACAGTCACCCTACCTCTGTGTCCAGTTTCCATTGGCTGGAACAGGACCTCACATTCTATGCTTGACCCAATTGGCTAAAAACTTGGAAATTTCCTGAACAGATAAGGGGAAAGAAGATGAGGAAGAAGTCAAGGAAGAAGAGGAAGCTAGTCAGGAGAAAGTCAGGAGGGCTTCCAAATAAGGAATGGCATGCGCCAGGGTTTGGAGCTTGCCCAGTTCTGTTCAGACATGCTGGAGTGAGTCAAGATAGCTGATTTAAGACGTAGCTGCTTTAGAGAATATATCTACATGGTTATATGTTTATGCTAATAGCAGAAAATGGCCATAGAGCAAGACATTGTAGTCTAAGATATAAACTTTGGGCCAAGGCAGGTGGATCACAAGGTCCAGAGATCGAGACCATCCTGGCCAACATGGTGAAACCCCATCTCTACTAAAAAAATGCAAAAATTAGCTGGGTGTGGTGACGCACGCCTGTAGTCCCAGCTATTCAGGAGGCTGAGGCAGGAGAATCACTTGAACCCGGGAGGCAGAGGTTGCAGTGAGCCAAGATCGTGCCACTGCACTCCAGCCTGGTGACAAAGCAAGACTCTGTCTCAAAATAAAGAAAGAAGAAAGAAAGAAAGAAAAGAAAGAAAAAAAATAGAAGGAGAAAGAGAAAGATATAAACTTTGAAGAACTTTCCCATCTCTCACAAACTCCTCATGGGAGGAAGTATGGTGGCAAATAAGTCAGGAACTGGAGTGCATGAACACTGGAACCAACCAACCATTTCAGCACTGGCAGGAGCAAACTCCACTCACTTGGACCCACTGTGCTCCACCCCTTGCAGCAGGAAGCATGCGGGTGAATGGGTGCAGGAGCCAGGGTGAGCACTTTTGGGCACCAGCAGGAGTGAACTCTGTGCAGGCGCCGTGGCAGCATCTAGGGGTGGTGCCTGCAATCCCTGAAGCTCCAGAGGGAGTGTTCCAGTGCTCTTTTAGTTCTGCTGTCCACGGACGGCCTAAGTGTTAACAGCTCAGTGGTCCCCTCTGCCTTTTCGAGTGAGGCGGCTGCCTTCCACCAGCAAAGACAAAGGGCAAGTTGTGATAGCCTTTGGTATCCACACTAGTGGCACCCAAGCTCTCATCTGGCATCCAGGATAAATGAGGTCACACAAACTAATTGAAGGATGGTAAATGTGGGGGACTTTATTGCTGATGAAAAAGGCTCTGAGCAGGAAGGGAAGCTGAAAAGGGGATGGAGTGGGAAGGTAATCTTCTCCTGAAGTCCAGCCATCTCCGGCCAGATTCTTCTCTGATGTTGCACCATCAAGCTGTCCCTCTGAAGTCGAGCCACTTCTCTCTACGTCCAACCTAGTCTCCAACATGTAGCTGCTTCTCCTCTCTCTGCCAGCTGAGTATGAGGTTTTTATAGGCACAGGATGGGGCAGGACAGGGCCATGGGTGGTTTTGGAAAAGGCAACATTTGAGTGGGAAAACAGGGATGTAAGTTCTCACTTTGGACTGCCGTTTCTGGCTTGAGGGTAAGGTGGGGACCTGCCCTTTCTGCCTAGATTTTCTCTGCCACCTTTCTCTATCATTTTATCAGTATTATTCTTATCACATGGCCCTGAGTTGGAACCATCAGGTCCTGCAAACTGCAGAGCATCTACTGCATATCGCCCCCCTCCAGGGGAATTGGTCCCAGCCAAGGGTCTCTGGAAACAGGCACATCAACTAAATGTGAAACCGTCTCCAGTTCTGGAAATACTGATTCTGCTTTCCAGGGCATCAGAATCCTCCATTTTGTGACCCTGCTGTTTTACAGGAAAGAAACAACAGTTGAAACACTGAGAATTTTCCCCAATAGGGAGAAGGCACAGAAAGGAGAAAAGCTAAAGAAGAGAATGAAAGAGCCCCAAAGAGAATGGGAAAGTGAGAGCAGGCCATTCACCAGGACTCATCCTGCCATCCAGCCCCAGCATCTGGCTGCTCAGCAGACTTTTCTGCCAATGCTCACAGCCACCTAGGCCTGGGCCTGGGAACCTCTGCTGGCACCCATGATTTCTCTGCCTGCTCCACCATCGGAACCCCATGCCCCAGGCTCTCTCCCTGGAGACCATCTCAGAAGGAAACACCAAGGGGGAAGACAGCCCTTTAAGAAGTGTGGCACCCATGTTAAATTGAGATCCCTCAGATAGATACGGCTTTGAAGCAACTGATTTTCTGTGGTGTCATAGGGAGACCTGCCCTCCCAAAGTTTAGAAAACTGCCCGGGACCATATGTAAATATGTAATGGAGCTGGAGTCAGAAGTTTTCTACCCAAATCTATTACAGAGGAGACAAAACTAGCACTGGTTCACGATAGATAATCGAACAGCTTCAGCAAAGGGCAAGCAAGCATATGAAAATGCTGGAGAAGAACAAGGCACTTTATTCATGTCCCCCACACACCCTGCCTCAGCCCTGGGGCAAAGAATCTTTGTGTGAGCCCAGGCAGTCGGCAGGGACCTGAGGGGGAGTTAATGCATCTCTTGCTCAGAGCAATTGCAACACCTTTGCTAGAATTATCTTTCTCACACAGTTCCCATCACAGTCCTCTGCAGCTTAAACATCCTTGAGTTTCCTGTGGACCCACAGGCATCTTCACATGGCATTCAAGTCCCTTCCCAGTCTGGCTCTCAGCTCTGATCCCCTCAGGCTCCCATAGTTCTCCTGAACCTAATGTTGGAAACAGATGCTCAGTGCCACAAAGAAAAATTAGCACTGAGACAAAGGATCTCTCAGAAAGGCAATTTTGACTTCCTGCAGGAAGGGTACCCTCACCAACCATCTTGCCACAAGAGTACAGTGAACAAAGAAAAAAGAAGACATATTTATCCCTTATGCATTTGGGGTTGTCCTTACTGCTGTGTCTGATCTCCACTGGTTGGAGCCAGACCTCACAATTTAAACTAAAACCCAATTAGCTAATAACTTAAAACTTTTTTTAAAAGATAAAAGCAATGGAGAGCAAAAAGAAAGTCCAAATAAGGAAGGGGCATAGGCTGTAAGCTGGGACATGCCTGTGAGCACGTCCAGCACAGACATCTTCATTAAAGTACAAGGACATAGAATGTAGTGCGTGCCTGTAAGCATGTCTAACTGCTATATAGAATAGCGCTTAACAAAGAGTGATCAACAAAAAAGCAAGAAGGATTTATTCTTTAATAAGAAAGGAAACTTTGAAGAGGAACTTTTCTACTTCCCACAGTAACAAGCCCCATTACAAACTCAGCCTGGCGATCTCTTTCCTTTCATCCTCAAACCCTAGTTCTAATCCCACCTCTCTCGGAGCACATTCCAGAGCCCCATGCAGACACACTGCCTGCTTTACCACAGCCTATGATAATTTCACCAAATACATTATTTGTTTCTCGGCTCTGAAAGTTGGAGTGGTTAAAAGGCTCTGAGGTCAGTCCACCTGGCCCACTGGCCAAGGGCTCTTAAGCATTTAAGGACTCTTTCAATATTTGTTTCTGTTAGATAGTTTCTAAAACTTGGGACAGAGGGCCAAAAGACATTGATTTCACTGATGTAACAATGTGTGGATATGTTGCACGTTGGTACCATGGGAAATGCCTCTACCCAGACTCACCTCTGAGCTGAGTTAGTTTCAGATGTTGAATCTGCAGGTGGCAGGGAGATGGTGAGATTCATCAATGCATGTGTATGTTTGTGATTGGGTTGGGAAAGTCTGCTGACTTCCAAAACCTCCACTAGATACTAGCAGGGATTCCATAAATTTCAGAATTCCAAGGGGATTGGATTTTGAAGAAAGGAGATGTTCACGTACAGGCTACCAGAATTCTTATTCTTTTCCTTTTTTAAAGGAGTACTGAAGAAGAAAATAAGAAAGAGATATAAAACAGAACCGTAGTTTGCTAGGAGGGCAGAGCAGGGCTGGTTGGTTCAATTCGTTGAGAGGATCAGGGAAGCATCAGAAAAGATAAGGAGAAAAATCAATCAGAACCAAGTCAGTGTTGCGAGTTTCAGCAGCATCTGAAGTAGCCAGAAGGTACCTAGAAATGTATTTTGTTTTATCACATATAGTCTTATGTTTACCTTACCATATTCCCTGGTAACACAAGCTTCCTTTAAAGTGAAGTCTATAGCCCTAAGTCTTATTGACTCATTAATATTTCATCTAAAACAATGTAACATCTTAAACTGAAACCTCAAGGTAAGATTTGGACACAAGCATTCAAAGACAGGTTTGTTGTACAGCTGGACTGTGGTGAGTTGGATAACATTTTCATTTCTTTTTTTCTTTTAGAAACAGGGAAAATTGACCAAGAGATTCACAAATACAACACCCCAGGATTCACTGGTTGCCTCTCCAGAGTCCAGTTCAACCAGATCGCCCCTCTCAAGGCCGCCTTGAGGCAGACGAACGCCTCAGCTCACGTCCACATCCAGGGCGAGCTGGTAGAGTCCAACTGCGGGGCCTCACCGCTGACCCTCGCCCCATGTCATCCGCCACCGACCCCTGGCACCTGGATCACCTGGATTCAGGTAGAGTCTCCAGCAATCGCGGGCAGATTGCTTCGTTTCTTTAAACCTCAGTCTCTTGGGACCATGGAATGGATTTAATATCAGCACCTCACTGGTAATGTCAGTGGAGGATTAAGAAAGGGCAAAGGAGTGTGTGAGAAGGGAGTTCTCAGGGCAGCACTTAGCATGTCTGAAATACTTCAGGCCAAAAATAAGTAAGTTGAAGGTAAAGAATGTAGGAACTATTAACTCTTCAATGAGTTAAATTATGAGTTGCCTAAACTGATGTCCGTGCCATGACTGTGGGGTGATTTTATCAGTTTGCTTTCTCACTTTTGCCTTATGACTCTCGATGACTTGCCGTCACATAGTCTGTGTTTTAAGAAGCGATTTACCTAAAGCAATATAGAGATCCATCTCCTGGCTCTGTATTGATATGAATGATACTGTAGTCTTCCAGATCTTTAAGAGGTACAAGCTTGCAAGACTCAGTGGATTTAGTCCCACTTCTTTGAGTGGTAAGACATGTAATTTGAAAGCACGGGACTCAAATGAAAGGATGTAGCTGTTGGCTGAAAAACTGAATGAAAGGAGTATATACATCAGCCCGGGCAGTAGACAGCCTATTAAGCTGTATCTCAAGAGACTTAGGTCCTACTCCTAGCTCCACCTAAATTGGCCTTGGACAACTCGGGTGACCTCTCTAAGCCTCTGCTTTTTCGCCCATAAGGTGAAGAAGGGGAGGGGAGTGTAGCCTCTAACCGACCTCCAAATCCAACATTCAGTGGGTCTCCAGGCAACATGTGATGTTGCTGGTGCAAAAACAGGAAGAAGATGAGGCAGGAAACAACACAGCTGGAAGGTCTGGATTCCAGCACCATCACTGCCTCTCACTAGCAGATTAACCTTGGGCAGTTTTCATAACCTCATTCCTCAGTTTCCCCCATTTCCTAAATGGAGTTAATAGGACCTAACTCATGGAATTCTATGTAAAGTGGTGTGATTAAATGTGATGTGTTTAATCACAAGCATGTAGCAAGTGTTAAAGTTTAGCTATGATAATATTAATAATCATGGTTATTATATCAGACACAATTTGCTATAATGCTTGAACATTGAGTAAACACTTCCAAATCCTTTCGCCACACAAACTTGTAATTTGTAACAGCTCACTCTCTAAACCTTGTGCATTTGATTGCTTTAATCATGTTCCAACCCTGCCCAAGGTCTGGCTTCAGTGCAGCTATTGTCATCGTGATTCCTTGCCGGGGTTGGGCTGCAAAGCTTTGTGAAGCTTAGAAAGAAGCCAAAATTGTCAGAATAGCCAATTTACAGACAAAACAGTCCTCTTTGTTCCTCACACATGGATTCCTAGAACTTGACTTGGGGCGTGTGTGCTAAGGGCATGTATGAAGAATTCCCTTTTATGAATGCTGTCAGGATTACATAGCAGTCTGGCTTTTCCTCAGGGGCTGGCTTGAACAAAGGAAAGTGTTCCTAATGCTGAAAGAAGAAAAGTAAGAGTGAAAATACAAGAGTAGAAAAGACAGGTAGGGCCACAGAGGAACAGAGATCTCTCAGATAAATTCCGTCAAATGCCCAAGTAGACAAATACCATGAATGATCTTTGCAATGCACAAGTCCTTCCACTATCAAAGAGACCCACTGCCTGAGGCTGTGAGCACCTGTGGTCTAAATTAGGGTGAAAAGACTAGTTTCTAAAACATCTAGATCCTACCTTGGGCCAATATGAGTTCCTATGTATTATGACTTCATTGGGAACTTGTTTGTTGTTAAGATCTGTGAGACGTGATTGTAGGGACCAAAGAGTTTTAGTTCCTTTATTTTCAAAAAATCATGCTTTGTGCATGGCATCGATTGATTGATTGATTGACAGAATCAGCCTCACTCTGTTGCCCAGGCTAAAGTACAATGGTGCCATCTCGGCTACTGCAACCTCTACCTCCCAAGTTCAAGATATTCTCCTGTCTCAGCCTCCTGAGTAGCTGGGATTGTAGGCACCTGCCATCATGCCCACCTAATTTTTATATTTTTGTAGAGACAGGGTTTCACCCTGTTGGCCAGGCTGGTCTTGAACTCCTGATCTCAGGTGATCCACCCACCTTGGCCTCCCAAAGTGCTGGGATTATGGGATTCTTTTGACTGATTTATGAAAATGTGTATAGGGAACATATCTATTAGTATTTGATGTTCAAACCAAATTCTGTAACTCGGATACCACAGTAGGCCCATGCTATGTAACATGAGATCCATTTGCAGAAAAATTTTCACTTAACACTTGGAGAGTCTTACCCAGTGTCCAGCAGGTGAAGTATTAATCTAATTGTCATGAAACCAGTTACAAGGACAAAAAACAGTTGGCTGGGTGCGGTGGCTCACAACCGTAATCCCAACACTTTGGGAGGCCTAGGGGGCGAATCACCTGAGGTCAGGAGTTTGAGACCAGCCCGATGAACATGGTAAAACCCTGTCTCTATCTACTTAAAATACAAAAATTAGCTGGGCATGGTGGCACATGCCTATAATCCCAGCTACTCAGGAGGCTGAGTCAGGAAAATCACTTGAACCTGGGTGTTAAAACGCGCTCTGAATGAAGAGACACCCCTAAACAGGCTTTGTGTGAGCAACATGGCTGTTTATTCACCTGAGTGCAGGCAGACTGAGTCCAAAAAGAGAGTCAGTGGAGGGTGATGGGATAGGAGTTGGTTTTATAGGTTTGGGGTAGAAAGCTGCAGAAGTTGCAGTTCAGGGCAGTTTTTGCAAGCTGGGAGGGGATCACAGGGTCTGGAGTCATGAGGCTGACCAAGGTTGATTACAAAGCCAGTTGCCTTATCAGTTGAGGCAGGAATAGGGAACAATAGAAGAATGTCTCAAAGTTAATTAGGCACTGCAGGGGTTGATCATTCTTCCCCTTTTGTGGTCTTCCAGTTACTTCAAACTTTCTAGTTCCAGGAACTCATCTGGAATGTACGTGTGGGTCACAGGCTACCATATGGTCCATGGCACAGTTAGTCGGCCTAAAAGACCTTACAGTTCTGTCTTTTTATATGAGTAATATAAAGGAAAAGGAAATGAAGAGTGGAGGGCAGTGGAATATTAGGAAGGCTGGCGCAGAGGGGCGATGTTTCTCAGGGCTTCTTTGAGAGGGATTGGGAGTGATGCAGAAACCTAAAAATGGGAAAGAATTTAGACTGTTGGGAGATCTTGGGGCAAGGGGTGATACTGTGTGGTTGTTAGAAGGAGCATTTGTTGTATTGACTAGTTATTGCTTGTATACAGTTTTTGGAGGAATTGAGAGATTAATCAGAAAACACAGGGTCCAAATAAGAGAAGGAGAAAGGTAGGTATCAGAGGACTAATGACTGGAAGAAGCCATGACACCCAGTTAGAGTGTGTCCTAGCCAGGTCCAGAATAACCATCTGCCTGATCAGCAAGCTTTTGGGCTTTGTCTTTTAATCTATTGATGGCATCATATACGAGGCCAGGCTGGTTTACATAAACACATTCTTCACTTAAGAATAGGCAAAGACCTCCTTTCTTAGCAGTCAGTAAATTAAGACCTCAGCGGTTTTGGAAGACAACTGCAGCTAGGGAATTTACTTGAGCTTGAAGAAGGGATAGTGATTGAGTTAATTCTGCAATGCTAGCAGAGAAATCATTAGAGAGGCTACGAAAGGTGATGATTGAAGTGGTAAGGCCTGCTATGCCTGTGCCAAGTGCAGTAGTAATTCCTAACCCTACAAGTAAGGGGATCAATGGAATGACCTGCTTGTGTCATGTTGGGACCACAAGGGGAACAGGGAAGCTTTTGTCTCCATTGACAAACCAAATTTTGGGAGTGAGGAAAATTAGGGTACAAGTGCCTGTCCAGTTGGTAGGAAGGTAGATGTAAGGAGAAGAACCACAGAGGAAAAAAAGTCCTTGGCTTAGAGCTGGAAGTGTACATTGAAAAGGTGAGAAATTGTTCCGACGGGGCTGGGACTTTGGACCCAAATACCGGGGGAACCAGCAAGGGCTGTGGCTGTTAAAGGTTGTAGCAGGGTTTGGTAGGATAACTGTGTGGAGGGAGAGCTTTTGTTTTCATGGTGTGTGAGAAAGCGTTTGGTATCTGTGAGTAACCATTCACTTTCATTAACAAGGTTAGGTATAAGCAGGCAGGAAGAGGGGTCTGGAGGAGAATCTGGTGAACAAGGGGAGGGCAGCCAAGGATGGAGTGAGAGACAAGGTAAATGCCTACCTAGGCAAAACTTGAAGTGTATTTGCCAATCTTGTATAGGGGAAATCCACGGGCCTTATGTTTGAGATGTGATTGCTTTGAGGATGGAATTCCACGATGGAAAAGAAATAAGGGGTTCTAAAAGACTAGCCAGGGGCTTGTATCCTACATGGAAACGGTCATGAAAGGATGAGAGGACAGAGTGAGCTTGTGAGGCAGGGAGGAGGAACTTCCCATGGTATAAGAACCATTTGCCTTGTGTAGGAAGCGACGGGTAAAGTGAGTTTTTGGAGGAAGAAAAGGTAAGGGAGATAGATGAGAAGGAAAAATACTGGCCTTGTGGGGGAGGTACTGGGGTGTCCCCTGCTGCTTTGGCTGTTTGTTTCGTCGCCTCAGGCATTTCCTTGGGCAATAGAATCTGATGGTTTTTGGTGTCCTCTGCAGAGGATCACTCCAGCCTTGGCTGGGAAGAGAGTGGCCTTAAGGAAGACCTTTATTAAGGGGGCACTGATAAAGAGGATCCCTCTGTGGTTGGAAAACCTCTTTCTGCCCATATGGCAGCATGGTGGTGTAAGATGTGGAAGGTGTATTTGGAGTCAGTGTAGATATTAACTGTAGTCCTTTGGCAAGAGTAAGAGCACAGGTTAAGGCAATCAGTTCAGCTTGCTGAGAAGCAGTGGAAGAGGGGATTGTGGCCGCCTCGGTAACAGATGAGTGGGATACAAAAGCATAGCCAGCTTTGGCCAGTACCAACTAACTGGGCTTGGAGGAACTGCCGTCAATAAACCATATGTGGTCTGGGTCTGGAATAGGAAAAGAGAAATATGGGGAAATGGGGAGGACTCTTATGGATTAGGAAGATGCAGTCATGGGGTTCAGGGTCTGTGTTGGGTATTAAGTGAGAGGCCAGGTTGAAGTCAGGTCCAAGAGCAATGGTTACGGTGGGGGTTTCAATAAAAGTGCATAAAGCTGGAGAAGGTGAGGGGCTGAAAGTAAGTGTGTGAGGTGTGAAGAGGAAACTAAACTTTGGAGGTTGTGAGAGCTAGAGAGAGTAAGTGGAGCACAGCCTGTGATTTTAAGGGATTCTAGGAGTATTCCAGCTGTGGCGGCCACGGTGCGTAAACGACGGCCAGCCTAGAGCTGTGAGGTTAAGCTGTTTAGACAGAAGGCAAAAAGGTCGTGGGCCTGGCTCTTCCGTAAGACTCCGACTGCACAGCCCTTTGCTTCTGCCGCGTGAAGGGAGCAGGGTTGGGAGGAGCTGGAGAGCGCTACTGTAGGGGCTGTTTCTAAGGCCTTCTTTAAAGAGCAAAAGGAAGAATGGGGGAAGGATTTGGGGTCTATGGGGTTAGCTAAGTTTCCTTTTGTCAGTTTATAAAGTGGTTTGGTTAGGAGGGCAAAACCTGGTGTCCAGAGGCGAAGGTATCTTACAATGCCTAGGAAGGAGAGAAGCTGCTGTTCAGTGGTTGGGTTTGGGAAATTAACTGGATACGGTTGGCAGGGAGAGTGTTTGTATGCTGGCGAAGGATTATACCAAGATAGGTAACAAACGGGGGAAGAAATTTGGGCTTTAGAAAAAAGCATTTTGAAGTCAAGAACAGAATAGTGAGGTGTGGAAGACAGGAGGGTATAGGGGTTTGGTACAACCAGGTGGATATGAAGTACAATCTGACTGATGTGGCAGAGGTCTTGGACTAGCCTGGAGGATTTGTCTGGTTTTGGACATGTAGGATATGGGAACTGTAAGTCAGTGGGAACTAAAAGGCCATATTGTAGTGAGTGAGTCATAAAAGGCTTTAGGCCTTTTAAGGCTTGTGCTGGGATATGGGGTACTGGCGCTGGGCGGGATAAGGGTGGTTAGGTTTTAAGGGGATGATGAGGGGTGGGTGAGTGACCTGTAGTAAGGGATGGGGAAGTGGTATCCGGCACCCTAGGGTTAAGGTAGGGGGATATAACGGGAGCTATTGAGGGAGGTACGGGTTCAGGGAGAAAGGTGGTAGTGAGGTATGGCTGTAGCCCAGGAGTAGTTAAGGAGGCAGACAATTTTGCTAGGATAGCTTGGCCTAACAGGGGAACTGGACAAGTGGGGATGATTAGGAAAGAATGTGGAAAGGAATGCTGGCCTGATTGACACAACACTTGGGGGAGTTTTGAGAGGCCTGGAGGCCTTGCCGTCAGTTCCCACAACAGTTATGGAGGCCAAGGAGACAGGTCCTTGAAAAGAAGGCAGCATGGTGTGGGTGGCCCCCATATTGATAAAGAAGGGGATGGACTTACCCTCCACCATAAATTTACCGAAAACTTGGTGTACATGGTGGTCCAGGGGACCTCTGAGATGTTCGGGCAGCGTCAGTCTTCAGCCACCAAGCCAAGGAGATCTGGGCAGGATTCGGTCTGGGAGCAGCAGCATGAATCATACAGTCCGACTTTCAGTGGGCACCCCACACAGACGGGGCACGGCTTAGGAGGAATCCCGGGCTGCAGGCAATCCTTGGCCCAGTGGCCAGGTTTCCAACACCTGAAGCAAGATCTGGGAGAGGCAGCTGGATGCCGCAGTCTGGGCACTCTGAAGTCTTTGTGCGCCGGTGGTGTGGCTGGAGTTTGTCTTACGGCAGAGGCCAGCCTCTGTAGTTCTGAGATGCGCTTCCCCTGGGCAGCTTCTTCCCTATTGCTGAACTCCTTGAAGGTGAGGTTGAATAAATCCTGTTGTGGGGTTTGAGGGCCAGATTTTAATTTCTGTAGCTTTTTTAATGTCAGGGACTGACTGGGTGACAAAATGCATATTAAGCATTCTTCAGGGGTGAGGGGTAGAAGGATGACATTTAAGTCACTCCAGGTGAGATTATAGGACTGGATTAAGTATTGGAACTCTTGTATATATTTAGTAGGATCTGAAGAAAAGGAACCTGACCAGTGGCCAATTTGGGAAAGGTCAGATAAAGAGAAAGGAACATGCACCCTAACTATGCCTTCGGCTCCAGCCACCTCGTGAAGGGGGATTTGTTGGGCAGGGACAGAGGAGTTAGCTGGACTGGGTATGAGGTGAGGAGGTGATAGGAGGGGCATAAGGAGGTGGGTTGTGAGAGCTAGAAGAGGGGAGGCTGGGCCAGGGGGGTGAGTGTTAGGGCCTGGATTGGGGTTTGGTTCAGACAGGTGGGGAGAAGAAGGTCAGAAGGGTTGATGGACAAGGAGGTTTCTGGGTCAGGTAGAGGAGGACAATTTGGGATGGGTTGCATTGAGAGCAGAGATTAGGGAGGGATTGGAGTATTAAAAAAAATGCCTGGATGTCGTGCATCTTCGACCATTTGCCCATTTGTTAAAAAAAATTGTGTGGGTCTCACAGAACAGAAAAATTGAAAGTGCCATTTTCTGGCTATTTGGAGTCATTGTCTAATTTGTATTGAGGCCAGCCCGTGTTACAGAAAAAAACAGACATTTAGGTTTCAGATCAGGTGACAGTTGAAGAGGTTTTAGGTTTTTTAGGATGCAGGCTAGAGGCGAAGACAGAGGAATAGAGGGGCGGAATATTGCCCCTGCAGAAGGAGTGAGCAACACCCAGGGTTTTCAGTAGGCGTCCCCGAGATTAACCAGACACCACGGGAAGACTGTCTTCCCAAGTCCATGACTAATGTTGGAGTTTTTGATAGGGAGAGACTTGTCTCCTCTGTCTCTACACAGGTAACGAGTGTCTCCTTTGTCTCTACTATGGTCTCTACTAGAAGGGGAAAGATTTAAAGGAAAAGAGAGAGAGAGGGGACAGACTGCTTACCCTATCTGAAGGTGGCGAGAAGGCTGTTTGGCACGATAAGCGCAAGCAGTTGGGCTGGTCTGATGTGTTGAGGTCTCAGGTGGGTCTCTTTTCAGAGGCGGAGCAAGGAGTATTCTGAATGAAGAAACCCCCCCTAAATAGGTTGTGAGTCGTGGCTTGACTAGAGGACATTTGGAAGTAGATTATCTGGTCCAGTGCCTTGGAAGTTTAGTCCTCAACAAGCAGCACTGGGTCTCCTGGAAGCTTTTTAGAAATGAAGAATCTCAGGCCCCACCCCAGACTGACTAATCAACATTCATGTTTTATCATGGTTCCTGGTGACTTACCACTGCAATTTAAAAGCGCTAATCTTACATAGTGCTTCTCAATCTTGGAAGCACTTTAGAATTACCTGGGGGAGCTTTTTAAAACCCTGATGTCAAGACTATACTTCTGTCAGAGGTGTCTGAACCAGAGCAACTCCATCTTGAATAGGGGCGGGGTAAAATCACACTGAGACCTACCGGGCTGCATTCCTAGGAGGTTAAGACATTTGGTCACAGAATGAAATAGGCGTCTAGCACAAGATACAGCTCACAGAGACCTTGCAGATAAAACTAGCTGCAGTAAAGATGCCAGCTAAAGCCATCATAACCAAGATGGCAATGAGATTGACTTCTGGTACACTCCCCCAGCACCATGACAGTTTATAAATGCCATAGCCATGTCAGGAAGTTACCCTATAGGGTCTAAAAAGGAGGGGCATGAATGATCCACCCCTTGTTTAGCATAAAATCAATAATCATAAAAATGGGCAACCAGCAGCCCTTGGGGCTGCACTGTCTATTGAGTAGCTGTTCTTTTTACTTTCCTAATTGATATGTGTTAGGGTCACAGCCAGGTGAGCCCATAGACCCCCTCCCTGCCTCGTTCTCCCCCGGCTAAGCTGAGCTCTTAACAGCCTCAAGCCTTGTAAACAGGGCACCTAGGTTCCAGGATGTGGTCACACCCAGCTCGAACCCAGGATGTTGACCCAGTTAAGCAGAATGTCAGTCCCTAAGAAGCAAGATGCAGTGTTTCTTAGAATAACACCCGGCTACCTGCAAACCCCCTATATAACCCCATGGTCTGTAAGCCAGGCTGCTGCCTTCACTGCCTGTGGTGAGGCAGCCAGCCTGGCAGGTTGAAATAAACTTGCTAAACCTGACCCTTGGTCTGCCTCTCCATCCTTTTGGTCAGCCTTATATTTTGGTGCTGAAACCCGGGACAGGAGTAGGTGCTGGCCACTCTTTCTCTCTCTCTGCCTCCACAGCTAGCCCCTGCAATCCCAAACCCCTTTCCAGACCCAGGAGGGAAACCCCAGACTTCCATTGCCAACTGCGGTTATCTCTATCCAAATCATCACCTCCCAGCCGGTAAGGTGGATAGAGGTTTGCCTCCATCTGGGTTCCTCAACTGTCTGTTTTCTGTCCGAAAGTCCCAGCACTGGGCTGAGGACACCCTTCCAACCCCAGGGGCTTCAGTCCTGTCATCTTGGGGACACCTAATTCGACAGCGACTGTTCCAAATTCACTGTCTTAGGTAGAGGAAACAGGGCAGAGGATGCTCTCTCCTGTCTTCCTTCTCCTCTGCTTCTGGCCTTTTACAGTGGGGTCCGGCCAGTCCGTTACATCTAAAACTACCCCTTTAGGATGTCTACTCTGGAATCTGGACACCCTTGGTCTCCAGTCTGAAGTCAGGCCCAAGAGATTAATTTTCTACTCTAATATGGCCTGGCCCCAATATAAATGAGATAATGGTTCTCAGTAGCCTGAGAATGGTACTTTCAATTTCAACATTCTTCAAGACCTTGAAAATTTCTTCCACCGCAATGGTGAATGTTCTAAGGTTCCCTATGTTCAGCCTTCTTTACCTTCTGCAACCGCCCCTCCATCAGTCCTGCTCCACTTTCCAAATCCTCCTCACCTGCTTCAAACCCAAATCAACTCCTCCCACAGTGCCAGCAGACAACACATCCTCTTTGACCCCGGCTCACTTCCCTCCTCTCCACCAGTTCCCAGAGCCTCTGCCTTATGTCCCTGCTTCAGCTCTTCCTTTCCCTTCCCCCTCTCCAATCGCCCCCCCACAACCTCCACTTCCAACTCCGGCTCCTCTCCTTCTCCACCCACACCTGCTCCCGGACCGGCATTCCCATCAGCCAGCTCAATTACTCCCCCTTAGAGAAGTGGCGGGGGTGGAAGGCATTGTCCGCATTCATGTCCCCTTCTCTCTATCTGATCTCTCCCAAATCAAAAAGCACCCTCGGGTCTTTCTCCTCCAATCCAGACACTTACCTCAAAGAATTTAAATATCTTACCCAGTCTAATGAACTTACCTGGCATAATCTCTGTATTATCCTCTCCTCCACTCTCCTCCTGGAAGAGAAGGAAAGAGTGTGGCTTATAGCACAGGCACATGCTGATGGTAAATTTTGATAAGCTCAAAGAAATTTCCCAAAAGGCAAACAAAAATCCTGTCCAGTTTCTTTCCCACCTTTACAGACACCCTCCAAAAATACACCCATGTTAATCCTGCCCTCAAGAAAGCACCATAGTTCTTAACACACTTTCATCTCCCAGTCTGCTCCAAACATCTGGCACAAACTTAAAATGGCTGAAGATGGCCCTCAAACCCCACAGCAAGACCTCCTTAACCTGGCCTTCAAGGCCTTCAATAACAGGGATGAACACAGTAAAATAGACAAGGCCCAGAGAGATCATGCTAAGAACCAGCTTCCAGCAGCAGCCATTCACCAACCTAAACAGCCTGGCTGTGGCACCCAGGGGCACAAAGACTCGATGGCAGTGCACCTCCCTCATCTGCGAGCAGACAGGCCACTGGAAGTCTGACTGTCCTCCAACAGGCAGACAGAAAGCCGTACCTCCAACCCACAACCCCTTCACCAAGACAAAAGGTGAAGAATTGCTTGCACTCCCACAGCTCCTTGGCTTAGCCACTGAAGACTGACAGTGCCCAGGGCCCCCAGCCCCATCCACCGTCACTGTATCAGGGCCCAGGGTAACTGTTAGTAGCAGGTAAGTGAGTCTCTTTCTTAATTAATACCAAGGCCACCTACTCCGCTTTGCCTGAATTTTCAGGACAAACTCATCCCTCACAGGTCTCCGTTATGGAGGTTGATAGATTTATTTGTACCCACGTGCCACCGAACTCCTTACTTGTTCACTATCTAATACTGTTCTCTCACACTCTTTCCTTATCATGCCTCACCGTCCTACTCCCATCCTAGGCAAACCTCCATCTCTAATGGTCCCCTCATTTACCAGCTCCTCCAAGCTGCACACCTCCCAGCTAAGGCAGGAGTTACACACTGCCGAGGAAGCCAAACAGGGTCAGATGAAATCTCAAAAGCTAACAGAAAGGCCGACGAGGCAGCAGAAAAGAGCCTGCCCCTCTCCTCCTCATCACCCCACAATCCAATCCCAGTATTCCCCCACCGAAAAAGCTTCATGGTTACAACAAGGCGCCTCCTTCCAAGGAAACTGGATAGTCAAAAATCAAAAAGTCACCCTCCCTCAAAAACAAACCAAAGAAATTCTAACGTCTCTTCACCAATCCTTCCATATCAGTGCATGTACCCTGTACCTTCTCCTTCGCCCTTACTTCTACTCACCCTGCCTATTTACCTCACTAAAAAACATAACCTCAAGCTGTCGTGTATGCTGTCACTTCCACTCAAGGGCCCTCCGCTGTCCTCCTATCCCCACACATCAGCTAAGAGGGACAGCCTCTCCTCATAACATAACAAATATTAAAAGTCCTCTCCTCTCCCCCCATTCCCACATGGAAAAAAAAAAGACAAAAATCTCAAAAAGAGTTTAACGATCCCTAGGACTCTATCAGCCACCTCCCCATACCTACTTTCCCTTTCCTCTCCTGCCTACTCGGCTATCCCAGTTTCTCAGATCTAGGACCATATTCCCATTTGCTTCTCACACACTGTCCAAAAGGCTGTGCCTTTGTAGACAGAGCCCTCGCCCTCACTAAAAACCATCCCACTGCCCTTGCCCACAGAGCTACCAAACTTCTCTCCACATATACTGCCAATTACGACCATGCAAAACTCCCTCACCCTGCCATCCAAAGTCCTATAACCCTCCACACCCCAAAACTTGGCCAAGCCCTCTTATGTGTCACCTCTTCCAATGGACATACACACAGGCAGCATCCCTCCCTCTGCCTGTGACTCAGCTCAAACCACCTCTCATCCCTCTTCCCATACCTCACTCCAAGTAAATTATTCAGTTTCCCCCTGAAGCTAACCGCCTCTTTACCCAGCCCCTCCACATTACCTCCTCTTCTGCCTCTCAAACATGGAAACCCTTTCCCAGAAAGGAGTTCTCAAAGGGGTCCCTCTCTCTTCCTCTGGGTTGCTGAAGCTGGACCAAGTCCCTCCACACACAAGGAACCTACGCACTCCAACACCTATTCTCAACCCACTTGTTTACATTAACACCGCAGGCATCTTCTTCCTCGGCAGAAGACAAGTAGGTTGTGGATCTGCAAACTGGACAGATACGTGCACCCTGGTCTACCTTACCCCCAACATGAACCTTGTCCCTCCAAACCAAGAACTCCCTGTCCCTGCTACATTACACACCCACCCAGAAAGAACAATACAGTTCATTCCCTTATTAGTAGCCCTCTGAGTCACGACTAGCATCAGGTTAAAAGCAGGAAGCCTAAAAACCTCATTATCATATTTCCAGTCACTCTCCCAAAACTTCCAAATCGTCAGTAAAAAAAACAAAAAAAAAATTAGCAAACGCTATCACTCACCTCCAAAACCAACTAAACTCTTTATCAGCAGTCACCCTGCAAAAACCAGAGGCTGAAACCGCCTCACTGCTAAAAAAAAAAAAAAAAAAAAAAGTCTGTGCCTCTTTTAAATAAACAATGCTTTTCTACCTCAATAAATCTAGGTTAGTACAAAATACTATCAAAAGGCTCAAAGACCAAACCCCAAAAATGAAAAAAACACAATTCTTCTGCCTGGCCCTCCTGGCCCGGTTGGTGTCTCAGCTCCTGGGCCCCTTGGCTGCTTCCCCCTCCTCGGCCCTGCTATAACTCTCCTCCTCCTCTTGGTCCTTGGCCCTTGCCTCTTATGCCTTTTCACCCAGTTTTTGCATAATTAATTACAAGGCTTTACCCATGGCACAATACAGGACTACCAACTTGCAAGCCAGCCTCACCCCAACCAGCATCCCTACTCAGCATGACATGAAACAGCTAGAAACAAACAGCCCCCCCTTTTCCCTTTCTTTTATAAAACAAAAGACTGGAATGTTAGGGACACAGCAAGGCAAGCCCATAGACTGCCTCCCCGTTCTCGTTCTCCCCTGCTAAGCTGAGCTCATAACAAAAACATCCTCAAGACTTATAAACAGGGCACCTAGGTTCCAGGATGTGGTCACACCCAGCTCGAACCCAGGATGTTGACCCAATTAAGCAGAATGTCAGTCCCTGAGAACCAAGATGCAGTTTTTCTTAGAATAACACCCAGGTACCTGAAAACCCCCAATGTAACCCCCCATAGTCTGTAAGCCAGGCTGCTGTCTTCACTGCCTGTGGTGAGGCAGGCAGCCAGCCTGGCAGGTTGAAATAAACTTGCTAAACCTGACCCTCAGTCTGCCTCTCCATCCTTTCAGTCAGCCTTACAATATGATTTGACTGTGTCCTCACCCAAATCTCATCTTGAATTCACACATGTTGTGGGAGGGACTTGATGGGAGGTAATTGAATCATGGGGGCAGGTCTTTCCTGTGCTATTCTCGTGATAGTGAATAAGTCTCATGAGATCTGATGGTTTAATAAGGGGGAGTTTCCCTGCCCAAGCTCTCTCTTTGCCTGTGGCCATCCGTGTAGGATGTGATTTACTCCTCTTTGCTTTTTGCCATGATTGTGAGGCCTCCGCAGCCATGCGGAACTGTGAGTCCATTAAACCTCTTTCCTGTATAAACAGTCTTGGATATGTCTTTATTAGCAGCGTGAAACAGACTAATACACTAATAAACTTGCTTTCACTTTGCTCTGTAGATTCACCCTAAATTCTTTCTTGTGTGAGATCCAAGAACCCCCTCTTGGAGTCTGGATCGGGAACCCTTTCTGGTAACACTTCCATGCACCACTGCTACAGCTCTTACCAGAGAAGTTTAACATATGGAGCACCGGAAACCACGAGGAGGAGGCTCAGCATTCACTCCTGAGCATGAAGCCGGCTCTTGGTGGTGCTTCTGTGCAGTTGCCTTTTACCACTGACCATCACTCTTCTCTTCCTATGGGAGAGTGAAAGGGAAAGGATGCCATGATTAGTTTTTAAAAAGAAAAATACCAATATCTAGTCCTAAACCCCCGATGGACCAAATCAGACCCTCGGGGGTGGGGGGGACACAGGTGTGTATGATGTAAACCCTCCTCCGCAGGTGTGTCATGTATTCTATAGGAAGAATAGAATTCTATAGGGTTTCTAGAAGAACAAATGAGGTATAAAGACTTTGTGATAGTGCTTTTCAGATAAAGGAAGCACCAAGAAGGCTTCTTTCTGCACCTGTTGAATCCCCAGTGGCTTCAGTTTAAAATAATTTCCATACCAACTCGGTTGCACATGGCTGGGGGAGGCCTCACAATCATGGCAGAAGGCAGAGAGAGAGCTCATGCAGGGAAACTCCCCCCCTTATAAAACCATCAGATCTCATTAGACTTATTCACTATCGAGAACAGCATGGAAAGACCTGCCCCCATGATTCAGTTACCTCCCCACCAGGTCCCTCCCACCACACACGAGAATTCAAGATGAGATTTGGCTGGGGACACAGTCAAACCTATCAATTAGGAAAGCAAAGGAATAAAAGAATAGCTAGTGTGTGACCAACATCGAGAATCACTCACCAAATAAAAGAAGAGTCCCTTTGGTAAATGCTTCAAAATAAGGTTACCAAAGAAAAACTAAATACCCAAATACTGCCCAAAACATGGTTTAGGAAAAACAATAAAGCCTATAGGTGGTGAAATCACAAATAGAAAGGCTGTATCATCCAGCTTGCAAAGAGATAGGCGCCTCTGGCCATTTTATAAGGAAGCTCACCCAGATAGAGGAGACGTTTTTACCTAAATTTGAGGAGAACTGATCTGCCTGTTTGCAACTGGAAAAGGAGACTTGAAACAAACAAATGAACAACAAAGGTGCGGTGTGGCGCAGGACTTGGTGGCTCCAGTGAAAGCACCTCTTTATGGAAGGGGCTGCATTCCAGGAAGGAGCCTCAACTTGAGGAACATGCCACGTTATTACTCAGGGTTTTGAACTGGCTGCTAATATACTTTGAAAGATAGAAAAAGATGCTGCTTTAAAATGAGGGTTGTGATTTTCTGAAAATACAGCAGGTACCTTGCTGTCAAGAGTAAGGAGTCATATGGTCTTAGTGTTAAAGGGATCTTCATGATCAATCAGGGCTACTCAATTCATACCTATACCAGGATGTTTGTTTTGCAGGAACTTGGTGTTAGAATGGAAATTAGAATTGAAGACATCTACCCGTAGGCCTTGCAATCTTTCTGCTCCTGTAACCTGTCTTTCTACTGTCTGAGATCATATCAAATGATAAAAACAGAAAACAGGTTCTAAAGTATGCTGACTTTATGTAATAAGATTCTTTCTCTTCTGTAACACTACTGACTGAGCTACTTGTTACCTTTCCAATGCCCTTTGGGCTCTATCAGTGTTTTCTAAAATAAGGGACATTTGTGGTTGGTCAGGTTGTGCACTGCACAACTACAACAGATTTCATTTTCAGTGCAGTCTCTGGCTCCTGTAACAGTGCAATACGTAGCCTAGATAGGGGGTCGCCATTATGGGAAGCAAATAGACATGGCCTCGAGTAACATATAAAGTAAGTCGTTTCCTGTTCATTTCTCTTTCAGTCCTGATTTTGTAAAAGAGAAAGTCTCTGTTTGGTTCTGGCATGCCTTTACCACCTCTCCCATGATTGTATTTCACCTTACAATAAAGAGAGAACAGGCTTCTGGTTAGTGCCTTGACAGGCAATAGAATTAGTAGGGATGTAAAGTTTTATCAATATATTTATTTAAATAAGAAATTTAGCCAATTTTGTGAAAATAAGTAAATAATACTTGGATTTTACATGTATATGTCAAGAAAAATGTGAAGGTGATTTTCACATGATTGGAGTTTGGAAAACACTGGGTAATAGAGAAAGATCACCCCAAGTTCCGGGCCTAGCATGGGGCTTTAAAAACACATTTTTATAGGCAGATGAGATAAACGAAAGACTTCTACATTACGATTTAAGCTGACTTGTTTGAAACCAGTTCAGCTCTATTAGAAACATCTAGTCAATCTTTTTTCTTCCTAGTTATTTCCCTCTTTGATAATAAGTACAGCCTGTTTCTAAACACTATATGGTCCTTAGGAATATTTTTAGAACAGCAGTTACAAGGTAGAAAAAGTAACCCCCAGCCCTGAGTTAAAGATCACAGAATGACAGGCAATTGCCGTGATTCCCCCTCTCAAAATTATAGGCTTTGCTGTGTTTTTTCTTTTGTCTAATTTAGGGAATCTTACTTGCTTGGAATGGAAAGGACTTGCCAGCAGGAAGACAAGCACAGATGGCAGTGCACGTTCTGTAAAATATAAAAACAAAACAAACACCAGAAAAAATCCAAGAGTCTCATCCCATAAATTTCTGCACTAAGGAGCAACCCCAAACTGCACACCAAGCTGTTTTACAAGGCGTTTGTGTTAAGCCTTAGAGTGTTTTATCACATTCATGATATTTGATACAGAATACATCAGACCAAAGGCCACATTCTAAGATCTTCTTTAAAATATCATTAAAATAGGTGAAGCACTTTAAGATGTAAAGTTTTATTTCCTAAGGGATCGTCTAGTTGTAAAGATTGCAGCCAGTTATTATTAAAGAACTGCTAGTAGGTCCAGGCTGGATTCTCAGCACAGGTTGCATGATATATGAGGTGATGCATCTCACCCCAGAAAGAACCTGGGAGTCGGCTTTCATAAGTTGCTAGCAGGTGAATTCACAGCATCCACTGTAACCTTAAGTTGTCTGATTCTCTGCCCTAACGCAAACCTGCATCTGATACTGAGAGGTCCTTGACCAGGAATTCTCAGGGCTCCTCCGACAGCGAATTAGGTAGGACATGGAAAATCCAGAAACATGAGTGGAGGGAAGGGAGTCAACACCCAATTCTCCACCTCCCCACAACCAAGGCCAAGATTGTCAAGAATCTGGTGTTGAGAATGCACTGCCAAGCTGGCCCAGTGGATTCACTCAGGTTGGCAGAGTGACTGAAAAACCAGCCCTCTTAGGCATGTGGGTCTTCTCCCAGGTATATTAGGAACTAGATGGAACTTGGTACTTGGGATCACTCACTGTAACAACCCCATACCCCGATCAGACTCGAGTATACCCAGCACTGAGCTGGGAACTCAGGCTTCCCATCACCACACCAGACACCTTATCACTGGCCATTGTAGACTCATTTTTGAAAGCCCCTTACCTCCATCGTTATGACTTCTAAGGAGTTGCTTTCTGTCTTTATTCCAAGTTTCCTTTCTATCATCTGACCATAAAATATTTTCATATCTTCATGTACAAAAGAGTTATGATATAAAGAACATTTTAAAATTTCATATATCCATTAGTTTTCTTCATAATTACAAGCTGATCATTGGTTTTCTTTACCACCTGCAAGCACTTAAAAGTAATCATTCCAGCTCTTATAATTACATCTTATTTCTGAGCAGATCCCTTTTCTTTCTTTATGCTAGGACTGCATGATTAATGCATTTTTATCTCTTATACTCACTCTTTTTATTATTTGTCTTTTTTCCTCCTCAGTCATCAACACAGTTCACATTTAATTGTGTAAAGAAAAACTACCATCCCCCCACTTGCTAATGTGCATTTTCCTGCAAATGATTCAAATTCCACTTTCCCTGCAAAAATACCAAGCACATTTATGTATCTCAAGTCAAACATATTAGTGTTACACATTTCTGGTTGGTCATTTTAGTTGTATCTCACCATTTGATTCTGTGTTTCCATAGTCAATCACATTGTACCCATGATTTTGTTGAGTCAAAGGACATGTTTTAATTTTGACAGCTACTACAAACCATCCTCCAATCATATAATCCAGTTGACAGTCCAATCTCTGAGTACCTTTTCCCCACATCCTCACCAAAACAGTGCATCATATTTTTCTTTTAAATGTGGCTATTTTACATGAAAAATACAATTTTGTTATTATAGTTTGTATTTCATTAATTATGAGTTAAGTATCTTTATGTATCACTTATATTTATTATTCCATGAACTATCTCTTTATATTCTTTGGTGCAATAATAATTATATAGTTATATTTGTCTTATTGATTCATAAGTACTTTTTATATACTAAGTAAATTAGTATTTTGATACATCTTTGAATGTTTTCCTTGTTTGAGCTCAATTTTTTTGAATTTATGAGATTTTTTTTTTCATGTAAAAGTTTCCAAATTTTACATGGTGAAATGTGAAGTGTTTTATGGCTTTGGGGTTTTGTGATATGCCTTCCCCATTCATAACTTATTTTTAAAATTATTCCATTTTTTAAATAATTTTGTATTTTATTTGTAAGTTCTACATATTTTCTTCACTGGAAATCTATTTGGGTGGAAGGTGGAAGGTAAAAATCTCACTTTATTTTTTCCCAAATGGCTCACTGTTCCAGTCCCATTTGGTTGAGACTCCATCCTGTTCACCTTTACCATCTTCTAAAATCCCTTGGTAGCTAAGTCCCTTCTGGACTCTCTGGTCTATTACACTGATCTGACTCTTCATGAGATGGAGCAAACTATGGTACTTATCATTGAGCTTTTATTATCACATTTGGTGGCTCATAGAGCTAATTTCCCCTTAATTCTGCTTTTCTTTTTTTTTTTTTTAGAATTTTCCTGTTCTTCTTTGCACATTTACTTTTCCCATGTGGATTTAAGAATTTCAATCATTTTATTGGAATTGTCTAAAATTTTTACTGGGATTAAGGTTTATTTATAAGTTCATTACCGTGTGATGCCCAGTCATACCATGCAGGACCTCTCCATCTCTCTCCAAGTTGTGAAAATTCAAATAAGTGTCATCCAAATATTAACATGCTTAGAATCACCTGGGGGAAATTAGCAAATGCAGATTCAGCTGCTCAGAAATGGGATTTGAGATTCTGCATTTCCAACAAGCTCTCAGGTGATGCTGCTGCTGCAGACCCCGGGAACACCCTGGGAGTGGTGTGGAGATAAGTAGCCTTGGAGCTAGAGTTCACCTGGAAAACCACTTGAGCCCACTGCTTTTTGTGGGAGCAGATCTGTGACAACTCTCAATTTCTTTTATGATAACCTAATTAGATTTTCTTTCTCATCTAGGATAATATCTGTTATTTTATATTTTTCTAGAAATTCATGCATTTAACCTAGGATTTCAAACTCATTACCATGGTATTGAACAAAACAAGCTTTTAAATTTAATTTCCATTCCCTTTTTCATGTTTTTATATTGAATGTCTTTGTTCCCCTCCCCCCTGCCTATTGATTAGATTGTGGCAATTTTTTTTTTTTTTTTTTTTTTTTTTAAGACAGAGTCTCACTCTGTCACCAGGCTAGAATGCAGTGGCGCGATCTCAGCTCACTGCAACCTCCACCTCCTGGGTTCAAGCAATTCTCCTGCCTTAGCCTCCTGAGTAGCTGGGACTACAGGCATGGATCACCACACCCAGCTAATTTTTGTATTTTTAGTAGAGACGGGGTTTCACCATATTGGCCAGGATGGTCTCAACCTCCTGACTTCATGATCCACCCGCCTTGGCTCCCAAAGTGCTGGGATTATAGGTGTGAGCCACCACGCCCAGCCATGCAATTTTCTTTAATTTTCTCAAAGAACCAGATCTTGGATTCATCAGTTCCTTATGTTTTCTTTCTACCATCATGTCTTCTTTAAATTTATATTTGCTGGCCTCTAACTTTGTAATCTCAAAGTTTGACTCTCTTATTTTCCTTCTTGGTGGGGTGTGTGTCTCATCCTCTTACAGGAATGTCAACCAAAGTCAACAAATCCGAGCTCCAGCCCCACTCTCTCTTTGACCACATCTCTGCTGCCCCAGCCCCGCCTCCAGGACTGCACCTTCCCATGATGCAATTGACACCAATGGCTTTCACTAGACTCTGCTGAGAGACCAGAAAAGAACTTAGAGACAGGCTTAAGTTGCCAAAGGCTTCCCACATCACTGAGAGAACAGACTTGGCAGGCTTGTGTTTTGAAAAGCAGTTGGGGGTGCACTCTGTCAAGGCTTAGCCAAGATGAAGAAATAATCGAAAAGCAAAACACCACTCAAGTGGCTAAACATGACCAGCAGCAGGGCTGGGTTCCCCTTCAGCATCTAACACCTCACAGGCTGTCCTCTGCGCAGATGGGCTGCTTTCTAGTGGCTCCACAGGCCTGACCGTGTCAGGGGCTGCCTTGATTCAAGTCTTCTGTACTCCGTTAACCAGGATTCTTTAATTCCCTGAAACTCCAGTGATTAAAAAATCAAAACTGGTACAAACATCCAGCTTTGGAACTATTTCTAAAGTCATTGTTTTTTCCCTGCTGTGAATTTCTCTTTCATTCCTAATTTTGCTCTACCTTTCTTTCCCTTCTTCCCCTACAATAGATTTTGAACCCCAGGGGAGGTTAGGAGTCTGCCCCATTCTTCTCCCCCGGGCTGTCTACCCTCTGACCCCCACCCCACCTGGGAGAGAACTCACAGGTACGTTTTCCCGGGGTCTGTGCCTGGCAATCATTGCAGCTGTTAGCCTCTGTCACGTAGGGCTGGCTGAGTGCAGGGCAAGGTGGTTGTACATGTTGCCATGGTGACTTCCCTGTTCATGGCAGAACCACTGACTCCAGCAAATCACAGTATTCATTTTTGCCTCATGCTCACCCCTCTGGGGTTGCTATGAGAAGCCCATGAAAATGGAGGCGACTTGAGCTCAGTGTTATCCCTTGACTTTGGGGTCTTTCTTTGCCCCCAGCAATCCCCCACTCAAATGCTTCCCACTGTACCACATTTTTGAGTTTTCTTCAGTATCTTGCATCTGTTACAGCACCATGTCACTCAGGTTTGGAGGCACTCAGAGGAGCACAACACCCTCTAAATTATCCGCCATCACTTCTTTTACTGCCTCATTTAAAAAGACTATTGTCAGAATTGGAAAGTGTGAATTCTCCCAGGGGAATCTCTGCCAGTCACCACCTGGAAATGTTCCACCTTTGCTGGCCAATCAGCACCTTATATCCTTGCTATGATCTCCACAGTTGCAGAAGCATTATCCTGATGACGTTTTTAACCCATCACTCCATGCTTTTCAGAGGAAAGTCACGGTAAATGCCAATAACGAACACATCATGATACATTGCTTCATTCCTTTAAGATTCCATGTTCTCTGCATAGACTATTCAGAAATTCTAAAGACAGATGCAATTCTGCTGTTGAGTTCTGCCTGAGACCAACACTGAAAGACTTTTACAAAATTAAAATCTTTATGTTGAAATGTAATTAAACATAAATATTCATATGAATGTGGGGTACAGTTATTTTAAACATAAATAATGAATTGCTTTGGAAATTCCCCCTTTAGACATGCTGAGATGGTTTTTCAGTAATTTACTTGGGAATTTTAACTTTTAGAAAATTGGAAAGGATACAGATAAAAGTAGTGATAGCTTCAATTTGGAAATGACTTTAATTGTTGAAATGCTTTTAATGCATGATTTTATCTTGGCAGTGGCCGCATGTGATAGGCAAAGTGGACATTATCGGCCACATTTTAAAAATAAGGAAAATACAGCTCAGAGAAAATAAATGTATTCATTCCCTCAGCAAACACTGAATGGGTGGTCATAGAAGTGCTGAGCACAACCCTGGCTGCACATTAGAGTCACCTGGGGGAGCTTTTCACAAATCCTAACCACAACTTTGGTGTTTTTTGGTTCCAATTTCCCCTTTTTCATAGGGGAACAAATTATCCCCAAGGCTGCTAGAGCCAATTAAATATTTTTTCATGCTCTGTTGACATGAATGAGAACTATGACAGAGCCACACGGCTCATGCTAGGACTTCATCACTTTATCTTTATAATGAAGTGAGCCAGCACCAGGGAGAAATACTGTGGGGGGGACATCAGGAAGCTTTAATAACCAAGAATAATTTGTTTCACCATTCTCCTTGATGGCCATTTGCCACTTCACCTGTCAGGAAGCAAAACTAGCTGTCTTGTGAGAGCTCAGGTTAACTCGAGAACAGCTCAGATGACAACGGAAGTGTATTTTGCATGGGGCTTTTATATTCAGTTCTCTGAAGTCAACCTTCTTGGAAGAAAAGACATTGTCTTGGGATTGGAATTATAAATTTTCACTTACGCTAATGCAACCAAAAAGAGTATTTCAAAACCAAGAGCCCAACGGGGCATTCATAAAATACTTAAAATATGTGTAGAATTAATTTTTAAAAGCAGTTTAGGTTTGCCCATGCCCCGCTTCTAACCGCACAGAGGAGCCAGAATCTGGTCAGCTGTCTGTGGTCTGGGGTATTTTATTCTTAGCAACGCTTCTCATCTATGTATTATACCAGTTTCTCAAACTTAAGAATAAAAAGGACCAACCTCACATTTTGATGAAATACCAGTTACAACACAAACATCCCATGCATATTGGCAGAACGGGTCCACAGAGCGCAGGAGCACATACATCGTGCAAAGCTGAAGACATCATCTTCTGCAAGTTGAGACAGAGAGGTTCCAGCAGAAGATTAAATATTTTTAAATGCATTTTTTTATTCACTGAGCTCCCTTGAAAGACACAGGATGACAATAAAAGCAAATCAGTAATATTCAGCCATTTCCAAAGGGTCTATCCACAGCCAAAGTATGGCCTTTGAATTTACTAGAAAATTCCACAGAGGGAGAGTAAAAGGAGTCCCTTCATCCTTGCTTGATACCTAAAATGATAACATATGCCTAAGTATTCTTACAAATGATGAAGCACATCCCTTGGGTGGACTTAAGGTGATGTTATTTTCACTGAGCTCCCCAAGCCATACATCCCTGAAGTCCAAAGCCCTCACCGATAATTGCATAATTGCCCAGGGGGATGTGTTTCTCTGCAGAAGTCTGAAGACAATAGATCCAGGATCTCCTGAAGACTTTCATCGTATGAATTGTGCAAATCCCTGACCACTGCCTAAGAGGAAAGGTGAAATACATCAGAGAATGTCCTTAAAATATGTCTTTTTGACTTACTACAATTGGTTGGTTTCCTCTTCTATTATAATTTTCTCAGCAGCCCTCTCCCTAGAAACTGGGGCTATTTCTGTGACTCGGCAAACAACCAATTCTTGCTAATACTGCTTTGCTAATAAGGAAACCACAAGTTCTCTTAGCTGAGACTTGTATAGCAGATGTGTTCATAAAACTTGGTGAGCACCCATATCTGTGATGCAGCATTTCATAAAGCCAGAGGCAGTCACTGAAGCTGTTTGACATACCATCATATGCCTATATGGCTTCAGGCTTTCCACCCTGAGCTGGCTGTGTCCCACACTGCACCCATGCAACAGTGCCAGCAGGAAAAAAATTTTTCAAAAAACAAATCCATAAACTTCAAAAAAAAACCCCACAGTACAGTATTTTTAAAAACACGTCTAGCTGGGTACAGTGGCACGTGCCTATAGTCCCAGCTACATGAGTCCGCTAGTTCGAGATCAGCCTGAGCAACATAGCAAGATCCAGTCTCTGAAAATAAAATTTTTAAATGCATCTGTTCTCTCTCATATATGCCTTTAAATGCATCCATACCATCAAAAACCTAAATGCCAACATCCCAATATTTTCCCTCCCTGATACACTTACTTTGGAGAATCAACTGGTATTTTTGCTTTGAACCAGGAAAGGTATCCAAGGTCATACTAAGATAACCATGTATTAAACTCCTTGGCTGTTTTTTCCTAAACTATAATAAACTCCCCCCTACACACACACACTCAAAATACTAAAGAATTCTAATCAGAAATTGACACAGTGTTCCCATTATTGCTTTCACAACACTAAAAAGAAATAGAACTAACGGAGTCAAACCATGGGGCATTCTGGCAGGCAAATCATTAAAGTCACACAAATGATTCGGCCAAGAGAAAAAGACAAGGTTGTCAGAAGGAGTTATTTCAGTTCCCTCTCAGGCACTGCATTAAACACACACACACACACACACACACACACACACACACACACACACACACACACACACACGAGCAGCTGCAGACCCGAACCACCAACTGTTTCCATTCAATTTCTGCAACTGAAAGTGAGGTGGGTATTCAAGCACTCTGGGAGCCTGTTAGAAATACAGATGCCCAGGTCCCCCCCCCCAGACTAACTCAGGCAGAAGCAGCATTTTAACCAGAGCTCAGGGCATCTGTATGCCCCTTAATGTTTGAAAGCTCTGAATCACAGCATCTCCCACAAAGGCATCTCAGACCGAGATAAAAGGAGAAGAAAAAGCCTAAAGAGGTTCAGCAACGTTTTCAAGGCCAAAGAACCCACCAGTTACACAAGTGCAGAGCCCTTTGTCCCTGACACTCAGAGCCCTGCATGCATAGGAAGTGACAGCCCCTTCCGGGGGAACCCAGCTGCCACCACGTGCATTCTGGAAACCATGCAACAGGAGAAACAGCCTTTTCCCCTCAGACCAGGGTTTACATGACACTTCCCGAATTTATCATATTCCCCCTAGATTTGGGGCTTCTTCCTTCTTGCATTCCTGTTAACATTGGCATGAATTCATAAATGCCCTGCAGCGGAAAGGAAAAGAAGCCACAGCAAACTTCAACTAAGAACCGCACGGCAGTGTGAACCAAGGGGTCCAGTCCTGCCTCAGTGTTTACAGGGGATTGGTTCCAGGACCCCCTGACACACCCAAATCCACAGATGCTCAAGTTCCTGATAGCAAATAGTGTGGTCAATACCTACTTATAACCTACACACACCCTCCCATATACTTTAAATTATCTCTAGATTACTTACAATACCTAATACAACATAAATGCCATGTAAGGAGTTGTTGGCCAGGCACGGGGGCTCACACCTGTAAATCCCAGCACTTTGGGAGGCTGAGGCAGGTGGATCACAAGATCAGGAGTTCGAGACCAGCCTGACCAACATGGTGAAAAACCCTGTCTCTAGTGAAAATATAAAACTTAGCCAGGCGTGGTGGTGCACACCTGTAATCCCAGCTACTCAGGAGGCTGAGGCAGAAGAATCACTTGAACCTGGGAGGCAGAGGTTGCAGTGAGCCGAGATCACACCACTGCAGTCCAGTCTGGGCAACAGAGCGAGACTCCATCTCAAAAAAAAAGAAAAAAAGGTTGTCATGCTGGATTGTTTAGGGAATAATGACAAGAAAAAATATCTGCACATGTTCAGTACGTATGAAACTTTTTTTCCTGAATATTTTTTATCTGAGTTTGGTTGAATCCACAGATGGGGAACCCGCGGATACGGAGGGCCAGCTGGATGGCTGCCCCTCGCAGTGAGGCTCTCTGATCCAGACTTTCAAGGTCCACCCTGAGAACTACAGTCCATGGACAGAGTTCTGAATGAGAAGTCGAAAGACCTCATCCTTGTAGCGGCGACTCTGGCACCCACCAACCACGTGGCTTCAACCTAATTATCATCCATTCGGCATTTTTGCTGCCCCAACTGTAGACAGAGGTTGTGGAACTACAGAATCTATAAAGGCCAGCAGTCACAATGAGTAGTCTGCAAGTGCCCACAATATTTTTCAACAATAACTTTGACCATTGATTTATAAACAATTATAACATTGGGACTGGAACAATTTGCCCAGCTGAGAAATATTTATCTAACATGAAAGTGGACACCAGATACCTTACATTAGTGTTTATTTTATGGAATACAAAGTCTGAGCATCTACTAATAATGAGCTATTTCCAATTAAAATATCCCTTTATCGTTAATCAGACAAAAGAGTACAATGTCAGCCTACTCTGGGAGCATTAATAAAATGCTCTTTTTCCTGAAAGGCAATTGAGACAATTCAGAAGTTAACTAAGTAACTGATGGAAAGAGGGAGTAGAATGGAATAAATTGCCCATTCAGTCCTTTCATATAAGAGTTGGTGTTATTTAAACAATCACAACATATAGCTGATGATGACAACTTTGTTTATTCTGTTTCTCTTCACATAACCTCTCTTGGTCACTGGATCTTGGACAATGAGGCAGGCAGCTGCCACTTCCTCACTCCCTTAGGAAGCTGGAAATGTAAGGCGTGTTTAACTTCTCAAATCAGGAGCCAAAAATTCACAATCCTTTCCCCCATTTGAAATTGCAAATGCTGGCTGGATAGCTTTTTTTAGAAATGGAGGTGAAGGTTGGAGAGAGAAATGTGAAACTCAGGATCATGTCAATACATGCCACATAATGCTCTGCCTACAGAAAAACCTGCTGACCTTGAGAAATCGCTCCCTCCCAAAAACGTGATTAGCAGGGATCCGCTTTTAAAATAAAACAATGTCCCTTATACCTTCGGCATCTTAGTCAATAACCATTTGTTTTCATATCTGTTTCAGAAATATCAGTCAATAGTGAATGGCTAAAAACAAATTATTTAAGAAAAAAATCATTTTCTGCTATATAACTCAGATTTGATAAAAGAGAATATAAAATGTAATAAAACAAGCTAAGAACAAGGGCAGAGATACCTCATCTAGCCCAGATCTCACTGTAAAAATAATGTTGCAATTTAAATTATAATTAATAGCAGCAGTTTTGTTGAAGTATCTCAAATTATTACTTTAGATGCTGAAACTCCAGTGGTTTCCCATGGAGATATTTTCTCTAGGAGATGTCAGATACAATTTAATTTTTTTGTCTCTGATATATGACAACCTGAAGCTTCTAGAGCCTTTCATTTGTGGGGGGGTTTTATGTTAGCTATTTCAATTTATTTTTATATGCACTTCATTATGTTTTGTTTCCCATTGGTTTCTGAGCCGAAATATTTTGAAACCCCTACAACCACCAAATTTATCTTCTATAGTTGAAAAAAAAAAAAGCTTTATTCCCTTCTCTCCCTATTCACTCACTAGGACAGACAAAAAATTATAGGCTAAAGAATTTAAATCTCTTTTTAATATTCTGTTCTTAACAATTGTCTTTTTTTTTTTTTTTTTTTTTTTTAGTAGAGACAGGGTTTTACCATGTCAGCCAGGCTGGTCTCAAACTCCTTGTCTTAGGTAATCTGCCTGCCTTGGCCTCCCAAAGTGCTGGGATTACAGGCGTGAGCCACCGTGCCTAGCCTGCAGCTGTCTTTAAGTCAACTTCTAGTACTTAAGCACCTGCTCAGAAACTTAGTTTTTTAATTCTGTAAATGGAATCAAAAATTATATTTAATATAACAATTGATATTTTAAGGATTCCTTTTGCGCGATTCCTGGTTTCATGTTTCTGTAAAAGTAATGGTCATTCTCTCTGTGCTGCTTTGGCCCATAGGGGTCTGTCACCAAGGGAAGGTTGAATTTCTGTGCTTCTGCAATGAGGGCTCAAGTTCTTAGCTTGCCACATTGCTCAGCTGACGCTGCTGTCATGGATAATTATCCTTTGTCAGATAAAATGTCTCCACATTCAGCTTCTGAAGGAAAGCAAACATAGTCAGAAGCCTTTAGGTTTCACTGGCTTCCCCAGACAGCCCACCAATCACAGAGAAAACAGTTGGGCTAAACTGGTGGTTGCCTTAAGACCCTACGATGATGTTGGTCATTTGATAGAGCTCCTGTAGACTGATGCCTTCTCATCAGAGACAGTTCAGCTGAGTGTTTAATAAATAGTTTCTGAGGCTAGGCACAGTGGCTCACACCTGTAACCCTAGCACTTTGGGAGGCTGAGACAGGTGGATTGCCTGAGCTCAGGAGTTGGAGGCCAGCCTTGGCAACACGGTGAAACCTCGTGTTTACTAAAATACAAAAAATTAGCTGGGAATGGCAGCATGCGCCTGTAGACCCAGCTACTTGGGAGGCTGAGGCAAGAGAATAGCTTGAATCCGGGAGGCAGAAGTTGCAGTGAGCCGAGATCATGCCATCACGCTCCAGGCTGGGCAACAGAGCAAGACTCCATCTCCAATAAATACATAGATTCTGGAGCCAACTTCCCGGGTTCAAATACTAGCTCCACCACTTCCTGGTTGTCTGTCTTCAAACAAGTTTTTATCCTTCCAAAATGGAATGAATGTGTCATGGCTCACATGAGAATTAAATGAGTTAGCATGAAAAGGAGTGAGGACAGTGCCTGACTTTTAGAAAGTGCTAATATTTCCTAAACAGCTTGCTCCCAAAATTTGATTTTCATCGTAATCAACATGAAATGTTTTGTACTCCACAATAGAGGAAAAGCACTCTAGACCAATTCCACCACAACTAACCACTTGATTTTCTGCCATTTTTGCAACTTTGCCTTTGAAAGCTGCTCCACAGTCATAGAATTCAGAGTCAGACTGGCCCATAGAAAACTTTGTGTTTGAGGAAACCCTAATCCAAATTATGACTCATTTCATATAATCTTAGAATTTAGAGCTTTGCCAGTCATTGCGTCTAAACAACCTATGTGGTCTTTGTTGTTTAATGTTAGAGTTCAGAACTTGTCACTGGCATTCAAGATTTCCTCTTGCCCTGGTGGCCGAGGGAAGGTCATCACCCTCACCCCTGCCCAGCACACAGATGTAAGAGGTGCTGACTCCATGGGCATCTTGCTGTCACGGCAAAGCCTTTCAGGAGTGCAGTGGAGAGAAGGGTGGAACACCTTTAGAAATGGAACGAAACTGTCATATTGTATATTCTTTTTTGGAAAAGGAAAGTATACTTCTACTCACCCAGTTCCAACATAAGACTGCTCTTACAAAGTATGTTTGTTATTTATTATTTTTTGTAAGAAGGGAAAATGTACAGTAGTGAGCTCTCAGACTGCTTTCTCATATGGGAGACAAAGACAGTGAAAGCGAAGAACATCTGCATGTTAAGATGTGACTGCGGCCATGTCTGAATATGTTTGAGGACCTTTAATATATCTGCCTTTGCTTGGGTGAGGAGCATAGTTGAGCATACGTGTGTCGACGCTGAAGCCTTAGCCAGGCTGTTTACTAAGCATGCTCCTGGGAGAAGAATTTCCCATCATCAATTCCTTCAGCAATACATCCTGCCTGGCCTGTGCTGGGTAGAGGAGGGGAGGAGAGCTAATCTCCAAATGGTGCAATGGAAACATGGTCTACAAATATAGGAACAGGGATGACCACACACAAGAAGGACATGCACAAGGGAAATACACAGAAATATGTGAGCTTGTATAAAACTCTACATGAGAATAGAATGCACCATGCTTTGGTGGTCAACGTGGGGTGTCATTTGGGGACCCAGAAGAGCAGTGTGCTGAGTATAGTTTGTGCTTATTTGATGAAAGTCTGATCTTGAGAATGTTATAGCTAGTGTATTTTAAATTAACACTCCAAATTTGGACCTGCTCACAATGTTTCCCAAAGTATAGGTTCCCTGATACTCCAACACCACTAAAAGTGTTCAGCTCTCCCAGCAAGCTGAGTGAGGGGAGACATGGATGTTAGCAGAATAGATGAGCTTTGTCATCCGTGTCTCAGTCATGTTTCTTGGTCTCTGTTTTCCCCTATGTGCATTTCCAAGAGGATGTTGGTATCCAGGGGGAGAAGACAGTTGCAATAAAATGTGTCTCTCAAAATAGCAATTGCTTTGACTCAAGGGAGTAAGCACTCACATGCATTAGGACAACCAGGCTTACATTATAAATAAGTCCAGGAAAATAGGAATGCTCACACAAACAAATAAAAAAAAAGATTTCACCCTTGAAATGTATAAGGGTTTCTGACCTGAGGGTTTTCTATGAATTGTTTTCTAACAATAACCAAAGTCTAGTGGACTAGGAGTCATTAATGTATTTTCTATATTCAATATGTCCATTTCCTTTGTTAGGAAGAATAAGAATCCTGCCTCACTGTAAGGATTTCATTGAGGGTAGGCAGCTTTCAAAATTCTACCTGCATGGAAGGCTTTATTATTAGAAGCTATACAATATTCACATGTCTCTTAATAGACAGATTTTAATTATGCCAGTCAATGAACCATCCATTTAGCCCTTGCTACTGCATAATTAGTTACTGGAACTGCAAACATGATTAAGATTGGTCTCTGATTTTAAGAGGATGACTGTCATGAAAGAAGTGACAAGAATTAAGATTATTCCCATGAGAAAAGGGACAGGCACTTAATCTGAGGTTGCTGAGGATACTTTCAGGAAAGTGGTAAGATCTGATGGACAAAGAAAAGGAAGGTAAACCAGATGTCCAGACAGAGTACCACATGGAAGAGAAAAGGTGTGTCAGCTGGAAGCGTCAGCAGCCCCTATGAGACGGGAGAGTTCCCCTGGACCCCTTCACGGGACTTGCAGCAGGGATGTGGCTCCCTCAAACTTTTTGTAGGAGGGGGGAGCACACAGGCAAGCGGGTGCAGCATCTGGGGTGAGCACTTTTGGGCTCTGGCCCCATGGTAGTATCTATGGGTATGTTACAATGAATGCTCTTTTAGCAGTTGCCGTCAGGGATGGCTAAGCATTAACCAGCTCAGTGGAGACTTAGGGTGACAGCCTTTTACCCTTGCCCCCTTGGTACCCAGGTCCTTGTCTGGTGTCCAGGAAGAATGAGGTTATATGGTTTTATTGATGATGGAGGTGGCTGTCAGTGGGATGGGAAGCTAGAAAGGGGATGAACTGGGAAGATAATCTTCCCCTGGAGTTCAGCCACCCTCAGCCAAACCCCCTTCCAACTGTCCAGCTGCCTCTTCAACATTCAGATGCTTCTTCTCCTCTCCACATACAGCCTCTTGTTCTCTCTCTCCTCTGCCATGCTGCTCTGCTCCTCTGCCAGTGGAGCTTGGGGTTTTTGTGGGTGCAGGATTGTGGGGCATGGCAGGCCAGTATGGTTTTGGAGAAGCAACATTTGGCCACGAAAACAGGGATGTGAGCTCAGGCCAGTATGGTTTTGGAAAAGCAACATTTGGGCGGATTTAGGCTGTGGGCTCAGGCTTTTGGGTAGAACCCTTGTCAGGGACTTTGCCCTGTTCTACCCAGTATTTCCCTGCCTCCTGTCCATATCACCTATACCTAGAATGTTGAGTTGGAAAAGTGACCCCAGGAGGGAAGGGGCAGGAGAGAAATCCAGCTCAAGGGAGGCCTTCTTCCCTGTGCCAAGGAGTTCAGATTTATACCCAAAACAATCCTGGGATATTTTTAAATGTTCCCCTCTAGCTCTTGTCATTCTCCGTGGGTCATCTCGGGTAACTCCTTTCACTCTCTCCATATGTTCTGCTACTGTTTTTATCGGTAACCTCAAGGGAACCAGGAGGAGGTCTACAAGTATCTCTTAAGCATTTGCATTTTTCTGCAGTTTTGTGGCCAAGGATACAACACTGTAAGACAGGCTTTGGAGCAGAGAGAAACCATGCTGTGGTCTACCAGCCGTGTCACTGGAGCCAGAAAAGCAAACCATTCACAACAGTATGAATATCACACAATAGAATAACAAATTACCATTGTAATTTTTTATCACCATACTTAATATATTTTGAAGGTACATTTAAAGAAAGGAGGGGCAGGGGATAGGGAAAGTCAAAAAAAAAAAAAAGGAGGTCAGGAAATTTCTGTGTTTATCAAAAGGAGATAGGAAATATGACTCACTCACAAAGTATCCAAACGTCTCGTAGGTATCTCCACCTGCGTGTCCTATTGGCACCTCCAACTCAGTATGTCGAAAACAAAACTAACGAACTCCTCATCACCTAAAAGGGCTCCTCCTCCCATAGGCCCAACGCAAGCCAAACTGTCTGTGAGCGGGGACCTCCTCAACCCTTCAACTCCCTGTCCCTTTCCAGCCTTCAAAAGGCGGGGTAGAGAAGACTGTTGACTTTGGCATGTATCCTACCCTGGGTTCTAATTTTAGCTAGACTGTTCACAAGCTAGGTGACTTTCTAGAAGGATATAGGGACTAAATAGTGTCCAGAGAAGAGTAATTATAGTGTCAAAAGGTCTGGAAAAGATGGGCAGTAACGGTGCAAGTTTTCATTCCTGAAAAGCAGCTTTTGGTCTTTGAAAGGTGGCTTATGCCAGGGAATTGTGTACATTTATAGCCAAATCTTCCTGTACTTATGGTTTATGGGTGGCATGACTTACGGTGTGGTAGCTACAAAGCAATGTCAGGCGATTCATAATGTAAATGGACAAGTTCATAATTGAAACCATGCTTTAGTGCTGGGACTATATAAACCACGCTCTTCAGTGATACATGAAATAAACAGACAATGTTGGACCAGGAAGTTCTCATTAGCTAGAGAACTTCATTGTTTTATTTTGCCTATTTCATTGTTCACTATGTATCCTAAGCACTTGGAATGAAGTCTGACGTATAGTAGGAATTCTATAAAGATTTAATGAATGAGTGAATGAATAAATTTGTCACATCTGATAATACTTCTCTGAAGAGAAGATTCAGGTTTAAAAAAGAAAGCCAAGGTTTTTATTATATGGTTGGTTGATTGGTTGGTTTTTGGGCAGAGTCTCACTCTGTCACCCCAGGCTGGTGTGCAGTGGTACGATCTCGGCTCACTGCAACCTCCGCCTCCCAGTTTCAAGCGATTCTCCTGCCTCAGCTTCCTGAGTAGCTGGGACTATAGGCGTTTGCCACCATGCCCAGCTAAATTTTTATATTTTTAGTACAGACGGGGTTTCACCATGTTGCCCAGGCTGATCTCAGACTCCTGAGGCTCAGGCAATCCACCTGCCTCGGCCTCCAAAAGTGCTGGGATTATAGGCATGAGCCACTGCACCCAGCCTACTGTATGTTTTTATGTAAACCAGTTTTATTCCCATAAGATAATTTTAGGATTAATCTTACATCTGATGATAAGCCTATTAAATGAAAGATCTTTGCATTCTTGAGCTGACCTTGGAATTGGGAATATTAATCCACACTACCTACCCCAGAAAATCCTGAAGGGAACTGGGAGAGTGAGCTGATGGGAAAGTAGCTGACTACACTGTGCATCGCATTGGCTCTTCCCATTTCCCTGCCTGTGTAACTGGGTGTAGGATTGGACCAATTGGCCAGGCACGGTGGTTCACACCTGTAATCCCTGCACTTTGAAAGGCCAAGGCAGGAGAATCTTTTGAGCCCAGGAATTCAAGACAGATTTGGGCAACAGAGGGAGACCCTATCTCTACAAAAAAATAAAACATTAGCTAGGCATGGTGGTGCATGACTGTGGTCCCAGCTACTCAGGAGGCTGAGGTGGGAGGAACACTTGAGCCTGGGAGGTCCAGGCTGCAGTGAGCTATGATCGTGCTACTGCATTCCAGCCTGGCAACACAGCAAGACCAAATCTTAAAAAAAAAAAAAAAAAATGGATTGAGCCAGTTAAAACAAGCAAAAACTATCAGTGGTCTCTTTGTGTCCCCCAGTTAAAGACTTGGGGGAATATGAAATCCTTAAATACTCAGTTAAGTTCGCTTTCATTTGTAGCTTTCTTACTGTCTGTGCTTTTACTCAGTCAACTGACAGTTAGAGAATTTGGAATGTATATATCTAGAAAGCATAATTTTCCTGGTCCTAAACAAGAATATCAAGTCTGGCCATGTAGTTGGCTCATGCCTGTAATCTCAGCACTTTGGGAGGCCAAGGAGAATGGATAATTTGAGGTCAGGAGTTTGAGACCAGCCTGGCCAACATGGTGAAACCCAGTCTCTACTAAAAATACAAAAATTAGCCAGGCATGGTGGCAGGTGCCTGTAATCCCAGCTACTTGGGATGCTCAGGCATGAGAATCACCTGAGCCTGAGAGGCAGAGGTTACAGTGAGCCAAGATCACGCCACTGCACTCCAGCCTGGATGACAGAGTGAGACTGTGTCTCAAAAAAAAAAAAAAAAAAATCAAGTCTAGAGAGAAAGGATTAAATATCACATGTGTTGGCAGAATCTGAAATCTCCCTTTTTGGTTGCCGTATTCCCAAGAGAAAAGTAAAAAAGGGCTCTACCTGCTTTTCATCATTATCCTGGAGAATCTTGGAAGTCTATAGCCTGGGAATAAATTAGTGTTAGAATACGGAGTATGTAGCAACATTCTCCCTGAATCATAACATAAACCCATTTGCCTGGCGTGTACACATTTCACTGTACCAAATAAGTATTCTAAATTCTTTGTACATTTAATTGGTGCCAACCAGTAGCCAGAACTTGCTTTAGACTAAGGTGACCTGCTTCTACAGGAAGATTTACCTTAACTTCTCCAGCAGAAGACCAACACACATGAATTGTTTCTGAAGCTGAATTAAGTCCTGTGGATAGAAGATACTCTGCTGACCTGCAGACAGACTTCAGGATCTATTTGCTTTTTCTGGGCTTCAAATTTGTTTTATCTTAGACAAAGACCTAAATTTAACACAACTGATTCTTATAGTTATTATAAGGAAAGAAATAGAAAATTCACTAGGCAGTTAATATTCTTCTCAACTGTTTTGAATTATTACCCCTTACAAAGTCCTGAAGTGTGCCAGTGTGTTATTAGAGCCATGAAAAATATGAGTTTCAAGGAATGATTCCTTTTTAAACTTTTTAATACTGTCGCTGTGAAAAGCTCATCTACAAATATATTCAATGCCACCGGTTATGCATAGGGTTTAAAAGTGGATGGGAAGCAGATTTCAACCAAATGTAAGAAAACACTCAAATGCATAAACTCGTCTGTCTGTGGAACTACAGCAGGCCAGCTCAGGTAGTTCTAGGATTCTCTCATATTGCTCCAAGTGGGAAGATGTGTTTACCCAGGCCTTATGCAAAGAGAAACAGCAGGAACAGGGATGGAGGCTGCTGTGATTCTTGTGGGAGACAATGGCAAGAGGGGTCCATCTGAAATGGAGATTTCATTTGGGAAAACAGGAGGTGCTGAAAAGTTGTATGAAGAAATAGGTATCAAATTATTTGGGATCAATGGTATACTTGACCCTGACACTTGACTTTCTTTCTTTCTGTACAGCCAGTGCAGATTTTCCATATAATCCAGGACAAGGCCAAGCTATAAGAAATGGAGTGAACAGAAACTCGGCTATCATTGGAGGTAGGTAATGTGTAGAACAGGCTTATGTGGGGCTACTCACCTAAGTAATAACTGTCAATAACATAGTAGTCTAGGAAAAAAGTTTTCTAGATTTTTACATTATTCATTTTGCTGTTTAAATAGGACATAAGCTTATGAAGTATGATGTAAATAAATATAGTAAATGTGGCCGGGCACAGTGGCTCACGCCTGTAATCCCAACACTTTAAGGGGGGGCCAAGGTGGACAGATCACCCGAGGTCAGGTGTTCAAGACCAGCCTGGCCAACATGGCAAAACCCCATCTCTACTATACAAAAATACAAAATTAGCCAGGTGTGGTGTCACACCTGTAGTCCCAGGTACTCGGGAGACTGAGGCAGACGAATCGCTTGAACCCGGGAGGCAGAGTTGCGGTGAGCTGAGATTGCACCACTGCACTCCAGCCTGGGCTACAGTGAGACTCCATCTTTAAAAAAAAAAAAAAGAAAGAAAAAAAAGGAAATATAGTAAATTATCACCTGGTTACTTTTTTTCCTCTGAGACAGAGTCTCGCTCTTGTTACAGGCTGGAGTGCAATGGCATGATCTCAGCTCACTGCAACCTTTGCCTCCCAGGTTCAAGCAATTTTCCTGTCTCAGCCTCTCAAGTAACCGGGGATTACAGGCATGCCTACCACACCCAGCTAATTTTGTATTTTTAGTAGAAACAGGGTTTTCTCCATGTTGTTCAGGCTGGTCTCGAATTTCTGACCTCAGGTGATCTGCCCACCTTGGCCTCTCAAAGTGGTGGGATTACAGGTGTGAGCCACCATGCCTGGCCAACCTGGCTACTTTTTAATGCTGGCTTGTGAAAAACAAATGGGAGTGGTGAGCTGGACAGACTCAGAATACGCAAGTAGGTAGTAGTGACCTCAGCCAGGACACTTCTTTTTCCCCCTCTGATCTTTTTCACTCTCATTCTTTCACATCTCAAATGGTCCAGGATAGCATACTATAAAAAATGAAAAGGAAAATCCCAGTCTGGTTTCAGTTACCATAATAAAAATTATCAGAAAAATTACTGGAGGTAATTATTTTAAGTGAAATAAGCTAGGCATAAAAAGAAAAGTATTGCATGTTCTCTGATACACGGGAGTTAAAAGATTTGAACACATAGAGGTAGAAAGAAAAACAAGTAACAGAGACTGGGAAAGTTGAGCAGGAGGAGGAAGGAGAAAGAAGAGAAAGTGGGTTACAGGGTGCAAACATACAGTAAGATAAAAGGAATGAATTCAATGTTTGCTAACAGGGTAGGATGATGGTGTCTAACAAAAATGTATCGTACTTGGTTGATGAACACCCTAAACGCTATGACTTGATCACTATTCCTTATATACATGTAACAAATTTTCTCATGTACCCCATAAATTTGCACAATAAAAATGTATCAGAAAATTAATAAGCTGTAGCATTTAAAATATTCCAGTCTTTTCTTCACACAATGGACAGCTGCAAAATAATTTGACTCTCCTAGGACAACCATTGAGCCTCACGTGTAGATCAATATTGGCATCCCTGTTGCCATCAAGATCCATCTTTTTTTTTTGCTTCCTTTTTAATCAACTTAATTGAAGTATAACACGCACCTATAAATGTAACAGATTCATAACTTTTTTTTTTTTTTTTTTGAGATGGAGTCTCACTCTGTTACCCAGGCTGGAATGTAGTGGTGTGATCTCAGCTCACTGCAATCTCTGCCTTGAGGGTTCAAGCAATTCTCCTGCCTCAGCCTCCCAAGCAGCTAGGACTACAGGCACACACTGCCACACCTGGCTAATTTTTTGTATTTTAGTAGAGACAGGGTTTCACTGTTTTGCCCAGGCTGGTCTCAAACTCCTGAGCTCAGGCAATCCACCAGCCTCGGCCTCCGAAAGTGCTAGGATTACAGGCGTGAACCACTGTGCCTGGCCCCTAGTCTTTTTATAATTTGTGGCTTGTTTGTCCTATCTAAAAAGTCTGCCTACCCAAAGGTTTTGAAGATTTTCAGCTTTATTCTAGAAGTTGTATAGCTTTATCATTTACCATTAGGTCTTTAATCACTTGGAGTTCATGTTTATAAATGATGTGAGAGAAGAGTGAAAGTCAGTATTTTCCAAATGAATATCTACTTATTCCAAGACTATTTGTTGCAGGAAAAAAAAAAAAAACTATACTTTTCCTCAATTGAGTTTTCTTGGTACTTTTGTGGAAAAGCAATTGTGTGTATTTTCTGGGCGTTTTGTTGTGTTTTGTTGGTCTATGTAACTTTCCTTAGCCAATTCCATGCTTCCATCATTGTTGTATCTTCATACCGTCTTGAAATAAGCAATGTAAGTTCTCCAATCCTTTGTTTTTCAAAATTATTTTGGCTATTCTATAGCATTTGCATTTCTATATAAAATTTAGAATCAGCTTATAAATTTCAACCAAAAAAATTGGCTATGATTTAGATTGGGATTGTATTAGATCTATAAATGAACATCTTAACAATATTTAGTATTTCTTTTCTTTTTTTTTTTTTTTTGAGACGGAGTTTCGCTCTTATTACCCAGGCTGGAGTGCAATGGCGCTATCTCGGCTCACCGCAACCTCCGCCTCCTGGGTTCAAGCAATTCTCCTGCCTCAGCCTCCTGAGTAGCTGGGACTACAGGCGTGCACCACCATGCCCAGCTAATTTTTGTACTTTTAGTAGAGATGGGGTTTCACCATGTGGACCAGGATGGTCTCGATCTCTTGACCTCGTGATCCACCCGCCTCAGCCTCCCAAAGTGCTGGGATTATAGGCGTGAGCCACCGTGCCCGGCCTTTTTTTTTTTTAGGTGGAGTCTTGCTCTGTCACCAGCCTGGAGTACAATGGCACAATCTCGGCTCACTGCAACCTCTGCCTCCTGGATTCAAGCGATTCTCCTGCCTCAGCCTCCCAAGTACCTAGGACTACAGGCATGTGCCACCATGCACAGCTAATTTTTGTATTTTCAGTAAAGATAGGGTTTCACCACATTGGTCAGGATGGTCTTGATCTCTTGACCTCGTGATCTGCCCACCTTGGCCTCCCAAAGTGCTGGGATTACAGGTGTGAGCCACTGCATCTGGCCTAGTATTTCTATTTTTGCATGGTATATCTATACATTTGTCTCAGCAACATTTTGTGGTTTTCAGTGAGAAGTCTTGAACAGCTCTTAAACTTGTGCAATTGTTATTTTATATTTCATTTTCTAGGTGTTTCTTTCTGGCATATAAAAGTGTAATTGATCTTTTATATCAGCCTTGTATTCTGTGACCTTGCTAAATTTGCTGTTAGTTCTAGTAATTTTTGTATATTCCTTAGTTGTCTATCTAAACAAGCATGTTATCTGACAATAATGAGATTTTTTTTTTACTGGTTTCTTTCCAATCTATATGCTTTTTTTTAAATTGTTTTATTGCATTGGGTAGGATTCAGTATAAAAGTGAATAAAAGTGTTGAGATTTCACAATTTTGCATTGTTCCCTATGGTAGGGAAATGTGTTTGATCTTTCACTATTAAATAGGATATTGGTGGCCAGGCACAGTGGCTCAGGCCTATAATCCCAGCACTTTGGGAGGCCAAGGCGGGTGGATCACCTGAGGTCAGGAGTTCAAGCCTGGCCAACGTGGTGAAGTCCCACCTCTACTAAAAATACAAAAAAAAAAAAAAAATAGCTGGGTGTGGTGGTAGGCACCTGTAATCCCAGCTACTCGGGGGGGGGGGGGTTGAGGCAGGAGAATCGCTTGAATTCAGGCAGCGGAGGTTGCAGTGAACCAAGATTATGCCATTGCACCCCAGCCTGGGTAACAACAATGAAACTCTTATCTCAATCAATCAATCAATAGGATATTGGCTGTAAGTTTCCAATAGATGTCCTTTATCAGGTTGAGAAAGTTTCTTCTACTCATAGTTAACTGAAGGCTGTATGATGAATGGGTACTGGAAGTTTTCCAAATGCTTTTTTTCCACATCTATTTCAATGATTGTATTGTTTTACTCCTTATTTGCTTAATGTGGTAAATCACATTGCTTTATTTTTAATGTTAAACCAACCTTGCATTCCTAGGATTAACATTACTTCATCGTAATATATGATCTTTTTTACATATTGCTGGGCTTGATTTGCTAAAATTCTATTTAAAAGAATATTGCTCCATAGTTTTCTTGTAATGTTTTTCTGATAATGCTGATCTCATAAAATGAATTGAGTAGTGTTTTCTCCTCTTCTGTTTTAAGAAAGACATATAGGATTGGTCTAATGTCATTAGGTAGTCTTTGTTAATAGTATTGTTCGGGTCTTTTAAGTTTTTGCTGATTTTCTGTTCAATTGTTCTATCAGTTACTGACAGAACAGTGTTAAAATCTCCAAGTAAAATTGCAAATTGGTCTAATTCTCCTACCAGTTCTGCCAGTTTTTGCTTCATTTACTTTATACTTCTGTTGGTTTATGCACATTCAGAATCATTATGGCTTCTTGATGAATTTACCCTTTTGTCATTATGAAATGTTATTCATTTCTACTAACAACCATGTTCTTTGTCTTATATTACTGTAGCTATTCCAGCTTACTATGATTATTGTTTGCAATCTTTTCCTACCCTTTTAACTTTTGACCTGTATAGTTCATGTCTTATAGACATCATATAGTTGGCATCTTATCTACTGTCTCTACTTTTTAATTGGAGTGTTTAGTTATATTTACTTCTATTTTATCTAATCTGTATTATTTCATCCAGTTTTGTTTTGTTTTGTTTTGTTTTGTTTTGTTTTGGATAGAGTTCCACTCTGTCACACAGGCTGGAGTGCAGTGGCATGATCTCGGCTCACTGCAGCCTCCGCCTCCCAGGTTCAAGTGATTCTCCTGCCTCAGCCTCCCGAATAGCTGGGATTACAGGAACGTGCCACCATGCCTGGCTAATTTTTGTGCTTTTAGTAGAGACAGGGTTTCATCATGTTGGCCAGGCTGGTCTTGAACTCCTGACCTCAGATGATTCACCCACCTCAGCCTCCCAAAGTGCTGGGATTACAGGCGTGAGCCACTGCGCCTGGCCTGATCCAGTATTTTTTTCATTTCAGATATTGTGTGTTTCACCTCTACAAGTTCCACTTTGTTTCATTTTATATCTTTTCTTTTTCCCCCTCATTTTGATGTTTTCCTTTAAATCCCTGTGTATGTTTCTAATAGCTGTTATACTGTCCTTATCTGCTCATTTCATTCTCTGTCATTTCTGGATCTCCTTCTAATAGACTGATGTTCTTCTGGTCAAGTGACATTTTCCTACTTTATTTTTTCTCTGAATGCTTGATAATTTTTATTGGATGCTAAACATTAATAATGTTCTGTTGAGTTTTTGAGTTTTATTGTCTTTCTTTAATGAATAATGAGGTTTGTTTTAGCAGGCAATTAAATTACTTGCAGCTTGATGTTATTTAGATGTGTTTTAAAGCTTTTTAAGGGCATGAGTAGTCTTTATTATAGGCCTATTTTAGCAAAACGTCTTCAACGTGACCATTCTATCAACTGTATTAAATGCCCTGATTGTTCAATGAGGTCTCTTTAGCGTGCTTGGTTGGAATATAAACATCTCCCAGCCCTCTGTGAGCTCTGGAAATCATTCTGCTTACGGCTCTTTAGTCATTGCTTTTTGCCTGGCCTGTGGACTTTCATTCTGTACATGCACATGTTAGTATTATTCAGCCACAAATTCAAAGAGACTTCTGTGCAGATTATTAGGGTTATTTCTATACACAGCGCAGGCTGTCTCTCTATCTCCCCTCTCCATTCAGGGAAACCACTGTGTTTCTTGTGCTTCCCCCTCCCTACACTGCTGTCCAAAAATCACTGCCAGCCAGAAAACTAAAAAAAAGTAGGATTCCTTTTTTTTTGTTTCTCTGTTCTCAGATATCATGGCTCTGCTCTGCCTGTTGTCTAATGTCTGAAACCTGTCATTTCATAGATTGTGTCTAGTATTTTAGTTACCTTCGGCCGGAAGACAAGTTACTCCTGTTTTTCCTGTTACCCCTTCGTGGACAAAAACAGAAATCTGATTTCGTTTTTGTTGTCTTTGTTGTTTTGGAGTCTGTGTTTTATATGGGGGAGGGCTGTGTCTGAGGGAGCTGTAGTGAAACGGGGACACAGTGTCGGAGGGACACACAAGCCCTGTCTAATCTCTCGTGCTTCTCCTGTCTCCACCAGGCGTCATTGCTGTGGTGATTTTCACCATCCTCTGCACGCTGGTCTTCCTGATCCGGTACATGTTCCGCCACAAGGGCACCTACCACACCAACGAAGCCAAGGGGGCGGAGTCGGCAGAGAGCGCGGACGCCGCCATCATGAACAACGACCCCAACTTCACAGAGACCATTGATGAAAGCAAAAAGGAATGGCTCATTTGAGGGGTGGCTACTTGGCTATGGGATTGGGAGGAGGGAATTACTAGGGAGGAGAGAAAGGGACAAAAGCACCCTGCTTCATACTCTTGAGCACATCCTTAAAATATCAGCACAAGTTGGGGGAGGCAGGCAATGGAATATTCTTGAGACTGATCACCACAAAAAAAAAAAAAAACTTTTTAATATTTCTTTATAGCTGAGTTTTCCCTTCTGTATCAAAACAAAATAATACAAACAATGCTTTTAGAGTTTAAGCAATGGTTGAAATTTGTAGGTACTATCTGTCTTATTTTGTGTGTAATTAGAGGTGTTCTAAAGACCCGTGGTTACAGGGCAAGTTTTTCTACGTTTTTACGAGCCCTTAGAACGTGGGTATTTTTTCTTGAGAAAAGCTGATGCACCAAGATATGGCCCCAACATTCTCTTCCTTTTGCTTCTAGGCAACCTTAATGGGCTGTTGTAGTAAATAGTTCGTGTTCATCTACTATTTCCTTTGACGTCCTTTAAGTTGGAAAGAAAGGGGCAAAGAGAACGTAGTATTTGCCAGTTTTCAAGCAGATCTCAATCTGCACCAGCTCTCTGGAATCTGGGGTTCCTGACCGATACCAGCAGTTGAAGAGAGTACATGGCACCTGGTGTGCAACGACACAATTAGCACAACTGGAGAGAGACATTAAAGAACCAGGGAAGGTAGTTTATATTAGGGTTGTTGGTTTGATTTTTCATTAAATTCTACAAGCTAATATTGTTCCACGTATGTAGTCTTAGACCAATTCAACATCTGTAACTATCTGCTGCAATACCATGGTGACCAGCTGTTAACAAAACATTTTTTCCTGTTTTACCTGAAACATACTGGATTTATGTGTGTATAAGCACCTCAGTGGGGAATTAGAGCCAGATGTTATGATTTATTTGCTCTTTTTCTTTTATAGTTGTAACAAAAGTACGGATAATTTCTAGTGAATGCATCAATTAGGTTGCGCTTCTTTTGCTTTACATCTCTGGTAGTTTTTCCACACCTGTGACAAAATCCTAACAGACAGTGTCCTATAAATGGACACAACACAATAAAGCCAAGTTATTACTGCTGTTACTCTGGATCATATGGAAAACACTGCCATATTTTAAATCAACTACTCCACGTGTTGTTCCATTCCGTCACACTGCTGTGATTCAGGGATCTTCTAAGACGGACACATTAGAACCTCAAGTTCATCACAAACCTGGTACTTGTTGCTTCTCAGAGGATGGAAAGTGTAGTTACTCACACCTCTTAATCAGAAACCTTGACCCAGTTATTTAACAAATAACTCATTGATTGTATTTAAAAATAGACTTCATGTAAACAAATGCGGACAATGCATCCAAAAATATATATTTTTTAAACTGATTACACAAAAATTACTTCTAGAAAGACTGTCACTTACAGGCCAGGCACAGTGGCTCAAGCCTGTAATCCCAGCACTTTGGGAGGCCGAGGTGGGTGGATCTCGAGGTCAGGAGACAGAGACCATCCTAGCTAAAACGGTGAAACCCTGTCTCTACTAAAAATACAAAAAAAAATTAGCTGGGCATGGTGGCACGCACCTGTAGTCCCAGTATTCGGGAGGCTGAAGGAGGAGAATCACTTGAACCCGGGAGGTGGAGGTTGCAGTGAGCTGAGATCGCACCACTGCACTCCAGCCTGGGTGACAGAGCGAGACTCCACTCGGGAAAAAAATAACAAGAAGAAAGACTACCATTTATGATCATTATATTTCAAGTCTCTACTTCATAAGCACTTTTTTAAAAATCTTGAGACTCCACTGTTCTGAGGAATTAAATATGATCACTTCTTCCTTCTCTGCCTGGAAGACATTAAGAGGAGGTTTCAAAGGTATGGATACTATTGTTCTGATGGACTGGCTCAAAAAATGGAAATTCTAGTTTGTTAGAATTATGCAAACTTTTTCAAGAGTCTCAATATGCCTAACTTATTGGAGCATGTCAGTTTCTTGGGTAATGGAAGATGTTTCCTAGAGTTGCCAATGGCACATTATACCAGTGCACAGCACATTCCAAAGGAGACACTGAACCGGTTGATTACCATGCAAGTCAAGGTAACAGAACAGAAGGTAATCCTGATGCTCTTTTACCATTGCTGACTGAGCTCAGGCACTGTCATGAACACCCTTAATTCTAAAAGGTTTTAATCATTCTTCTATAAAACATTTAAAATGGAAAAGTATTTAATATCACTAAATGTCAGAACAATGTAACATTTACAAATGACATATCGAAAGCAAAGGCTGTTTTATTTAGCCAAGATGATTACCATTAAGGGTTATTTTATGTATTATTGAAAGCAAATTTTAAACATAATGTTTTATAAGTGCTTCTGGTTTTTGTCGTTTTTTTTTTTGAGACGGAGTCTCGCATTGTCACCAGGCTATAGTGCAGTGGCGCCATCTCGGCTTACCGCCATCTCCGCCTCCTGCGTTCAAGCAATTCTCCTGAGTAGCTGGGACTACAGGCGTGTGCCACCATGCCCAGCTAATTTTTTTGTATTTTTAGTAGAGACGGGCTTCACCATGTTGGCCAGGATGGTCTTGATCTCCTGACCTCATGATCCTCCCGCCTTGGCCTCCCAAAGTGCTGGGATTACAGGCGTGTGTGTTACCTGGTTTTTAAACCTGGTTTACAGGTATTACTTCTGCACTTAACAGATAATGCCAGATGAAAATTTACTATTTCTTGGAATTCCCATGATTGCTCTGTTCATTATTCACTGTCTCAACAGTTTTCCTTTTTTCCCAAAATGAGTAGGGGATTAAAGCCACCCAAAACAGCTTCTGCTACTAAAATGTTCTCATCCTTTCTCCTCCCCTCTCCTTTTCCTGCCACAAAAGGTGAAAAATGAGATCCAATCCTCTCACCAACATTTCAAACCTAAGACACTAGAATGACTGCATGGATCAGTGGTTCTCCCATATCACCATCAATTAAGACATTTAGGACACTGTCTCTCTCTTAAAGAGGGTTACAATGTGACCATCAGACAGGAAACTAAAAGGTAGATAAAGTATTAAGTAACTAAGTGCCAAATAAATGCTGGAAATCTTGACCTCTCCTTGGGATTATGGGTTTAACAAAAAATCCCTACATCTGTTTATGAAGGCCATATCCAATACATTTTAAATAGTAAATAATCTATTTATGTGAAGAAAAGCAAGTAAGTCTTTCTTCCAACTCTCTCCCTGGACAGCCTAGCACAATGCAGCCTCAATAACTAAGACATTACCACCCAAGTGCTCAGTGCCTAGTCCTGCTTTGTCATTCACATCTCACAGAATCTTGACATCTTATATTCCAATACATTAGCAATCAAGCACAAGTATGCTGGTAGTAGCCTCTTTAAATAATATGTATAGACCAAAAAAAGAGGCTGTTTTGAAGTTTCAGGGAAAGTTAATGGCTAATTAAGGTTGTGCAGGAAACATCTTCTGTGTATGAAGCAAATATCGATGTTTTGAGAAGTTGAGAGTAGATGACTTTGAATGAAATGCAAGGTTAGTGCTATTCTAAGCTCTCAAAATAGCATACTCCCTACAGTTCAAGAAAGCTGGTCCAGAAGTTGAAAAAGTTTATTTTGTTCAATTATTTTCTGGCCCTTCTTAATACATAAAAGTATATTTCCCCTTACAGCTTTCAACCAACTGCTCAAAAAAAGAGATTTGTTATATGGAAGTTCTTATTAAAGGGCTGAAAAGAATTTAGAGAGCCTTTACTAGAAAAATGTCCTACTGCCCTACATTTGACAAACAAGCATCCTTTACTCTCAAAAGCAGGAATTCCGAGGCACAAGAAAAAGCAATGGCCTGAGCCAAAGAGTTCATCTTAATGTTACTTTTGAGCATCTGCTGAGCAGCCACCATAAGCAGGCTGAGAGCTGGGCACAGACAGAAGCCATCGGAAGCACTTCAGGAACAAGCACACAGCTATGGAACTTGTAAATGCAAGTGTTCAGGTCATGTCAATAAGCTTTTCTCTGCTTCTGTGAAGGAATCTGTTCTTTTCTATCCTACTTTTTTTCTCTTCCTCTCCTCTCCACATTGTATCTCATATCCTCCTCCTATGCAGTGAACGTTTCCAAGGCCCCTTTAGGTCTCATGCCTCCAAACAACTAACACCTGATTTGAAACTCCCCACCCCACTCCACTTGTTTTTTTTCACTACCCTGTTGAGCAGTTTTCAAAACAAAAAGGCAGCGATTATTAAATTGAATTCAAGTCAGCCAGCCAAAGATAGGTCCTCAATTGCTAGTCCCAGTGAACCACCTGATCCTAAACTGGTGAGAAACGAACAATAACAACGTGCCCAGCTGACTTGAGCTAAGAACTAATGCCCCCCGCCTTTTTTTTTTTTTTTTTTTTTTTTTTTGAGAGGGAGTCTTGCTCTGTCACCCAGGCTGGAGTGCAGTGGTGTGATCTTGGGCTCACTGCAACCTGCCTCCCATGTTCAGGTGATTCTCCTGCCTTAGCCTCCCAAGTACCCAGGATTACAGGAGCCCGCAATCATACCCAGCTATTTTTTTTTTTTTTTTTTTTTTTTGTATTTTTAGTAGAGATTGGGTGTCACCATGTTGGCCAGGCTGGTCTCGAACTCATGACCTCAAGTGATCCACCCGCGTCAGCCTCCCAAAGTGCTGGGATTACAGGCATGAGCCACCACCGAGCTGGGCCGGCCCCATTTTTTAAATGATGTTTTGGCAAGAGGAGACCCTGAGTATTAGCTGACAACATCCTCTTTCTCTCCCCCGCCTTGGTGTGACCCTCCCTGTGTAACCTTGGTCAAGACCTCAAACTTTTGTCCCATATTTAAGATGGAGCTGTTTTACCTACTTCATAAAACAGTTGTGAGGTGCCATTGATTCCTGACTGCAAAATACCTTGAAACCCTTCTATAAAGGCTAATGTCAATAGAGCCTAGTGGAAGACTTGCTTTGTGGCTTGTGGTTGAAAGTCACATCGAAACATAAATGTGGCCACATTTAGGAACTGGAGACTTAACTGGCATTGCTCCACAACTCGATTATTAATCTTGCAGACTGACCTGTCAACACTGGGAGATGTAACACAGCAAAAGGACAGAGAAATGAGAATTTTTGTGCAGAAAGCCCTAAATTCCCATCTGAATGTAACTTATGGCTCACCTTACCTGCTCTTACACATGCCCTCCAACATGCTAGACTGGCTTATACATAGGCCAACACAAAATACAAATGTGACATGTTCATATAGCCTAGGGACTGTGTGCCTATTCTCCATGTACTCTGCATGGTAATGTTTGAAATTTTAAAGTATGTTTCCTTCACAGCAGTATCTTTTTTTCATGAGTGGGATATAAATCCCATATTCAATGAACTGAGAAGTTGGTTATCTCCCATTGAGCAAAGACTGGCAGGAGATAATAAAAATAAATAGGGGCACACATGTATTAATATACAGCATGCATTTACAAGTTTACTTTCCATATAAAATTGTGCTATAAGAACAGTTCTACCAAGGCAGTCTGCACTATTTCCAAATCTCAGTTAATTTACAGCAACTGCTGCTTTCGGAGATGGCTGTGAAAATATGGAAGTTCCTCTCAAGTAGGCCAAGAAACAGTTCTAGATTTTACTGATTCTAAGTTTTATTTTGTCAGGTTTTTAACATTTTTTCAGTGAGCATGGTGACTGCAGAGGTTAGAGCTGTGAAAAGCTGGGCTATATATGCTTTCTGTAAAGTCAACTAGGATTCCATCCCTGTGAAATAAAGCAAAATTTCACTCTTTAAAAGCAACAGCATGTAAACTAGAATGAAAGAAGGAAATTATGTACGTATGCCTAATATTCTTTGTGAATGTCTTTCATTTAACTAAAATTATATTAGCAGCCAGATTGATAAATAAAAAATTTGAAATAGTTTTAATTATCCTAAAATCGATTCTTCGTGTTTTGTACCACTTGTTTCTCTTAGGAGCAATTTTCCACCTTCAGCAAAAGTAAGTTCCAAGCACTGAAGTAGAAGTCTACTGAGAATACAGTCTTTCCACAAACTGTGGAGATGCAGTCACTCCTGAAAGATCTGATTTGGATATATCCATGGTTAACATTCTGCCACAGATACTTCCCCGAAAAAAAGGACTTTTTCTTAAAGTAGCTTAGTGGACACTGACTTCGATTAATTTACACACATCTTGATAAAATGTGGTTTCAGTTATCTCCAGAATATATTCTGATTTTTATTTGGAATGAGGGAGTAACACTGGATAGTGGGCACATGGCTCCAAGCCAGGGAACTAGATAGCAAGGACTTGGCATGCACCGCAGGTGCAAAGCTTCCTAAAGGCACTCTGTGTGCTGTTAGATCTAACTTATGACTCTCACTTGCAATGAGCAGCTCTATGCAAACCACCCGCTCCAAAGCCAAGGAAGCTGAGATGCCAAAGAAAGAGGCTGAGAAATCCAATTTCTCAGAAAGAGACAGAATAGAGAATTACAAACAGAGGCCATGTTTCAGGCAGCCACAAGACAGATGGTGAATGCCCGCACTGTTACCCTCCACACCCCCACACCCTGGAGCCAGGGCTTATCCGTCAGGGAGAGGGTCTACAGACTTCAGAAGGGATGTGTAGGACAATTGTTTAAGGGCAGTGTTTGGTAAGTATGATATCAAAGTTGTTTTGACCTAAGGGTGGGATTTATGTTTAAGTATGTGCTTTTGCATGAGCAACCACAGAGAAAATAAAAACCTTAGAGGCATTCCTAGAGGAACTGGAGTTAATCAGAACTCAACATAGCTGATTCACATCCAAGATGAGGTTGCTTTAGCCTCCACACTGGTCTTCAATGACCATGACCATTGGGAAGCCATTCCCTTTTAATCAATTCTCAGTGAGGCATCTAAATGTATACCAAATACATGTGAATCCCAGTTGAAAGCCCAAGTCCTCTGTTCTTCAACAATCCTCAAAGGCCAATCAATAGCAATTGCACTGCAGTATGTTCAGAAAGCATCGAGCACCAAAAAGATTGGTCATGACTGCTTTGCAAAATTGATCCAATAGGTACGGAGAGAATGTCATAAAGTCCCTCAAGAAAATCTGCACATAAAAAAGTTCTTTACAAATCTTAAAAAGATGAGTCAGCAAGTTGAAGGTTTAACATCTCCAAAAGGTTTTGAACCACAATATGCTAACTTCCTTTCCCCGTCCCATCAACAATAAACTCTGTATACATACAGATGTATGTTCCAGGAGGATAGCAACTTTATTTTGTTCAAATGAAGGCCCTTCAGATCCTTGGGTTCCACATGCACAGATTCAACTGACCTCAGATCAAAAATAGTCAAAATTAAAATTAACAATGCAGAAAAATACAAATAAAAAAATAGAGTACAAGTGCTTCTCAATTTATGACGGAATTGGTTACATGCTGCTAAACACATCATAAATTGAAAATAGTGTAAGCAAAAGTGTGTTTCCCACTTAAGATAGTGTTTATTTACCCTGGGTTTATCCAGGTCATAGCCCCATCCTAAGTCAAGCAGTGTACTGAATGTGTATCACTTTTACATCATCATAAAACCAAGAAACCATAAGCCAAACCATCATAAATCAAGGCGCTTCTGCAGAACAGCTATATACATAGCATTTACATTGTGTCAGGTATTATAAGTAATCTAGAGATTATTTAAATGAGAGGATGTGCCTAGGTTATATGCAAATATGTACCATATTATGTAAGGGACTTGGGCATCCATGGATTTTGGTATCTGCAGGGAGTCCTGGAACCAATTTCTTCATAGATACTGAGGTACAACTGTATTTGTTTAATGAATGGATGGTGGGGACAGCAGAGAAGGATAGGAGAGGAAGTTATAGTGGGGGAGATGAACTGGAGAAAATATGTCTAGTTTTACACTTTGCCAGTTATGACATGGGACGACAGACAACAAAGCACAGAAAAGAGGAAATAACTGTGCTATGTTTCAAAAAGGGGTTTATGTCCTCCCAAATGAACTTAGATATAAAAGCTAACTCTTTAAAGAAAGTATTATGTGAGTAACCATCAGCACGTGTTTACCTTTTTATGCTCGCTCTGAAAACCATGAATTCAGTAAACCCTGGGCTGAATAGTCCCGCACCTGAAGGTTCTGTTCTACCAGGAACCCGCTCTTGTTCACAAACACACACAACACGCTACAAATGACCACAGCTCAAAGCAGTTTTGCCACCAAAAACAAATAAACGTTTTCTTTTCTCATGTTTTCATGATCTTTCCATTCATCTTACTTCAACTTCTAGATAGATGGTAAGTAAATAAGTCTCTGGGGACAGGAAGTAAACTCTACACCAAGTCTTCACCAAATATCTTTTTAAGTCCTCTGACCTAACATGAGAAAGTCATTTCTTCTAAAAATATAAATTTAAAATTATAAGATTTAAATTCAGATCTGACAGATGAAACTCAGAGATGTACTTATTTCGTATTCACAAACTGAAAATTGGAAGATAAAATTCTTAACTCTAGGAAGGCTAAAATGGGATACAGGGGCAACCTTTTAAGTCATGAAAGATGTAGTGAGGGGAAAGCACAAGCTTGCTCCCTAAGACCTCAGGGCTAGGAGCAACCTTTGAAGCCAGAAAAGTGGCGCATTTAGGGAAAATAAAGAAACACTCCAAAGAGTACCTAGTATGATTTGCTGCAGGTTAAAAAAATTAAATACAGACATTTTTATATATAAATATATGCATATAAGTATGCATATGATATCTACGCAAAATGACAGATTATTTCAATAATTACCTCACCATATGGATTTCAAAGGGGAATCATGACTATGGAATTCATATAATAAATATTTATGCAGTACCTCCTATGTGCTTGGCACCATTCAAGACTCTAGGAATACACTAGAGAACAAGAAAAGCATGTCCCTTCCAGTTAAAATTCTAGTTAACAGGAACAGAAAACCAAATACCACATGTTTTCACTTGTAAGTAGGAGCCAAATGATGAGAACACATGGACACATAGGGGTAACAACACACACTGGGTACTTTTGGAGGGTGAAGGGTGGAGGAGGGAGAGGATCACGAAAAATAACGGGTAATAGGCTTAATACCTAGGTGATGAATAATCTGTACAACAAAGCCCCGTGACACAAGTTTATCTATGTAACAAACCTGCACATGTACCCTTGAACTTATAAGTTAAAAAATAAAATAAAATTCCAGTTAAAAGCCCAGCCCCTCTGTTCTTCACCATCCCCAAGGCCAATCAAAAGGCAGTGTAGGCTAGGTGTGGTGGCTTACGCCTGTGATCCCAATAGTTTGGGAGGCCAAGGTGGGTGGATCACTTGACAGCAGGAGTTCGAGACAGCTTGGAAAACATGGTAAAAGCCCGTCTCTAACAACAACAAAAAAAAGCCGGGCATAGTGGTGGGCTCCTGTAATCCCAGCTACTCTGGAGGCTGGGGCATGAAAATCACTTGAACCCGGGAGGCAGAAGTTGCCGTGAGCCAAAATCACACCACTGTACTCCAACCTGGGTGACAGAGTGCGCCTCTGTCTCAAAAAAAAAAAAAAAAAAAATTAAAGGTGGGTGGTGGTCAGTGTAGGAGCTGATTAAAATCAGCTTGGTTGAGGGACGCCAGTGACGGTGACCCTTCCAGACTCCAAACCACGGGATCCCTGATCTCCAGCAAGTCTCCCTCCTGCTTGAACTCACCAGGAACTGCCCCTGTCCTACTGAGAGGTCATGGCTAACACATCCAGAGGGAAATGAGCTCACAGGGAAAAGGAAACGCCAGCCATTTGGGAAAGATAACTGCTAGAAAAGAAACATATTGAGCAGCCAATACTTGAACTGACATTAGGGAGACAGAGCAAAACATTTAAACAAGTGTAAAAATATCCTCCCAGAAGAAAAAATATTGAACAAAGCAAGAAACAGCAGTTGTAAAGAAGAATCAGATAAAACACTGAAAAATACAGCTGAAGGAAAGAAACTCAAAAGATGCCAAATGTGTACAGATGAATAATTATTGTATAATCTATGATAAGTGTTGGTGGAGAATGTGGGGACAGTGAATTCCCTTTTGTTCTTTGGAAGGGAAATTAAACAAGGTATAACCAGTGAAGGAAATTCACGTGGCAGTGTTAAGTAGAATTTTATAGCGATACATATGCACACATACACACACGCATACATATGTTGCAACTTAATGAACCCACTCCTGGGCACAAGGCCCCCAAAATTCTCAAACTTATCCATAAAAGTCATGTTCAAGGCTGTTCACCTAGGCAGTGAGTGTAGCAGTGATTTGAATGTAAGTACAGCATCACGGTATTTCTTTTTTTTTTTTTTTTTTTTGAGATAGAGTCTTGCTCTGCCACCCAGGCTAAAGTGCAGTGGTGTGATCTCAGCTCACTGCAACCTCCACCTCCTGGGTTCAAGCAATCCTCCTGCCTCAGCCTCCTGAGTAGCTGGGATCACAGGCAACTGCCACCACGCCCAGCTAATTTTTGTATTTTCAGCAGAGATGGGGTTTCACCATATTGGTCAGGCTGGTCTTGAACTCCTGACCTCAAGTGATCCACCTGCTTGGCCTCCCAAAATGCTGGGGTTACAGGCATGAGCCACCATGCCTGGCCAGCATCACGATTTTTCAAACTCTGCACTACCACTTACTAGCTTCTTGATCTTTTTTGGCTTCATTTCTTCTGTAAAATGGAGATAATGATGGAACTTACCACATCGGGTTATTGTAAAGATTAGTCAATACCTACGAAGTGCTTAGACCATTGCCCGACATAGCAAGCACTCCATAAATTAAAGCTTTAAAAGATCTTTTCTAATGAACAGAAACCCAACCCTAGGGTAATTTTCCAGAGAAATTTCTGCAAAGGTCCATAATGGGAAAGATATGAGGATACACACAGGACTGTCAGTGATAACCAGGAGTTGTAGACACCAAAGGTTTATGTAAAATAAGGTGGACACATGCCGTGCAAAACCATACAGAGATCAGAAGTCATTAGAAATAATAAAGTAGATACATACGCAGCAATACTAAATCTTCTATCTTAAAAATACAGTACAAAGGCTGGGCCTAGTGGTTCACCCTGTAATCCCAGCACTTTGGGAGGCTGAGGAAGGCGGATCACAAGGTCAAGAAATCCAGACCATCCTGGCCAACATGGTGAAACCCTATCTCTACTAAACATGCAAAAATTACCCAGGCGCAGTGGCACAAACCTGTAGTCCCAGCTACTTGGGAGGCTGAGGGAAGAGAATCACTTGAACCCAGGAGGCAGAGGTTACAGTGAACCGAGATTGCACCATTGCACTCCAGCCTGGCAACAGAGCGAGACTCCGTCTCAAAAAAAAAAAAAAACACAAAGAGTCATAAAATAATGTAAATTGTTAAAATTAAAAACATACCCAGAACTATGGATACCTGAATGATTTAGGATATGTATATGCACATATCTTCCTCTGAAATATGTTATATATGAAATAAATTATAGTCATTATCTGGGCGGGGAGAAGAAACGGGAGTGGGGTTGGGGTTGGAAAATAAAACTGAGACCCCTGGCATAGACTATTGATGATAAAATGCCATATTCTGAAGAGTATCATCAACTCGACTCCTAGCCCCTTAGGGGAACTGAGAGAGAGAGAGCACTGTAGAGAATACACGAGGCTGGTTGCAGGTAGCACAGCTAAATCAGGAATGCCTAGGGTCAAGGCATGGATGTATGGCAGGAAGTGTAACAGCTAATACAGTCAATCAATCAATATTAGTAAACGGGCAAAGGCAATGTGAAAGGAGAGCTTGACAGCAGAGCATTTCTGTTGTTCAAATGCAAGTATGTTCCTCATATTACAGAACTGAAGGAAATTAAAGGACAAAGGTCAGAGGCTTTCCCCTCCCATTCTACAAAGTAACACACACCAAACCCTTTACAAAATGTGGAGGGGAAATGATGCCTCACTACCCCTGAATGCAATTTCAGAGAAACTATCGCTACTCTGGACTGGCCTGAACATGACATTGGTAATAGTTTGACTTCCAATTCATGGATGGAATAACATACATCAAATGTGAAATAATCTTTTTTAACCAGTGTCGATATGAGATTTAAGATTGCTGTATATATCTAGTTTATTACTTCTGACTTCTGTATGGTTGTCCACAGCCTTCTGCTGGTTTTTCTGAAGCTGGGCCGGGGGCAGATGTCACCTATTATATAACTCATTGTAAATTAAATGTTCCTGGTTAAATCACAGATCTTGCTAGAAGCATGCCCTGGGCTTTGTCAAAAATACAAGCAGCTGCTACAATATATTTCTGAGTGATCAAGTTATAACTCCTCTAAATTAAATTTACAGAGCTCATTCACTTTTATTCCAAGCAGTAACCATGGTGTTCGCTTTAAATCATTACAAGTGCAGCAGATATATTGATTACTGCCAGGCCTGTCATTACGAATCTCAGTTTAAGCACTGCTGGAGCGAATTCTAAAGTTTAATTAGCATCCCCGTCTGGTGTTGTAAAACACAAGTCCAGGCATATGGGAAAGAAAAATGAGTTAATGTGAATCATCTTGAAAACACAAAGCCAGCAGACAGAGCAAAGCAGATAGCCGAACTTGTTCTGAATTAAAGTGACTTGCCTTGACGTCTGTACTGCATTATGTAATTGGGTTGGGAGAAAATACTCCATCTTCTCAAGAAGACAACTATTTTCTAGGACAGTTGAGAAGGAGCAAATAGCAGCCATTGGGTCATGGTACAAGTTGACTCGGAAACACATGGCTAGCTGCACTGGCCGTCTCTAGACAGTCACGAACAGAAGTTCCGAGGGACAGGCCCCTGGAGAAACCAACCAGCCGTCCTTCATACCACCAACTCTAAAAAGGAGTTAGAGGGTGATATCTCAGGTGTATCATAGGCACACTGTGGGACCTATGCTCTTAAGTCTGTTACCAAAACACCTGGGTTTAGTCTAGGTCCTGCTGTTCCCTGCATAGAAAGTCAATCACTGAGATGATCATTATTGTCAAGAAAGAAGGGAATATCAGGTGCTACAGCTGGGGAAATGAGAGATCAATCTCTCTGACCACTAAAATTAGGAGTTTATATAGCAGGGAAGAAATGTACCAATGTATGAAAAAACAGGAACTCCAGAGGAGTAAAGAAGCAATTATGATGAGTGAGAGGCCTGGAGTCTCACTGTCTGGATGCAAAGATCTAGTGAGTTTCAGTTCTTTGATACTTTCTCAGAGGCCTGGGGGTCCTTTCCTGAGGAAGGAATTCAAATAAATGTTGAGTTTCAAGCTTTAAGACTAGGAGGGTCAGTTTCTATGTTTATCAAAAACAAAAACTGTAGAACTACTGGGTCAGTTTCAGGTCCTTCATAAATTAGTTCAAACTTTTTAAAATGTAGTCGTATTTCCTGTTCTTACCACCTTTAGGATTCATGAGAAGTACGTCCTCCCCTTGGGAAAGGGAATTTGCTTGGTGTTCACAGTGCCCAACCAGCACCAGGGGAGGGGAACTGGATGGCACCAAAGAATGTCCCACCAAAGTTCCATGCAGAATGCTCAGCCTGACAACTCCAGCCCCAGCCACGCCCTTTGCCTCCCTCCCTCCCTTCTCTGCAGGAGCCATAACTTCAGGGTGCAGGGAATGTCCTCACCATGTCCTGATCCCTACTGTGGAGCCACTCAGTCAACTCCTCTCACCTGATCCACTGTCCCCAGACGCTTGCTGCTTCTCAGCCTTTCAGCAGAGCCCTGGAAGCAGCCTTCTCATCACTGAGCCCCCTGTCAGTGTTCTCTGAGCCTGTCTGGCCTATTGCTTAATGGTTTCTCCTCACCGTGACCCCCTGTGCAGGATCTTCACTTCTCCAGCACCTGCATCCCCCAGACCAGGCCAGCCCATCCCCCTCTGGGCTCTGCCCTTCGCCTTTTCCAAACTTCCCATCTCCCACAGCCTTGCTTGGCTCCTCCGTTGGAGCCCTAGCTCCCAGTTTTCCTTGATGCTGACCAGGCCTGGGTAGAATTTGCAGGGCCTAATCCAAAATGCCCCCCAAACCCACATGGACAGAGAACAAAGGAACTGCAACCTCTGCACCGATGCACTTGGCACCTAGATGAGGGGATGAGCGAGAACCCTCACGAGGTTCCTGCATCACACCAGGAAGAGCCAGCCTAAGGAGGGGGTGGTCGTCAACTACCCTCACCTGGAGATGCCACAGCCAGCGTGCCTGGCTCCAGCATTTCCACACCTGCACTCAATCCCCCATGGGGCAGAGAGCGAGGGCAGAACACAGAAACACAACATCACCCCTCCACAACACATCCTGTTGGGGACTCAGGCTGAGGACAGCCAGGATGCCAGGGCGGGTGGGCAGGGGGGAGCTGGGTCAGACTCGACACAGGAGGCAGCTAAAAACAGTCCTTGGGAGGCCCCGGGAGGCAGACAATGCAGGAACGGAGGCGCGAAGCCCCAGGCACGCTCCACTGCCCACTGGACCTTCCTTACAAAACACACACTCTAAGAGAAAATGAGAATTTCAAGGGACAAGCACGAAACCTTTGGGTTCAGTGGCCCACGCAGACCCCAACTCACCCACCTCATAATTCCCTGGCCTCCTCCAGTCCAACATCCTTCCCCTCCACTGGGGCTTAGCAGCTCCTTCCATAGGTTTTGCTCTGGACCCTGTCAACCCAAGGAGAGAGCCACAGCTCAAGACAAAATCCTGAGCTTGGAGGCTCCACCCAGCCAAGCGAGGTGGAGGCGTGGAGTTCCACTTACCGTGGCGGCTGAGGCCTGAGGCAGGAGGGAAATGCGAGAGTTCCCTGACGCCCTCGCGGGACTTGCAACAAGGGTGCGGCCAGGTGGCCTAAGGAGGGGTGAACTGACCCAGGTTGGAAACAGAGCAGATGGAAAATTCCTGGGCTAATCAGTAGTGGAATTTCACCTGTTAACAGCCACTGCCCTCCAGCCTTGCCAATACAGCAAGGTACTATCTCTAAAAGAAATATAAAATTTGTTTTTAAACAGAAGCTACACCTGTTAGAGGAATCCCTGGTTCTCAGGCCTCTGGTTTAATAAAACATGACTTAAGTGACTACATTTCTTTTTGAGATGGAGTCTTACTCTATTGCCCGGGCTCGTGCAGTGGTGCAGTCTTGACTCACTGCAACCTCCCCCCTCCCAGGTTCAAGCGATTCTCATGCCTCAGTCTCCCATGTAGCTGGGATCACAGGCATCGCCACGGTGCCTGGCTAGTTTTTGTATTTTTAGTAGAAATGGGGTTTCTGCATGTTGGCCAGGCTGGTCTCAAACTCCTGGCCTCAGTGACCTAAGACCTATAACCTTGGCCTCCCAAGTGACTACATCTTAAAGTACATAGCTGGGTACTCACAAGGCACCTATAAGGTTAATGCTTATGGTCTGAAAACAGCTAAATCCCAAGCTCATCACCAATTATAATTACAGAATATCTATGGCCATACTGAACATCTGCCACCAAGCCTGCAGGATGTCCAGATATCCTAGGAGTGCAGCCCACTTTACTTAAAGATAACCTTAATGATCAGGCTTAAAGGATTAATCGTCATCGAGAGCACCAATAACCCCTACCTTTAGTGAGAACATCTTCACATTCTAAGTTTAATTATAGCTCATTATAGCTCCTTAGAGTTTCTTTTTCTTTTTTCTTCTTTTTTTTTTGAGACAAAGTCTCGCTCTGTCACACAGGCTGGAGTGCAGTGGCATGATCTCAGCTCACAGCAGCCTCTGCCTCCCAGGTTCAAGCAGTTCTCCCACCTCAGCCTCCCCAGTAGCTGGGATTACAGGGCCTGCCACCATGCCTGGCTAATTTTTGCATTTTTAGTAGGGACAGGGTTTCACTATGTTGGCCAGGCTGGTCTCAAACGTCTGACCTCAGGTGATCCCCCCCGCCTCAGCCTCCCAAAGAGCTTGGATTACAGGTTTGAGCCACCACGCCCGGCCACAGTTGCTTATAAGTAGAGTCACTAACAAAGGATCCTGCTTTCTGAGCACCCCCCATTGTGATTCTGTAATGGAGTAGTTTCTAATAAACTTGCTTCTTTCACTGTGCTCTGTGACTCACCTCTCTTTCCTGTGAGAGATACAAGAACCCTCTCTTGGGGTCTGGAGGGGGACCCTCTTTTCTGGAAATACACCCACACTGGAGAGAAGGACCTATGGATGCTTCCCCATGAGCCTCTCCTATATATTCTTTCTCCTGCCCCCCTACTGCCCCAAACCTCCTTTTCAACACTATCCAGAGGTGCTGGCCCCTGTGGAGTCCCCCAGCCTGGCAGGGACCTCCCAAACTGTCCTGGAGCTGAGGATAACCACCTTAGGAACAAGTTCATCGGCTTGAGGAACTCTCTCCCTCTCTTGTCCTTCAGCCACAGGCTCTGCCAGCCCCCAGTCCTGGGCCAACAAGGAGCCTCAGCATTCTTCAGTGCTGGCTCCAGACCCCACCTGGCTCAAGACCTCATCCCTCAGAAACTCCCAGGGAGGGCTTCTTGCATGGGGTTCCAGCACTGTGATCTCTGATCAACAAAACAAACAAACCCTGGCTAGTTAAAATGAATGTAAACCAAGAACTAGCAAGAAACAGGTTTTCATGTAAACACTTAAGAAGATATTTTAACAGAAATGAAATCAATGTCTTGGAGAAACCAAAATATAACATGTCAGTTTCTGGTCTCCTGGTTTCTCCCAGGTTTTCCAGCATGGCAATGACTGCCATTTATTTTGTCACCAAAGAATCACGGAAAAGGAAGAAGCTAGGCTTTTTAAGTCCTACATGATTTCAGTGTAAATTGTTTTTAATCACTAAATGCATCTATCTCCTCCTGCAAGACTCCCTGGCTCTCCCTAATTCCTATGAAACTGTGGGGAGAACCCTGGGCTTTGTACCCAGGACTAGGAATGGACAGAGAAGAATCCTACTCTCCTTGAAGCTGCTGTGAAGCAATTGCATCTGAAAAAATAGCTTCCTCAAGCTAAAAAGCTTCTGCACAGCAAAGGAAACAACACAGTGAAAAGATAACCCTTACAATGGGAGAAAATATTTGCAAACTGTTCATCTGACAAGGGACTAATAACCAGAATACATAAGGAGCTCAAACAACTCAATAGCAAAGAATAAAAATAATCTGATGAAAAAATGGGCAAAAGATTTGAACAGACATTTCTCAAAAGAAGACATACACATGGCTAACAGGTATATGAAAAAATGCTCAATATCACTAATCGTCAGAGAAATGCAAATCAAAACCACAATGAGATATCATTTCACCCCAGTTAAAATGGCTTGTATCAAAAGGCAGGCAAAGGGTACAAAAAATCGTTAGAATTAATGAATGAGGCTTAGTATTTGATGGCACAACAGGACGACTACAGTCAATAATAATTTAATTGTACATTTCAAAATAACTAAAAGAGTTTAATTGAACTGCTGGTAACACGAAGGATAAATGCTTGAGGTGACGGATACCCCATTTTCCATGATATGATTTTACACATTGCATGCCTGTATCAAAACAGCGAATGTACCCCATAAATGTATATTAATAATTAAAAATAAAAAAATTTTTAAATAAAAGAATTAAAAATAAAAATAAGTATAAATAAAGGCAGGCAATAACAGATCTGACGAGGATGTGGAGAAAGGGGAACCCTCATACACTGTTGGTGCGAATGTAAATTAGAACAGTATGGAGTTCCACGAGAAACTAAAACTAGAACTACCATTTGGTCCAGCATTTCACTGCTGGGTACATAGTTTTAGTTTTTGTAGTAGTTGTAGTAGTCGTAGTAGTACTAGTTGTAGTAGTAGCAGTGGTAGTAGTAGTAGTTGTAGTAGTCATAGTAACACTAGTTGTAGTAGTTGTAGTAGTACTAGTTGTAGTAGTACTAGTTGTAGTAGTGGTAGTAGCAATAGTAGTAGTTGTAGTACTAGTAGTACCAGTTGTAGTAGTAGTGCTAGTTGTAGTTGTATCAGTAGTAGTTGTAGTAGTAGTTGTAGTTGTAGTACTAGTTGTAGTTTAGTAGTAGTACTAGTTGTAGTAGTAGTAGCAGCAGTAGTAGCAGCTGTAGTAGTTGTAGTAGTCGTTGTAGTAGTAGTAATTGTAGTAGTAGTAGTTACAGCAGTAGTCGCAGCAGCACTAGCAGTAGTAGTAACTAGGTTTTGTGAGTGCTTTGCATGTGCCAGATTCCATCTGTGTTAAATGCTTTACAGTTTAACATGGATAAACTATAGCCAATAGAAAATTTCACTTCGCAATTTTTCCTTCTTTTTTAGCTGCTGAGAAATCTGTCTATGTTTTCTTCCTGGCATGAGGTCCTAAAATCATTTCCAATCCAGCAAGCAGAACAATCCCTGCCAAAGAAGAGAGAAAAACTCTTCAACATCATATATCTGGAGGCGGAAGGAGGGGACATGCCCATTGCTGTGTTAAAGGATTGAGAAGTCACTCAGTGAAGAAGCATGTTGGAATATCTGTACCCAGTGTTTCCCAGACTTATTTGACCATGGAGAAAGTAATTTTTTTTTTCTGAGACAGAGTTTGACTCTTGTTGCCCAGGCTGGAGTGCAATGGCATGACCTCAGCTCACTGCAACCTCTGCCTCCTGAGTTCAAGTGATTCTCCAGCCTCAGCCTCCCAAGTAGCTGGGATTACAGGCACCCACCACCACGCCTGGCTAATTTTTTAAACATTTTTTGTAGAGATGGGGTTTTAGCACGTTGGCCAGGCTGGTTTTGAACTCCTGACCTCAAGTTATCTGCTTGCCTCGGCCTCCAAGTTATCTGCCTCACGCTAGGATTACCGGTGTGAGCCACCACACCCAGCTGGAGCACGTAATTTTGGGCATCACAGATGCCCAAACTCCTCAGTTTATACTTGGGAAAATGCTGATGTGGGCAAAGAGAAGTTTTTGAGTCAGGCTGAGTTTTAATTCTGCCCTTTGGCAGCTGTTCACTGTTGGGCAAGGTACAGTGAGACCTAGGATAATATTACCAACATTTAGTGTGAGGTAAAGAGTAGCTCATATTCAAGACATCTAAACTTCCTGGCACACAATAGATTTCCAGTAATTGACAGCTATTTTTATTATTTCTCAGAAGAAATAGCACCAGCAGTGCTCTAGACAACTCCAAGTCCCTCCCCTTAGGGCATCTCAAACCTCTCCCTCAACACTCTAAGTGCCCTTAGTCAATATATTATTAATAACTCCAATTCTGTCCCTTCCAGAGATGAGGATGTGGTGAAAGAATTGGCCAGGGTGATCACTAAAAAGCCATCCAACGCTCAGGTTCTTTGGAAAACAATTTAGGCAAGGCAGAGCCAGCCCGAAGGCCCAGGTGCTGGGTGGTCCTAGCAGTGCCCTTGGGACCCAGCCAGAAGCACAGAGGGGCTGGAGAAACAGGATTGAGGCTTATGGAAATGATACTATGGAGAACTGCATTGTAGGCTGTAGAGGAAATCCCTTCACTCCAGGTTATTTGAATCCAAATACCTGGAAGCTACTTTACAACTCTAGATAACAGCAAGCACAACAAACACTGGTCTATAAACGATTTCGCCCTGCTCCTGGAGGTTCAACTGACTTCCCTTGACCCACTTTGCTTCCATTTACACATTCATTTTAATATTCCTGATCTATGACTGTATCTGCCTTCTGACCCTTCTCTTGAACTGGTGCATTAGTCCATTTTCACACTGCTGATAAAGACATACCCAAGACTGGGTAATTTAGAAACAAAAAGGGGTTTAAAGGACTCACAGTTCCACATGTCTGGGGAGGCCACAGAATCATGGTGGAAGGCAAAAGGCAAATTTTACATGATAGCAGACAAGACAGAATGAGAGCCAAGCAAAAGGAGAAACCCCTTATAAAACCATCAGATCTTGTGAGACTTATTCACTACCACAAGAACAGTATGGGGGAAACCACCCCATGCTTCAGTTATCCGCCACCAGGTCCCTCCCACAACACGTGGGAATTATAAGAGCTACAATTCAAGATGAGATTTGAGTGGGGACACAGCCAAAGTCTATCAACTGGTTACAACATCTGCCTAGTTTCCTCACCAACTAATGTATAAAAAATAACCTTTAATACATGTTCATTTTTATATCTGTATGGGAGCCATGATTTCACATTTGTGAAAATTACCTTTCAAGAGTACTAAGAGAGGATTTTGTCTCCAGGAATAAACTTTGTGGTCTTTTGTTTTATAAATTAACCATGGGATGGAGTGTGTGCAATTGCCAGAAGGGGAGGGAAGTTGCTTTAGATTTTAAAAGACGTAAGAAACAGAATGACCTAATGCAGTGCTCTCAATTTAGAAATCAACTGTTTAGAGTCATCTTTTAGATAATTGGGAAGATTTAACTATGGACTGAGTGGTAGATTACTACAAAGAATTATCGTTGATTGGGTGTTATATCTAATAATGACAATGAAATAACATAAGAAAATATTCATATTTTTGGCACTAAAAATGTAGGGGTGAAATTGTATGATTTACTGAATTTGTTATAAAATAATTGACAAAAAGGCTAAATGAATAAAATGTGGCTAAATATTGATAGTTATTAAATCTGCATGAGGGGTACACAGGATTTTATTATATTATTGTATTTGTTTTCTCTACTTTTGCAAGTTTAGATTGGTTTTTGTTTGTTTGTTTTGGTTTTGGTTTTGGTTTTGAGATGGAGTCTCACTCTGTCACCCAGGCTGGAGTGCAATGGTGTGATCTTGGCTCACTGCAACCTCCACCTCCCGGTTCAAGTGATTCTCCTGCCTCAGCCTCCCGAGTAGCTGGGATTACAGGCATGTGCCACCACACCTGGCTAATTTTTGTATTTTTAGTAGAGACGGGGTTTCACCATGTTGGCAAGGCTGATCTCGATCTCCTGACCTTGTGATCCACCTTCCTTAGCCTCCCAAAGTGCTGGGATTACAGGTGTGAGACACCATACCTGGCCAGATTGTTTTATTTAAAAAAAAATTATCAGCCCCAAAAAGTTAACTAAAGCAATTCTGCTCCAGGCTCCAGCCCTCCTTGTGTTGCTAATCCAGTTCACTCTCTTGATCACAAGGACCCTCACGCTTGGCTTCCCAAAGTGATAGTAGCTACTCCTGCGTGACTGGGTCCCAAGCGACTTTCAATTTCAGACCTTGATCTGCCAAAACCAGCTCTACCCTATATCAACAAAAAGAGTCGAAATGTGTAAAATATTTGAAGAGATTTATTCTAGGCCAAATATGAGGGACTATGGACCATGACACAGCCCTCAGGAGGTCCTGAGACCATGTACCTAAGGTGGACAGAGTGTGGCTTTGTTTTATACATTATAGGGAGGCATGAGACATCAATCAAATACATTTAAGTAATACACTGGTTTGGTCCAGAAAGGTGGGACAGCTCAAAGGTGGTGGGTGGGAATACTTCCAGCTTTTAGGTAAATTTAAACATTCTCTGGTTTACAATTCGTTGAGTTTGTCTAAAGACTTGGGATCAACAGAAAAGAATGTCTGGGTTAAGATAAAGGGTGGTGGAGACCCAAGTTCTTATTTGCTGAGGGAGCCTTCAGGTAGTAGGCTTCAGAGAGAATAGATTGTAAAATGTTTCTTATCAGACTCGATGTCTGTGTTGATGTTAACGCCACAGAGGTATAATGAGACACGTCCAACCTTCACTTCCTGTTATGGCCTGAAACAGTCTCTCTGTTTAAATTTTAAAAGAACCCTGGTTGAGAAGGAAGTCCATTCAGATGATTTGAGGGCCTTAGAATTTTAGCTTTGGTGTATATCTATAAACGTGTAGGTCCTTGTGTTGAAGATGGGGCCCCCAGTTAAGCTCCCCTTTTCCCCCAGGTATTTTCTTTAAGGAATCTCACAGCCCTTTGCTGCCACAGGACCTGGTTGACACCTCTCTTCTTCATTAGGAGAGATTTCTCTGGCTTTCACTCCAGACACCTTGAGCAGAGTGGTGAAGTCTCTCTGGAGATCTTCAACCCTGAGTCCCATATGCAAATTAACTATCTTCTTCTCTGTGGCCAACAGAGTTTGATCTATTGAAAAGGGCTCCCTGGGCTCTGCTCTCTCTTAAGGTTTAATAAGTAACAGAAACACATAAAAAAGACCGGTACTCTCCTTACTGCATATGCATTTTCTTTCTTTCTGTCCTGTGTATGCCAATCAACACTAAGGATTTTGAACACTAAAAAGATAATGAATCTTGACTTACCCATTTCCCTGATACAGGTATTATCCCATTAATGTTCTATAAAAAGCAATCACTGTAACCATATAACAGGTTCTTCTTTCCCACTGCCTAGACACAGACAGTTTATCAAGACATGGGATTGCATTAGAGAAAGAGTTTAATTCACACAGAACCAGCTGTATGGAAGACTAGAGTTTTACTATCACTCAAATCAGTTTCCCTGAAAACTCAAGGATCAGGGTTTTTAAGGAAAATTTAGTAGCTAGAGGCCAGTGATTCAGGAGTGCTGATTGGTTGGATTGAGATGAAATAAGAGGGTATCAAAGTTGTCCTCTTTCACTGAGTCAGTTCCTAGGTGGGGGCCACAAGACCAGATGAGCCAGTTTATTGATCTGGGTGGTGGCAGCTGATCCATCAAGGATCTGCAGCATCTGCAAAATATCTCAAACACTGATCTTAGGTTTTATAATAGTGATGTTATCCCCAAGAGCAATTTGGGGAGGGTCAGAATCTTGTAGCCTCCAGCTGCATGACTCCTAAACCATAATTTCTAATCTTGTGGCTAATTTGTTAGTCCTACAAAAGCAGTCTAGTATCTAGGCAGGAAGCGGGTTTGTTTTGGGAAAGGGCTGTTAGTGTTTTTGTTTTAAAGTTAAACTATAAACTAAGTTCTTTCCAAAGTTAGTTTGGCCTATGCCCAGGAATGAACCAAAACAGCATGGAGGTTAGAAGCAAGATGGAGTTGGTTAGGTCAGATCTCTTTCACTGTAATAATTTTCTCAAAAAATAACTTTGCAACAGCAGTTTCATTATTATTTCTACAAACTAAGAAAAAATTATTTTAAAAGTCAATGCCATTCCACTACAACTACACTAACTGAGCTATAACAGATTGAGAGATGAGTCATCTGTGTACACGTGGACTTCGGTTTTTAACTCATATTGGAAATGTCATTTCCTTTATTCATCTTATGAACTGACCCCATAAAATTCTTCATATTGAACACTTCTCAACCACGTGGGCTAACAAATCAAAGCAGAAAGTAAAATAATGGTCACTTTCAATCATTTATTTGACCCATGTGATTAAAATAAGCATTGTAAGCCCTGGATTTATATAGCTTTTAAACTTTTCAACAGAGAACTTTTACATACATTTTCCTGTAAGCTTGTTGGACAGGTATTGCTATGCTGGTTGGAAAGCTTCAGAAACAAGGCACAAATAACTAAATATTTTAGATCAAATAATATCAGACAGTATTTGTGTTTAATTTTCAAAATAAATACAGTTGATTCTCAGAATTCATGGTAGTTATGTTCTATAAAGTCACCACGAACACAGAATTAGCAAATACTTCTCCTAGGGGAAATACAGAGTTACAGGTTCCTGCAAGCCCCGGTCACGTTTGTCTCAACTGATCACTATATAACCTTGTTTTTTGTGTTTCTATATAGAGACGTCTTATTTCTTATTTAACATACATTGTTGATTTATCAACATTGAACTCATGGTTAACAGCACTATAACTCATGCCAAAGCAAAGCTTATCTAACACCCATATTTTCCCTGGAAGTTACATCACACAGCCTTTGTGTGCCTAGGAACTTTAAACAGCACACAGCACTCTGCCTGGGAGCCATTTTAAACAGTAAAATCACCAACAGAAAGCACAACAATGCAAAAAAAAAAAAAAGTGACACTTAATAGACCACAAAAAGGACTTTATGTTATGAGAGCTGGCTATATTCTGAATGTTTGTGTCCCTCCAAAATTCATACGTTGAAAACCTAACCCCCAAGGAGATGGCGACTGGGAGGTGGGGCTTTTGGGAAATGTATTAGTCCATTCTTGCATTGCTATAAATACTGGAGACTGGGGAATTTATAAAGAAAACAAGTTTAATTCACTCGCGATTCTGTAGGCTGTACAGGAAACATAGCAACTTCTGCTTCTGGGGAGGCCTCAGGAAACTTACAATCATGGTAGAAGGTGAAAGGGAAGTAGCACATCTTACATGGTGGCAGCAGGGACAAAAGACAGAGAGGATGCTACACACTTTCAAACTACCTTATTTCATGAGAACTTACTCACTATCACGGGAACAGCACCAACAGGGATGGAATAAAACCGTCATGAGATTTCCATCCCCATGATCCAGTCACCTTCCACCAGGCCCCACCTCCAACATAGGGGATTGCAGTTCAACATGAGATTTGGGCAAGGACACAGATCTAAACCATATCAGAAAATGATTAGATCATGAGATCACAGGCCTCCTGTATGGGATTAGTGCCCTTATAGAAGAGGCCCCAGAGAGTTCTCTTGTCTCTTCTGCCATGTGAGGACACAGTGAGAAGACGGCCAGCCTATGAACCAAGAAGCAGGCTTTCTCCAGACACTGCATCTGTCACTGCCTTGATCTTGGACCTTCCAGCCTCCAAAACTGTGAGGAATAAAACATAAAGCAACTGTCAGATTCTAATAAAGCATTCTGAGGATTACAGCAATGAAAAGGCTGCAAAGGCCCAGACTCCTTCACCTTCATGGAAGGAGATAGGTTCTTCCTGGCTGCATTTCTGAGAGCACGTACTTTGTACCCACACCACAGAAGTTCTCAAACTGGTTCTAGGGCAGCTTAGTTTGAGAAAGACTGAATATTATAACATGATCTTGTTGGGATACAGAACATGATACCCCACAATATGGCATTCTGAGTACTTTTTTTTTGAGATGGAGTCTCACTCTGTTGCCCAGGCTGAAGTGCACTGGCACGATCTTGGCTCACTGCAACCCTCACCTCCCAGGTTCAAGTGGTTCTCCTGCTTCAGCCTCTCAAGCAGCTGGGATTACAGGTGCAAGTCACCATGCCCAGTGAATTTTTGTATTTTTAGTAGAGACGGGGTTTCACCATATTGGTCAGGCTGGTCTCGAACTCCTGACCTCAGGTGATCCGCCCACCTTGGCCTCCCAAACTGCTGGGATTACAGACGTGAGCCACTGCGCCCAGCCAGGAATTCCATTTTTAAGGTTTTCTTGGGTCCCTTTGGCCAAGAGGGGGATCCTGTTCAATCAGAGGGGGACTCAGGATTTTATTTTTATTTCACAGATATTTGTAGAATAAATGAATTAGTATGGTCATGGTATCCCTTATGCCAACGTCAATAAGGGATCTAACTATAGGTGAGGTGATAAACTTTCCAATGAGAATGTTTCCCTAGATCTGTCTTTGTTACGTGCCACGTCCATGATTTCCAATTCCTTTGCCCTGAAGAGGCAGGTTTCTAATTCCAAAAGGAAGTCAGAAAAAATGTCAGGAAAAAATAAATTGTGATGGAGAAAAGAAAGAGTAATGGCCTGAATAGAAAGGGATGATAAGTGGAGAGAATAAGAAAAGTTTTGATACTGATGTGTTTATTGATTTTAAAACGCAAAGATACATTTTATGAGAAATGCATACTTGAAGCTAAAATCAGAGAAAGGAGCAAAAGACCCCGTGGTTTTAAATCTAATAGTCTGTGACAGGCAGGAGGAAATCTAACATCTTGAATTGATATGGACCAAAATGAGAGGTAATACATGAAAATGAGTGATTATTTTTCTTCCTAATGTAGTGTCGTGTAATAGAAGTATGATGTGAGCCACACAGGCAATTTTAAATTTTGTAGTAGCAGAATTAGAAAGTAAAAGCAAACAGGTAAAATCAATTTTAATAACATGTTTCATTTCTCAATATGTCAAAAATCATTGTAACATGTAATCAACATGTAAAAATTATTTAATGAGCTATTTGACATTCTTTGCTTTCATGCTAAGTCCTTAAAATGCAGTGTGGGCCGGGTGCAGTGGCTCACGCCTGTAATCCCAGCACCTTGGGAGGCTGAGACAGGCAGATCACGAGGTCAGGAGTTCAAGACCAGCCTGACCAACATGGTGAAACCCCATCTCTACTAAAAATACAAAAATTAGCTGGGCTTGGTGGTGCGCATCTGTAATCTCAGCTACTCGAGAGGCTGAGGCAGAAGAATTTCTTGAATCCAGGAGGCAGAAGTTGCAGTGAGCCGAGATTGTGCCACTGCACTCCAGCCTGTGTGACAGAGCAAAATTCTGAAGTTGCAGTGAGCCGAGGTCACGCCACTGCACTCCAGCCTGGGTGACAGAGCAAAATTCTATCTCAAATAAATAAATTAATTTAATTAAATTAAATGCAGTGTGTATTTTATGTTTGAAGCATATCTCAATTCAGACAAGCCACATCTCAAGTGGTCAATAGCCATGTGTGGCTGGCGGCCACCATATTGGACAACACATGTATGCAACGTTAAGGTGACAAGATTCCTGAATTTTGATTCAATGGCAGATTTATTACATCACTTCCAATTCCCATTTATTAGAAAACATTAGGTCTTCATGGTCCTTTTAGTCTTTCTAAACTTTCAATTCTCCTTTTAGCAAAAGAAAAATAATACTCCACGTATCATTATATTTTGATGTTCAGTGTTACAAAGTACTTATTTCAGTGTCAGACAAAACGTCAAAAAAAAAAAAACTGATTCAAATAAAATAAAAGTCGTGAGAGCCAAACTTGTCCTTAAATCTTCACATGCATATTTACCATCAGCTCCTTGTAGATCTGCATTTCAAGAGGAAATACCAGAATGCAGGAGAGTGACGGTGTCAGGATATCTCAAAACCACTCTAACCTTCTTCTGTGGCTAGGATTGCAGGGAGGTGTTTGGAAGGGTCAGGAGAGCCTTAAGTTTATACTGTACGTCTTACTAATGTCACAGGATCTTCTGAGTGTCATTTCACCAGCCGGAAACCTCTGTGGGTGATGGTGCCATTGCCCGAGTTTGGCTCGGCTGACCAGGCTCATTCCACCCACTTGGCCCAGCACGCTGCGGTCAGCCCACACTGCTGACCCAGATCCCACACCTGCCAAGGGCAAGTCAGCTGCAGAGTGATTAGGGGTGTGTACGTGCACGAGCATGGGGTCTGGCCACTGCGCACAGCCAGGCATGCCAGCTGCTTTAGCGGGATGGGCAGCTCCAGACACCAGCGCAGGCACCAGCTCCATGCGAGGCTGCAGCTGGACCAGACATACTACAAGTGGTTTCCCCTGTGAGCACCAGTGTCTGGACAGAGGACGCAGTAGCTTAGAGACGCCAGGAGCTGTGGAGCCCTAAAGAGGAGCCTCTAAGTCTGGGCTTCCTGAAGGGCCGCAGCTCTTCTCTCTTTCTCATCACCTGCAACTTGGCAAACAGGGGTGCGTGTTTCAACCCTGTTTGTGTTACAGCTCTTTCAGTCCTACCCTTCGGGGTTCCTGAGTTATTGTCCTGCATCCAGGAAGAATGAGATACATGGACAAATGGAGGGTGAGCAAGGTGGAAGAGAGTTATTGAGCCACAGCACAGCTCTCAGGAGAGCCGAAGTGGGTAGCTCCTACCCACAGGCAGGTCATCCCAACATCTGTGCAGCCCTCAGCAGAGAGGAGACCTGGAGTGGGTAGCTCCTGTCCACAAACAGGTCATCCTGACATCTCTGCAGCTCTCACAGAGAGGAAACTGGGATTGGGTAGCTCTTGTCTGCAAGGCGGTCGTCCTGATGTCTGCCTGAGTCAGGTTGAATGTCGAGGGGGGGGGTGTTTATGGGCTCAGAAGGGAGAAAGTGCATGCTGATTGGTCCCTGGATGGCCATGGGCGGGCCCAGAAGCAGCACCTTAAGTTCTCACTCTGGGCTGCAGACTCCACCCGGAACTGACAGCCTTGCCCCCAGGCTTCAGGCTATCCCTGGCTTGAAGGTGGGCAGAAACCTGCCCCTTTTTACCCAGGAACCTGTCTGTCTCCCACCATCAATGTGCCATCCATGGTGCCCAGGCTGTTCATGCCAAGGGGTGCTTTCAGTCTCACATGGAGCCGCCCTCAGCACCTCCCAGCCTCCCTCCCACACTCTTTGTTGCCCGAAGTCCAGAGGGGGCTGAGGCAGCATGTCAGCACTGCCCTGAGCACATGCACACTGGCTGGGTCAACAGCACCCAGGCTTGGCTACAGCTTTGCTCCACATCAGAGCAGGTGTCAGATACGGGGAGAGGCCAGGGAGTGACAGGAGGCACTTCCAAGCCTGTGGGGGGTAGGGCAGGCTTCCCGGGCCCCCAAGAATGCAGAGATGCCGGGGCCTGGAGCTGCAGGTGCACCCGAGAGCCTGGGTTCCCCACCTGTTCCTGGCCCCCAAGAACACAGGAAAACCAAGGCCTGGAGCCTGTTCCCAGCTCCTGCTGGCTTCCTGCTGGGCACAGCCCCGATCACACCCTCCTCCCCCACTGCAGTCGGCATCTTCACAGTGGCCACTCCAGAGGGCCGTCACTAATTCCCCTCTTTCAGAATTACCTTGAAGCCTCAGAGGACCCAGCATTCTGTGAGGGAAGAAAGAGAATAAAAGCTCCCACCCACTCCCAGATTCAGCCCCACAGGCCTTGCATTTCCCAAGTCCCTGCCTTCTGTATCCCATAGAGATTGTTTGCCTTTAACCATGGTGCTCCAGGTGAGCTGGGCTATGGCAGGGTCTCTATTACCTCCATCAACACCTTTCCTTGGCCAACCTCAATAAACAGTCATCTAAATTAAAATAGTGGGCAGCTATACAAACAAAACACACACACACACACACACACACACACACACACACACACACACACACACAAAAAAAAGGAAGTTCCCCTGATCCCAGCTACTTTCCAGAGCTGGCTCTGACGGAGGCCACCAGGTCTAAGAACCAAAGTTCAGTGCCAGCCTCAAAGGATACAAGACAGAGGAAGACTGGCAGGACTCAGAGGCTCCATTCAACTTTGCCCCCCTTAAAGCTACAAGGCAGGGAATGCCTGGGCTACCAGGAGCTGGAAGAGGAAGGAAGGATTCTCCCTAGAGTCTTTGCAAAGAGAGCAAAGCCCTGCTGACACCTTCTGGCTTCCAGAACTGTGAGAGAATGCATTTGTGTTGTTTGAAGATGTTCACGTTTGTGGTGATTTGTGATAACAGCCCTAGGAAACGAACGCACCCATATGTCAGACATTATTAGAGACAGGCATCCTTATGGTTGGATCAGCTGGATCCTGGAAGAATTGAGCTCACCTGGGAGCTCTTACTCCCCCTCGCAGGCAGAAGGGAACTTTGAATGGTGACCAATGTGCGAGGAAATGGTTATTTATATGAAAGCTGTTGGTGGAAAGAGGAATGGGTTAGAACAGTGGTTCCCAAACCTGGTTGATTATCAGAATCCCTGGGGCTATTTTTAAATATCCAGGTTCTTAGGGCTCATCCACAACCTTATAAATCAGAATTTCTAGTTGTACAGCCAATCACTTGAATTTTTAAGGGTCCCCTGCCGTTTCTGCTTGTCGACTTGCTCTTATCTCTATGCCAGGGTGAGAGGGGTTTTACGTCTCTATGACGTGTGTGTAACAGGTGCCATCCTGACCAGAGGAGGGCAGGGACAAGACTTCTGAGCTCTATCACAGCCAGGAAAGCTTGGGTAAACACAACCAACGGATCATGGGAGCCGCTCACACAAAGCTTAAGAGGGGGAAGATGCCTTCTTTTAGGGTTCAAAGCGCATTTCTCATTCTTGAAAATGGACAGCAGATTTATCAGGAGGAGTTGGGAGTGGTCTGTGGAGTGAAGAATTAACCTTGACTGAAGATAGGTTTACTATTTTGTGCCCCATCTTGGGAGGTAGCTTCTAAACCACTGGGATGTTCTGGCTGATAAGAATGCCTTTGTTTACCTAGGGGCTTTGGGTCATGCTAGAGTCTCTTCTAACAGTGAGATTCATCATGGGGGTTTGGGGCCATATGGTATTAATTTGACCTCCTGAGGGGCTAGACACTAAGATCAGCCTTATCAGTGTCAGACATATCTGTATGACCAAACTCCAGTGAAACTTCTGGATGCCAGGCAGGCCCCAGGCAGGTTGGTGATACTCCATATGTCATATCACACATTGCTGCTAAGAAAAATAAGCTTTGCTCACTACGCCACGGGAAGCGGATGACTGAGCGTTCTATGCCTGTCCTCTCCTGGACCATGCTCTATGAACCTTTTTGCATTTCTAATTTTAATCTATCTCATTTCACTGTAATAAACTGTAGCCATGTGGCCGGGTGCGGTGGCTCATGCCTGTAATACCAGCACTTTGGGAGGGCAGGTGGATCACTTAAAGTCAGGGGTTCGAGATGAGCCTGGCCAATATGGTGAAACCCCATCTCTACTAAAAACACAAAAATTAGCCAGGTGTGGTGGTGCACGCCTGTAATCCCAGCTACCTGGGAGGCTTTGGCAGGACAATCAACTGAACCTAGAAGGCAGAGATTGCAGCGAGCCAAGATCACGCCACTGTACTCCAGCCTCGGGGACAGATCGAGACTCTGTCTCAAAATAAATAAATAAACTGTAGCTATGAGTATAACTGCTTGGCTGAGTTCCACGAATCCTAGCAAACTATTGAACCTGAAGCTGATCTTGGAGATATTCCCCAAATCATAATCATAAAGTTTTGTGACTAGTGTTTCTTCACTTAACAATAGAGCATAATTGCATTTGGTATTACTAAACATTTTCCATCATTTCAATGGTCGCATAATATTCCAATATATGGCTAACTCCAAGCTTACTTTGCTATCATTACTGTTTTACTACATTGCTTTATCTCTATTATTGGACCTTTAGATAATATCTGAATTTTCCCTATGGAAATATTGCTGAAAATAGCGTAATTAGAAGTAGATGTATTTATTTATCCATCATTATGACTTTATAATAAATTCCTAGATGTGGGATACTCCATCAAATGGTATGCATATTTGATTCACAACGCCAAAGGGTCTTCCCAATATTCTACCAGTTTACATTCCTCATACCCTTGACAATTCTGTGCATTAGCATTCTTCCATTTCTGCCAAATTAAGAGATGGAAAATGTTATCTGAATATTAGTTTAATTTGCTTTAATTTGTACTTCATTGATTACTAACAGGGGTGGACAGCTTTTTCAGATGTTTTTATTAGTCCTTTGAGAACTCCCTGTGGGATGTGATTATTTAGGAGATTCTTGATCTTTTTTTTCCAGTTTGCACCAATTCACACTCCCACCAGCAGTACTGAGAATTCCTAACTGTGAAGGGCTGTATTGGTGTGAGCTGGACTCACTGGAGCAGACCCAGCAGTGAGGCTAGGGTTTGAAGAGAAGGTCATTTTCATAAGGCAAACTTGCATGTAGTGAGAGGTGGGTATATTTCAGAACCTAAGGATAAAGCAGCTGGGTGGGAGCAGAGGGCGGGTGGGGCTGAGCAAGGAACAGCAGAGATGTGTAGAGGGTCCTCAAGGTGGGAAGACTTGAATCACAGCCAGACCACTTATTCTGTGGGCAGCAGTAAGCCACAAGGTCCCTATGCAAGGGAACAATTTACAACTCTTGACTTCCTTGCTTGACCAAATATTTAAATTTTCAACATGTGTGGTATTGCTAAAAAGTCTGTTTTAATTCTTATCTTCCACACACCCAGTCTCCCAAGCCTCCATCTGTTCAACTCTGCTCCTTAAACACACATCTACATCACAGCACCTACACCACCAACAATACTACCATGGTATGTACTACACACACATACACACACTCACACACACATATACACATACACACACGCACACATATACAAACATACGCACTCACACATGCACACACAACATACACACACAAGCACATATATACAAACACACACAACACACACTCACATACACATATACACATACACTCATATACAAACATATACACTCACACATATACACATACACACACATGCACACATACACACTCACATACATACACACAACATATACACACACAGACACACATACATACACGCACATACAACACACCACATACATGCACACATACACATACACATTCACACACAATACACACCATACACACTCACATGTACACATACACAAACACACACAGATGCATTCACACACATGCGCACACATGTACACATCACAGATGCACACATGCACATACACACACATGTACACATATACACACATACATACACGCTGACATACACACATGCACAAACATACGTACATAAACATGCACAAACATACACACATGCATAAGCATACTCATGAATGCACATGCATACACACCTACATACACACAGCATGCATACATATACATAAGCACATACATACATATGCCTACCCACCCACTTTGCCATCCAGTGGGCCCTTCTAGCTTGAATGTCCTTGTTCCACTTTTTCACCTTTAGAATAAAGATACCTTCTTTATTCTAAAGGTGCAGGATAAAGTCCTGCGAACCTTTAAGGCCACAATCTTCTTCTTCATATCCTTGGGAACTCAGTTACAAGCTGTACCACAATGTGTCTGTTTCCTTATTAATCTACCTGCTGACCAAAGATTAAGACCAATTGTGTTTTGTGGTTGTCATAGCCATCAGCAACCGACCTTCCCCAGAACTCTCCAGGCCTTAGTGGTCTGATCTGAGGGTCCCTAGACAAGCTTTCCCCTTGAGAATTTCATACATGTACATTTGCCCAGAAACCAGAAATTCTACTTCTTTTGAATCTCAGTGGGTTTTCATTTTCTAGCTTCTCCTAATAAATTGAAAGTGCCCTTACTGTCAATCTCTCATCAGCCAACCTTCTGATCATTGGCCCATATCTGAGTGGTGATCAGATAACAGCTCAGCCTTGCCTTAGTGCAGGTAAGTCGGGCAGGGACAAAAGGACGTGCCCACTAGGACTTCACCTGTGTTGCTGCTTCCTGACGGCAGACTCTGAAGGGAGGGTAATACACGCCAACAACTGGAATCAAAATTTAATCTGGAGTCTGGGCGTGGTGGCTCATGCCTTAATCCTAGCACTTTGGGAGGCCAAGGCAGGTGGATCACTTGAGGTCAGAAGTTGGAGACCAGCCTGGCCAACATGGTGAAACCCCATCTCCACTAAAAATACAAAAATTAGCCAGGCATGGTGGCACGTGCCTGTAGTCCCAGCTACTCAGGAGGCTGAGGCACTAGGATCGCTCGAACCCAGGAGGCAGACGTTGCAGTGAGTTGAGATCACACCACCACATTCTGGCCTGGGCAACAGAGCAAGACTCTGTCTCAAATCAAAATCAAAATAATAATAATCTGGAAAATTGCTGCAGAAGTAGCTCCAGCATGCATATTGGGCCCTGGGTTTCAATTCTCAATGCATCATATTAAATGTCTCCATCCTCTTTACACTAACCTGGATGAAAAAGAGAGAACTGGCATCCTGCGGACAGTAACTGTTGAGAAAATCTTGAGATGTATTTATTGATAAACCCCGGCATCCCAGTGAATCTGTTGTCTGTTGGGCCAGTTTTTAGTAACTCCCATGTCTTCGTCTTAAATCAAACACATTTCACAGTTTACTTCTGCTCTCCATCCTGTTCCCCCTCTTTGTTCTTCCTGCAGAACTTTATCCATGGCCTATAGACTCTCAGTCCCTCCCTCTCATAGTCCCTTCCCCCATGGTGTCTGTCACTCATGGCTCTTTGTGCAGGCATGTGCATTGCCGTGTGATGCAATTCCCTCACCTTCTCGCGAAAACACACACAAAGCCAAGTGGAATCTATCATCCATGCTTGTCAGAAGCAGGGAGGCCTCTGTGCAACTCTCCTCTGGGTTACAGAAAAGACATAAACATGAAAAATGTGCTTTTAATTGTATTTGCTTGGACTCCTACTCAAGTCTATTCTTAAAAGCCGGGAGAAGGACTCATTAACAGCAATCGTAGCCCCACAACCAGCACTGAAGCAACAACAAGGATCCATGGTTCTAACTTTTCTTCCTAAAAACCTCTGGAGTCAGCCCGGAAGAGACCATCCAACGGGTGGGGTGATTAAGTCAATTTCCGGGAAACAAGCCAACAGGTTGCTTTGTGGTTTAAAACAAAAACGTTGATTAAATAGAGTGTTGGGAACCCTCTTGTCCAAAGCCCAGTTCCACGGCACTCATACTAAGATGCTTCAATTCAATTCTGCAAATATTTATTGAGCACCTGCTTTGTGGCAAGCACAGTGCTTGGCGCTGGAGCTAAAAATGAGTGATAGAGCCTCTTCTCTCTAGAAGCTCATCCTGACAGGCAGACAGGACACACACTAAGTGACTGTATTACTCAGGAGCCTATAGTAGGTGCTAATTTAAGGGTTCAAACAGAGGTGCAGTGGGGGAAAGACAGAAAGGAAACAGTAATCAGAGAGGCAGTGGAGTTTAGGAGACAGAAATTTGAACCCAGAGCCAGTTGACTGGCTCAACGCTCAACCATTTGATCTAATCTCCTTAATCCTCATCTTCCTCACCTGTAATATGAGCATAATTCTAATCATGTCTTTATTGTGTTGTTCTTGAAAGGATTTTTAAAACAGTGGATGTGTCCTCAGCACAGTGTCTGGCATATAGTAAGTGTTCAGCATAAATATTAGACATTAGGGCAGAACACAATAACTTCTTTCAATATTATTGTAATAGGATTTTCTGTGACCTCTGAATGTTAATTTTGGAAATGTTCTTTTTTTTTTTTTGAGATGGAATTTTGCTCTCATTGCTCAGGCTGGAGTGCAATGGTGCAATCTCGGCTCACTGCAACCTCTGCCTCCCGGGTTCAAGCAATTCTCCTGCCTCAGCCTTCCAAGTAGCTGAGATTACAAGCATGCACCACCATGCCCTGCTAATTTTTTGTCTTTAGTAGAGATGGGGTTTCAGCATGTTGGTCAGACCAGTCTCAAACTCCTGACCTCAGGTGATCCACCCACCTCAGCCTCCTAAAGAGCTAGGATTACAGGCTTGAGCCACCGCGCCCGGCCGGAAATGTTCTTAATTATGGAGGAATCTCAAAGGACTATGCTAAGTGAAATAAGCTAGACACACACAAAAAAACAAATATTGTATGATTCTACTCCCATGAAATAGCTAGATTGGCAAATTCATAGAGACAGAAAGCAGGACAGAGGTTACCAAGGACCAGGGTGGGTGTAGGGGGTGGGAATGAGGACTTAAGGCTTAATGGGTACAGTTTCTGTTTGGAGTGATAAAAAAACTTGGAAATAGATAGTGATGATGGCTATACAACATCGCAAATGTACTTATTGCCACTGAATTTTACACTTAAAAGTGGTTAATAGGGCAAATTTTTATGTAACATGTAGATTTAAATAGATAGATATAGATAGATGACAGATAGATAGATCTAACTACAATGAAAACATTTGTTTTTGGTTTTCCATTGTGGAAGGAACATACATGCTGGTAACCATCTTCTTACAGAATAAAGGTTTTCTTTTCGTACACCAAGTCAATTCCCATAATGGGCACTGCAGGATTTTGGTCCTAGAGAGTTGTCCATTATTCCCGTGGGTGGCCTGCACCGGCTCTTGCCTCTGGCCCTTCCCCCAGAGTCCCAGTTAAGAATGATCTGGACACTCTCAAACCCAAGCTCTTTCAAAGGTGGTGCTGCTAGTTTCATTTAAACGGGCAGACATGTATACATATGAGGATGCTGCAGAGCCCGAGAACCTTGCACAGAACTGTGTGCTTCTGCAAGCCTGGGATTCGGGAGAATGAATGCAGCCTCCTCTGAGACAGAAAGAATGGAAAATGTGCTTCTAATCACACCTGGGCCAGTTCACCCTTGGGCACTGTCATGGTTAACTTTATGTGTCAAGTTGACTGGGCCACAGGATGTCTAGACATTCAGTTAAACATGATTCTGGAAGGGTGTTTATCTGCAAGGGTGTTTCAGGATGAACTCAACATTTGAATTGGTGGACTGAGTGAAGCAGATTGCCCTTCCGAATGTGGTGGACATCATCCAGTCAGTTGAAGGCCTGAACAGAACAGAAAGGCTGAGTAAGAAATTACTCCTGCTTGACTGCCTTCTAATTGGGACATCAGCTTTTTTCCTGCCTTTGGACTAGAACTGAAACATCAGTTCTTCCTGGGTCTCCAGCTGCCAACTCCCTCTGCAGATCCAGGGACTTGAGGGCTCCCTAACTGTGTGAGCCAATTCCTGATGATAAATTTCTGTCTCCATGTATACATCCTATTGATTCTGTTCCTCTAGAGAACCCCGAGGAATACAAACATGGTTTATGTCTGAAAATGGAGCATATCTCCCCCGCAGGCTGGGTTTGGGGTAACTTTTCTCCAAAGTCATGACCTAAATGAAAAATAACTGGGCCGAAAGAAAGTTCATCAAAAGGATAGACTTTTTGGAATTTTTCCTTTAAGCCTCTATTAGTTTCTTAAAGCTAAATGAATTGGAATATCACAAAAAGTAATTTTTATGCTTTTCTGATAAATCCAGAAAAGGTATGAGGTTGTCACAGGGTATGCATATATATAACCAAAACCAAATATATATATTTAACCAAATATATATATATATATATATGTATATATTTACATTTATATATAAACACACTGTCCTTCGGAAGCCCTGTGACACTGTGTAGTCACTTACCACTCCAAATCCCTCTCTCTTTAAACACCTCTAATAATGCTTCCAGCTCCACAATTCCAAAATAAAGTTCTATGAAATTTATACTAAATGACAATAGAAATAATGACGTATTTGTGACTGTGCATCAGTTTACAGATTTATAGATTCATCACTCAAAGCTTGATATCGGTGTCTACTGATATTTGGTAGCAGCGGGTATCTCAGTTTTTAAGGTTTCCTGATTCTGGCTACAAAGCTTATGTGCTTTATGTGAGATCTAATATTTTTACTTTTTAAATTTTTATTTATCACTTATTTTTTAAGAGACGGGTCTTGCTATGTGGCTCAGGCTGGAATGCAGTGGCCAGGCACAGGTGCAATCGTAGCACACTACAGCCTCCAACTCCTGGGCTCATGCCCTCCTCCTGCCTCAGCCTCCTGAGCCACTGAAACCAGCTTCATGAGATCGAACTATAACCATGGATTTCCACATTTTTTTTATGAAAATGCTATTTAAAAATATAGGGAGATAACTTTAGAACTTTCTCTTGATAGATTAGCAATTTCTAATCTTATCATCAAATTTTAATTATAACATTTATGGCAAACTCTATGTGACTATCTGTTGGAAACTATACCTCTCCCAGAATGGCACAGGAATTCCAGTCTTCAGACTCACTTTCCTCCTGGAGCAGGGATAAGGGTCCCTTAAGGGGAGGCCAAGAATCATCACTGGGAAAAAGTGAGAGTCATGTAGGGCTAGAAATATGATTTGGAACAGCAGGAGCCAGTGGTTCCTTCAAAGTCCTCAGCAGGCAAGTTCACAAGGTCAGGGTGAAGACTTCACTCCCTTATGGTTAAATAGAGCAGCTTCAGTGAAATTACTGATGAGAATGTGATGGGGCTTCTGTGCCACAGAAGGAGCTCACACACATGACAAACAGGGACAGCATGCCACCACGTTTCTCCTGACGACATGTGTGATGGGGCTTCCCACGCCTTCTGTAATAGGGGAGTCTCATTCTCATTATTTGACTAGAGCCCACCACAAAGATGGGAGAAAATGGGCAGCATGGAGACTTATCCTGCAGCTGGTGAAACACAGGTCCTCTCCAAGCCGCCATGACCCCAAACTTAGGAGGTAACCGTCATCATCTGAAAATCCATGATCTCATGATGTGCCGGGGACACCTGCTGAGGGGGAGGAGCAAGTGAGGACCATGCCAGGGATGAGGTGAAGTAAGAAAGAGAGAAAATTGTTCTGGGCAGCCAGGGAGGCCCTCCCCGTCCTGCCCTTTGGGTGAGATCACCAGCCACTTCACATCATTCGGAGAACATGAACACCTGGATGTCACAGGTATGAATCTGCACAGGCCAGAGACTCAGGCGTGTGAGAAAAGTGTAACCAACTTTATTTCTATCTGGAGCCCTGCGTGCTGCCTGGTAGCAGAAATGTAATCCGGTCACTTACTGGTAAATGTTGCCATTCCAGATGATACTCAGTCAGGTTTTGGGTCTTTGCTCTCTCCATCTTTCTCCCCAAGGTGGGGTCTAAGTTTTTGTTTGTTTTTGAGACAGAGTCTCACTCTGTCGCTCAGGCTGGAGTACAGTGGCATGATCTTAGCTCACGGCAACCTCTGCCTCCCAGGGGCCAAGCAATTCTCCTGTCTCAGCCTCCCGAGTAGCTGGGATTACACGCACCTGCCACCACACCCAGTTAATTTTTATATTTTTAGCAGAGACAGGGTTTCACCATGTTGGCAAGGCTGGTCTCAAACTCCTGACCTCAGGTGATCTGCCTGCCTCGGCCTCCAAAAGTGCTGGGATTACAGGCGTGAGCCACTGTGCCTGGCCAGTGGGGTCTAAGTCTTGGGACTGCTTATATGGCATCCAGGAGTCAGTGGGATAGAAATGCCTACTTCATGGCCATCCCCTATCTCCTGCTGGCCTCTGCTGGTGATGTGTGATGTCTCACCAGGTCCCAGTCATGAGATCATCCCCAAGCTGGCACTGTCTGAGGCAAAACCATGTTCTTATCAGATCCCAGGTTGGGTGGAGCCCTGTCATCGCTGCCACCACAGTACTTTGCATAATAAACCATGTGCACTTACTCATGGCCACAAGAAGGTGTGGCCCTTCTCCCTCATGCTCTCAGAGGATACAGCATCATCTCTGTCACCCCTGACAGCCGTCGGTTTCCAGGACACAGTGTGAAAGAGCATCTGCAAGATTACTTCCTCTAAGACTATGCTTTCAGGGATCATTTCTGCAGCTCATTACTAGAGAAGTTTCCCTGAACGTGTAGAGCACTGGAAACCATGAGGAGAGGCGCAGTTTTCACTCCTGAGCGTGAAGCCAGCTCTTGGTGTTGCTTCTCTGCAATTGCCACTTAATTAGATGGTTGGCTTCATTGACCAATAAATGGCATGGATCATTTAATCTAAGATGTTGGCAGAGATAGCAGTAGCGGAGGTGCATAGTGGTGTTTTGTTTTTTTGAGACGGAGTCTTGCTCGGTCATCCAGGCTAGAGTATAGTGGTGCGATCTCAACTCACTGCAACCTCTGCCTCCCGGGTTCAAGTGATTCTCCTGCCTCAGCCTCCCAAGTAGCTGGGACTACAGATGCCCACCACCATTGATGATTGCTCTTCTCTTTCTCTGGGAAAGTAAGAGGGAGAGGATGCAGTCTGAGAGGTTCCTAATAAAAAAAAAGTTGTTAATTAAAAAAAAAGAAGATTGCTTCCTCCATATTCCAGATAGAAGCAGCAAGGGGACTTTCCCCTCCAGACTTTCATCTTCCCTGGACATTGCCTGGACCAGGCAGTACAGCGCCCTCTGCCCTCCAATCCCTAAACAATCAAGGGCTCTGTCTTACGTTGTCATCGTGACACAACACCAGGCTGGGTGGTTTATACAACACAGTCATATTTTCTCATAGCACTGGAGGCTGGAAAGTCCAAAATCAAGGTTCCCATGGGGATGGTGTCTGGGGAGAATGCCCTCTTTGGGTTATAGATGGTCCCTTCTCACTGTGTCTTTACATGGGGGCAAGCGGACAACTCTTCCTCTTCTAAGGACACAGTCCTATCAGATTAGGCATTAATCTTAATTACCTCCTAAAAGTCATGTCTCCAACTATGACTACATTGGGGGTTAGGACTTCAACATAGGAAGTGTGGGAGAATGCGGTTCAGTCCACAGCAGGCTCTCACTGAGGCACCTGAACCAGAGCGACTCCATCTTGAGTGAGAGCTAGGAAAAACGAGGCTGGGAATTGCTGGGCTGTACACCAGCAACTTAGGTACCCCTAGCTTCTAGATCTTGATAGTTAAGAGAATAAGTTGCTAATGTTTACTAAACAGACCCAGACTTGGGAGTGTCCTGATACCCCGACATCTTGAGAACAGACACATTCCTAATTTTGCTTTAAAGGTTTATATTGATTCTCACAAAATATAGTAATCAAGAAAATTAATCTTTAATCACAAACCCTTGTGGCAGAGCGCATCTCCCCCATGATCTTTTTTTATCCTGTCTAGAAATAAGTATTGTACCCAGAGAGGATGCGTTCCTCCTCTTACTTTGGGGTACACCCTACTCTGTCTATGGAGTAGCTGTTCTTTCACCACTTTCTTTTCTTTTTTCTTTTTTTTGAGACAGAGTTTTGCTCTGTCGCCTAGGCTGGAGTGCAGCGGCATGATCTCGGCTCACTGCAACCTCCGCCTCCCAGGTTCAAGAGATTCTCCTGCCTCAGCCTCCCAAGTAGCTGGGACTACAGGTGCCCGCCACCGCACCCAGCTAATTTTTTGTATTTTTAGTAGAGATAGGGTTTTACCATGTTGGCCAGGATGGTCTCCATCTCTTGACCTTGTGATCCACCTGCCTCACCTTCTCAAAGTGCTGGGATTACAGGCATGAGCCACCTCGCCTGGCCCACTTTACTTTCTTAACAAACTTGCTTTGGCTTTGCACTGTGGACTTGCCCTGAATTCTCTCTTGTGCAAGATCCAAGAACCCTCTCCTGGGGTCTGGATGGTGACCCCTTTCCTGTAGCACCGTCACTTCCTCTCTTCTGCAGCTGGGCCATGGATGCAGGAATCCCCAGCGTCCAGGCTGAGGTTCCTCAATCTGCTTCCTCCCCGAGCTGGGGATCTTGACCTACCCCTCTAGGGCAGGGCTCAGCCCAGTTCGTTGGAACGCAGCCAGGAGCACTGCTTTATGATTGTGACGGCTGCTTTCTCCCTACAACGGCAATGATGGGGAGCTGCCACCAAAGCTGTGTGGCTTGCAGAGCTTCAGGTATATACTCTCTAGCCTTGTTACGGAGAGAGGGTGTGGACTTTGCTCTCTACCAGGATCACTCGGACGGCCACCTCTTCTTTGCTAAGTCTACTCTTAATGCCATGCTCTTCCCTTCACATCTGGCTCTAGCAAGTCATGCCTTTTCTCTCAGAGTCTCTCCTATCAGTTTCAGGGACCTGTTTTGAAATTCAACAAAAAGTGTAAGGATGGCTGCATTCCTGTTCCAGCAGTCCTAGGACAGTGACTTCTAAAAGTCCTCACAGCTGCCTGAAGGGTAGACTTGAGAATGGGTTTATAGAATCTCAGAGGGAAAATGAATATAAATATATATCAAAATATCCAGTGTACAATTATAATGAAAGGGGGCATCTGTGTCTGAGGGTTCTGTCCCAAGGGCAGTGGAGCTGAGGACAGCATGAAAACTCTGGGAAGGTGGGGGAAAGCAGTAAGGGAAAGGCTCGCTTTTATATTGTTTTTGATTTTTTTCTTTCTTTTTTGTAATTGAGACAGAGTCTCGCTCTGTCACCAGGTGCCAGGCTGGAGTGCAGTGGCACAATCTCAGCTCACTGCAGCCTCCACCTCCCGGGTTCAAGCAATTCTCCTGCCTCAGCCTCCTGAGTAGCCGGGATTACAAGTGTGCACCACCACGCCCAGCTAATTTTTGTATTTTAGTAGAGATGGGGTTTCACCATGTTGGCCAGGATGGTCTTGATCTCTTGACATCGTGATCTGCCCACCTCAGCCTCCTAAAGTGCTGGGATTACAGGCGTGAGCCACCGTGCCCGGCTGTTTCTGATTTTTTAACCATATAAAATACATTACTAATTTTTTTAAAAATGGCCAGATATGGTGTGGCTCACGCCTGTAATCCCAGCACTTTGGGAGGCCGGGGCAGGCAGATCACTGGAGGTCAGGAGTTTAAGATTAGCCTGGCCAACATTGTGAAACCCCGTCTCTACTGAAAATACAAAAATTAGCTGGTCATGGTGGTGAGCACCTGTAGTCCCAGCGACTTGGGAGCTGAGGCAGGAGAATCGCTTGAACCCAGGAAGGGGAGTTTGCAGTGAGCCAAGATCACACCACTGTGCTCCAGCCTCAGCAACAGAATAAGACACCATCTCAAAAAAGAAAAAGAAAACTGATGGCAATAGTTGAATAAAATGGCAGCAGAGCAACATGAAAAAAACACACATGAAATTAGATCAAAAGAGAGCCCATGGAGACTTCTCTGGCACAGGTCGCAATCAGTAAATAAGCCCTGGCCTCACCACTTCACAAGATGCCAAGCTCTGGTCCACCATAGACCGCACCTAAAGGGCGTGGAGTGCTATTATCTCATCTGAGGCTGGGGAAGTCTGCACTCGATCGTATGTACTCCTACATAATTGTCAAACAGATCTGTGCAGCGGTGTCAAACAGATCTGTGCAGCGGTGTCTGCACAGTGCTCAGCAGTTCATGGAGGTTTATTTTTATTTATTTATTTAGGAACAGAGTCTCACTCTGTCATCCAGGCTGGAGTGCAGTGGTGCAAGCTCAGCTCACTGCAACCTCCGTTTCCCAGATTCAAGCGATCCTCCTGTCTCAGTCTCCCGAGTAGCTGGGACTACAGGCGCGTGCCACCACACCCAGCTAATTTTTGTATTTTTAGTAGAGACTGGGTTTCACCATGTTGCCCACACTGGTCTCAAATTCCTGGCCTCAAGTGATCCATCCACCTCAGCCTCCCAAAGTGCTGGGATCACAAGCGTGAACCACTGCACCAGGCTGGGTCCAGGGAGGTTTAGAGGCCACCATGGAAGAGGGGAGAAAACACAGAGAACACCCTCTGTATCTGCTTCCTAGGTGTGCCAGAACAAAGACAAATTTATTGTCTCACAGTTCTAGAATCTGAGAAGTCGAATATCAAGGTGTTGGCAGGGCTGGTTTCTTCTGAGAGCCATGAGGAAGAATCTGTCCAGTCTCTCTCCTCTTCCCATGGTTTGCTGGCTGTCTTTGGTGTTCCTCTGCTTATAGAAGCATCCCCCTCAATCTCCATCTTCATCCTCCCATGGCGTTTTCCCTGTACACATGACTGTGCTTATACTGCCCCTCGCCTTTTTTCTTTTTAAGACAGAGTCTCACTCTGTTGCCTCCACTGGTGTGCTGTGGCACAAACTCAGCTCACTGCAACCTCCAGTGATTCTCCTGCCTCAGCCTCCCGAGTAGCTGGAACTACAGGTGTGAGCCACCTCAACCACCCCTGACTAATTTTTGTATTTTTAGTAAAGACAGGATTTTACCATGTTGGCCAGGCTGGTCTCGAACCCCTGACCTCAAGTGATTTGCCCACTTCAACCTCCCAAAGTGCTGGGATTACGGGTGTGAGCCACATGCCTGGCACTTCCCTCCTGTATAAGGATATCAGTTATGTCGGACTGGCGCCCACTCTCATGACTTCATCTTAATCAATTACATCCGTAACAAGTCTATTTCCAAATAAGGTCAGGTTTTAAGGTACTGGGGGTTAGGACTTAAACATATGAATTGGGAAGGAGGGGGGGGCAATCCCAGCTACTCAGGAGGCTGAGGCAGGAGAATCGCTTGAACCCAGGAGGCAAAGGTTGCAGTGAGCTGAGATTGCACCACTGCACTCAGCCTGGGCATTGGAGCAAGACTCTGTCTCAAAAAAAAAAAAAAAAAGAAACAAACAAATTAGGGGATGTTTAATAGTGAAATAAATTGGATTAATGGGAAAGGTGAAGCCAGCTCAAATTACACAGGCCCATTACCCTAAGGCCAAGCACTCTTCCCTGGGGTCTTTCTGCAGGGTATGAGTGTGAAGCAGTCTGCACCACCCCACGCTGGCCGCATGGACTTAATCGTGGCATCTGAGTCTGCTTCTGCTTTTCAGTCTGCCTGGCTGGGATCCTGAGTTCTGCCTGTGTATCTCCACACTTTCCCCTGTAGAAGCCTCTTTCCATCGCCAAGCAGCTAGCTACAGTCCTGCTGCGAAAGGATGGGACACTCAGGATCTAGGAAATGAGCGCTTCCAGACACCAGGTTGAATTGCTTGAAACTGAAACTAGACTCCATCAAGCTCAAGTTCATCACATCCCTTTGGGCAGCCAGCTACCACCCACCCTACTACACCCATACCCATCAGATCCCATCTACCCTGGCCAGAGCACTGAATTTCAGCAACCCTACCCCATACAGCAACTAACACTGCAATTTCTTTAAACATTCGATGCACTTGAATCAGAAATTTAATTTCTGAAAACCACGTTCACACAATTTGTCAAGTCACGTAAGCCGGGAGAAGAGAAATCCACCTGTAGCAGAATAATTTTATGTGTGTTTATTTTAAATGAAGGAGGAGAAAGCTGTTTCCGATTTCAGGCTTTCTTGGGAGTCTTATCCTAATAATTTGGGCAAATGACTTGCATCTAGATAGCAACAAATCTATTTCTTCTTTGTTTTGTTTTTTTGTTTGTTTTTTGAGACAGAGTCTCGCTCTGTCTTCCAGGCTGGAGTGCAGTGGCACAATCTTGGCTCACTGCAACCTCTGCCTCTCTGGTTCAAGCAATTCTCCTGCCTCAGCCTCCTGAGTTGCTGGGATTACAGGCGCATGCCACCACATCCTGCTAATCTTTTGTGTTTTTAGTAGAGACGGGGTTTCACCATAGTAGCCAGGATGGTCTCACTCTCCTGATCTCATGATCCGCCTGCCTTGGCCTCCCAAAGTGCTGGGATTATAGGCGTGAGCCACTGCGCCCAGCCAACAGGTCTATTTCTGATAAGTAACTCACAGTGAAAAACACTAAGGCCCTACCATTTGTGATTTGAAGTGAACTACGTGCCCTGCTGGAGGGAGTGTCATTATGCAGCTGCCAAGCTAACCAACAAAACCAGAAGGTCTCCAGAGACGTTTCTAACCTTGGTTCCAATTCCTCAGATGAACTTGCCTGACTCTCACTGTGGAAAACTCCAGAGGCCTTTTGTCTGTCCTCTGCCCAAGTCTGGCGGGGGTAGGAGCACAAGGCAACCCTCCCCAGGTGACCAGCTGTCGCCAGAAGACAATATGGCACCAGGTGGTCTTTCCCGAATCCTTGGAGAGGCAAAGTGATGGCCAAGGGTTTCCTCTGAAGTTGCCATTGGGACAGGAGTGAATACAAAGTCCTTCTTTGCGATTTTGACCTTCGCTGACCTTGATTATTCAACTTGACTTTCCCTGGGTCCATGTCATCCCTTTAAGAGCTTTATTCCCATTTACCATCCTCTGGGCACACAGTTCAGCATAATTTTATTTTTAGTCCTATGTCTAGAGACTAACTTCGAGCTAATGTTCCCAAAAGGTTATAAATTCCTACTGAAATGTATATGGTCATAAATTTTCCTTCCCTTCTGTTTCAAGGCTGTTGCCTCCAGAATGCTGTTTTCAACTTTCGCAGTCCCAGCTTTTCTCTCTTTTGCTCAAACCCTTTTCAGTTCGAATCCACAGGACACCCACAGTTAAGTCACCCTTTGTCAAGTGGATGAACACTCACACTTGCATTTTTCTGGAGCCACCAAGCATATCAAATCCTGTGTGAAAAGAGTTCCCAGCTTTCTCTCCGGCTGCCCCAGATGACAGAAGGGGGTCTTCATTGAGAGACCCTCTCTCAGGGCAGCTTCACTGAGGCCACATTTCCAGTTCCAGGGCTGTGTGCTACTGCCGGAAAGCCGCAGAGAGCAGGTCACCGTGGGCGGACACACATCCCAGAGGGGCAGCACAGCAAGACCTCCCTCTCTGTCTCTGCAGATGCCTACTTGAAGACCACAGCCACACAGTGGACTAAATTAGAGAGTAGGCACTCCAACTTCCCTAAGGACAGACACTGCAGAACTACAGGGTATCTGCCGTATTTATGGCCTCCAAAATGCTTTGTGATCTATAGAAATCGATCTTCTTCACTTCTTCCCTTCATCTTTCCTTCCATGGCTGTAAGACTTCGTTTCCCACAATTGGCACTGAATGAAAAAGGACTCCTATAAAAAGAGGGAGACAGCCAATTGGACTGCAGTGCAGAGCAATCAGATGAATTCAGCTCTGCTAAAGGAGAGGACGCAGAGACAGGCGGGCCCAGGAACCCAGGGCCATCTGTTAGTGTGAGAGTTTACTCACCCAGATGTTGAGAGCCTGTTGTTGTAAGGTGAGCTTAGGAATCAGAGAGGAATGTGGCTGTCAAGGAACTATGTGTTCTGGCTACTTTTTTTTTTCTTTTGAGACAGAGTCTTGCTCTGTCACCAGGGTGGAGTGCAGTGGCATGATCTCGGCTCACTGCAACCTCTGCCTCCTGGGTTCAAGCAATTCTCTTGCCTCAGCCTCCTGAGTAGCTGGGACTACAGGCGCGTGCCACCACGCCCAGCTAATTTTTGTATTTTTAGTAGAGACAGGGTTTCACCATGTTGGTCAGGATGGTCTCGAACTCCTGACCTCAAATGATCCACCCGCCTCAGCCTCCCAAAGTGCTGGGATTACAGGAGTGCGCCACTGCGCCCAGCTGTTTCTGGCTTTTTATGAGCTATGTGACCTGAGATAATTACTCAACATCTTGAGCCTCTGTTTTCTTATCTGACAAATGGGAAGAATTAAACCCATCAATACACATCTTTCTTGTAATGATCCTTCCTGAGGAAGGATCAAAGTGACTACAAGTGACTACAAACATTAGTCATTATTTGTATTAAAAATAAACTTCTGGGCCAGGCACACTGGCTCACACCTGCAATCACAGCAATTTGGGAGGCCAAGGCAGGCAGATCACTTGAGGTCAGGAGTTCAAGACCAGCCTGGCCAACATGGCAAAACCCCATCTCTACTAAAACCACAAAAAATTAGCTGGGTGTGGAGATGCACGTCTGTAATTCCAGCTACTCGGGAAACTGAGGCACAAGAATCACTTGAACCTGGGAGGCCAAGATCGTGCCATTGCACTCCAACTTGGGTGACAGAGTGAGACTCTGTCTCAAAAAACAATTATTTTAAAAAATAAATAAACAAACTCCTGGAGTCCCATAAGAGAGGTATAGGAGTTCAAAGGAAAGGAGATTTTCTTTAGGTGCGGTAATAAGGAAGCGTTCATGAGAAAGCACTTTTCAGACGGATCCTTGCAGGATTTGTGGGGTTTAGCAGGCAATCATGAGGAAAGAGAATCCATAACAACATGTGGCCAGGAAACAATGAAGTTCAGACACGCAAAAGCAGGGAATCATTCCCAACTGGGGTTTCTGAATGATTAAAATGATTCTTATATAAGTGAAGCCCCTCAAATCAACTTTCATTGCACTCACTGCTTCCTGCGTTCCAGGCACCACGCTGCAGCCTTGAAGGTGTAGTTTTAGCCGACCCTCAGTGCCCATATTAGCTCAGGTATCCCTAATGCTCCTATTTACAAAGAAACAGGCACAATTTCCCAAGGTGTCACTTCCAGCAAGTGGCAGCATCAGAATTTGAACGCAGTTGCTCTGACCAGCAGATCCCATGTGTTTAAATGGAATCTTTGGGAAGGATCATTGCAAGGAGGACCAGTGTTACAGGCTGAAGGGAGACCCCCAAAATTCACATGTTGAAGCCCTAACACCCAGGACCTCAACTGTGACTGTATGTGGAGATGGGGGAGGCAATTTAAGTAAAATGAGGCCATCAGGATGGGTCCTCATCCAACATAAATGGTGTCTTTAGGAAAAGGGAAGGTTGGGCACAGACACACACAGAGGGAAGACCATGTGAGGATTTGGGGAGAAGACGGCCATCTGCCAGCAAAAGAGAGAGGCCTCAGGAGAAACCAATGCTGCCGACACCTTGACCTCAGACTTCCAGCCTCCAGCACTGTGAGAAAGTGAATTTCTGCTGTTTAAACTCCCCAGGCTGTGGTCCTTTGTTATGGCAGCCTGAGCAAACAACCCATCATGTAAATGTCACATCAACACAGGAGACAGGGTGAAATGCACACCAACTCTGACTGCTGAGTAGGGCCCAGCAAGCAGCAAGGTCAGGGGCAGATAAATAATGGCTGAGGGAAGAAGTGTTGCAGGGGAGAAGGGCAGTAGAAGCAGAAAAGGTGTTATTAGTTCACAGCGACGGTAGGTGAAATTGATTCTAAAGCTACCACTGTCATTATTTAGATCTCAAAGCCACACAACTTGATCTGAATGCCTTTCTCATCATGGGAAAAAATGAAGCCAATTTTTTTTTTTGACACAGAGTCTCACTTTGTCACCCAGGCTGGAATGTAGTGTCGAGGTCTCGGCTCACTGCAACCTCCACCTCCCTGGTTCAAGTGATTGTCCTGCCTCAGCCTCCTGAGTAGCCGGGATTACAGGTGTGCACCACCACGCCCACCTAATTTTTGTATTTTTAGTAGACATAGGGTTTTGCCATGGTGGCCAGACTGGTCTCAAACTCACCTCAGGTGATCCACCTGCCTTGGCCTCCCAAAGTGCTGAGATTACAGGCATGAGCCACCGAACCCTGCCAGGAAGCCAAATTTATCTCCACTGACTTCAGAAAGCCCAAGTTTCAATACTTCAGGTTCCTGTCAGTAGGCTCTTAGTTTTATAAGAAGAACAGCAACAACTTTGGACATTTTACCAGGGGTAGAGGATCATGAGGCAGAGCCCTGTCCCTTAAACACTTTACTGTTTCTTTAGAAGCTTCCAGGTGGAGTCGCACCAGAACTGGGCAGGTGAAATCCTGCCTCAATCAATTCCTGGTGGGTTCATCTTGGGGAAAGCATTACAGGGTGTGCGGCCACAGTTTGGACTTCTTGACAAGTTTATTTGCACAATTAAAATAAATTTAAAATTAAGGCTGGGCACGGTGGCTTATACCTGTAATCCCAGCACTTTGGGAGGCTGAGGTGAGCGGCTCATGAGGTCAGGAGTTTGAGACCAACCTGGCCAATATGGTGAAACCCCGTCTCTATTAAAAATACAAAAAATTAGTAAGGCGTGGTGGCGCATGCCTGTAATCCTAGCTACTCAGGAGGTTGAGGCAGGAGAATTGCTTGAATCCGGGAGGCGGAGGTTGCAGCAAGCTGAGATTGTGCCACTGCACTCTGGCCTGGGCGACAGAGCAAGACTCCATCTCAAAAAAAAAAAAATTACAAAAATTTTAAATGATGGAGCTGGGTCTCTTGTGTATCCTCAGATCAGAAGCAAGAGCCAGTTTGAATGCTCAACCCAAACACCCCGGCTCCTCGGGGTAAGCCCACGTCGGGGAACTGCTGAAACGGCTCTTGCCACACCTCCCACTACTCCATCCCACAAGTTCTGCTGTCACTCCTGCTCCTGCTAATATCTCCTCAGTGTCATCAACAGCAGGAAATTACAAAGGAATTCAAACGGAAAACTAATCCCTTACAGGAGACAAAGAGCATTGAAGACAAAGCCCATTGGAATGACTTCCATTTTTTTTCTGGTGTGTGTGTGTGTGTGTGTGTGTGTGTGTGTGTGTGTGTGTGTGTGTGTGTGTGTGGGGAGTGTGCATGTGTGTGTCTCTCGGGGGTGTATGTACAAAAAGCAAAGGAAAGAAAACATCACTCTTGAAGCTTTCCAGACCCCAAAAGGCACACACCAACCAGAAATGTAAGGTCAAAATCTTTCCTATTGTTCAACTGTGTTTAACACCAATCCACAAAATGTGGATTTTAAATAGATGAACTTTAAATATCCCCCCCAAATTAACATTTTTTTTTTTTTTGCAGTTTTTAGTTCCCCTGAATTTCTCTACCACCTTCCCGTCAATTTTAATTTCCCAAAGAGAAGAGCAGCATGACAGATTTTGAGAAAGAGAAGCGACCCTTGACAACTGGGAGCCAGCCTGGCACACAGCTGGGAGTGGTGTCTTCCTGTTAAACAGGCGATTGTACAGAACACCAGCATGCAACCACCCTGTGACCACATGGAACAAGACGGGAGCAAGACCACTCCTTAATCATGTCTAAACATTGAAAAAAAAAATAGAAACAATTGTCCAAATCACAAGAAAAACAAACATCTCCTCATCCTGGTTAATATGGGTGACCACTGACTGCTCCTTTACCAGTAATAGCATGAGCGTCTGTTCATTCCAACCCCCTTGTAGATACTGTCTGTTAAAATATCTAATCACAAAATTTGCTTCCTAACAACATTCGGTCCAGAGCAAAGCTCTGCTTCCTTGGATCAGCCCCAGAACCACCCAATACAGGCCGAATCCTATAGTAAGTCCTTCCTGGAACTCTCTTACTGAGGTGCCCATGATTGTCCATGGTACATGTCCTCCCTCTTTGCAACAAATAAACCCAACATGTTCCACGACAGAGGTATTCCTGTAGTTCCTGCTCCTTTACTTCAAAATTGCACAACCCTTCTGTGTTAATTGCAGTTACTCAGTTTACATAGAAGAGCCTCAGATCCAGTTCTCAACATATGCAACTTAAATTATAGCTTCTGGCCGGGTGTCGTGGCTCATACCTGTAATCCCAGCACTTTGGGAGGCCAAGGCAGGTGAATCACCTGAGGTCAGGAGTTTGAGACCAGCCTGGCCAACATGGTGAAACCCTGTCTCGACTAAAAATACAAAAATTAGCCAGACGTGGTGGCATGTATCTTCAATCCCAGCTACTTGGGAGGCCGAGGCAGGAGAATCACTTGAACCCGAGAGGCAAAGATTTCAGTTAGCCGAGTTTGTGACACTGCACTACGGCCTGGGTGACAAAGCAAGACTCCATCTCAAAACAAATAAAAATTAACTGGGCGTGGTGGCACATGCCTATAATCCCAGCTACTTGGGAGGCTGAGGCAGGAGAATCACTTAAGCCTGGGGAGGCAGAGGTTGCAGTGAGCCGAGATGGTGCCACTGTGCTCCAGCCTGGGTGACAGAGAAAGACTCCCTCTTAAAAAAAAATATATATATATATATAGCTTCTGAGGTCTCCTCAGCAGCTACTCCATCATTCAATCAACAAACATTTGTTTACACCACTGTCAGGGGTTTCTCTCTGCTATTTCCCTGGCAGCAGATCCTGGAGACAATAAGACCACCCAGGCTCTGACATTCTGCGGTCTTTATATATGACCAAGAGGTGACCTTCCTTTTACACACAATTAAACCGATAGAGAAGTTAAGTAGCTTGCCTAGAACCATTCATACTCTCGTGGTTTTTCTTCCATGTGCAACGAAAGCACATCTTGCATTGGGTCCCCGGAAGCAGATGCTGAGATGCAGATTTGCATGCACGTGACCAGCTCAGGGCATGCTCCTGGGTCAGTAGGGAGGTGGGGAAAAGAACAGGAACATGGAAGAAGCCAGTCAAGGATGGGGCTTTTGGATAAAACCAGCAGAGGGTAGTTTCAAGCCAGTGGTTCCCAACTTAGGCAACTTTGCCCCCAGAGGACATTTAGCAATAGCTGGCATATTCTTGATTGTCATGATTTAGAGAGAGGGTCCTACTGTCATCTGGTGGGTAAAAGCCAGGGACGCAGCTCATCACTCACCAATGCACAGGCAGCCCCCACAGCAAAGACTTAACCAGTCTAAAACATCGGTCATGCTGCCGCTGAGAAATTCTGGTCTCCGATGCTGACGGAAAAGGAAAGTTTGACAATTTGGGATGGCTGGCCTGATGGGACCGCTGGCCTGAGACCCAGGCCAGCTGGGCCTGGAGAATGCTGAATTATCTCTTGACTAGGAGCTGACCAATAATCAATACCCAAGCTTGCATTGAGCATTTGGAATCAGCTGGGACATCTGACCATTTTGCAAATTCAACCAATATGTTTATTTATTTTTTATTTTATTATGATGATTATTTTTTGAGACAGAGTCTCGTTCTGTCACCAGGCTGGAGTACAGTGGCACGATCTCGGCTCACCACAACCTCCACCTCCCGGGTTCAAGCGATTCTCCTGCCTCAGCCTCCCGAGTAGCTGGGCCTACAGACGCATGCCATCACACCCAGCAAATTTTCATAGAGACAGGATTTCACCATGTTGGTCAGAATGGTCTCAATCTCTTGACCTCGTGATCCACCCACCTCGGCCTCCCAAAGTGCCAGGATTACAGGTGTGAGCCACTGCGCCCAGCCCCAGTGTGTTTATTAATAGAGTGATTGGATTATTTTCAGGCAAACTCTTCTCCTTTTTTTAAATTTGAAGTTTGATCCAAAAGTGAAGGTAGCACAATGCAGGAGAAAGGGCCTGGTCCTGAGAGCCAATTGAAACTGAGTCTGAATTTCAGATTCATCATTTTCTCAATAGTATGTCTTCAGGCAGGTTAGTTACACTTTCCAAGTCTCTATTTCCTCCCCTAAGAAATGGAGGTGATCTTGCCTTGTCTTAATAGTGTTGTGGTGAGAGTCAAAACGAAGCAATAGGTAAAATGAGTAAGAAGAACACTGGAGGATGTAGGCACAGAACAGATGAGAGCTACCTGGAATTTAATCATTCTGCCAGGAATTGGTCAAAGAAACCTTTGACCTCCAGCACCTTGCCGACTGTCTGGTTGTTAGCCTCACGCCCAGGCATAGGGGGAAGTTCATAAGGGTGCATGAACTTCAACTTACCTAGGAGAATTGCATCCCCAAAATCTAATATTGCACTACGATGATTTCTGGCAGAAAAGAAAATGGAACATATAGAAAAGAAAACAGAGTACACACACACACACACACACACACACACACAAGGACACAGAGGTCCCTCTGACTTCTGGATGGGCTGTAATGAAGCCCCAGAAGAAGGAAGCCCCTGGCTAGGGTGCAAGGAACAGCTGGCTGAGATGATGCCGTCTGCTAACGAGGAAGCCCCAGCACAGCCAAATTAGAGGAGACGTTCTTGTCTTGATGAAAGCCCGAGAAAGGGAAACTTCAGCTCTTCCAGCTAGGGCGGCAAATCAAAGCTTTCCTAGACACAAGAGTTGAGACACTTCGTGCACAAAATCCCCCTTCCCAGTTCTACCTGCAAAGCAAAAATATTCCACTTGCATGTTGGCTTTATCTGTATAAAGCCAAACTAGTCTGGCTGACTTAGATCCAAGGGTTGATGGGGGCTCTGCAGGGAGGCATCCAGAAGAGGCAAAGCTGTCTGTTCCAGCCTGTCCTCGGGGCATTTGTATACTTCCAGACACTAGTAATTACCCAACCTTCCCCCTCGCCCCAGGACTTCCTCCAATCTGTAACAAACACCAAGCCATTTGGAGAGGAGCGGGATCCTCCATGGTCTCCTCAGCTTCAGGACACATCCAAAGGAAGCTGGCATCGAGCATCACATAGCTTTGCGAACAGATAACATTACTGGAGCTCTCGTAGTCTGAAGGGATTCGAGATGACAGATGTAACCCACATGATCTATGACAGATACAGCCATGGAGAATGTCAGCATTAATATTTAATATTATTTGAATAACTGCCCTGTTTGTCTCACTTAACGTAGCAGGCACCGCGGGCTGGCAGCCCATCTCCCTGGGTGTTTGGCGGGGGAACGGAGCTTGTAGAAAATGCTCAATCAGCAAGATGTTCAATAATTCAGATGCAAGATTCAGATTTTCTTTGAGAAATTACATTAAACTTATTAAACATGACTTAAGGAGACCCCAAAGCACTGGGTACACAGACTTCCCTTCATGCAAAAGTAGTTATGAGTACGATAAAAATTTACCTATGGGCTTTGAAGGCTCTGTTGATGACAACAGCTAATAGAAGGTGCAACATTTAGGGAACTCGTTAATAAAGATCTTTATTAAAATATGGTAATCACTTCTGAGTCTAGGCCTCCACGGCAGGAGCTGAAGCACCTTCTCTATCATTCTATGCCCCTTCCCACCCTCTCCTCTCTCTTCCCCATCACCCCTGCCATGCAGAAACACTAACATACTGTGGAATCACTAACCATGACTTTAAATGCTGCTTAACTTTTTTTTTTGAGATGGAGTTTTGCTCTTGTCGCCCAGGCTGCAGTGCAATGGCACCATCTCAGTTCATGGCAACCTCCGCCTCCCAGGTTCAAGCGATTCTCCTGCCTCAGCCTCCCAAGTAGCTGGGATTACAGGCACCCGCCACCACACCCAGCCAATTTTTGTAGTTTTATTAGAGACATAGTTTCACCAAGTTGGCCAGGCTGGTCTCGAACTCCTGACCTCAGGTGATCCCTCTACCTCAGCCTCCCAAAATGCTGACATTACAGGCGTGAGCCACCATGCCTGACCCTGTTTAAAATTTGAAGCCTGCAATTCACATATTCCTCTCGACATCCTTTCCAAGATTCCCTTGCAGGAAGGGTCTGGCTACCTTCCAATGGCTTCACATGTCATGGTTCTTTAGAGAAGCTGGAACCAAGGGCAATTGTCCTGGAACAATATCCTAGGAAAGTGCTTGGTGCTGTTGATGGGGCGAGGGAGGAGCACCTGGAATAGTTTAAGGAGACCTGAGCCAAATCATCACCTTTGGGTGAGGGCACACCTGCCCTGCGCACCACCCAGAAGCTTGAGGCTGGGGAGAGGTTCATGGCAGAGCCTGGGAGAGGCCTGCTAAAGTGATCCTCAGCTGCCGGAAGGGAACACACACTCAGAAGATGTGAGGGAACACACATTCAGGGAGTACACACTCAGGCCATGCTCTGCGAAGGTCTTCCATCCCTGTGTCATTCTGGACATAGCCAGGACCAGGACCAGAGGGCGGCAGGCAAAACCAGGGCCTAGGGCACCAATTCAGGGAGGTGCTGGAGCTCAGGGTCGTGCTGGTGCAGAGGCGGCACCTGAGGGCCAGCGCCCCCTCCTTGGGTGTTGGCCCTTGTTCCCCGCCTTGCCTCCTCCTGGTCCTGGTCCTGGGAGTATAGCCAGCCTTTCTCCATCCCTCCCTTTCATTCTGATAATGGTATCTCAGGATTGTGTACCAGGCAAAGTTCTGAGAAAATCTAGAACAGGTCCTGGCGTGCAGTATCACCTAGGAGGCCGGCTATACTATCTTGCCTGTCGGCATAGTGCAAAATTAGTTCCTTCCACCCAATTCAAGAATCGTTTTTTGAAATATTTCCTGAGTTAAAAGCATTTTGCTAGCCTGCTGGAGGATGCCAAAACACATGAGAAGACTCTTGTCCCCCACCAGGGCTCATGCTGAGAGATGAAGGCTGCTGGGGGGGAAGGCACTGTGAGCACGCACGTGGGAGGTCATGTGTAGACAGCACCCACCATCCAGGTCCCATGCCCTGTGCCGGGGGCAGGCAGCTGACAGCAGCTTTCTCCCTTGGAATGGCACCAGCCACAGGAAAGCACTGGGTGCAAGCCTTGGAACCACTCCTCCGAGCCTCCGTTGCCTCATTAGTGAAGCAGAAATAACACTCCTGTAAAGGACTGTGTATTAATCCGGGCTCTCTGGAGAAAGAGAACCAACGGGATATAGAGAGATCTATAGAAAGAGATTTATTACGAGGACTGGCTCATGTGATTATGGAAGCTGAGAAGTCCCGTAATCTGCCGTGTGCAAGCTGGAGGCCCAGGAAAGCCAGTGGTGAAGTTCCAGTCCAAACCCACAGGCCTGAGAACTGGGGAAGCCAACAGTCTAAGTCTTGAAGGAGCTTGCAGGCCCGACGACCAGGAGTGGGGAAGGAGAAAATGAATGTCTCAGCTCAGCAGGGAGAAAGTCCGCTCCCCCTCTGCTTTTTGTTCTCTTAGGCCCTCAGTGGATCGAATGATGGGCACCTGCAAGGGTGAGAGTTGACATTCTGTACTCAGCCTACCAATTCAAACACTGATCTCTTCCAGAAACACCCTCACAGACACACCCAGAAGCAACATTTTACTGGCTATCTGGGCATTCCTTAGCCCAGTCAAGTTGACACAGAAAATAACCATTGCATTCTCTATTCTATAATGTAGGACAAGATATTATCTCACTTAAGCACAAACTCCTCTATTTATTTTGGTTTTAATATATTAGTATGATGATGTTCTTCTCCCCCATCCAAGGAGCTTAAAACTTGCAAGTTGTTCTGTCACCTAGATAAGTTTGAAAATTACTGGGAAAGAGCACTTTCTTTCACAGGCACAAAGTCTTTTTTGGTGAAGGACAGAGGCTGGACTCTGGCAGGCTCCCACCCCACCTGTCATGAGAGAGTTTGAAGACAGGCTTCAAAGCACCCAGCTGCTCAAAGCCACCAGCCACACTGGTTTCCACTGGAACAGGCGTCAGTTCTGTCCCTGGAATTTGCAGCCTAAGTATCACAACTCCACCAGAGTCTGAAGGCAGATTGGCAGATCTTTGGGTTGTCATATGAGTCTTTGGAAAGGTAGGATGTGGTTCTTTTGGGAATAGTCACCCACTGTTCCTGGGCAAAGATTATCAGGACATTCGGGTTGAATGGAGATTTCAGTCACTATGTCTGAGAATAATCAATGCAAGCAAATACTCATTGATTAAATCATTTATTTGATTTAGACTTTGCCTTAATGATATTAAGGTGGCAGACCAGAGAACTGAAAACATAGCAAAATGGGTTTCCTTAGGTTCTCTTCTGATCGCTTGGTTAATTTTAACTTTATCTCTGCAGAATTCATCTCTGTCCTTTAGGAAGAGGGTGTCAAAAAACAACACTTTAAAAGCAAAGCCATTAACTTTTACTTTTGATCATGAGTTCCCTTTCTACATTTTTAAAAATAAATTTTACATCTCCATGATACGCATTTCTGTTGGTGCACAATTATTATCAGGTATTTTTCACTTTAATGAATCTCTGTGCACACAGACTAGGCAGAGGGTAAATTTCCGTACGTGTTGAAGTATGTGAACAGAAGTAAAATTACAGTGCCATCTTCAGGAAACTAAAAGTCTTTCTTTGCAAAGCACTACATATGTAGCTCCAAGTCACCTGAAAATATTCCCAGGTTTGAACATAAATCTCTCCTTTATGTTATAAAAATAGCAGGTGAAGCAAAGGATAAACATGGGGCAGCTCTTTGAAGTGAACTGCAATAAAATCTTCTAGATTACCACAGAGGGGCTAAGGATTTAGTGCTCCTGGAACCAGAGAGGGTGTGACTGCCTCGTTTTATAGCCGTGTATTCATTACAGATGGCTAAAGGGGAGGAAAAATTAAAAGGAAGAATCAAAGTTGCCTTTGTTGCAAGCAAACTGCCTCTGTTTTTCTTAAACCTTTATGGATTACTGAAGCTAGAAGAAAACCTGCATAGTCCAGGGTGCTGGCTCCTGGTCTGGTAGAAGGTTATTCTGATAAGCCATGGTATGTACCTATATGTATATGGATAGAGCACTGGGGGGGGACCACCATCCACAGACCAAAGGAGGTTTAAGAAACTCAGGCCATGAATGGTTAAAGTACAGGGCTTGGTTTCAGAGAGCCAGGGAAGGTAGAGCTAGAAAGAAGTTGTTTTATAGATGATGAAACTGAGAGGCTTGGAGAGGATGCTTACCTTGCCCAAAGCCACATGGCTAGTAGACCAGTGGAAACTCTCCTGATGCCTGATCTGGAGTCCTTCAATAAATGGGCATGTAAACTGGCATAATCTTTCTGGAAAGCAACTTGGAAATTGATTACATGCTTAGAGCCAGGACTTCCTGTCCATACTGACTTTCAAGCTGCAGAAGTGGGGCCTTTCCCCTGAGCCCCACTCATCTTCCCACTAGGCAAGGAGTCCAAAGAGATCAGGGAACATGCCCAAGCCTCACCAAGCCCCCTAGATCACACTCCAACTTCCTGGAACTCTGGAATTCCCTGCCCAAGCAGCCCTAAGCCAGCTTCCAGGACATAAGCAGGTCACCCAAAGGGTAGCAAGGTGTGAACATCTGCGTGAAGGGAAAGTGTGGTCAGCCCTAGGAACTTGAGTATACAGGCTAAGGGGCCAACACACATGCGCACAAGTCCCCTCACAGTGAAAAAGCTGAAGGTGGGAAGAGGAGGGGTCAGGCCACCGGTCAGCACCTGGGGCCTGTTCTCCCCCACACCAGCATGTTCCATTACAGAACTCCAAGGAACCTACAAATTCTAAATTGTGTTTAGGTCAACCTTGCGTTTCAGGTCATTTTGAAGTAATATTTGTCAAGATAGATGGCTAGAATATATTTTATTTAAATTATCAATTTGTCTGCTTGATTTATACCTTTTAAATATCTAGACACATTTTTACTTTTTCTCTGAGCTCAGCAAATCAGGAATAGAATGATTCTTCTCAATACTCAAAAGACATAATCAGAAATGCAAACCAAGCTTTATGCACAAAGATGATATTTAAAGTATATTTTACAAGAGCCAAAAATATGTATCATCTTAAAAGTTCAATATTAAGTGAAATTATGTTTGAGATGCCTGCAGGCAAGCAGGCGGTTGGTTATACAAATCAAGAACACAGGGCTAGAGATACAAATTTGGGATTCACGCAAACAGAATTATCATGTACATATAATCATATCAATATGATTACATCTATATATAAAACAATTGAAATCATATATGATCATGTGAATAGAAATAATACCTAGATAGTAAATCTCTAGAAAGTGATTGTTGCAGCTGGGCATGGTGGCTCACGCCTGTAATCCCAGCACTATGGTAAGACGAGGTGGGTGGATCACCTGAGGTCAGGAGTTCGAGACCAGCCTGGACAACATGGTGAAACCCCATCTCAACTAAAAATACAAAAATTAGCTGAGTGTGGTGGTGGGTGCCTGTAATCCCAGCCACTTAGGAGGCTGAGGCAGGAGAATCACCAGAACCCAGTAGGCGGAGGTTGCAATGAGCCAAGATCACACCATTGCACTCCAGTCTGGGCGACAGAGCAAGACTGTCAGAAAGAAAGAGAGAGAGAGAGAGAGAAAGAGAGAAAGGAAGAGAGACAGAGACAGACAGAGAGAGACAGAGAGAGAGAGAGAGAGACAGAAAGAAAGAAAGAGACTGTCGCTAGAGAAGAGGGTCAGGTAGAGGCCCTGAAATGTTCCTACATTTGGAGATCTGCCAGAGGAAAAACTACAGGCAACAGGGAAAACCAAAGAATGGCCAACAAGAAGAAAAACAGGATCCTACAACCTCACAAAAGCCAAAAGAAAAGAAAGTTCAGAAAAAGAAAGTAGTTGGCTGTGCCAAATGATGCCTGGAAATTCAGTAAGATAAGGATGTGATAATTAATGTTTGCCAAATGTGGTGAGCTTGGGTGGAAGAGGGGGTGAACAAGCATTGGTAATTGTGACAACCCAGTTACCATACAACACTGTTGACAGAAGCCAGGCTGTAGTCGGTTGATGAGTTAATTAAAGGAGCAGAAGAGGTATGGGCATGACTGACTGGTTTCTGCTTTTACATTTAACATTTTCAAAACACTGTTATTTCTCAAGTATCTGATACTTCCAATATCTGAAGTCCTTGGGGTATGATTTTGCAGTTTGTTGCTTCTCCTGATACTAGCTCATGATGACATGTTTTTCTTTTGTGACCTCCCATTTAACTGAGCTAAATTTGTAGCAGTCCCAAGGAACCTAGGATGAAGGTGCATTCCTTTAACAAGAACTTGTTTTTGCTTCTTCTGGGACCCACTGAGATCTACCTACCCAGGCTCCCCCAGTCCTTGAAGCTAATACAAGTTAGAACCCTGAAGGTATGTGAGGTTATAGCTGTGCTTGTGAACTCCAAGGATAATTTTTTTCTTCCCCTCCACCGCCCTCCATCCAGATTCAAGTCCCAGGCAAACATGTAGCTGGCTGTCCTCCTTGCTGGAGGATATATTTCCTTCAAGATCATCCTTTTATGGAGTGGATAGCAAGGGTCTCTCTCCCAACTCCCCACCTGGCTCAAAAACAAAACAAGAACTCCTGTCACCCACATACCCATTAAAGGTTCCCAGTATTGACAATGGCCTTTAGTGCAGCCTCAGTGAGAGTTCAGGCCTGGTGCCCTTGCTCCCTGCTTCCTCTGCAGTTTTAGCCCGTGGCGATTTCCCCAAAGCTCAGCTACCCCTTTAAAAGTGAGTTCAATGAGTCTTATCTGACATTTTTTGGCATTCTGCCCGTAAAAGTTTTTTCTTAGTATCTATTCTGCCTATTGCCAGAAGCAAAAGTCTGTGTGATGGGATTCAGTTCTGAAAGGTGGGAAGAGACTTCTGGTTTTGGCTCCAATAAGTAAAAAGCTTAGAAGTTGTCACTCCTGCCCCTACAGCAAGAAGAAGGCGGAACAAGCTAAAAATCAATGACTTCTCTTAGAACTGTGGGAGAACAAAAGTAAAAAGCTTAGAAATGGTCACTCCTGCCCCTACAACAACAAAAAAGCTGAACAAACTGAAAATCAATGACTTTTCTTAAAACTATGGGAGAACTAAAGTCACAAGGAAAACCACCACCCCAAAAACCTGAAGACACACAAGAATTAGAGAATCCCAGCTGAGATCTGCTTACCTGGAGCAGAAGTTAACTGGAGCCATCAACTGGCAGGAACAACTAAATGGTAATTTTGATGAATTGCTAGAGACTGACTGTGGATTAGCCAGAGAGTGGGAGGTCCGATTTACGTCTTTTGAGTATTGAGAAAAATCAGTCTATTCCTGATTTGCTGAGCTCAGAGCAAAAGTAAAAATGTGTCTAGATATTTAAAAGGTATAAATCAAGCAGACAAATTGATAATTTAAATAAAATATATTTACCCTCATGATCTAACTACCTCTCAGATGCCCCACCCTCCAACATTATCGACAGGTGATTGAGTTTCAACATACGAATTTTGGGAGCTCACAAACACTCATACCATAGCACAGGCCTTTAGTGCGAGGTTTTGTTAATCTGACTAGGCACTGGGCTGTGTTTAATGTTTGAAATTTGTTATATACATGAGCCAGTGGTGGCCCCTTAATATTGGCCCCTAGATTGTTTACTTCTTTGAAGCAGTCTGGAACTGTTAGCTCAAAAGCCCAGCAGTGCCAAATTCAAATTCCAACACATCCAGTTGCTTTAAGTATAGCCCCAATAGATATGTATTTTTAGCCATTTGGAACCTGCCTATATACTCTGTGAAACTGCACCCAACATCTTCCAGCCTTAGACAGACAATCCTTGGACTATAAACACTCCAAGAAGCTTCTGCCTTCAAAGTTCTCTGGCCCAGTGCTGCTAAATAACATAACCCAGACAGGAGGGGGAGCCCCCTTGCCTATCCTCCTCTCCCTTGGGAGTTCCCTTATGCTCCTCACTTTTGGAGTGGTGGCTCCTTGCTGTTGTTTCTGGAAGGTCTTATTTGAGGAGGACTTCCCCTGCATGGTGTCAGAGCATTGCCTGAATAAAGCTGCATGTGCTACGACCACCTCATATCTTTTCCCTTGATCTGCACCAAATCCCCAAACATGCTACACAGTAGCTGTAGGTGCCAGAGGCATGAAATTCCTCTAGTGTTCTTGTTTTTGTCCTTCCTGTTTTCTTCAGGCTTCTCTAAGAACTCCTCCTTAAGAGAGTCTGTGTCTTGCAGTGCTTCCAGTTGTAATCCACCATTATGACCCTGGGGCCCTGTGGGTGTGGCAGTGAGGCAGGGGAGGGAAGTGTTCTCCATCTTATGAGCAAGTTGCAATCTTTCTGTGTTTCTATGTCTTGGGTTGTGATCTTCACATTTGTTTGTACCGTTTTTACCCATCCTACATGAGCCAGGAAGGCTAAAGGGGGATGGGGTTGAGAAATGCTTTTCCCCAAGGCTGGATAAGGCTCCAGTAAAGATTTTACCCTGGAGAACGCTCTGGACATATTTAATGATGCTTTGTTCTCCCCCTTCCTCTGGCACCTCCATCAGAAACATGAGCATCTTTTCTAGGCTCCTCACTGTGAGAACCTGGTGGGATTCCTAGAGGTAAAACTCATGAGAGTGTGGGTTTAGGACGGGATGGGGTGACCTGACAGAAATGGATAAGACAGGGATGGGTCCTGGGAAAAGCCATGGTGACAGGCCACCTGGAACCCACAGGAAGAAGTCTCCAGGAATGGCTGCAAGGGGGATGTCAGGAAGAGGGTCAGTAATGTCACAATTGGGCATCAAAGGTGTTATCATGTGTCATCTTAAAGCCCAGGATAGGGAGCCAGAAAGATCTGGATTTGATCCCAGGTCTACCCCCAGGAGCAGCTCTGTGACCTTAGGTTAATTTTCTCAAGTCTTAGGTCCCCTGACTATAAAATGACAAAAACAGTACTGCTTATCTCAAAGGTAGGAATAAAGCTTTAACAAAAAAAGTGCTTGTAACATGCTAGCCCAGTATCAGTAACATAGCAAGTGTTCAGTAAAAATTAAGCTATCATCAGTGGCAATATCCGATTCTGGTTGCATTCCTAAATACTGGGGAATAACTGGATGTCTCTAGGCTTTTATAGAGGGGCCTCTATTTCTCTCAATACTTTCTGTATTTGGAGGCCTGAAAGTAACGAAGGGAGGGCCATTTCTTTATCTCTAATGTCAGTGGTAGAGAAAGAATTTAGGGAAATTAGACAGTTCTACCTTGGAAAGAACTTAATTTATTCTGCCATGTTAAATCAAGACTTGAAACATTTATAGATCTCCCCTTAAACTCTGCCTTGAATTAGTAATTCATACCTAACAAGCCTGATGAATGAAAAATCATTTTTTTGAAAAAAAAATCCCTCACATAAACATCCTAAAACATGTCTTTAATTCATCAGAAATAAGGGCTAGGAATAAGACCAACCTGGCAGGGCATGGTGGCTCACACCTGTAATCCCAGCACTTTGGGATGCCGAGGCTGGCAGATCACCTGAGGTCAGGAGTCTGAGACCAGCTTGGCCAACATGGTGAAACCCCATCTCTACTAAAAATACAAAAATTAGCTGGGTGTGATGGCACATGCCTATAATCCTAGCTACTCAGGAGGCTGAGGTAGGAGAGTTGTTTGAACCTGGGAGACAGAGGTTGTAGTGAGCTGAGATCACACCACTGCACTCCAGCCTGGGTGACAAGAGTGAAACTCTGTCTCAAAAAAAAAAAAAAAGACCAACCTGATTGATGTAAAGAAACAACATAAAACAAGGCGCTAAATATCAGTAAAACAAATATTTTCTTTTTTATCTGATTCTTAATGAATTAAGACAGATTGTGGAGAAAAGATATATTTCAATTTATAAAGCCCTTCTTGTTTCTGAAAAAGATTTTCATCAAACACCCCCTCATTTTTCATTTTGGGTTCTCCAGAGCTTTGTGGTGTGTCCTGTGTGTATGACTGGCCATCATGTGCCAGCTTGCAGGAGCTTCAGTAGCATTTCTAGGCCATTAAGACTTGCACTGGCCTGGCTTGTAGCTGAGCCACCAAAAGCTTGCTGATAAAGACATACCTAAGACTGGGCAATTTACAAAAGAAAGAAGTTTATTGGACTCAAAGTTCCACGTGGCTGGGAGGCCTCACAATCATGGTGGAAGGCAAAAGGCATGTCTTACATGGCGGCAGACAGGAGAAGAGAGCTTGTGCAGGGAATCTCCCCTTTATAAAAACCATCAGATCTCATGAGACTCATTCACTATCACAGGAACAGTGCAGGAAAGATCCACCCTCTGTGGGAACAATTCAAGATGAGATTTGGGTGGGGACACAGCTAAACCATATTAGGCTGGATTTATTTCCCTGTGTCTGAAAGTTATCACTTCAAAAGTACCAGATCCAATTCACACTGACACACATTCAGATCCCTTCCAAGCCTGACGCGTTTTAGGTGCCACAACAGGGTAGATGTGCACCTGTTGGTTTAAGCTACTCTACTAAGAGCCCCAGGACAATGTCTACAGGGAGAGGGGGAGGACGCTTCTCTTTCTGAAGCCATCAGGGCTCATCCTCAGAATACTTGCTTCCTTTCAACCACATCCAGCCTTGTTCCATTAAGGCCCCTTCTGGCTCCCTCTCTTTACCATAGACTTGAGTGTTTCAGGCCTATTGATCCACTACAGCATTCGGCATGAGCTTTGGAAACGAACCAGTAATGGATTAACCCTTTCTGCAGCTGAAGCTCAAAGTACTCCCCCAAGACAGAAGCAGTGAAAGAGAAGGTGGACCACACACGGCACCCCTCTCCCTCCCCAGACATCTCACTAAGCTCCAGAAAGAGCTGCCAGTGTCTAAGTCAACACTGTGTCTCGCTACAATGTGAGAGCATCCACCTTTCTGCTGTTGGGCTTTCAGTGTGGATAAAGAGAAAAAACAAGAGGAAATGTTCTTCAGGGTCAGTTTCATCCTGGACACAGGATAAAGTGGAACAAGGGCCACGTTCCTCTCTTCTACAGGGTTCAAACACTGAGCAACACTGCAGTCAAGAACAAATACATATATGATTAAATATGCTGTTTGGCTTCAGGAGGAGTTTTAAAAGACAAAGATGTTGTAGTTACAGGGTTTACTCTGTTCTTTTAAAAGATGCTCATAACTGTTAAGAAAACAGTTTTGAGCTTACGTAAAACAGTGAGCAAATCTTCCTTTTGTTGAAATATATATACGTGTGTGTGTGTGTGTGTGTGTGTGTGTGTGTGTGTGTGTAGTTAAAATATATATATATTTTTTGAGACACGGCCTCTCTCTGTTGCCCAGGCTGGAGTGCAGTGGCATGATCTGAGATCATCGCAGCCTTGACCTCCCAGGCTCAAGTGATCCTTCTACCTCAACCTCTCAAGTAGCTGAGACTATAGGTGCATGCCACCACACCCACTAATTTTTGTATTTGTTGTAGAGATGGGGTTTCACCATATTGCTCAAGCTGCTCAAGCAATCTGCCCACCTCTGCCTCCAAAAGTGCTGGGATTACAAGTGTGGGCCACCATACCCAGCCAATCTTTTCCCCTTTTTTATAAAGAAAATTTACGTGAAATTGGAGTGTTCCATTTTTTCCTCCTTTCGCATAAATATGATTTATAATGTAATCTACATATTTTGCATCATTAAGCATCATTAAAAGTAGAAAAAGAACTAGGACTGGGTTTTTCAAAGGTGGAAGTGGAAAACAGTTTTAACATAATCATGTAAACATAAGCAAAAAATGTAAATATAAACTGATGACTGAGCAGTAAAAGACCAGAATAAGACCAGAAGGGCAGGTGATGAAATAGAATACCAATCTAAAGAACACATGGCTGGAAAATGTGGACACCACTCTTCCAAAATTAAAAACGCAGTCTGTATGCTTTGCATGCGTATGTGTTGGGAGCCGGGGGGGTATTTATTTATTTATAGATGTATACCTCTATCTCTACCTCTGTCTCTATTGTTCACTTCCTATCCACCTGGAAGGTGGGGATCAGAAAAGTAACTTCAGGTGAAATGATAAAGTCTTATCCTTCCTCTCACAACACTCCAGCCCGCACCTTTCAGAAGCTCTCCTTTTTCAGGAAGCCCTCTGCTCAACCACCTTAGGCAGTTCATTCCCTGTACCTGGCCCCAGTTCCTGCAATCTCTAGCTCCATCACCCACCTTTCCCACGGTGTCCTACTCACCCTGACTCAGCTGCCTCTAATCTCATTTCTTCCCATAGTCACCTCTGAAATGTCAAATACCACAGTAAACCCAACATTTCTCCATCGTGTGACCTTGAGCAATATACGTAATCTCTGGGTACATCAATTTCCTCCCCTGCAAGGTGGAGTTAATACTACTGCCTGCTTCACAGGCTTGTTGTGAATAAGTTTGTGGGTCAGAAGATGCCACATGGAGAGCCCTCAGCACGATGCTGACCCATGGTCACATTCAGCCAGTATCAGCTTCCATTCCTATCAGAAACACTAAGTCTTCACTCCTCACCCAGTGAAATGAAGTGATGGTGCTCCCACCTTTGGGAGTGTCAGCCTCTCCACTCCATCCTCCAACCTCCCGGTCTCTGTGGTTCTGCTTTTCCTTTTATATTACCAACACTTGCGGTCTTTTTTTTTTTTTTGAGTGGGAGTGTCACTCTGTCGCCCAGGCTGGAGTGCAGTGGCACAATCTCAGCTCACTGCAACCTCTCCCTCCCGGGTTCAAGCAATTCTCCTGCCTCTCAGCCTCCCAAGTAGTAGGATTAGGCACTCACCACCACACTGGCTGATTTTTGTATTTTTAGTGGATACGGGGTTTCACCATGTTGGCCAGGCTAATCTAGAACTCCTGACCTCAGGTTATCCGCCTGCCCTGGCCTCCCAAAGTGCTAGAATTACAGGCGTGAGCCACCACACCCGGCCAACACTTAAACAGTCTTTATAGGAAACACTGCTGAGACTTTCATGAGTTGTCTCTAGATTCATTCTAAAATTGAAAACCAATAAATACCACTTATGGCAGCTATGTAAAAATTTTCACTGTAAAATCAAGTAGTGTGCTATGATCACGCTTCCTTCTCCCCTACACTACACAAGACAGCATGCACCAGCAACATGTCCAAATGCATTCACCCTTTGCAAATGCTGGGAGATAATACTGATCCTTCTGCACCAGAAATATCTTCTCAGCAAAGAACACCAACAGCTTTGTTCAAGGACGTTTGGATAAGAGACAGCCTTGGAACCTAGAGGTAGTGTCTCCCCTCTGGGACAGAGGGCAGATTTGTTTATAATGAGAGTCATTTCCTCCCTTCAATTTAGAGCTACCTCTCCCCCAGACATATTCTAGGGTAATATAGCTGGACAGCCCTTCTTTTGCTCTCCTGAGATATTCCTGGGTAATGAAGCTAACTTCTCCTTGCAAGGAGAAGAGGCAGCTTTGATGACTTTTCCTATAGAGGATCAGGATTTCCCATCTGCATGTTACTCAGTTGGACACGAACCCATTATATGTGCAACATCCACCTAAGCCTGCTCCACATTGTCCCCATGAAACCTGGGGGCAAAGGGGGAGTAATGCAAACGTGGAGGCCACAGAGCCTGCTGTGCTGTGAGTCATAATCCAAGTCCCCCTGGGCTCATTTCTCCTTACTGGCTGAAGCTCTGCAGTATGGCAAATCAAGCAACTTAGCAGTTTCAGTGGCTGCACTGAAGGACTACTTGACTATTTTAACAGTTTACTCCAATTGTTCAAAATCATTGTGCCACGGATTGGTTTTCTTTTTGACTTGTGCCTTTCTTGTATAATTTGTTGTTGTTGTTTCCTGGAATTTTTTCTTCATTCTGTGGCTTCACCTTATTCTCAGACTTTTCCAAGCCATTGATCATACAATTTTCTGTCAAATTCCCCCCTCTTGTTTTTTCTAGATCACTCTCTGGTGGTCTCCATGCTCCTCTTCTTACATGGACTAGGTGGTCTAGAGGCCTTCTATGTAGCTGTTATCTGGGAATTTTTCTTCTAGATTGAATGTACTATTTCCTAAAACTCATGTTAGTATTTATTGTTTTACTTTCTCATTTTGCTGGATTACATCTGCAAGTAACTCCCAAAGAAAAGGTGCTTGGTGCCTGTAAAGTCAATATTTTGAGGTTTTAATTATATAAAAAGATTTTTTATTCGTTTTTTACCTTTGACGATTTAGATTGGTATAGAATTGAAGTCAATTCTCTTCAGAAATTTGATGGTATTATTCATTTTCTTATAGCATCAATAGCTGTTGATAAGATATCAAATGTCAGTATGATTCTTATTCATTTGTAGGTAATCTTTTTGTTTCCTCCCTGAAGTCTTTTGATTTCTTATCTTTATATTTAATTCCTCAAATATCTAAATGAGGCCTTTTTAAATTTTATTTTGTATAGATTTTTCACTTTGAATATTCATGTTCTCCTTTAGTTCTGGGAAATTTTCTTGTATTATATCAGTGATATTTTCCAGTCTCTTCTCTCTACCTGGAATTCCTGTTAGTCAGGAATCTAGCTCCTAGACTCATGTTACATAACTTTCCTTTCCTCATACTTTAAAAGAACTCATTACATTTTGTTTTTCATGATGAAAGAATAGCTTGAGTACATTTTCTAACAACTGAGTCATCAGGATCCTGGGAGGAAACAGATGGCATATGCAAAAGGTGAGCGAAGAAACTTTAATAAGGAAACTATTTGTAGAGTTATGGTCAGTGCTAAAGAACAAACAAAGAATGGTGAAGTTCCCATAGATCAGCAGCAGTGCAAAGCCATTATCACCCCCTCAGCCTGAAAGGATCAGGAGAAAAAAGCAAAGTTTTTGGAAAACAAGCTGCAGCCATGAATGAGGGGCCATCTGGCAGGAATAGTGGCCACAGCAGAGAAAAACAGCCATTGCCAAAACCACACTCAGCAGAGTACTGAAGATTCTCATTACTGATGATAGCTATCTTCTATAAAGTCACCACAAACAATCAGCAAATACCGCTCCTAGGAGAATTACAGGGCTAGGTTCCTGTAAGCCTCTGGTCACATTTTTGCCAACATTTAATTCATAACCTTGTTTTATGTGTGTTTCTGTTTAAAGACATATTATTGAATATATGTTTTGGATCCATTAACATTAAACTCATAGCTAACAGCCGTTACCATGCATGACTGAATAAAGGTTATCTAATCTGTTTTTTTTCCAGAAGGCACATCACAGCTTTCTTGCACTTCAGAACAATAGACAGCACTATGCTTGGGGCATTTTAACCCACAAAATGTAAAAGTATGCTACTAAATAGACTGAGAAAAGGACGCTTGTTTATACTATGAGAGCTTAAGCAAGAAGAGAGAGCATTGCCTGGTTCCACCTCAGCTGGGAAGTATGTATCCAGCAACTCGAATTTTTTGCCACTGTGCCTGTCTGTAAATGACAAAAGAAGCCCATGAGCAGGCCAGGCACGGTGGCTCATGCCTGTAATCCCAGCACTCTGGGAGGCCGAGGCAGGTGGATCACGAGGTCAAGACATCAAGACCACTCTGGCCAACATGGTGAAACCCTGACTCTACTAAAAATACAAAAATTAGCTGGGCGTGGGGGTGCACGCCTATAGTCCCAGCTACTGGGGAAGCTGAAGCAAGAGAATCACTTAACCCAGGAGGCGGAGGTTGCAGTCAGCTGAGATTGTGCCACTGCACTCCAGCCTGGCAACAGAGCGAGACTCCATCTCAAAAAAAAAAACAGAAGCCTATGAGCACTGACTTTGGGGTGATGAATAAATTAGTGAATAGGTGAATTCACATATGTGGAATCCAAGAATAATAAAGATCAATCGTGCTTTCCTGTCCTCTAATCAACTGGCCTATCTTTGGCCAAACTCAACCAGAAGTCAGAAGCAACAAAGCCCAGTAATGCAATGTGTACAAGTCAGTCTCCCAGGCACACAATAGGGCAGAAAAGAAGAGAGAATAGATCTGGAGGGACAAACAGAAAATCCAATCCACCCTTACCAGTGAATTTCAAAATTGGCAGTTATATTTTTAATTTTCAGGAGATCTTCCATTCTATAATTATTCCTTTTTTTTTTTTTTTTGACATTTTGTACATGGACAAATATCTTCTCAAATTTCTCTGAAGATAACAACTGAAGTTATTTTTATTGTGGTATGCCTTTTTGTATATGCTTTTAATCCTGTTTGGTTACCTGTATTATTTCTGACTTCTCCAAAGTTTTTTTGTTTTGTTTTGTTTTGTTTGGAGATGGAGTATCCCCACACAGGCTGGAGTGCAGTGGCTCACTGCAACCTCTGCCTCCTGGGTTCAAGCAATTCGCCTGCCTCAACCTCCAGAGTAGCTGAGATTACAGGCATGCATGACCATATGTGGCTAATTTTTTGTATTTTTAGTAGAGGCAGGGTTTCACCGTGTTGATCAGGCTGATCTCGAACTCCTGACCTCAAATGATATTCTTGCCTTGACCTCCCAAAGTTCTGAGATTACAGGTATGAGCCACCACACCTCAGCCTCCTCCAAGGTTTTTTTAATCAATAAATATAGGTGTCTTAGTCCGTTTTGTGTTGCTGTAACAGAAAACCTGAGACTGAGTAATTTATAAAGAGGTTTATTTAGCACATCATTCTGCAGACTGAGAAGTTCATGGGGGTGTGGCCCTGGCATCTACTTAGCTTCTGGTGAGGGCCACGTGCTACATCAAAACATGGCAGAGAAAGCAGAAAGGGAAGCAAACACATGCAAGGAACTCATGGGAACCAGCTCGTTCCTGGGAGCACTTACTCCCATGAGAGACAGCATTTATCTGTTAATTAGGGATCTGCCCCTATGATCCAAACACCTCCCTTCGGGCCCCACCTCCCAACACTGCCAACTGGCAATTAAACTTCCACGTGAGTTTTGGTGGAGACAAACCACATCTAAACTATAGCAATAGGTATTTCTTTTCCATGTCACATTATTTCCTCAACTGTATGACCATATTTGTAATATTTATTTACTTACTTACTTGGGACAGGGTCTCACTCTACTGCCCAGGCTGGAGTGCAGTGGTGTGCTCATGGCTCACAGCAGCCTCCATCTCCCTGTGCTCAGGTGATCCTCTCTCCTCAGCCCCCCAAGTAGCTGGAACTACAGTTGCACCCCACCACACCTGGTTAATTTTTGCATTTTTTTGTAAAGATAGGATCTCACCATGTTGCCCATGCTGGCCTCAAACTTGTGGGCTCAAGGGACCCCCCACCTTAACCTCCCAAAGTGCTGGGATTACAGGTGTGAGCTATCATGCCCAGCCTGGCCATATATTTTTTAATGAGTTAATAGAAAAGGTAACTGGGAGTTTCTTATTAAAGGTAGGGCCTATTGACACTGTTGACAAGTAGGCTTTTCTCCAGATTGGGGCTTCTCAGCCTTGGCACTACTGATGCTTAGGCCTCAGTCTTTGTTATGGGGCTGAGCTGTACACATGAGGAGGTTTATCAGCATCCCTGGCCTCAACCCACTGGATGCCAACAGTCCCGCTCCTCTTGTGGTGACTATCAAAAATGTCTCCAGATATTGCCAAATGTCTACTTAGGGTTAAAATCACCCCCTGGTTGAAAACCATCGTCTCATCATCCTACTTGAGAATTGCTTAGAGATCCAGGCCAGGCGCGGTGGCTCACACCTGTAATCCCAGCACTTTGGGAGGCTGGGGCAGGTGGATCACAAGGTCAGGAGTTCGAGACCAGGCTGGCCAACACAATGAAACCCCATCTCTACTAAAAATACAAAAATTAGCCAGACATGGTGGCATGTACCTATAATCTCAACAACTAGGGAAGCTGAGGCAAGAGAATCACTCGAACCCAGGAGGCTGAGGTTGCAGTGAGCTGAAATCGCCCCACTGCACTCCAGCCTGGGTCACAGAGTGAAACTCCATCTCAAAAAAAAAAAAAAAGAAAGAAAGAAATCCAAACACTCAGGTACCACTCCAGATGTCCTGAATCCCCTAAAAATTCTGGCAGGTGGAGCTCAGCAATCTTTTCTGACAATGCTCCTGGTAATTCTGAAGCACACAAATGCTGGACAATGACCTCTCCATAGTAAGAAGGTGAAGCACTTGACATTTTACTGACACACTAGAACACAAAAAACAAAGCAAGATTTTTTGACCTCCCAAGAACTCGGTGCATAGCCTGGACTCTCTGTTATCTGCTTTCTGTAGCCCTGCTTTCTGCTCCCATCCTTTACATATTTCAGTCTTCAAGTCAGGAGCCTGCACTAACTTCCACCAGGCTGATTGCCCCCTCAGTGGCTTACCCATACGCCAGTATTCTAGGGTGCAGCTCCCCCACTCCACCGGTCAACGCTCTCTCCCTCATTGTGTTTCCTAGAAAACTGATTAAATCTCCTATCCCATTGCTTCCCTTTCATTCTCTCTGTTTTGTCAGTTTCTACCTTTCTTATCCCTTTACTATAATTTGCTAAGTGGCAAGTAAGGGGAGTAGCATCATGACTAAGAGTTGGGGTTCTGGCGTCAGACTGTCTGGGTTCCTATTCTGGGTCTGTCACTTCCTAGCTGTGTTTGTTTGGGCAAGTCACTTGACATCTCTCTGCCTCAGTTTCTTCATTTGTAAAACTGGGATAATGGTTCTTATCCCACAGGATAGTTGGGAAGATTAATGAGTTAGTACATGTAAAAAGAAAGATTTGCCATTAAATATGAAGAACTGGCCAGGCACAGTGGCTCATGCCTGTAATCCCAGCACTTTGGGAGACCTAGGTGGGTGGATCACCTCATGTCAGGAGTTCGTGACCAGCCTGGCCAACATGGCAAAACCCTGTCTCTCCTAAAAATACAAAAATTAGCTGGGCATGCTGGTGTGCGCCTGTAATCCCAGCTACTCAGGAAGCTGAGGCAGGGAGAATTGCTTAAAGCCAGGAGGTGGGGGTTGCAGTGAGCCAAGATGATGCCTCTGAACTCCAGCCTGGGCGACAGAGCAAGACTCCGTCTAAAAAATACATACACACATACATACATACATACATATAAAGAAGTGAACACACATTTACCTCTAATCCATCCCACAACCCAACTAAGATTTTAAGAGACAGAGAAACACAGAGAACTGGAGTTGAGATCATTCTGGAGGTTGAAAAGCAGCAGGAAGGTCAGAGAAGCAGCCCATAAGGCACTGGAGAATCCCCTAAGGCTCAGGAATTGATACCAGGCACCTCTTGAAAACACAGGCAAAGTAAAAGTTTACCTACGGAATGTGAAGCTTGATTCCTGCATTCCAAGCCCTCCCCACCGCCAGATTTCTTCCCTGACTCAGCTCCCAGAAGGTTAGCAGCCAGGCTTATACTTTTTCAGCCAGGGAGTCGGAAAGAAAATTTTTCAAAAGTTAGAGACCTGAATTTCCAGGTACATAAGTCTATCTCATGGCCTGCAAAATACATGAAAGTGATCCACATAGAGGCACCTCATGTTTTAGAACAGCAGGGCCAAAGAATAGGTCCTGCAAGTTTCCAGACAGCGAAAAAAATAGGGCACACATTCACACGGAGACAGGAATCTGCATGGCTTCAGATTTCTCGAAAGCAACACTGAGTGCACTGCCTTCGAATGCTGGAGGGAAAATGATTTCCAACCTGGAACCATGCTACAGCTTGGATGTTTGTCCCTTCCAAACCTAATGTTGGCATTTGATTTCCAGTGTTGGAGGTGAGGCCTAATGGGAGGTGTTTGGGTCATGGGGGCAGATCCCTCATGAATAGATTAATCCCTCCAGGAGGTGGGTGGGGGTGAGTGAGTTCTCATCCTATCAGTTCCCATGAGAGCTACAGGCTGAAAGGAGCCCGGCACCCCCCCCCCCCCCCGCCCCTTGCTTCCCGTCTTGCCATGTGATCTGCACACACCAGCTCCCTTTCACCTTTTTCCACAAAATGGAAGCAGCCTCTGCCTTCACCACGCAGAGGCCCAGTCTTGAACTTTTCCAGACATGAGAACCATGAGCCAAATAAAACTTTTTCTTTATAATTACCCAGCCTCAGATATTCCTTTATAACGACACAAAACAGATAAGACAAACCATATGTCAGCTGAATTACTGCATGAGAGTACACTAGGAACATTTCCAGGTTTGTGGAATCTCAGTCCAAATTAGATCCACCCTTCTCCTACTGTCAACATTCCCCTTTGCTTGCCTTTAAGTGGCGAGAAGGCAGTAAGGCATTGCGTGCTCCCCTGGAACAGAAATTCCCATGCTGCATATCCTGCAGAGTGCCCATGCCCCACAATGCCCCTCTGTGGAATGACGGAGGGTAGGGAGCCCCACCCCGCAATTCCCTTCTGTGGAACGACGGAAGCTGGGGACCTGGCCTTCTCATCTCTTGCTGATTCAGGCATTGTACATTTCACTCTTCCCAGTAAAGGTGTTGTAGAGGAGAAAAACTTTTTTCTCTCTACTTCCAGATTTTCCAGCTGGGGCTCTGGATATTAAACTGGCAAAAGATAGACTAACCAGAAGAAAGTACAGTGTATTAACACACGCAGCGTGTGTGTATCCATGCAGGAGAACATAGTGATGAATAACTGGAAGGGATGATGAGAACATAAGGTTCTGTAGCATCTCAACAAAGAACAGTAAATTTGTAGAGAAATGACAACACAAAGGGGCTTAGGCTTTTAGGGACAGCACACTGTGGGAAGCTAAATGTAGGGAGGAAGCTAATGGAAGATAATGGGTTATTTTAGGATTGTTTGTTGTATAGATTCCTTCATGCTGCCTTGAAGCAAGTAAGAGTCTAAGCCTACTTTAGGCAACTAGGCAGGGGAAGGCAGAGAGTGCTGTTTTTGGCATTTGCTGTTCCTATAATCCTTATGCCAGAATGGCATATTTTGGGGTGACATATTCCAATCAGCTACAGCACGGGTCCCCAGTCCCCAGGGCCATGGCCTGTTAGGAACCAGGCTGCATAGCAGGAGGTGACGGGGGAGTGAGAGAGCATTACCACCTGAGCTCTGCCTCCTCTCAGTTCAGCACAACATTAGACGCTCACAGGAGTGCAAACCCTATTGTGAACTCTGCATGCAGGGGGATCTAGGTCGCAGGGCTCCTTATGAGATTCTAACTAATGCCTGATGATCTGAGGTGGAACAATTTCATGCCAAAACCAACCCCCACTCCCTTGTCCATGGGAAAACTGTCTTCCATGAAAGTGGTCCCTGGTGCCAGCCAAAATGATGGGGGACTGCTGCCCTACAGTATAATGAAAGAATTTGTTCCAGCTGAGTGTGGTGGCTCACGCCTGTAATCCCAGTACTTCGGAAGGCAGAGGCGGGCAGATCACCTGAGGTCAGGAGTTCAAGACCAGCCTGACCAACATGGTGAAACTCCCGCTACTAAAAATGCAAAAATTAGCCAAGCGTGGTGACAGGTGCCTGTAATCCCAGCTCCTCGGGAGGCTGAGGCAGGAGAATGGCTTGAACCCAGGAGGCAGAGGTTGCGGTGAGCCAAGATCACACCATTGCACTCCAGCCTGGGGGACAAGAGCGAGATTTTGTCTCCAAAAAAAAAAAAAAAAAAAGGAATAATTTGTTCCAAGCCCTATGCCCTTCAGATAACATCCCAAGCTTAATAAAAAATAGTACATAAGCTTGAATTAAACTTCCTACCTTGGTCAAGGAGTTGGGAGGGAAGGAAAAGAATGCATGATAATCTCTCTGGTTAATTTCCCTTTTCTGTAAAATGTGAACAATAGTATCTATTTTTCCAGGACTTTCTGAAAATCAGAGATAACATATATTGAGAACTTAGTAGATTAGTTTGTTCATATTGGGGACAATCATAACTATTTGATTGATTACTTCAGTTTGTCCTTCTTAAAATACAGAAGCCAGGTGTTATCTGAGTGGTACCAAATACAGAATCTGGATTCTCCACCTTGATTAATGCTGACTGTGATTGGTGTGGCCTTTAGCTGCTAACTCAGAGTGAACCTGAGATAAGCTAAAATGCCAGATCCTTTTTCTCTTTCCTTTATTTCAGAAAATTTAAGTGCCAAACTATTTATTTCTACCGAAATTTGCTTTATTGATTTCAGTTCAGCGTGATAGCCTATTGGAATCATTTGGATTCTTAAGACTTTCTTCTATAATATTAGCTCTTTCTTCCCATCTTTGTCTCATAAGCCCACATCTGACAATCATTTCTTTTACATCTGAATCGACACCATTCATGGGAATGTTAGTAGCAAAGGCAAGGCTATCTGCCTGTTCATTAGTGACACCACTGCCTGGTAGAAGACAGTTCCCTTTTCAGAGTTACAATTTTGCATTTTATCTCATTTCGAAATGTAGAAAAATTATGTGATGATGATTATTATTTTTGAGACAGCCTCTTGCTCTGTCGTCCAGGCTGGGTGCAGTGGTGTAATCTCGGCTCACTGCAACCTTCACCTACCTGGTTCAAGCAATTCTCTTGCCTCAGCTTCCTGAGTAGCTGGGATTACAGGCACCTGCCACCATGTCCAGCTAATTGTTGTATTTTTAGTAGAGACACGGTTTCACCATGTTGGCTAGGCTGGTCTTGAACTCCTGACCTCAGGTGATCCGTCCACCTCAGCCTCTGAAAGTGCTGGGATTACAGGTGTGAGCCACCATACCTAGCCAAAAATTTCATATTATATAGAAAAAGCAAATTTAAAAAAACTCTCATTTAATTGATAAATAACTGTAACATTTTCCAGTTTTGAAAAGGTATGGATCGCCCCTGAGCCTGAAACACATCACGATACCCCCACACAGATTTAAAATAAAAATAAGACTAAGCCACAAAAAACTACTGTTTTGCAAAATGACACACAGCACACAGGAATGCTAACATTGTTTTAAAGGCTTTTCCCTAGCTGTTTCTCATTTGGGCTGTGAATGGGTTTTTTGATGGTGGTCATGGGGGTTTTGGTTATTGTTTTTTTCACTGCTGCTATATTGGTGCCCCAAGCAAGTGACCAGCTGGCATTTTGTTAACCAGCAGCATTCCTGAGGCAGCTATAAAAATCATCAGGCCAGTGAAAATGGCTCTTATTTGAAAATTCATGAAAATAGAGTTAGAAGGAACATTAGATATAATCTAGTTCAAATCCCTTGCCATGAAAAGAAATACCCGATGCTTTAAAATTCACAGGGAAAACTGTTCACATCCATCATCTAATTCTCAGCTCCACACTGTCAGGCACCTAATCCCACATCAGTCTGCCTTCTCCCTGGATTTCTAGCCATTTGTCCACAACTCTACACAGCTGAGAGCAGCAGTGGCCACAGACTCCACTCCCTGCCCAGAAGTGGATGCTGATTACTCAACCCCTTCTCCTCCAGGAAAACTCTGCTGAAAAAGACTCCTGGATCCTAAGACAGATGCAGTGAAAGACAACCGTGGAGGCTGCCATGGCTGATGTGAGGTCACTACTGTATGAAATCTCTCCTACAGGAGAGACTACATTTCCTTGTTCACCAGTTTGAGTCAGTTTTTCTGTTTCATGCAGCCAAAATAATCTTAGCCAATTTAGGAGGGCTTTTGAGTTCCATTAAACACATGAGGAGCTGAGACTCAAAGGTAAGTTACTTCCCAAAATGGCACAGGAGCAGAGCCAGCACTAAAAGCCCCCTATAAAGTTTAATTCATTCTAGTACACCCCAGATCATGGGGGCTGGTGCTTAAACCACCCCTACAACGCCTCCTCCATGTGTTCAACTCACGTTTTATTTCTTGAAATCCAAAGGGCACCTGGTTCTCACCTGCCTCAAGGTGAGACACTGTGGAAGACGTTCCAAGGGACGTTCCTCTTGTTCACAACAGAATCATTCCTTCGCGGACGTGACTGGCCTGCTACTTGAAGCAACCTCAAGGCTGCAACTCAACAGGCATCTGTTAAATATCGGGGTAGATGATTAGCAAAATAGTTGCCAGCTGCTACCTGGAGTTTGGACACAAGAAAGATTCAAAGGCAGCTGAGATTACCTTCAGCACCAACTTTAGAGTCCTGGCTTGAAAGCTGGAAGCTTTGCTTCCTTGTAGAGCTGAGGATATTCGAGTGTAAAGAGATCGCAGAGGTGATCTTGTCCCACAGCATCGTTTCACAGGTGACATGAGTGAACCTTGATTGGCTAACGCCAGGCAGCAGGTTTGCTGTGGAGTTGGGGCTAAAACTCAGTTCCCCAGCCCAGCTCCCACTAGGGCATTTCCTGGAGCAATCCGCAATGCGGATGGTAACACCTTGAACTGCTTAATGACCTGTAATTCTTAAACACAAATGCACTTTGCTTGCACTGATATGGCTCAGATGAGTGGAGGAACACCAGGGTTCTTGGTCCTCGCATCGGTTTAGATAAAACGACACGGACGCACGTGGAGTAGTTTTAAGGAATGGAGAGTTTAATAGGCAAGAAAGAAGGAAGACGCTCCCCTGAACAGGGACAGAGGGAGGGGGTTCCAAAGCCAAGATAGGAAACCCTGAGTGCTGCCAATACCAGCTAGTTATATGGGAAGGCTGGAGGAGGCAGTGTCTGATTTGCATAGTGTTCAGAGGATTGGTTTAACCAGGCATGTCATTCACATAGCCATGAAAAAACTGGCCCTCGCACCCTAGCCTTTTAATATGCAAATGCAGGGTGCCATGATGTTCTACGCATGTGGGGGATATGTGGGGGTGGCCATGCTGCCAGACACATTTTGAGGGCAGGGGAAGAGGACAACTATGGGAATTGCCTTGTTTGGGTGAACCTAGTTTCTTCTTTTTTTTTTAATTTATTTTACTTTTGGTGCATACTATATCTGGCATTTCTCCCCCATGTTATCCCTCCCCACCCTCCCCTCCCTCCCCAACCCCCATTGTCTCTCCCCTACCCCCCCCCCCCCAACTGTCCCCTGTGTGTGATGCTCCTCTCCCCTGAGTCCACGTGTTCTCGTGGTTCAACACCCACCTATGAGTGAGAACATACAGTGCTTGGCTTTCTGTTCTTGGGTCAGTTTGCTGAGAATGATGGTTTCCAGATTCATCCAAGTCCCTACAAAGGACACGAACTCATCATTTTTTATGGCTGCATAGTATTCCATGGTGTATATGTACCACATTTTCTTTGTCCAGTCTATCATTGATGGGCATTTGGGTTGGTTCCAGGTCTTTGCTATTGTACACAGGGCTGCAATGAACATACGTGTGCATGTGTCTTTAGAGTAGAACGATTTATAGAGTGAACCCAGTTTCTAATGACAGGCATTTGCATATCAAATGTTGCTGGCCAGGCTCCAAGAGCTGGGGATTTCACGCCAGACAAGAAACGTTTCTGGAGCTGCTTTAAAAGCAACAGAAACCTTCCAAGAACCCCTTTTCCTCTCTATCTGCCTCAGATAATTTCTTAGTAACTCCTATAACAATACCATGGAGTTCCTGGTTTTGGTCTGAACTGTGCTCACCCAGGATTCATGCATGTCTTGAGGACCCATAGGATGGGAACTTGAGGGCCTTATGACATAAGGAACCCAGGTGGCTTCAGGAAGTGAGATATCCTGAAAGGGAACAAGCCAGCTGTGCATGCTTGACCCAACAACATGGGGGGCTCACATTCTAATGCTGAGCATGTGTGGAACGCTTGCATTTTTATTTCTGTCTTTACAATCAATGTAGGAGACAGCAGCTATGATTACCCTGTTTTATTCGTAAGGCAACCATCACCTTCAGAAGTTGCAGAACTCCCCCCAAAGTCACACAGCTGGTAAGTTACAGAGCCAGGTCTCCACAGGCTCCAGCAGAGCCTAGTCTGTCAGTGACAACTGCCCAAGCCGTTACCCGCTATGCTAAATTGCCTCCAAAGAGGTAACAGCTGACATATGCCTGTTTCCAATTTGTGCAAGGAACAGTTTTAAGGACCCTCTACAAAGTAATTTGTTTAACCCTGGTAACCTCCTGTATCAATTTCCTAGCACTGTCATAACAAATCACCACGCACTGGGTGGCTTAAAACAACGGAAATGTGTTCTCCCAGAGTTCAGAAGTCTGAAATCAAGGTGTTGGCAGAGCCATGCTCCTTTCAAAGCTTCCTGGGGAAGATCCTCCTTGCCTTTTCCGGGTTCTGGTAGCTCCTGGCCTTCCCGGGTGTGTGGCCACATCACTCCCAACTCGACCTCCATCCTCACATGAGCTCTCATTTGTGTGTGTCTGTGTCTCTCTCCTTCTTGTAAAAACATCAGGCATTGGATTCAGAGGCCACCTTAAATCCGGGAGGATTTTATTTCAAGATCCTCATCTAATTACATCTGCAAAGGGCTTTTTGCTGTTGTTGTTGTTGTTGTTTGAGATTGGAGTCTCTCACTGTCGCCCAGGCTGGAGTGCAATGGCCCCATCTCAGTTCACTGCAACCTCCATCTCCCGGGTTCAAGCAATTCTCCTGCCTCAGCCTCCCAAGTAGCTGGGATAACAGGTGCCCATGCCCAGATAATTTTTTGTATTTTTAGTAAAGGCAGGTTTCATCACGTTGGTCAGGCTGGTCACGAGCTCCGGACCTCAGGTGATCCACCTGCCTTGGCCTCCCAAAGTGCTGGGATTACAGGCATGAGCCAGAGCACCCGGCCCAAAGGGGTTTTTAAATGTAAAGTCACATGCTGAGGTTCTAGGTGGACATGAGTTTTAGGAATACAGTATTCAACCCACTGTACCTGTATTAGTCCATTTTCATACTGCTGATAAAGACATACCCCCAACTGGGCAATTTACAAAAGAAAGAGGCTTAATTGACTTGCAGTTCCACAAGGCTGGGGAGGCCTCACAATCATGGTGGAAGGTGAAAGGCAAGGCTCACATGGTACAGACAAGAGAAGAGGGCTTGTGCGGAGAAACTTCCCTTTCAAAACCATCAGATCCCAACACATGGGAATTCAAGATGAGATTTGGGTGGGGACACAGTCAAACCATATCACTCTGCCCCAGCCCCTCCCAAATCTCATGTCCTTACATTTCAAAACCAGTCATGCCTTCCCAACAGTCCCCCAAAGTCTTAACTCATTTCAGCATTATCTCATCTGAGACAAGGCGAGTCCCTTCCGCCTATGAGCCCATAAAATCAAAAGCAAGTTAGTTACTTCCTAGATACAATGAGAGTGCAGGCATTGGGTAAACACAGCCATCCCAACTGGAGAAATTGGCCAAAACAAAGGGGCTCAGGCCCCACGCAAATCTGAAATCCAGCAGGGCAGTCAAATCTTAAAGCTCCAAAATGATCTCCTCTGTCTCCAAGACTCACATCCAGATCATGCTGATGCAAAAGATGGGTTTCCATAGTCTTGGGCAGCTCTGCTCCTGTGGCTTTGCAGGGTACAGCCTCCCTCTCAGCTACTTTCACAGCTGGCATTGAGGTCTTCAACTTTTCCAGGCTCACAGTGCAAGCTGTCAGTGGATTTACCATTCTGGGGGCTGGAGGATGGTGGCCCTCTTCTCACAGCTCCATTAAGGTGGTGTTACAGTTGGGACTCTGTGTGGGGGCTCCCACCCCACATTTTCCTTCCACACTCACTTAGCAGAGGTTCTCCATGAGGACTCCACCTCCACAGCAAACTTCTGCCTGGGCGTTTCTATACATCTTCTGAAATCTAGGCGGAAGTTCCCAAACCTCAGTTCTTGACTTCTGTGTACCCACAGGCTCAGCACCACATGGAAGCTGCCAAGGCTTGAAGCTTACACCTGAAGCCATGCCCCAGCTCTACATTGGCCCCTTTCAGCCACAGCTGGAGTGGCTGAGATAGAGGGCACCATGTCCCTAGGCTGCACAGAGCACAGGGATCCTGGGCGAGACCCACAAAACCATTTTTTCCTCCTGGGCCTCCAGGCCTGTGATAAGCTGGGCCACAAAACTCCCTGACATGCCCTGGAGACATTTTCCCCATTGTCTTGGTGATGAACATTTGGTGCCTCGTTACTTATGCAAATTTCTGCAACCAGCTTGAATTTCTCCTCAGAAAATGGAATTTTCTTTTCTATTGCATTGTCAGGCTGCAAATTTTCCAAACTTTTATGCTCTGCTTCCCTTGTAAAACTGAATGCCTTCAACAGCACCCAAGACACCTCTTGAATGCTTTGCTGCTTAGAAATTTCTTCCATCAGATACCCAAAATCATCTCTCAAGTTCAAAATTCCACAAATCCCTAGGCCAGAGACAAAATGCCGCCAGTCTCTTTGCTAAAACCAAACAAGAGTCACCTCTGCTCCAGTTCCCAACAAGTTCCTCATCTCCATCTGAGATCACCTCAGTCTGGATTTCATTGTCTATATCATTATCAGCATTTTGGTCAAAGCCATTCAACAAGTTTCTAGGGGGTTCCAAACTTTCCTACATTTTCCAGTCTTCTTCTGGGCCCTCCAAACTGTTCCAACCTCTACTTGTTACCCAGTTCCAAAGTCACTTCCACATTTGTGGGTATTTTTTCAGAAGTGCCCCACTCTCCTGGTACCATGTACCATATTAGTCTGTCTTCATGCTGCTGATAAAGACATACCCAAGACTGTGCAATTTACAGAAGAAAGAAGTTTAACAGACTCACAATTCCAAGTGGCTGGGGAGTCCTCACAATCATGGCAGAAGATGAAAGGCATGTCTCACATGGAGGCAGATAAGAGAAGAGCATTTGTGCAGAGAAACTCCTCTTTTTAAAACCATCGGCTCTTGTGTGACTTAGTCACTTGCACAGGACAGCATGGGAAAGACCTGCCCCCATTATTTAATTACCTCCCCACCAGGACCCTCCCACAACACACAGGAATTCAGAATGAGATTTGGGAGGGGACACAGCCAAACCATATCAGTACCTCACAATAAATAAAGCACTAATTTTTTAATCCCCATTTTACAGATGAAGGAACGGAGGCACAGAATAAGTTGCCTACTGTTACACAGATGACAACCAGCAGAGTTCAGAGCCCAACTAGTCTCCAAGGTCCCCAGTTTTTACTGCTGTGCAATACCACCTCTAAATGCTTTTGGTTATAGCAATTGTCAGTAATTTATGACTCCTGGGGGAGAAGAAGTTATAATGTCAAAAAGACATCAGCAAGACAGTGGAAGCATAATGTACCTCCACTCAGGTCCAATATGACAGAATGTGACACAGAAATGTTGGTCAGAGTTCAACACATCTACCTTGGAGGCTGTGACCCATCAAAGGCTCCATCTATTTCTGATGCTAGGACCTACGGAGCATCTTCAGCAGAGCAATGCACCTGCCTACGTGAGCCAGCGGACAGCACCCAGGCCCAGCATCTCCAGGGGCCCTTCAAGAGCCGAGCCCTCATAGTTGACAACACTATAGAAGATGGAGTTAGAATCAGAGATGATAGCCAGAGTCAGAGAAAACAGCAGGCACTACATGGAGGTGGAATCCTAAGAGCAAACCTATACTGGCATTTAAGGTATGTCAGGCTATGTGCTAAAATAAACATTTTGCTTCTCATTGCCTCACTTTATCCTCACAAGAATTCCATGACAAATGAGGAAACTGAGGCACAGAGATTTTAATAACCTGCCCAAGGCCAAGTCCAGGTGGTCTACCTCTGGAGCCCACTGCATCACACGAAGACCTGTGACCACCGGCACATGGGAAACCACCCCGCATGTTGAGGGGGTGAGCAGAATCTAAGGAGAAGCTGAAGGTCTCACAATAGCGTATAGAGACAAGCAGAGAAACAACCTTATTTTTTTAACTATTAATGAAACACCATCTGGCCCCTAGACTTGTATGACCTGAGAGAGAAATACTGTCCATCCTTTGGCCAGAAAGAATGGAAAACTAACAGTTATATAATTGGATAGTTCTATGACTTAAACCAACTAGACACTAATGATCTCTCTGTTCCATTTAATCTCACAATTACATAAATATTTTCAGAAAAGCATGGGCAATTTCATCATTAGAGGCTCAATAACACCTGGAAATTGATTCTTAAATTGTTGTTAATTCTCCTACAACCTAGTTTCCTGTGCATGTAGAATTCCTGTTCAAAACTTTGATTTTTTAATATCAAAGGTTTGTTTCTTTGTACAACTCTGATTGGCAATATTCTGTTTCTAAATAAAGAGAAACATTCTGAAATTCCACTACCAAACATTGAATTACAAGGAAAAAAGTAATTTCAGCATGAAGCCACTAGATGGCACATTCTCACAGTTTGAGGCACAGACAAAATATTGAACAAATAAATTACCATCAACAAGAACATTTTAAAAAATAGGTTAAAAATCAAATACTAGCATCATATGTAATCAAGAAATTTTTTGTGATAGTAACTTATTCCTTAGGAAATAAAATTATAGGATAAAAATGTAACCCCCGGCCGGGTACAGTAGCTCCCACCTGTAATCCCAGCACTTTGGGAGGCCAAGGCAGGTGGATTGCGAGGTCAAAGGATCGAGACCATCCTGGCCAACATGGTGAAACCTCATCTCTTCTAAAAATGCAAAAATTAGTCAGGCATGATGGCACACACTTGTAGTCCCAGCTACTCAGGAGGCTGAGGCAGGAGAATCACTTGAACCTGGGAGGCAGAGGTTGCAGTGAGCTGAGATCACGCCACTGCACTCCAGCCCTGGCAACAAAGTGAGACTCCATCTCAAAAAAAAAAAAAAAAGTAACCCCCCATCTACTCCCAAGCCTTACCCCCCCAACAATCAACAAAAATTAGTAAGACCAGGAGGATTTATACAGAAAAGGAAATAGGTTCTCTATGTGCTTCCAGCTGAGCCTTAAGTATCAATCTCTTTGGATAGGAGAGAGGGAGCTTTCTGATATTTCTGCAGCTGCAACTGACAGGCTCTGTCACGGAAATTGACCACCTGGGAACCGACGGCACCCAGCTCATCCTCAGGTCAGGTTTCTGCCATGCAGGCATTGATTTATGGTGGTAGAAGGAGCATGTGCCTGGAAAACTGGATTTCGGGCAAGTCACCTGGGTTTGGCCAGGTCACTTCACCATTCTGAGCCCCAGGGTCCTTGCCTATATTTATAATCTATTTGATGAAATGGATATATGGTAACTATGTGAAGTGATGAATACGCTAATTTCACTGTAATCATTTCACAATATATACATCTATCAAATCATCACATTGTACACTTTAAAATATATAAAATTGTATTTGTCAATTATACTTCAGTGAAGCTGACATGTATATAAGTATAAAATATATATAATATGCATATATCATTTATTTGGCAGAGTAATAGTACTGGGTTAGGAATAACAACTTTAAAGCACCTCCCGCATTCAACAGTTGTCAGATCCTTCTTTACAACTGTGACAGCTGTGTCACTTTGGGAAGGTCACTTCACCTCTCAGAGCCTCCTACTCTTCGTCTGAAATAGAGACAGTTCTCACCACTCTCGATCTTAAAGCCATGACTCCTACATTTCATCTTTCTTCCTTCTCTGATTTGGTTTACTCAATAGCTCTTAACACCACCAAACATAATTTTGATTCACTTGTTTATTGACTGTTTCAGCATATGAAAATGCAAGCTCTGTGAGGGAGGGCTTACTCTCCATCTGGTTCCCTGCTGTGGTCCAGACTCCTGTACAGGGCAGGCATACAGCGGGCAAGCATAAATATCTGTGCCAGGAGTGAATGAGTAAGCAGCACCTACCTCAGACAATTGCTGCACACTTAGATGAGGATACTTCTGCAGAGTTTAGCACATCTGGCCCACAGTAGATGTTCAATGAGCAGTAGTAGTTAGTATGAATACCTGTATGTCATTTTTTTTTTTTTTTTTTTTTTTGAGACAAAGTCTCGCTCTGTTGCCCAGGCTGGAGTGCAGTGGCCCAATCTCAGCTCACTGCAACTTCTGCCTCCCAGGTTCAAGCAATTCTCCTGTCTCAGCCTCCCGAGCAGCTGGGATTATAGGCACCTGTCACCATGCCCAGCTAATTTTTGTATTTTTAGTAGAAACGGGGTTTCAGCATGTTGGCCAGGCTGGTCTTTAACTCCTGACCTCAGGTGATCCATCTGCCTCAGCCTCCCAAAGTGCTGGGATTACAGATGTGAGCCACCGAGCCCAGCCATGATTACTTGCATGTCTTTGTGCATACAAGTGCATAATCTCTCAAAACCCCAGTCACTGTATTTCCAAGTGAGAACACAGGTTTGCTATACAGATCAATTGAGAAGCCATATGCAGCTCTAAGCTCAACACCTGGCACACAGCCGTCTATCAAGGCCCTGGTAACAGAATCAAGTGGAAGTTTGCAGCACTCATTGCTACTACATGAAGAGCTCACAGAATACACTGTCTTTGTTTCCTAAGTCTGTAGAAACAAATTACCACAAATGTGGCAACTTGAATCCACAGAAATTTATTCTCTCACAATTCCGGAGATCAGAAGTCTGAAATCAGGGTGTTGGCCACAGTCCCCTCAAAGCTACTAGGAGAGGCTGCTTCCTTGCCTCTCCCAGCTTTGGTGGCTCCAGGCATTCCTGGACCTGGCAGTATCACTCTCATCTCTGCCTCCACCTTCACATGGCCTTCTGTGTCTCTTCTCGTTGTGCCTCCTATGATACTTGTCATTGGATTGAAGCCCCACCCTGATAATCCAGGCTGATCTCATCTCGAGAACCTTAATGTAATTACATTTGCAAAACTGTATCCAAATAAGGTCACATTCTCTGTCTCAGAGACAGAGACACAGACAGTGGCTCTGGGACTCTGACTTCTGCCTTCACCGAGGACTCTGACCTACAAATGGGCTGCCTTCCAAAGGACTGTTTGTCATTCGAATTGTGTTTTCCCAAAGAAACAATGTCATAAATGGAGGCTAAGTTCTCAGGCACATCAATCTACAAACGTTTGTATGACCGTAATACAGATAAAATTGCATACAAGTGAATGTCCAAATCATAGTGAATATCATCATGATTCTAATAATTAATATTAAAAATGATAACGTTAAATAGGTCATTTTGTATCTTAAATACTAGTCCACACTTACTTAGGGGGGATAAGGAGGCAGATGAAATTTTGATGGAGATGCAAATGGGCTTCAAAGGATGAGGTCATGATCTCTGCTTCATTTAAATTCCTGCTTTAGGAGTTCCTTTTTTTTAGTGAGGCTCTATGACTAGTGGCACTCTTACACCTGCAAGTTGGTTATGAATCAAGGTGGCAGAAGGAAGAAACCAGGAGAGATTTTTTTCTGAAACGACCCATTAAATTCCCCTATTCAAAACATTCACCTGTAAAGATTCTTAAATTTTCTGCATAGACAATAATATCAATTGCTTATAATGACAGTTCTGTTACTTTCTTTCTGACTCTTACATGTTTCATTTCATCTTTCTGTTTTACTGGGCTTGGTAGACCCCTCAGTACACTGTGGAACCACAGTGATGATAGTAAATATCCCTTTTTTTTTCCTTTTTAAGAGGGAGTTTTGCTCTGTCGCCCAGGCTGGAATGTAGTGGTGCAATCTCGGCTCACTGCAACCTCTGCCTCCCAGGTTCATGCAATTCTCCTGCCTCAGGCTCCCAAGTAACTGCAATTACAGGCATGTGCCACCATGCCTGGCTAATTTTGTAGTTTTAGTAGAGACGGGGGTTTCACCATGTTGGCCAGGCTGGTCTCGAACACTTGACCTCAAGTGATCCCCCCCTGCCCCTGCCTCAGCCTCCCAAAGTGCTGAGATTGCAGGCGTGAGCCACCACACCTGGCCATGAATACCCTATCTTGATCCTAATTTTACAGGAGATACTTTTAATATTATGTCAGTAACTATGAAGTTTGCTGTCTTTTTTGTTTGCTTGTTTGATGCACTTCAGCATAATAAAGAATTTCTCTTAAAATCCAGGAAGGCTAAGAGTTGTACTCTAGTTTTTTTTTTTTTTAATCAAGAGTAGATATTGAACTTTTTAAACTTTTGAAATAACTCTAGGCTCACATACAGCTGTGAGACGTGACAGAGATTCCATATCTCCTTCAGTGGGTATCATCTTGCATCACTACAGTACAAAAGCACAACCAGGAAACTGATATGAATACAATACAGGGATCTCATTCAGATTTCACCAGTTTTACTAACACTCTTCTGTGTGTGTATATTTAATTCCCTGCAATTTTGTCACATGTGTAGATTCACAGAACCATTACTGCAGTCAAGATATAGCACATTTCAGTCACGAGGGTACTTTTATAGCCATAGCCACCTCCCTCAGCCCCTGCCCCAAGCTCTGGCAATCAATAATTTATCTGTATCTCTATAATGTTGTCATTTCAAGAATGTTATATAAATGGAATCATAGAGTATGTACCTTTGGGGATTGGCTTTTTTTTTCTTCATTCAGAATAACTCCCTTGCGATCCATCCAGATTGCTGCGTGTGTGCATAATCTCTCAATAGTTTGTTTCTTTTTATTGCTGAGTAGTTCTCCATGCTATGGATATACTAATCCCACAGCGTGTTGACCATACATGCATTAGGAGACATTTGCATTATTTCCAGTTTGGGACTGTTATGATTAAAGCCTACTTTGAACGTCCACATAAAGTTTTTGTGGGAACACGACTTTTCATTTTTCTGGGAAAAAAGCCCGACAATGCAATTGCCCAAGGCTATATGGTGAACACGTTTCATATTGTAAGAAACTGACAAACTGTTTTCTAGAGTGGCTGTACCATCTTACCAGCAATATATGAATGATCCACTTTCTCCACATTCTCACCATCATTTGGCATTATTGCTATTTTTTAAGCCATTATGATAGGTGTGTAGTAAAATTTCACAATGGCTTAGTTTGCATTTCCCTAATGGCTAATGGCATTGAACACTATTTCATGCACTTATCTGCCATCTGTGTATCTTCTTCAGTGAAATGTCTGTTCATGACTTTTGCCCATTTTCTTACTGGATTGCTTGGGTTTAAAAAAAAAATGTTGAGTTTTGAGAATTCTTCATATACTCTAGATACAAGTCCTTTGTCTGATATGCCATCTGTAAATACCTTCTCCAAGTATGTAGCTTGACTTTTCATTTTCTTCACGAGGTCTTTTGCACTGCAATAGTTTTTAATTTTGATGAGGTCTAGTTTTTCAATTTAACCTTTTGTGGATTGTGCTTTTGGTGTCAAGTTTAAGAATTATTTGCCTAGATCTAATGCCCAAGGATTTTCTGCTATAATATTTTTCCAAAATTTTTATAATTTTATATTTTACATTAAGTCTTTTACCCATTTTGAGTTAATGTTTGCATAAGCTGTGAGATTTATGCAAGGTGTGAGACTCTTTTTTTGGCTATGAATGTCAAATTGCTTCAGCACCATTTGCTGAAAGACTATCCTTCCTCCATTGAATTCCTTTTGTATTTTTGTCAAAAATCAATTGGCCATATTTGTGTGGGTCTTTTTTTGGGGGGGGTTATCTGTTCTGGTCAATTGATACAGATCTATCCCCTCTGCCAATACCACATTGTCTTGATTACTATAGTAATAGAGTAAGCCATAACATTGGGTAGAGTGATTTCTTCCACTTTATTCTTATTTCACAAGATTGCTTAGGGCCTGTGCCTTTCCATAATAGAATAAGCTTATCTACAAAGATTCTATCTGGGATTCTGATAGAAACTACATTAAACTCACAGACCAGTTGCGGAGAATTGACATCTTTACTATGTTGAGTCTTCTAATCCAAATAGATGTTAAATTTTCTCAAACGCCTTTTTTTTTTTTTTTTTTTTGAGCAGAGTCTTGCTCTGTCACCAGGTACCAGGCTGGAGTGCTGTGGCGCAATCTCGGCTCACGGCAATCTCCGCCTCTCGGGTTCAAGCAATTCTCCTGCCTCAGCCTCCTGAGTAGCTGGGACTACAGGCGCACGCCACCACACCCAGCTAATTTTTGTATTTTGTAGTAGAGACAGGGTTTCACCATGTTGGTCAGGATGGTCTCGATCTCTTGACCTCGCGATCCGCCCACCTCAGCCTCCCAAAGTGCTGGGATTACAGGCATGAGCCACCGCGCCCGGCCTCAAATGCTTTTTTATATATTGAGACGATCATATGTCATTTCTTTTTTAGTATTTTGATATAATGAGTAAAATCTTTATATTGCCTAACATTCAACCAACCTTGCACAACTGGGCTTAATAATTTGTTTGTATTTACATTTGTGAATGCATGTATCTGTACATGATTACTACATTGCTGGATTAGACATGCTAAAATTTTATTTAGAATTGGGTTCTAAATCAATGACTGATTTTTCTTTCATACGGTCCTTGCAATTTTGGTTTTAAAATTACATTATCCTCAGAAAAATTAGTTATTGTTTTCCTTCTATTCTTTTAAGTTTTTGTTTGTTTGTTTGTTTTGTTTTTGAGATGGAGTCTCACACTGTTGCCTGGGCTGGAGTGCAATGGCACAATCTCAGCTCACTAGAAGAGTTTCCTTACAAGTAAAATACTTCTTCTTTGAAGTTTTATTAAAACACCTCTGCTTGGTTTGGTGTTTCTTTTGCAGGCAAATAATTAACTACTGATTCAAGTTCCTTCATCTTAAATTTATTGGATACATATTTTTCTAGGTCCATGTCCATTTACTCTGAATTTTCAAATATGTTAGCAAAAGTTGTTTATGATATTTTCTAATCTTTGTAACCAGCTGCATCTGTAGTTACATCTCCCTTTTTAGTACCAGTATTGTGTATTTGTGCCTTCTCTGAGTTTTCTTCAATTAACTTTGTTTGAGAATTGGTAATTTTTTTGGGGGGGGGGAAGGAGTCTCGTTCTGTCACCCAGGCGGGAATGTCTCAGCTCACTGCAACCTCCACCTCCTGGGTTCAGTGATTCTCCTGCCTCCGCCTCCTGAGTAGCTGGGAGTACAGGCGCCCACCACCACACCCAGCTATTTTTGTCTTTTTAGTAGAGACAGGGTTTCGCCACATTGGCCAGTCTGGTCTTGAACTCCTGACCTCAGGTGATCCGCCCGCCTCGGCCTCCCATAGTGCTGAGATTACAAGAGTGAGCCATCAAACCCAGCCAAGAGGTTTGGCAATTTTATTAATAATATCAAATAACCAATTTTTGGCTTTATGCTACTTTGTATTACATGTTTATTTCTTTAATTTCTGCTCTTACATCTTCATTTTTCCTTTCCTCACTATTTTTTAATTCATTTTACTGTTATCATTCCCACTTCCTAGGGCAAAAGCTTAGCTCATTAACTTTTAGCCTTCTGCTTTCTGTTTTGTTGGAGTAGGGGTGAGACCAATGAGTTAAGATGAGAAGGCGATTATAGGCACAATAATCAAACTGCAATGTGATATATGCTACACTACAAGTAAATGCATGTTGTTATTTTTATTAATACACTTACAGTTTATTTTATAAAATTTTAAACATATATAAAACATAATAATATAATGGACCCCAAGTACCCATGGCCTAGCTTCAAAAATTATGAAAATTATGATCAAATTTGCATGAGAGATGTGCTCATTCATCTGTCCCACCTTGCATTATTTTGAGGTGAATTCCAGATATCATATGGTTTCATCTATAAATATCTCAATATATATCTATGAATGATAAGAGTTTTAAAAAATAAAATGCCATTATCACACCTAAAAAGTAATCATTACTTAATATCATCAAATACAGACTCAGTGTTCAAATTTCCCCAACTACCTCGTGCTACTTTTTTTTTTCGTTTTTGTTTGTTTGTTTTGTTTTGATTTGTCTTTTTGAGATGTAGTCTCACTCTGTCACCCAGGCTGGAGTGCAGTACCCCAATCTCAGCTCACTGCAACCTCTGTCTCCCAGGTTCAAGCAATTATTCCTGCCTCAGTCTTCCAAGTAAAGGGGATTACAAGTGCCTGCCACCACGCCCAGCAAATTTTTGTATTTTCAGTAGAGACAGGGTTTCATCATGTTGACCAGGCTGGTCTCAAACGCTTGACCTCAAGTGATCCACCCTCCTAAGCCTTCCAAAGTGTTCGGATTACAGGCATGAGCCACCGAGCCTGGATCTTGTGCAAGATTTTTTTGAAATCTTTGATTTGTGTGAATCAGGATGTAAACAAGCCTTACACTTGCATTTAGCTAACACGTCTTTTAAATGTCTAGTAATCCACAGCTTCTCCCCTCCTGTTTATTCTTAAAATCTAGTTCTTGAATAAACTGGGCTATTTGTCCTATAGTTGTACTCATTCTAGATTTTGCTTATTAAATCTGTACGGTGTCATTCAGATTCCTGAATCCTTTATAATTGCTGTAAACCAGATTAAATTCAGGTTCAAATATTTGGCAAAAAAAAAAAGAAAAAACAACACTTCCTAAGAAGTGTTTATAGGCAGGACTGATTAGTGGACTGTTCAAGTCATGCATCATGAAGCTCCCTATCAACTTTCACCTAATGGGTTTGGCAGTCACTGGTAGCCATTATTAGAGTGAATATAACATTGATAATGTTTTCACCAAAAGAAGAAGACCAATAACTAATCTCACTTAAGAAATATCGCTGCAAAAATATTTGCTAAAATATTAATAAACAAAACTCAAGGTACATTTTTAAATAACATACCAAAACAAAGAGGGGTTTATCCTAGAAAAACAAAGGTGGTTTAGTGTTAGAAATTCCATTAATGTAATCTACCATATCTGTACAGCCAAAAAGAAAACTTAGGCACTCATCTCCATAGATGCAGAAAGGCTTCAGAATTCAACTATTTGTGTTAAAAACCCATACTTTCTTATGCTGATAAAATACATACCAGCCGAGTGCAGTGGCTCACGCCTGTAATCCCAGCACTTTGGGAGGCCAAGGCAGGTGAATTGCCTGAGGTCAGGAGTTTGAGATCAGCCTGGCTAACACAGTGAAACCCCCGTCTCTACTAAAAATACAAAAAATTAGCAGGGCATGGTGGCAGGTGCCTATAATCCCAGCTACTCGGGAGACTGAGGCAGAAGAATCGCTTGAACCCAGGAGGCAGAGGTTGCAGTGAGCCAAGATCGCGCCATTGCACTCCAGCCTGGGTAACAAGAGCGAAACTCCTTCTCAAAAAAAACATAAAATAGGCCAGGCACGCGCGGTGACTCATGCTTGTAATCCCAGCACTTTGGGAGGTCGAGGCAGGCGGATCACAAGGTCAGGAGTTCAAGACCAGCCTGGCCAACACAGTGAAATGCTGTCTCTAGTAAAAATACAAAAATTAGCTGGGCTTGGTAGCAGGTGCCTGTAATCCCAGCTACTTGGGAGGCTGAGGCAGGAGAATCTCTTGAACCCGGGAGGTGGAGGTTGTAGTGAGCCAAGATCACACCACTGCACTCTAGCCTGGGCAACAGAGCCAGACTCTGTCGGAAAAAAAAAAAAAAGACAGAAAAAGAAAAAACGAAACAAAAACCCATATACGTAAGCCCCAATGCCATTATCTTAGTAAAGAAACACTAAAAGTTACCCCACTAAAGTTTAGAATAACACAAGGGTACTCACAATCTCCACTATTCCTTAACACTGTGTCGGAAGTATTAGCCTATGCAATTAGAAAGAGAAATATAGAAGCATAAGAAATGGAAAAGATTGATTTCCTGCAGTTAAAAGGTCCTGGAAGAAAAAAAAGAAATGGAAAAGAAAATGTATTAATAAAACCATTTCTAGTAAATAATGCACCTACATATAAGAAAAAGAAATTAAGGAAAAACTTATACAAATAATAAGAAATTTTAATAAAATGACAGGTGATGAGAGCCTCTGATTTTTTTTTTTTTTTTTTTTTTGAGATGGAGTCTCATTCTGTCACCCAGGCTGAAGTGCAGTGGCACGATCTTGGCTCATTGAAAGCTCCACCTCCCAGGTTCAAGCAATTCTCCTGCCTCAGCCTCCTGAGTAGCTGGGACTACAGGCACATACCACCATGCCGGCTAATTTTTTTCTATTTTTAGTACAGACAGGGTTTCACCATATTGGCCAGACTGGTCTTGAACTCCTGACATTGTGATTCGCCCACCTTGGCCGTTCAAAGTGCTGGGATTACAGGCATGAGCCACTGTACTGGGCCGAGTCTCTGATATTCTTAAGATTCTCCTGTTCTTGGAGTTCTCCAAAGCTCAGTTGCTCCATCTCCACTCCCTCTGGTACACGAGTCATTAATACTTGAGTCTGTCACTGTTGGTGTGTTCCCACACAGTTGTGTTAGGGAGTTTACAGGGTTACCTTGTCATATTGCCACCTGGTTTTGTTATAGATGTGAATCTCTAGTTTTGCTATTATAGTGGCTCTTTTTGTTTCTATGAGGCAGTTTGGGTAGATTCAAACACCACACCATCTTATTAACCATATTAGGCCATTCTTGCATTGCTATAAAAAAAATACCTGACACTGGGTGATTTATAAGAAAAAAGGTTAAATTGGCTTACACTTCTGCTGGCTATACAGGAAGCATAATGGCATCTGCTTCTGGGGGAAGCTTCTGGAGGCTTCCAATTATGGCGGAAGGTGAAGGGGGAGCAGGCATGTCACCTGGCAAAAGCAGGAGTGAGAGAGCAAAGGGGGAGGTGCCACATCCTTTTAAACAAACAGACCTCATGAGAACTCACTCATGAGGACAGTACCACAAGGGATAGTCCTAAACCATTCATGAGAAATCTGTCCCCCATGATCCAGTCACCTCCTGCCAGGTCCCACCTCCAACATTGGGGATTACATTTTAATATGAGATTTGGGGAGGGACAGCATCCTAAATTTTATCATTGATTTTCCTTTACATCTCCTTGGTCACCTTTGAGAGCCTATTATCCCTAAATCATATTTCCAATTTCTGTGTTATTCTTTCATACATATTAAACATACTTATTTTATATTATGTATCAGACATTTCCAATATTAGAAGGCTCTGCATGTCTGATTCTGTTGCTTATTGTTTCTGCCGACATGCGTGTGTTTTGTTTTTTGAGCCCATTTTCCCTGGAACTTTGCAAACCTCTCTGAGACCTGGTTGAGGATATTACTCCAGAATAGATTCATGTTTTCTTTTTTAGATGACTGGAAATATTACAAGTCAGAACTAGTTTAAACTAAATTTTCAATTTGGGTTTATTTGCATCGCACAGGCAGTGTGAATTCAAGCCTCACACCCACACATGAACTAGTTTATGGTAAACTCTCAATGTAGTCTTTTGTGTTTTAGCCCCTAAACCCAGAACCAAGGCTAAAACAAACAAATTTCCTCATCATCTACTTTTTTGGGTGCCTTTTCTTTTTTCTAGTTTACCTTTTCACAGAGAATTTGGACATCAGAGATCCAGCCCTTACTCTAAGGTTTCTAAACCAACTCCCAACTTGTATGAACCCAAAGTGTTGTTCCTTATCCCCTATGCCCCTATGTGGCCTTTGAAATTGGAATTCCTATCAGTAGAAGTTGGTGGATGCCCTTAAGACATATACCATTAGGATAAAGAGTTAGAAGTCTTTATCTCGCTTTTGTGTTTGACTTTGTTTACAAAAATATACGTACTCTTCCTAAGTTAATTTTATATCTTACTCGCTAGAAAGACACAGTATAGAAATTGCAGTATACTTTCTGTGTTCTGAGCATTTGTGTCCCCCCCCCAAATTCATATGTCCAAATCTAACACCAATGTGATAGTATTAAGAGGTAGGGACTTTGGAAGGTGATTAGATCATGAGCGCAGAACCCTCATGAGTAGGATTAGGGCCCTTATAAAGGAGGCCCAGGGGAGCTTGTTGGCCATGGCCCTTTTGCCATGTTTGAGAACACAGTGAGAAGGCACTGTCTATAAAGAAGTAGACACTCCCCAAAGGCTGCAGACATCTTGATCTTGGACTTCCCAGCCTCTAGAACTGTAAGAAATAAATTTCTGTTTACAAGTTACCCAGCCTGTTTGAGTAACTGAGATACACAGACTGACATAACACTTTCTCCATCTAGCACTCCTGCAGGTATAACAAAGAAATTGGTGCTGCTGTGGGACATTATTGCCACTCTCTCCTTCCATGAGGTTATCATTGAAGGCTCCTGGCAAGAGAGAAAGCATTCTCATTTTTCACCTTTTCCCCTAGACCACTCAAAGAGGGAGGAAGAGTTGTCATTAAGCCCTAAAGTGGGCTATAAAGAGAGGCACCTGCAGGGTGCAGACAAAACAAGGAAGAGCCTAAGTAGGAAGAGGAAGAGATTCGGAAGCTGGCGGGTGAGAATTATGCCCATGCCATGATAACCTCCAAATTCACCAAGAGCCTCACTTGGGGTGTTTTCCTCAGGTCTTCTGGGGACAGACTCACCCTTCACCAGCATCACACCCTCAACAGCAACACTGGGCTGCTTGTCAGCATCACATCCACCAATGAGACCCTCCCCATGTGCTTGCTAATCCCTACATTCCTACCATCATCTCTAAAGATGTGGTCAAACGCTTTTCTTCTCTGCTCACAAACACATTCCCCGAAGTGATGAATCATAGCCCAGACTGGAGATGTAGTCTACCCAACAGGTCAAATACACATCCTGAAAGTTACAAAGCAAAAATTAACATTAAAGGGACTTTAACTAAAGAAAGGGGTAGAAAAGGACAACTGACCTGAGTTTACGGTACCGTTCGAGCGCTCGGTCCTACCTTGGCCTTGGGGACACTACATAGCACTCATCCTCATGGTTCCCGTGCGAGCAACAGGAGTCTTATTCTTGTTCCAGCCAAGTCCATCCTCTTAAGCATTGGTTTTCCACAGAGTGGAGCCCTTATGGTCTCTTCCTTTCCTTTCCCTTTTCCTGCAACGCAAACTGACTCCATTGTTTTCTCTGATAAAGCAGCTCCCAAAATTAGTATCTTCAGTCAGCCAATTTGCCTGAGCCTCTGACTCATACAGAAATTTCTCTAATAGGCAGCTCATAATCACCTCAACAATTTCTACAAATGGGACTCACCGTCCTCCTTCTGCTCTTTTTTTCTGAAATCTACACCTGGTAACCCTTCACCCCGGTCAACCTTCACCCAGTCTCCCAGGGCAGATGGCAGGCTTTACCTGCCCACTCCACATGCATTTAGCTCCAAGCTCTACCAGTTCTCCTTCACAAGGGCTGTCGAAACTGCCCCCTCTTCTCTATCTCATCCATTCATTTATTCAACGCAATTTTATGGTGGTGAGTCACTAGTGGACCTACATTATTTTTGCTTTCTAAAAACAGCACATACAGAATATAAAGATGGCCCACACTGAATCTCCTTCCTTGCCTTTCAAAGAAGCCACTCACTAAACAATTTAACTCTTGACTGCCTACATACTTGATTTCATCACAAATGGAGAAACAAGGACATTTGGCATCATGGTGTGCCCATGCTGTTTGGAAAATGCCTCGTGTGTTCAGTCATCAAAGAGGCAAGCATGCTGGCTTTGTTTCTACAACAAAGACATAGTGTGTATCACACACATAAAGCATTTAAACATCATCATTTACAGCACACACTACATAAAGTTTTCACCCCAAACAACTAGATAGCCTGGAAGATTTGCAGAGCAAGAGCAATTTGTGATTGTTATTTGTATTTTGGCTTAAATTATAATGCGAGTCACTCTTATTTTGGTCTGATCAGTATTTCCTGATTTATATAAATAATATATATGTTTAACAACTGTATATGTATGACACCTCTGTTTCTATAACCTTTCAGCACACTTGATTTTAATATCCTTTATAACAGAGGTTGACCAAACCCAGCCCACCACCTGTTTCTATGGATAAAGTTTTATTTAAACACAGCCATATGCATTCATTTACATGTGGTCTATGGCTGCATTGGTACTAAAAAGGCTGAGTTGCATACTTACAACAGAGACCCACAAAGCCTAAAATATTAATCATCCAATCTTTAATAAAAAGAGTTTGCCAACTTCTGTCTTACAGCATTATCATGGACGTAAGGCCAGCCTCCATTTGGCTGTGGTCAGTGCTTTTCATAGTCAGTTTGCTTCTCTTCTCACACTGACTTGACCACCATGGTCCTCTCAACAATATTCTCCAACAGTCACAAGATACAACAGTACCAGGTTGCCTCCTAATATGGTTGGGCTCTGTGTCCCCCACCAAAATCTCATCTTGAATTGTACTCCCATAATTCCCACATGCTGTGGGAGGGACCCTGTGGGAGATAATTGAATCATGGGGGCAGTGTCCCCCATACTGTTCTCGTGGTAGTGAATAAATATCTCACAAGATCTGATGGGGTTTTGTTTTCCTTTTTTAAATTTTACTTTAACTTCTGGGATGCATGTGCTGAGCATGCAGGTTTGTTACATAGGTATACATGTGCCATGGTGGTTTGCTGCATCTATTAACCCATCATTTAGGTTTTTGGTCCTGCAATGCATTAGGTATTTCTCCTAATGCTCTCCCCTCCTCTTCCGCAACTCCCCGACAGGCCCTGGTGTTTGATGTTCCCCTCCTTGGGTCCATGTGTTCTCATTGTTCAACTTCCACTTGTGAGTGAGAATATGTAGTGCTTGGTTTTCTGTTCCTGTGTTAGTTTGCTGAGGATGAGTGTTTCCAGCTTCATCCGCGTGCCTGCAAAACACATAAACTCATTCTTTCATATGGCTGCATAGTATTCCACGGTGTATAGGTGCCACATTTTCTTTATCTAGTCTATCATTGATGGGCAATAAACAAACATGTGCATGTGTCTTTATAATAGAATGATTTATAATCCTTTGGGTATATGCCCAGTAATGGGATTGTTGGGTCAAATGGTATTTCTGGTTCTAGATCCTTAAGGATTTGCCACACTGGCTTCCACAGTAGTAGAACTAATTTACACTCCCACCAACAGTGTAAAAGTGTTCTTATTTCTCCACAGTCTCACTAGCATTTGTTGTTTCTTGACTTTTTAATGACTGCCATTCTAACTGGCATGAGATGGTATCTCAATGTGGTTTCAATTTGCATTTCTCTAATGACCAGTGATGATGAGCATTTTTTTTCATATGTTTGTTGGCTGCATAAATGTCTTCTTTTGAGAAGAGTCTGTTCATATCTTTTGCCTACTTTTCAATGGGGTTGTTTGTTTTTTCTTTGTAAATTTGTTTAAGTTCCTTGTAGATGCTGGATATTAGACCTTTGTCAGATGGATAGATTGCAAAAATTTTCTCCCATTCTGTAGGCTGCCTGTTCACTCTGATGATAGTTTCTTTTGCTGAGTAGAAGCTCTTTAGTTTAATTAGATCCCATTTGTCAATTTTAGCTTTTGTTTTAATTGCTTTTGGTGTTTTAGTCACGAAGTCTTTGTCCTTGCCTATGTCCTGAATGGTCCTGCCTAGGTTTTCTTCCAGGGTTTTTATTGTTTTATTTTTGAGTCTTTAATCCATCTTGAGTTAATATTTGCATAATGTGTAAGGAAGGGGTCCAGTTTCTGTTTTCCGCATATGACTAGCCAGTTTTCCCAGCACCATTTATTAAATAGGGAATCCTTTCTCCACTGCTTGTTTCTGTCAGGTTTGTTGAAGATCAGATGGTTGTAGATGTGTGGTGTTATTTCTGAGGCCCCTGTTCTGTTCCATTGGTCTATATATCTGTTTTGGTACCAATACCATGTTGTTTTGGTTACTGTAGCCTTGTAGTATAAAGTCAGGTAGCGTGATGCCTCCAGCTTTGTTCTTTTTGCTTAGGATTGTCTTGGCTATAGGGGCTCTTTTTTGGTTCCATATGAAATTTAAAGTAGTTTTTTCCAGTTCTGTGAAGAAAGTCAGTGGTAGCTTGATGGGAATAGCATTGAATTTACAAATTACTTTGGGCAGTATAGCCATTTTCACAATATTGATTCTTCCTATCCATAGGCATGAAATTTTTTCCATTTGTTTGTATCCGCTCTTATTTCCTTAAGCGGTGGTTTGTAGTTCTTCCTGAAGAGGTCCTTCACGCCCCTTGTAAGTTGTATTCCTAGGTATTTTATTTTCTTTGTAGCAATTGCGTATGCGATTTCACTCATGATTTGGCTCTCAGCTTGTCTATTGTTGGTGTATAGGAATGCTTGTGACTTTTGTACATTGATTTTGTATCCTGAGACTTTGCTGAAGGTGTTTATCAGCTTACAGAGATTTTGGGCTGAGACGATGGGGTTTTCTAAATATATAATCATGTCATCTACAAACAGGAGACGATTTGACTTCCTCTCTTCCTATTTGAATACCCTTTCTTTCTTTCTCTTGCCTTATTGTCCTGGCCAGAACTTCCAATACTATGTTGAGTAGGAGTGGTGAGAGAGGGGGGTCCTTGTCTTGTGCCAATTTTCAAAGGGAATACTTCCAGCTCTTGCCCATTCGATATGATATTGCCTATGGGTTTGTCATAAATAGCTCTTATTATTTTGAGATACGTTCCAAGATTGGATGGTTTTATCAGGGGTTTCTGCTCTTGCATCTTCCTTATTTTCTTTGTCTGCTGCCATCCATGTAAGATGAGACTTGCTCCTCCTTGCCTTCTGCCATGATTGTGAGGCTTCCCCGCCACGTGGAACTGTAAATCCAGTTAAATCTCTTTCTTTTGTAAATTGCCCGGTCTTGGATATGTCTTTATCAGCAGTGTGAAAAATGGACTCATACACCACAATCCAACTTCTGGGTCCCCTTTCATAAAATATAGCTGTGAAGAAAAATAAATCTTGGGACCCCAAAATCACTAAGCTAAAGGGGAAAGTCAAGCTGGGAACTGCTTAGGGGCAAACCTGCCTCCTATTCTATTCCCTTGGCTCACTGAGATAGATGCATATCTGATTGCCTCCTTTGGAAAGGCTAATCAGAAACTCAGATGAATGCAACCATTTGTCTCTCAGCTACCTGTGACCTGGAAGCATCCTTCTTGCTTCCAATTGTCCCTCCTTTCTGGATAGAACCAATGTACATCTTAACATTTTTGATTGATGTCTCACGTCTCCCTGAAATGTATAAAACCAACCTGTGCCCCTACCACCTTGGGCACATGTTGTCAGGACCCCTTGAGGTTGTGTCACAGGTGCATGTCCTCAGCCTTGGCAAAATAAACTTTCTAAATTAACTGAGACCTGTCTCAGATTTTCAGGGTTCACAAGCCAAAGTGTATCATTCTAAGGACCAGAAGAATTTTTTTTTAAGTGGCCATATTTACCATTTTTAAGTGAATAGTTCAGTGGCAATAAACACACTTATATCCTTTTTTTCCCTTTCATCTCCCCATCTCCCTCCCCTTTCCAGGCTCCGATAGACACCAGTCTTCTCTGTACCATCATGAGATCTGCTTTTTAACCCCTACATATGAGTGAGAATGTGATATTCATCTTTCCGTGCCGGGCTTATTTCATTTAACATAATGGCCTCCAGTTCCATCCATGTTGCTGCAAATGACGGGATTTTATTCTTTTCATGGCTGAATAACATCCCATCATGTACATAAACCACATTTTTTGCCAAGCATGGTGGCTGTAATACCTGGACCTTGGAAGCCAAAAGGAGCAGATCACTTGAGATCAGGAGTTCAAGACCAGCCTGGCCAACATGGTGAAACCCGGTCTCTACTAAAACTACAAAAATTAGCCAGGCATGGTGGCACACACCTGTAATCCCAGCTACTTGGGAGGCTGAGGCACAAGAATCATTGAACCCGGGAGGCAAAGGTTGCAGTGAGCTGAGATTCCAACACTGCACTCCAGCCTGAGTGACAGAGCAAGATTCTGTCCCCCAAAAATAAATAAATAATAAAAATAAATCACATTTTCTTTGTCCATTCATCTGTTGATGGGCCAGAAGGATATTTTTTATATCACTTCCGATGATGATTGATTAATTCGGCAAATACTTCTTGTTGCCCACATGCACCAGGAATAGCGTACGTGAAGCACTGCCTCAGTCCCTGACCCCGTGGAATTTTAGGATGAGTGGGAAAAACAGATGCTGGGCAATAACAGAAAGAGTGAGGCACCATCAAAAGGAAGTGCGGGGGGAGACCGGAACACACAAAAGGAGGTCGGGACCAAGCCTGGTATGTCCAAAATGATCGCCTGGATGAACTAATACTGACATTTAAGCCAAGACCCAGAGGATGAACAAGAGCAAGCTTGGGAGAAGTGGGTAGGTGCCGACAACAAAGAAAAGGGAGAAGGTTCTCCAGACACAGGAAACAGGGCTGAATGCATCAGCTACCTGCAGCTAGCGAAAGGAACCAGTAGAGCCTGATTCTTTGTCTATTTTGTCTTCCTTAAGGACTTCAAAGTGACACAGAAGCCTCAGAACAACTGGCGGCTCGTGGAGATTCATCCATTCACTCAGCACCTATTCACTCATGGCCCACAACGTGCCCAGTGTTATTCCAGGTACTAGAAATTCAAAGGCAAACAACACAAAGTCCTAACCTGCTCTGCTTCTCTGAGGTGGGAGGAAAAAAATGCCCTCAGAGGGAGAATCATTCTCAAAGGATGAAAGCAGCCACCGAGCAGATGACTAGAGCCCCAGTTATTAGTTAAGTTGACTTTAACTCAAGGGACATGTCAGTGGTCATTGATTTGACTAGCAGAGAAATTCGATTTACTTTGGAAAATATATTAGGATTTAAAAGATGGCAAAAAGAATTTTACTTAGCAGGTAAGGCTATTCATTTTAGGACTGAACCAGTGGTTTTGGGAGAGTTTGAGGCTTGGTCAGAAAGGGGTGGTGATGAATTACCCCTTCCAGCAAAAGTAGCCAACAGGCTTAATATTGAACATCCAGAAAGTGTAGAAAGGGTTGCTGACAAGGGGAGGGGATGGCTAGCCACCTACAGATGCTGTTTATTTTTAGTAAAGGATCGTAACCATGTGAGAGCTGCTCAAAACATGCTAGGAATACAGCTAAAAACATGATCTCCTATGCAAAGCTGGTCAGAAATGTCTCAGGTAAAGAGAACAATGCCTTTTATTTACCTACGAAAGTGTTAAGAGCATCACCTTTATATTCCCAGTGCTTATCACAAAATAGGCTTAAAAACAAAACAGAAGAAGGAAGGGAAGAAAATCATCTAGACACAGCTGGAAAGCATGTCATCATAAAACACTGCTGTGGCAGCCTTGGGGGACCCAGATGAAGGCAGGGATGTGGCTGAAGGTATAAAAGAACAAAGAAGTGTTTCTAGAGAGATCACAATGAATGGGGGAAAATAAAGGAATTAGATGGGAAACAGAAGGAAGTCCATTAAATCGTTAAGAATGAGCAAAGGGGGTGTGCACTGTGGCTCACACCTGTAATCCCAGTATTTTGGGAGGCCAAGGTGGGAGGATGGCTTGAGCCCACGAATTCAAGACCAGCCTGGGCAACAAAGTGAGACTCCGTCTCTACAAAAAACACAAAAATTAGCTGGGCATGGTGGTGTGTGCTTGTTGTCCCAGCTACTTGGGAGGCTGAGGTGGTAGGATCACCTCAGCCCAGGGAGGTTGAGGCTGCAGTGAGCCATGATTGCACCACTGCATGCCAGCCTGGGTGACAGGGTAAGACCTTGTCTCAAAAATAAAAATAAAAATAGAATAATGAGCAAAGGCTTCTAAAAGTAAAAGTCAGGGTGAAAATGGCTGTACTGTGCCATCAGAGGGTCTAGTGAAATTCATGCAAATAAAAGCCAAAAAGAATGAGAATAGAAGACCACTGTAGAGCAAGCTGAAGACCCACAAAGAGAAGGGAGGAGGAAGGAGGCCAGTGGAGAGCCAGAGAGGAGAGAAAGGGGGCAAAGATGGAAAGAAGAAGGAAAGTGGTTATTCAGATTTTTGAAGCAATTATGAAAGTCACAAACACCGATAAAGCTCAGCTCAAGGAAAGGTCGAAAGATCGTGAGCCGCCTGGAGCATGAAAACACAGGCGGGGAGCTTTAGCCCACAGGACTCTCAAAGAAAATGAGACAGTTTATTTACTTCTCTTAGCTGCTTACAAAAAGAATTATACCATGAAGGCACATCTTTAAAAGTTGTATCACCAATTAACAAAAATAGAAGAGAAGCATATAGAAATGACAATTGTATCGAAGAACATATTTTAAAAGTTTGGAATCGTTTTTGGTTGGAAGGTCTATGATTGCAATGCAAACTGGGAATGTGAAAAAGTGCATCTGTGAAGGTCTATGCTACTCCTGCCCTCTGCAGGAGGAGAGAAAGGGCTAGGAGAGAAAAACAGAAATAATGTGTGAAAGATGAAATGATTTCTTCTGAGTATAAGAAAGGTGACACTGAATTTTGCTGTTTGTTGGATAAAGTTGATCATGCTAGAAATGACCAGACTTGAAGTCAAAATGAAGCCAAATCCAGACAGGCAAGGTTAAAAGTCCAAGATGAAATTACACATTTTCTATAAACTATATCTACTATACCACAATGTGCTATGATTACACAAACAGAGAGAGAACAAGTAGAACAGCATTCACGTTCAGGAAAAGGTAGGATAAAGTGAAATGTATCGTATTTCATGATCACAGTAACAATCATCAGAATTACCTTCTCAGAAGTGGGACACGTTAGAAGAGGAATATGGAAATTAACAAATTCCTATAGTGGAAGAGGATAAATTACATGAGGGGTTACAAAAATCTTCCTCACTTTTTTTAAAGAGGTTGGCATAATTCTGATAACAAAACCTGACTGAGATTACATGAAAAGAAAACTAAAGACCAATATCCCTCATGAACATAGCTGCAAAAATGTGTATACTATTTGATTCAGCAACCCCACTTGGAGTAGTTTATCCTAACCAAGCCCCCTTAGAGCTGTTCAAAGATTACAGACAGGGTTATTCATCACAGCATAATGCTTTTGTTGTTGTTTGATTAAACTTTGTTGTTTTTTTTTTTTTTGAGACAGAGTCTCGTTCTGTCGCCAGGCGCCAGGCTGGAGTGCAGTGGCGCAATCTCGGCTCACTGCAACCTCCGTCTCCCAGGTTCAAGCAATTCTCCTGCCTCAGCCTCCCAAGTAGCTGGGACTACAGACACGTGCCACTATGCCCAGCTATTTTTTTATATTTTAATAGAGACGAGGTTTCACTATGTTGGTCAGGATGGTCTCGATTTCTTGACCTCATGATCCACCTGCTTTGGCCTCCCAAAGTGTCATTAAACTTTTTAAAATTACACTTTTAATTTTAAGATATTTATAGATTCATGTGACATTGTAAAAACAGAGAAGAAATTTCCACATATCCTTTACCCGGTTTCCCCCAATAATAACATCCTGCAAATTTTCAATGCAATATCACAACCATGATATTGACATTGATACATTCAAAGTAATTTTGGATATGCAAATTGAAGAAGGACCTAGAAATTATGGAGAAATTTCCACTGAAGACTAATTTCTGTTCTGCGTTAATACTAAGTTAAGGAGTATATCCCTTTCAAAAGCAAGGAAAAAAAGTTTTCACCACTGTGTTTATCCACTCTTTCATTGTATCAGCTCTGGAAAGTAATTTTTGTTTATTCAGCATGTGGACATGCTATATAAACTTGCTTCATAATACATCATCAGTTTCTTTTTCTGACAAAGAAAAATAAATGTGTTGTGAATGAAGGAAAGGTTTTGTCTTATCCGTTATTTTATACCCCACCTAGGACCCTTCCCCTTGGGGTCTTCCCCCTTAAGAACCAGTAGACCTGAGCATGGAAAAGCAGTGTTTTGCCATCCTGCCCATTTCTTCTCAGGGCACGTTGCAAAGATGTATGCTGAGAAGTATACATAGTCACACTGATTACACAGTCACGTTTTTAAAAATTCCTTCCTTCGGTGCTAAATATCAGAGGCATATCACTGACTATCAGCTGTTTTCTGGGGAATCAAGCAATTCTCTTTTTAAGCTGATTTTGACATCTGGGTTGCCACTCCAGCGATCCTCTTCGGCACACACATAGCTGTTGTTTCATGAACGCTGCCCCAATGCACATTGTCTGGTCTATATCACAGCACACAAAGTCACCAATAACACGGCTTTAATAATTTCTCCTGTAGTGTGAATTTTCAAAGATAAGAACAAAATGCCATCAAGCACTTCTCCTGTTCTCCATCTTTTTCAAGAACTGACTCATACTTTATATGCCGCAAACTTACACTGCTGTAAAGCAAAACTACTGATGTGCTCTTCCATATTTTATGCTATATAAATGATGTGACAACCTACAGAGTCATATGACATAGGAAGGTAGCCAGTAGTCTGTTCCATTTTCTCTCTGAGCTCAGAACTATGTGGCATTCACTTTTGCAGCTGATTTTGTAAGTTTTCCCACAACTGTGTAACTAACAGTATTCTTGCTAGAGAAAGAACAGCCAGGTAAACTTTCAATGAACTTGGAGGAGTTTCGGTTTCATCTCCACTTTTAGTAATGAAATTTATTTATTTCATGCTAGAAGACTTATTTTGTCTTTGAGGGGGAGCATGAAAAGAAAAACTTGGTTTATTAACATGGTTGCTGTGTATTGTTAGAAAATGATGTGAACAAATTAACAGCTTCAAGTTACTACTTGAAGTTTTGGCTGGGCATGGTGGCTCAAGCCTGTAATCCCAGCACTTTGGGAGGCTGAGGAGGGTGGATCACTTAAGGTCAGGAGTTCAAGACCAGCCTGGTCAACATGGTAAAACCCCATCTCTACTAAAAATACAAAAATTAGCCAGGCGTGGTGGCGCATACCTGTAGTCCCAGTTACTTGGGGAGACTAAGGCAAGAGAATCACTTGAACCAGGAGGTGGAGGTTGCAGTGAGCCGAGATGGCACCACTGCTCTCCAACCCGGGCAACAGAGATTCTGTCCCAAAAAAAAAAAAAAAAGAAAAAAAAAATGAGTCAGGTGTGGTGGCACATGCCTGTAATCTCAGCAACTTGGGAGGCTGAGGCAGGAGTATCACTTGAACCCAGGAGGTGGAGGTTGCAGTGAGCCGAGATCATGCCACTGCACTCCAGCCGTGGTGACAGAGCCAGACTCTGTCTCAGAAAAGAAAAAAGTTTTGAAAGAAAATAAACTGAGAGCAGGTTGCAAATGAGCCAGTAAAATGGAGGGGCATTTTTGTTTGGTTTTGTTTTTTGCTTTTTGGTATTTTTTTTACTGCATTTCCCATTTGTAATTCTCTCGTTGGGCTGATTTTGATCATCATTCTCCTCCCAGATACGTTTTTTCCAGTTCATACAGATCTGCATTCTGCAGTTGCACATTCACTTCATATGTTTACATTTTGTAAATGAGAAATACAATTCTAAGCCCTTCAATCGACTGAATGGACTCCTCTCTTGGCCAAGGGGTTTTGAAAGTAAACCTGAAAAACTAATTCAGGCTATGATGGGAAGGAAGGGTAGGCCATGGCTCTGATACCTTCTTCCTTTTGGAGTTCAAGCACAATTGACCAGCATTAACAGCAGAAGAGAAATCTTAAGACTTGACAAAACAGACCCTCTGTAGCAGTAAGATACCAAATTCCAACCTGATTCCAGTGTAGCATCACATGACAGATAGCAGGTCCTAAAAGAAATCAAGATACTTTACCCCAAATTACATTTCTTTGACATATTTTGAAGTGGCCCTGCAAAGCTGTCTCTTGTCAGGGAAATTTACATTCTGTACAGAACCTCAATCCCTCTCTGGGTCTTTTTCTGATCCTGAGGAGATTAGCTGAGAGTCCAGCAACTTTTAAAGGTCTAAATAGGAAACATTTGCCATCTATTGCCACTAAAGGTGACCACCCATGAGACTTCATCCACATAATAAGAACCTTGGTCTCTACAACCCCTTATGTTAACCCACACACTCCTTTTTGTTGACTCAAGGTATTTAGATAGTAATTTAACTCTGTCAATCAATTGCCAATCAGGAAATCTTTGAATCACTCATGACATGTAAGTCCCTGCTTCAAGATGTCCCATCTCTCCAGGCCAAACCAATGTAAACTTTACATGTATTTGATGTGGGCAGGCAGGTGAGCCCAGAAATTGGGGCTTAGCCCAGGAGGGTTCTTGGCTTCACCCAGGAAAGAATTCAAGGGCAAGCTGGTAGTGTTAGACAGCAATCTTTTATTGAACCAGAGCTGCTCCTTGTGGATGAAGTCTAACTTCTAGGCAGTGCATCTACAGTCAACAAAGTGTGGACTGTGGGCAGCTGTATTTATACCCACTTTTAATTACATGCAAATTAAGGAGTGGGTTATTCAGAAATCTCTAGAAAAGGAGCAGTAACTTCTGGGTCATTGCCCTGGCATTTGCAGTCATGATGCTGGTGGGAGTGTCTTACGCTAATGAGCAGCAAGGGCAACGAGTGTTTGCCTTCAGTGCCGCCTGCTGGTTCCTGCTTCACTTTGAGTTGGGCGCCACCTGCTGACTGTTGCCAGTTTCTTTACTTCATCCTGTTGGGCCAGCTGGTCTCCTACCTCGTATTGATTGCCTGTAACCTCTGTCCCCTTAAAATGTATAAAATCAGCCAGGTGCAGTGGCTCACACCTGTAATCCCAGCACTTTGGGAGGCCAAGACAGGCGGATCATGAGGTCAGGAGATTGAGACCATCCTGGCTAACACAGTGAAACCTCATCACTACTAAAAATACCAAAAAAAAAAAAAAAAATTAGCCAGGCATGGTGGTGCGTGCCTGTAGTCCCAGCTACTTGGGAGGCTGAGGCAGTAGAATCCCTTGAACCCAGGAGACGGAGGTTGCAGTGAGCCAACATTGTGCCACACTGCACTCCAGCCTGGGTGACAGAGTGAGACTCCGTCTCAAAAATAAAAATAACATGTATAAAATTAGGCTGTAACCAAATACCTTGGGCATATGTTCTCAGGATCTCCTGGGGCTGTGTCATGGGTCATGGTCCTCACATCTGGCTAGGAATAAGTTTCTTTAAATATTTTACAACGTTTGGCTTTTTTAATCAACATTTTTTATTTTAATCCCTTTTGAGTCATCAGTCCATTCTTGTGCATAGAGGATATGACATAACAGCAATTTTGAAAAATCCAACTTTAACAAACAATGATGTGTAAATTATGCAGAAAGATATCGGGGGGCAAATTGTCTCCCGTTAAATTACGCTGTCATGAGCCAACCAACAGATTCCCTTGCACTGTGTGGTCAGCCCCTCTGTCCAGCTTCTCCTCTGGAAATAGCCAAGATCACTGTAAGAATGAGAAATATTCCTTGGAAGGGACCTGCCTGGTACACAGTGAATTATCAATAAGAGTGGCTGTAATTACTCATGAAAATAGTGCTAAGAAACTGAAATGAAAAACCAAGATGCTCCTTATGAATTCATTGAAGAACAAGAAGTAAAAGTATAAGAAGTGGACAGAGCATCCAGAACCTGACCCAGCAGCTGCTGGTGGGCAATACACTCCATGAAGCACAAGGCAAGAACAAGAGAAGTGGTTTTTAGTCTGAAAGACACAGGCTGAATTCTCAGACGCTGCAGAGCAGAACTTCTGTGCTTTCTTAAGTAACAACCACAACAAAGCAAGAAATGCTCACAGATTATAAAGAGGCAAAAGGACCCATAAGGGAATTCAACTTGAGTGGGGCAAACTCACATCATGCAAGTAGACTATTCTTGGAAATTTCCGGGGAAAATCAGAAATTCTAGGGTCAGAACCGGGTAAGGCACTACATACCCAAAATTTAAGGGAGCGCCAAAAATCTCAGTAATTGAGATAAATAATAATTTTTTTAATAGCAGAAAGAAACCTGCTATGAACAAAACATCATGATTTTAAATAAAGATAGAACCAGTACTAGTTTTTCCTTCACCTCAGGCACCAACCCCTCAGCAGGCACTGATTCTAAGTATCTGCCATTTTCTCTCCCCCTCGCTGACTTTCTCAGTCTCTCTATCCCAGCCCAGCTGGTTCTTGCTAATCCTACATGTGAGATGATGACAGTTATCCTTGTGCTTAACCCCTGTGCATGGGCACACAAAATCCATCACATATTATTAAAAATGCAGTTTCTTTTCCTCTCATTAATGCATGAAGTAAAAATCTCTCTGAGGGTGAGGCCCTCCCCAGGTGAGCCCTACACATGTTAGAATTTGAGAGTCACAGGTCTAGGGCACTCTGTGTCCCTCGCTTACTTAACATGAGTTCTGAAAAATCATTTTTCCCTTAGTCAACTGAGAAATAAAACTTTTCAAAAGGAACATCAACTACAAGACTAAAAGGGGCCGGGCATGGTGGCTCATTCCTGTAATCCCAGAACTTTGGGAGGCCAAGGCGGGTGGATCACTTCAGGTAAGGGGTTTGAGACCAGCCTGGCCAACACGGTGAGACTCTGTCTCCACTAAAAATACAAAAATCAGCTGGGCGTGGTGGCAGGCACCTGTAATCCCAGCACTTTAGGAGGCCAAGGCGGGTGGATCATTAGGTCAGGAAATTGAGACCATCCTGGCCAACATGGTGAAACCTTGTCTCTACTAAAAATGCACAAAGTTAGCCAGGCGTGGTGGTGTGTGCCTATAATCCCAGCTACTCAGGAGGCTGAGGCATGAGAATTGCTTGAACCCAGGAGGCAGAGGTTGCAGTGAGCCAAGATCATGCCACTACATTCCAGCCTGGGCAACAGAGTAAAACTCCATCTCAGGGGAAAAAAAAAGACTAAATGGGGAAAAGGGAAAAATTTTCAATGACTGCAAAAGCATAGAAACAGATGGTTTTGCACAGCACATACTTCTCCACAGAAAGTTCATGTTGAGTCAGAGATGGACGTGTGCCCAGATGGTTTTGTTTCCCAGTACTTTCCTCCCTCAGTCCAATCTCTAATACAGAAGCATCTTCAGAGATGTTCTACAAATACAATGTTCCACTGTCAGATAAGTTTGGGAAACACCGCATACTCTAACTCCCTCTAGAAGTTTAAATTTGACATAGGTGTATAAAAATCCAGCAATAAAGAAATGTGCTTATTATGGCTTAACCCCCAACCTTTCAATGTTTATTCCAACACAGAATCATTTTTTAATCAATCAAATTTTATTTCAAAAAATTGACATCACCACCTCGAAAGGGAGAAACTAATCCAAGTAACTTTTCTTTAAAGTTTCTCTAGGCTACTTTATTTCTAATGACTTGGTATTTCTTTTTAATTGCATTTTAGATTTTGGGGTACATGTGAAGAACATGCAAGATTGTTGCATAGGTACACACACGGCAGTGTGATTTGCTGCCTTCCTCCCCCATCACCTATATCTGGCATTTCTCCCCATGCTCTCTCTCCCCAACTCCCCCACCCTCCACTGCCCTCCCCTATTTTACCCCCCGACAGACCCCAGTGTGTGATGCTTCCCTCCCTGCGTCCATGTGTTATTGTTCAACACCCGCCTATGAGTGAGAACATGCGGTGTTTGATTTTCTGTTCTTGTGTCAGTTTGCTGAGAATGATGGTTTCCAGGTTCTTCCATGTCCCTACAAAGGACACGAACTCATCGTTTTTGTTGGCTGCATAATATTCCATGGTGTATATGTGCCACATTTTCCCTCTCCAGTCTATCATCGATGGGCATTTGGATTGGTTCCAGGTCTTTGCTATTGTAAACAGTGCTGCAATGAACATTCGTGTGCATGTGTCCTTATAGTAGAATGATTTATAATCCTTTGGATAAATACCCAGTAATCGGATTGCTGGGTCAAATGGAATTTCTATTTCTAGGTCCTTGAGGAATTGCCACACTGTCTCCCATAATGGTTGAACTAATTTACACTCCCACCAACAGTGTAAAAGTGTTCCTGTTTCTCCACATCCTCTCCAGCATCTGTTGTCTCCAGATTTTTTAATGATCACCATTCTAACTAGCGTGAGATGGTATCTCAATGTAGTTTTGATTTGCATTTCTCTAATGACCAGTGATGATGAGCATTTTTTCATATGTTTGTTGGCCTCATGTATGTCTTCTTTTGTAAAGTGTCTGTTCATATCCTTCGCCCACTTTTGAGTGGGCTTGTTTTTTTCTTGTAAATCTGTTTTAGTTCTTTGTAGATTCTGGATATCAGCCCTTTGTCAGATGGGTAGATTGCAAAAATGTTTTCCCATTCTGTTGGTTGCCAATTCACTCTAATGACTGTTTCTTTCACTGTACAGAAGCTATAGAGTTTGATTAGGTCCCATTTGTCTATTATGGCTTTTGTTGCCAGTGCTTTTGGTGTTTTGGTCATGAAGTCCTTGCCTACGCCTATGTCCTGAATGGTTTTGCCTAGATTTTCTTCTAGGGTTTTTATGGTGTTAGGTCTTATGTTTAAGTCTTTAATCCATCTGGAGTTAATTTTAGTGTAAGGTGTCAGGAAGGGGTCCAGTTTCTGCTTTCTGCACGTGGCTAGCCAGTTTTCCCAACACCATTTATTAAACAGGGAATCCTTTCCCCATTGCTTGTTTTTGTCAGGTTTGTCAAAGATCGGATGGTTGTAGATGTGTTGTGTTGCCTCTGATGCCTCTGTTCTGTTCCATTCGTCTACATCTCTGTTTTGCTACCAGTACCATGCTGTTTTGATTACTGTAGCCTTGTAGTATAGTTTGAAGTCCGGGAGTGTGATGCCTCCCGCTTTGTTCTTTTTGCTTAGAATTGACTTGGCTATGCGGGCTCTCTTTTGGTTCCATACGAAGTTTAAGGTGGATTTTTCCAGTTCTGTGAAGAAGGTCATTGGTAGCTTGATGGGGATAGCGTTGAATCTGTAAATTACTTTGGGCAGTATGGCCATTTTCACGATATTGATTCTTCCTAACCATGAACATGGAATGTTTCTCCATCTGTTTGTGTCCTCTCTTATTTCGTTGAGCAGTGGTTTGTAGTTCTCCTTGAAGATGTCCTTTACGTTCCTTGTTAGTTGTATTCCCAGGTATTTTATTCTCTTTGTAGCAATTGTGAATGGCAGTTCATTGTTCATTTGGCTCTCTTTGAGTCTGTTATTGGTGTATAGGAAGGCTTGTGATTTTTGCACATTGATTTTGTATTCTGAGACTTTGCTGAAGTTGTTTATGAGTTTCAGCAGATTTTGGGCCGAGACAATGGGGTCTTCTAGATATACAATCATGTCGTCTGCAAATAGAGACAATTTGACTTCCCTCCTTTCCTATTTGAATACCCTTTATTTCTTTTTCTTGCCTAATTGCTCTGGCTAGAACTCCCAATACTATATTGAATAGGAGTGGTGAGAGAGGGCATCCTTGTCTGGTGCCAGATTTCAAAGGGAATGCTTCCAGTTTTTGCCCATTCAGTATGATATTGGCTGTTGGTTTGTCGTAAATAGCTTTTATTATTTTGAGACACGTTCCGTCAATACCTAGTTTATTGAGGGTTTTTAGCATAAAGGGCTGTCAAATTTTGTCAAAGGCCTTCTCTGCATCAATTGAGATAATCATGTGGTTTTTGTCTTTGGTTCTGTTTATGTGGTGAATTACATTTATAGACTTGCGTATGTTGAACCAGCCTTGCATCCCTGGGATGAAGCCTACTTGATCATGGTGGATAAGCTTTTTGATGTGCTGTTGCAATCGGTTTGCCAGTATTTTATTGAAGATTTTTGCATCTATGTTCATCATGGATATTGGCCTGAAGTTTTCTTTACTTGCTGAGTCTCTGTCAGGTTTTGGTATCAGGATGATGTTGGTCTCATAAAATGATTTGGGAAAGATTCCCTCTTTTGGATTGTTTGGAATAGTTTCAGAAGGAATGGTACCAGCTCCTCTTTGTATGTCTGGTAGAATTCAGCTGTGAACCCATCTGGACCTGGGCTTTTTTTGGGTGGTAGGCTCTTAATTGCTGCCTCTACTTCAGACCTTGTTATTGGTCTATTCAGGGTTTTGACTTCTTCCTGGTTTAGGCTTGGGAGGATGCAACTGTCCAGGAATTTATCCATTTGTTCCAGGTTTACTAGTTTATGTGCATAGCATTGTTTGTAATAATCTCTGATGATGGTTTGAATTTCTGTGGAATCTGTGGTGGAATCCTCTTTATCATTTTTTATTGCATCTATTTGATTATTCTCTCTTTTCTTTTTTATTAATCTGGCTAGTGGTCTATTTTGTTGATCTTTTTGAAAAACCAGCTCCTGGATTTATTGATTTTTTGAAGGGTTTTCTGTGTTTCTATCTCCTTCAGTTCTGCTCTGATCTTAGTTATTTCTTGCCTTCTGCTAGGTTTTGAGTTTTTTTTATCTTGCTCCTCTACCTCTTTCAATTTTGATGATAGGGTGTCGATTTTAGATCTTTCCTTCCTTCTCATGTGGGCATTTATTGCTATATATTTTCCTCTAGAGACTGCTTTAAATGTGTCCCAGAGATTCTGGTATGTTGTGTCTTCGTTCTCGTTGATTTCGAAGAACGTCTTTATTTCTGCCTTCATTTCATTGTTTATCCAGTCAACATTCAAGAGCCAGTTGTTCAGTTTCCATGAGGCTGTGTGGTTCTGAGTTAATTTCTCAATTCTTAGTTCTAACTTGATTGCACTGTGGTCTGAGAGACTGTTTGTTATGATTTCCAGTCTTTTGCATTTGCTGAGGAGTGATTTACTTCCAATTATGTGGTCAATTTTAGAGTAGGTATGATGTGGTGCTGAGAAAAATGTATATTCTGTGGATTTGGGGTGGAGAGTTCTGTAACTGTCTATTAGGTTTGCTTGGTCCAGGTCTGAGTTCAAGTCCTGGATATCTTTGTTAATTTTCTGTCTCGTTGATCTGTCTAATATTGACAATGGGGTGTTAAAGTCTCCAACTATTATTGTGTGGGAGTCTAAGTCTCTTTGTAAGTCATTAAGAACTTGCCTTATGTATCTGGGTGCTCCTGTATTGGGTGTGTATATATTTAGGATCGTTAGCTCTTCTTGTTGCATTGATCCTTTTACCATTATGTAATGTCCTTCTTTGTCTCTTTTATCTTTGTTTTTTAAAGTCTATTTTATCAGAGATGAGAATTGTAACTTCTGCTTTTTTTTGCTCTCCACTTGCTTGGTCAATCTTCCTCCATCCCTTTATTTTGAGCCTTTGTGTATCCTTGCATGTGAGATGTGTTTCCTGGATACAGCACACGGATGGGTTTTGGCTTTTTATCCAATTTGCCAGTCTGTATCTTTTGATTGGGGCATTTAACCCACTTACATTTAGGGTTAATATTGTTATGTGTGAATTTGATCCTGCCATTTTGATGCTAGCTGGCTGTTTTGCCGGTTAGTTGATGCAGTTTCTTCATTGTGTTGATGCTCTTTATCATTTGGTATGTTTTTGGAGTGGCTGGTACTGGTTGTTCCTTTCCCTGTTTAGTGCCTCTTTCAGGAGCTCTTGTAAAGCAGGCCTTGTGGTGATGAAATCTCTGAGCACTTGCTTGTTTGTAAAGGATTTCATTTTTCCTTCATTTATGAAGCTTAGTTTGGCTGGATATGAAATTCTGGGTTGAAAGTTCTTTTCTCTAAGGATGTTGAATATTGGCCCCCACTCTCTTCTGGCTGTAGGGTTTCTGCTGAGAGATCTGCTGTGAGTCTGATGGGCTTCCCTTTGTGGGTAACCCAACCTTTCTCTCTGGCTGCCCTTAGCATTTTCTCCTTCATTTCAACCAGGTGAATCTGACGATTATGTGCCTTGGGGTTGCTCTTCTTGAGGAATATCTTTGTGGTGTTCTCTGTATTTCCTGGACTTGAATATTGGCCTACCTTGCTAGGTTGGGGAAGTGTTCCTGGATATTATCCTGAAGAGTATTTTCCAGCTTGGCTTCATTCTCTCTGTCACATTCAGGTACGCCTATCAAACGTAGATTAGGTCTTTTCACATAGTCCCATATTTCTTGGAGACTTTGTTCATTCCTTTTTACCTTTTTTCTCTAATCTTGCCTTCTCATTTTATTTTATTGAGTTGATCTTCAATCTCTGATATCCTTTCTTCTGCTTGGTCAATTCGGCTGTTGAAACTTGTGTATGCTTCGCGAAGTTCTCGTGTTGTGTTTTTCAGCTCCATCAATTCACTTACATTCCTCTCTAAGTTGTTTATTCTCATTAGCATTTCGTCAAATCTTTTTTCAATGTTCTTAGTTTCTTTGCATTTTAGCTCACAGAAGTTTCTTATTACCCACCTTCTGAAGCCTGATTCTGTCAATTCATCACATTCATTCTCCACCTAGCCTTGTCACTTGCTGGTGAGGAGCTGTGACCCCTTGTAGGAGTAGAGGCTTTCCGGTTTTGGGTGTTTTCATCCTTTTTGCGCTGGTTTCTTCCCATCTTTGTGGATTTATCCACCTGTCATCTTTGTAGTTGTTGACTTTCAGATTGGGTCTCTGAGTGGACGTCCAGTTTGTTGATGATGAAGTTATTTCTTTCTGTTTCTTAGTTTTCCTTCTGATAATCTGGCCCCTCTGCTGTAGGACTGCTGAGGTCCACTCCAGGCCCTGCTTGCCTGGAGATCACCTGCAGCAACTGCAGAACAGTAAAGGTTGCTGCCAGTTTCTTCTTCTGCTATCTTTGTCCCTGAAGGATACCCGCCTGATGTCAGTCTGAGCTCTCCTTTATCAGGTGACTCTTTGGATATACAAAGGTCAGGGAGCTGCTTGAGGAGACAGTCTGTCCTTTATAGGAGCTCAAGTGCTGAGCTGTGAGCTCTGTTGTTCATTCAGAGCTGCTGGGCAGGTATGTTTAAGTCTGCTGCAGCAGAACTCATAAACCCCATTTTTTTTTTCCCCTCAGGTGCTCTGTCCCAGGGAGTTAGGACTTTATTTATGAGTTTTGGTTGTGCTGCTTCCTTTTTTCAGGGCTGCCCTGCCCAGTGAGGAGGCAGCCTAGTCACTGTCTGCCTACAGAGGCTTTGCTGAGCTGCTGTGAGCTCCACCCAGCTGCCACATGAACTTCCCTGCAGTCCTGTTTATATGGTGTAGTTAGAACTGCCTCGGCAATGGCAGCCTACCTCTATAATGGCAGACTCTCTCTATATTGGCAGGCTGCCTCAGCAATGGCGCGCTGCCTCAGCAATGGCAAATTACCTCTGTAGTGGTGGACTGCCTCGGTAATGGCGGACGCCCCTCCCCCCACAGAGCTGGACCATCCCGGGTTCAGCTGTGCTTGCTGTGAAACTCTGAATCCAGAGCATTTCAGATCAATGTTTTTTTGTGGGGGATGGGACCAGCCAAGCCTGATCACCTGGCTCCCCTGCCTCAGAGCCCTTTTTTTTTTTTAGTTGAACAGTTGACTCTGTCTCCCAGGTGTTCCAGTCGCCTGTTGAAAAGGCACTGGGATCTGTGTGATTTCCCGTGTGGCGACCCACTGCGCCGACTGAAACAGCTTTTTTGCCTGGGAATCTCCTGGCCTGGCTCCCTGTTTCAGTCCCCTTTTTAATCAGTTGAATGGGTGACTCTGTCTCCCAGGAGCTCCAATCACCAGCTAAAATAGTGCCTGGACCCACGTATTTTGTACGGAGAACCGCCATGCCAGGGCACTGGCCAAACAGCCACGCCGGCCAAAACAGCCACACCGGCCAAAATGGCTGCGCTGGCGACCCGTGGGGCTCCTCTGCCTGGGAATCTCCTGGTCTGTGGGCAATAAAAAATCTGTCTGGAAATGCGGCGTCCACTCAACCTCTGTGCTTTTGCTGGGAGCTGCAATCCTCAGCTGCTCCTAATCAGCCATCTTGGATCCGTCTTCCTGACTTGGCATTTTATATCAATTGTTGACAAGTCTATATTAACAGATAGTTTTTTTAATTGTGGTAAAATACACCTAACATAAAATCTATGTTAACTACTTTCAAGGATACCATTCCATAGTGTTAAGTATTTTCACACTGTTGTGTGGTAACTGAGAACCTTTTTTTTTTTTTTTTTTTTTTTTTTTTGCCTGTAATGTTTATTTTCCTGTACCAGCTTTGGAAGATGCAGCTCAGAGGGGCCAACTGCCAAGCTGGCCTGAGTGACAATTAATTCAATTAATTTCATCCATCAGTACCTAGTCTGGCTGGAGACATGTAACCACCAGTGTCATTTGCCAGACATTCTACCTTTCACCATCCATTGCCTGGACTGGCTTAAGCTCTGTTTCATTTCCAGATGCCTATTTCATCCTCTTGGTGGACCTGTCAGTGGTGGACTGGAGTCCTCTTTTCAGTTAGAAGGCAGCTTCAGATCCTCTGCTAATTTCCTCAGGCAAGAAAACCAACCAGTTTCCAAATCCTTCCCAGCTTGGGTTCCACAACGCCCCCTCTCACAGGTGTTTGCCTTTCAGTAAGGCGCCTGCCTGTCACCCAACTGCCTTTCTGAAAGGTGGCAGCAGGTTATGGGTCTGCAACTGTGAGGCACGCTTCCCATGTCACTGTGTCTTCATCCTCCTGCATGCTACCTATCGGGCAATACTTGTCCCCACCTCTTTCCTATCAATTACTAGGGAACAGGTTCATACCTACAAATTAAAAGTTACTACGCCCTATAATGCCCACTGCCACAGGTGAATGTGAACTTGAAGACTTCATCCTTCAATATAGAAATTGAGATGGAGAATAGGAGTCTTACTGAAAATTCTGGCAATAATATTAGGCTGGTGCAAAAGTAATTGTTGTTACTTTTAATTACTTTTTTTTTTTTTTTTTTGAGACATCTCTTGCTTTGTCACCCAGGCTGGAGTACAGTGGTGCAATCTTGGCTCACTGCAACCTCCACCTCCTGGATTCAAGCTATTCTCCCACTTCAGCCTCTAGAGTAGCTGGGATTTCAGGTGCCTGCCACCACTCCCGGCTAACTTTTGTAGTTTTCATAGAGACAGGGTGTCACCATGTTGGCCAGACTGGCTCGAACTCCTGACCTCAAGTGATCCACCTGTCTCGGCCTCCCAAAGTGCTGGAATTACAGGCATGAGCCATCACGCCCAGCCTACTTTTAATTACTTTAATGGAGAAAGCTGCAATTAGTTTTTCCACCAACCTAATAGTACGCCTTGTGATACACAAGCCATGTCCCACAAGCCCTAAAGGATGGGGAAGAGATGCTAGTTTGCACATAAGAGAAGCCATGAGATAGGAAAGACATTTACATCTGTGGATAGATCAGATACAGCATGTGATCTTTAAATGTGCAAAGAGATGGTGGGTGAGATACGCTGCTGAGGATGTGGGAGCCCACCATTCTGAGCATGAGGTGACCAACATTTCTATTCTGAATGACGGGTGAGGACTTAAAGGAACAAGGGGCCTGAGACAGGGCTCCCTACGTGATGCCTTATTGCCTGCAGACCTTCTGGGGTTTAGTCATTGTAAAAGTGCAACGAGAAAGGGGCAGTAATGTGTAAGCTGAGTCCAGGATGGGACAGTGGCAATAACTGAAGCAGGGGGAGTGTTTTAAAGATATTGAAAGTGTTTATTATATATAGTCATCCATCCTGATTGATTTTAGGATGTCACCAGATACCCAAATCCGTGAATGCTCAAATCCCCCAGTCAGCCCTCCATATCCACGGGTTCCAAATCCCACAGATTCAGACAACCTCAGATTTAAAAAACTGCCTGCTGGCCAGGTGCAGTTACCACATCTGTAACCCCAGCACCTTAGGAGGCCAAGGCAGGTGGATCACTTGAGCGCAAGAGTTCGAGACCAGCCTGACCAACATGATAAAACCCCATCTTTACTAAAAAAAAGTACAAAAAATTAGCCAGATGTGGTGGCCCGTGCCTGTAATCCCAGCTATTCAGAAGGCTGAAACACGAAAATCACTTTAACCTAGAAGGTGGAGGTTGCAGGGAGCCCAGAATGCACCACTGCACTCCAGCCTGGGCAACAGAGTGAGACTTTGTCTCAAAAAACAAGACAAAAAACTGCCAATGTGGAACCTGAGGATACAGAAGGCCAACTGTGTTTATAATAATAAAAAAATATCATCCACCCATCATCCATCATCCTATCACCCAGAAGTAACCATTAGCATTTCTTTCCAGTCTTTTTTCCTTCATGCACATTCACACATATATGTATATATATTACACATGCATATGGACATTGCAAAGGTGGGATCATATGGAATGCCTAAATATGTACCCTGCTTTATTTATTTCAATAATATATAACAAATATTTTTTAGATCCTTCAACATTCTTTTAAAATATTATTTTAAGTGGTTGCAAAATACTCCTTATACATATGTCTATATTATTGTTTTTAGTTTCTCATTTTTATAATTATAGGATGAATGTTTTGTGTGAACATCACTGACTATGTCCATGAGAAAAATTACTAGGAATAAAGTTACTGGGTTAGGCCAGCCATGGTGACTCTATCCCAGCACTTTGGGAGGTCGAGGCAGCAGGATCACTTGAGGCCAGGTGTTCAAGACCAGCCTGTGCAACAAAGCAAGACCCTATCTCTACAAAAAGTTTTTAAAAATTAGCTGGGCATGGTGATGGCATATCTGTAGTCTCAGCTACTCAGGAGGCTGAGGAGGGAGGATTGCCTGAGCCTGGGAGGTCAAGGCTGCAGTGAGCCATGATCATGCCACTGTACTCCAGCCTGGGCAACAGAGCAAGATCACAACTCAGAAAAGGAAGAAAGAAGAAGAAAAAGAAGGAGGAGGAGGAGGAGGGGGAGGGGAAGAGGAAGATGATGGGGAGGGGGAGGAGGAGGAGAAACTAGATCAAAGGATTAAAAGGTTAAGCATTTTTGGCAAGGCACAGTGGCTCACGCCTGTAATCCCAGCACTTTGGGAGGTCGAGGCAGGCAGATCCTGAGATCAGGAGATCGAGACCATCCTGGCCAACATGGTGAAACCCCATCTCTACTAAAATACAAAAAATTAGCTGAGCATGGTGGTGTGGACCTGTAGTCCCAGCCACTCAGGAGGCTGAGGCAGAGGAATCGTCTGATTCCCCAGGAGGCGGAGGTTGCAATGAGCCGAGATCATGCCACTGTGCTCCAGCCTGGGTGACAAAGCAAGAAGCAAGATTCCATCTCAAAAAAAAAAAAAAATTAAACATTTTTAAGGTTTGGGCACCTGTCACCCAGTTGCCTTACTGAAAGGCAGCACCAGGTTATGGGGCTGTGGGGCACGCTTCCATGCCACTGCATCTTCATCAACCTGGTTGCTTCTTTTTTTTTTTATTTGACAGTTTTCTAGGAAAGAATAGTATCTCATTGTTTTAATTTGATGCATTTCTTTTTGTTCCTAACGAGGTGGGGCATGTTTTCATAACATTTTTGACCACTGTATTTCTTTCATTTGTAACTTACTCGTTCAAGTGTTTATTCATTCTCCTATTAGAGTCTTTACCTATTATTCACTTCATATAAGTTTATGATAAAGACTGAATTCCTGCGTCATTTATGTTCCAAATGTTTTCGCTAGTTCTTCATTTACCTCTAATATTGCTGATGGTGCTCCGAACTTGTTGAAATTTATACATTAAATATATCCAGGTTTTTGTAATCAATTACACCTCAGTAAAGGTGTTTTTAAAATATATATATATATATATATATATATATATATATATTGATATTTTGTGACACAAAGTTTTTTGTTTTAATGTAATCAAATCCACTGGTTTTTCTCCTTATAGGGAAAAACATATATGCTTAGAACAGTCTTCTGGACTAACGTATATGCTAGTCCAGATCTGATAAGATCCTGTAAATATTTACACATATTTTTCTCTGGTTCTTCAAGAGTTTCATCATTTACATTTACCTCTTTAATCAATGTAAAATTTATTTTGGTGTAGGATATAAGGTAGAGCTCCAACTGCATTATTTTTGTGAATACTTAACAACTTATCCTACTATCATTGTTACATTCTTCATATTGATTCTGCATGTTTCTGAAGATTATTTCCAATTATTTCATACTTTTGCTGTTATTACAAGGAGGTTTTTTTATTATGTTAACTAATTGGCTTTCTTTTTTTAGAATGTGAGAAGATATATTTTGTAGACATAAATTTTGTAACAAGCAACTTTGCTACACTTTCTAATTTTGCATCGTCTATCAGTTCGTTGTCTTGGGTTTTTCTAGCTATAAAATGTTATCAGTTGTTTTGGGAGGCCGAGGCGGGCGGATCACGAGGTCAAGAGATCGAGACCGTCCTGGTCAACATGGTGAAACCCCGTCTCTACTAAAAATACAAAAAAAAATTAGCTGGGCGTGGTGGCGCGCGCCTGTAGTCCCAGCTACTCGGGAGGCTGAGGCAGGAGAATGCTTGAACCCGGGCAGCGGAGGTTGCAGTGAGCCGAGGTCGCGCCACTGCACTCCAGCCTGGCGCCTGGTGACTGAGTGAGACTCTGTCTCAAAAAAAAAAAAAAAAAAAAAAAAGTTATCAGTTGTAAATAATAATTTTGTTTCCTCCTTTCTAATAATTATGAAATTTCTTATTCTTATGTTATGCATTCACTAGTGTTAAATAAGTTATAAAAGACTACCTCACATCTGATTTTAATACAAAGTATAATATGGTTTGGCTCTGTGTCCCCACCCAAATCTCATCTTGAACTGCAATCCCCATGCATCAAGGGGAGGGACCTGGTGAGAGGTGATTGGATCACGGGGCGGGTGCCCCATGCTGTTCTCCTGACAGTGAGTGAGTTCTTACAAGATCTGATGGTTTTATGAGGGTTTGGCAGTTCCTCCTTTGCTCTCTCTCTCTCCTACTGCCTTGTGAAGAAGGTATTTACTTATCCTTCACCTTCCACCATGATTGTGAGTTTCCTGAGGCCTCCCCAGCCATGTGGAATTGTGAGTCAATTAAACCTCTTTCCTTTATAAATTGCCCAGTCTCAGGTAGCCACGTAGTAATGTGAAACAGACTAGTACAAAGTATGATGCCATTTATTATTCACTTAACAAATATTTCCTGAGTGCCTACTATGTGTTAAGGTCTGTCCTAGGTGGTAGGGATACAATAGTGGACAAAACAGTTAAAAAATAATTACACCTTTCATATGCTTACAGTTGTAATGGTGCTGATTTCTATTTTAAGACAGATCATTCTTTATAGAAATAAATTTTTGAACACTTAGGATTATCAGTAGATTAATGGGTTATCTCGGGTGGCAGGGTTTTCTGATACTGATATTCAGCCATAGATTAGATGCCTATGAAGCAATGTTCTAGAAACTATTCACAGCCTTGAATGGATGGTTTAGCTAGATTAGTTCACTTAATAAACATTTATTGAGTACCTATCACCTGCTAGCTACAACGCATGGAGCTAAACAAAATATCCTCTGCTGTTTACAGCCTCAGAGTCTAGTGGGGACACAGCCATGTGAACAAATATTTATAGTAATATGAAATACAGAATAAGAGAAGTTTAAATAGGGTTATTTACAAACATAGGGAAGTGAGTACTTAACTCTGCTTGCATGAGAAAATGAGGGTGTCATCTGAAGCCTGGGAAACAGCATATGCAAAGTCAGAGTCACAAGAGAACATGTTCATGGTTAACTACAAATGGTTCAATATGGCTGGAACACAGAACTTTGGAGTTCCCTTGCAATGATGAGATTATATTATTCACAATTAAGCTATACAAATGTTCATAGGGTGTTACACTTCCAATTTCTTATTAAGCCTCTCTTCTCAGAGTCTTTACTAATATGCATTGTGAATCTCTAGTTATAAGATATTTACTAATAATTGTTAAGCTATTGTCTTTAAAAAAGAGTTTGAGGATTTCAGGCAGCTAACAAAATAGTAAAAATATAAAAAGGTAATTAAAGTAAAATTTTTAAAACAAAACGACATTAAAGGAGGTCAACACAAATTGGTGTTAGTCCATTTTGTGTTGCTGTAACAGAACACCTGAGACTGGGCAATTTAGAAACAATAGAAGGTTACTTGGCTCATGGTTCTGGAGGCTGGAAGTACAAGAGCCTGACACCTGCGTCTGGTGAGGGCCTTTGTGCTGCAGCATCTCATGGCAGAATGCAAAAGAGCAAGAGAATGTATACAAGAGAAAGGAAGGAGCTGAATTCATGCCTTTTGTCAGAAACCCATTCTGGCAATAACTAACCTTCTCCCTCAGTAATAATACTTGATAATAGCATTAATCCATTCATGAGAGCAGAGCTCTCATGACCTAATCATGTCTTAAGAGTTCCAACAGTCAACACTGTTGCACTGGGGACTAAAATTTCCAACACATGAACTTGGTGACACATTCAAACCATAGTATAAATATATCAATCTATTGGATGTGTATTTCCCCAAAGTGTATTTTTTTTTTTTTTTAAATGGGGTTTCACCTTGTTGGTCAGGCTGGTCTTGAACTCCCGACCTCAGGTGATCCACTCGCCTTGGCCTCCAAAGTGCTTGGATTACAGGCGTGAGCCACCATGCCTGGCCCCACAAGGTGTATTCTATAGACGTAGAATAGTGATGGTTGCCAGGAGCTGGGAGGTGGGGGGAAAAGGGAACTATTGTTTAATGAGAAGTCTGGGAAGACGAAGATCATTCTGGAGACGGATGGTGGTGTAGCTGTACAACAGTGTTAATGTTCCTAATGTCATTGAACTGTATATTTAAAATGGTTAAAACGGTAAATTTTATATTGTGTATATTTTGCCACATAAAGTATCATATGGAAATCTAGTTCCAAAGGCAGGTAATAGATGTTACCTATTTTTAAAGGGATCATATCCTTAAACAGAGAGGAGGGAAAATTGAGTTAAAATAACATAGGTGTCTGCCTGGACGCAGTGGTTCATGCCTGTAATCTCAGCACCTTGGGAGGCCAAGGCGGGTGGATCACCTGAAGTCAGGAGTTCATGACCAGGTTGGCCAACATGGCAAAATCTCATCTCTCCTAAAAATACAAAATTAGCCAGGCATGGTGACACTTGCCTGTAGTCTCAGCTACTTGGGAGGCTGAGGCAGGAGAATCGCTTGAACCTGGGAGGCAGAGGTGGCAGTGAGACAAGATCATGCCACTGCACTCCAGCCTGGGCAATTGAGACTCCATCAAAAAATAAAAATAAAGTTAAATAAAAAATAACATAGGTTTATTTTCTTCAGACTCTCTGAGCCTTTGTGTACTAATATGTTTATGAATCTTGTATACCAGCATTGCCCAATTGTATTTAAGCACAGAGTACCTTGCAGGGCTCTCTTTCATGGAACCTACACAGGGCAATGGTGATATAGGAAACAGAGCATTTACCATGATTTCTTGTTAAATTTACTGTCATTTTTTACACAGCTAGAATAACAACAAAAAAAAATGCAGTAAGAAATGGAAACAACAATTTTCTCTTTTTCTTGTGCCAAATTCTTTTAAAAAGTGAGCGTGTGAATCCTTCTATGGAGAAACAAAGCCCCCAAAAAAATCATCAAGAGTTTTGCAGAAGATGCAGAAATGTTCTTCATGCAGCTCTTTCTAATACTGACCCTCAATAAATGTGAAGCAAAAATAGGAACATGTAACTTAGTAACGGTGTCTACGTGGATGTGGTAGAATGTGGACTACAAAAGAACTTTGCAGAAGTAGTTATAAATTACAGAAAGGTGGTTATAAAAATGAACCTTAATTTCCTGCCAGTAGAACATAAGGTCATAATATTAATAAACTGACATCTCTCGTGGCATTGCCAGGAAACCACAGTCTTCATATTTTGATGTTTTATGTCATGCTGTACTTTTCTTCATACTTTTCAGTTTTCATTTGTTTGCAACAAAAGATAATGTTATAATTTTTTGTTACAATTTCTCCCAATACTAAGGGGAAAACAGTCTAGCATTTATGCTGATTTTAAATATCTTTCAGTCTGACACACATCCAGAGGCAATTTTTAATTGCTACCTCGGACAAACTATAACCACTTTGACTTCCCAAAAGCCTCTGACAAATAGCCTGGAAACTCCCACTCTAAAACAATCGTTCTTGTTTGTGAGCTTTTCCGACAGACCAGGCTGGCCAATTGTGTCATAACGTATTGCTGTAATTAAGTATTTTGACGGGAAAAAGGCTTGTTTATGTTCCCAGCCAATGTGCCCTGCTAGGTTTCACACCTGGCGCTGAAGGCGGAAGCTGAGCAGGGAAGCATGAGTGCAACAGAGGAGCCTGTCAGATATAGAAACTGCACATCTCTGCCACAGCCTGGGGGGCAGTGTTGTTCTTGCCCATACTTGCTCTGTGACATTAACTGTATGGACGCAGAAGGTGACAGAACTGACTCTGACATTTGCTGTTTTAAAAGGTAGCTATGTTGGAAGTTCTCCCTCTGTGTGTCCAGTCCTGGTGAACAGCATAGCCAACCATCTGGTCAACTGTGCTGGAGAACGCAGGGGCAACCTTAATCTTCCCCTCTCCTTGCATATTCAACCCATCACGTGGGCTTTCAATCCCCTCAGAAAAGTCTCGAGACAAAATTCATCTCTTTCCACTCCCATAATCACTATCAATACTTTGTGCCCCCATTTTTCTTGGACGAGTTTTCTTGACTTTAGTTAGATCCTTTTACCTAGCTTGAGTCTAACTCTCTTTAATTCAGCCTTTAAGCTGTTGCCTGAGTTATTTTTCTAAATCACATATTATCAAGTGATCCCACTTTTCCAAACTAAAAAAAAAAAAAAAACCTCGATCCTAATCACCTGTAATCACTGGAAACATTATTTTCCAAAATGGGATGTAGTGAACATCAGCACTATAGAATTTTTACAAGTATTACTTGAAGCAAGGATTTTGTTTGGTGAACTACACTTAGGACTGCCAAGTTAAAAGATGTGTTTTTGACTCTTTATTATAAAATGTGCCAGGCAGGCATGGTGGCTCACACCTGTAACGCCAGCACTTTGGGAGGCCAAGACGAGCAGATCCCTTAAGGTCAGGAGTTCAAGACCAGTCTGGCCAACATGGAGAAACCCCGTTTCTACTAAGATACAAAAATTGCCTGGGCATGGTGATGCATGCCTGTAATCCTAGCTACTCAGGAGGCTGAGGCAGAAGAATCACTTGAACCTGGGAGGCAGAGGTTCCAGCGAGCCAAGATCATGCCACTGAACTCTAGCCTGGGTGACAGTGAGACTCTTTCTCAAAAAATAAAAAATAAAATAAAATAAAATGTGCCAGAGCCTTTAAAGGGCTATTGTGTATCATGTAGCTCCAAGACATGGGGTGGAGCACTTGGTTAGATAATATATCCATTCTGGATATATGCATTCTGGAACATATCCATTCTGGAACTCTTTTTAAAGAATATATTGTAATAGTAGGGCTCTTATGCTCCTATGGAGCATACTTCACAGGACGCTGATCTAAAGTATAGCATAAAGATCAATTTCTGGCCCTGAAACTCCCTTTCCAGCCATGATGGTATGAATTAGGACATAACACAACTCGTGATTGGTTCCCATCCTCTTTCTGGCCCATTTTCTAACACGGTAGTGTGGACCCTTTCTCATCCGTTCTCATCTTGTGGGTTAGGGGGCAATTAGCAAGTGACTGCCTCCTGGTGAAATTAAAATAGTGTCATCTCTCCACACAGAAGTGACATGATACTTGTGTTTGGGAAGGCTTGGAAAGTGGAAAACTTGGCCAGGCATGGTGGCACATGCCTGTAATTCCAGCACTTTGGGAGGCCAAGGCAGGCAGATCACAAGGTCAAGAGATAGAGACCATCCCAGCCAACACGATGAGACCCTGTCTCTACTAAAAATACAAAAATTAGCTGGGTGTGGTGGTGCACACCTGTAGTCCCAGCTACTCGGGAGGCTGAGGCAGGAAAATCACTTGAACCAGGGAGGCGGAGGTTGCCATGAGCCGAGATCGTGCCGCTGCACTCTAGCCTGGGTGACAGAGCGAGACTCCGTCTCAAAAAAAAAAAGTAAAAAATAAAAAAAGAAAGTGGAAGACTTGAGCTTGACTAACTGCTCTCTGAAGTGAGAGGGCTGCCATGGGACAGGCTGCTGATGGCGACAGCATCCGACTCGAACAAGACACCCAGGAGCTAACAAGGGCTTTTATCTGTGACCCGTCCAGAAAACTTGTCCCTAGTGTTGTTCCTCTAAAGCCCTTTCAGCTTCTACTGCAGGCCATGCGCTCCCAGACTACACAGAACAGTTGCCCCCTCCCCCACGGCACCAGACCACTCCCTCTCATGCTATGCCATCCTCTCGGCTACACTGATCCCAAATGATCTTAGAGTCTGTCTTTGATGCCCTGCTTGTTAGAGCCTGAGTGAGAGTAGCTCAACAGGTCACACCCCAGCGAGGGAGGATGAGGCTGGGAAGAACAGGACTGGGAGGGCCTGATTTTGTCAGTCTCTTTGTAACCCTCCATGGCCCTCTATTATCTAACCAAGATGACTCTTGGTCTGACATCAGGAATCTCTGCGACAGCCCCATCCTCCACTCATCCCTCTAATTACCGAGACAGCACAGTGATTAAGAGTGAACCACGCGGGTAGACTCTAGGACTCAAACCCTACCTCTACGTGACCTTAACTTCTCTGAGCCTCGGACTCTATGTCTGTAAATAGAAGGCAGTGGGAATAATAGTGTCCTGCTCCCATGATTGTTTTCAGAATTGAGATCATGCATAAAAGTGCTTAGCCCAGAGCTGGTCACATAACAAAACATTCAATAAATCAGGGGTTTGGAAACCCTGGTCTATGGGCCAAATTCAGCCCACCATCTGTTTTTATAAATAAAGTTTTATTGGAACTCAGCCACACCTGTATGGCCTATGGCTTCTCTCCTGCTGTAGTAGCAGAGTGAAGTCATGTTGGGCTGTTATACATTTTTACTGTTATAACTAATGATACTATACATACTCCTGCCAGTTCTAGTCCTTGTAAGATATTCCTCAGTGTAACTGCAGAGCTGCTAGAAGACTCAACTTTGTTAACTGATGCTAACTTGTCTTCTGATGCGGCTATGCCTACTCACGCTCCTAACAGCACTGTGGGAGAGACCTCTGCTTCACAGCCTCAGACACACTTAGACTGGTTTACTTTATTTTTGGCCAATTAAGTGAGTATAAATTGACATCCCTTAGTGGGTTTTATTTTGTTTTATTATTTGGGACAGGGTCTTGCTCTGTCACCCGGGCTAGAGTGCAGTGGCGTGTCGATAGCTCAGTGCAACCTTCAATTCCTGGCCTCAAGCGATCCTCCCACCTCGGTCTCCCAAAGCGCTGGGATTACAGGCATGAGCCACCATGCAGGCATGGATTCTAATCTTTTGTCCATTGTACGTGTTACAAATAACTGCTCTGGAACTCCTAGAAGAGGGTCCCTATTTGGGAAGCCTGTCCCAAAAAGATTCACGCCCGGAGTAACAAGACTGGTGACTCAGCTCAGAGCAGCAGATTCCTGGGTGCTGAGGTTGCGGTGTGCAGCCAGGGCCAACCTTAGTTTTCCTGCTGGGTTGGTACAGATGCAGAGAAGGCTTGTGACCATTCCATCCATGGTGCTGGTAATCAAACCTGGAATTGTGGGGCTCCAGGCAGCGTTTGGGATGCTGTCTGGAGACAGAATCATGAGCAAGAGTTTCCATTGTCCCTTCTTCAACAGCAGTTCTCAGCATCATCTCAGCAGTTCTCAGTTCCCATAAGCTGCCTCCTGCCCACTCGGCACCAGAGCTGGTGGGTCCAGGGAGGCTGAGGAGCCTAATGACCACTCTTGTTCTGTGTGGTCAGCATCCAGCTGGTCAGTGTCCAGAAGCTTCTGCTCAGCAAAAGCCTTTGGCTGCTCACGCGCAGCCTCTCTAGCGATGTCTCAGCTGAGCTATTTAGCAGCTGGCTGAGGTTTTTCAAGTCCCAGTCAGTGTAAGAAATAGCTTGGAGTCTGCCTGCTGTGCCTGAAGAAAGCCAGCCCATGTCAGGCTCCGCAGCAGCTCACTGCCAGCACCCTCTAGGCGCTCATCTAACGGGCAGGGATGCAGGGCACAGCTCTCCATGCTCCCTGAAGAGGCCCCTCAAAATGTAGCGAAATAGAGCCCAGCAATACCCCCTACAGTGTGCAGGGGATCGAGGTCTTGGAAAACCAGCCTCTTTGTCAGTATGAAAACAGAAAACATGCACATAAAGTCCTAAATTGTGTTTTCCAAAAGGTAAATACATAAAATATGTAAACCAACTTTACTTCAACCTTGATTTACAATAACTTTTCCAGATCTGAGAAAGTTTCCAAATTAGAAATCCAAAATCAATCCTGTTGGCATGTTTTTAAACATGCTTCTTCTCTGGTCCAGCTATTTAAAAATTCTACAGGTGGCCGGGCACGGTGGCTCACACCTGTAATCCTAGCAATTTGCAAGGCTGAGGGTGGTGGATCACTTGAGGTCAGCAGTTCAAGACCAGCCTGGCCAACATGGTGAAACCCGATCTCTACTAAAAATACAAAAATTATCTGGATATGGTGACAGGCACCTGTTATCCCAGCTACTGGGGGAGGCTGAGGCAGGAGAATCACTTGAATCTGGGAGGCAGTGGTTGCAGTGAGGTGAGATTGTGCCATTACACTCCAGCCTAGGTGACAAGAGCAAAACTACGTCTCAAAGAATAAATAAATAAATATAATTTTAAAAACTTCTAGAGCTGAAGAAAAAACCCTGGTCCTTTATTTTCTGTGAGTGCCCTCAGTACCCCAAAGGAGGGGAAGCCCCCTTTCTGGAGATGAATTCATTATCTCCACTAAAACTACTTTCAATTGTACATGCTAATTCACATGGGGCAGGCTATCAGCAAGTGAAATCTCTGGGTACCACGAAACTTATTTCAGTTACTGATTTAAACTTCTTTTCCCGGGAAAAGCAGAAAGAAAAAGAGCGTCAGAGTTGATTCCATTTTTTAAAATAACCTAAATAGAGATGTTCCTTGCCAATAAAATAACACAAAGTGCGAAGAAGGGTAGACAGTGTCTAGAAACTAAGTCCACCCTCCCTCCTCTGGAGCTGATAAGGAGAGATTAGCTTCTTAAAAAGAAATCATATACTTCCAATAGTGATGAAAACTGAGGTGTACAGGAACAATCCTGAGTTAAATGCGTGAGAACATGTTTGCATTCCCCCTCATTTCCTACTTATTTGTACTACAGACTTAAAGGAATTTTCAGACACATTGGAAAAGTCATCAGAACACTAAATTCCAGAACAACTGTGAACTGGTCCGCAGGATGCTGCCCAGTTAATCCCCCATTTTTTTCATCCCAGAACACAAGAGGATGAAATGGATGCCAACCAACTGGAGCCTGGAAAGATGAGTATGCAAAAGCTATTCTGTAGGTGAAGTTGTGAAATACACCATTTCAGGGACACATAAATAACAAAAGGAGAAGGTAATTAAAGGAAAACGATGGAAGGATGGAAGGAAGGAAGGAAACGGAGGGAGGGAGGGGGGAAGGCAGGGAAGGGAGGGAGGGAGGGCAGAGAGGGAGGGGGGAGGGAGGGAAGGAGGGAGGAGGGGGGAAGGAGGGAGGGAGGGAAAGAAGGGAGGGTGGGAGGGAGGGGGGAAGGAAGGGAGGGTGGGAGGGAAGGGAGGGAGGGAAGGAGGAAGGGAGGGAGGGAGGAAACCTGTTTGGAAATGAGAAGATGTACATAACACTGAGCTAGATTACAGGGTAATGAGAAAATAATCTATCACTAAACACTATTGATTCTCTCTTAAACATTCCTCTGATTTGCCTCTTCCAGATGATATGGAGAGAGGCCCATATCATCTCTCCCTTGGAAGATGTGGCAGCCTCCTAAATAGACCTGTGCTCCTCCATCTCTCCCACACCAATCAATCCTACACACACTTCCAAAGTGCTTTTTCCAAAATGCAAGTCAAATCAGAACAGCTCCCCCAGTGCTCACACCATAAAATCAAAACTGCCTAGCCAGGCAGGCTCGGCCCTTTACGATCTGACCTTGCCTTCTCTCTGGCCCAGCTTTTCCCCGAATGCGTTCTGCAGAATACTAATTCAAAGGGATGTTACAGACACAGTCACACAAAATGGTTTCTTGAAATAAATTGAGGAAGTGCTAGCAGGACAAAGTGAACTGCAGGATTCTTCAGAGCCTTTTAAATGCTAATAAACATTAGAAATTTCCAAGAGGGTCTGATAAACACTGCAGTGCTCCCCGCCAACCTTCCTCTTCAGGGCGGACGAACCTATCCTCCAGCTTCTGGGAATATTGGCCATCGACTACTCATAGGCCACCACCCAGAGCTCCGGCTCTCACTGGGATTTGTCCTCAGCCACAGAGCACTGTCTCAACCAAGGATGTGCCCTGCATATCAGTGACTGGTGATCTAAAGGCCTGGCCCTCTTGCCTCAAGTTGGGACCCCTTTGAAAGGCCATCCCAGCCCTAACGCTCTGTGAAGGATAGGCTGAGATCTCAGCTCCAACCACATCAGGTGTCAGTGTGGAGGCCATGGAATGTGCCTGGAAGAACTGCAACTACAGAGAACATGAGTGACCCAGAGCCCCATGTTCCGAAACCTGTCTGTGTGTACACTGAGGCCATGTCTATGGTGGGCTACTGCCTATCAGTGACTAACCGTGGAGTGGGGGAACTCAGACAAGCCCATTCCTGAAAGGCACGGGATGTCTTGGCTCAAGCATTCTCCAACAGCACTCTCGGATGCTCCCACCCACACTTCACCAGCCCCGGTGCTGTGCTGCTAAATGTTCAACCACTACATGAGTTTACTATAAATTGTGCTGATACAATGGATATGTAACACACAATATATACGTAATATAAAATACACAGTACTATTTATCATAAGCTCTAGATAGCCATTGATTCTCACCAAATGCTTTTGATGATTTTGTTGAATCCTGCGTCTGTAGACAGCCCAGGGTCATCAGGGATGATTGAGTGTAGACGCAACATGAAGATTGATTGACATTCTGTTTATATTAATGAATAAGGCAAAAGCAAAACCAAAACCTGTGCATCAGAACTTCACCTGATAGACAATGACGTGAGTGAATTCTTTGTTGAATCCAATAAGGGTTTTTACATATTAGTAGAATTAGAAGAACTGTAAATATTAGAAGACTATATCCTCAGTTTTGTGCTAGTCACAGCTACAGACATGACACACTTTTTCAGTTTAATATGCATTATGGGCATCCTTTCCATCTCTTTTTAAAACTGGCAATCAACAAAACAGTAAGTCAGGCCCCAGTCCGAAGCATTTGTCCAGTTGTGTGAGGCCAGTGGTTTCACCACGGCTAATTTCAAGCTACTAGCGTGTGGTCACAGAGTGTGGAGTTGGGAAGAGATGGGCCCTGTGTCCCACGGCACAAGTAGGCACAGGGCGCCTGGCCAGTGGAAGTCCCAGGGGCCTAAAGTGGGTGTGTCTCCCCCTCCTTACACACACGCCTCCACGCCCCCTTGGAGCAGTTGCCAAAAACCTGCACAGAAGTCTCCACCTCAGAGTCTGTTTCCAGGAAATCCAATCTAAGACAACAGGGAATATAACACACAGCACACCCCAAACATACTTGATATGGGACCAATTTCCACAGAGCCTCTCACAAAACTAGTGTTTTGTGGAATAAAATCCAGGAAAATTTGTTCCACCTTCTCCTCCTACACCTACTTATCCATTTATGTGCAATTCTCCAAATACGCTATGTTTTTCCAGGCCACAATTCCTTTGCACATCTGTTCCTTTTCCTGGAATTTCAAGTGGACTACGGAAAGGAAATCAGTCTCTGGAGAAATAGGGGGAGGGAGGAAAGGAGGGTTTAACCATACTCAGAAATAGACACACAGAGTATTCATGCCATATGAATCAGGCCTCAGTATCATATTAGGTGCATATGAATCAGGATTTTGAATCAGGATTTGCGGGTACTCAGAGATTCCTCACATTCATTCAGGGATTTGACTTCAGAAGGCAACAGAAGAGCCACCTGTCTCCTGGCTCTTTGGGAAGACACCATGGGAAGGACACTTCTTAGAAACACAGAGTAGAATCAGGTACTTGGTTCTTACCCAAAAGATTTCCTTCAGAGAATATCAAACAACTGTTTTTATAATGAGAAAACAAAATCCTAAAGACAGCAAAATAAATAAAAACCAGAGTGTAGCCGGGTACAGTGGCTCACGCCTGTAATCCCAGCACTTTGGGAGGCTGAGGTGGGCAGATCACATGAGGTCAAGAGTTTGAGACCAGCCTGGACAACATGGTGAAACCCCATCTTTAATAAAAACACAAAAATGTTAGCTGGGCATGGTGGTGCACACCTGTAGTCCAGCTACTTGGGAGGCTGAGGCAGGAGAATTGCTTGAACTGGGGAGGCAGAGATTGCAGTGAGCCGAGATCATGCAACTACACTCCAGCCTGCGCAACAGAGGGAGACTCTGCCTCAAAAAAAAAAACAAAAAACAAACAAAACCAGAGTGCTAGATACATGCTTTCCTCACCACCCTGGCAAAGGCCTTTCAGGCCAGCATGAACTCTCTTGCATATACTGCTCAGGATAGATGCTCAGATATCTACAAGCCAACAGCATTACTGCAAGTTAGATATGGTAGGAGCAACCAGCACTACTGGAGGCACAGAATCTAGAGCCAAGATGCAGCCAGGCTTAAATCCCAGCTCTCCGCTTTGCTGGGTGACCTTGAGCAAGTCGCTTCACCTCTCTGAGTTTCAGATTCTTCTGTCTGCAAACTATAGATGATAATACTTACATGTTAAGAATTGTTAAGAGCATGGACGACACCCATAAAATGCTTGGTGCATTTTGTACATGCTAGTTATTAAAATGCTCATTACCAAAAATTAAACAGAAAAACCAAAGCACTGGCGTTTACTTCCTCTCTGAAGCCTGTACAACTGTTTTACAGTGAATGAGATTGGGAATTCACATCCTCTGGTTTCTCAGCCGGATCTTTTGAGTCCCCCATCATACTAATGATTATCAGTGACCTGAAAAATCATCCAAAGCTCCCTGGTGCTGACAGTGACATTTTCCATGATGGTGGAAACAAAACTGTAATGTTTTTAGATTTGTACCTGGCAGGCTACTATTAGAAAATTATTTAAATTTTCAATATAATGATGGTTGGTTTCTTTACAATAATTGGGTGATGGGTAGACTAGAAGCCCAACCCTCACCTTATGTAATATACTCACGCAACAAACCTGCACACGTACCCCCAAATCTATAAAGTTTTAAAAAATAAATAACAAAAACCAGCTACAAGTATAGATGTGAAATATTTCTCTGAGTGCTGCACCATTTTGATGGAAGCTGACAGATTAAAATTCTCAACAAATACACCCGCTGTGGAATGCTAAAGTACACTTTCGGGCAATTTTTCAGAGCAATGGATTCAATTTATTCTTGTCACCATAGCAACAAGAGGAATCCATTCTATTATTTTCATCATAGCATTTCCAATTACTTTCTCTCGCAGTTTAGACCACAGACAAAACTAGAAGGAATGTTGTTGACCACAACCTGAACCAAAACCTCATAACTTCCACCCTGGTTTAAAGGTTGCTCTTGGGTAGGCAACACTTCTTCGCCATCATAAATTCCAGATTAGTCTCCAGGTCTTCACCAAAAAAAAAAAGAAAAATGTATTTATTTAAGAACTTATCACTTTGCCCCTTTTGAGTTGAGGGAAGCAAGAAGTGAGACCATTTTACCAATTATGTACACTTTAAAAATGTAAAACTAGTCATTTAATTTTCAAAGTGCTTTTCATTTGGGGGATGAAAGTAAATAATGTCACCCTTCAACGATTACAGACTCTCAGTAACGAAGCATGATTCTATTCTATGCCTCTAAATTGTCAAATTTGGGATATTGGGGTTAAAATCACATGGCAGCGACACATCCCTAGGCGAGCGTGTCAGACCCTTCACACATAAGACAGAGAGGAAGAAGCATAAATGTTTAAGCAGCACTGATTATTTACCAAACGCAATACCCAATGCCTTAAGAAAAATGCACCTGGCGAGCAGCCGAAGATAAATACACACTACAGAAATGAATACAAATGACTTTTCTATCTGTGTGATCAGCACACCCAGGCCTTACCAGCTTTGGGCATAACAGGATGTCACAGTTTAATTCCCACCCGCTGGGTTAGAGAAACAGATCCCCCCTTCTTTCTGTGCCCCCTTGCCACTCCTGCCACATCTTTGATCATCTCAAGGTGCAGCCTCCAGGAGGCTCAGAAACCTGACCTCCACTCCATCTCTTCAGCTTCCTTCTCAGCCTGTTCCCTTGACCACAGCTCCAGGATGGGGACGCTGCCAAGGGAGGAGCCGCTGCCCTTCGCTTTCCATCTCTTCCTAAACCCAGTACAGTCTCTTAATTCCTCACAGCACGACTGAGTAATGCGGTTGCTCTTCATATTTCCACAGAAAGGTCCAGGAATGAGAGAAGACGTAGTGCGGCCACTCTCAGAGCCCCTGGCTCTAATGTCACTGTGGCTATCTGAACGTTGGCGATGATGGAAGTATTCCACATCCGCACCGTCCAGTACAGCAACCACCAACCACTACTATGGCTACTAAGTATTATACCTTGGCCACTATGATGGGGGGAGCTGAATTTTACTTTTATTTCCTTTTAATGTTTAAATTTCAGTTGGCCACATGTGGCCAGTGCTTGCTGCATTGGGCAGCACAGTTCTTGATAAATCCTTGAGGTCCTTCAAAAAACACCTCTCTGTATGTCCCTCTGTAGCCAGAAGCCAACCCTTTCCCCCTCCTGGGATTCCAATCCTAGGCCCAACTTTCTGAGGTCCTAGTAGCTTCCCTTCCTCTCCTGGCCACGTCACTTGATCCAAGATCAGCTGCTTCTCACATCCATTCAGTGCTCCTGGAGGCAGAGTAGCTGCTTTCCTCCTTTTCATAGCAGCTTCTAGATCATTCTCCCCTCCCCTTCCTAAAAAAATATGACTCTCATATGATCAAACTATGCCTTCCACTTCATCTATTGCCACTGTCACCTACTGACCTCAAGGTGACTCCCCTTAACTTAGCTCTTGGCTCACTGCCACTCTCTTCACTACTACCTTGTAGTAGTGACTCTGGCCTCAGTTTCTTGAGCTGTCTTCTTCCAGTGATTTTATTTTCACATTTGGCTTATTTTTGGAGTGGCTGGTACTGGTTGTTCCTTTCTATGTTTAGTGCTTCTTTCAGGAGCTCTTATAAGGCAGGCCTGGTGGTGATGAAATGTCTCAGCAATTACTTGTTCATAAAGGATTTTATTTCTCCTTCACTTATGAAACTTAGTTTGGCTGGATATGAAATTCTAGGTTGAAAGTTCTTTTCTTTAAGGATGTTGAATATTGGTCCCCACTCTCTTCTGGCATGTAGGGTTTCTGCCGAGAGATCCACTATGAGTCCGATAGGCTTCCCTTTGTGAGGGGTAACCCAACCTTTCTCTCTGGCTACCCTTAGCATTTTTTCCTTCATTTCAACCCTGGTGAATGTGACAATTATGTGCCTTGGGGTTGCTCTTCTTGAGGAATATCTTTATGGTGTTCTCTGTATTTCCTGGACTTGAATATTGGCCTGCCTTGCTAGGTTGGGGAAGTTCTCCTGGATAATATCCTGAAGAGTGTTTTCCAGCTTGGATTCATTCTCTCTGTCACATTCTGGTATACCTATCAAACTGCAGATTAGGTCTTTTCACATAATCCCATATTTCTCTGAGGTGCTGTTCATTTCTTTTCACTCTTTTTCTCTAATCTTGCCTTCTCATTTTATTTCAATGAGTTGATCTTCAAGTCTCTGATATCCTTTCTTCTGCTTGGTCAATTCAGCTATTGAAATTTGTGTATTCTTCGCAAAGTTCTCGTATTGTGTTTTTCAGCTCCATCAATTCATTTATATTCTTTTCTAAGCTCTTTATTCTCGTTAGCATTTCATCAAACCTTTTTTCAAGGTTCTTAGTTTCTTTGCATTGGGTTAGAGTATGTTCTTTTAGCTCAGAGAAGTTTGTTATTACCCACTTTCTGAAGCCTGTTTCTGTCAATTTATCAGACTCATTCTCCATCCAGCCTTGTTCCCTTGCTGCTGAGGAGATGTGATCCCTTGGAGGAGGAGAGGCGTACTGGTTTCGGGTGTTTTCATCCTTTTTGTGCTGGTTTCTTCCCATCTTTGTGTATTTATCTACCTGTGGTCTTTGTAGTTGGTGACTTTCAGATGGGGTCTCTGAGTGGACATCCTTTTTGTTGATGATGAAGTTATTTCTTTCTGTTTTTTAGTTTTCCTTCTAACAGTCAGGCTTCTCTGCTGTAGGACTACTGGAGGTCCGCTCCAGACCCTGCTTGTCTGGGGATCACCTGCAGCAGCTGCAGAACAGTAAGGGTTGCTGCCAGTTTCTTCTTCTGTTTTCTTTGTCCCAAGATACCCGCCAGATGTCAGCCTGAGCTCTCCTTTATGAGATGTCTCTGGCTATACGGGGGTTGAGGAGCTGCTTGAGGAAACAGTCTGTCCCTTATAGAAGCTCAAGTGCTGAGCTGTGAGCTCCACTGTTCCATTCAGAGCTGCTGGGCAGGTACATTTAAGTCTGCTGCAGCGGAGCTCATAACCGCCTTTTTTTCCCAGGAAGGCGGGAAAAGGTGCTCTGTCCTGGGAAGGTAGTGCTTTATTTATAAGTTCCTGACATGCTGCTGCCTTTTTTCAGAGATGCACTGCCCAGCAAGGAGGTAGCCTAGTCACAGTATGGCAGCAGAGGCATTGCTGAGCTGCCACGGGCTCTACCCAGCTGCTGTGTGAACTTCCTTGCAGTTTTGTTTATACAGGTATAGTTAGAACTGTCTCGGTAATGGCGGTATGCCTCAGTAATGGCGGACTACCTCTATAATGGCAGACTGCCTTGGTAATGGTGGATTGCCTTGGTAATGGCAGACTGCCTCAGTAATGGCGGACTGCCTCAGTAATGGTGGACTGCCTCAGTAATGGCAGACTGCCTTGGTAGTGGTGGACTGCCTCAGTAATGGCGGATGCCCTTCCACCCACAGAGCTGGACCATCCTGGGTCCAGCTGTGCTTGCTGTGAAGTTCTCAATCCAGAGCATTTCAGATTGGTCTTTTTGGGGTGGGACCCGCCAAGCCAGATCACCTGGCTCCCTGTTTCAGCCACCTCTTTTTCAGTTGAGTGGGCGACTCTGTCTCCCAGGCGTTCCAGGTGCCAGTTGAAACCACGCCCAGATTTGTGCGAGTTTTTGTGTGGAGAACCACTGCACTGGCTGAAACAGCCATGCTGGAGACTCGCAGCACTTCTCCACCTGGGAATCTCCTGGTCTGTGGGCAGTAAAATTCGTTTGGAAATGTGGTGATCACTCACCCTCTGCGTTCTCACTGGGAACTGCACTCCAGAGCTGTTCCTATTCAGCCATCTTTGATTATCCTCTTAACCAACACCGAGACTTGCTTTATGGCCAAGCATGTGGTAAATCTTGGAGGTAGGTTCTGTGTCCAGATAAGAAGAACATGTATTCTGTGGTTTATGAGTGGCATATTCTGTAGATGTTTATTAGGTACAATTGGTCAAGTGTAAAATTTAGTAGGTCTAGAATTTGTTAGTTTTCTGCCTCAATGATTTGTCTAACACTGTCAGAGGGGTGTTGAAGTCCTCCACTAATATTGTGTGGCTAAGCCTTTTCATAAGTTTAGAAGTACTTGCTTTATGAATCTGGGTACAACAATGTTGTGTGCATATATATTTAGGATAGCTTAATCTTCTTGTTGAACTGAATGCTTCATCATTATGTAATGACCTTCTTTTGTCCTTTTTTACTTTTTTTGGTTTAAAGTTTTATCTGATATAAGAACAGCAACCCCTGCTCTTTTTTGTTTTCCATTTGCATGGAAGATCTTCCTCCAACCCTTTACTTGGAGCCTATGGGTGTCATTATTTGTAGATGAGTCTGCTGAAAACAGCAGATGGTGGCCAGATGTAGTGGCTCAAGCCTGTAATCCCAGCACTTTGGGAGGCCAAGTGGGCTGATCATGAGGTCAGGTGTTTGAGACCAGCCAGTTCAAGACCAGCCTGGCCAACATGGTGAAATCCTGTCTCTACTGAAAATACAAAAATTAGGTAGGTGTGGTGATGCACACCTGTATACTCCCAGCTACTCAGGAGGCTGAAGCAGGAGAATTGCTTGAACCTGGGAGGCGGAGGTTGCAGTGAGACAAGATCATGCCACTGCACTCCAGCCTGGGTGACAGAACAAGACTCCATCTCAGAAAAAAAGAAAAGCAAAAGGAGAGGAGAGGAGGAAAGGATAGGAAAGGAGGGGAGAGGAGAGAAGAGGAGAGGAGAAAGGAAAGGAAAAACAAAAAGAGTAGATGGATGGTCATTTTTTAATCCAACTTGCCACTCTGTGCCTTTTAAGTGGGGTATGTAGATCATTTACATTCTAGGTTAATATTGATATCTGAGTATCAGAGGTTTTGATCCTATTGTGACATTGTTAGCTGGCTTGCTTTGTAGTTTCTATCACGTAGTTGCTTTGTAGGATCTGTGGGCTACATACTTAAGTGTGTTTTTGTGGTAGCAGGTAGCATTCTTTCATTTTCATTTTCATTTCTTTTTTTTTTTTTTTTTTTTTTTTTTTTTTGAGACAGAGACTCACTCTGTCACCCAGGCTGAAGTGCAGTGGCACGATCTCGGCTCGCTGCAACCTCTGCCTCCCCGTTTCAAGCAATTGTCATGCTTCGGCCTCCCAGGTAGCTGGAACTACAGGCACACATGACCACGCCCAGGTAATTTTTGTATCTTTACTAGAGACAAGGTTTTACTATGTTGGCCAGGCTGGTCTTGAACTCCTGACCTCAAGTGTTTCTTCCAACTCGGCCTCCCAAAGTGCTGGGAATACAGGCATGAGCCACCATGCCCCTCCTCCACCATCCTTTCATTTTCACGTTTACAACTCCCTTGAGGACCACTGTGAGGCTGGCCTGGTGGTAACAAATTCCCTGAGTGCTTGCTTGTCTGGAAAATATGTTATTTCTCCTTCATTTATGAAGCTTAGTTTAGCAAAATATAAAATTCGTGTTTACAATTTCTCATCTTTAAAAATGCCGAAGATAGGTTCCCAGCCTCTCCTGGCTTGTAAGCTTTCTGTTGAGAAATCTGCTGTCAGCCTGATGGGGTTCCTTTTGTATGTGACCTAACCTTTTTCTCTAGCTGCCTTTAAGATTTTTTCCTTTAGTGTTGTCCTTGGACAGTCTGGTGACTATGCCTTGGTGATGTTCATTTTGTATAGTACCTTGCAGGTGTTCTCTGAATTTCTGGTGTCTGGATATCAACTTCTCTAACAAAATAAGAAAATTTTTCTTTAATTATTCTCTCAAATGTGTTTTCCAGCTTGTTTGCTTTTTCATCTCTCTCAGGAAGGCCAATAATTTGTATGTTTGGTTGCTTTACGAAATCTCATATTTCTTGAAGACTGTTCATTTTTTAAAATTCTTTCTTCTTTATTTTTGTCTGACTGGATTAACTTGAAAGACTAGTCTTCAAGTTCTGAAATTCTTCTGCTCAGTCCAGTCTACTGACAAAGCTTTCCATTGTATTTTGAAATTCCTTTAGTGAGCTTTTTAATTCCAGAAGCTCTGATTTCTTTTTAGGATGTTTACCTCTTCCTTCATTTCTTGGATTGCTTTAGAAGTTTCTTCATATTGATTTTCTACCTTGTCTTGGATCTCATTGAGTTTCCTTGCAATCCATGCTTTGAATTTATTAGCTGTTATTCCTTTGTTTGTTTGTTTTTTGTTTTTTGTTTGTTTGTTTTTTAGACAGAATCTCGCTCTGTCACCCAGGCTGGAGTGCAGTGGCATGATCTTGACTCACTGCAACCTCTGCCTCCCAGGTTCAAGCAATTCTCTGCCTCAGCCTCCCAAGTAGCTGGGATTACAGGCAACTGCCACCATGCCCAGCTAATTTTTGTATTTTTTTAGTAGAGAGGTGGTTTCACCATCTTGGCCAGGCTGATCTTGAACTCCTGACCTCATGATCTGCCCACCTCAGCCTGCCAAAGTGCTGGGATCACAGACATGAGCCACCGCACCCAGCCTAGCTGTCATTTCTTAGTTTCCATTTTAGCTAGGGAGCATCACTGGAGAGCTAGTGTGATCCTTTTGAGGTGTCACTACATTCAGATTTTTAATGGTGCCAGAATTCTTATACTGATTCTTTATCTAGAGATGCTGGAACTTCTAATTTTTGTAATTATTTTCATGCAGGTAGGATTTTTTTCTTTCTTTTTTTCCCCATAATGTTGGGGGTTTTGTTGTTGTTGCTACTATTCTTTTCTTTCCTTCCCCCTACCCCTGACTCTAGTGAGTGTGGCTATAGAGAACACTTGGTGGTGTTATTTGTCTTTGCTTCTATAGCCCTATGTACTTCTGTCTGCAGGTTTTATACTGGATTATGCAGTTTGACCTACAAGCCATAGATGATGCTTATAGGTAAGAGCCTGCTGCTGCCAATATGATTGGGTATACTTGATCCTTGTTTACTGGGAGCAGTTCTCTGTTGCCCCAGGTAATGGGCTAACTTATGGATTGCACATGGTCTGACTCCCTGCTCACCCTCTTCATGGGCAGGGCTGGGGGCCAACATGGGCAGAGTTAGACCAGGCAGTTCCACCTATGGTCTCTGGATGGCAGTCACAAGCACCAGTGCCAACTAAGAATCCAGTAGGCTGTCACCAAGTGCCCAAAGATGTGCCTAGGCAGGGAGTTGGGAAACTTGGCCCCAAGTTCTCTGCACAGAGATGGGGTGAGCCTAAACTCCTCATCCAGGAGAGTGGGTGCTCCAGATGCCTGGAGATTTGCCTGGGTGTGGAGTAGAGAGGGCCCCCCTGTACCAGGGTTTCTGCCCACAAAGGGTAGTGTAACTCAGGCTGGTCTAGACAAGCAGGTGCTTCAAGTGCTTGGATTTCTGTCTGGGGGTGAAGCAGAGACAGCCCCACTGCACCATGGTCTCAAGGGAGCAGATTGGGACACCCAGCAGTGGCACACACAGACCACCAAGGTGATCACCAAGCTGGTCCTAGCACAAGTCTCATTGCCCAGGAGAAACTACAGCTATACTAGCTCTCCTCCCACCACAGACTTGTGATGGGAGAGAGCACAATCCCAGCACCTTCTGCTGAGGAGCTTTCCACAATTCTAATTGTAAAGGTTCTACCATGCTCTACAGTAGGTGCTCCAATCTCTGGCCCAAGACTAAAATCTCTGCATGGCTATGCTGTTAGGTTGCCAAACAATGGCTGACTTTGTATGCCTCCAGATTTAAAATGCTGTCCTGCTCTTGATCCTGGGCCTGAAAAAATGTCTATAGCTTTGCCTGGTGTCTGTCTTTCTCAGCATCTCCATCGCTGTCCCCACATTAGCTCCAGGGCTTGGAAGAATGAAAGTGCTCTCCCTCAGCCTGGAATGCTCAGATCCCTGGTGGAAAGGTGAGTCACAGAGGGAAGCTCTCTCTTGTGGGGGAATTTTTCCAACTCATTGGAGGTTTCAAAAATATCAAAGTAAAATTTCAGTCAGGGCATTCCATTACACTTACATGTAAATCTTTGTTTTAGTTTTCTATGGCTGCTATAACAAATTATCACAAATTTAGTAACTTAAAGAATAAATTTAATATCTCACAATTCTGTAGGTCAGAAATCTGGGTGAATCCAGCTGGTTTTCCTGGGTAAATCAAGCTGAAGCCAAGGTGTCAGCCAGCTGGGCTCTTATCTGGAGGCTCTGGAAATAAATCTGTTTCAAGCTCATTCAGGTTGTTGGTTGAATTCAGTTCCTTGTGATTGCAGGACTGAGGTCTCCATTTTCTTGCTAGCTGTTGGCTGGGAGTCATGCTTCCCTTCATCCATCTTCAAAGCCAACGTTAGTAGGTCATGTTCTTCTCATGTTTCATTTCTCTCTGAAATAATCTCCCTTCACCTCATCTTCCTGCTGTATCTCTCTGACCTACTCTTCCTCATTCTTCTTCTGCTTTTAAGGGCTCATGCACTGACCTTTGGCCAGCCTGAATAATCCAGGAAAATCTCACTATTTTAAAGTCAACTGATTAGTAATCTTAATTACATCAGCAAAGCTCCTTCACACCAATGCCTAGATTAGGGTTTGACTGAATAACAATGAGACAGAAATCTTGAGGACACATCTTTGAAATTCTGCCTACCAAAACCCTGGTATTTGTGTCAATTTTATTTATGTTATACATAAATTTTTTAGAAACTTATCAAATGGTTTTTGAACTAGATATATAAGTTTATATCCTACTAAGATGGAAAAATTAGATATATTTAACTAGCTGGCTCTCTCCCCCAAAATTAACCCTGGAGAAATTATGGAAACATGTGCCACAGAAAGAAAAATAATAGGAGAAAAACCACTGAACTTAGTCTTGAATCAATGTGAAAGAGAGAGATGAGGAGGCAGAGTACATTGGAAGAAACAGTGAGAGGACAGGTTGGAGAAAAGCTTTCCATGTTCCATTCCTGCCTCTCTGTCTGAGTGCCTTGGGACCATCATGTCTGATTCTTCACTACACATATTGGTGAGCATAGCTTAGGTCATGGTGATGTCCACACGGTAGTGAACAAACAAGAGGAAGTCGCCCTTCCAGTCCCTTTCTCTCCATACTCCTATGGTATTATGACATATTTTGATACTGACTAGAGCCACACATATTATCTGAAAGAGTAGTTGATAATTCCAGAGGAGGGAAAAAAAAACCCTCAGCCAAAGTAATTACTTCCCTAAGTACAACAAAAATAAAAGAAAGGCAACAGATGAAACAACATGTTTCATCTAAAGGTAGATCAAGAAATGTATATAAGCATGATAAAAATGCTTAAGGATATCAGAGACTCAGAGCTACCTCACTGCATAACTCCTGAGGCACCAGTCACACTACATTTAGGGAGAATGATGCCTTTGAGTTGTACAGTGTGGTAACCCTGTAAGTAATGATATTACTAATATGAAACAAAAGCAAGAAGCAAGAAAAACAGAATCCACTAGAAATATTATGTATAAAAACAATATTTTAAGTAACAAAAACAATAGATGTGATAAACAGTTGGATGGTTACTACTGAAGAACAAATTAGTAAATTGAAAGATCAGATTAAGACATTTTTAATAATTTCATAAAGCAGCAGAGAAAAACAGAGCTTTAAACTACAAAGAAAAAACTAAAGTAGAAGTAGGAGCAATAGAATCTTAATAGGAGGGCCAGAAGAAAAAAATATATATAAAATAAAATACAGGAATACCTATTTCAAGAAACAACGAGTAGAGAAATCTGTTGGAAACACCTTAACCAAGTGATCAAAATGATCACCAACAACAGAACAAGCCAACACTACATGTATATTCCCAGCTCTAACTAAAAGATAAGGTGGCTGAGTTATATTTAGGAGACCGGACACTTCCTGATTAACTGCCTGAACTCTGGAGTCTGACCCAGGTTTGAATCCTAGATCTGCCACATATAAATTGTGTGTGATTTCCTATAAGCTACTTTACCATTTGCATCAGGGCCTTTGGGGTTGTTTCTAATGTTCCAAAAAATAGAAAGAACAAAAGTTAATTTGTATCATTCATGTAATATATCGCATGTTATTACAAAGAAGCCATTCAAACATTCAGACTAAGTGTGAAGGACCCACAATCCATTTCACAGAGTTCCAGGATGGTAGAGCTAACGGCTTCCTACTTTCTTCCACATATAAGGGCTTGGAACTCATCACCGCCATTCTCACAACAAGAAAAAGGCTGAACAAAATGAAAAGCAACAACACCTCTTAGATTCATCAGAGAACAAATATCATGGGGCAAGCTGCTGGTACAGAAGCTGGAAAGAGAAGAGGATACCAAGAATAACAGCTTAACAGGAGCAGAAGTCCAGCAGCAGGAGCCCTCAGCTGGAGCCAGTGCTGGTAGGAGCAGTTGAACTGCAGTTAAACTTCTGGAGACTCAGCATGAACTTGCAGGAGAGTTAAAACTCTGAAGGCACCAGGATTACAGGCACTCAAGCCTGTAATCCCAGCACTTTTGGAGGCCAAGGAAGGCAGATCACCTGAGGTCAGGAGTTCGAGACCAGCCTGACCAACATGGAGAATCCCCGTCTCTACCAAAAATACAAAATTAGCCAGCGTGGTGGCACATGCCTGTAATCCCAGCTACTCAGGAGGCTGAGGCAGGAGAATCACTTGAACCTGGGAAGCGGAGGTTGCAGTGACCCAAGATCATGCCATTGCACTCCAGCCTGGGAAACAAGAGCGAAACTCTGCCTCCCCTCCCTCCATAAAAAAAAATACTCTGGAGGCTCAGTCTTGCAGGGGGAGGACATTTTCATGAGTTTTACCTCTAGGAATTCCTCTAGGCTCTTACAGTGAAGATCAGGGAAAAATCCTTTATACTTCAGTCAGGGGTGGGGAAAAAGTAACTATTTGAAATACAGTTTACCTTGAACAACACAGGTTTGAACTGCAAGGGTCCACTTATATACAGATTTTCTTCCTCCTGTACCACCCCCAAGACAGCAAGACCAACCCCTCTCTATTAGTTCATTCTCGTACTGTTATAAAACTACCTGAGACTGAGTAATTTATGAAGAAAAGAGGAATTTATGAAGAAAAGAGGTTTCATTGACTCACAGAGGTTTAACTGACTCACAGTTCCAGCATGGCTGGAAGGCCTCAGGAAACTTACAGTCATGGTGGAAGGTGAAGGGGAAGCAAGCACATCTTCTAAGAGTGAGGGGGAGAAGTAACATACTTTAAAACCATCAGATCTCATGATAACTCACTCACTATCCCAAAAAGAGCACGGGGAGATCCGCCCCCAAGATCCAATCACCTCCTACCAGGCCACTCCTCCACCACCCGGGGATTATAGTTCGAGACGAGCTTTGGGTGGGGACACAAACCACATCACCATCCTGTTCCCCCACTTCCTTGGTCTACTGAACATGAAGACTTAGAGGATGAAGACTTTTATGAAGATCCACTCCCAGTTCTCTTTCTCTTTATTATTATTATTATTATTATTATTATTGTTGAGACAGAGTCTTTTTCTATTGCTCAGGCTGGAGTGCAGTGGCACTGATCATGGCTCACTGCAGCCTCGACCCCCCAGCCTCAATCAATCCTCCTGCCTCAGCCTCCTGAGTAGCTGAGACAACAGGCACACACCATCACATCCAGCTATTTTTGTATTTTTTGCAGAGACAGGGTTTCACCATGTTGCCCAGGTTGGTCTTGAACCCCTGGGATCTAGCAATTTACCTACCTTGGCCTCCGAAAGTTCTGGGATCACAGGTGTGAGCCACTTCACCCAGCAGTGATTTTCTTATTAACATTTTCTTACCTCTGGCTTACTTTATTTTAATAATACAGCATATAATACATATAATGTACAAAATGTTTGTTAATCAACTGTTTATGTTATCAGTAAGGCTTCTGGTCAATAGTAAGCTATTAATAGTTAGGTTCTTGAGGAGTCAAACTTATGCTTGTATTTTTAACTATGCAGTGGGGAAGGGGGATGTCAGTCCCCCTAAGCAAGAGTCAACTATGCCCAGGAGATTCTGTTCTCCTTAACAAAAGCCACCTTCAAGGAAAACTACCTTACCAGAGCCCAGCCCATTTGGGTTTTACCAGAGTATAATCAACCTGAGGGAAGGGAAAATACCCAACTCCAGCCCCATCTCAACTTCCTTTGTCACCTGAAGGGGAAAGGGAGGGTGAAGGGGTGCTGAGAAGATAGTCCAGGGACAAAGGCTCACCGAAAGGCCAAGGCCTAATCCTAAATGGATAGAACACCTCCCCTCCCCTACACCTTACCATCACATCAGCAGGGCCCCTATATAGATTATAGAAAGCTGAAAGAATTACAAGCCTCAGACCCTATGTAAGAAAAAGTCCCTGAGGAAACCCAAAGACAGTAGAGGAGAGAAAAATAAGGTTATTAGAGATAATTTTAACCTCTGACACTTCTCAACTAGAAGCAAACAGCAAGCACAGCCAACTGCTAGCCAGAGTTTCATAAAACTGAAAGTCCCAGTTCCTACCTCAGTTCCTTGTAACTGGACATCATAACTGGATATCCTCAAAAAAATTACAAGGCATGCTAAAAATCAAAAGACACAGTCAGAAGAGACAAAGTAAACGCCAGAGCCAGACTCAGATATGGCAGAGATTTGGGAAATACCAAACCAAGAATTTTAAAAACAGCAATTACTACACTTAAGAGCTCTAACAGAAGGAACTTTTGAGTCTGTCTAGAAGGGTGCTAGAGCTCAGTGTATGAGAATGGATTCTGGAGGCAGCTGCCTGTATTTGAGCCCAATTCCACACACTAGCTGTGTGAACTTGAGAAGTTACCTAATCAATTTCTGCCTCAATGTCCATTATGAGAAGTTAATTAATTGCCCAAGTTTTTTGAGAAAAGCATGCCTAAGCCAATGCAAGAATAATGTCTTACACTGGTTGCTATATAGATCAAAATTACCTATTTATACTTTTAAAGTAAGGGTTGTGTGTTAGTCCCTGCTGCTACTGTTATTACCTAATTCAGAGATGGGCAAACAGGGGACAGGGAGGAACAACGTGCAAGCTTAGCTGCTGACAGAGCCGACACCAGACATCAGACCATCTTGCTCCAATCACTTTCATCTCATGGATTATAATCAGACTGACTTCTCCTGCCAGCTGTCCCTTCAAAGGCTATTTTTTTCATGGTTTTATAACCACCCAATGGGTTCACCTTGTCCGTGGCCTAGACAGAGCCAATTTCTCAAAACAAGAGAATTGCAACAGAGAAAAAGAAATTCATGCAGAGCTGACTGTGCAGGAGACTGCAGTTTTATTTTTACTCAGATCAGTCTCCCCCAAGCATTTGAGAGCAGAGTTTTTAAGGACAACTTAGTGGGTGGAAGGACGCCAGTGAGCCAGGTGGGCTAACTGACCAGGGATGAAATCACAGGAAGTCAAAGCTGTTTTCTTGTGCTGAGTCAGTTCCTGGGTGGGGCCACAAGATCAGATGAGCCAGTTTACCAATCTGGGTGATGCCAGCTGATCCATCAAGTGCATGGTCTGCAAAATATCTCAAGCACTGATCTTAGGAGCAGTTGAGGGAGGGTCAGAATCTCGTAGTCTCCAGCTGCATGACTCCTAAACCATAATTTCCAATCTTGGGGCTGTTAGTCCTACAAAGGCAATCTAGTCCCCAGGCAAGAAGGAGATCTGCTTTGGGAAAGGGCTATCATCCTCTGTCTTAAACTGTAAGTTTCTCCTAAAGTTAGTTCAGCCTATGCCCAGGAATGAACAAGGACAGGTTAGAGGTTAGAAGTAAGAGGAAGTCGATTAAGTTAGATCTCTTTGATTGTCTCAGTCATAATTTTGCAAAGGCAATTTCAGTTTTGCAGTTACTTATGAAATGCTGATGGTTGCCAACAACTGAATAATACTCTCTTCCTATGGACTTCATGATCTAAATTGTTAAGCCTTCTCAGAGGTGGATACCAGTATAGGAGAGGCCATAACGGCATTCATTTCTACTTTTTAGAAAAAAATTAGCAGTCCAAAATTAACAGAAACAAATTTTGCTTTACCAATAATAAACAACAGTTCCTTTACAGAAAACCTGAAAGATACAAATGCCAAAATATATTCAGGTACCTTCTAGCAAATTTTCAACTGTTATTAATCACAGATTAATCATAGATTATTATCACTCTGGTTTCCCCTGCAGTTTTAAAATAAACCTTTCATTTTTCCTCCTAATTACTGGTACTTCATGGTTTAAAAATCTGAGCCTTAAAAACAGTTCCTACAGGTTTTTGAGATATTTTTAATTAAGCATTTTTTATCATAAATAGAATGTTTTTGTATACATCTAGAAAATACGTGAAGACATTAAGAAGACTTAAATTATCCATTGTTATTGACTTTTGACAATCAGACATTCTTACTCAGTTATGTGAGCTTAGTTCTTGACTACAACCTGGTCAGCTGCATGTTTCTGCAAGAAAGAGAAACTGGATTTTGCTTCACAACCCTGTCTTTCTCCTGGAGCCTGGATTATGCTGGGAAAGTCACAATAGAGTCACGATGCACAACCATAGGCCTCATGCCTCCCTTTATTATAAGAAGGCACCAAAGTTAACTTTCCAAAGGGTTAAAAATGTAATTTATGCACAAGGTAGAGAATGAATTCATGTCAAAAATTTTTTTTTCTACTCATTAATAAGAGTAGAAAAGCAAGATGGCAAGCTGGCTCAAGGAACATTTGAGGAAATGGGTATTGATAGGTATTTGAGAAAAGAATGTTAGTGACTACTATTTTTTTTTTTTTTTGAGACAGAGTCTCGCTCTGTCCCAGGCTAGAGTGCAGTGGCACTACCTCAGCTCAGTTCAACCTCTGCCTTCCAGGTTCAAGCAATTCTCCTGCCTCAGCCTCCCAAGTAGTGGGGATTATAGGCATGCATCACCACACCTGGCTAATTTTTTGTATTTTTTAGTAAAGACAGGGTTTGCCATGTTGGCCAGGCTGATCCACTTGACCTCAGGTGATCTACCCATCTTGGCCTCCCAAAGTGCTAGGATTACAGGTGTGAGCCACCACACCCCACCAGTGACTACCATTTATAATGCAGTAACTTGGATGAGATCTTGGAACAGAAAAAGGAGCATTAGGAAATCTGAATAAAGTAGAGGCTATAGTTAATAATAATATATCAATGTTCATCAATTGCGACAAATGCACCATATTAACATAAGTTTAATAATAGGAAAAAGTGCATATGAGGCAAGTAGCAACCCTCCGTACTGTAAGATTTAAAGAAAGAGGAAAGAAACATGAAATGTGGCTTAACAGTCAAAGACAGGTTTATCTTGGGGGAACAAACCTGAGAGGGATTTCTGACTGATTTCAGTCAGGAGCACTCTCTCTTACAGACTAAGAGTACATATTGGTTTCAGGGTAAGGGGATTTATCACAAGCTTAGAATGTGTCTGTGTTGGGGGAGAAGTTTATGGCAGGGTTGGAATGTCTCTGGGTGGAGGGGGAGGTTATCTTTTGAGCTGACATCTTTCTGGGTGATGGGGGAGGTTATCTCAGGGCTGGCATATCTCTGGTCAGGGAAGGATTTGGAATGTTTCTGGTCAGAGATACCATTTGATAGTCATGCTCACCTTAGCCATTAGGCTTTGGTTTTAGGCAGTTTTTGATCAAGGTGAACATAAAATGACAGTGCTTGTCCAAGATGGCAATATTCCTGCTCTGTCATGTACTATCTTCACAAATTGCATGAGTATATTTTTTTCTACATGTGCTTTGAAGATAGTACATCACAAAACTGTTTTAGATTTACAAAAAAAAAAAAATCTGTTCTAAAGTTTTAAAGATTTTATTTTAAAAAATGAAAAAATGTTAACATAAGAGCTCTAGGTTATACGAAACAGGTTAATGTCCTGCAACACATTAAAGCAGTAATAATAACCTTTCAGGTTTTTTCTACCAGACAGAATTTATTTGCATCACTTCCAGACAAATACCTCAAGATAACATGTAACTTCACAGACTTGGGCCCTTTAATCATTAATAGATCAAAAGTCAAACAAGAACATTTCCCTAAATATTTAAATAATCTTTAGATAGACCTGTCCAACAACGCTCCAAATACATTGGAGGGACATGTCTTCCCCCTTCAGCTTTATTTCTAAGTTTTGAACATAAAATTAGCTTTAAAAAAATAGTTTGACTTCTGAATATGTTTAGACCTTCTAAAATAGCAGACAATTCAACTTTAACCCAACTCTCTTTCAACATAGTGAGATATTGCTGAAGCCTGGGAAGCAGGTTTTTCCATAGGGATGCCAGGTTTAGCAAATAAAAATGCCAGATGCCCTGGTAAATTTGAATCGTAGATAAATAATATAATGTAAATATAATAAACAGTGAATAATTTTTAGTATAAGTAGGTCCCAAATATCACATGGCTTCACATTATTATTTCTTTGGGTTCATCCAGTTCTGATACACTATGGAAACATTCCCTTAACAACAAATTGTGAAGGTAGCAGACACATTTTTTGGACATGCACTTTGAATCCATTCATATTTTCAGCTTCTTATGTTCTTTACAAACACAAAACTATGTTTGAATACTGTACCCCATTTGCGTTGCTCTAAAATAACCAATTTAAAATGTCACAGGGGATCTCAGGGTTAGATGATACAGGAAGACAATGAGATAGCTTTGTAACCTTACAACCCCTAGGATTTGGCTCTTGGCGAGACAAAGATAATCCCGATTACGATTACTCACCATGTTTCTGACCTTCCCTAGGCACGGACTTGAATAAGGCCCTATTGTCTATACGGACCTAATTCAAAGTTCTTTGCAGCTTACCTCGTGTGAATCACTACAAGTGGTCTCCAGCTGCTCTTCGGTGTTGATTGTTTTACATCCTGATCCCAGCTGGTAGTGGGAAGATTTCCTGGTCATTTCTGATAAAATAAATTTTACTTCAGTTTTTCTTTCAGGCATAACTGAGAACTTATAACCATAACTGCATTTTACCCTTTCTCTGTTTAACGAGAGTGACAAAAACCATGGTAGACATTTTTTCTACACTGAAAATAGAAGTCGAATGTGTATAGTGCTCTCCAAAATGAAAGCATATCTCAGAAATTCACCTCATTCAGACCAATGAATTTGCGAACTCTTGTCTCACCTCTTGAACCTTAAGTTGAGCCAATGAGAAATCAAGCTCAGTAGTCAGTGATTGATCCATCGCAGAGGCGCACCCGTTCTCCCCCAGTGACTGACCACAGTGACACCAAGAAGCAGATCTGACACACTGTCCCATTCACCTCCTCTCCCGGGGCTATGCTCCCTTAGGCACGGGAAAAATGTAAGCTGTAGAGACCGTTATTTCAACTTTGATTAGAGTAAAATAGTACCTCTTCTAGAACTCACGGTCCTCATTCCATTCCCATCTCAGGTGGTGGATCCTAATTAACTCAATTATCAGAATTTGTCTTTCTTCAGACCATAAGTGAATTACTAAAGGATGTACTCAGGCAGAGAGAAAGGGACTCAAAACAGATGGTCTGAAGGGTATGAAGAAATAAAGAACAAAGAAAGAGGTCATCTGTAGCTGATTGTCCATGAATAGTGATTAAATAATACTATGTAAATTGGTAATAATAATGTCTAAGGAAATTCCCAAGGCTGGGCGTGGTTGCTCAGGCCTGTAATCTAAGCACTTTAGGAGGCCAAGGTGGGCGGATCACTTGAGGTCAGAAGTTCGAGACTAGGCTGGCCAACATGGCAAAACTCCATCTCTACTAAAAATACAAAAAGTAGCCAGACACCCAACTCATGGCAACCTTGAGTTCTAACAAATTGTTAAGAAAGAATATCTGTGGTGTTACACAAACTCTTCTAGAGATTTATAAATGGAAGAGGGGGCACGATCTCCAACTCCTTAATTTTTTATGACACTAGAATAAACTGGGCATGAAATTCAGTGAAGATAGTGCAAAAAAGGAAAGTTTGAACATAGATACAAAAATCCTGAAAAACGAAATTAACAGACTGAATTTATTAATATATTAAAAATATGCAAATATGCCCAGGCACGGTGGCTCAGGCCTGTGGTCCTAGCTACTCGAAAACCTGAGGTGGGAAGATCAATTGAGACCCAGAGGTATAGGTTGCAGTGAGCTGTGATCACGCCACTGCACTCCAGCTTGGGCAACAGAACAAAACTCTGTCTCAAAATAAAATGAGAAAACATTAACAATATCTAAGTACATAAAAATCAAACTGGGTTTATCCCAGGAATTGAAGGTTGATTTAACATTGCAAAATTATTTCATGTAAACAATAACAGTAAGAAGAAAAATGTCAATAAATACAGAAAAACAGCTTTGATCAAAATCGAAATTAATATACCTCTTTTTTTCTTTTCTTTTTTTTTTTTTTTTTTTTTTGAGACACTCTCACTCTGTTGCCCAGGCTGGAGTGCAGTGGCGCAATCTTGGCTCACTGCAACCTTCACCTCCCAGGTTCAAGTGATTCTCCCACCTCAGCCTCTTAAATAGCTGGGATTACAGGTGTGCACCACCAAGCCCGTCTAATTTTTGTATTTTTAGTAAAGATGGGGTTTCACCATGTTAGCCAGGCTGGTCTCCAACTCCTGGCCTCGTGAACCACCCACCTCAGCCTCCCAAAGTGCTGGAATTAAGGCGAAAGCCACCGTGCTGGACCAAAATTAATCTCTATGTTTACAATTCATAGCAAATTAGGAATAGAGGAAACTTTAATGTGATAAGGACATCTATAAAAAAATTACAGTAAATATAATGCTTAGAGTTGAAATAATGACAGTCTTTGGGATGAGCACGTAACAAGGCTGCTTGTTATCAACTCTTCTGATCAACTCTATACTAGACATTCTCGCTAACATAATAAAGCAAGAAAAAGAAATTGAAAAGAGAAAACTTTCAGAAGATGTACACTAAAACTATGTACTTAAGTCCAAATTTACCCACTGATAAATTATTGAAATAAAAGAATTTATCTATTTAGCTGGACACAAAATCAACATAGCAAAATGAATTGTAATCTATAAGTAGCAAATCAGAAAATTAAATTTTAGAGACATCACTTACAGTAACATCAAAAACTATGACATTTCCAGATACAAAGATGTAAAAGACCTCTACAAAGGAAATTAAGTTTGAGAGACATTGAAAAAGACTTTTTAAAATGCAGAGATACATTGTGTTCAAGAATTTTTAAGACTCAATATTCCAGTTTAATTTTTAAGACTCAATATTCCAATCACTAAATTGATTGATTTGATGTCACGCTAAACAAAATCACAGCTGCTTTTTGTTTTTGTAAAAACTGACAAACTGATTTGAAAATGTGTGTGTAAATGCAAACGTCCAGGAATAGCCAATCCACTCCTGAAGTTGTTAAAAAAAAAAAAAAAAAAAAACATGAAAAGATTTGCTTTTATCAGATATCCAAACATACTACAAAGCTTTGAGAATTAAGCCAGTGTAGCATTGGCTCAGAGACAAGTACACTAATAAAACAGATCAGAAGGCAGAAACAGACCCCCATACTTATAGAGACTTGATAATGTAACCACCTAATGGATTCACCTTGCCCACTGCCTAGACAGAGCTGATTTATGAAGACAGGGGAATTGCAGTAGAGAAAGAGTAATTCACTCACAGCCAGCTGTGTAGGAGACCAGAGTTTTCTTATCAGTCAAATCAGTCTCCCTGAGCACTCAGGGAGCAGAGTTTTTAAGGACAACTTGGTAGGTGGGAGAAAGTCCGCAGCCAGTGAGCCAGGAGTGCTAACTGGTTAGGTAGGAGACGAAATCATGGGAAGTTGAAGCTGTCCTCTTGCACAGTCAGTTCCTGGGTGGGGGCCACAAAATCAGATAGGCCATTTTATTGATCTGGGTAGTGCCAGCTGGTCTATCAAGTGTAGGGTCTGCAAAATATCTCAAGCACTGATCTTACGAGCAATCTAGGGAGGGTCAGAATCTTGTAGCTTCCAGCTGTGTGACTTCTAAACCATAATTTCTAATCTTGTGGTTAATTTGCTAGTCCTACAAAGGCAGTCTAGTCCCCAGGCAAGAAGGAGATCTGCTTTCAGAAAGGGCTGTTATCATCTTTGTTTTAAACTATAAACTAAGTTCCTCCCAAAGTTAGTTCAGCCTATGTCCAGGAAGGAACAAGGGCAACCTAAAGGGTAGAACCAAGATGGAGTTGGTCAGGTTAGATCTCTTTCACTGTCTCAGTCATAATTTTACAAAGGTGGTTTCAGTCAGGGACAGAGGTGGAACAGCAGACAGGAAAGAAAGAATTTTTCAATAGATAATCCTGGGGCAACTGCGACCCCTATACAAAAATAGACTGCATGCTAAAATCAATTCAAAAGGAAGTAAAGACCTAAAGATGAAGAGAACAACTATAAAACTTCTAAAATATAACATAGAAGAATGTCTTCATTACTGCTATGTGAAGTTAAATTAAAAGATAAAAACAAACACAAACTCAAAACAGCTGGGAAGATGTCTTCATTGCTTGTAGGTGTCTACACCAGCTAGGCTGTCACTATATGGAGGGCATGACCAGTTTAACTACCATCCCCTGCACTGTAAAAGATAAGAAAAATATTTCTGAGGCCAGGTGCGGTGGCTCATGCCTGTAATCCCAGCACTTTGGGAGGCTGAGGTGGGTGGATTGCTTGAGGCTATGGGTTCAAGACCAGCCTGGCCAACATGGCAAAACTCTGCCTCTACTAAAAATACAAAAATTAGCCGGGCATAGTAGCACAGGCCTGTAGTCCCAGCTACTCTGGAGGCTGAGGTAGGAGAATCACGTGAACCTGGGAGGCAGAGGTTGCAATGAGCTGAGATCACACAGGTACACTCCAGCCTGGGCAACAGAGCAAGACTGTCTCAAAAAAAAAATTTCTGAAAGCGAATTCGTCGTATATTCATAGTATTTCTGATACAGGAGTTAGGCAGATACTCAGGGTACGGGAGTCCTTGCTAAGGATTTCCTTTTAATAACAAGCAGCCCCCCAAATCATTTCCTTTTCTAACAAAGAGCAGCCTGTAAAATGGAGCTGCAAACACAGGCAAGCAAGCTGAAAGCTTGCACAGGTGAATACCAGCAGTTGTTCAATGAAAAAGGCTACCTGGGACTAGGCATGTTCAAGATGGTGGCTCCATGTTCTCTTTTTGCCAGCCATGTGTACAGTATGGAGAAGACAAGATGGCGCTGGCCAAGTGTAAAACTTATTTGCATAATACGATTAGGGTGGGGACGACCAGCCTTCCCCTGCCACTATGTAAACGTCACACCTGGTCCAACCAATCTGGAGGCCCTATGTAAATCAGACACCGCCTCCTCAAACCTGCCTATAAAACCTGTTGCGGTCCGCCACAGGCCAGCTTTTTCCTTTCAGATGCCTCTCTCAAAGCAGAGAGAGCTGCCCCCTCTCTCCTTTCTTCTGCCTTTTAAACTTTCCCTCCTTAACCCACCCACATGGGTCCCTGTTGTTACTCTTTGCGGGAGACGATGAATTCTGGGTATTTACCCCAGACAAGGAAGCCTCTTCACTTCTTTATTTTAGCAAGATCTACTAAATAAATTTGGAAACTTCTCTGGGGTTCATTTAATTCTCCTTTCATAAAACATCTGGGTTTTGCTTCTCTTGGTGGAAAGTATTTTTTCATACTTAAGAGTGTGGCTCTCTTTTCATTCCAGCTCATTCATTAATTCTCATTATTTTCTCTTTACATCTCCCTATAGGAAGTATATAAAATGAACTTCCTTAAAGTAGGACTTATTCCATTATGACATAGTCCATTAATATGTGCTCATAGAAATATTTTTGAACTGAAAGAGAAAATCTGTTTCTGAAATATTTCTAATCTAGCTTACCATTTATAATTACATTATGATTACATAAATTATAATTTAGGATTACCTATACTTGTTTACCTGGTCTACTTTTCCAATATTTCTGAATAACTACATTAAAAAAATTAACAGATACAACATGTATGGTTCTCTGAGGAAAAAAAAACTATAAATTTTGCTTCGAAATTCATGTACTGAGGAACAAACTTGAATGTTTACTTTTTTTTTAGGGTTTTAAAGTACAGATTAGCATAACTACCAAATGATTTAGACAGAGTAATATTTCTACTTCCACTTTTCTCTCCTACAATTCATTCTCCTTTGCTTCCCCCAGAGAAAGGAGTGCATGTAAGAATATTCATATTCAGTCCCCACTTTGTTATAAAATCAAAGACCTAAGCAAATAGAGAGAAATTCTGCTTTAAACTGAGAGATCTATCATAACCAGACAGTAAAAGTAATTTACCAACGATAAACACTTAAGCCCTAAATTTTTATCAACAACAGAAATGTTTCTTAAAGCATGAAGTCTTTACTAAGTTTCACACAGTTAGAAAATGCCAATAAAATTTTCATTGCCTGTTATCGTAATAAAATAGATACTGCTTTATTTCATTTTCTGAATTCTGCCTTCATTTTCTTCAGTAAGACTGAACATTGCACCTAGAAACAGACAAACCTGAAAATATATTCAACTATGTATTTATCTCACCTTTCAAGGTGAAATTTCAGATTTTAAAATTGTAGTTATCTCAGATGATTACCAGAATGGAGTGTAATGATATCTCGCATTTATGATTATTGATGTGCCTTTTTATAGATTCATTTTTATGTTGAACTACTTATTTTATATGCATTGATGAGCATAATTGTAATTAGTTGTCTAGTTTGGTAAATGAGTACCTGGGATAATTTATGAGTGGTTCTAATTTTTTTTTTTATGTCTTCTAAAAAAATGGGATACATGTACAGAACGTGCAAGTTTGTTGCATAGACATAGGTGTGCCCTGGTGGTTTGCTGCACCTATTGACCCATCCTCTAAGTTCCGTCTCCTCACCCCCCACCCCCAACAGGCCCTGGTTGTGCTGTTGCCCTCTCTGTGTCTATGTGTTCTCAATGTTCAACTCCAACTTATGAGTGAGAACATGAGGTATTTGGTTTTCTGTTCCTATGTTAGTTTGCTGAGGATGGTGGCTTCCAGCTTCATCCATGTCCCTGCAAAGCACATGATCTCATTCCTTTTTATGGCTGTATAGTATTCCATGGTATATATGTACCACATTTTCCTTACCCAGTCCAGCATTGATGGGCATTTGGGTTGGTTCCCATGTCTTTGCTATTGTAAATCGTGCTGCAAGAAACATGTGTGCATGTGTCTTTATAGTAGAATGATTTATATTCCTTTGGGTAGATACTCAGTAATGGGACTGCTGGGTCACATGGTATTTCTGGTTCTAGATCCTTGAGGAACTGCTATACTGTCTTCCATAATGGTTGAACTAATTTACTTTCCCACCAACAGTGTAAAAGCATTCCTATTTCTCCACAGCCTCCCCAGCATCTATTGTTTCCTGACTTTTTAATAATCGCCATTCTGACTGGTGTGAGGTGGTATCTCATTGTGGTTTTGATTTGCATTTCTCTGATGATCAGAGATGTTGAGCTTTTTTTCACATATTTGTTGGCCATGTAAATGTCTTCTTTTGAGAAGTGTACATATTCTTTGCTCAATTTCTGATGGAGTTGTTTTTTCTTGTAAATATGTTTAGGTTCCTTATAAATTCTGGATACTAAACCTTTCTCAGATTGGAAGATTGCAAAAATTTTCTCCCATTCTGTAGGTTGCCTGTTCACTCTGATGCTAGTTTCTTTTGCTGTGCAGAAGCTCTCTAGTTTAATTAGATCCCATTTGTCAATTTTGGCTTGAGTGCTTTTAATTTTTAGTTTAGGCTTGACATTTTGATATTGACTTGAGTACTTAATATACCTTGCTGGATATCTTTGATAACTCACACTTACAATGAAAAATATACCTACAGATATTTATAAGCATAAAGTTAAGCCTGGAATTTATTCATTCAATATTTATTTTCTTCAAAGTATAATGAGTTTCTGCTGCCCAAAGGACTCTCCAACCTGAAAAGCAATTTCTAAAAGTATTTGTTTTCTTCAAGTCAACTATATATGAATTAGAAACCTAATTTCTTTTAAAACTTTAAGCTCTATTTCTAATTCTTGCTATTTTATTTATAAATCTAACAAATTTTACATGAAAAGAACAGCCACTTTTATTTGTCCCTTTATTAATATTTCAATGAACTCTTACCTGACCAAATCATCTTCAAACGTTTAACATGACTTAGAAAACTAAATTCACACTTAGACATTCAAACTCTGACTACAAAATTAACACATCTGGTTCTCTCACTTCAAACACCTAAGAAAATGTCTTAGCTTAAGTTTAACAGTAGCCCACCTCCAGACAAGAATTCATGTAAAAGTGGGCCAGGCATGGTGGCTCATGCCTATAATCCCAGCACTTTCGGAGGCCAAGGCAGGTGGATCACTTGAGGTCAGGAGTTCAAGACTAGCCTGGTCAACATGGTGAAACCCCGTCTCTACTAAAAATACAAACATTAGCTGGGCATGGTGTAATCCCAGCTACTGGGGATACTGAGGCAAGAGAATCGCTTGAACCCGGGAGGCGGAGATTGCAGTGAGCTGAGATTGCACCACTGCACTCCAGCCTGGACAACAGACCCAGACTCTGCTCAAAATAATAATAATTCATGTAAAAGTGATTGATATGTTAGGAAAAAATGGTAGAGGAAAGGAGAATTAGGGATAGGAAGTTGAGGAGGCCAAGTAATGGTGCAGTGTCAAAGTCACATATAGAGTGTCTTCAACTCAATCCCAGAGAAAGCTCTGGAGACAACATGGGTCACACTTGAGAACTGTCCTTATTAGCAGCAAAAGAGCAGAGAATGTATACCACAGTAGCCATAGGCCAAGGGTGGCCCCAAGAGAATTCACTAATAAATTCTCAGGCATTTCCAGCTCTGGCCGCTGGAGGGCAGCCCTCCAACAAAGAGATGTGGGTCCCGACTATTGAGAGAGAAAACCCTCAGGAACTGGTGTGCCCCAAAATGGTGCAAGGTCACAGAGGACATGGGTAGAGCACTGCCCACCCATTGTACCAGCCAGATCCATCTGTGCCTCTCAAGGTAATCCTCTGTGACAGTGGCTGGGCACAATTTCTAGACGAAAAGTCTTTGAAGAGGAAGATTAGCGGAACAAGTTCCTACTGGTTGGCCCTCAGACTGTAATTGATTTTCCTCTTTCTCCTCTACTCTCCATTCTAAATTTCCCTCATCCTAGGCCAGTATTTGTCTGATGGGTCATCTCTGAGGAGCCTGCACCCCTAGTTGCCACCCCCTTGTCACACTGTAGTTGCTGTGTCTATTCAGTTATAAATGCAGAGCACTAAGAGGGGCCCTGGTGGGTTCTATTTTTGTTTTGCTATTTTGTTTTGTTTTTCGAAACGGAGTCTCGCTCTTGTCACCCAGGCTGGAGTGCAGTAGCACAATTTCGGCTCACTGCAACCTCTGCCTCAAGAGATTCTCCTTCCTCAGCCTCCCGAGTAGCTGGGACCACAGGCGCCCACCACCATGCCTGGCTAATTTTTGGTATTTTTAGTAGAGATGGGGTTTCACCATGTTAGCCAGGCTAGTTTCAAACACCTGACCTCAGGTGATCCACCCACCTCAGCTTCCCAAAGTGCTGGGATTACAGGCATGAGCCACCGAGCCCAGCCGAGGTGCCCTGGTGGATCTAAACATGTGCCTCTCTGCCCCCATCACGTAGCCATAAGCCTGTCTCCTCATGACAACCTGTCACCTGTCAGCGTACTGACTCCCCTCATTGCCTGCTGTCCACTGCCAGGAGGAGATCAAATGACCTGACTAGTTAGCACCCACAGCTTTCGGTACGACAGAAACTGTATCGTATTTCCTATTGAAAGGTCCTTCCTGCAAACCTTCAACAACCCAGCAGACATGAATCACAAGTATAGGAAGCGTACATCTGCCAAGTGGGTCTCTGAAGGTGATGGTGAGAAAGGCATACTCCTACTTCTGCCCCTTGGTTCCTAGACTTGTGTGTGCTACCCCTTGGGGGCAGAGCACATGTGGTGATGGTTGATTCCAAGGTATGGACTGTTCCCTGAAAGACAGTAAGCCGACCCCACAGATGTCATCTCAAGCTGGGGGCTCAGATGTGTTTTCATCAGCCTGAGAAACACAGCAAGACCTTGTCTCTACTTTATTTATATCTTTTCTTTTGGAGACAGAGTTTCACTCTTGTCACCCAGGCTGGAGTGCAATAGCACGACCTTGGCTCACCGTAACCTCTGCCTCCCAGGTTCAAGCAATTCTCCTACCTCAGCCTCCCAAGTAGCTGGGGTTACAGGTGCCCACCACCACACCTGGCTAATTTTTGTATTTTTAGTAGAGGCGGGGTTTCACCATGTTGATCAGGCTGATCTCAAACTCTTAACCTCAGGTGATCCACCTGCCTCAGCCTCCCAAAGTGCTGGGATTACAGGCATGAGCCAGTGTCTGGCCTCTACTTTAAAAAAAATTAAAAATCCATCAGGCGCAGTGGCATGTGCCTATAGTCTGAGCTTCTCAGGAGGCTGAGGCGGGAGGATCACTGGAGCCCAGGAGTTCACAACTGCAGTGAGCTATGGCCACACCACTGACTCAGGCCTAGACAACAGAGGGAGACCCTGTCTCAAAAAAAAAAAAAAAAAAAGATAGCTTTTATTAGCACCACACTCTAACCAACTGAGCAAACCAGCCCCTAAGATATGCTTTTGAAAGGACACTCCAATATTCTTCCAGGTCAGGAGCCAGACCTGGCACAAGGATGGTTTAGCTAAAAGTGGACTGCTACCATGCTGGAACCAACTCAAAAGTGAGCTTGAGAAAGGGGGCGGAGGGGAAAGCCTTCCAGCATGCGGAACCTTCTCTTGGTATGAAGAGATATGTGCCCCAAGAACAGGATACGAATATACATGGACTTGGCTGGGTGGTCAGGAGCGTGGGAGGACGAAGACTGGCTGGCGGGACAAAGGCAGTCTGAGAAGACTTGTGACATGAGAGGGGTGTAGCCAGGGGATCCCTTGGTCACGTGTTCATTGTTGCACCTACTTAGCTATAAAGTGAGCCCCCTGATGCAAGGCAACGTTTTGCAAGATCTCCTATCAATAAATTGGGCATTTGGTGTGCCCTTAGATAGTAGTGGCGGAGGCCAGTCACGGAGGCTCACGCCTGTAATCCCAACACTTTGGGAGGCTGAGGCTGGTAGATCACGAAGTCAGGAGTTCAAGGCCAGCCTGACCAACATGGTGAAACCCCCTCTCTACTAAAAATACAAAAATTAATTGGGCATGGTGATGTGCGCCTGTAGTGCCAGCTACCCCGGAGGCTGAGGCAGGAGAATCACTTGAACCTGGGAGGCAGAGGTTGCAGTGAGCTGAGAGTGTGCCACTATACTCCAGCCTGGGTGACAGAGAAAGACTCTGCCTCAAAAATAAATAAATAAAAATTAAAAAATAAAAAAGATAGTAGTGGCAGAAGATTTAAACCCGTATCTGGAAGCTATACCAATTCTGGTCACAAAGAAATCACTGCCACATGTTTCTAGGGTAGAAAGTCTCTAATATAATCAACTTGCCGCCAAGTGCCTAAGTGATCTCAAGAGATTGTACCATGTTGGCCGGGCGCAGTGGCTCACACCTGTAATCCCAGCACTTTGGGAGGCAGAAGCCAGCGGATCACCTGAGGTCAGGAATCTGAGACCAGCCTGGCCAACATGGTGAAACCCAGTCTCTACTTAAAATACAAAAATTAGCCAGTGTGGTGGTGGGCACCTGTAATCCCAGCTACTCGGGAGGCTGAGGCAGGAGAATTGCTTGAACCTAGGAGGAGGAAGTTGCAGCGAACTGAGATCACACCACTGTACTCCAGCCTGGGAGACAAAGGAAGACTCCATCTCAAAAAATTAAAGAAAGAAAGAAATAAAAGAGTTTATACCATGTCCTGGAGCCCAGTATTAGAGTCTGCTGCTGACTGGAGGAGCAGGAGTTAAATGAGCCTTGGTGATCCAATTCTGCCAGGCACATTCACAATCTCTACCTCTCCCCCACCAAAGTATTCCCTGGTCAGCCTATGGTGTGAACACCGGGCTGGCCGAGGACGGCGGCCGGCTGACTGGTGCTGTCCACCTGCCTGTTCGGTGCCTCCTCTGGAGTGGATGTTCCCCGCCTGGGCCTCGATGACGATACCAAAAGTCTCACATGCTGGGTGACTCCCCCAGGTCCGCCCACAGGCCTCTCTCCCTAACTCCTTTACCATCACTTCTTCCAGCGTCCTGACAAACCAGGCAAGCCTTAGCCACTGCTCAGGAGGCCAAGCGCAGCTTTACCTGGGCACTTTTCTTCACGCAAAGCAGAAGCTCTGTAGAGAGGGTCGGCACTCACCACAAACGTCAGGGCCATTTCTGAGTCAGGCTGTCCTGAGTAGGAGTCCAGCCTTCCACGCATCAGGCCCAGATTGTCCTCCATCAGCTGGTCATAGGGAGCACCCCACAGGGCCACTGATAGAAGCTTGGGAGAAGAATGGACGCAAGAGCACTGAGTGACTGGGTCTGGACCGCCTCTTTGCGTAACTTACTTGCGCCCCAGATGTGCTCAGGCTCCATCCCAGATGTGCCACTTTCATGTTATCCTAGATTGCTGCTGTGCTCACGTGACTTTATGACTCGGTAGGCCTGACGGCACATGGCAGCCAGCTCGTGACAGGCACTCTGGTCACGTCGGTTGATACCCATAGGCGAATATGCTCTGTGTCTGTATTCGTTCATTTTCACGCTGATAATAAAGACATACCTGAGACTGGGTAAGTTATAAAAAAAAAAAAAAAAAAAAGAGGTTTAATGGACTCACAGTTCCACATGGCTGGGGAGGACTCACGATCATGGTGGAAGGCGAAGAGCAAAGGGACGTCTTACATGAGGCAGGCAAGAGGTTTGTGCAGGAGAACCATCAGATCTCATCAGGCTTATTCACTATCGCACAAACAGCATGGGGAAAAACCCACTCCTACGAATTCAATTACCTCCCACCAGGTTCCTCCCGTGACATGTGGGGGATTATCACAATTCAAGGTGAGATCTGCATGGGGACACAGAGCTCAACTGTCCCAGTGCTCAACAGCATAAGAAGAGTTTTTCCAATGGTGTATAGTTTTCCTCCTCACATGGCATGGTCTTATTCAGAATCTTGGAATCTACACATGTTCTTTTTTCTTTTTTTTGAGTCTCAGTCTGTCCCCAGGCTGGAGTGCAGTGGCACGATCTCGGCTAACTGAAATATCTGCCTCCCAAGTTCAAGCGATTCCCCTGCCTCAGCCTCCCAAGTAGCTGGGATTTTTTTGTATTTTAGTAGAAACGGGGTTTTGTCATGTTGGCCAGGATGGTCTCAATCTCCTGACCTCGTGATCCGCCCACCTTGGCCTCCCAAAGTGCTGGGATTACAGGCGTGAGCCACCGCACCCGGCCTACACTGACATATCAGGCATGCATTCCTCCAGCATCGTGGGATCTGCTGAGCCATATGGCCCCAGTAGCAGGGTCCTTTGTTCCACAGCTTGGACCTGCTGCTAAACCCTCTCTTGCTCTAGGACCCACTCAAAAGTAACTGCCTTCTATATGCAGGTACTTGCTGGGTGTCAGAGACAAAATACTGGAACTAGAAAGCCTGAAATTGGTAAAAGAATCCAAAAGCAATGACAGCATCTGCTACAGAAGGTAAAACCTCTGCACTCATTTAAGTGATTTTTATAAACCATAATAGTAAATTTAGATCAAATTTCCTTAAATGTTGCAATGATTGTCTAAGAATCAGAGACTACTCAAAGAATTCAAGATTACAGATTACCACACCTATATAAACACACATAAACTGAACGCAGTGGCTAACACCTGTAATCCCAGCACTTAGGGAGGCCAAGATGGGCGGATCACAAGGTCAGGAGATAGGGATAGAGTGAGGTTAGGGATAGAGTGAGGTAGAAGGATCACTGGAGGCCAGGAGTTCAAGACCAACCTGGGCAACACAGTGAGACCACCATTTCTACACAAATAAAAATTAAAAAACTAGCCAGTCTCTCTTCCTCGGTGCTGCCTACGGAGGTGGGAGCCACCGACTTGACATGACGGCTGACTTCAGACCCCTCATGAAGCCCAAAATTGTCAAAAAGGGGGACTAAGAAGTTCATCCGGCACCAGTCAGACTGATATGCCAAACTTAGGCATAAGCAGAGCTTTGTCCAGTGGTGTATAGTTTTCCTCTCCAGGTGGCATGGCCTTGTTCAGAATTTTGGAATCTACATTGACTCCAAGTATAACTGGTGGAAACCCAAAAGTATTGACAACAGGGCTCTGAGAAGATTCAAGGGCCAGATCTTGATGCCCAGCACTGGTGATGGGAACAGAAAAATAAAGCACATGCTGCCCAGTGGCTTCTGGGAGTTCCTGGTCCACAATGTCAAGGAGCTGGAGGTGCTGCTGATATGCTACAAATCTCGCTGTGCTGAGATAGCTCGCAGTGTTTCCTCCAAGAACCGCAAAGCCGTATGGAAAGAGCAGCCCAGCTGCCCTGAGTCACCAACCCCAATGCCGGGCTGCACAGCAAAGAAAATGAATAGACAGCTCTTGTGTACATTTTATTTATGTTTAAATAAAACCATTTAAACTGCCAAAAATTTAGCCAAGTATGGTGGCATGTGCCTGTAGTCCCAGCTACCCAGGAAGCTGAGGTGAGAGGAGTGCTGGAGCCCAGGAGTTTGGAGGCTGCGGTGAGCTATGACTGTGCCACTGCACTCCAGCATGGGCAACAGAGTGAGATCCCATCTCTAAAAATAAATTAAAATAAGATAAAACGATAACAAATAAACACACCTTAAAATGTGAATGATTTCTTCATCATCTGTATCAGTCAGGGTTCTCTTAAAGAAACAGAACTAATAGGATATATACATATATATATGGGAGTTTATTAAGTATTAACTTACACGATCACAGGGTCCCACAATAGGCCATCTGCAAGCTGAGGAGCAAGGAGAGCCAGTCCGAGTCCCAGAACTGAAGAACCTGGAGTCTGATGTTCGAAGGCAGGAAGCATCCAGCATGGGAGAAACAAGTGGGCTGGGAGGCTAGGCCAGGTCTCACGTTTTTCTGCCTGCTTTACATTCACTGGAAGCTGACTAGATTGTGCCACTAGATGAAGGGTGGGTCTGCCTTCCCCAGCCCACTGACTCAAATGTTAATCTCTTCTGGCAACACTCTCACAGACACACCCAGGATTAACACTTTGTCTCCCTCAATCCAATCAAGTTGACACTCAGTTTTAAACATCACATCATCTCTCTACGTTTTATAAAACATCTTCCTGGGGAAATGACTTTAAGCAGGTTAATGGATTGAAAATTCAGAATCAAAAATTTCTAGACCATCGTGGCATCTCTCCTCAGGATGGCTAACAAAATGCTCAACAGAAACTATTGGGATGAAACCCACTGAATAGTCATAATTGATTTGATAGGCCAATGGAGTTTTTCTAGCTCTATTTCCATCAACAAGAGTTTAAGCAATCCTGTAAGTTTCGATTTCTTGAAACTCAATTCCTTTCCCTCAAATGAACCATCTGTTAAAATAAATGTGGACTTTTTTAAGTTGCTGGGTTTCACTTCATCTTGTGGATAAAACCTGATTGTGTAACCCTCCTGAAATGCAGTCTGATGTATACTGGTAGAAAACGAACTTCTTCATCAGTTCCTGTTCCGCCCCTTGCTTTTTCTCTTCATCTCATTGACCACCATTTTTTTTTTTTTTTTTTTTTTTTTTTTTGAGATGGAGTCTTGCTCTGTCACCAGGCTAGAGTGCAGTGGCATGATCTCAGCTCACTGCAACCTCTGCCTCTCGGGTTCCAGTGATTCTCCTACCTCAGCTTTCCGAGTAGCTGGCCTACAGGCACTCACCACCACACCCACCTAATTTTTGTATTTTTAGTAGAGATGGGGTTTCACCATGTTGGCTAGGATGGTCTTGATCTCTTGACATCATGATCTGCCCACCTCAACCCCCTCAAAGTGCTGGGATTACAGGTGTGAGGCGCCATCCATGCCTGGCCTGACCGCCATTTTTAATCACTGGTTTTTCCAAAAAAAAATATTTCTTTAGAGATGAATTTTGATTTTTAAATGTTTTTAATTTATTTATTTTTTTATCTTTTATCCAAAGACTACTGGGGAACAGGTGGTGTTTAGTTACATGATGAAGTTCTTCAGTGGTGATCTGTGAGATTTGGTGTACCCATCACCCGATTAATCACTGTTTTAATGAAGAGGAATAAAATATACACACGTAATTCTGCCATGATGCATCATACCACCTGAAAGAGTATACAGTCACACATGAAACATACACAGTCACAAGCCTAATTGGAGAATGGCACAAAATACAATTGTTACAGATCCTGCTAGGAATATTTCGAGCATATGGAAAGCCTGCCTTCCTGGGATAGGCACCCGGAAGTCCCCCATGCTTTATGTCCCTTCCTCTTTCCTTCTCTATCATTCTTCTTCTCTCCCACAGTACCAAGTTCATCTTGCTGAAGCCCCTGGGGCTCAGACTGCTGGTAAGTGCCCTTTTCACTATGTAAGGAAGACCTCTTCACGTGGAGTCCCCGACATGCTACCTCTTGTGTTCAAGGTCAGCAGGGCTTATTCACTTGGGTCCTCTGTACTTCAAAGGGAAGCATTTGAAAATTATTATTTTTCTTTTATTTTTTGAAACAGTCTTGCTTTTGTCACCCAGGCTGGAGTGGCGCGATCTCAGCTCACTGCAACCTTCACCTCCTGGGTTCAAGCGGTTCTCCTGCCTCAGCCTCCCAGGGAGCTGGGACCACAGGCACACGCCACCATACCTGGCTAATTTTTGTACTTTTACAAAGTACAGGGTTTTGCCATGTTGGCCAGGCTGGTCTCAAAGTCCTGACCTCAAGTGATCCGCCTGCCTTGGCCTCCCAAAGTGCTGGGATAAAAGACTAAAAATTATTTTTAATGCAGTTTTTATGCAGAAGATAAATGCTGCCTGGAGCAAGGATGGGAAGAAATAAAGAAAGAAAGGGACACCAAGAACCCCAGACCTTTCCCTTCATTTTTCCCTATAGAAAAAATCTCATTACTCCCCAAAGCACTCTTACCAACCCTAGCATGACACAGGGCCTCACCAGTTCCTTTGCTTCTCCACCGCGATCATTCTACAGGTGATCCAGATTCACAGTGAAAACATAAAAAATAAAAACTAAGACTGTAGCTCCAATATTGCTAGAACTCACCTCTAAGTGTTTTAAATTTTCTCAGAAAGGACTTCTAGGGCTGGGTGCAGTGGCTTATGACTGTAATTCCAGCACTTTGGGAGGCCAAGGTGGGATGATCACTCAAGCCCAGGAGTTTGAGACCAGCCTGGGCAAAATAGTGAGACCCTGTCTCTACAAAAAAAAAAACCCCAGGTGTAGTAGCCTTAGCTACTTGGGAGGCTGAGGTGGGAGGACTGCTTGAGGCTAGGAGGTTAAAGCAGCAGTGAGCTATGATGGCACCACTGCAGTCCAACCTGGGCAACAGAATGAGCCCCTGCAAGAAAAGAAGGAAGGAAGGAAGGAAGGAAGGAAGGAAGGAAGGAAGGGAGGGAGGGAGGGAGGGAGGGAGAAAGAGAGAAAAAAAAGTGAGAGAAAGAGAGGAAGGAAGGAAGGGAGGGAGAGAGGGAGGGAGGGATGGAAGAAAGAGAAAGAGAGTGAGAGAAAGAGAGGAAGGTAGGAAGGAAGGGAGGGAGGGAGGGAGGGAGGGAGGGAGGAAGAGAGAAAGAGAGTGAGAGAAACAGAGGAAGGAAGGGAGGGAGGGAGGGAAAGAAAAAAAGGAAAAAAGAAAGAAAGAAACAAAGAAAAGAAAGAAAAAAGGAACGGAAGGAGGAAGAAAGGAAAGGAGAGGAGAAAGAGAAAAGAACAAGCTTCTAGCTCTTGTAGGCAGCCTAAATTAAATTTATGGACTGTTCCTATAATATTTGTTATTGATTCAGGACCTGTTTCCAAACTGAAACTCCTTGAAGAAACCTAGAACCTATTTTCAGCCTTCTCACCCCCGTCAATTCTGTCCTTTCCTCCCTGGTACAATGTAAAACACTTAACCTGTATAATCCAAGTGTTGACTGGCCTCATTGCCTGAAATACAATGAGAATGAGATCACATTCGCTTTAAAAAAGAATTGTGGTAAAAAAGACATACACAAAATTTACCATCTTAATCACTGTTATGTGTACAGTTCAATCACTTTAAGTAGAACCACACTGTTGTGCAAACATCACCTCCATCCATCTTCAGAGATTTTTCATCTTGCAAAACTGAAACTCTGTACCTATTAAACAATAATTTCTCATTTCCCCCTTCCACCAGTTCCTGGCAACTGCTGTATTTGACTACGTACCTCTTGTAAGTACAATCATAAAATATTTTTTGGGTTTTTTTGTGATTGGCTTATTTAATTTAGCATAACATCCTCAAAATTCATCCATGTTGTAGCATATGTTAGAATTGCATTTTTAAAGCTGAATAATATTCCATTGTATGGATAGAATACATTTTGTTTATTTACTTATGTTATTTATTTAATTTTTTAAGATAGAGTCTCTCTTGTCGCCAGGCTGGAGTGCAGTGGTGTGATCTTGGCTCACTGCAAACTTCGTCTCCCGGGTTCAAGCAATTCTCCTGCCTCAGCCTCTGGAGTAGCTGGGATTACAGGCGTGTGCCACCACACCCAGCTAATTTTTGTATTTTTAGTAGAGACGGGGGTTTCATCATGTTGGCCAGGATGGTCTCCATCTCTTGACCTCATGATCTGCCCGCCTCGGCCTCCCTAAGTGCTGAGATTACAGGCATGAGCCACCGTGCCCAGCCCTTGTTTATTTACTCATCTGTGTATGAACATTCCCATTGCTTCTACTTTTTGGTTGTTGTAAATAATGCTGATATGAACATGGGTATAAACATTAGCTTTTGATGCCCAAATTATTATGACATCCAGAGCCTCTTACTAGATGCCATTCCCAGGTATTTCTGAAGATCTACAAATAAAATGCCAGGCTCCACACATCTGTCCGGTGGGGAAGCTTGCAGCCTTTGGTGGTATCCGGCCTCGGACAGCATCGTCCACTTCCCCCCTGCAGATTACTTCCTGTAGGGTCTGCATCAGATTCTTAAGCTGTTGCTGTTCTCACACAACGCGCTTTAGTCAAGCATGGGCACAGACCCTTCCTGAACTTCCCACAGTGATAGATGAGATGCGGCTTATACATTTAATAAGATATCTTTAGAAGAAAATGACAGAAACTCCAATCAAAACTGACTTCAGTCAAAGAGACAGAGTTCTTTGGTTCACAAAGCTGAAAAAGTAGAGGCATATTCTTAGTTTGGGCATGGCTGGATTCAGAGGCTCAGGTCTTCAGTCTGAAGACATGACTGAGTGTCTTCAGGATTCAAGCTGTCTTTCTTGGTCTCTGTTTTGCTTGTATACTTTATTCTCCAAATGACAGCCCCCGGAAGCTCTAGGCTTATTCCTCCCAAAGTTAATTGGATGACTCTTCCAAAGTCCCAGCAACACTTAAGCCTGGCTCTGATAGGCCCAGCTGGGGTCACATGCTCAGCCATGAACTATGTGCACTACGGCTGCTGTGGAACTACTGTGCACTATGGCCGGTGGTGCATGGTACGCTCATCGGCCAGCTGTGTCATTTGCGCACCCACGAAGCCATGGGATGGGGCCAAGCTTGTCCAAAACTCATGGGACCAGTGGTGAATCCAATATTCCCCAGGAAAATTGAAGGTGCTACTCTTGAGGAGAATAGGAAAAAACTGCAATACAGAAATTATTTAAAACTGAATTCTAGACAGGTCTGATTTCAGAATTTGTAAGGCACGGACCATTCAACAGGGTCCCTACTTGCCCATGAGGCCCAGAGAAAAGGCAGTTTCTCCATGCCTTCTTCCAGGCCAAGCGCCACTTCCCCCGGCCTCATTCCCCGTCCTAGGATTATTGATCTCCTCCGGATTTTTTTTTTTTTTTTTTGAGACGGAGTTTCGCTCTTGTTGCCCAAGGTGGAGTGCAATGGCATGATCTCGGCTCACCACAACCTCCACCTCCCGGTTCACGCAATTCTCCTGCCTCAGCCTCCGAGTAGCTGGGATTACAAGCATGCACCACCATACCAGGCTAATTTTGTATTTTAAGTAAAGAAGGGGTTTTTCCATGTTGGTCAGGCTAGTCTCGAACTCCCGCCTGCAGGTGATCTGCCCGCCTCGGCCTCCCAACGTGTTGGGATTGCAGGCATGAGCCACTGTGCCCGGCCCCCTCAGGATCTTTCATGGTGGGAATATCCACCTCTGGGAAAAATTCCCAATTCCTGCCAACAGTGCAGTCTGGCCATACGGTTTCAACAAGACATTCACATCAAAACACAGTAGTTCAGCACATATTAGACATCTGAATTCAGTCCGGCTTATTCAGTCTGAATAATATCACGAATGGGACATCAAGACTTCAGGCCACATGGGGCTCAGCCTGGCCAAGCCCAGTTCCTTTTCTTCAGATGGTTGGACTTACATGTATTTCCTATAGTCCTAGAGATTTCTCCTTATCTTGTGTAAAGACCTATGTGGAAAAAGAAGCCGTATCACCCTAATGTCAGAAGCATTTGAACCAGAGCAGCTCCATCTTAAATAGGAACTGGGTAAAATGAGGCTGAGAGTCACTGGGCTACATTCACAGGAGGTTAGGCATTCTAAGTCACAGGATGAGATAGGAGGATACAGATCATAAAGATACAGATCATCTGCACAAGATACAGATCATAAAGAACCTTGCTGATAAAACAGGTTGCAGTAAAGAAGCCGGCTAAAACCCACCAAAACCAAGATGGCAACAAGAGTGACCTCTGGTCATCCTCACTGCTATACTCCCCACCAGCGCCATGACAGTTTACAAATGCCATGGCAACGTCAGGATGTTATCCTACATGGTCTAAAAAGGGGAGGCATGAATAATCCATCCCTTGTTTAGCATATCGTCAAGAAATAACCATAAAAATGGGCAACCAGCAGCCTTTGGGGCTGCTCTGTCTGTGGAGTAGACATCCTTTTATTCCTCTACTTAATAAACTTGCTTTCACTTTACTGTATGGACTTGTCCTGAATTATTTCTTCCCGGAGATCCAAGAACCCTCTCTTGGGGCCTGGATTGGACCCCCTATCCAGTAACACTAAGATCACATCATAACTTACTGATCTGGAATTGTGCATGTGGGGAGGTTTGGAGGGATAATTCATCTGAAGCACTTAGCGTCAGAGAACTCAAGAAACAGTAGATATCAGTTTTTTAAATTACAATAAAAATATTCCAGGCAGGGGCTGTTACTGCTCTGGTAGAGACGGATGCATCCAGTGCTGAAGGCGGAAGCAGGAAGCCGCAGTCAGGAGAATGGTCTCTTAGCCAGAATGGAAGGGACAGGGGGGAGGGGGAAGAGGCTCTCCCAGGATGGGGAAGAGAAAGATGGAGCGCAGCAGCTGCTCAGTTGCTCCTTGAAGGACCCCACCCTGGGAGCCGAAGGCAGCTGTTGTCAGCCCCCAGGAGGCCTGCAGCCCAGAGCCCAGAATAGACACGGGGCTGCCTGGGCAGTCTAATCCCACAGAGGGTTTTAACCCTAATGTTGCAGAGCCCATGTGTCTTTCTACCGTGCCTGCTGCCATCCATACAACACTCAACACAGAAGGAAAGGGTCAAAAGTCGCTTTTGGAGCTTTGCATTTGCACATGGGTGTTTCCAAGTCAGGTGTTAATGCCTGGGGACTGCCAAAACCTTGTTTCTGAAATTATTTTCTAGACCCTTTAAATTAAATTCAGCGGTATAGACATAGTGATGATAAACATTTTTACAGTAGACTTTCACACAAGACAAAGATCAAAAGCATGTGTAATTGATGATAAAAGGAAATGTTTCAAGTGATAATAAAAAGAGTTACTCTCAAGTATATCTTGGTGTTGATTTTATTTTTAATAGTTCAGCTATGAGACTCTGACTTGGTGCATATACTTAAAACAGAGCTAATATTGGAAGCCTCTAACTTCACAGTAGAGGCTGTTCATGCCCAAAGCACCTTCATGCCCAAGCCATGATGCCCTCATTCTGTGACTCCATCCCTTTTCTGAAGGCTTAGGTTTGCACAAGTTATCCTGAGAGTCCTTGGCACTGTGCTTATAATTAGGAACGTGAACCACATGAATTCAGGCACCTTGTTATGAGGTGCAGTATCAACAGCCCCCAGTGGGAATTACGGCATTTCTCATTTGTGGCATGCAATAGCAAGTAATGAGGCTTTTTCTGTGAAACTAAACTGCTTTTATTATTAAAGCAGTTTATTTAATAAATGTATTATTAGCCGGGTGTGGTGGCTCATGCCTGTAATCCCAGCACTTTGGGAGGCCGAAGCAGGTGGATCACAAGGTCAGGAGTTCAAGACCAGCCTGGCCAACATGGTGAAACCCCATCTCAACTAAAAATAGAAAAAATTAGCTGGGCATGGTGGCAGGTGCCTGTAATCCCAGCTACTCGGGAGGCTGAGGCAGGAGAATCGCTTGAACCCGAGAGGCAGAGGTTGCAGCGAGCTGAGACCGTGCCATCGTACTTCAGCCTGGGCGACAGAGCTAGACTCCGTCTCAAAAATAAATAAATATAAATAAATAAATAAATGTATTATTAAACCAATAATGCATTAACATTTACTAATTACTAATTTAAACAATGTAAAACCTATTGCAGAGTAAGGGAAAAGCATGTAGAAACAGTCATTATTATTAACTGCTGATAAACAAGGCTTACTATAATCCTGGTTTTCCCCATTCTATCTTAAAGGGAAATCTCAAAATCTTTCTTTCATAAACAAAACTTTGTAATTTGAAAGAATCCAGGTTTTTGTAATGATCGTGTTCCTTAAACTACAGTTTTTACTTTTCTTAAAGGGAAAAACTTTCAAAACTTTCTCACAGAGAGAAAGCATTGATTTTCCTCTGAGCTCCTCCCATGAGCTGTCTTGGTCTCTGCCAACCCGGTTCCGTCTATAATCCGCGAAACTGCATCCCTAGCTACACCTCAGTTCCATGAGTATTCATGGCACAATGACTTAGGAACCCCAAGCATTCGCCATAAATAAGGCTGTTTACCAACCTATTTTTACTAGGACTACTGAAATATGCTGAACCCTGGTGGGGGCGGGTGTTGAGAGGATTGAAGGTACACTTCTCCCTAGCACCATCAGTCATTGTTCAGATATTTAAATTTCACCAGCAGAATCAATGGCCTGCTGGGGGCATTGTCACTTACACGGAGCAGGGCCATCTGTCGCAAAACTGGCATTTTCAGGCATGTTAGATGCAGGACAGCGTTGCAGGATCTCTTTCTTTGTTCGTGGATTTCAGGATGAAGTCCTCCAGCAGGGCTTCATGACTGACCAAGGTTTGAAATTGATAATGTCCCCAAATGGGGACTTGCTGAAGAGGCTGCATTCACAGCAATTAGACAATCATCTGGTGTAAAACCTGTCTGGAGAGTGAGGGGCACAGAGTCCCTGAGCTCAGATGGAGCAATGGAAGAGAAATCCAGATCTCTGTTCTAGAGGCAGAGTTTTTCACTTTTCCCTAAGGAGTCATCTCAGAGCCCCACTTCTCAGCTACAACACAGGAAAATCTCACTGCCGATGTGCTAATCGCAGAAATGCACCAGTACTCCCTGAATCCAACTTGGGTTATTAAAACAACAATGAGGCTTTTGCACTTGGTTCTGTTCACCCACAGGGTGACCAGCTGTCTCACTGCTCAGCCCAAATCCAGAGGATTCAGTGTCTAGGAATAACTTCTTCCAGCCTGGGAATTCTCTGATTTGCTCTTACGTAGGTCCACTGGTCTTGACCAAAATGTGAGATGTCCCTAACTTAAGGTTTTGCCTTTTAAGAGGCAGTCGAGGAAATAATATTATGAGGTTGATCTATTTTTCTAGTGACCAAAGACAGAGAAGTAAAAAGGAAAAGCTAGAGTCCGAATGTATGGCTGAAGTTTCAAGATTCCAGGTCAAGTTCTTGGAACTCCAACCCCTTCAGACTCACCAGCCTCACCAGCTCCACCAGCCCCTCCTGCCCCCTCCAAACCCTCCAGCCCCACCAGCCCCTCCAAACCCTCCAGCCCTGACAGCTCTGTCGGCAGGGAATCCTGTCTCAGGGAATCATGATCCACCACCCAAGAAAGTATTTACAGAAAAAGAGATTCCACCTTGCCTTCCCTCAAGGGTGGTGTTGAGCCCATTAAGCTTTTCCCCCAGCAGTACACAGAGTAATCTTAGGAATTCTGGTGGGAAAATACCCCAAATTCTGCTTTCTTATGCTTCACCACATGGCCCTAGGGCACACACACTAATCAAGAACAACCCCGGGCATCCTGCCACCCCCACAGTGCACCTGCAAACTGGCTTTTACAGCGACCCTGTCTTCCAAATGGGACCATATCATTCTCGGCCTCTTCTGGAATGCTAATCTCTTTGGCACTACCCAGAAACACTAACATTTCTACCACTTTAATCTTAAGAGATTAAGTCACACTCCACGACACTCCTGACAACAAACAGCATTTTAACCAGTAATTTACGATAGAAAGATTTTCAATCAATGGGCTAAGCCCTTCCCCTGGTGATTTAAGAAACTGCCAGCCTCGATGGAGACTCTTCCATCAATTCCTCATCATTTAAAAGAAACAATGGAGGACAAGAGTCATCCAATTAAGTGACAATTCCAATGCGTAAATCTTATAATATTTTTTGCATTTGTGATGTGGGCTCTACACTAAAAACACAGCTTGTCTAATCTGAATGAGTTTTTTCAGGATGTTATCTTCAATATTTTGTTTGTGCTTCTTGATTTAGTAAACTCCCAACCACTTTTTCCTTCCCCCCCCCACCTCCCCCCACCCACACACAAAATGTTTCTCATTATGACCTGAGACATTAATTCTGATTTTAGGGGTTTTAGATCATTTCTTCTCGGTGTTAATCAGTTCTGGCCATATGGTGAGCGTGAGGTAATCATTATTACTTTACAATGAATGCCCTTAATTACATTTTCAGTAGTAATATTAGTCCTTCTGTTTGAGTACCTAAGAGCTGCAGGCAACGTGACCAGAATTACATGGAGGACAAGCTCCAGCTGACTTTCCATAAACTCGCATTAGAATTCTGATATGAGGCGACAGGAGCAGGTGGGGGATAATGAGCTCGAGGAAGGGGCTGCCTATTACACCCCCTGGCTGGCCCCTCTTTCACCTCGTTTGCTCCAGGCATTTTCTACTTAGCTGTGACCGTATGTGTGGTGACGCCAATCTGGTGGTCAGGAGCGGGGCACCCAGCCTATTTCTGAATTCTCCTGCTGACCCTGGGGAACCATGCGACTCGATTTTAGATATTGGTGGCAAAGTGTCGCTCTCCTTGACAGCATCCAGGAAAAGGTCATTAACTTTGCCAAAACGCAAGTGGGAGTTCAAAGCCTCAGCCTTGAAGAGTGTGCCTGGGGACTTCCAAGCCCTGAATGTGAATGCAAAGCCCTCTTGCCCAGTGGGGCAAGGCGCCCGAGTGATCTTCGCCTGGGTGGGAGGGCAGTCGCTGTTTGGGTCCACTTTAGGGGCAGTCGAGGTCCATTTAACTTGTCATTTGCCACAGGAAGACATAAGGTAAGTTAATGATTCTAAGATGAATCAACTGCTGCTTTAGTCAATCAGTGTCTCTTGAGAATTCATTCACACCATCAACCAATGTTTTTGACTTTAACACTGTTATGGAACTGGGCTTAAGAACATTTAAGTAAAGAGAGAGAGATTAATTCACTGCCCCAAAGGAGGCATGGAATCTTCTTAGGGAAAAGAATCCTCACAAAACACTCCACTGAGTATTCTTGTGTTTAACCTGAGCCACGTTGATTTGAAAAATTCCAGCATAAAAATTATGTCTTTACACAGTATGGTAGAAGGAACGGTCTTGTTCTCAGACTTTGTCTTCCCTGGAGACGGGTCCACAGGAAGCCTCTATCATGGTCGCCCTTTGGCACAAGTTTTGCACCTGTTCCCTATCTCCTTGCTTAGATTTTTGCCTCTTCTCTCATTTTAAAGACCAGGATTTGTTGTTGTTTTAGAGATAGTATCTTGCTCTGCCACCCAGGCTGGAGTGTAGTGTCCCAATTGCAGCTCACTGCAGCATCAACCTCCTGGCTTCAAGTGATCCTCCCACAGCAGCCTCCCGAGTGTGCTAGGACTACAGCCATGTGCCACCATGCTTGGCCAATTTTTTTTTATTTTTTATAGAAATGGGGTCTTGCCATGTTGCCCAGGCTGATCTTGAACTCCTGGCCTCATACGATCCTCCCACTTCAGCCTCCTGAACTGATTTGCTGTCACCATGCCCAGCAAGACCTGGATCTTTTTTCTTTCTCTCTCTGTCCCCCAGGTTGGAGTGCAGTAGTACAATCTCAGCTCACTGCAACCTCTGCCTCCCAGGTTCAAGTGATTCTCCTGCCTCAGCCTCCTGCGTAGCTGGCATTACAGGCACCTACCACCATACCTGATTAATTTTTGTATTTTTAGTAAAGTTTTCACCATATTGACCAGGCTGGTCTTGAACTCCCGACCTTGTGATCTGCCTGCCTCGGCCTCCCAGAGTGCTGGGATTACAGGCATGAGCCACCGTGCCCAGCTAAGACCTGGATCTTTAACTCTTTGCCTGTCTTTGATTTTTGACACCTCCTGACCCAAGCTTTGCCTTGCCCGACTACCCAGACCCCTGCCTCCCGCTAGGCCTGCATTTTTGGTTAAAGTATGAGCTCCCACTTTATATTTATCTCCGGCTTTGGGTGTTCAGTTTGATAGAAACCACAGGTTTCCCCACCTAGTTCTCCAGCCCTAATTTGTTTTCTCCAATGTTGCAGTTCCTGGCTCCTTCCATTTGCCCACACCCTGATTGTGGCACAGTGCCCAAAACTCACACATGCCACAGGCCAAGTATCTCTGGCTGGTCATTCGAGGGCAGAGAGGATTTCATGACCTTTCCCTGGGAACAGCTGCATGAACTGCAGGGTCAGCAAGAGGGTCGTGTCTGCCTACTGCTAAGGTCAGCTGCAGACACCCCATGTCAGGGAAAGCCTATTTAGCATTAGAAGAATAAAAAGAAGAAAGTATCTCCTCAGCTAGTACTTTGATGTGAACCAATACAATTACTCTCAACCAATACTCTGAATGATGAATATGAATAACAATCAATGATGTAGTGCCTAAAAGAAGATGAGAAAAGATTATCACTGCCTAAACTTTCCTTTTAAAGGATACCACAAGTGAATGAGTGGAGCATATAGGGTAAATATGATTTTGTTTTGTTTTGTTTTGTTTTGAGATGGAGTCATGCTCTGTCACTCAGGCTGGAGTGCAGTGACATTATATCCACTCACTGCAACCTCCACCTCTTGGGTTCAAGTGATTTTCCTTTCTCAGACTCCCAAGTAGCTGGGATTACAGGTGCCTGCCACCATGCCCAGCTAATTTTTATACTTTTAGTAGAAACGGGGTTTCACCATGTTGACCAGGCTGGTCTCGAACTCCTGATCTCAGGTAATCTGCCTGCCTCGACCTTTCCAAATGTTGGGATTACATGTGTGAGCCACCATGCCCAGCCAGGTAGATATGCTTTAAATCTTTTCTTCTTTTCTTTTTTTTGAGGCAGAGTTTTGCTCTTGTCACCCAGCCTGAAGTGCAATGGCACGATCTCAGCTCACTGCAACCTCTGCCTCCCGGGTTCAAGCGATTCTCCTGCCTCAGCCTCCCAAATAGCTGGGATTACAGGCACCTACCACCACACCCAATTAATTTTTGTATATTTAGTAGAGCCGGGGTTTCATCATGTTGCCCAGGCTGATCTTGAACTCCTGACCTCAAGTGGTCCACCCACCTCAGCCCCCAAAGTGCTGAGATTACAGGCATGAGTCAACACACCTGGCCAATATGATTTAAATCTAATTAGATCACTGGAAGATACAGCAAAGTCTCGAAGTGGTTCTCTAAGGATGGCACTATGGGTTACATGTTATTTTTCCAAAACTCAGAATGTTCTGAATTCTTTTTCTTTCTTTCTTTCTTTCTTTAAAGATAGAGTCTCACTCTTGTCACCCAGGCTGGAGTACAATGGCTCAATCTAGGCTCACTGCAACCTCCACATCCTGGATTCAAGCGACTCTCCTGCCTTAGCCTCCCAAGTAGTTGGGATTATAGGCGCCTGCTACCACACCCACCTAATTTTTTGTATTTTTAGTAGAGACGGGGTTTCACCATGTTGGCCGGGCTGGTCTGGAACTCTTGACCTCAGATGATCCACCCGCCTCAGCCTCCCAAAGTGCTAGGATTACAGGTGTGAGCCACTGCGCCTGGCCTGAATTTCTTTAAGTAGAGAATCTACATTGCCTTCATAATAAAATGTTTTAGTTTTTATTTGAAATGTTAATTTGAAATCAAAGTGCTTTTCCTCTGACTAGGTGTCTAATGCCTTTAGGAAAGGCTGAGCATGAAGCCAGCGTTGGGGGGAAAGAGCCTGTTTGGAGGGAACTGTAAGAACGGAGACTCCCAGCTGGGACTGACGGGAAAGGGTCAGAGCCCAGAGAGGTGCCTACTGGAAAAGAAGTGACATGGCTGAATATCTGCCCTGCCAGGTGTCATGCTGGAATGTGATCCCCAGGGTTGGAGGTGGGACCTGGTGAGAGGTGACTGGATCGTGGAGGTAGATGCATCATGGTTGGTTTAGCACCATCCTCTCGGTGCCGTCCTTGCATTGGTGAGTGAGTTCTCATGAGATCGGTTAAGTGTGTGGTACCCTCTCCTGCTTTCTTACTCTCACTCTCGCTGTTTGATGCGCCTGCTCCTACTTTGCCTTCCCCCATGAATGAAAGCTCCTTGAGGCCTCCCCCAGAAGCCAAGCAGATGCCCGTGCCATGCTTCCTGCGTAGCCTGCAGAACCATGAGCCAATTAAACCTCTTTCCTTTATAAATAACCCAGCCTTTGGTATTTATAGCAATGCAAAGAACAGCCTAACACAAGAAGTGAGAGGAAAGACGACACCAACTTTCAAGTAAGGGTCCTGAGATGACACCCAAGTAGAATGCAGCACAGTCGTCATTTCATTTGCTTGGCAGAAGGAGGGCGACAGTTTGTAGGGAGACATACTTACAATCCAACCAAATGATTTAGGGAAATATGAAAGCAAATGGTTTAGGGAGAATATGATGAAATTCAGTACATTTGAACTGGGAAATATATTCGATATAATATGTTTCAGTCCAATGTATCCTTAGAGAGTGAGGTTTAGCATGGTACCGCTGTAGGTCATTTGTCTTCTATTCAAAAGAAGGATGACGTCTATGTTAATGTTGTGGCTCAGGAACCCGACAGCAAGTGCATCCTGCACGCCCAGCCCCTGCTGCTTACATGAGACAGCCGTGAACCACAAGACAGCATCCCCATCTCAACATGCTTGGCCCTGGGAATCATTAGGGACTCTTAAGAAGCAGAAAGACCTGGCCGGGCGCAGTGGCTCACACCTGTAATCCCAGCACTTTGGGAGGCCAAGGCAGGCAGATCACGAGGTCAGGAGATCGAGGCCATCCTGGCTAACATAGTGAAACCCTATCTCTACTAAACATACAAAAAATAAGGCGGGCGTGCTGGCAGGCGCCTATAATCTCAGCTACTTGGGAGGCTAAGGCAGGAGAGTCGCTTGAACCCAGGATGCGGAGGTTGCAGTGAGCCTAGATTGAGCCATTGCACTCCAGCCTGGGTGGCAAGAGTGAGACTCTGTCTCAAAAAAAAAAAAAGCAGCATAAAGTCCCAACCACATAACAATAAGCACCAGTTTTTCACTTAATAGTTTCTGAATAGTCACCAGATCAGTTTTTTTGGTTTTTTTTGTGTGTCTTCTGAGACAAGCTGGAGTGCAGTGGCACATTCATGGCTCACCTCAGCCTTGACCTCCTAGGCTCAAGCAATTGATCCTCCTGCTTCAGCCCCTTGAGTAGCTGAGATTACAGGTGCACACCACCAAGCCCAGCTAATTTTCTTTTTAGTATATATTTAGACACAGGATCTTGCTATTTTGCCCAGGCTGGTCTCAAACTCCTGTGCTTGAGTGATCCTCCTGCTTCAGCCTCCCAAACTGCTGGGATTACAGGCACGAGCCACCGTGCCTGGACTGCTTCCTCCTTTTAACCTATGCTATTCCTGACTATTTTACCTTGACCTTAAAGCTGATTAGATTTCATATTATGAGAGGGTCCTGTGGCTTACCCAGGTCATAACCACTAAATTTATCACATCAACCAATGATTAACCATGATCACAGATTACTGAGACTACTGGCAAGAAAATGAGTAACTACAAAATGACAACAGATTGTGTGTAATTTAATTTTTTTCAATAGATTTAGATTAACATTAAACATTCCAGTTCTAATCGCTATTCTGCAGTTGATGCAGGGTTTGAGTTTAAAAAAAGAACTGTTTTCACAGAAATGTGGACTTATCAAATATATTTTTTTATATAATAAACTTTATATTTTTAGAGCTATTTTAGGTCCACAGTAAAACTGAGCAGAAAATAGAGATTTCCAGTGCATCTTGCCCTCATGCATGCACAACCTCCCTCCCTATCAACTTCCCCCACCAGAGTGGTAGATTTTTACAACTGATAACCCAACATTGATGTATTATCACCCGAAGTCCATAGTTTAGATTACAGTGGGTTTGGACAAATACCTAAGGTCATTCATCTACCATTACAGTCTCATTTACTGCTGTATTAGTCCGTTCTCCCACTGCTGATACCCAAGACTGGGCAATTTACAAAAGAAAGAAGTTTGATTGGACTTACAGTTCCACATGGCTGGGGGAAGCCTCACAATCATGGCAGAGGGCAAGGAGGAGCAAGTCACATCTTATATGGATGGCAGCAGACAAAGAGAGAATAAGAAAGACGCAAAAGCAGAAACCCCTGATAAAACCCTCAGATCTCATGAGACTTACTCACTACAAGAGAACAGTATGGGGGAAACCGACTCCGTGATTCGATTATCTCCCACCGGGTCCCTCCCGCAACACTTGGGAATTATGAGAGTACAATTCAAGACGAGATCTGGGTGGGGACACAGCCAAACTATATCAACTGCCTTAAAAATCCTCTGTGCTTCATCTTTTCCTTCCTTCCTCCCTGCCCCCGTCTACTCCTTGGCAACCACTGATCATTTTGCTGTCTACATAGTTTTGTCCCTTCCAGAATGTCATGGAGTTGGAATCCTACAGACCATGGCCTTTTCAGATTGGCTTCTTTCACTTAGCAATGTGCATTTAAGCTTCCTTCAGGCCTTTCCATGACTTGATAACCCATTTCCTTTTAGTGCTGAATAATATTCCATTGTCTGCGTGTACCACAGTTTATTTTTTCATTTACCTACGGGAGAACATCTTGGATGCTTCCAAGTTTGAGCCAATTACACATAAAACTGCTACCAATATCTGTATGGATATTTTGTGTGGAGATATATATACACATAAACACACACATACACACATATTCATATATATATAATACGTACATATTTATATATATTTAACAAAAAATTATAATTAAAATATTTTCGAAATGTATTTAAATATATACATAAATATATATAATTTTTTTTTTTTTTTTGAGACGGAGTCTCGCTCTTTGCCCAGGCTGGAGTGCAGTGACACAATCTCAGCTCACTGCAACCCCCGCTCCCCAGGTTCAAGCGATTCTACTGCCTCAGTCTCCCAAGAAGCTGGGATTATAGGTGCCTGCCATTGCGCCTGGCTAATTTTGGTATTATGAGTAGAGACGAGGTTTCACCATCTTGGCCAGGCTGGTCTTGAACTCCTGACCTCATGATCCACCCGCCTCGGCCTCCCAAAGTGCTGGGATTACAGGCGTGAGCCACCACACCTGGCCTCCAAAAATATTTTTTAGACAAAAGGCATCAAATAATATAACAAGAATGTTCATGCTACTCCCCAGCATGCTTGCCTAGTCTTTCCCAATCTCTTCCCAAAAAGTAACCATTATTCCGAATTCGTTGTGGATCCTTCCCTTCCCATGCATTCCTTATACTCTACCTACTTATATATGTATTCTTAAACAACACAGTGTATTTTTGCATGTTTTCAGCTTTTTATCAGTGATATCACACACAGATTATTGTGCAATCTGCCTTCCTCCTCTCCTGCCCCCACACCTTATATGAGGCTTTTGAAACGCATCCATATTGAAATATGCAGTCCACTCAATTTCATTGCTGTTTTGTGTGCCTTTCTATAAACATCCCACAGCCTGGTTTTCTATTCCTTTGTTGATGGACACTTAGGTTGCTCCCAGATTGCTGCCACAGTTGCCAACAATTAGATTACAAACAATACTAGCAGAAACATCCTGGTACATGACGACTCTGGCACTTAAACAAAACTTTCTCTGGGACAGTGCTACTCAAAATATGGTCTGAGAACTGTTTGTTTCTGGTAAATCAATGCCCTGCTTCCTTAATCAAGAAAATCTTACTATGAAACAAACATCAGCTAAACTAGATGCTGTGTTGTGTGATAAAGTTAATATACAACATTCTGGTGCAAGTTCTTCCTTCTTATGGCAGAACTGGCACTCTGCAAATAAGTGAACCTATATTCTCTCTCTTCCTATATATATATATATATATACACACACACACACATATATGTGTGTATATATATATGTATATACATATATAATACATATATAGAGAGAGATATATCCAGGAATGAGATTAATTAACTAGTAATTAATTAATTTGAGACACAGTCTCACTCTTGTTGCCCAAGCTAGAGGGCAATGACATGATCTTGACTCACTGCAGTCTCCACCTCCTAGGTTCAAGCAATTCTCCTGCCTCAGCCTCCCAAGTAGCTGGGCACAGGCATGCACCACCACACCCAGCTAATTTTTGTATTTTTAGTAGAGACAGGGTTTTACCATGTTTCCCAGGCTGGTCTTGAACTCCTGACCTCAAATGATTCACCCACCTAGGTCTCCCAAAGTGCTGGGATTACAGGCGTGACCCACTGTGCCAGCCAGGAATGAAATTATTGAGCCAGATGTAGAATGGTCTAGTTTCTAAATTATGGCAAACTGCTCCCACAGCTTAGTACCTAATATCACAGTATTAATTCCTATAACTCTGAAATCCTAAGAAACAGGTCTACCTCAAACATTACAGGGCCTGAGACAAGAACACAAATGAAACCCCTGAACAATATGTCTAAATATTTAAAAGTTCAAAGTCATGTGAATAAACTGTTAAATATCTTCTATCCTCCTACCTTGACAAAAATGCCTTTTTTTTTTTTTTTTTTTTTTTTGATACGGAGTTTTACTCTTGCTGCCCAGGCTGGAGCGCAATGGCGCAATCTCGGCTCACCGCAACCTCTGCCTCCTGGGTTCAAGTGATTCTCCTGCCTCAGCCTCCTGAGTAGCTGGGATTACAGGCATGCACCACCACACCCGGCTAATTTTGTATTTTTAGTAAAGACAGGGTTTCTCTATGTTGGTCAAGCTGGTCTCAAACTCCCAACTTCAGGTGATCTACCTGCCTCAGCCTCCCAAAATGCTGGAATTACAGGCATGAGCCACCATACCTGGCTGACAAAAATGCTTTTATAACAACCTAGAAGGCCAGGTTCAAATTTCGAATTCTTCGATTTCCTAAACTCCACCCTGGAATGTGGGTGGCTGTGGAGAGCTGACCCTTGACCCCTGACGTGCAGCACTTCTACTCTCTTCCCATCTCCAGCTCTGCCCTGTACTTCAAGGACCTCCTGTGTGTCTACAGACATGCAGCTTATGAGTCCAAACTCCATCTACACGTCCAGAAACAGCCACTCATGGCACTTTGGGAGGATAGGCTGCATGTGGGGAAGAGCCTCCTCTATCCCTGGAAGTGAACTCACAACTGCTTAGAGGATTTCAGAACTCAGAACTGCTTAGAACTGCCCCGTGGTTTTGTGGTAGGAGAACAGGCTCCAGTGGGCACATCCTCTTGTCTCTGGGTACCTCTGGTTGTTTGAGGATGGGTAGAACTAGAGGAGGTTCATAGCTGAGCCTCTAAAATAGGTCCAGAGCCAGGCGCGGTGGTTCACGCCTGTAATCCCAGCAATTTGGGAGGCCAAGGTGGCTGGATCACTTGAGGTCAGGAGTTTGAGACTAGCCTGGCCAACATGGTGAAACCCCATCTCTACCAAAAATAGAAAAAAGTTAGCTAGCCATGGTGGTGGGTACCTGTAATCCCAGCTACTCAGGAGGCTGAGGCAGGAGAATCACTTGAACTGGGAGACAGAGCTGCAATGTGTCGATATCATGCTATTGCACTCCAGCCTGGGCAACAGAGCAAGACTCAGTCTCAAAAGACAAAAATAAAAAATGAAACGAAATAAATTAAGCCCAGATTAGGGACCCCTCTTGCGAGGATATAAGTGCAATACTAGGAATTTATTACTCTTGGTGAAGTTTTCAAATTGTCAGTGTTTTGTTGTTCACGGTACTTGTTGAGATAAAAAATGTGTTATGTACCTATATTCATTTCCCTGTTCTAATTCTTTATTTTGCCTATATTCATCTTATTTTGTGTTTTCTTGATCTGTTTTGCCAGGGTTTTATCAGTCTTTCAAAGGACAAGCTTTTGGCTTGGTTCGCCTTTATTTTTGTGCTTTCTCCAGTTTTTTGACTTCTTCAAGAGCTTTTATTTTTTTAAGTTCATTTGATTTAACCTTTCTTGTTGCCTAATTTATTCTGAACAAACAATTTTTCTCTAAATACTGTTTTGGCAGTTTCCTACCAATTTTAAAAGATAATGTTTTCATTATTGCCTAGTTCTACATATTTTGTATTTTTATGATTTTTAAATCCTTTAAAAATTTGATTCTTTTTTTTAATACTTTTATCCACAGAAAGAGCATTCAGAAAAATTTATGATTCTTTAGTCGCATGTCATTTATTTTCCAAATAGGCTGGCTTTTTTAAATTTTTTAATTTTTTTGAGACAGACTCACTCTGTTGCCCAGGCTGAAGAGCAGTGGCACAATCTCCGCTCACTGCAGCATTCAGCTCCCAAGCTCAAGCCATCCTCCCACCTCAGCCTCCTAAGTAGCTGGGACTTCAGGCCTGCACCACCATGCCCATCTAAATTTTTGTATTTTTCATAGAGACAGTGTCTCACCATGTTGCTCATGCTGGTCTTGAACTCCTGGACTCAAGCAATCCACCCATCTCAGCCTCCCAAAGGGCTGGGCTCATAGGAATGAGCCACCTCGGGGTAGGCCTTTTTAAGCAACCCATTTGTTATTTGTTAGTAGTTTTTAATTTATTGCAATATGGTTAGAGAACATATTTTTTGTTTCTGTGGGGTTTTTGTTTTGTTTTGTTTTAGAGACAGGGTCTCGCTCTGTTGCCCAGGCTAGAGTACGGTGTTGCAATCACAGCTCACTATAATCTCGAACTCCTGGGCTCAAATAATTCTTCCACCTCAGCCTCCTGAGTAGCTATAACTACAGGCACACACTCCCATGTCCAGCTAACTTTTTTTTGTTGTTGTTGTTACATAGTCTCGCTCTGTCACCCCAGGCAGTGGTGTGATCTCAGCTCATTGCAACCTCTGCATCCCGGTTCAAGCAATTCTCCTGTCTCAGCCTCCTCAAGTAACTGGGACTACAGGTGCACACCACCATGCCCAGCTAATTTTTGTATTTTTTAGTAAAGACGGAGTTTCACCATATTGCTCAGGCTGGTCTTGAACTCCTGACCTTAGGTGATCCACCTGCCTCAGCCTCCCGAAGTGCTGGGATTACAGGTGACTTTTTTGTTTTTTGTAGACAGGGTCTCACTATGTTGCCCAAACTGGTCTCAAACTCCTGGCCTCAAGCAATACTCCTGCCTCAGCCTGCCAAAGCACTGGGATGACAGGCGTGAGCCACAGCACCTGGCCCAAATTGAGTTTATCTCTGGAATGCTAGAGTGGTTTAGCATTGGAAAATCTCTACGAATCTCTTTGTCAGTTTATCTGATTGAGATTTAAATTATATGATTTTTTCTCAGTTTTTACAGAAAAAGCTTCATAAAATTCAACATTCATTCACCATTAAATTCTTCTTTGACATGTGAAAATAAGAGAACTCTCATAATTTGATAAAGGGCATCTACAGCAACCATTATATTTAATGCCAAAATGTTGAAGACATTATCTCTAAGATTGATAATAATAAGTCAAGGCCAGGATGCGGTGGCTCAAACCTGTAAACCCAGCACTTTGGGAGGCCAATGCGGGCGACCACTTGAGGCCAGGAGTTTGAGACCAGCCTGGCCAACATAGTGAAACCCCATCTCTACTAAAAACACAAAAACTAGCCAGGCGTGGTGGCGCATCTCTGTAATCCCAGCTACTCAGGAGGCTGAGACATGAGAATTGCTTGAACCCAGGAGGTAGATGCTATAGTGAGCCAAGATCGTGCCACTGCACTTCAGCCTGGGCAACAGAGCGAGACTCTGTCTCAAAAAAGAAAAATCAAGGATTCCTGCTATCAACACTTCTGTTCACATTTGTACCAAAATTCCTGGCGAGGGCAGTAAAGCAAGAAAAAGAAACAAGAGTTATAGGAATTGGAAAAGAAAAAACAAAACTGCCTTTATCCACAGACGATGTAATTGTCTGCCTTAAAAAAATGCAAAAATAATCTAAAGATAAACTGTTGTATTAATTTTAACATTTAGCAAGGCTGTTGAATACAAAATAAGGATGTGAACTCAATTACATGTCTATATACCAGCCACAGTCAGAAAAGTAATATATTTTTAAAAGAGTCATCCTTTCCAGATTCCTGTAGGATAATGGCTACTTCCTAAGTCTGAAATTCTCTGTTTATTCTCCAAAAGGCATAAAGATCAACAAGAAAAGCAAATGAAACCATCCAAAAAGGCACGTCAACATCATCACAAAAAGAACGCTACAAATGTCAATTCACATGCAAGAGAGGAAATAAACAGATCAAACCAGCAGGCCCAGCCCCAGAGCCCACACTGGAGCAGAGTCAGAGCAAAACACATAGAAATGAGGAGAAGGAAGCCAGGAGCCTAGCGGTGGCAAAATACAGATAAAACATCACAACCAGAATGAAAGGGTCTCACTCAGAATGGGGGAATCTCAGAAGAGCTGAAATCAGGCTGATCTGGCTACCAAAGATTCAAAAGGAGGCCAGGCTCAGTGGCTCATGCCTATAATCCCAGCACTTTGGGAGGCCAGGAGTTCGAGACCAGCCTGGCCAACATGGTGAAACGCCATCCCTACTAAAAATACAAAAATTGGCCGGAAATCATTTGAGCCCTGGAAGCAGAGGCTGCAATGAGCCGAGATCATGCCACTGCACTCCAGCCTGGGCAACAGATCAAGACTCTATCTCAAAAAAAAAAAAATAATAATCAAAAGGAAGAAAGGTACTGAAGAGTATGCAGGATCCTGGAGGCAGCATTAGGAAGGCACCATGGCTGAATGAGAAGGCAATCTGGAAGAGGAGGCAACTATTGAAGAGAAAAGACAAAGTTAAGCAGTGGAAATTATGGATCCCACAGAAACAAAGAAGTCATAAAATCGGAAATACAGTGACCTTCCCAGGCACCAGAAAATAAGTCATTTGTTAAAGAACCTGTACTTCACTCTACCAACAGGAGAGAGCATTCTTTAAGAAACCTCATCAGTCATTCTAATCCCTCACTTACTCCATAGACACATGTGTTAACGGGCTGATCAAGAAAACTCCAAGACAATTTATAGAACTACCATTTAATCCAGCAATCCCACTACTGGGTATCTACCCAGAGGAAAAGAAGTCATTACACAAAAAAGATACTTGCACACACGTTTATAGCAGCACAATTCGCAATTGCAAAAATATGGAACCAACCAAAATGTCCATCAATCAATGATTTGATAAAGAAATTGGGATATGTATATCCCATGAAATACTACTCAGCCATAAAAAAAATGAAATAATGGCATTTGCAGCAACCTGGATGGAATTAGGAACCATTATTATTCTTTTTTTCTTTCATTTTTTAAGATGGAGTCTCGCTGTGTTGCCCAGGCTGGAGTGCAGTGGTGTGATTTAGCTCACTGCAACATCCACCTCCCAGATTCAAGCAATTCTCTTGCCTCAGCCTCCCAAATAGCTGGAATTATGGGCACCCGCCACCCCACCCAGCTGATTTTTGTATTTTTAGTAGAGAGGGTGTTTCACCATGTGGGCCAGGCTGGTCTCAAACTCCTGACCTCAAGTGATCTGCCCGCCTCGGCCTCCCAAAGTGCTGGGATAATAGGCATGAGCCACCATGCCCAGCCTAGGGATCATTATTCTAAGTGAAGTAACTCGGGAATGGAAAACCAAACATCAAATGTTCTCACTTGTAAGTGGAAGCTAAGCCATGAGGATGCAAAAGGCTTATGATACAATGGATTTTGGGGACTTGGGGGGAAAGGATGGGAGGGGTAAGGAATAAAAGACCACACTTTGAGTACAGTGTACACTGCTCAGGTAATGGGTGCACCAAAATCTCAGAAATCACCACTAAAGAACTTATGTAACCAAACACCACCTATTCCCCCAAAACCTACTAAAATTTAAAAAAAAATCCAAGATACTTTAAAATGAACAGAAAAAGGCAGACAACCTCTACAGGAAGTTACTACAAGAAGAAAACACTGGGGAGAGATAGCATGGGGAGAAATGCCAAATATAGGTGATGGGGAGGAAGGCAGCAAATCACACTGCCATGTGTGTACCTATGCAACAATCTTGCATGTTCTTCACATGTACCCCAAAACCTAAAATGCAATTAAAATATATATATATATATATATAAAAAGAAGAAAATAGGAAGAATCCAAATTTTTCCACCAATAAAAATAGTTCCCCAAAAAGCAGAGAAAAACTGTAGCACATGCTTCAACATGAATCAAGTATAATTAAACTAGCAGCAGTGTATGTAAACAAATACCAAAAAATACCATAAATAAGAAACTCCTAATAGAGGCCAAGCGCTGTGGCTCATGCCTGTATTCTCAGCTCTTTAGGAGGCCAAGGCAGGTGGATCACCTGAGGTCAAGAGTTCAAGACCAGCCTGGCCAACATGGTGAAACCCCATTTCCACTAAAAATACAAAAATTAGCCAGGTGTGATGGCACAGACCTGTAGTCACAGCTACTTGGGGGGCTGAGGCAGGAGAATTGCTTGAACTCAGGAGGTCAAGGCTGCAGTGAGCCAAGATGGCATCACCGTGCTCCAGCCTGGAGGATGACAAAATGAGACCCTGTCTCCAAAAAAAAAACAAAAAACAAAAAAGGATACGTAAAACAATTCATTGAGCTCAGAAAAAACAAAGTGAAAGAAAAGACAAAATCATCTCAGGAATTAAAACCAAGTTACAAGGTATTCAGAGGAGACTAGCGGAATAAAAGCACCCAAGAGAGTGAGCAGTAGTAGCCTACTCTGGCTGTGCCCATCATTAAGGCATTGATGTCTCAGCTCCAACCCCTTTCTTCTATGCTCAGCTTTGTGATGTCGGGACAGCTACAACTGCATTTTGCTTTGCCAGCTGGACCCAGGTTGGCTTTTGGCAATAAGGGAAGCAAAAGGGAGGCTGCAAGGCTGGAGGAGGAGAGAATGAGTTTCCTCCTATCTGCTCCTGTGAGCGTCACACTAGCAACGCTTCTTCACCCTGGCAGCCGCACTTCCTTTCTGCAGAAGCATTTGAATGTGGTTTGCAGTCTGCAGTTTTCCCAGCATTTGTAGACCCAACCTCATACCGACAGTCTGATATTCACCGAAACCAGCTGAGCAGAACCCTCCCCCTCCTCATGGAAGGGCTGAGTTTTAGCTCCAGGTGCCTCACCTCTAAGTTCCTACTTGTTCCCCTTTCGTACTGTTTCTTTAACCCTGGAGTAGAAGCTGCAGTTGCTACCTCAATGAGACCTTAGAGTTCTTTTTACCCTGTTGTAACTTTATAATAAACACATTTTTACCTAGTTAACACTTTTTAAATTCTTAATGTAAAAGAATTGGGCTACCAACTTCAGAATCACCTGGATGCTCATTAGAAAGTAGATGCTGTAGGCTTCACACGAGCTGCAATGACCAGCACCTCTGTACGTGAGGTATTTTTAACCTCACCTACAGAGGTTACAAAATGTTCACATAACTTGTGTGTGTACCGTTTCTTGGCCAGACCCTGACTACAGTGGTAAACTTAAAACAGAAAAGTAATTTCTTGAGATGATCCTGGGTAGTTTACAGGATGAACAGAATGGCCTGAGAATGAGACTTAAACACATGGAAGCCCAGCCATGTTCACCCTGCAGGAATCATCTGGGCAGGGCACGTTGCTAATGCCTTTCACATTGCTGCAACCACCGTCACCACCACAAATCCCAACATGCAGAAGATTAGGAACAGACAGGTAAGGCCCCTCTGCAGGTAGGTAGGACAGGGCAGTAAAGAAATTCAGAGGGGACGAGGGGGCGGGGGGGGCATGGGTGCGGTGCAGTCACGCCAAGATGGCCAAGAGGCCAGAACCGGAATGCAGCTCCCAGGAAATGAGATGCAGAGGGCTAGTGGACCTCACGATTCCAAACGAGGTGCCAGGTTCGTTTCCGTGGGACTGATAGGGCTCTGAAATTAGGCCCAGGGAAGGAGCCGCAGGGCGAGAGCCATCCAGGGGGGCAAATCAAGACAGGGGTGGGCACATCCCCCACCTGAAACGTGCAGCCAGCTAGGAGGGTTGGGGACTTCACCCCCTCAGTGCTCCGTTTGGGATCCTGTGCTTACCTTATCCCTCCTGCATGCCACGGTCCACGAGAGCCTTGCCAGACGGTGGGGGCCACGGGTAGTCGATGCAAATCTGAGCGGCTGCTACGGCCGGAAGCGGCAAGCTGTCACAGGGACCTGGGCGGGAGTTCGGACTAAGGCCAGCGGGACGGAGCCTCCCACAGAGGGAGGCAGAGTTGAAAGCAGGGAAACAGACCATAAGGCCTGGCAGGCTCCACTTCCACAGAACTCAGACTGAAGCCCTCGCTAGAGCGCTTGGCAGCAAATACACCAGCTTGACCCCAAACAGGAAGATCCAGCTGGGGGAAGGAGAGACACCATTGGGAAAGCGGGGCCAATCTCACCTGCAAACAAACCCCAGGGAAGGACCACCCACCCAGGAACCTGACTGAACCTGAGAGCCCAGCAACGCCCTCTACAGGCCAAAAAAGATACAGCACCAACCTCAACAGAAAAATACGTCACTCAGAAACTCCTCCTGAAATCATCAACTTCAAAGATTAAAGGGAGATAAATCCACGAAAATGGGAAAAAAACAGCGCAAAAAGGGTGAAACTATCAAAGAACAGAACACCTCTTCCCCTCCCAGGGATCACAACTCCTCACCGTGAAGGGAACAAAAAAAGACAGAAAATGAATCTGACAAATTGACAGAAGCTGGCTTCAGAATGTGGGTAATAACAAACTTCTCTGAGTTAAAAGACCGTGTTCTAACCCAATGCAAAGAAACTAAGAATGTTGAAAAAAGGTTAGACGAAATGCTAACTAGAATAACCAGCTTAGAGAAGAACATAAACAACTTGATAGAGCTGAAAAACACAGCATGAGAACTTCGAGAGGCATACACAAGTTTCAACAGCCGAATCGATCAAGCAGAAGAAAGGATATCAGAGACAGAAGGTCAGATCAATGAAATAAAACGAGAAGGCAAGATTAGAGAAAAAAGAGTGAAAAAAAAAGAACAAAGCCTCCAAGAACTATGGGATTATGTGAAAAAACCTAATCTACACTTGATCGGCATACCTGAATGTGATGGGGAGAATGAATCTAAGTTGGAAAACACTCTTCAAGATATTATCCAAGAGAAATTTCTCAACCTAGCAAGGCAGGCCAACATTCAAATCCAGGAAATACAGAGAACACCACTAAGATATTCCTCAAGAAGAGCAACCCCAAGGCACATAATTGTCAGATTCACCAGGGTTGAAATGAAGGAAAAAATCCTAAGGGCAGCCAGAGAGAAAGGTTGAGTCACCCACAAAGGAAAGACCATCAGACTCACAGTGGATCTCTCAGCAGAAACCCTGCAAGCTAGAAGGGAGTGGGGGCCAATATTCAACATCCTTAAAGAAAAGAACTTTCAACCCAGAATTTCACATCCAGCCAAACTAAGCTTCATAAGGGAAGGAGAAATAAAATCCTTTACAGACAAGCAATTGCTGAGAGATTTCGTCGCTACAAGACCTGCCTTACAGGAGCTATTGAAGGAAGTACTAAACAGGGAAAGGAACAACCAGTACCAGCCACTGCAAAAACGTACCAAATGGTAAAGAACAATGACACAATGAAGGAGCCACATCAGTTAATGGGCAAAACAAATAGCCGATAACAAAATGGCAGGATCAAATTCAAACATAACATTAACGTTGAATGTAAATGGCCTAAATGCCCCAATCAAAAGACACAGACTGGCAAACTGGATAAAAATTCAAGACCCATCAGTGTGCTGTATTTAGGAGACCCATCTCACATGCAAAGACTGACATAGACTCAAAATAAAGGGATGGAAGAAGATTTACCAAGAAAATGGAGAGCAAAAAAAAGCAGGGGTTGCAATCCTAGTCTCTGATAAAATGGACTTTAAACCAACAAAGATCAAAAGAGACAAAGAAGGGCATTACATAATGGTAAAGGGATCAATGCAACAAGAAGAGCTAACTATCCTAAATATTTATGCACCCAATGCAGGAGCACCCAGATACATAAAGCAAGTTCTTAAAGACCTACAAAGAGACTTAGACTCCAGCACAATAATAGTGGGAGACTTTAACACTCCACTGTCAATACTGGACAGATCAACAAGACAGAAAGTCAACAGGGACATCTAGGACTTGAACGCAGATTTGAACCAAGTGGACCTAATAGACATTTACAGGACACTCCACCCCAAAACCACAGAATACACATTCTTCTCAGCACCACATTGCACTTACTCCAAAATTGACCACATAATTGGAAGTAAGTCACTCCTCAGCAAATGCAAAAGAATGGAAATCATAACAAACAGTTTCTCAGACCACAGTGCAATCAAATTAGAACTCAGGATTAAGAAAAGCAATCAAAACTGCACAATCACATGGAAACTGAACAACTTGCTCCTGAATGACAAATGGATAAACAATGAAATGAAGGCAGAAATAAAAATGTTCTTTGAAACCAAGGAGAATAAAGATACAATGTACCAGATCCTATGGGACACATTTAAAGCAGTGTCTACAGGGAAATATATAGCAATAAATGCCCACATGAGAAACAAGGAAAGATCTAAAATCGACACCCTATCATCAAAATTGAAAGAGCTAGAGGAGCAAGATCAAAAAAAACTCAAAAGCAAGCAGAAGACAAGAAATAACTAAGATCAGTGCAGAACTGAAGGAGATAGACACAAAAAACCCTTCAAAAAATCAATAAATCCAGGAGCTGGTTTTTTGAAAAGATCAACAAAAAAGACAGACCGCTAGCTAGACTAATAAAAAACGATAAAGGGGGGAGGATCCAAGATGGCGGATTAGACACAACTCCAGCACACAACACCCAGCGAAGAGATTCAGGAACCCAGAGATCTCCTAGCTCCAACCAAGGTACCAGCTGCATTTCAACGGTTCTGGTCCGAGGGTGAACAGAGCCAACTCGGGGCAGACCGAGGCGGGGAGGGGTGCTGCTTCACCCAGAAAATGCATCTACCAGCGAGTCGGAGGCTCCACCTCTGGCGCTCCAGTCCAGATACAGCGCTTCCCCCAAAGCCTCAGCAATACACAGAACAGGGGGATCTTTGCCAGTCAAGCACCGGGAATTACAAGTGCAGAGTTGAATAAGAGTCTGCAGACTGAGCTATCGCCCCCTCCCCCCCCGCCCAGAGAGAGAGGGAGCTGTAAGCGGGAGCAGCTGGGCGGCCCCTATCCCATGACTGGAGAGAGAGAAAGCTGAAAGGGGGAGACTGCTGGGTGCGGCTGGGCGGGTCCCTAACCTCCCCTACAAACCCCAGAGGGCTGAAGCTCTGATTCTAGTGGGTTGCATAGCCAGTGCCACAGTCTGAGAGGAACCCTGAATGACCCAGCCCAGTGGAGGAAGGGCACGACCCACCACTAGGGGGGGTGGGGACTGGGCTACATGTTTTAACAGAAAACACAAGAAGCCTATGTAGCAACGGGACAGTGTTCTCGACAACCCAGCAATGCCTACAGGTCAGCAGAAGAGGCAGGCCTAATCTCCCAGCGTAAACAAAAAAGACACAGGAAGCTTCCCTAGTAACCTGGAGGAGTCCCTAGAAACCCAGTAGTGCCCCCCACAGGCAGACAAGCGACCTCATCAAGCAACTGTCTGACACCACAGCCAGGTAAATCCACAAAGATGGGAAAAAAACAGCACAAAAAAGATGAAACCACCAAAGACCAGAACACTTCTTCTCCTTCAAGGGATCACAACTCCTCAACAACACAGGATCACAACTTGACCAAGGAGTGCGAAGAATTGACGGAAACAGGATTCAGAAGGTGGATAATAACAAACTTCTCAGAGCTAAAGGAACACGTTCTAACTCAATGCAAAGAAACCAAAAACCTTGAAAAAAGGTTAGACGAAATGCTAACTAGAATAACCAGCTTAGAGAAGAACATAAACGACTTGAGGGAGTTGAAGAACACAGCACGAGAACTACGTGAAGCAAACACAAGTTTTAATAGCCAAATCAATCAAGCAGAAGAAAGGATATCCGAGATTGAAGATCAACTCAATGAAATAAAAAGAGAAAGCAATACAAGAGAAAAAAGAGTGAAAAGAAACGAACAAAGCCTCCAAGAAATATGGGATTATGTGAAAAAACCTAATCTACGCTTGATCAGTGTACCTGAATATGACAGGGAGAATGAATCCAAGCTAAAAACACACTCCAGGATATTATCCAGGAGAACTTCCCAAGCCTAGCAAGGCAGTCCAAATTTCAAATTCAAGAAATACAGAGAACTCCACAAAGATATTCCTCAAGAAGAGCAACCTCAAGGCACATAATTGTCAGATTCACTAGGGTTGAAATGAAGGAAAAGATGCTAAGGGCGGCCAGAGAGAAAGGTCAGGTCACCCACAGAGGGAAGCCATTCAGACTCAGCAGATGTCTCAGCAGAAACTCTACAAGCCAGAAGAGCGTGGGGGCCAATATTCAACATTCTTAAAGAAAAGAACTTTCAACCCAGAATCTCATATCCAGCCAAACTAAGCTTCATAAGTGAAGGAGAAATAAAATCCTTTATGGACAAGCAATTATTGAGAGATTTTGTCACCACCAGACCTGCCCTCCAAGAGCTCCTGAAAGAAACACTAAGCATGGAAAGGAACAAGTACCAGTCACTGCAAAAGCAAACCAGTTGGCAAAGACCAAAAATGCAATGAAAAAAATGAGTCAACTAATGAGAAAGAAAACCAGCCAGAAACAAAATGGCAGGATCAAATTCACACACAATAATATTAACATTGAGTGTAAATGGCCTAAACACCCCAATCAAAAGACACAGACTGGCAAAAAAATTTTTGCAATCTACCCATCTGACAAAGGACTAATATCCAGAATCTACAAAGAACTAAAACAGATATACAAGAAAAAACAACCCCATTCAAAAGTGGGTGAAGGATATGAACAGACACTTTTCAAAAGAGGACATATATGAAGCCAACAAACATATGAAAAAGTGCTCATCATCACTGGTCATTAGAGAAATGCAAATCAAAACCACACTGAGATATCATCTCACGCCAGTTAGAATGGCGATCATTAAAAAATCGGGAGACAACAGATGCTGGAGAGGATGTGGAGAAATAGGAACACTATTACACAGTTGGTGGGAGTGTAAATTAGTTCAACCACTGTGGAAGACAGTGTGGCGATTTCTCAAGGATCTAGAAATAGAAATTCCATTTGACCCAGCAATCCCACTATTGGGTATATACCCAAAGAACTATAAATCATTCTACTATAAAGACACATGCACACGTATGTTCATGGCAGCCCTGTGTACAACAGCAAAGACCTAGAACCAACCCAAATGCCCATCAATGATAGACTAGACAAAGAAAATGTGGTACATATACACCATGGAATACTAAGCAGCCATAAAAAACAATGAGTTCGTGTCCTTTGTAGGGACTTGGATGAATCTGGAAACCATCATTCTTAGCAAACTGACCCAAGAACAGAAAGCTAAGCACCATATGTTCTCACTCATAGGTGGGTGTTGAACAATGAGAACACGTGGACTCAGGGAGAGGAGCATCACACACAGGGGACAGCTGGGGGGGGATAGAGGAGAGACAGTGAGGGATGGGGAGGGAGGGGAGGGTGGGGAGGGATAACATGGGGAGAAATGCCAGATATAGTATGCACCTAAAGTAAAATAAATAAATTATTTAAAAAAAAAAAAACAATAAAGGGGAGATCACCACCGATTCCTCGGAAATACAAACTACCATCAGAGATTACTACAAACAACTCTACGCACATAAACCAGTAAATCTGGAAGAAATTGATAAATTCCCGGACACTTGCACACTCCCAAGACTAAGCCAAGAAGAAATTGAAACCCTGAATAGACCAATAACAAGGTCTGAAGTCGAGGCAGCAATTAGTAGCCTACCAACCAAAAAAAGTCCAGGTCCAGATGGGTTCACAGCTGAATTCTACCAGACATACAAAGAGAAGCTGGTACCATTCCTGTTGAAACTATTCCAAACAATACAAAAAGAGGGAGTCCTCCCTAACTCTTTCTATGAGACCAACATCATCCTGATACTATAATCTGGCAGACACACAACTGAAAAAGGAAACTACAGGCCAATATCCATGATGAACATTGATGCAAAAATCTTCAATAAAATACTGGCAAACCAAATCCAACAGCACATCAGAAAGCATATCCACCACAATCAAGTAGGCTTCATCCCGGGGATGCAAGGCTGGTTCAACAGACACAAATCTGTAAACATAATTCACCACATAAACCGAACCAAAGACAAAAACCACATGATTATCTCAATTGATGCAGAGAAGGTCTTTGACAAAATTCAACAGCCCTTTATGCTAAAAACTCTCAATAAACTAGATATCAATGGAACATACTTCAAAACAATAAAAGCCATTTATGACAAACCCACAGCCAATATCATACTGAATGGGCAAAAATTAGAAGCATTCTATTTAAAAACTGGCACTAGACAAGGATGCCCTCTCTCACAACTCCTATTCAATATAGTATTGGAAGTTCTAGCCAGAGCAATTAGGCAAGAAAAAGAAATAAAGTGCATTCAGTTAGGAAAAGAAGAAGTCAAACTGTCCCTATTTGCAGATGACATGATTGTATATTTAGAAGACCCCAGAGTCTCAGCCCAAAACCTCCTTAAGCTGATAAGCAACTTTGGCAAAGTCTCAGGATACAAAATCAATGTGCAGAAATCACAAGCATTCCTATACACAAATAACAGACAAACAGAGAGCCAAATCATGAGTGAACTCCCATTTACAATTGCTACAAAGAGAATAAAATACCTAGGAATACAACTAACAAAGGAGGTAAAAGATCTCTTCAAGGAGAACTACAAACCACTGATCAAGGAAATAAGAGAGGACACAAACAGATGGAAAAACATTCCATGCTCATGGTTAGGAAGAATCAATATTGTGAAAATGGCCATTATCCCCAAAGTAATTTATAGATTCAATGCTATCCCCCATTAAGCTACCATTGACCTTCTTCACAGAACTGGAAAAAAACACTTTAAACTTCATATGGAACCAAAAGAGAGCCCACATAGCCAAGACAATCCTAAGCAAAAAGAACAAAGCTGGAGGTATCACACTACCTGACTTCAAACTATACTACAAGCCTACAGTAAACAAAACAGCGTGGTACTGGTACCAAAACAGAGATGTAGACCAATGGAACAGAACAGAGGCCTCGGAAGCAACGCCACACATCTACAACCATCTGATCTTTGACAAACCAGACAAAAACAAGCAATGGGGAAAGGATTCCCTGTTTAATAAATGGTGTTGGGAAAACTGGCTAGCCATATGCAGGAAGCTAAAACTGGACCCCTTCCTTACACCTTATACAAAAATTAACTCCAGATGTATTAAAGATTTAAACATAAGAACTAACACCTAAATGCCCTAGAAGAAAACCTAGGCAAAACCATTCAGGACATAGGCACAGTCAAGGACTTCATGACTGAAACACCAAAAGCAATGGCAACAAAAGCCAAAATAGAAAAATGGGACCTAATTAAACTTAAGAGCTTCCGCACAGCAAAAGAAACAATCATTAGAGTAAACCGGCAACCAACAGAATGGGAAAAAATTTTTGCCATCTACCCAGCAGACAAAGGGCTAATATCCAGAATCTACAAAGAACAAAAGCAGATATACAAGAAAAAAACAAACAAAGCCATTCAAAAGTGGGCGAAGGATATGAACAGACACTTTACAAAAGAAGACATACATGAGGCCAACAAACATATGAAAATATGCTCATCATCACTGGTCATCAGAGAAATGTAAATCAAAACTACATTGAGATACCATCTCACGCCAGTTAGAAAGGCGATCATTAAAAAATCTGGAGACAATAAATGCTGGAGAGGATATGGAGAAAAAGAAACACTTTTACACTGTTGGTGGGAATATAAATTAGTTCAACCATTGTGGAAGACAGTGTGGTGATTCCTCAAGGACCTGGAAATAGAAATTCCATTTGACCCAGCAATCCCATTACTGGGTATATACCCAAAGGATTATAAATCGTTCCATCATAAAGACACACGCACACGTATGTTCATTGCGGCGCTGTTTACGATAGCAAAGACCTGGAACCAATCCAAATGCCCATGGATGATAGACTGGACAGAGAAAATGTGGCACATATACACCATGGAATACTATGCAGCCATAGAAAATGATGAGTTCGTGTCCTTTGTGGAGACACAGATGAACCTAGAAACCATCATTCTCAGCAAACTGACACAAGAACAGAGAACCAAACACCGCATGTTTTCACTCATAGATGGGTGATGAACAATGAGAACACTTGGGCGCAGGGAAGGGAACAACACTCATAGGGCTAGGTGGGGAGGGTGGAGGGCGGGACAGCAGGGGATGGCAGAGAAGATGGGGAAGGGATAACACCAGGAGAAATGCCTGATGTAGGCGACAGTGGTGGGCGGAGGGGCGGGGTTGGGGATGGAGACAGCAAACCACCATGGCATGTATGTACCTATGCAACAATCCTGCAGGATGCAGGATGCAGGATGTGCACATGTACCCCAGAGCCCAAATACAATTGAAAAAAAAAAAAGAAATTCAGAGGCAAGTTTTTAGACAGTTTCACTTTTCTTAGATTCATCCCACCAAAAAATATTTATCAAGCACCTTCTACGTGCTAGGCATCTGAAGGGGAACAAAAATAAGTGACATGGGTATTAAAATCTAGACCACTGTTTCTCAACGTTAGAATTTATTAAAATCAGGGAAACTGTTAAAAATACCTCACCTCCAGAGATGGGTCATTGCAGCTGGTGTGGAACCTACATCACACACTTTTTAACAAGCATCCCAGGTGATTCTGAAGTTGGTAGCCCACAGACCACTTTGAGAAACATTGATGTTACAAACAAAAATAATTGGCTGGGCGTGGTGGCTCACACCTGTAATTCCAGCACTTCGGGAGGCCAAGGCGGGCAGATCATGAGGTCAAGACATTGAGACCATCCTGGCCAACATGACGAAACCCCGTCTCTACTAAAAATATAAAAATTAGCTGAGCGTGGTGGTGTGCACCTGTAGTCCCAGCTACTCGGGAGGCTGAGGCAGGAGAATCACTTGAACCCAGGAGGTGGAGGTTGCAGTGAGCCGAGATCATACCACTGCTCTCCAGCCTGGTGACAGAGTGAGACTCCGTCTCAAGAAAAAAAAGATTAAAAATTTATGCAACAGACACAAAATCATGTGCAGGGGAAGAAAACTAATTGTTTCTTCAATCCTAATAGGTTTTTTTTTTAATGGAGTCTTGCTCTGTTGCCCAGGCTGGAGTACAGTGGCATGATCTCAGCTCACTGCAAACTCTGCCTCCCAGGTTCAACTGATTCTCCTGCCTCAGCCTCCCGAGTAGCTGGGATTACAGGCACCCACCACCATGCCTGGCTAATTTTTGTATTTTTAGTAGACACAGGGTTTCACCATGTTGGCCAGGCTGGTCTCAAACTCCTGACCTCCTGCCTCGGGCTCCCAAAGTGCTGGGATTACAAGCGTGAGCCACCGCGCCTGGCCCCTCATAGGTTCTTAGTTGAAATAGACCCCACCAAAAAAAAAAAGATTAATAAGAGAAAAAGAAGTTTATTAACATGTACATCTCACATCTACATGAGAGACACCCAGGAAAGGAGTATTCTCAAAGAAGTAGCTTTGAATTCCAGCTTGTACACCATCTTCAACAAAGAATAATGATTTTTAGAGAAGTGACAGGACAAGGGAAAAAGACAGTGGGTCTCTAGCAGGGCTTCTTGGTGGGGGAAGCAAGTAACTGGCAGATAAAGGCAAGGTGGTAAAGCATGTTCGGGTAGATTTCCTCTGGCTCCAACTCCTGGCAGATAATAGTCTAAAACTGTCTTCAATGGTTAACCTCTGCTCTCCGTGGTAAGAGAAAGGGGCAGGATGCCTTTTATCTTTATCAATCTCTGTCCTACATTTAAGCAAACGGAGAGCAGAGAGCTTTCCTGCATCTGTTCCTTCTTAACTGTCTTCAGCTCAACAATCTTCTTTCTTTTGGAGTGGCATTTTCTGGACTCCCACACAGGTCTGGAAGCAATCGTCAATTTTCCTAGAAGGTAGATTTATTCATTAAAAAGAGACAAGGAAGTACTGCTTAGGAGGTCAGTTTTATGCAGCTGCAGGACTTCAGGAAAAGAACAGTTCCTTGCTGCCTGATTTTAGGCAATCAATTCTTCTTACCTGGCTGATCAGAACACCGCAGCCTTTAGAAAAATAGGACTCAAAAAATATTTTTCTTTGAGTTTTTTGACCAATCTTAAAAAAAAAAAAAAAAAAAAAAAAAGTCCTGCAGGATATTTTCACTTAGGAACCACTAATAAATGTATTTTTTTGACTGTTACCACAAGAATGCATGTCAGGTTCAAATATGTTTCTTAAATTGTACCCGAGTGAGCCTGATACGTCTTTTTTGTATTCCTATATTCTTTCTTCCTCTTAATACATTTTTCTTCCTTTTTCCTGGCTCCAAACCCCTTTGTTTTCTCCCTTTCCTAACTGATGATTTTTTTTCAATTCTTCAGCCACGGGGTGCCCAGTAAGATGGCCTTCAATCCCCGCTTTTACTGCCAACATATTACCTTAATCCCTCTCAATGCCAATGAAAAGGTTTTGTCCATTCCTGCTTAAAGAAATAGATGGAGGAAAATGAGATCTTTCTACCCAGAAAGACGAGCACCTGGAAATTACTAATTAAGTAACCAGAAATTCTGTCAATAATGACTCCCCTCCCCTTGCCTGCCAAAGTGACTCCAATAATCACTCGAGTGGGCTTTACTTAAGAGCTGGTTTCAACTTCCCATCTAAATTGCAAGGAGGCCAGGCGCGGTGGCCCACACCTGTAATCCCAGCACTTTGGGAGGCCGAGGCAGGCAGATCACCTGAGGTCAGGAGTTCCAGACCAGCCTGGCCAACATAGAGAAATCCTGTCTCTACTAAAAACTCAATAATTAGCCAGGGGGTGGTGGCACGTGCCTGTAATCCCAGCTACTCGAGGAGGCTGAGGCAGGAGAATCGCTTGAACCCGGGAGGCAGAGGTTGCAGTGAGCCGAGATTGCACCTCTGCACTCCAGCCTGGGCGACACAGTGAAACTCCGTCTCAAGAAATAAATACATTGCAAGGAAAGGCAAACACATCTCACTGTGAATGTGGCTTGTCTGTTTGCTGTATAAACAGCCCTATTGCCCTCTAGTGTGAAGCATCAGGTCCTGCTAAGTAAGAGTGCTGGGTGGAAAGGCCTCTTTGGGAAACATGGCTCTGCATTTTTTTCTTTTTTTTTGAGACGGAATCTGGCTCTGTTGCCCAGACTGGAGTGCAGTGGTGTGATCTCGGCTCACTGCAACCTCCACCTCCCGGGTTCAAACAATTCGCCTGCCTCAGCCTCCAGAGTAGCTGAGATTACAGGCACAGGCCACCACACCCAGCTAATTTTTGTATTTTTAGTAGAGACGAGGTTTCACCATGTTGGCCACACTGGTCTCAAACTCCTAACCTCAGGTGATCAGCCCATCTCAGCCTCCCAAAGTGCTGGGATTACAGGTGTGAGCCACCGCCCCTGGCCAGGAAACAGGGCTTTGCTTTAGCAAATATTGTCACCGATCTATGCTGCAATCAGAGCTTCAGGCCCATTCTTACCTGAGGAAGCAAGGTTTTCCTGTGTATGGAATAGAAAATGTCTTTCACATTTTAGCGATGCTATTTTGAAAAAGATTTTTTTTAAATCAGGCCCAATGTAATGGACAAGAAGCAGAACATAAACAGGATCTAGAATAGATACAGAACTAACTCCCATCCCCCAGAGTACTAGCACTAGTAAAATGAGATATAATGTTTCAGGCTTGACAGGGTCTCTGTTACAAACCATTCTGACATTCCTGGGCACAGAGCTAGTCTAAACATTCATTGAGTTCTTCAGTTCTATTTTGGTTCCTATATCAGCAGAGTTGAAGAGGAAAACAATGGCAGGGCATATGGGCCTGCTTTCAGATAAAGAGTAACAGAAAACTCCACTCAAAGGTCTTTCCAAAAAGGAAATAGACTTATTCATAAAAAGAATATCAGAGAAAAAGCAGAATTTAGGATGCCCTCAATGATGTTAGCAACAGCTCAGGTTTTCAAATCCCAGCTCCACAATCTACACTGATATCTTCATCTTGAAGTTGGCTCTCCTCCTAGGTGTAAAGTGGCTGCCAATAACAACTGGACTTTCTCTCTAAGGAGGGAGGAAGGACTTTCTTGGAAATCACAAGCAAATCTCTCCTCGAGGCTCTGCAGCCAGAACTTGGTCACATTTCAATTTCTAAACCAATTCCTGGCAAAAGGGAACATATTATCCTTAAATTATTTTAGCCCAGGATAAGCTTTCCCTCTGATGCTTGGCTGCTTAAGGGAGGGTGGAGGCTTGGACAAAGTCAGAGCTCTGTTTGAAGAAAAAGGAAAAGTGCTGAGTGGGCCACCAACAGTATCCCCTATCTGGAGGGAGAATCTTTGCTGAGTAGGAGCTTGAAATGGCTAAGTTAAAAACAGGAGTATGGGCCCGGTGCGGTGGCTCACGCCTGTAATCCCAGCACTTTGGGAGGCCGAGGCGGGTGGAGTTGGAGACCATACTGACCAACATAGTGAAACCCCGTTTTTACTAAAATACAAAAAACTAGCTGGCCGTGATAGCGCGCGCTTGTAGTCCCAGCTACTCAGGAGGCTGAGGCAGGGGAATTGCTTGAACCCAGGAGGCAGAGGTTATGGTGAGGCAAGATCATGCCAGTCCACTCCAGCCTGGGCCACAGAGCAAGACTCCATCTTAAAAAAAAAAAAAAAAATGAAACATCTGAGGACCCTTCCAACTAGCAGATTCCAAGAAGATGCAATAACGCCTGATCCCAAATCCATTCGTTCTCATCAATCTGAGCTGAAGCCCTGTGTAATATCAGGACACTGTGCAGGTTCTTCAAGAGGTATAAAGATAAATAAAAATGGTTCTGTCTGGACTTTACTGCACAGTGAGAGTCATATGAGGTATCTGTAAATAACAATAAAAAGGTAGAATCACTTTGTGGGAAGTTAGATCCACAAATAAGACTTCTGTGATGGTTAATACTGAGTGTCAACTTGCTCATATTGAAAGATGCAAAGTATTGATCCTGGGTGTGTCTGTGAGGGTGTTGCCAAAGGAGATGAACATTTGAGTCAGTGGGCTGGGAAAGGCAGACCCACCCTTCATCTGGTGGGCACCATCTAAATCAGCTGCCAGCACAGCTAGAATATAAAATAAAGCAGGCAGAAAAACGTGAAAAGACTAGACTGGCCTAGCCTCCCAGCCTACATCTTTCTCCTGTGCTGGACCCTTCCTGCCCTTGAATATCAGACTCCAAGTTCTTCAGTTTTAGGACTCAAACTGGCTCTCCTTGCTCCTCAGCCTGCAGACAACCTATTGTGGGACCTTGTGATTTTTTTAATACATATATATGTGTGTGTATATATATATATGTATTACATATATGTATTATACATATATGCAATATATAATATATAATATGTAATATATATCATACAATAGGATATATATGTATATACATATACATGTTATATAATATATATAATATTATATATCCTATTAGTTCTGTCCCCCTAGGGAACCCTGACTAATAAACTTCCAAGAAGGGAGATCACTTCTGAGCAAATTATGAGGAATGGCAGCAAGAAAAATGTGGCTTCTGAGCCGAGCCTTGAGAGAGATCAAATTTTACATACTATGGGGAGCAAGTATTCCTCAGTAAACAGACAGCATAGGGCGGGGCTAGTTTAAAAACAAGATGAAGGAATTATCTTCCGTGCAAATTGCTTCCCCACCAAAAGGACAAAGTGTCTGGCTCACCATCCTAGTGACTTGACTGGATGTTCTCCTTCCACTTCTCCACAATCCACCCTCATTTTTCTCCACCCTGTTCTGTGTCCCTAGAGGCTGGCCTTATGGACTGTATCAACTAGGCCACCTTGTTGCTGGTGTGAGTTGGGTTCAGCTAAGATGCACAGGCAGGAGATGACAGAGTGAGAGAAAAGAGAGTTGGAGGTAAGATTCCTCCAGCCTCCTCCTTGCCAGACTACAGGTGGGCAGAAGCCATGTTCCTCTAGCAAAAGCCATGGCTTTCCCCTCATCAGCCCTTCCCTATAACTAGTGACATGGGAGTTGGGCAGGAAAGTGCTGGGTAGAGAAGGGCCGGGTCCCCTGGTGAGGGCTTCACCCTCAAGCCTGTGCCGCGGACCTAAGTGACAACAGACACTCCTGTTTTCATGCCCTAATGTTGCATTTTCCAAGACTGCTCTGGCCCACCAAGCCCCCAATCCTGTGCCCATATAAACCCAAGACCTTAGTGCATACACACACAAGCAGCTGAATGTCAAGACCAGCAGACGAGCGACAGGAGAACGATGCAGCAGAGAAAAAAGAGGGACATCAGGATGCTGAGGGAAGGTCGGCCAGGGGTGGTTGGAGAAGGGTTGGCTGCTGGGCAGCCCAATTCCAGGGAAGATTATTTTCCCCACCCCTCCACCTTCTGACTCCCCCATCCATCTCACTGAGCACCACCTCCACCACTCAGTAAAACCTTGCACTCATCTTTCCAGCCCACATGTGATCCAATTCTTCTGGGACACTGGGCCAAAGCTCAGGATACAGAGACTGTCACATGGCCCTCCGCCCTTGCAATAAGGCAGAGGGTCCATTGATTAGCTGATTAGCTGACTAGTACACAAGCCATCTGCAGATGGCAAATCTGAAAGAGCTTGATTACATGTGCCCACCTGGGCTTCAGGAGTTGCAGACACCCACCCCTAGATACTGCCACAGGGCCGAGAGCCCAAACTTTTATCTGGGCCTTTGCACCAGCCAGTTTTCATGCTCTCCCTAAGATTTGAGCTGCAGGGCAACCAAGCAGGTGAGCCACACCCATTTGCATGTCCTGCCAGGAGAATCAGGGAACCCTCCCTATTTCACCAGCTTTCAGTGCCTGTTCCCTCCCTGTCCACCACGTTGGGATAGCAGCCTTGCAGCATTGCCAGCCCTGGGGGCTCCATCGTGATGCCTGGTTTCCTTGCATGATCAATGCCTCTACAGAAAAGGCCCTTGACTAAATTCTCCCCCAGTCAGCCCTTCTGAATATTCCACCTGCTTCCTGCCTGGACCATGACTGCCAGAGACCTTTGTAGTCAACTGAAGTTAGCCAGTGATTTTTTTTTTTAATTTCCATTGCTGTTTTCTTATTTCTTGGTTCTAAGTATCTTATTTCCTCATCTTCTAAGCATGGCATTAATAATAAACTTCCCAACACATCTATAAGTTGTAACTCTTTCATCTCTACCTTGAAGAGCTAGATATTTCTTTCACAACATTGGAACTATACAAATGACAAAAGAAAAAGCAGATAAATTGGACTTTATCAAAATTAAAATCTTCGTGCTACAAAATGTATCATCGAGAAAGTGAAAAGCAATCTGCAGAATGGGGAGAAAATACTTGCAAATCACATCTGCTAAGGGACTTATATCCAGAATATAGAATTCTTACAACTCAATAATAATCCAGCGTTTTTAATGGGCAAAGGAAATGAATAGATACGTCTCCAGAAAAGATTACAAAGAGTCAATGTGTACATGAAGAGATATGCAACAGCATTAGCTACTTGAGATATGCAAATCAAAGACAGAATTAAAACCACTTCATCCCCAGTAGGATGGCTATAACTAAAAAGGCAAGTAATAAATAACAAGTGTTGGCTGGTGAGAATGTGGAGAAATTGACACCCTCATGCTTTGCCAGAGGGAATATAGGATGGTACCAGCCACTTTGACACTTCCTCAAAATAGTAAACATAGGGTACTAGATCTTTTCTCTTTTAGTTTTAGTTGGCACGTAATATTTATGTGATACAGAATGATATTTCCATATATGCATACAATGTATAATGATCAAATCAGGATAATCGGCATATCATCGCCTAAAATAGTTATCATTTCTTTGTGTCGTAAATATTCCAAATCCTCTGTTCTAGTTTTCTAGAATACACTATAAATTACAGTTAACCATCTTTACCCGACTATGCTGCAAAATACCAGAACTCATTTCTCCTATCTAGCTGTCATTTTGTATGCATTTACCAGCTCTCCCCGTAATCTCCTCCTCACCACTCTTCCCAGACCCTAAGACCCTCTCTTCTACTCTCTTATTTCCAGGCACTCAAATTTTCTTTTTTAGCTTCCACGTATCAGGAAAACACGTGACATTTATCTTCCTGTGCCTGACTGATTTCACTTAACATAATGACCCAGCAATTCCACTTCTAGGTACATACTCAAGAGAGTGAATATATGTGTCCGCACAAAAACTCGGTACACAAATATATTCATAGCAGCATTATTCATAATACTTAAAAAACGAAACAACTCAAATGTCCACCAAATGATGAATCACTAATTCGTGGCCTACTCATATGGTGGACTATTACCATGCAATTGAAAGGAATGAGATACTGATTCATGCTACAACATAGTCGGACTTTGAAAACGTCATGCTAAGTGAAAGAATAGTCACAAAATACTACATGTGTGATTCCATTTATATGAATGTCCAGATTGGCAAATCTATAGAAATAGAACGTAGATTAGTGGTTGCCTAGGGAGACTTGGGGAATAATGGGGAGTGACTGCTAATGGGTACAGGGTTTCTTTTGGGGGATGATGAGAAAGTTCTAAAATTGACTGGTGATGGTTGCACATTTCCTTGAATATACTGAAAACCAATGTAAACCCTGAATTAGTACACTATATGTGAGTGAAAGCTCAATAAAGATAATAAAAATTAAAATAATGTGTTTTAAAATTTTGGAACCAACTAATTCTAAAAGCGAATGTTGCCAAAATTTCCAAAATATGTTTGTCTATAATCTTTAGGCCATTTCATGTCTCTGACAGCTACTTAGTAGCCTCAAAATATATGTGAGAACAAATTAGTAGCTTATCCATCACCATCTTTCCACCTTTTAACCCATGTTTGTTTGTTTTTCTTTTCTTCTTTTTTTTTTTTTTTTTTTTTTGAGAGGGAGTTTCGCTCTTGTTGCCCAGGCTGGAGTGCAATGGTTACACGTGACCACCTGTGCTTTGGGAGCTGTGATCTCACCTCACCACAACCTCCGCCTCCCGAGTTCAAGCAATTCTCATGCTTCAGCCTCCCGAGTAGCTGGAATTGCAGGCACCCACCACTCCCTGCTAATTTTGTATTTTTAGTCAAGACGGGGGGTTCTCCATGTTAGTCAGGCTGGTCTCGAACTCCCATCCTCAGGTGATCCACCCGCCTCGGCCTCCCAAAGTGCTGGGATTACAGGTGTGAGCCACTGCACCCAGCTTTGTCTGTTTTTTCCAGAAGCCAAACCCACACCAAAACACGAAGAGGGGAATGGAATTTATTGCTCCTCTATCAGCTCCCACCAAATCTGGAGCCCATGGCATTTTCTTTCTCAAGGTCCCACGATGCCCAGAGAACAGTTAGAATCAGGCCAGGCACCAGGATGGGCTTGTCCTCAGCTCCAGTCAGCACCTTATCTTCCAATTACCTAGTTCTGCTAACTCTCTCTTACAAGCCTGGGAGGAGAGTGACTAGTTCCCACCTAAACATAAGGTCTGAAGGGTGTTAGCACCTACAAGTTTAAGGAAACCCACAAGATACTCTGAAACTTCCATGAAAATGAAGACTTGGAGAGATTGTTGCATTCTTGCATGCCTGGCTATTTCATATTCTCTGAATATCCAGCATGAAACTGATCTGATCACATGCTTTTTGGCCGAAGTGGTTTATGTTAGTATAAAGAAAACACCCCTTACCAAGACGCTCTGAAAGCAGCTTCTCCATTATATTGACAACTAGTGTTATTAAGAGAACATAAGGCAACTTTAACAAAAGAAGAGCTCACTAAAGAGGATCCTGTATGGAAATTGTTCATGCAGATGCAATTTCAGAGCTGGCATTGTACTTGCAGAGGGGTTCTCTACGGGAAGCTATGACCTCAGTCTTTCACGCGGCTGGACAACCACTCAGCACATAAAGCTCCATGAAATCAGTGCCTCAAACCACAGTATCTCTGAAGGAACTCCTAACTTAAAAGCGTCCTCAGACCTAGAAATAGAAATTCCATTTGATCCAGCAATCCCATTACTGGGTATATATCCAAAAGACTATAAATCGTTTACTATAAGGACACATGCACACGAATGTTCATTGCAGCACAGTTTACAATAGCAAAGACCTGGAACCAACCCAAATGCCCATCGATGATAGACTGGACAGGAAAATGTGGCACATATACACCATGGAATATTATGCAGCCATCAAAAACGATGAGTTCGTGTCCTTTGTAGGGACATGGATGAACCTGGAAACCATCATTCTCAGCAAACTGACACAAGAACAGAAAATCAAACACCGCATGTTCTCACTCATAGGCGGGTGTTGAAAATGGGAACACATGGACACAGGGAGGGGAGTATCACACACTGGGGTCTGTCGGGGGAAAGGGGAGGGATAGTGGGGGGTGGGGAGTTGGGGAGGGATAGCATGGGGAGAAATGCCAGATATAGGTGATGGGGAGGAAGGCAGCAAATCACACTGCCATGTGTGTACCTATGCAACAATCTTCCATGTTCTTCACATGTACCCCCAAACCTAAAATGCAATAAAAAAAAAAAAAGAACCAGTAAAAATTAAAAAAATAAAAATAAATAAATAAATAAATAAATAAAAAGTATTCCATCAATAGTAAGGATTTTTAAACTGTAGCCTAAACATTTTAAATACTCTTAGTAGTAATAAAGCAATGAGATTTCTCTAAAATTATTGTTGCCTGTATCACTTTAAATCTTTGACATAAACGAAAACTTGCATGGAAAATGCTAATGTTCTAAGCAAATCAAATAGGTTGAGCATTAATAAACAGGAAGATGAAGTAGGTGAAAATGATTTTGGTGGGAACTGGTAGAGATAGTGATTTTTTAAATACTTTTTAACTTTTTTATCCATTTATTTATTTTGAGACCGGGTTATGAGACTGGCTAATGTTTGTATTTTGGGTAGAGAAGAGGTTTCGCCATGTTGCGCCAGACTGGTCTCAAACTCCCAGGCTCAAGCGATCCACCCCACGTTGGCCTCCCAAAGTGCTGGGATTACAGGCATGAACCACCAGGCCAGGCTGAGATCATGTTTTAAACTGTGCTATTGATGTTCTAGGGAAAAGGTAAATCAGCCTGTGATAACAGAAGTCCTTGTAATCCACAGGTACGTATGCTGGCAGGAAGTAAGAAAGCTCCAGAATTCTGCGGAGGCCACAAGGATTTCCAGAACTGGCAGCAGTTAAGAATTTTGCAGAATTGAAGAGTCACAACTCTGAATTTCTGTAGATTGTGAAATCTCTTCTCACAAGAAGAAAGAGAAATAGCTGGAGTTATGAAAATGACAGTTGATGAAAACTCAGTCATCTGAAGTCTGAACTTTTAACACGAGCAGACAGGCTGAGAATTCTCTTTGATCATGAGCCCAGGTTCCATGTGCACCCACAGGAATCTGTGCAGCATTTGTGCACTGGTGTGGGGCCCAGGAGAGGACCACTGAGTGACAAGGCACCAGGCTCTGAAGGAGAGGATCCCCAGGGGACCTGGATAGAGATGTTTCCCTGACCATTGTCTGCTGTGTGTTCCCAGTGATGAGACTCTAAAGTTTACACCTGAACCACACTGTCATTTAGGATATTATTTATAATATCTGGCATGCCTAAGTAAAACATGCATTCAATGAAACATGCGGTGCAACTTATCCCATTGTGTGGATTTCATTCTTCTCAGTTAATTATTTTATGGTTTTGTTTTGTTCTGTTTTGTTTTTTCAGGCAGAGTTTCACTCTTGTCATCCAGGCTGGAATGCAATGGTGCAATCTCTGCTGTCTGCAACCTCCACCTCCTGGGTCCAAGCAATTCTCCTGCCTCAGCCTCCCAAGTAGCTGGGATTTCAGGCACCCCCCACCACGCCCAGTTAATTTTTGTATTTTTAGTGGAGACGGCGTTTCACCGTGTTGGCCAGGCTAGTCTCAAATTCCTGTCCTCTGGTGATTTGCCCGCCTCAGCCTCCCAAAGCACTGGGATTACAGGCGTGAGCCACCGTACCTGGCCTTTTATGTTTTTTTAATGTCCCAGTTTAAACCAATGAAAATCATGTTGGGCAAAGAAGCATGCCTGACAGGATGATCAGTATTTACAACGAAGCTTGAGCACATTAGGAAAGTACTTGCTGCTCGATTTTGCTGTGAACCTGGAAAGCTGCTCTCAGAAAGAAAGTCTGCTTTAAAAGGAGGGGTCTAGAACTGGGCTTTGTAAGATAGGTACAATTTGCAAAGCCTGAAGGAAGGAGAGAAGATTATTTAACAAATAAGGCAAGGTGGACCCTAATCTCTTCAAACCCAGAGAGAGAGGCCCTGATGAGACCAGAAAGGCTGGCACGGGGAGAGGCAGAGGTGAAAGTTAAAAGAGCCGAGATCATGCTACCACACTCCAGCCTGGGTGACAGAGTGACATCCTGACATCCATCTCAAATAATAATAAGTAAATACATAGAATTATCACATGACCTAGCAGTTCCACTTGTAGATATATACTCAAAACAATCGAAAGCAGGAATTCAAACAAATACTTGTACATACACGTTCACAGCAGCATTATTCACTACAGCCAGATGGTGGACACAACCCAAATGTCCATCAACTGCTGAATGATGAACAAAATGTGGCATATCCATGTGATGGAATATTATTTGGTCATGAAAAGGAATGAATTAGTGTACATGCTCCAGTGCACATGAAACTCGAAAACACTATGCTAAGTGAAAGAAGCCTGTCACAAAAGATCACACATTGCATGATTCCAGTTATATAAAATACACAGAGTAAGTAAATTCAGATGGGTGGTTGCCAGGGCTGAAGGGAGGAAGGAATGGGGAGCTACTGCTTAATGGGAACAGAGTTTCCTTTTGGGCTGATGAAAATGTTTGGGACTAGACAGAGGTGGTGGCTGCACAACACTGTGAATGTGCCAAATGCCACTGAATTGTTCACTTACAAATGGTTAATTCTGTGTTACATGACTGTCACCTCAGTAAAAAATAAATTCGTTTTTTGTTTTGTTTAGACAGATTCTCACTCTGTCACCCAGGCTGGAGTGCAGTGGCATGATCTCAGCTCACTGCAATCTCCCCCCTCCTGGGTTCAAGTGATTCTCCTGCCTCAGCCTCCTGAGTAGCTGAGATTACAGGTGCGAACCACCACACCCAGATATTTTTTGTATTTTTAGTAGAGATGGGATTTCATCATGTTGGCCAGGCTGGTCTAGAACTCCTGACCTCAGGTGATCCGCCGCCTCAGTCTTCCAAAATGCTGGGATTACAGGTGTGAACCACCGTGCCTGGCCTAATAAATTCGTTTTTAAAAAGTAATGGCTGGGCATGTTAGCTTGCACCTGTAATCCTAGCTACTCAGGAGGCTGAGACAGGAGGATCACTTGAGCCCAGGAGTTTGAGTCCAGCCTCTGCAACATAGTGAAACTCTCTTCCATTAAAAAAAAAAAAAATCAATATTTTTAAAAAGTAAATGAAAGGGGGCCAGGCATGGTAGCTCATGCCTGTAATCCCAGCACTTTGGGAGGCTGAGGTGGGCGGATCATGAGGTCAAGAGATCGAGACCATCCTGGCCAACATGATGAAACCCCATCTCTACTAAAAATACAAAAATTAGCTGGGCGTGGTGGCGTGCACCTGTAGTCCCAGCTACTCAGGAGGCTGAGGTAGGAGAATTGTTTGAACCCAGGAGGCGGAGTTTGCAGTGAGCCGAGATTGCGCCACTGCACTCTCCAGCCTAGTGCCTGGCGACAGAGCGAGACTCTGTCTGGAAAAAAAAAAGTAAATGAAAGTGGAAGGAATGAGGAAGTAGGAAGAAAGGGCACAGATCACCCTTGCAACAGCAATCTGCATGTCAGCAGGTACAGGGTAGGAGCCCGAAAAACTAGTTGGCCATACATCAGTCCAGGGTACTCTTTAATAGAGTTCACTGAAAATAGAGCATAATGAGATTAAACCAAAGGTCAAGGTAATGTTCCTGAAGCTTACCCATAATCCCATCACACTAAGAACTACTGGATCTTCATTTTCATTTCAATGATGTGTTTTTTTGTTTGGTTTTTGTTTTTCTTTTCCTTTTTTTTTTTTTTTTTTTTGAGACATCATTTTACTCTTGTCGCCTAGGCTGGCGTGCACCGGCGTGATCTCGCCTCACTGCAACCTCTGCCTCCCAGGTTCAAGTGATTCATGATTCTCCAGCCTCAGCCTCCCAGGTAGCTGCAATTACAGGTGCATGCCACCACGCCCAGCTAATTTTTGTATTTAGCAAAGATGGGGTTTCACAGTGTTGGCCAGGCTAGTCTTGAACTCCTGACCTCAGGTAGTCCAGCCGCCTCAGCCTCCCAAAGTGCTGGGATTACAGGTGTGAGCCACTGCGCCAGGCCCAATGTGGTTTTGATGATGCATTTCTTGGAAAACACTGACTTAAACAGACCCTTTCCCCTGCCCCTCCCTCTACTCATAAAAGCACCTTGATTTGACAGAATGAACTCCTCTTTTAGTTTCTTCTGGTTGAACTGGGCACATGACCAGCTTGAAAAGAGAATCGCTTCACTACAGCTGGGACTGTCAGGGGCCTGCCCCCTTGAGACACTGCTGTTAGCCAGATGAGAGAGCACATGTGGAAGGACGTCCTGGTAGGAGTGATGACCTGCATTGTCCCCTCCTGGCCCGCACTGTCCATTCCTGAGCCACACCATTCCTTCCTGGCTTGCATTGTCCCAACCAGGACCCAGATTCACCAAGTCAGGCTGCCTATTCGCCTCTACCTGTGCCTTTTCCCACTGTGTCCTCTTCCTCACGTGGTTGGTGCTCTTCTTTCTAATTCGGCCCCTTTGAACTGACCTGTGGGGGCACTCCATTGACTTGGGCTTGGGGCACTTTGCCGTCAATACCCTTCTCAGAAGCCAAGGTCCATCCCATACCTGGCTTTTGATCCCAGATAACTTAGGTGTCACATAGGTTTCTTCAGCGTCACCCAGAAATCATTTGGAAACTGTCATACTGAGTGTACAGGAGGGGGACATCCTGCCAGTTTCAGATGCAGTTTGGCCACTTCTTTACTCTGTGATAATATTGTATTCGTAGGCAAGGGTTGCCTGGCAAGGTACCACAGACCGCGGTTGGGGGAGGGGCTTAACCAACAGACGCACATATCCTCACAGTTCCGAAAGATAGAAATCAGAGACCAAGGCATGGGCAGAGCCTTTGGGGCCCTTTAGCTTGTAGAGAGCCGTTCTCCCTGCATCCTCACATGGACATCCCTCTGTGCGTGTCTGTGTCCTAATCTCTTCTTCGTATGAAGAGACCAGTCACACTGGATTAGGGTCTACTCCTATGACCTCGTGTTAACTTAATTACCTTTTTAAAGGCCCTATCCTCAAATACAGTTGCATTTTGAGGTACTAGGGGTCAGGACTTCAGTATATGAATTTTGGGGAGACAATTCAGCTGATAATAATTGTATTTGTCTGTTTTCACACCGCTCTAAAGAAATCCCCGAGACTGGGTAATTTATAAAAGAAAGAGGTTTAATTATCTGGGCATGGTGGCTCACTGCCGTAATCCCAACACTTTGGGAAGCTGAGGTGGGCAGATCACTGGAGGTCAGGAGTTCAAAACCAGCCTGGCCAACGTGGTGAAACCTGGTCTCTACTAAAAATACAAAATTTAGCTGGGCATGGTAGTGGGCATCTGTAATCTCAGCTACTCGGGAGACTGAGGCAGGGAAAATTGCTTGAACCCCGAAGGCGGAGGTTTCAGTGAGCCAAGATTATGCCATTGCACTCCAGCTGGGGCAACAGAGTGAGACTCTGTCTCAAGAAAAAAAAGAGGTTTAATTGACTCTCAGTTCTGCATGACTGGGAGGCCTCAGGAAACTTACAATCAAGGCAGAAGGGGAAGCAGGCACCTTCTTCACAAAGCCACAGGCAGGAGACAGCCTGCAAGAATGAGGTAGTGCCACGCTTTAAAACTGTCAGCTCTCGGGAGAACTCACTATCACGAGAACAGCATGGGGGACCGCCCCCATGATCCAATCACCTCCCTCCCCTTGACACATGGGAATTACAGGTCCCTCCCTCAACATGTGGGGATTACAATTAGAGGTGAGATTTGGGTGGGGACACAGAGCCAAACCAAATCAACAGTGATAACATTATGTAATAATAACAACAACAACAACTTTCAGAGATAGCTGTGTTGCGGGCACTGTCCTAAGTTCTTAAATGTATTATTTCATTAATCTTCTCGGACAACAGTCCTAAAAGAGAGGTCCTGTTTTACAGACCATCTAAAACAGAGCTTAGGGCCACACACAGCTAGAATGTGGGACTTGAACCCCGGCAAGCTCAAGGCTCTTGGTCAATCCATGAAAGCAGAGAAAGGAAAAAGAAGGGAGGAGGGAGGAGAAAGGGAAGGATACCAGGGACCAGAGCAGAGAAAGGCTGGGTTTCCTGCTGCTACAGTGGATGGGGCCCAAACAACCAACTAGAATTCTTTAATTCTAACCATACTCACCAACTCTAAATTAGTAAACTACTATTTATGCATGCCCTTTTGTCCTAGAAAATGGGGTCAAACTGGTTTTTGTTGTTTTGCTTTTGAGATGGACTCTCACTCTGCCATGCAGGCTGGAGTGCAATGGTGCGATCTCAGTTCACCGCAACCTCCACCTCCCAGGCTCAAGCGATTCTCCTGCTTCAGTCTCCAGGGTAGCTGGGATTACAGGCACGCACCAGCACACCCAGCTAAGTTTTGTATTTTTAGTAGAGACAGGGTTTCACCATATTGACCTGTCTGGTCTCAAACTCCTGACTTCAGATGATCTGCCCACCTCAGCCTCCCAAAGTGCTGGGATTACAGGTGTGAGCCACAACACCTGTCCTACTACAAACTGTTTTATAACTAGCTTTTCACTTAAGAAGGTGTCAGTTTACTTCTATGCCTTTCCTTTGAAACATATTATTTAGTGACTGCATCATATTCTGCTGTATGGGTGCACCATTATTTATTTAACCAATCCACATTCATTGGACATTTGTGTTCTTTCCAACTCTGTTATCCATTCTCACATTGCTAATAAAGACATACCCAAGACTGAGTAATTTGTAAAGGAAAGAGGTTTAATTGACTCACAGTTCAGCATGGCTGGGGAGGCCTCAGGAAACTTACAATCATGATGGGAGGGGGAAGCAAACACATCCTTCTTCACATGGTGGCAGGAAGAAGTGCCGAGCAAAAGGAGGAAAGCCCCTTATAAAACCATCAGATCTCCTAAGAACTCACTCACTACCACAAGAACAGGATGGGGGAAACCACCCTCATGATTCAGTTATCCCCACCTGGTCCCTCCCACAACACGTGGGGATTATGGGAACTGTAATTCAAGATGAGATTTTGGTGGGGACACAGCCAAAGCATATCACCAAAGAACATCATTGTATTTCAGATCTTTAAAGTATCTACAATGCTGCTTTCCTTTCAGTAAGTTCCTAGATGTAGACTTTTGGGATCTCTGAGAATGCAGATGTCTAAGGTTTTTGCTATTGTTGAAACCCCTATCTACAGTGGATATGATGGACAAAAGATTTTTAGGATGGAAGAAATTTGCGTATTTAATCTCTCAAGCCAATAAGGTGAAGAGGCAGAGATGAAAGATACAGGAGGAGGCTGGGCACAATGGCTCACACCTGTAATCCCAGCACTTTGGGAGGCCAAGGCGGGCAGATCACTTGAGCTCAGGAGTTTGAGATCAGTCTGGGCAAGATGGTGAAACCCTCTCTAGTAAAAATGCAAAAATTAGCTGGGAGTGGGGGAGGGAGCCTGTAGCCCAGCTACTCTGGAAGCTGAGGTGGAGGATCTCTTGAGCCCAGAAGATCAAGGCTGCAGTAAACTAAGATTACACCACTGCACTCCAGCCTCAGCACTGGGAGTGAGACCCTGTCAAAAGAAAGAGCAAGAGAAAGAAAGGAAGGAAAGAAGGATGGAAGGAAGGAAAGAAGGAAGGAAGGGAAAGAAAGAAAGAGAGAGAAAGAAAGAAGGAAAAAGAAAGAAAGAAAGAAAAGAGAAAGAAAGAGAGGAAGGAAGGAAGGCAGGCAGGCAGGAGGGAGGGAAGGAGGGAGGGAGAAAGGAAGAAAGGAAAGAAGGGAAGGAAGGAAGGGAAGGAAGAAAGGGAAAAAGAAAGAACTCATCCCTTCTGGGGCCCCTGGATGTCTGTAAAGTCTACTTCTGTAACATGAATTTGATAATACCTGTCTATTCCATCTCCTAAAGCCTCAGAAAACATATGCACCTGTCTTCCTGAAGCTTTTCCTGCACCCCAGAATCCTGGAAACCTACATTCTGCAATATAAGAACCAGCTCCTATTCTATCCCCTGAACCTGGTGAAAGCTTCTGTTTCTCAGAATCTGCCATTAATGATTTCCCTGAGTCCTACATTTCACGATTCTCCAGTTCCGTTGATATTTCAATCTAGCAAGAGGTTTGGACAAATAGGACATACTTTTGGCTAAGTATCTGTTGATGGTGCTATAGAAGTTTGTTCTACCATTCTCAAAGTTTTTCTGTAGGTTTGAAATTTTTCAAAATAAAAACTTAGTAAATGAGTAATCCAAGACTCTGCCCATATTCTTTTTCAAACCAAATCAGCTTGGGGCACTATTTCCCCAGATGAAGATTCTTGGCATCTCTCAAGGAGAGGGAGACATCCCTTGGAGCCATCAGTGGCACCCAAGAACAAAATCAAACTCACTAAGCCCTAGGATCTCCCTTAGAGAAACAGAAACTGGGCATGCCAGGGGAGAGAAGTTTCCTTGGTGGATGGGCTGTGATCAGCATCCGCCCCTTCCAGCTGCCCCTTTGACTCAAGCACAAGCACTCCACCTTTTTGCTGTTTCCCATGAAACCCCACTGCCACAATAGTTGGCCTCTGCTCTAGTAAGACATGTCAGTAGAGGCTTCCTGGCTGGGATGACTAAGAGTCTATGTAGTGTTCAGCTGGGCGCTGCCCAGTCTCCTTGTCTGGTTCTCACCTCTGCTGTGTGGTCGAGTCTGCTAGCTGTTCACTCACCTTCCTGCTAACTTAACTGCTTTGCCTCATCTGGCCTCGCCCTTTAGTTCCTGGAAAGTCCCTGGCTCCTGACTGTTGTTATCTGAACTTCGACCTGCTGCGTCTCTTGATTAACCTTCAGATTTCTGCCTGCCTGATTTCAACCACTTCCTTGAATTATGTACATATTCCTGATATTAAAGCACTGACCACAACATTCACCCACTTCTTTCGGTCTGACCAACCCTCAGCACCTCCTTGAGTTATGTCCACCCAGCCTCTCTTCAGTCTGTTAAATGTGGCATTCATAAATTGTCCAGCCCTGCAGAGCTCACTTAAGCTATCATGTATGCTTGTAACAGCATTTGAACAAACTCGACATTCACAGATTTGGTTCTGAAACACTCTCCCTGACCTTTACCTCACACCTGGTTCTACGTACATCTTTTGTGGCTACTTCATGTGCTGTGATACCTGGTATTTTTATCCTCCTCCTGTTGTTCAGACTTTCCAGCCCCACCTCCTAGGAGGAAGAGGGGGTAGAAGTTACATTGGTCACTAGAGGCCAATGACTTAATCAATCATGCCTATGTAATGAAATTTCTATAAAATCCCAAAAGGAGAGAAAGTAAAATAATTTTTTTAAAAAGAATTTTAAAATTAAAAAAAAAAAGATAGGGTTGATTGAGCTTCCAAATGGCCAAACACATGGAGGTTCCTGGGTAACTGCCCAATGGGTTCACCTTGTCCACTGCCTAGACATCACCAATTTCTCAAGACAGGGGAATTGCAATAGAGAAAGAATAATTCACACAGAACCAGCTGTGTGGGAGACCAGAGTTTTATTATTACTCAAATCAGTTTCCCCGAGCATTTGGGGATCAGAGGTTTTAAGGAAAACTTAGTGGGTGGGGAAAGTCAGTGAGCCAAGAGTGCTGATTGGTCAGGTCAGAAACAAAATCATAGGGAGTCAAAGCTGTCTTCTTGTGCTGAGTCACTTCCTGGGTGGGGGCCACAAGATCAGGTGAGCCAGTTTATTGATCTGGGTGTTGCCAGCTGATCCATCAAGAGCAAGGTCTGCAAAATATCTCAAGCACTGATCTTAGGAGCAGCTTAAGCAGGGTCAGAATCTTGTAGCCTCCAGCTGTGTGACTCCTAAACCATAATTTCTAATCCTGTGGCCAATGTTAGTCCTACAAAGGCAATGTAGTTCCCAGGCAAGAAGGTCTACTTTGGGAAAGGGCTATTATCATGTTTGTTTTAAACTATAAGCCATAAATTTCTCCCAAGTTCAGCCTGTGACCAGGAGTGAACAAGTACAGCTTGGAGATTAGAAGCAAGATGGAATCTGTTAAGTTAGATCTCTCTCACTATCTCAGTCATAATATTGCAAAGGCGGTTTTACCTGGAGGGTGGTGTACCCGGAGAGGGCACAAAAGCTCCACGCCCCTCCCACATGCCTTGCCTTATGCATCTCTTTATCTGTATCTTTTGTAATATCTTTTATAATAAGCCTGTAAACATAAGTGTTTCCCTGAGGTCTGTGAGCCGCTCTAGCAAATTAGTCAAACCCAAGGAGCAGGTGGTGGGATCCCCCAATTTATAGCTGGTGAGTCAGAAGCACAGGTAAAACAGCATGGGGCTTGCAGTTGGCATCAGAAATTGGGGGACAGTCCTGTGAGATCTGAGGCTATGTCCAGGTAGATAGCATCAAACGTGAATTGAATTAGATGACACCCAGCCGGTGTCCACTGCAGAATTGCTTGCTTTCTTGATGTGGGCGGGGGAACCCCAACACATCTGGTGTCAGAAGCCATCTGTGTTGTGAAAGTATAGGGGAGAAACTGCGTTTGTTTCTCCTCTGCATTGTCGGGGGTGTGGGAATGGGGTACATTTTCTATTTCCCAGACCAGGGGTTAAGCCCACTAACATATAATGAGCAGCTACAAAATGATTTTTTAAAAATCAACAACCCAGTCTGGGCGCAGTGACTCATGCCTGTAATCCCATCACTTTGGAGGCTGAGGTGGTCGGATCATGAGGTCAAGAGATAGAGACCATCCTGACCAACTTGGTGAAACCCTGTCTCTATTAAAAATACAAAAATTATCTGGGCATGGTGGCGGGTGCCTGTAATCCCAGCTACTCAGGAGGCTGAGGCAGGAGAATCGCTTAAACCTGGGAGGTGGAGGTTGTAGTGAGCCGAGATTGCGCCACTGCACTGCAGCCTGAGCAACAGAGTGAGACTCTGTCTCAAAACAAAAAGAAGTTCAACAACCCAATAAAAAAGTTGGCAAAGTACAGGTAGGAATGAATGATTTACAAAAAAACAAAATACAAACCTCTCTAAAACATATAAAAGAGATTCAACCTCATTCATAAAATAGGAATGACAGTTAAACTACACTGAAACATCGCTTTCACCTATCAAATTGGCAAAAATCTAAGAGCTTGGTAACACATCCTGAGGCCATCAGAAAACAGACCCTTTCACACATTGTTGGTGGAAATGTAAATTGGTCAGACCCCTGTGGCAAGGTAGCAGTGTCTATCAAAATTATAAAGGATGTTCTCTTCCAGCAGTCCCGCTACTAGAAATTTATTTTATGAATATTCCCACTTAAGTGTAAAGTGATCAGGGATAAGGTTATTTATTCCAATATTGTTTATTAGAGAATATTCAATATTTGATCAAATAAATTTTAAAGTAATTTAATAAAATGTTGTATTAAATATTTTATTGTAGTAAGAACACTTAACATAAGCTCTACCCTCTTAACAAATGTTTTAAGTGCATTACACATTATTGTTGACTAGAAGAAAACTCTTGTTTTTGAAATAATAAAGGAAATAAATTATTAGAAATACCCAGGAGAAAGATTCTGAGAGTGAATCCTCAAAACACTGTCATTTTGTAACTCCAGCTCTCCATCTGGGTCTGCAGAGTTTTAAAATGCATTCCCCACAAAAGCCTGCGGGCTGAATGAGAACCTATGTCTCCAAAAACCCGTGTCCCTCAACAAACAAGCTCGGCCCTGTGGCAAAGCACACTCTGCTTTTACTACTTATGCGGAGCTGTTGCTTAATTGACAGATGGTGCCGCTGTGAAAATACAGCCGCATGGGACAGAAATAAATTAATAAGAAAGAAGCCCGAAACACTCTCTCCAGATTCTTTTTTATTCTAGTGAATGTGATTCAGGATTTTCTAATAAAAATCAAGTTAAAAAAATGTATGGCAGGTGTGCTCCGTATGAGTGGTTTTAGGAAAATATCAGAACTGGCTGTGGCTAGAATGAAAAACATTTTACAGGCTGTTCGTCAAATCTGGTCACCTCCCAGCCTGGCCAACATAGTGAAACCCTGTCTCTACCAAAAAATACAAAAATTAGCCGGGCATGGTGGTGTGCGGCCTGTGATCCCAGCTACTTCGGAGGCTAAGGCAGGAGAATCATTTGAACCTGGGAGGCAGGGGTTGCAGTGAGCCGAGATTGCACCACTGCACTCCAGCCTGGGTGACAAAGTGAGACTCTGTTTCCAAAAAAAAAGCTGGTCACCTCAATCTTTATTGCAATGACGATAAGACAACACACTTTTAAACAGCCTTCATCCCACTAACTAGCTATGTTTTGAAAGCTTTATTAAAAAGCCTTCATCCCCCTAACTAGCTAATTTGAAAGCTTTATTAAACGTAAATTGAGTGGATCAGTTAGGAAAGGTAAGTCCATACACAGCAGATTAAAGATAACGAAAAGAAACAAGTGACCTATATTTTCAGAACATTTCGAGAATGAACGTTTGTTTTGTTTGATCAGTGCTAGAGAAAGAAGTGGCTGGAAGTTGGCAAAGAACCAGTGGGAAACTGTAAAACGGCCTGTCTGAAATCTGTTCTTTTTCGTGGTTATTTGGGCCAGGCTGACTCCTCGTTGCCAGCAATTCTCACATCAAGCACCTGGTCCACCACAAATATGCGCATCTCATCACATGCCGGTGACATCACATGCCCTCCAGTGGGTAAGCTCTCTTCACTTTGTCTAAATCTTTTGGAATTACAGAAACCAATTGATTGGATGTGACAGTTTCTATAATTTTTTATCTAGTGACTGAAAAAACCCCGACAAAAAAAAAGCCACTTAAAAAATTGTAAACAAGCATGAAGGGCCTCTCCTATGTCATTAGCTGATTTTTATTTTGCAAAACGCATTCCCTGGAGACTTTCTAAGAAACTACTGTGCTTAATACCATACTCATTAAAAAGCTAGAAATTAGTTGAATTGTTTTAAAAAAAATGGCCATTTTTCAATCATTTAAAGCCAGGATTGCTGTAATTTATGAAAATATTTTTGTAAAGCAGTTAAGATATTATAGAATAATATATGAAAAGAATATATAGTTATAGATATACTAAGCATAACAGTACCATTTCAACAGGCTAGCTCCAAATCTCCCCCAGATGCTAAAGTTTTCCTCTTTTCACCTTCCTTTCCAACAGCTGGAAGTTGGAAAAGAAACTAAAAATACAGCTTTATTTTACTAAGAGGCAACCAAGATTTTACTTACTATTTTTTTCTTCTAGAGTATTCCATTTAATATTGGCAAAATGCATATTTCATAACAAAAGGAGAAACAAGAGAAAATTATCATGAAAACAATGCCTACATGAAGTTAAAATGCTGCTCCCTTCTAAAACACAATGTACCTGTTTCTTCCCTCTCATAATGCAAGCTTTATTTCAGGCAAACCACACTCAGCTCCATCTCTCTGTGCCTAAAAGGGCTGGGTTGTCAATGTCAGGGAGGAGGAAAAAAAAATACAAGACAGGTTGAGCTGAGGTCAGGTACTTGGAGATGCCAAAGCCTGGTACAAAGTAGAAAAGCAGATTTAAGGATGGCCTGAGGTCAGAAAATGAGTCAAGAGCCAGATACACCAAGTTCAAACCAGGACAAGCCAAAAACCAGAGCCTTTGTGACAAATCTAAGAACAAATGAGACAGGGATGTATGAATAGGCAAGTTAAATGAGACTAAGAAGCACATCAAATGGGTGTAGCTAAATCCACACAGACAGGGCAGGACCTCTTCTTCTACCAGCAGGCTTTCACTGGTCTTAAAGGAACAGTATTCTGAAAACATTATGGAAGGGACCAAAACAACTGATATAAGATGGGGACTTGGTTGTGCAAAAATGCACTAGCACTTCAATCCCCAAAAGGAAGGTCTGCAGGGAGCACACAAGCGAAAGATTGACATTGCTATCGGTAGAAGAAGAAATTATATGTGACTACTATTTAGCACCCTTGAAGACACAAAATAAGACTGATGTAATATTTAGCCTGTAATGTATTCATTCAAAATATTTATTGAGTACTTACAGCCAAGCACTGTGCTGAAAGCTGGGGATAAAAAGTTAAACAAAACATAGTGTGTGTTCTCAAGGAATTCACAGAGAAAGAGAAAATAAGGGATTTCAATACGGCGTAATAAGTACATTACAAGAAGGAAATAATGGGATTTTAAGATAGACGGACGAGGCTGGGCGTGGTGGCTCACACCCGTAATCCCAGAACTTTCGGAGGCCGAGGCGGGCAGATCACCTGAAGTTGGGAGTTTGAGACCAGCCCGACCAACATGGAGAAACCCCATCTCTACTAAAAATACAAAAAAAATTAGCCGGGCGTGGTGGCATGCGCCTGTGTCCCAGCTACTCGGGAGGCTGAGGCGGAAGAATCGCTTGAACCCAGAAGGCGGAGGTTGCAGTGAGCCGAGATTGCACCACTGCACTCCGGCCTGGTGACAGGGCAAGACTCATCTCAAAAAAAAAAAAAAAAAAAAAAATTAGCCAGGCATGGTGGTGCATGCCTGTAATCCCAGCTACTCAGGAGGCAGAGGCAGGAGAATCGCTTGAGCCTGGGAGGGGGAGGTTGCGTGAGCTGAGATGGCACCATTGCACTCCAGCCCTGGCAAAAAGAGCGAGACTCTCTCAAAAAAAAAAAAAAAAAGATAGAAGTACATGAAAGTTTCCAAAGGAGATGAAATCTAAGCTGAGAACCTAAGGAGTGACGCAGGAGAGCCGGCAGGAGAACTCTCCTTTATGTTTAATTACAGTCCAGAGCCATGGAGAATTTAGAGATAACACAAAAGAAGACAATTAAATGAATGAAGCCCCCAAAAATATGACCATCTGCAGGGAGTGAAAGCAGTAGCATGGTTTGATCTTGCGTACTGTTAAAAGTAGAATTTCAAAATGTTAAAACAACACATATACATAAGAGCATATGTCAAGGTTATTTTTAGCTCGTTAATGAGGGAACAAACAGAATGACAAAATGATTCAAAGGCAGATACAAGAAACGAATGTACGTATTTTCTATCAAAGAGAAGCAAGCTAGAATAAAATGATTAAATACTAAAACATCAGTATTCTACAGAGCAATAAACTATAATCTTTAGGGTTTTTTTCTCTAGTGAACAGAAATAATTGGCATTATTATTAGACAAAAATAATTTTTATCATATCAACTTATTACATATTAACATCTAACTTTGGTTGTAAAATCCCTGGGCCCTATTCATTAGCCAAAAGGAAGTCAAATCAAACTGTATTTGCCAAGAGAGTTAGGTGATCCTTACACAGGCTTGTTAAACAAAGCCCTCGCCTAACAATAAAAGTCACGCCAGCATCTTTTTTGGCTACCTTCTATGTGTTGGATCATTTTGTTTAGTAACCTCCAAAAATGTTTAGCCTCTGAAACTTACCTAATATGAAGACATCCCACAAGGAGAGTTGTGACCTTCCTCAGTCTCCACAAACAAATAGACAAAAGGTTACAGGTTACAGGAACATCAATTTCTTCTATCTGATTCTAAGGCGTAAGGATGATAAGACCCCCCCACATTCCAAGCACTGTTATTACACATTTTTTCTCCTTTAATCATCTCACCAGGCTTATGAGGTAGGTTTGACTACATTGAATTTGCATACTTGAGGAAACAAAGGATCACAGCAATTAAATAACTCGCTCAAATATAAATAAAGGAAGCTATTTGAAAGGATGCTTGGCAGCATCAATCCAAATTTGAAGCATGCATATCCTCTGACTCATTAATTCTTTAGAATCTATCCTAAAGAAATGTTTACTGCTGGGCACAGTGGCTCACGCCTGTGGTCCCTCAGCTACCCTCACCTACCCAGGAGGCTGAGGCCGAAGGATCACTTGAGCCCAGGAGTTCAAGGCTGCAGTGAGCTAAGATGGCACCACTGCACTCCAGCCTGGGCAATAAGCAAAACCCTGTATTAGCAAAGGAATAGGAAAGCAGGAAGGAAGAAAGGATGACAAATTCCGAGTCATCATAAGAGGATATGGTTAAATAAATTAGAATATATCCACATTATGGGATATTAAGCAATATTAAAAATGAATGAGATAAATCCATACTTACCTCCAAGATATACTGTTCAGCAAAAGAAGCAACTTTCACAGTAATGCGTACATGTAAACAAAAATATGCTCTAAAAGCTGGAACGGATGTAGCTCCACTGTTAAGGATGGTTACCTCCGGCAAGGGAAGTAGCATAGGGTAAGCAGGGGAAGGTAAGGATGGGAGGAGGAGTATTTTGTATTTCACCCTATAGTTACATATTTCTAGAACCATTTGTGATGACAATGTATTACTGACATAATTTTATAAATAATGAATGATATGAGCTGTGAAGGACAACTTGCTGGAGATTACCCAAGTAGTAAAAGCAATTTATGTTGGGATCCAAAGTCAGGTCTGACTAATCTTAAAAGCTGCAGCCTTTGCAAATTATCACTTATCTCATTAGTCATCCAGGATGGCATTTGCTACAGGAACGTTACTGAGGACGTGTTTGCCACATCTGTAGGGAAGAAAATTCCTTTAGCTTTAAGGGTTGAGGACCTGCTTTGCTTCTCCTAAGACGCTGGTACCATTTATTTGTTTTTTCCTCCAGGACAATGAGAATTCTGTACCAAAATATAATTGCTTTCCATCTTGATCACCAAGAAACTCACAGTCAAATCTAGCACCTAACTCGTAATCTGGTTTCACGGTAGGTCCTCAGTCTGAGGAACAAACTAGAAGCGAGTGAAAGTAAAGTCCAAGTCCATGTCCAAATATGGCTGCCGAGTCAGACTCAGCCTGTGAGACCGTATCCTTCAATCCCCTCAGAAAATGCCAGGAGCCACCCTAACAACAAAATCTCAAGCTTGAGTCTGCTTAAGAATCACCTGAGATTAATCATTAAAAATACAGATTCCCAAGATGTACCCCCACAAAAAACTTAGACATGAATGTTCCTAGTAGACCAAAAAAAATGGAAAAACCCTAAATGTCTATCAAGAGATAAACAAACTATGATATAGTCATAGAGTGGAATACCACAAAACATAGCAACAGTAAAAGGGGAAAAATCACTGATACACACCCAACAACACGGATGGGTCTCACAAACGTTGCGCCTCCTCACAAGCGTTGCGCCTCCTCTCAATCGCTCTCCTATAATGACAACTCTTACCTTGACAAGTAAGATCCTGCGTGTGCCCGGGTCCCCATTCACCAATGCTGAATTAGCTACTGCTGCTGCTGCTGAATGTCCAAACTGCCAGCCACAATGTGGCACTATCCTTTGAAAAGGCCAATCACTTTACAGCAGGTTGACTACATTAGACCCCTTCTATCCTGGGTGACACACATTCCAGACATGGATTTTTCTTTCCAGTCCTCTATGCCTTAGAGAAGCACTACTAACTGAAATGAAATCTCTTGTGACAAAGTGGAACGAAGGTCCCCACCTTACAGCAGAGGAGCTGTAGCAATGGTACATGACTTGTGATTCACTGGCCTCTCACATACCACACCTCCAGAAGCCACTGACCTGACAGAGCAATGGAATGGCCTCTTAAAGATGTGGCCATTAAAGAGGTCGTTTAATGGCCTCTGAAGGCAGTGGGTGGCCTCTTCAAGCTGGGGCACCAGCTTGAAGATGACACCTTGCAAGGATGGGGCATTATCCTCCCTGAGGTACTACGTATCTTCCATGATGTGCTACATATCCTAAATCAACCAGCATTCTATGTTCCTATGGTCTCGGTAGGTAGAATGCATGGTTCTGGGAACCGAGGGGTAAAAATAGGAGTGGCTCCACTTACCATCACCCCCCAATCACACACTTGAGGAATTTGTATTTCCTGCCCTACGACTTGAAGCATTGTGAATCTTGAAGTCCTCATACCAGTGGTAGTAACACTTCTCCCTGGGAACACAGTCAAATGTCACGGAACTTTAAGCCATGGCTGCTGCCTGGTGACTTTGGAGTCCTCATGCCAAGAGACCAGCAGACAAGGAAAGGAGTCATCGTCTCAGCAGGGGAAATATGCCTGTAATCATCAGCAGAAAGTAGGTGGGGGGGTCTGCTGCTACACACATGTGCCATATGTCTTGCACTTAGGTGAGCCACTGGGACAGCTCTTGGCATACCCATGCCATGTTTTAAAGGTAAATGGACAAATAGAGAAGACACAGGCTGAGATGAGCAAGGCAACCAGAGGCTTACATTCTTCAGCAATGAGCATAAGAATTACTTAATTGGGTAAGCCTCATAGATTGGCAGGAATGCTATTCAAGGGAAAGAGAAATCTAGAATGAGTAGCAGAGGAGGTGAAGGAGGAGTATCAACTCCAGCCTTGAGATCAACTATAATAGCATGTACTGTGGTTCATCCCACTAACTCTTCCCTTAGAAGTTCTTCAGGTAACAAGACCAACCAGAATCCTAGAGAAGCTGTTTCCGGATAAGACAAACTTCCTACTGTATAAGAAGTAAATGGAGCAGAGCAGTTCAAGGGGTGGACTGTAGTGGACACTGTGGAGCTCACCCAGGTTCCACCTGCAGGACCCATGCATCTATCCTCCAGCCGCCTGAAATAGAAGCTGCTAAAGGTTTCCAGCTGTGTTCCTCATTGGGCATGGCTCTAGGCCACAGGAAACTGCCTTGTTCAAGGTTGCCATCTCTTCTCGGCCCACGCCAAAAGTGTGACTGGCTTATAGCTATCAGTCTTTTAAAAACAGAAAGCTTCTGTTCTTTAAACAATTAAAAAAAAAAAAAAAAGGCCAGGCAGGCACAGTGGCTCACTCCTGTAATCCCAGCACTTTGGGAGGCCAAGGAAGGTGGATCACCTGAGGTTGGGAGTTCAAGACCAGCCTGACCAATATGGAGAGACCCGATCTCTACTAAAAATACAAAACATTATCCGGGTGTGGTGGCGCACACCTCTAATCCCAGCTACTCAGGAGGATGAGGCAGGAGAATCACTTGAACCCGGGAGGCAGAGGTTGCGGTGAGCCGAGATTGCGCCATTGCACTCCAAGCTTGGTCAACAAGAGCAAAACTTAATCTCAAAAAAGTAATATATATATATATATACATATATTTTTTTAAACCCTTTCAAACAGTTTTCTGGGTAGACATTCTCAGGGTTTAACAACGAAGTAGGCTAATTAGTTGTGATGGAGTAGAGTAGGGGAAGTGGTTATCTCTGTACCCAAGTTTGACTTGAAAGGCCACACAGACAGATGTTTCCAGCTTTTTAAGATTCCCTCAATCCACCTCCGCAGGCACACACCCTCCAACCTAGTTCACCAGACTTGCTAGTTTGGGTCCTCAAAGCAAGACATCCTGCCCTCGCTTCCCTTTCATCTCCTCATACCCAAATCCTGGCTCTGAGGGATTTTGTTTGTTTGTTTTTGAGACAGAGATTTTGCTCCTGTTTCCCAGGCTGGAGTGCAATGGCACGATCTCGGCTCACCGCAACCTCCGCCTCCCTGGTTCAAGTGACTCTCCTGCCTCAACCTCCGGAGTATGATGGGATTACAGGCGTGTGCCACCACGCCTGGCTAATTTTTGTATTTTTAGTAGAGATGGGATTTCATTGTATTGGTCAGGATGGTCTCGAACTCCTGACCTCAAGAGATCTGCCTGCCTTGGCCTCCCAAAGCGCAGGGATTACAGGCGTGAACCACATTGCTCAGCCAGCTCTGAGGGATTTTGATCCTGACCTCATCTTTCTCCTTATTTTACATTTGGTAACTTCCACAGTTTGTAAAGTTAGGATCTGTTTGCTTGTTCTGTCTTCCAACGCCTTTCTTCTTAGGGGTTAAAAATCAAGTGGCTCCTAAATACACCTGGAGTTTAGAGTCCTCCTCCCCTGCTGGAAAAGGGTTTTAGATGACAGTGATAAGGGGGGATAGCATAGCTCTTAGCTGTGGCTGCGCTTCTTTTCAAAACATGTGTGTGGTCCAGCTCCCACAGGTGCACAGCCCTGGGTCTCAGAGTCACAGTGCTCATACCCAGTGTCTGACGAGGCCTGACAGTCTCAGAACTCTCTAAATGCCTTTTTCTTTTCCTATAAATAACTGTTGAACTCAATCTACTGGCATAACATAGGAAACTGAAAAGCCTCAACCTTAGAGAGAGATTATTTAAAGGCTAGAGCTCATTCCATCCTTAGGGTATGAGTCCCTTATCTTTGTAGCTTAATTAGCTGGAATCCAATGAGCTTAACTGATATATTAGAAACAGAAAAATATTCACTAATATGATTTATTACAACTTGAATTGAAAGCCTAAAACTGTTCCTTCTGAACTGTAATTAATTTGTATTTGTTGTGAAATATGAGTATATTTTGAGTATATCAAAATACATTAGAGGCTGGGCATGGTGGCTCATGCCTGTAATCCCAGCACTTTGAGGGGCTGAAGCAGGTGAATCATTTGAGGTCAGGAGTTCAGGACCAGCCTGGCCAACATGGTGAAACCCCATCTCTGCTAAAAAGACAAAAATTAGCCAGGCATGGTGGCACATGCTTGTAATCCCAACTACTCAGGAGGCTGAGGCAGGAGAATTGCTTGAATCCAGGAGGCAGAGGTTGCAGTAAGCCTAGATTGTGCCATTGCACTCCAGCCTGGGTGACAGAGTGAGATTCCATCTCAGAAATAAACAAATGGGCGGGGTATGGTGGCTCACGCCTGTAATCCTAGCACTTTGGGAGGCCGAGGAGTGCAGATCAAGAAGTCAGGAGATTGAGAACATTCTGGCCAACATGGTGAAACCTTGTCTCTACTAAAAATACAAAAATTAGCTGGGTGTGGTGGTGCACGCCTGTAATCCCAGCTACTCAGGAGGCCGAGGCAGGAGAATTGCTTGAACCCAGGAGGCGGAGCTTGCAGTGAGCCGAAATTGTGCCATTGCACTCCAGACTGGGCAATAGAGCGAGACTCCATCTCAAACACACACACGCACACACGCACACACACACACGCACACACACAACATTAGCAATCTGAAGACTGCCAGGGGGCGCTATGACTTCTGGCTTTGGACAAAATTTTGAAAGAATTTTTTTTTAGCATAAAATCCTGTCTTTTAAGGATTTTGTATTTTATTTGCAGACTTTCCATTTTTTTCTCTTCATCTTCTGTTCATCATTGTCCCATCTTTTCCCACTCCTTTTCACTCTACACTACTTCTCTCTTTTTTTAATGTTTATCTTCCTGTTTCCTTAGTAATTTCTCTCCTCATTTAACCTTTCCCTAAAGCCAGGATGAAACTTTTCCTTTTTGAAATGACATATATGTTAATTACTGTAAGGTAAGATATACCCAAGGTATCAAGAGAGTACACGTGCTAAAAATGATATCCAACAACATGCAAAGAGACCACATTTTCTGGGCCAAAAATTGGCATATGTGTTCTCATAAGTATGAGGATGCTTTTGAGAGCAGCAGAATAAAATTTTTAAACTGAGACTTAATGCAATAAAAATTCATGTCTCCTAGTCTCGGTACCTGTATCATATGAAGATCTCAAAGGCACCAGCTCATACACTTAAGAGACTCCTCATATAGCCTGCCATGGTGTTTCTTCACTTCTTGGACCTAAGCCTCCTAACATTAGTGTCCTTCCTCTAGGTTATACAATGAAAACGAGTGCATTTTATCTGCAAAGCCCTTATTAAATTGAATATATTTACCTTGGCGAGAAGGGACCTCTCTTGGTTTCCTTATTGGTTGGTTGGCATAAATTGGTTTACAGTGCTCTCTTGGGAGGCTCAATGGGCATATCTAGAGCATGAAACTAATATCTATTAATGGAGGGAACAGAGAAGATGGGGGTACACAACAGCAGAGGACGAGGCAAGGCCAGGGGGCGCACCTAACCATGAAACCAGGACAGAGGCAAGAAAGATGATGGTGGAGGGGACTGGCCTGGCCCCAGAGACCATGTCACTGTTTGACTGGCCAAGTTGCAGGAAGAAAGTTAAGTTGTTTTTCTTTTTTGCCCTCTCCATCTCTACTCTCATGTCTTCATCAGCTTTCTGTCCGTCTGTCTCTTCTCTCTCTGCCAGATTTGTGTCTTAAAAAAAGACGTCATAGATTTACAGAATGATAAAGATGGAAAGATAACTCCAGAGGTATCTCCTCCAACCTCTTGAATGAACTTCTCTGGAGCCCAGAGAAGTACCATAACTCACCCTGCTATAAAACAGTAGAGGCACATCTTGAATGTAATCAAACCGTCAAGGCATTTTCAACAACACCGTGCTGCCTTCTGGAAGAATTTTTAGGACAGTGAGAAAATAGTAACAAAACATTATACCCTGTCAGGATTGAGAAGAGGGAAGAAAATGGTGGCTTATAGAAAAAAGAAGAGGAGGCCAGGCATGGTGGCTCACACCTGTAATCCCAACACTCTGGGAGGCCAAGGTGGGTAGATCACGAGGTCAGGAGTTCAAGATGGTGAAACTCCATCACTACTAAAAATATAAAAAAATTAGCCGGGCATGGTCGGGGGGCACCTGTAATCCCAGCTACTCAGGAGGCTGAGGCAGAGAATCACTTGAACCTGGGAGGTGGAGGTTGCAGTGAGCAAAGATCACACTATTGCACTTCAACCTGGGTGACAGAGCAAGACGCCATCTCAAAAAAAAAAAAAAAAAAAAAAAAAAGAGGGTAATAGAAAAAAATAGAATAAGAGAAAGGAGAAAAACAAGATAGATGGAGAGATGGGGCATGATGCCACCTTCTAGTAAGTTTCTGCTAAACTATTTAAAATAATGCTATGGAGTCCACTCTTTAAGTATTTACCCCAGAGAAATGAAAACAATATACACAAAAATATTTGTACAGTTAGGCCGATAGCAATTTCATATGTAATATTTAAAAACTGTAAACTAACCAAATGTCCACTAAAAGGAAAATGAACAAATTATAATACATCCATACCATGGAATTCTGGCCAGAAATCCTGCTGATATAGCCGTGAACATGGATGAATCTCATAGACATTATGCTAAGCAAAGAAAATCAGACCCCAGAGAGTACATACCCTTTGGTTCTAATTATGCAAAGTTCTAGAACAGATGAAGGTAATCTGTAGTGGTAAACAATCAGAGAACAGTAATTGTCTAGAGTAGGTGGAGGATGGTAATCCTGGTAGGGATTAACTGGGAAGAGGCATGAGGAGAACTTTCTGGTGTGATGATAGCGTCCTGTATCTTGATATGGGTTTGGGTTATACACCTGGGTACATTTGTCAAAACTCACGGAAAAATACACTTAAGATCTGTGTATTTCATTGTGTATAAATTTGATCTCAAGAGAAAAAAAAAAAACACCAAAAAAACTAAACTCTAGATAATGGAATGTGTGTTCACATGTTTAGGGCTGAAGCAACTTACTTTGAAATGCATCCAAAAAATAAGATGGATTGATGGATAGAGAGATGGAAGATATAAGATAAATCAGGCACATATATTAAAGTGTTAGTTTTATAGTCTAAGTGGTGGGTGTGTGGGCATTCGTTATAAAATTCTCTCCACTTATCTGTATGTTTGAAATTTTTTAGTTTTTACTTTAAAATGACTTTCAGTGCTAAAAAAAAAAACTTACTGAAGGACATAGTACATGACATTGTTTGGATCTGTGTCCCCACCCAAATCTCATGTTGAATCATAATCCCCAGTGCTGAAGCTGGGGCCTGGTGGGAGGTGATTTGGTCATGGGGGCAGTTCCTCATGAATGGCTTAGCACCATTCCCCTAGTGCTGTTCTCATGATAAAGTTCTCACACGATCTGGTTGTTAAAAGTGTGTGGCACCTCTCCCTTTTCTCTCTCTCTCTTTTTTTTTTTTTTTGAGACAGTCTCACTCTGTCGCCCAGGCTGAAATGCAGTGGTGCAGTCTTGGCTCACTGCAACCTGCACCTCCTGGGTTCAAGCAATTCTCATGCCTCAGCCTCCCAAGTAGCTGAGACTACAGGCATGTGCCACCATACCCAGCTAATTTTTGTTATTTTTAGTAGAGACAGAGTTTTACCATGTTGGCCAGATTGGTCTCAAACTCCTAACTTCAAGTCATCTGCCTCCCTTGGCCTCCCAAAGTGCTGGGATTACAGGCATGAGCCACCACTCCCGGCCCTGCTTTTCTCCTGCTCCTGCTTCTGCTATGTAAGATATGCCTGCTTCCCTTTCACCTTCTGCCATGATTGTAAGTTTCCTGGGGCCTCCCAGAAGCCGCTATGCTTCCTGTACGGTCTGCAGAACCATGAGCCAACAAAACCTCTTTTCTTTATAAGTTACCCAAGCTCAGGTATTTATAGCAATGCAAGAACTGACTAATACGGTATACAAGATGGAAAAAAGTTTAAACTGTCATGCATGAGGATTTTTAACTGGAATTGTCCCTTAAGATAGATGTGGAGAGAGGTAATGAGGATAAGGAAGGGTGGGGTGACAGAAGATCAGACACTTTCATCTCACCATTTTATTTCAGGCTGCTCTGTTTGTCTTTTACAAATACACAAACAGCTGGTATTTCCAGAGGAAGCTCTGGAGTTGTCAAGTCAAGCCTCCTAAGCTCCTCCTCTAGTCTTTTTTGCATACCTACCTACCTGCCTTTCTGCCTTTCTCACATTCTCCACTACTCATGGTCAAACTGTGATTGGTACGACCTTAATATTTTATCAATTGTCATAACCATGGATCAGTCACTTTCCAAGCAATCTGTATGCTATGTTAACTTCTGCTCCAGTCACTGAGTTCTAACAGCTGGTGTAAGAAACAGCTCAGCATGTGGATCTGATCCCGAGCTGGCCCTTGTTGAGTTCTGATGGGCAGAATTACCTTGTGGTTTGAGCCCTGGGACGTGGGACTTTCAGTGCTAAAACCACAATGAGTTAGTCATTCCCATCACTGGCAGCTGACAACTCACATTCATAACAGTTCAAGTATATTTCTAAACCACGATAGTGAATTAATTCAATGTATTTTACATGTTACTTAGTACTGTACATAATTGTTTTTAATGTGTAAATATCTGATCATGTTTAAATCAAATTCTGTAGATAAAATGCCCTGAAACAGAGTGTCTTACCAAAAATTGGCTGAAAACCTATAGACATTTATGATATAGTTCGTGAGAACTAACACACGTAAATGAAGCAAAAGAGTGTGGTCTGGCCTCAGGTATGTGGTCTTCACTTGTGGGAGGCCCCAGGCCCCACCTGGGATGCCTCAGAGTATGAGCCAAGACTCTATCCTTGGGCTGTTACTGTCCTGCACAGCTCTGCTAAAAAAGAAAATATATCTTTCCCTTAATTGGTAGTTTTCTTTTTCATTGTGAATTAAGGCCGCAATACTGATTTCTAGGAATCAAACGTAAAAAGCATTTTCTTTTATTTAAAATCAAACTCGTATAGCTAGTTATGTGTATTGCAAATATTCAATAAATAGTCACATGGATGACAAAATTCAGTGTAAGTGGATAACAGATCTCTCCATTAAATTCCTCTGTCACCCAGGCTGGAGTGCAGTAGTGCGATCTCAGCTCACTGCAACCTCCGCCCCGGGTTCCAGTGATTCTCCTGCCTCAGCCTCCTGAGTAGCTGAGATTACAGGCACCAACCACCACACCCAGAGGATTTTTGTATTTTTAGATGAGACGGAGTTTCACCATGTTGGCCAGGCTGATCTCAAACTCCTGACCTCAGGTAATCTGCCTGCCTGGGCCTCCCAAAACGCTGGGATTAGAGGCGTGAGCCACAGTGCCTGGCCAAAATTCCTATCTGAAACACACCCTACCATATAATGAAAAAGAATTACTAACTCCATACTAATATAAGACACTTTTTCTATGGATTATGGTAGCAAGTAGTATTCATGTAAAAATATCTGGTCTCCTTGCTTTATTTATTTATTTTTAAGACAGGGCATTTATTCATTCATTTATTTATTTTATTTTTATTTTATTTATTTATTTTTTGAGACAGAGTCTCACTCCGTCATCAGGCGCCAGGCTGGAGTGCAGTGGCGCGACCTCGGCTCACCGCAACCTCCGCCGCCCGGGTTCAAGCAATTCTCCTGCCTCAGCCTCCCGAGTAGCTGGGACTACAGGCGCGCGCCACCACGCCCAGCTAATTTTTTTGCATTTTTGGTAGAGACGGGGTTTCACCATGTTGACCAGGATGATCTCGATCTCTTGACCTCGAGATCCGCCCGCCTCGGCCTCCCAAAGTGCTGGGATTACAGGAGTGAGCCACCACGCCAGGCCGGGCATTTATTTTTAAGATGACTCTCATCCAGGCTGGAATGCAGTGGTGCAATCATGGCTCACTGCAGCCTTGACCTCCTGAGCTCAAGTGATCCTCCCACCTCAGCCTTCCAAGTCGCTGGGACTATAAGCACACATCAGCACACTCTGCTAATTTTTGTATTTTTTGTAGAGACGAGGTCTCACCGTGTTGCCCAGGCTGGTCTCAAACTTCTGGGCTCAAGCAATCCACTTGCTTTGGCCTCCCAAAGTGCTGGGATTACAGTGTGAGCTACCATGCCTGCCCAGCCATCTCCTGGCTTTAAATATGGGAAGTGAAATACACTTTGAAGGAATTTGTAGATGCTCTTGTACTTTCCCCAAGCCTGGATGACAGGGATGGTGTCTTTCCAGCAGAAGACCGATAAAATACTTGTGCGTAGAGGACATAAGGCAAATGCCCCAGTACCTGAATGCCGGGTGTGCCTAAGACATCCACCTGCCCTGACTCATTTCACATGGAACAACAGGACTGGAATGTAAATGAGAATCACGTAGCGCTTGGCTTGTCGCTCTCCTGAGGAACTTCCCACATTTGATTTCTCATCCATCATACCCTGAATGTGCGACGTTCCTTTGTGCCTCTGAGTTTGTATGTGCTGCACCTTCTTCCTAGAAACCTGGCCACCCTGCATCTGCTGTGCAAATCCCTAGTCATCCTGAAGACTTATCTGGCCAGGCACGATGGCTCACTCCTGTAATCCCAGCACTTTGGGAAGCCGAAGCGGGCGGATCACAAGGTCAAGAGATCAAGAACATCCTGGCCAACATAGTGAAACTCCGTCTCTACTGAAATATAAAAAGTAGCTGGGTGTGGTGGTGCACGTCTGTAGTCCCAGCTACTCGGGAAGCTGGGGCAAGAGAATTGCTTGAACCCAGGAAGCGGAGGTTGCAGTGAGCCGAGATCGCGCCACTGTACTCCAGCCTGGTGCCTGGCGACAGAGCAAGACTCTGTCTCAAAAAAAAAAAAAAAAAGACTTATCTTAAACATCCTACCTCCTCGGTGAACCCTCCCTAAAGTATTCAGTTCATGCAAGTAGAACGAGGTGCTTTCTCTTCTGCTCCTCTAAGTTTCTTGATCATTCTATTATAGCACATCAGTAACACCAAAATTATCTGTATACATGTCTTTCTCTGCACTAAACTGTGACTTCATGAATGTGCACGTGGTAGACATCACGGTCAGAAGCTGCAGAAATGAATGATTATGTCTATTTCTGTGGGTCCTTTTTCTCCAGTTCCTAATTATAAGCCTCGGAGAAGATGGGTACAGGTTGTTCTTACTCATTTCCTACACCTTGCAAGGTATAACACTCTGTCTTGTACATAGGCAAAAATAAAGAGTTGAATGAACGAGATGTCGTAGCAATAACCTTATCTGCAAAACTGACAAAACCTTATTTCAACTTCTGTGCTATTTTAATCCAGAATTCATAGCATTTTTCACTCCAGGAAGGAAAGTACCAAAGTTCTCAAAATGAAAAGAATAAAGAAAATAATTATAATAATATAATAAAAGAAATAAAACAAAAAGAAATGAATAGCAATCACTAAAGAATTTTCCAGATTTACGTAAGATAAGAGGAGACTAAGATCCAGGCCACTGACGGCTTTAAAAGTCACACACTCTGAACTGACATACTAGAGGTGTTCAGATGTTCAGGACCTGGGGACAATTTCGACATCCAGGCTTCTGGCCAGATTGAACAGTAGGTGGAGCCTCTCTATGTTATCTCTTCTCCACATCCTGGCCTTCTTTCCCCCACCTCCATTCTCCAGATACAGAGCTAAGGTCATAAACTGGCAGCCCAACCCACAAATCTGTTGACTCACACAGTGCTTTTATGTTTTTATATTAGCTGCCAATATGGAAAGACTGAGGGAGTTCGCAAAAACATTCCCAACTTCGATTCCCAACTCCGCTTAGAAAAATCACATCTGGTCACTTCTAGGTCCCCATTCCCATGTGGTAGTGATCAGCTGAGCTGAGGAATAGTGGTCCCATTCAGTGAGGATGGCCTCTCCAGGGCCCTGGTTGCCTGCTTCGTTAATTCCCCTCACAACCCTCCTCACTCACTTAGGCAGCTGAGTACGTGCCTCCGGGGCACTGGAAACCTCAGGCAGACGCCCAGCGTGCAGGGCTAGGGTTACATACTGATGCAGACTCCAGGCTGCTGTTGACCGTCCTAGTCTTCCACCAGGCCCCATGGGGGAACTTGTATAAGTCATTGTCCCTCTCTGGGCCTCAGTTTCCTCATAAACCAACTGCAGATACACAAAAGAGTTCACCATCATTTATTTATTAAAGTGCCAATAAAGTCAAACATTCTGAGCCTGCATCCAAATATCTCGCCTTGCCCATAAATAAACTTCATGGCTGATGATGCCCCTAAAAGTGTAGGTTTTTAAAAATGTAATCATTATTAATGACACTGACCCTTGTCCCCAAAGCCATGAGGAGGTCACCAATGATCTCTTAAGTACCTAATGATCCCGTCTTTTCTCAGTTCTCACCTCTGAAAGCTACCAAGATTCTGTACTCCTTTTTTTTTTTTTTCTTTTTGAGACAGAGTCTCACTCTGTGGCCCAGGCTGGAGTCTAGTGGCGCAATTTCGGCTCACTGCAACCTCCGCCTCCCAGGTTCAAGCAATTCTTCTGCCTCAGCCTCTCGAGTAGCTGGGACTACAGGTGCACACCTCCACAACCCGCTAATGTTTGTATGTTTAGTAGGGACAGGGCCTGACCTCGCGATCTGCCCGCCTCGGCCTACCGAAGTGCTGGGATTACAAACATGAGCCAACACACCCGGCTGATTCTGTCCTTCCTGAAACCTTCTCCTTCATTCACTGCGTAAATTTCCATTTTCTGATGGCCTGCCCCTCCCTAACTACTTCTGTATTCTCTTCCTTTTTTCTTTATCAAATATAGAAATTCCCTAACGTTCAGTCTATCCTCAAACCTCTTTCCCGTGGCTATTTTCTTCTTCAGAAAATGTATCCACTGCCATGGCTTTAGTCACAGCCTCTTTGGGAGTAACTTCTCTCTCTTGAGCTCTACATCCGCATTATCAATGAACTCTCACCATTTCTTCCCTGCACTCCGTCCTTTACTCAATACTGGCATGTCCAAAAGTAGGAGACTGGTGGAAAAGTAATTGCAGTTTTTGCCATTCAAAGTAATTACCTTTGCACCAGCCTAATAAAATATCCAAATCCAAACCCGTTGGGGCAGATATCAACTGTTTCTGTCTGCGCTGTATTTCCGTTTTCACTGGAGATCTACCAGACTATCAGTCAAAATTTCCTACTTGGCCTAAATGGGAGGGAACACAAAAGGCTTCACCATCAGTGGTACCCCATCTTCCTGTCCCCAATGATAGGGTCAAGGAGTAAGCACCTCTCCTAAGTGAGATTTGGCATATGGAGATGAGAGGGAGTCGTCTTAGATCAGGAACTGTGAAGACGATGCTGCGGACCGTCTTCCCTGGCCACATGGAAGCTGCAGAGGGAAGGCACGGTACCCAAAGAAAAGCAAACCGGAGCCCTCATATGCACAGGACCAGGAGCATCCAAAGCCAGACGCATGACCCTGGGTCTCACAATTAGACAAGTAATCAACTCCTTTTGTCCATAAGCTAGTTCAATTGCATTTTTGTCAGTCATCAAAAGAACCCTCTTGGCCAGGCACAGTAGTTCACATTGGTAATCCCAGCATTTTGTGAGGCTGAGGGAGGAGGATTGCTTAAGCCCAGGAGTTTGAGACCAGCCTGAGCAACATAGTGAGACCCTGTCTCTACAAAAAATTAAAAAATTAGCCAGGTGTGGTGGTGCGTATGTGTAGTCAGCTGCTCAGGAAGCTGAGGCAGGAGGATTGCTTGAGCCCAGGAGGTCAAAGCTGCAGTGAGCTATGATTGCACCACTGCACTCCAGCCTGGGCGACAGAGCAGGGCCCTGTCTCAAAAATTAAAAACAAACAACAAGAAAGAGCCTTCTTTTATTACCCCATTCTCCCCGTGTATTAGTCCATTTCATGCTGCTGTTAAAGACATACCCAAGACTGGGAAGAAAAAGAGGTTTAATGAGATTTCCAGTTCCACATGACTGGGGAGGCCTCAGAATCATGGTGGCAGGCAAAAGGCACTTCTTACATGGCAGCAGGAAGAGAAAAAATGAGGAAGAAGCAAAAACAGAAACCCCTGACAAACCCATCAGATCTCATGAGACTTATTCACCATCATGAGAATAGCATGGGAAAGACGGCCAGCCCCCATCATTCACTCACCTCCCCCCTGGGTCCCTCCCACAACAAGTGGGAATTCTGGAAGATACAATTCAAGTTAAGATTTGGGTGGGGACACAGCCAAACCATATCACCCAGTTAACAGATTATAAAAATCTAAGAAGTCTTTCTCTCCTCTCCTTTCCTCCAATATTCAATTTGCAACCAAGACTTGGAATTCTGTTTCTATAATCATTGCCGCAATCCTAGTCTCTTCTCTATCTCATTCCTACTATCCAAGCTGACAGCCTCATATACCTTTCTAAAGACCTCTGCAGTAGTCTCCTAACTGGTCTCCCACCTCCAGGCTCTACCCACCCCTGAGACCACTGTTAGACCCATTTTCCTAAATTGTAAGTCTAGTTATCTAATCCCCCACTTTTAAAAAGTTTCTATGGGTATCCATTGCATCCAAAATAAGAAAAATGCCTGTCTTCATTACTGGGGCCGCCATAACAAAGTACCAAAGACTGGGTGACTTAAACAACAGAAATGGATTTTCTCACATTTCCGGAGGCTAAGACCAAGGGGCCTGCCGGGCTGGTGTCTCCTGTGGCCTCCATCCTTGGCCTGCAGATGGCTGTCTTCTCCCTGTGTGTTTTCATGGCCTTACCTCTGTATCTGTCTGTGTCCCAATTTCCTCTTCTTAGAAAGATACCAGTCACATGGAATTATAGCCTACCTTAACGACCTCATTTTAACTTAATTACCTCCTTAAAGACCCCATCTCCCAGTGCAGTCTCCTTCTGCAGAATTGGGAGCTACAACTTTAGCACATGAATTTGGTGGGGCACTGGGAGGGGCGGAGAGACACAATCAGACCCATAACAATTCCTCATTCAGATTTTTTTTTTTTTTTTTTTTTTTTGAGATGGAGTCTCACTCTGTCGCTCAGGCTGGAGTGCAGTGGTGCAATCTTGGCTCACTGCAACCTCCACCTCCTGGGTTCAAGCAATTCTCCCACCCCAGTCTCCATAGTAGCTGGGATTACAGGCACCCGCCATCACGCCCGGCTAATTTTTGTATTTTTAGTAGAGATGGGGTTTCACCATATTGGCCAGGCTGGTCTTGAACTCCTGACCTCAGGTGATCGACCCACCTCGACCTCCCAAAGTCCTGGGATTACAGGCATGAGCTGTTACACCTGGCCTTCTCAGATTTCTTAATACGACTCCAAATTAACATTTTTCAACCCTACCAAATTTATCTGCTTGGCATATGCATTCCCTTTCTATCTCCATTTCATATCTCTGTTCATCAGAACTCTTCCTATCCTTCAAAGTCCTTGACAAATGCCCTGTCCTCTAAGCTGTCCTGCTTTCTAGATGGGACTTCTTCTCCCATTGCTTTTGAGCAGGCCATCAGTTGCTTTGTTCATCCCGCATCCCCCACATTCCTTTGCCTTCCCCTGTCTTGGGAGTATGAATTCTCTCCACTATAGGTCTGGGGAAGCTTCCAGGTAAAGAACCCCTGGCCACAAGTGTGAACAAGCTTAGCTGATCATATCCAATCTTCTGGGGATTTGCTCCTGAGTGGAAACACACCAGACAGTGGTGGCTGTAACTGAGTCATTTGATCATGGCACCCCTGATGGCTCTTGAGCTCTTCTTGATGCCATCCTCCATGCTGCCTGGTTCCTGTCACTCTCAAAGCATCTGTTAAGCTTTTTTCTACTCAGTGAGTTACCCAGAAAGCTTTCAATAAACCCATTATTTTTTTCTGACTTGAGTTAACCAGTATTCATTTCTTTCATGTACAACCAAAGAGCCCTATTAATATACTTTGAAGCCCCAGAGTACAAGGTTTATTCATCTCATAACACACCCTATTTCTGCCTTGTGTGGAATTGCTTCCATGATTTTCCCCCCCACATTACTTCTTTCCCCCGTGCTTTTCTCTACATTCGGGCAGCTGGTCCACTTTGTGCTCATCTTCTTAGAGGGATGTGAGGGAGAGAAAAAGAAGTTTCCTGGTAACAGAAATAGCTCACAGCATAGACAACAGATTTGGAGGCAAATATTATTTGTAATAGTAAGATTCTCTATCTCACCTGCCCAACCTTCCCGGACCAGAGGATTCTCGGAGTTAGAAGTAAGAAGGAAAGATGGAAGCAGATTCAGAAAGCGAAATGCTCATTGGTCCTTGAAAGAAGCAGCATTTTCTCCTGTGCCACTGATAGAACCTTAGGGAGGTTGCAAGACGCCGTAAGGAAAATTGATGAGGGCTGTGTTTATGCATACTGCAAAGAGACACACTGGCGACATGTAACCCAGAAAGGCCTAGAAGTAGCAGAGAGAATCAAAAGGTAGGTGAAGAGATCTTGCAGAGGGAATGAGTGTGTCCCCACTGCTGCCTGCGCGAACGGATAACACAGAGCTACAGGGGCAGTGATGTCTCAGCAGATCGTGCTGACAGATGACACTGAGGACCAAAAAGCATCCCCTCCTGATGGCTTCAGATTATGTAAGCCCCTAGAATTAGTCATGACCCAAAAAATGGCGAGGACCCCAGCTGAGCTTATTCCAACCTGGTAAAAAGTAGGGCTCAAAACAGATATTAAGTTGTTAAATAAATAGAGAGAGAAATTGTTCTTTCTTACCTGGGTTGAATACTTAGATGTTTTCCCCCCCAGCATACTTATTTCTGTACCCGTCTTGCCCTTCCTGTTAGACTACAACCCAGCAAGGACCGTCTCTTTCTCGTCTTTGTATCCCCTACAACTGCTGTCACAGTAATTTATGCAAAGTACACACTCAATGACTATGTCTTTAAGTTGAGTTTAGTTGAATCAAGTAAAGATTCAAACTTGAAGTTTACAGTAGGATTGGATTACCAATATCAATGGGATGTTTCTTCTTGGTTTATGGGAAAAGTACTGAATATTTTGCATATTTTTATGAGAAAATGAAAGAATTGTATCCATGATCTGGAAGCATCAGTGGAATTTGCTTCTCCAGCATAACGGGGATTGTTTGCCCTAGTATTAGAAGGGGTTGGCGATGTCTCTCACTCACGGTCAGAGAGGGCTTACACATTGGCAAAATGGAACCACAGAATTTGAAAACTGGGCAGGATAGTAGCAATCATGTAGCCAACACCTTCACTTATAAGTGGGGGAAAAACTGAAGCCCAAAGGTATAGCAGTTAACCCAAAGTAACAGAATCCGTGAGAAAGGTAGGGCGAGTATCCTCCTCACTCCCCGTTTTCCCCGTCTAGCTGAGAGTCTGTGTCCTACCCTTCACCCAGTCTCTTGCAGACCCTCAACTCATTCTTGCTTTGTTGTTTTCATTGTCCATCCTCCCCAGCTACCTGGCAACACCTCAACTCAGATCCAGCCAAGGTCTCTGATGTCTTTGTACACCCCGGGCTGCTGGGCTCTGCTTCAGAGTATCAAACAACCTCAGAGATTGGTTCCACTAGAAATTCATGAGTGCCAGACTTGACTGGGCCCTTGATGCTGCCAGCAATCTGTGAATCATTCCCTGTGTGCTCTTTCTCAGGGTTTCCACTCTAATTATTTCACAAATTTGTCTACTCTCCTCAAAGTTCCAGTCCCACTCCATCTCCCCCTTTTCACTCAATCCTACTAAAACGAAGTCCTCTGAGGGGAAAACACTCAGATCCCCGCCACCAAACCTACATACATATCTGCATCCACACTCACAAGGAACACGCCTCCCCTTGCAGTCTGAGGGCAGTCCTTCACTGGGCTCTGAATTCCATCTCTGCCCAAAACCCCTTGCCTTGCTTTGTCCCTCTCTCTGCTCCGTCTTTCACTTCTGAAGCACTTGCTTATCTTCAGACTTGAGTCAGTGCACACAGATGGTTCCCGTTTTAAAAATCAAACACACTTCCGCAGCCCTGTGTTCCCCGCTGTTCTCTTCCACAGCCACCTCACTTCTCCCTCTGGAGTCATCCACGCTCATCATCTCCATTTCCCACCACAGTCTGGAGGGTGCCTCTGGTCAGCTGCAGTTGCTCTCACCTGGGACCTCACTGTTGTCTATGGTGAGTGTGTCAGTCCTCACCCTGCTGACAGCACTTGACCCTGTTCAGCAGTCCTCTCGCTTTTTTAGTTTATTTCTTTAGAGATAGAGTCTCACTCTGTTGCGCAGGCTGGAGTACAGTGGCATGAACACAACTCATTGCAGCCTCTGTCTCTTGGGCTCAAGCAATCTCCCCGCCTCAGCCTCCCCAGGAGCTGGGAGTAACCGTCCTCTTCTTGAAAACATTCTCTTATTGATTTCTGTGACTCTGCATTCCTCTGATTTTCTCAAACTTCTCCAGCCACATTCTGTCAGCCTCTTTTTCAAGTTAATTTTCTTATATCCGTTCCTTAATGGTGTCCCTTGGTGTTCTATCTTCTCTGATCACCCCAAATACTATACGCAGGCAATTTCATCAACTTCTTGGCTTCGATTACATTCATATTGATAATGTAATCCATACCTGCCCGTCCTAGCCTGGGTTCTGAGTCCTACATCTGTAACTCTACTGGACATCTTCAGGTGGCATCTCCAATTCAACAATGCCTAAAACTAGACTCCTTAGAAAAACCCCAAATCTTCCCTGTTTCCTCCCATAGGCAACATCACCCACTCCGTCATCCTCCTGAACGCCTTCTACGCTCATGACTCCCAAATGTAGTCAATCAATGCATGCTTTCAAGTCAACTCTAAATCTTCCTCAAATCAGCCTACCCCTGGAGAGAAAACTGTAGGGAAATGGTTAAACGTAAAGTTAGACAACAGTGTTTCAAATCCCAGATCTGGCCAGGCACAGCGGCTCACGCCTATAATCCAAATACTTTGGGAGGCCGAGGTGGGAGGATTGCTTCAGGCCGGAAGGTCAAGACCAGTCTGGGTAACATAGTGAGACCTAAATTAGCTTGGCATGGTGCATGCACCTGTAGTCCCAGCTACTCAAGAGGCTGAGGTAGGAGGATCATTTGAGCCCAGGAGATTGAGGCTGCAGTGAGCCATGTTCATGCCGCTGCATTCCAGCCTGGACAACAGAATGAGACCCTGCCCAAAAACAAACGAAAAAATCCCAGATCTACTTACTTGGTGATGCAAGCAACTTGGGCTCTCTATAGCTTCTCTATTTTTCAGACATAGGTGGTGACAATAGAGCCTTATTCATGTGGATACTTCAAGGATTAATTTGAGCTTGTACATAGAAAGCACTTAGAAGAAGGTCAGGCATGGTGGCTGAAGCCTGTAATCCCAGCATTTTGGGAGGCTGAGGCAGGTGGATCACCTGAGATCAGGAGTTCGAGAGCAGCCTGGCCAATATGGCAAAACCCCATCTCTACTAAAAATACTAAAATTAGCAGCGTGTGGTGGTGGGCACCTTAATCCCAGCTACTCAGGAGGCTGAGGCAGGAGAATTGCTTGAACTCAGGAGGAGGTTGCAGTGAGCTGAGATTGTGCCATTGCATTCCAGCCTGGGTGACAAGAACAAAACTCTGTCTCACAAAGGAAAGAAAAAGCAAGCACTTAGAAGAGCACCTGGCACACGGTGGGTGTTACCTCTCCTTATAGGCCTCACTGCCACCCATTAGTAGCAGCCACCCCAGCATCTCCTTCATGGATGACAGAAGCAGCCTGCTGATGGACTTTCTGTCTATGACCTTGCTCCCGTTCCAATCTGGTCTTCACACTACCTTCAAAATGTCACTTCCCTACTAGAAACTTAACACTGGCTGCCCATTGCCCTCAAAACAAATTTCAGATTTCTGATGATGCCTTACAAGATTCAGCCTCTGCATGCCTTTCCAGGCTGATCTCCCAACATTTCTCCCAAATTCCTTTTCCAGCCACACAGTCATTTCCTAAATAGCGTGACCCTTCTCACCTGGGCCTTCTTACCTCTGGGTTTTTGCAATGCTGGTCACTCTGCTGCGAACACCCTTTCTTTATCTCACCTCCATCCCTTATCTACCTGGGCTGTGCCAACCCCTCCTTATCCTTCAGGGCTCAGCTAAACACTTGTTTGAGGAAGATAGGCTTTTGTGATGGTTAATATTAAGTGTCAACTTGACTGGACTAAAGGATGCAAAGTATTGTTTCTGAGTGTGTCTGGGTGTTTCTGGGTGTTGCCTCTCCCACTGGGAGAGGCACATCCACCCTCCATCTGGGTGGGCACTATCCAAATCAGCTGCCAGTGCAGCTAGAAAAAGCAGGCAGAAAGGAGGCGGAAGAACCTGACTTGCTGAGTCTCCGGCCTTCATCTTTCTTCCATGCTGGATGCTTCCTGCCCTTGAACATCAGACTCCAGGTTATTTGGCTTTTGGACTCTTGGACTCACACCAGTGGTTTGCCAGGGGCTCTCAGGCCTTTGTCCACAGATTGAAGGCTGCACTGTCCACTTCCCTACTTTTGAGGTTTTGGGACTCGGACTGAACCACTACTGGCTTCCTTGCTCCTCAGCTTGCAAACGACTTAACAGGGGACTTCACCTTGTGATCGTGTCAGTTCATTCTCCTTAATAAACTCCGTTTCATATCTTCATATAGCCTATTAGTTCTGTCCCTCTAGAGAACCCCGACTAATACAGATTTCTCCTCCCAACTTGGAGAATGCCCCATCCTCTCCCTGTCCACCAAATGTACCGCTGGGCTTTGTCATTGTATATTTGTCTGTTTCTCGCTGCAGATGATGAGTTCTGCTATCTTTTTATAATTTTTTTTATTGCCTGTCTCCACACTAGAGTCTGAGCTATTTGGGAGCAGGGACTTCATTTGGTCCCATCCCCCCATTGCATCCCAAGAACCTAGAAGCATGCCTGGCGTACTGAGTACCCGGTGCTCAATTAATACTTGTTAAATGAACTAAATGATGCCTAGGCTATTATTTTCCCAACATAGATGTCAGGTTTTTAGGTAGAAAAAAATATATTACAATTCATTTTGGAAATTGAACGCCCAGCAAATCTTCTTAAAATAATATCATCTGTTCTTGTTCAGAGACCTCTCACCTTGAGAAACCTTGTACAATCTTCTCAGATGATTTCTCCGCACTTTATCGATAATCTCTACTGTAATATATCTTCATGGAATGGGCTCCAGAGACCCTTAACCTTGACGATACCTTAGTTCGTCTCTCCATAGAAAGATTTTTATATCAGAAAGCCTGTGGGCTACTTTAACATGAAATAATGACCTTACTCACATTTGACCACCCTTTCCACTTAAAATTATTTATGAGATTCAAGCGAGTAGTTAGGAAATTAAAGACAGATCTCACTTTAAATGGTCCTTTCTTCCTAATGGTTTTACTATAATGCCTTGCAACATAAGGTTGCCTTTGTTTGTTCTAGAAAGTAAGAAAAAGGCTTTCCTTCAGTTAAAAATGTTATTTTAAAATTTTATTTCCTTAAGCTAAAACAGATGAGATTCTAAAAGGGCATATGTCCCTAATTATTATGATCAAGCATTTATTCTTTTCACATTAATGTTCAGGCATCTTTTGGTCACCCAATCCTGATCTCTCTTCTTCTCTTTTTCTCTTTCCTGCCTGCCACATTTCCTGATGGCAAAGAAAAACAAATAATTCACAAGAGAAGAGTACATAATATACACAGACATACACATGTAGCGAGACGGATCTTGCAACATAATCATATATGGAGAAAGAAGAATTTGAAGCAATGTCTATATAATATATTAGTGTATATGTGTGTGTATGTATGTTTGTATGTAGATGTGTGCGTGCATGTGTATATATGTATATATAAATACTCAGTTTTGACATGCTTATCAATTCCCAGGCTCATCTTCATAAATGAGTAAAATTTTAACAGATGCACATGAACGCATATGTGTATGTATATATACACATATATACATGTATAAATATATGTATATTGCATATTATGTGTATATAATGCATGTATATATGCATATGTATACCATGTGATATATGTAATACACATATATTTTATATACATATGTATACTGTGTAATATATGTACAGAAAATACATTTCATGTACATATGTATACTATGTACTATACATACATAAAATACACATATATACATATGTATAATATGTATACTATACACATATATTTTATAATACACATATATTTATATATGTGTATTTTATATATGTATGTTACATAGTGTACACATGTATATATACATGCATTATATATACATTTATAAATAATATATACACATTAATACATTAATATTTATATACACATATACATATATAAACACAATGCATATATTAATATATTCATTTATTTATATATAGATGTTTTTGTGCATTATCTGTGTATATTATATATATAGAATATGAATATGTGTGTGTATATATACCCCTATGTTCACATGCATCTACAAAAATGTTATCCACTTATGAAGATGATCCTATAAATTAACAGATGTACTAAGTATTTATGCCCCTTACCAAACTACACCACCATACAAATTAGTCTGAATTTTTAATTCTCAATAACTCCAACCTTTCAGGAAATGTTAGTAACCTTTTGGTTTGGCCTAAATGTGACACTTTTCCTTTCTTCCCCGAAACTCTCATATGAAGCCAAATTAAATGCCCTCTAGATTTGGGGCTAATTCCTTGATGCCACCTGAAAAACCTGGAGACACCCCAGTATGTTTTTTGTTTGTTTGTTTGTTTTATATATTTATTTATTTATTGAGACGGAGTCTCGCTCTGTGGCCCAGGCTGGACTACGGGGCACGCAATCTCGGCTCACTGCAACCCCTGCCTCCCAGGTTCAAGTGATTCTTCTGCCTCAGCCTCCCGAGCAGCTGAGACTACAGGCATGTGCCACCACGCCCAGCTAATTTTTAGATTTTTAGTAGAGATGGGGTTTTGCTATGTTGGCCAGGATGGTCTCAAACTCCTGACCTCAGGTGATCCACCCGCCTCGGCCTCCCAGAGTGCTTTGATTGTAGGTGTGAGCCACCGCACCAGCCACCCCAGCATGTTTTAAACCGCCCAGAAACCCTGCTGCGGTGCATTTTGCGCTTCTTACACTAGGTACTCTCCAACTGGTCTGGACAGGTCTCCCTGCAACACTGCACTTCATCCTTGTCCCAGGGACATACGGCCTGTTCAGAAGCAGCTAAGGTCTTCCTTGTTTACCGCTGTCGCAAGAAGAATTTGACAGCTTTCTTTTCTGTGAACTTCTGGACTCCCCTGCTCTTCCAAAGATTGTGTTTTCACCAAGCCCAAAAGCTGGCAAACTGTCCACCGTGAGCTGTGTGACACGGACTCTGCAGGAGGTCAGGAAGGCCATGGCCAAGGCTCTCTGTCATTTTGCTAGAGTTCTGGAAAAGGTGTCTCTTTCTCTGCTGTTCTTGGGAAAGTGATGTGTGAAATGAAAGCAGAACAGTGTATCAGCCAAACAGGCACTCTCCACAGGGTTTTGACAGCCCCTTAGTAGATAATGGAACAACACTGTGGCTCACACTTGTAATCCCAGCAATTTGGGAGGCCAAGGTGGGAGGATTGCTTGAGTTCAAGATTAACCTGGGCAACATGGCAAGACCCTGTCTCTACAAAAAATACAAAAATTGGTCATGTGTGGTGGTGTTCACCTGTGGTCCCAGCTACACAGGAAGCTGAGGTGAGAGGGTCACCTGAGTCTGGGGGTAGAGGCTGTAGTGAGCCAAGATCATGCCACTGCACTCCAGCCTGGGCAACACAGCAAGACCCTCTCTCTCTCAAAAAAAAAAAAAAAAAACAAACAAAAACAAAGAACAATAGCTCTGCTAAGCACAGAAGGTGCTCCAGGGAGCACCCGGAGTGAGTGTTAACAGAATGTCCATGCCACCTACAAAAACAGTAGATACAGTGATTACAGCACACAACACATATTCTAAAGCCAGAAAAGCACTTACATTTGCCTCTGTGGAAGGGAGCAACAAGGCCATGGGAGAATGAATAGCACAAGGCACACACACAAAACCCTTGGGAAACTGACAGAGCAGCAGAATGACCTAAAGAAGCCCAGGCGGGGCACGGTGGCTCATGCCTGTAATCCCAGCACTTTGGGAGGCCGAGGCAGGTGGATCACAAGGTCAGGAGTTCAAGACCAGCCTGGCCAAGATGGTGAAACCCCATTGCTACTAAAAATACAAAAATTAGCCGGGTGTGGTGGTGCATACCTGTAATCTCAGCTGCCTGGCAGACTGAGGTAGAGAATTACTTGATCCCGGAAGGCAGAGGTTGCAGTGAGCTGAGACTGCGCCACTGCATTCCAGCCTGGCGACAGAGCAAAACTCCGTCTCAAAAAAATAAAATAAAATAAAGATAAAAAAAGAAATCCAACAATGAATATCAAGTGTTAATTTGACTTGAACAATGTAATTTTTAAATAAATTAGTAAAACCAGAAAGAGAATAAAAGAAGGAATGGAAAAGCCAGACATCTTATCCTCCCACTTCCTGACGCCCGATTGTCAACAGGCGGCCATCCCCTCCACTCCCGTTTCCTGTAAGGGATGCTCTCCCGCTGAGTCCAGCTCTTCAGGAGGGAGAGTGGAGGTTTCAAGTGTTTCTGCAAACTAGAAGACCTGAGTTTCAACCACATTTTATTATTCATTAGGCATGCTAATTAATCCTGGGCTCATCACTTTCCCTTCCTATACCTCAATTCCTCTCTGTCAACTAAGGAATTCGGACTAAATTATCTCTCAGCTTCTTTTAACTTGACTGTGGCATGCTAACTTTGTGAGTCACCTTTCATAAATGTGGAAATCTAAAGCCACTATTGTTCCAGTCTTGAATACATATAGTAAAAACGTTTGACCAGTTTAATTAAAGTATCTTTTCTACTGAATACAAAAGTAGAAGTTTGGGAGATGCTAAAAGTAGATTTACCAGTAGTCAGTACTGTGGAAAGGGAAGATATGGCACATTAATAACCTAACTAGATCTTAAGTGGATCTTAAGAAAAGGAGGCCAGGTATGGTGGCTCATGCCTGTAATCCCAGCACTTGGGATAATCCCAGAGGTCAGGAATTCAAGACAATCCTGGTCAAGATGATGAAGCCCCGTCTCTACTAAAAATACAAAAATTAGCTGGGCGTGGTGGTGGGCGCCTGTAATCCCAGCTACTTGGGAGGCTGAGGCAGGGAATTGCTTGAACCTGGAAAGAGGAGGTTGCAGTGAGCCAAGATTGCGCCACTGCGCTCCAGCCTGGGAGAAAGAGTGAGACTTGGTCTCAAAAAGAAAAAAGAAAAAGGAACCAGGAAGGAAGTTTGCAGAGCAGCTTATTTCACTTTAAGAGTTCTGGAAGCACCGGAAATCACTGTTAACAATCCTTCTTTTCTGGCACAGCATTTGACGGCTGGGACATTTTGGGAGAGACTAGGAAGGATGGATTATGGAAGACTCTTAATTCTGCATTCTTGTGTGTGTGCGTGTGTGTGTGTGTGTGTGTGTGTGTGTATACTTTTTTTTTTTTAATTTTGAGGTGGAGTCTCGTTCTGTCACCAAGGCTAGAGTACAGTGCTGCGATCTCGGCTCACTGCAACCTCCACCTCCCAGAATCACGTGATTCTCCTGCCTCAGCCTCCCGAGTAGCTAAGATTACAGGTGCACACCACCATATCCAGCTAATTTTTGTATTTTTAGTAGAGATGGGGTTTAACCACGTTGGCCAGGCTGGTCCCGAACTCCTGACCTCAGGTGATCTGCCCATGTCAGCCTCCCAAAGTGCTGGGATTACAGGTGTGAGCTACCACGACTGGCCTGTATCTATATGTGACATAAGTCACATGTTATCACTGGATTCATTAAAATAAGTTAAATAAAATTGATGAAAGGTAAAATTTCCACAACGATGTTTATCAAACTTCTTGTGGGTTTATTTTACTCAAGGGGGAGCTCTCTAGTGTAATCCTACACCTCTTCTCCCCTGTCCACCCAGAAGAAAGACAAAATCTTAAAGAGATATAATTAAATCAAAGATCACAGCTCTATCCCACTCTGCCAAAGAGGGGGAAAACCGTAATTGTTCCCTCAGGGAATTTTCTTGGTGTCTCCTCTGCATTTCCTTCTGTCGCTTTGCTTACTCCGTGGAAATTTGCACCTCCCAATGGTTGTCCAGAAAATAGTCATCATCTTACTAAGGTCAGAAATATGACAGATGTTTTTGCCTAAGCAAAGTAAGAGTCAGAATGATAAACAAAAGGCATAATCGAAATTCACTAGCTAGCCTTTCAGAGAGCCTTAAACAAATGTGTCCTCCTCTGCCATCTCGCTGAATTTTACAAATTGTTGGCAGTCTTGCTTGCCACCAACTGTGCTAAAGAGGAAGAGGTGAGGGAAGGACTTACCAGAGTTAATAATACTAATATTTCTACTATCTGGTATAGCAGAAGCTTCTAGAGATCTCTAATTTCTGTTTTCTATTATTACCCATTTTCCATAACAGAGGTCAGCCTGTGGGCCAAATCCAGTCCACCACCTGCTTTTGTAAATAAAGTTTTATTGACACTGATATGGGTTGGCTGTATACACACCCAAATCTCATCTTGAATTGTGGCTCCCATAATTCCTATGTGTTGTGGGAGGAACCTGGTGGGAGATAATTGTAGTCATGGGGGGCAGTTTCCCCCACACTGTGCTCATGGTAGTGAATAAGTCTCATGAGATCTGATGGTTTTATAAGGGGAAACTCCTTTCACTTGGCTCTCATTCTCTGGTCTGCCACCATGTAAGACATGCCTTTCACCTTCCACCATCATTGTGCAGCCTCCCCAGCCATGTGGAACTGTGAATCCGTTAAACCTCTTTTTCTTTATAAATTACCCAGTCTTGGGTATGTCTTTATCAGCAGCGTGAAAACGCACTCATACAGACACACAACCACAAACATTCATCTGTGTAGGCTCTGTGGCTGCCATGTATAGTAACAGCAGGGTTAATACAGAGGCCATGTGCCTCGCAAAGCCTAAAATATTTACTAATTGACCTTTTACAGAAAAATGATTGCCAACCCTTGTTCTATAATAATAGAACACACAACTTTAAGCAAGGTGCATAGCTGCCTAGAAGAGAGGACTTACTCCTCCAGCCTCCTTGAAGCCCTGTCTTGTGTCTAAGGATTGCCAATAAGATGTTAGTGGAAATTGTGGGCCAGGCATGGTGGCTCACACCTGTAATGCTAGCACTTTGGAAGGCCGAGGGGGGCGGATCACCTGAGGTCAGGAGTTTGAGACCAGCCTGGCCAACATGGTAAAACCCTATCTCTACTAAAAATACAAAAATTAGCCAGGTGTGGTGGTGGGCACCTGTAATCCCAGCTACTTGGGTGGCTGAGGCAGGAAAATCGCTTGAACCTGGGAGGCAGAGGTTGCAGTGAACCGAGATTGTGCTATTGCACTCCAGCCTGGGTGACAAGAGTGAAACTCTATCTCAAAACATAAAAAATAAAAGCAAGTGGGAACTGTGTACGACTTCATCTTGACCCAAAAGATGAGCTTTAGAATTTCAGTCATGCACAGCAGAGAAAGGGGGAGGAACTGCTTGGTCCCTAACGCCATGGAGCACCGTATTAGACTTGGACATCCTGCCAGGATTTCTAGATGGGAGGAAAATAAACTCTTATTTTGGATTTTAAGTCTCTCACAACTAAATATAATCCTAATATGTTGGGATATGTCCATTTTTAACATAAAATATAGCTTAAGCTAAAAATATTTTTCATGTATCTTCCTCGAAACAAAAACACATGGCATCTGCATTCAAGTCAAAGAGATGCTACCAGAGCTATTTAAAATAATTCCAAATAAGTGACCCCTGGACATTCAGTAAAAGGGTCATTATAGAGAGATGGGTGTGCTCCTCATTTGCATTGAAAATTTTGTTTCTACACACTATAATTTCACAGTTTATCATCCTCATTTACATCTAAAGTTCTGTTTCTACATGCTATAATTTCTCAGTGTATCAACCTCATCCTTAACTGGGTGAGGACAGCATGTTATTTCTGGGAAGTATAATAACTATTAAACAAAGTTGTCACGCCCTACGTAATTGGGAATGTCAAATTCAAAATGTGTGCTTTCCCAATGTGTCATGACAAATTAATAGGCATTTGTCAGGGGGAGAATCAGGGTCATGTTGGCTATAGTTTGACTTTTCCTTCTTGCTGTTCTTTTCTTTCTGCCTTCATTGTTGATTGGTAAAAACTGTTCCATCACAACAGGCAAGAAACCCATGCCTGGTGACACAGCAGGTGTGGAGCACATGTCTTAACGAAATGCCTTTTTATTAATGTAATTAGCACCTGTGATCACAGGCTGGTGATGCAAGAGCTAGAAGCCAAAGCATGCACCCTGCAAAGGCTGCCTCCCCCCCACAGTAAACATCACTCCGGGACCCGTTCTTCTCTGTCTCCCTCCAGTGCAAAGTCATTTGTCACTCACTCCCGTTGCCTGATTTCTGTTACATTAAAAAGGTGAAAATTGAGCCTTTCTGGAAACGTGACACTTTGTCGAAATATTTTGTTTTTACTTGATGAGAAAATGTTAGATAATTTGAGAATAAACAGTAATATAAATGTTTAGAGTAGCATCATAGAATTTAGAATGGTGGAAGATACCCTTGAAGTCATTTAGCTTCAGCTCCTCACTCTCTGGAAAAAAACAATGAGGCTCAGAAAGGTGAGGTGTTTGCCCAAAGTTACTGAAAGATCTGGACTAGCAAACTCATTTTTTATTTATAATCTAAGACTCTTTCCATGAATTGGGCATATTCTCTCTCTCTCTCTCTCTCTCTCTCTCTCTTCCTTTTTTTTTTTTTTTTTTTTTTTTGAGACAAGGTCTCACTCTGTCATTCAGGCTAGAGTACAGTGGTATGATCTTGGCTCACTGCAACCTCCGCCTCCTGGGCTCAAATGATTCTCCTGCCTCAGTCTCCCAAGTAGCTGGGATTACAGGCATGCACCACCATGCCCGGCTAAGTTTTGTATTTTTGGTAGACACAGGGTTTTTGCCATGTTGACCAGGCTGGTCTTGAACTCCTGATCTCAAGTGTTCCACCTGCCTCAGCCTCCCAAAGTGCTGGCATTACAAGCATGAGCCACCCCACCTGGCCAAGGCATATTCTTTTAGTGTCGAGCTTTTTCACTTTTTGAGGAAATGTGACATTGAGTTTGGCTAGGTGCGTAATGGGTTTTGCACCACAGGGAGTGTTTCCCAGGAAACATGGACTTCCTCCTCTTATGGCATGTTGGGCAAGTTAGGATAGCCGCAGTCAAAGCATGGTTGTCAGTAAACAGATTAAATGTTCAAAGGTCGGCCTATCCAAAGGTAATCAGAAAGACCTAAAAATTCAGTAATTTTCCCAACACATGAATTTGGCTCTGCCAGGAAAATCTCTTAGATTACAATCACCTCAAGTAATCAACCCATTATCAAACATAGCTTCGCTATTTTCTTCTTGTAATTCAGTGCTCAGTAACAACCCTAAAGTGATTTTTAAAAACCATTTTTATTGGCCAGGTGCAGTGGCTCACGCCTGTAATTCCAGCACTTTGGGAAGCCGAAGTGGGTGGATCACCTGAGGTCAGGAGTTCTAAACCAGCCGGGCCAACGTGTTGAAGCCCCACCTCTACTAAAAATATAAAAATTAGTTGGGTGTGGTGGCAGGCACCTGTAGTCCCAGCTACTCAGGAGGCTGAGGCAAGAGAATCCTTTGAACCCAGGAGGCAGAGGTTGTAGCGAGCCAAGATCATGCCACTGCACTCCAGCCTGGACAACAGAGCAAGACTCCATCTCAAAAAAAAAAAAAAAAATTTGCTTTTGTTGTGAAAAATTGCTGAGTTTCAAGTGGTAGTAACTTAGTTCAAATTGGCCCAGACCAAAAATAGGGTGCAAATGATCGATTCATATAAGTGGAAGGTCTAAGGACACAATAGCTTCACACAAGGTCAGGTCCAGATGTTAAATGACATCATTAGGACGATGTCTCCGTCTTTCCACACTACTTCCTCTGTGTTAGTTTCTTCTCAAGGAGTCTTTCTGCTTGTGGTGACAAAAAGACTGTCACCACTCTGCTGGGTATGGTGGTTCACACCTGTAATACCAACACTTTGGGAGGCCCAGGCGGGCAGATCACCTGAGGTCAGGAGTTAGAAACCAACCTGGCCAGTATGGTGAAATCCCATCTCTACTAAAACTACAAAACTTCACCGGGCATGGTAGTGCATGACTGTAATCCCAGCTACTCCGGAGGCAGAGTCGGGAGAATCACTTGAACCTGGGAGGCGGAAATTGCAGTAAGTAAAGATTATGCCATTGCACTCCAGCGTGGGCAACAAGAGCAAAAACTTCATCTCAAAAAAAAAAAAAATTAGCTGGGTGTGGTGTCAGGCTCCTGTAATCCCAGCTACCGGGGAGGCTGACGCAGGAGAATAGCTTGAACCTGGGAGGCAGAGGTTGCAGTGAGCAGGGATCGCACCTCACTGTACTCCAGCCTGGGCCATAGAGTGAGACTGCACCTCAAAATAAAAAAAAAGACTATCACCAGCTACAAACTTACATCGCACTCACTTGGCAACCTCAAAGGTTCATGTTTCTACTTGTGGAGTTGGAGCATGTGGTCAGAATAGTAGAACCACATGAACTGAAATGGGTACAGTGGGGGAGTGCCCAGTGGCATGCTGGTAAATGTTTAACAACCAGCTTTGGGCTTGGGGGTGAGGTCCTCATCTGTAACGTATGTTAATTTTCATGGTGTAAATATTGTCACCATGGCAGATTTCACACCACCAATGTGGTCCCTAAGCAGGGGATTGGGAAGAGATGTGCAGGAGTCACCATTACACAACATTTCTACCGTACAGCTAAAGGTATGGCCTCACGATTGTCCATAATAATACAATGTAGCAAAATAATTGGGAAGTGATGACTTTTGAGTATGTATTACCTTTGTTTTGAATATAATTTATTAAATCACAAGTTTATGGGCCAGGCATGATGGCTAATGTCTGTAATCCCAGCACTTTGAGAAACCCAGGCAGGACAACCACTTGAGGCCAGGAGCTGGAGACCAGGCAGGGCAACAAAACAAGACCCCGTGTCTCTACAAAAAAAAAATGTTAAAACTAGCTGGGTGAGGTGGCACCCAGCAGTGGTCCCAGCTACTCAGGAGGCAGGAGGATTGCTTGAGCCCAGGAAGTAGAAGGTGCAGTGACCTATGATTATACCACTGCACTCCAGCCTGAGCAACAGAGTGAGACCTTGTCTCAAAAAAAAAGAAGTTTATAGAATTTAATGTTAAATAATGACTATGGGTCGCGTGTGGTGGCTCCCACCTGTAATCTCAGCACTCTGGGAGGCCGAGGCGGGCAAATAACCTGAGGTCAAGAGTTTGAGACCAGCCTGGCCAATATAGTGAAACTTTATCTGTACTAAAAATACAAAAAAAATTAGCTGGGCATGGTGGCGCACGCCTGTAGTCCCAGCTACTTGGGGAGGCTGAGGCAGGAGGATCTCTTGAACCCAGGAGGTGGAGGTTGAAGTGAGCCAAGATAGCACCACTGGACTCCAGCCTGGGCAATATAGGGAGACTGCATCTCAATAAATAAATAAATAAATAAAATGACTATGGACAGCCAAATTCCTGAAATGTTAACAATTGGCCGTATGAGCTGCTGTGACCAGAGCTATCATACTCCACAAGGAAAAGCAAATGCTCCACAAGGAGAAGGTTTCCGTTGTCAGAAAAAGGGAAAACCAATGCTGAGTAGGCAAAGATAATGGATGTCTCTTATAAGTGAGACGTACGGATTTCATGGAAGTTGAAAATTAATACTATTGTAGCATGAGGATATGCAAGAGAAAAGTTTAAGTCTTGCCCAAAATCTTTGAGAATGAGGGAGACATGAAGGCCTCGTGTGTGTTTACCCCTTGCAGTGTCAAGAGTAACAACAGCTTCTGAGTAAGTACTTCTGCTACCTTAGTCCTAAGGGTTGGTGGTTTGGTATGGGACAGCCCCAGCAACCATACCTGAGACCCTCAACAGTTACAGAGATGGGGGGTAAACATGGAGGACAGCTGGAAACAGAGCTTCTCATATACTGCTCTCACAGCCTCCAAAAAGTCAATATTAATCATTTAAATTAAATGCAGAAAAGTTCTTGGTAAACTGACAGAAGTCTGAACTGTCATCTTTTGGAATAACCGAAGTTGCCTTTGTATCCATAGGGCAAACATCCTCTATCAAGCCTGTCTTCAGTAATCCAGAGTTCCTTGATCTCTACCTCTCTGAATTTCTGTAATACTTTTTCTTTTTTTTGAGGCGGAGTCTGGCTCTGTCACCCAGGCTGGAGTGCAGTGGCGCAACCTCAGCTCACTACAACCTCCACCTCCTGGGTTTAAGTGATTCTCCTGCCTCAGCCTCCCTAGTAGCTGGGATTACTGGAGCCACCACCACACCTGGCTAATTTTTGGTATTTTTAGTAAAGACGGAGTTTCTCCATGTTAGACAGGTTGGTCTCAAACTCCTGACCTCAGGTGATCCACCCACCTCGGCCTCCCAAAGTGCTGGGATTACAGGTTTGAGCCACCATGCCCAGTCTTGAATTTCTGTAATACTTAATCATGACACAATCCTATGGTTATACAGTCAGCCCTCCATTATCTATGGGTTTGGTACTGGCAAATTCAACTAACCTCAGATCAAAAATATTTGAAAAAAATAAATAGTAATAATAAAACAAAAAAAATTAAAGCACAGTATAAAAACTATTTATATAACATTTACATTGTATTAGGTATTATAAGTAATCTAGAAATGATTTAAAGTATATGGGAGGATACAGCATAGGTTATATGCAAATATCACAAAATGTTATATAAAGGACTTGAGCATTCGTGGATTTTAGTATCCATGGGGGTCTGGAACCAACCCACTGCAGATACTAAGGGATTACTGTACACTCTCATTTTGTTATAAAAATATTTGTGGGTGAAAGTTTTATCCGGCAAAATGCATTATTGCCTCCTTGGTATTTATCTCTAAAAATACTGAACATTGTATTACACACATAGACTGTATTCGATGAAAAAGTGTATTGAGATGAAAGACTGGATGTAGGGTAACACATTACTAGCTATTAACAGAACTTATTTTGTGAAAGACAATGGTGATTTGGCAACCAGGATAGTAAGTTACATTTAAATAGTATTTCTAAATCCTTGAGGGTGCCTGAAAGTTGTTTAACCATTTTGAATTTTTTTTTTTTTTTTTTTTTTGAGACAGAGTCTCATTCTGTTGCCCAGGTTGGACTATAGCAGCGAAATCGCAGCTCACTGCAACCTCCGCCTCCCAGGTTCAAGCAATTCTCCTGCCTCAGCCTCCCGAGTAGCTCATATTACAGGCGCCCACTAACACGCCGGCTAATTTTTGTATTTTTAGTAGAGACGGGATTTCGCCATCTTGGCCAGGTTGGTCTTGAACTCCTGACCTCAGGTGATCTGCCTGCCTCAGCCTCCCAAAGTGCTGGGATTACAGGCATGAGCCACCGCACATGGCCTGAAATCTTACTGATAAGGCAAATTTAATTTTTAAATGTTTTTTTACGAAGATAGTATAATGGTAAGATGTAAGTTAGGCCCTGTCCAAATTAACTCAAATTTCATATTCATCAGGGCCAATATATGAGATTTCACTATAAATAAGACTTTACAGTAACACCTGGCTTCATCAGTTCGTAGTACCATTATAAACAGTAGTAAAGCTGACCAAACTTGATAAATTCACAGAATTATTAAAAGGACAACTTCAAATTACATGGCCTGACTGAGCCAATGCCTTATGTTGGCCGTTGGAAGACAGATCACCTGTTTCTTAGGACAGAGCCTAAGGTTGGACCTTAATTCCAAGTGGAATTTCCAAGTTGAACGTGGAGGTCAGCACTGAAACTGTTGGCAACCATTTTACTTACCTTTAGAGGCAAAGTCATTTTCCTGGTAAGAAAATGGAGACAATTATCACTTAATCATCTTAATTGTTCACACCACACATTAGAAAAAGTCGTAGAGTCTCAAATGCTATAACTATAGTGTCTTATTCAGCCTTTCTACTACAGCTGTTCCATAAACAGCCCCCCATCCCTCACTAAAATAGCTTCGTGAAATTATGCTGTTCAGCTTTCGGTTAGAGTTTCCTAGTTTAAAGGAGATGTATACCATGTATCTGAAGCCACCTCCTTTTGATTTTTGCTTCTCAGTCTTGTTGGGCCAGCTGCCTTACACAGATGGAAATTTGGACCCTTAAATAGGCTGTGTCTGTCATGGTATCTGCTGGCACCATTTCTTCCTGTTTCATGTTGAATTGCATACATTTTTGCCTCTGGACCTCTCCAGCCATACTTTAAATTATACCTAAATTTAATTTTAATTCCAAACACAATCTTTCAGAGCAGCAAATAAAAGCAAGTCATTAGAAGTTTGCAAGTTTGTGATATAACAATAACATCGAGGAACAGAAAAATGATGTAAATGTGGAATTTAAGAACCACTGTGCCACAAATGTTAAATCTCCCTCCCTGCACCACCCAAGAGAGAAACAATGTTTTTCATCCATAGTCAAATTGCCCTAATATCCAAAGGATTTACAGAATGTGATTTAGCATAGCTAACTTTCCAAAACAATTAAACTACTATGCCTTTAAGAATCAAAACCTTAATAGCATAACCATTCTCATTTGAATACTTTCCAAGATGTACTGTATTAAGTTTTTGTTTGTTAGATTGATTTTTTTTTTTTTTTTTTTTTTTTTTTGGTGAGATGGAATCTCGCTCTGTTGCCCACGCTGGAGAGCAATGGCACGATCTCGGCTCACTGCAACCTCCGCCTGCCAGGTTCAAGCCATTCTCCTGCCTCAGCCTCCCTAGTAGCTGGGATTACAGGGCCTGCCACCACAGCCCGGCTAATTTTTGTATTTTTAGTAGAGATGGGGTTTCACCATGTTAGCCCGGCTGGTCTCGAACTCCTGACCTCAGGTGATCCACCAATCTCAGCCTCCCAAAGTGCTGGTATTACAGGCATGAGCCACCGCGCCTGGCCTGTATTAAGTTTATAAATATAATTTAATCCACTTCTTAATGACTTGCAGTCATCCTTATGAACACTGTTCCTTGAACTGCATTGTAACAGCACGGAGAGACAAAAATAAGTCTTATGCATTTCCATTCAATACCACAAACATTTGTTTGCCCTCTCTGTGCCAGACATGATCCTGGGTTCTAAGAATAGACATGAATGAAACCTGGGCCCTGCATCCGGGGGTTTCTTATTCTCACTAAGGGAACCTGAGAGCATAGGAAATGTACTGTGAGAGGTGGCAGACAAGTGGCCTTGGACCAGTAAGCGAGAATCAGATCATGAGTGACTTTAGATTGGACCCTGATCGAGTGCAAAGGATCACCCTAAAGGAGTAGGAAGAATAAACAGGGTAAGGGCAAAACTGGGGAAGATGGGATAAGTTTGGAGAAGGCTGTTCTAGTCCACACAAGAAAGGCCGCCAACCTGAGCGAAAGTTAAGTAGTAAAACTGACAGGATTTGTGTCCATCTTAATGGGAAAAAAAGAAAGAAGAATCTAGAGTGGTTTCTAAGACTCTTGCTAAGGCAACTAGATACATGATGCCATTAGCCAAAATGGGAAATTCAGAAAGAATGGGCCTGGCAGGGAAGATACTGAGTTTGGTTTTTCATTTATTTATTCAACAAGTATTAACTGGACACCTACTATGAGCCCGTCACAATGGTTAGCAAAAGAGAGAAGATCCCCAACCTCCTGGAGCTCACAGGAGAGAACTGACTGAGTAATCACATAACTACATGTATACACGTCCCCTGTGATGACCGCTAGAGAGAAGAACGTGGTGCCGTGAGGGTTTATCATTGCGGGATTTCACCTTCTTGAGGGTCGAGGGAGCTTCCCGAGGAATTAGTGTTAGAGGATGAGTGTCAGATGGGAAAGATGAGTAGGAGTTAGCTAAGAGAAAGAGGGAAGAAAGACATTCACAAAGGAAGCAGAATGTCCAAGGGCCTTGTAGGGGGTGTGTGGCATTTTCAAGGAACTCAAAGAAAACCAGTGTGGCTGGAGCAGGGAGGCCAGGAGACAACACTGGCGAAGTGGACAGATGCCATACCACGGAAGGCCTTGGAAGCAGACCTGAGGGGCAGCCCATCTGCACCAACATGGCCATCCTGTTAAGACATCACACACATCCCACCAGTGTATGAATAGCTGCTGCCCAGAGCTACCCAAGTGTTCCTCCCAGTACTCCACACACGAATCCAGCTGCCCGGTCCCTGTCTGGACTGCCCCACAATCTGGCAACTAGAAGAGTAATACTTGTCATGATATGGAGGGAGCAGGTTTTAAATGCTGCTCCAAGATGCTGGCATGTGTTCTGATGGATCAAAACCCGTGCGATATCGCTTGTTCACTAATTTAACAGGAATAATGAGACATCCTTGAAGTAGGTGACATGATCAGATACATATTTTGAAAATGCCACTTCAGAGGCCAGGCAAATGGCTCACACTTGTAACCCCAGCACTTTGGGAGGCTAAGGCAGATGGATCACCTGTGGTCAGGAGTTTGAGACCAGCCTGGCCAAAATGGTGAAACTCCATCATTACTAAAAATATATTTAAAAAAAAAAAAAAAAAACTAGCTGGGCATGGTGGCTCATGCCTGTAATCCCAGCTACTCAGGAGGCTGAGGCAGAAGAATTGCTTGGACCCAGGAGACAGCCATGTCAGTGAGCCTAGATCGTGCCTGGGCGAGAGAGTGAGACTCCACCTTAAAAAAAAAAAGAAAGAAAACACCACTTCAATTTACAGGTGAAGAACAGATGAAGGGCCAAAATGAAGGCAGATGGACCAGTCAGTGGACTATTGTTTATCTTGGTTCTATTAGGGTGGTGATTGTGATAGAGATGGAGAGAAACAAACAGATCTAAGAGATAAATAGGAAGAATAAATCTCAAAAAAAATTTTTTTTTTGTTTTAGAGACAGAGGTCTCACTGTGTTGCCCAGGTTGGTCTCAAACTCCTGGCCACAAGCCATCCTCCTGCCTCAGCCTCTTGAGTGGCTTGGAATTACAGAGGCAAGCTACTGCACCGGGCCCTAGCAGACTTCCTTAGAGAAATTGGCAAGGTGATTCTAAAACGTATAAAGAAATACAAAAGGTCTAGAATAGCCAAAGTTATTTTTAAAAGAAAAACAACATTGAAGGACTTATGCTACCTGATTGCAAAGGTCAGTGTTTGCCAGGGGCTAGTGGGCAGGGAAGGACGAACAGGAGGGGGCACAGAGGATTTTTGGGGCAGTGGAGGTACTCTGTACAATACTCTAATGGTGGATACGTGTTGTTACATATTTGTCCAAACCCATAGACTATATCGCATCAAGAGTGAGCCTGAATGTAAACTATGGACTTCGGGAGATAATGATGTATCGATGTCATCTATTGTAACAAACATGTCGATAGTGCCTGGGGGAGGGGCGGGAGAAGGGGGGAGGCCTGTATTGGGGGCAGGGAGTATATGGAAACTCTCTGTACTTTCTGCTCAATTTTTCTGTGAACCTAAAACTCTTCTAAAAATTGTCTATTAAAAATAATAATGATAGAGTCTCTGTGTAGAAAAAGAAAACAGTTTAGGTCATGTAAGACTATCCAAAATAAACGGAAATTCTCCTGCCCTCTCCTGCCCCAGCCTGGTCTCCAGAGAGAAGCAGTGTTTGTGGTCGAGCAGCCTCCTTTCCCAAGCCTGTTACTGCAGAAACCAGTCCTGGCCACAGCACACACAGCTTTGGTTCTTGTAAAAACGCTCTCATACCACGTGCATTGCTCCGCAATTTGCTTTTCTTTCTCCACTTTGGACTGCCTACTTCCTCTTGCTCAGTCTTCTGAATCTCTGTCCAGGGTTTACACACCCAGGGTGGGTTCCAACGCCCCTGCCCAGGCTCACGTTCCAGCCCTGCAGTGTTGGGGGCTGAACTTCATCTCTAGGAACAGGGCAGATGCAATAATCGGGGGGTGGGGGTGGGGCTCAGATTTCAGTTTTCTCTTCTACAAATAATGGTGGTGTGTGTGCATTTTTGTAGCAGTATTTTTGTAAAATAAATTCGTTAAGGCGTTGAAGTTGTTCTTGCAGTTTTCAACCATGTCTGAACCAATCAGAGTCCTTGTGACTAGAGCAGCTGGTCAGATTGCATATTCACTGCTGTACAGTATTGGAAATGCATCTGTCTTTGGTAAAGACCAGCCTATAATTCTTGTGCTGTTGGATATCACCCCCATGATGGGTGTCCTGGACGGTGTTCTAATGGAACTTCAAGACTGTGCCCTTCCCCTCCTGAAAGATGTCATCGCAACAGAAAAAGAAGCGGTTGCCTTCAAAGACCTGGATGTGGCCATTCTCGTAGGCTCCATGCCAAGAAGGGAGGGCATGGAGAGAAAAGATTTACTGAAAGCAAACGTGAAAATCTTCAAATCTCAGGGTGCGGCCTTGGATAAATACGCAAAGAAGTCAGTTAAGGTTATAGTTGTGGGTAATCCAGCCAATACCAACTGCCTGACTGCCTCCAAGTCAGCTCCATCCATCCCCCAAGGAGAACTTCAGTTGCTTGACCCGTTTGGATCACAACCGAGCTAAAGCTCAAATTGCTCTTAAACTTGGTGTGACTGCTAATGATGTAAAGAATGTCATTATCTGGGGCAACCATCCCTCGACTCAGTATCCAGATGCCAACCATGCCAAGGTGAAATTGCAAGAAAAGAAGTCGGTGTTTATGAAGCTCTGAAAGATGACAACTGGCTCAAGGGAGAATTTGTCACGACTGTGCAGCAGCGTGGTGCTGCTGTCATCAAGGCTCGAAAACTATCCAGTGCAATGTCTGCTGCAAAAGCCATCTGTGACCACGTCAGGGACATCTGGTTTGGAACCCCAGAGGGAGAGTTTGTGTCCATGGGTGTTATCTCTGATGGCAACTCCTACGGTGTTCCTGATGATCTGCTCTACTCGTTCCCTGTTGTAATCAAGAATAAGACCTGGAAGTTCGTTGAAGGTCTCCCTATTAATGATTTCTCACGTGAGAAGATGGATCTTACTGCAAAGGAACTGACAGAAGAAAAAGAAACTGCTTTTGAATTTCTTTCCTCTGCCTGACTAGACAATAATGTTACTAAATGCCTCAAAGCTGAAGAATCTAAATGTTGTCTTTGACTCAAGTACCAAATGATAATAATGTTATACTTAAATTACTTGTGAAAAACAACACATTGAAAAAATTATGTGCTTCTTGGTACAGGCTTGTGAATGACAATTTATCATCATGCTGTTAGTGTGCATTCTAAATAAATATGTATTCGAATGAAAGTGAAAAATAAATAAATAAATAAATAAATTCGTTAAAACAGAAAAAAAGTGATAAACTGAACTCCATTTTTTCTTCAATTGCTATTTTTAAGAAAATGAAATACAAACTGTATACTCAGAAAATATTTGCAAAACATACAGTATCTGATACTTGTATCTAGAATATAGAAGAACTTTTACAGCTCAATAGCAAAAAGACAAACCAATTTTGTTAAATAGGCAAGATATCGGAACAGATGCTTCCCCCTCAGAAGACATACAAATGGCAATTAAGCAAATGAAAAGATGCTCAATGCCATTTGTCATTAGGGAAATGCTGTCCAAAACCATAATGAGATTCCACGGCACAACTGTCAGGATGCTAACATTTAAAAGACTGACCACATCAAGTGCTGGTAAGGACACAGAACAGCTGGGACTCTCACACATCGTCCATGGGAATGCAGAACGGTACAACTGCTTTGGAAAACAGTTTGGCAGTTTTACACACTCTTACGGTAAGACCCAGCAATTTCGCTCATAAGATTCACTCAAGAGAAATGAAAACGTATGTCCACGCAAAGACTTGGGTTACCTTTACGCATAAAGCTAACAGACTGAAAGCTGCAGACTGAAAACAATCCAAATGTCCAACAACTAGTGAATAGATGAGCAAACTGTGGTATATCCTCCACAACAGAATACCACTCAGCAATAAAAAGGAATGAATGGAAAAGTGCAACAACACGAATTTCAAAAGCATTATGCCAAGTAAAAGATGCCAGCCACGAAAGACTACATACCATGTCATTCTGTTTATTTGGAAATTACATGAAAAAAAATCAATGGTTGCCAGAAACAGCTGGGATGGAAGAGGAGAATGACTGAAAGCGGCACAAGGGAACTTTTTGGAGTGATGAAAAGAAGGAAAGATTATATATGTGTGTGTGTTTTGGTTTTTTTGTTTTTTTGGTTTTTTTGAGTTAGAGTTTTGCTCTGTCGCCCAGGCTGGAATGCAGTGGTGCAATCTCGGCTCACTGCAGCCTCTACCTCCTGGGTTCAAGTGATTCTCCTGCCTCAGTCTCTGGAGTAGCTGGGGTTACAGACATGTTCCACCATGCCTGGCTAATTCTTTTTGTATTTTTAGTAGAGACAGGGTTTCACCATGTTGGCCAGGCTGGTCTCAAACTCCTGACTTCAAGTGATCCACCCACCTTGGCCTCCCAAAATGCTGGGATTATAGGCATGAGCCACCATGCCTGGCCCAGATTCTATATCTTGACTGTGGTAGTGGCTATGTAACCATGTACATAAATGTACTTTATCAAACTTCATTCAACTGTACACTTAAAATTGCCAAATTTTATCGTACCTAAATTATACTCCAATGAAGATTTTTTTTAAGGTCAACAATACTTACAGGTAAAAGTTATGGCAGTTGATAAATTCCTACAAAGTGACCTTATGGAGGGAAAGAAACAGGAGTTGTTAAGCAGCCGACTGAATGGCAAAATCAGTGGTTCAAATAATGAATTCTGAAGAACAGGATTTGTAGGGTGAAATCATGAGTCTACTCTGTGTCTGCTGAGTTTAGGAGCCTTTGAGATACCTAAGAAGAACAATCAAGGAAATTGCTTGGTATAGTGGTCTACAGCAAGCTTGCCCAATCCACAGCTCACAGGCCACATGTGGCCCAGGACAGCTTTGAATACAGCCCAACACAAATTCGTAAACTTTCTTAAAACATTATGATATATTGGGCCAGGCGCAGAGGCTCACTCCTATAATCCCAGCAGTCTGGGAGGTAGACGTGGGTGGATCACCTGAGGTCAGGAGTTCAAGACCAGCCTGACCAACACGGAGAAACCCCATCTCTATTAAAAATACAAAATTAGCTGGGTGTGGTGGCGCATGCCTATAATCCCAGCTACTTGGGAGGCTGAGGCAAGAGAATCACTTGAACCCAGGAGACGGAGGTTGCAGTGAGCCGAGATCACGCCATTGCACTCCAGCCTGGGCAACAAAAGTGAAACTCCGTCTCCAGAAAAAAAAAATTATGAGGTATTATTTCTTTTTTTTTCCAGCTGTTGTTATTGTTAGTGTATTTTATGTGTGACTCAAGAAACCTTCTTCTACCAATGTAGCGACCCAGGGAAGTCAAAAGATGGGACACCCCTAGGCCAGAGCTCTGAAAAGTCTTAGATTAAGGCTATAAGTTTGTGAGCTGCATGTAATTGAAAGAACGTAGGGTGAGAAAAGAGAAAGTCAAGGCCAGGCCTTCTGAGAAACACCAACATTTAAAAGCCAGGGAAAGAAAGATGAGGCTGCAAAAGAATCAAAGTGGCTGGCTGGCTCTTTTATCAGGACGGCAAAGGGAGAGAGCTTGATGTCCTTGGGGGACAACTGGGTGGAGATGCCAAGAAGACATTTAGAAATGTGAGTAGGATCTTGGAAGAAAGGCCAATGGAAGAAAAGTAGATTGAGGACTCATTTACGCACAGGTAGTGAGCTAAAGCCATGCTGGGAGCCCCTGAACATGAGGGCAAACAGAAGAGACAAGCCTGGAAAACACTAAGTTGTTTTTGGGTTTTTGTTTATTTGGTTTTTTTTTGTTTTTTTTTTTTTTTTTGAGATGGAGTTTCACTCTCGTTGCCCAGGCTGGAGAGCAATGGCGCCATCTGGGCTCACTGCCACCTCCATCTTCCGGGTATCAAGGAATTCTCCCACCTCAGCCTCCTGAGTAGCTGGGATTACAGGCATGTGACACCATGCCCTGGCTAATTTTGTATTTTTAGTAGAAACAGGGTTTCACCGTGTTGGCTAGGCTAGTCTCAAATTGACCTCAGGTCTTCTGCCTGCCTTGGCCTCCCAAAGTGCTCAGATTACAAGTGTGAGCCACCGCACTCCGCCAAAACACTAAGTATTAAGGAGTAGTAGGAGGACATAGAGATTTGGAAAAGAAGGGTGTTACCAAGATGAAGGAAAGAGAGAATTTAAAGAAGGAGGCAAAGGGAAACTGAAAAGCTCGGAAAGATCAGCTAGTGTTTAGACTGAGAACTCTCCTGTAGGTAATTAAAATATTATGTCTATATGTTATGGTGTGTTATGTTATATGTGTTATGTCATTGATATGATTTGGCTGTGTCCCCACCCAAATCTCATCTCAAATTGTAATCCCCAAGTGCATGGGAGGAACCTGGTAGGAGGTGATTGGATCATGAGTGCAGTTTTCCCCATGCTGTTCATGCTGTCTCGTGATAGTGAGGGAATTCTCACGAGATCTAGTGGTTTTAAAAGGGGCTTCCCCTTTGCTCACTCTCTCTCCTTCTGCCTTGTGAAGAAGGTGCTTGCTTCCCTTTCTGCCATGATTATAAGTTTTTTGAGGCCTCCACAGCCATGAGGAACTGTGAGTCAATTAAACCTCTTTATAAATTACCCAGCCTTGGGTTTTTCTTTACAGCAGTGTAAAAATGGACTAATACAGTTATGTTATGTTATGTTATTATTTGGGGGGGACATTAGAAGACCAGTTTTAGTGAAGTGATAGGGTAGAAACTGAACTGAGGAAGGTTGAGGAGTAAATGAGAGATAAGGGGGCAAGGCTTATAAGGAGGCTCTGAAGTAGACAATAGGGAGAACACAGGGCAAAGGTAGGTTTTTCTATTTGTCTTTTTGGGTTTTTGACTTTTTGTTTGTTTGTCTATTTAGTTATTTATTTTTGAGACAGCATCTCACTCCATCACCCAGGCTGGAGTGCAGTAGCACGATCTCAGGCCTCTGCTTCCCGGGTTCAAGCAATTCTCCTACCTCAGCCTCCCGAGTAGCTGGTATTACAGGAATACACCCTACACCCAGCTAATTTTTATATTTTTAGTAGAGATGGACTTTCACCATGTTGGCCAGGCTGGTCTCAAACTCCTGACCTCAAATGATCCACCTGCCTTGGCCCCCCCAAAGTGCTGGGATTACAGGCATAAGCCACAGTGCCTGGCCGACTTTTTATTTGTTTTTAAGATGGGGTACATTTACACACATTTCCAGAAAGGCAGAAACAACAGAGAGCAAAAGGTTGACCATAGCAAATAGAGAGGGGGACCATGGGTGGAATGGGAGCCACATGGAGATGAAAGGGAACAAGAGCTGGAGCCCAGATAGATGAATTATCAGTGGTCAGGAAGATGGATGGTCCTGAGGCAAGACTGGAAGCTGCAGTTTTCCCAAGGAAGTAGAAGACCGTCTACTGAGAGAATAGTGGCAGGAGAGGAAGGCTGCTTTCAGAAGAGTGGCAAGGTTTGGACAGGCCACTCTGGAAAGGGGGAAACTAGACCGGTCCAAAGACACACAGGCAGAACAGGTGCCCACAGTGCTCTGCCAAGTTCCCCAGACCCTTCACCATTTCAGTATTCATGGCCCACAGCCAGCACCTGTGTCTATTAGCCCTAGGGCTAACCCCTGGCTATAGGAGCTCATTTTCCTGGAAAGCTGGAAGTGTGGGGGTATTTAAGAATCCCCAGGGGCAGAGGCAGACTGGAAAGGTGGTGATAGGCTGAGGAACAAGTGAGAGTCAGAGTTTTGGTCCTTCTTAATGGGATAGTGATTAAGAGTGGGAGCTCAGGAGTCCAACTGCTCAGGTCCAAATCCTAGCGCCAACACTGAGCCTGGCGAAGGAGATGACCTTCACTGCATCTTAGGCAAGATATTTAACCTCTCTGAGTCTTGATTTCCTCACCTGAAAAATGGGGGATAACTTTTTATTGTGGTAAAATATATATAACATAAAATTTACCATTTTCATTATTTTTAGACACACAGTTCAGTGGCATTAAGCGCATTCACACTGTTGTTCAACCATCACCACCATCCATGTCCAGAACTTTTGCATCTTCCCTAGACTAAAACTCCGTACTCTTTCAATACTAACTCCCAGTTCTCCCCTTTCCCCAACCCCTGCCAACCACCATTCTATTATCCGCCCCCACCTTTTTTTTGAGACACAGTCTCACTCTGTTGTCCAGGCTGGAGGACGGTAGTGCCATCTCAGCTTACTGCAACCTCCACTTCCCAGGTCTAAGCTGTCTTCCCACCTCAGCCTTCCAAGTAGCTTGGATTACAGGCGTGCACCACCACACCTGGCTAATTTTTATATTTTTAGCAGAGACAGGGTTTCACCATCTTGGCCAGGCTGGTCTTGAACTCCTGACCTCAAGCGATCTGCCTGCCTCAGCCTCCCAAAATGCTGGGATTAAAGGTATGAGCCACCGCACCTGACTCTCTATTTTCTGTTTCTATGAATTTGACTATTCTAGATACCTCATGTAAGTAGAATCATACTGTCTTTGTCCTTTCGTATCTGGCTTATTTCATTTAACATAATATCCTAAACCTAAGATTCCTCTATGTTGTAGCACACATCAGAATTTCCTTCCTTTTTTAAGGCTGACTCATATTCCATTGTATGGATCGGCTGCACTTTGTTCATCTATTCAGCTGTCGACAGATACTTGGGTTGCTTCTTCTGTTGGCTGCTGTGAATCATGCTGCTATAAACTTGGGTGTACAAATCTCTGTTCAAATCCCGGCTTTCAATGCTTTTGAGTATGTGCCTGGAGGTGGAATTGCTGGATTATATTATTCTATGCTTAACTTTTTTTGTGGAGGGAGTAATTTTTTAAACTATTACAAACATATTAAGCATTAGAGTCATTGCTAGTGGTGACAGGGTGTTGTCGGAATGAGGAATGGAATGGCTGGAAAGATAGGAAAGTTGTGATGAGAGGGTGGAATCTTGTCCTTTAAACTTTCAGAGGAGGAAGAGTTTTAGACAATGATGAAGAAAGGTTCGGAGTAGGATTATGAGCATGGAGGCAAAGTCACTGGAGCTGAGGCTGAGGGGAGCTCAGGACACTGCATGAGATGAGTCACCTTCATACACTCTTCAGTCTCCTAGGAAAATAGCAGGATGGAGAGAAATGTTGAGTTTTGGAAAGAAACAAAAAATAATAGATGTAGTTGGTAAATGTCAGCGATATGAGGAAGGTAGCATAGTTCTTAAATGAAGAAGTTACTGAATGAGGGGCAAAGATGAATGTCTTGGAAATGTCAACCCAAAACTAGGATGATACAGAAATCCTTCCTGTCCTGTGGCCAGCACAGCATAGGAGTTTGAGAACTCCGCCCTCAGAGAACTGCAGTGGAAGCAGTGTTCTTAGGGAAGACTCAGGTTTTGGTAAAACAAGGAGGTATGAAGGGCCCTCTCCAAACAAGATGAGCATGTGGGAAGAGCGGAAATCAGAAGGCCCCTCGGATAGAATAAAGGGGGGTTGGTGGTGTGGTGCTGCTCTGCTAATGGAAGAGACCAGAGAGCCACTTGGATCTGCATTTTGAACTGTGAGCATGGTAGCAGAAAAGTGGCCACTCCGAGATGTCCACGCCTGATCCCTGGACCCGGGAATATGTTACCTTACATGGCAAGGGGGACTTTGCAAATGTGATTAAGCTAAGGATCTTCACTCTTGAGGAGATTATTCCAGATTGCCTGGCTGGGCCCAAGTAATCATAAAATTTCTTCTAAGGGGGAGGCAGGAGGGTGAGAGTCAAAGAAGATGTGATGCCAGAAGCAGAGGTCAGAGTGATGTACGGCAGTGAGCCAAGAGTGTGGGCAGCCTCTAGAAGGTGGAAAAGACAAGAAAGTGGATTCTCCACGAAGCCCCCAGAAAGATCATAGCCCTGCAGATACAGTGTGGACTCTGGCCTCCAGAGCAGTAAAATGATACAGTTGTGTTGTCTAAAGTCACTACATTCCTGGTAATTTGTTACAGTAGCAGTAGGACACTGATACAACGGGGAAAGGAATGAGAGCCTTTCTTGGATTGGCTGACCTCAAGTGCTCCCTCCAGCCTTGACCCAATTCCATGTGGTATTAGAAGTCTGATGAATTCTACAGTCCTGTCATATATTCAAGTAGCATATTAATGAAAAGGCACTTTACCTCAGATGATCTTCTCCTGGTGGACACAGAAAAGGTATTTGTTACTTCCAAGACTGTATTAGTTATCTATTGCTGTGTCACGCATTACCCCAAAACTTGGCGGCTTAAAACAGCAAACATTTATGATCTCATTTTCTGTGGGTTGGGAATTTCGACATGGCTGATATGAGTAGTTTTGGCTCAGAGTCTTTCTTACAGTTTTGGGCAGGAGGTCGGCAGGCGCTGTAGTCATCTGAAGGCTTGACCAGGCTGGAGGATTCACTTCTAAGATGGCACCCTTGATGCAGGATTTTTTGCTCCTTAGTTCAGCTAAAATAAGGGTTCTTGTCTCACAACCAGGAAAAATTAGTGGAACTTCGAAGGTTAAGGAGGCAGATTTATTAGATGAAAAGAAAGATCTCAGCAAAGAAAGAGGGGATCCTGCCAAAAGGCTGCCACATCGCAGATTGAGTATCAGGCCACCACAAACACAAGCTGGAGAGGCCAGGCTCCTCCCTCTGCATAAAGCATGAATTCCTGGTGTGCCACCCCATTTCCCCAGTGCAAGTGGACCTCCAGTCTGTTGTGGGCATGCCCAGGCAACACCCTGTGCAGGTTCCCTTGTCTGCCTCCTGCATCTATCATCCTCACATGATGGGCCTTGGTTTCTCACCACACAAGGATCTCCCCCACAACATGGCAGCTAACTTCCCCTCAGAGCAAGAAATCCAAGGGAGAGTAAGCAAAGAAGAAACCATACTGCCTTTGGCAGTATGGTTTCCCAAGTGTCCCAGAGACTCACATTCCTGCTTCCATTTTATCCTACTTATTTGAAGCAAGTCATGAATCTAGTGTACTTTCAAGGTAAGAGGAATTTGGTTACACCTGTTAAACGGAGGAGTATAAAAATATTGTGCAGCCTGGGCAACAAGGCAAAATCCCATCTGTACAAAAAATATATATATATATTTATGTAATATATATGTACATTATATAACATATATACAGATATGTATATATTATATAAATATATACATTTGTGTGCATATATATTATATATAGTATATATAATATAAATATATATATTTGTGTGTGTGTATATATACATATATATATATATATATATATATATATGCAAAAAATTAGCTGGACGTGGTAGCATGTGCTTGTGGTCCCACCTACTTGGGAGGCTGAGGTAGGAGAATTGCTTCTTGAGCCCAAGAGGTGGAGGTTGCAGTGGGTCAAGATCACACCACTGCACTCCAGCCTGGGCAGCAGAATGAGACCCTGTCTTAATAAAGAAAACTACTGTGTACGTATATTAAAGCCATAATAAAGAACATTAATTCAAAGGACTGCTATAATTCAAAGATTGAGGTCTCCATTGGCTGGATGGAAGTGATATGCAGCAGATACAATATTATACAATTTTGCATCTACAAATAATGCTTTTAAATGATAACACCTGATTTTGGCAGAGGCCAGATCATTGCTGACATTGAAACTGGACAAATAAGCAAAACTCTTAGTGTTCTTAGTTTCTTTGTCAATACAAATCACAATTTCAAAAAATGATAGATTTTGAAAATTCATCTCTTGGCTGGGCACAGTGGCTCACACCTGTAATTCCAGCACTTTGGAAGACCGAGGCAGGCAGATCACCTGAGGTTAGGAGTTTGAGACCACCCTGGCCAACATGGTGAAACCCTGTCTCTACTAAAAATACAAAATTAGCCAGGCATGGTGGCACACGCCTGTAATCCCAGCTACTTGGGAGGCTGAGGCAGGAGAATCGTTTAAACTCAGTAGCTGGAGGTTGCAGTGAGCCGAGATTACACCACTGTACCCCAGCCTGGACAAAAAGAGCAAACCTCTATCTCAAAAAAAAAAAAAAAAATCGTCTTATAACAAAGTACTATTTTCAAGTAATCCTTTTGAAAATACTTTTAATATGCCTTATATAATGATTGTTAAAGTGAGCCTAAAATATTGACTATCATATGGTATTTTATATGATACCATATGAATATCATATCCTCCCCACAGGAATATCATATGGTATCACACACAATTTGGAGGGTTTTTTTACATTGTTCACTAGCACTTAAACATCCTGCCTATTAAACTGTGCAAAATATAAATATTGGGAACTTTAAAGCTGGGCTAAAATCTCCTCAGAAACTCAGAAATTCTTGAGAAATCTTTCCTGTAACTTTCTTTCATTTTTTTCATTCTTCTTTGACATTAATATGAATCATCAGTTTCAAAAACTGCTTGCTGAGCTCTGACTTGACATCATGCTTTTATTACAATAATTGTTCTATACTCAAATGTTTTGGCTAAAAACACTTGATTTGACCCTGTTCTTTCACACACCTACATCCTTAACTACTTCCGTCTCGCTAAACAGCTAGAAACCGTAATTAAATCATGTGAACACAGCAATGTTTCTTCTATAATAATTCCATTATATGTAACTTCCCTTTGCTTGTCTTTAAAATAAGGTAGAGAGTTATCATTTTACTGCTCTTGGGAGTATACATGTTAAGGTCTTTTTATGTGCCTGGGTCCAGCGTTGTGCCAAGGGGATGACCTCTGTGGTTTGATTTCAGAAGAAATTCTCCACTGTTCTGAATATTTGAAACGTAATCAGCAGGAGTCATGGTCTTGCATTCCATAATTTGTCTTAAGGTTAAAAAAAATTAGTGACTCTTTTTTTGGAACATAATACTGGTCCAAAACATCTGCTATGCATTATCTCATTTTGATCAGCACATCAAAACCGTTAGGTAAGATCATCACAATCATTCTCTTTTGAGGGCTCAGTGGATAGTGACTGGACCAAGATGACCCTGACAGTGTTGAAAATATCACGCAACAGTAAAGGCCAAAAAAACCCTCTGGGCTTTTTATTCCGAAGTCCTAGATCTTTCTACCGTCACAGGATAATGTAATTCACACCAATATGTCAATCACAGTTCTCGGATATGTGCCTTGGAGCATTGCTGCATAGGTGAAGAAAGGAGACCGAATATCCCAGGGACCCTAACAGATAGATAACTGTGGGGGGGCTAGCCAAGCCTAGAATTCTGGGTCCACTCAAAAGACAGAAGCCACACAATGGAGAGGAAGTGGAGCAAAATGGCCAAATAGAAACTTCTACTGATCATCTTCCCGACAGGAACACCAAATCAAACAACTATCCAGACAAAAAAACACCTTTATAAGAACCAAAAATCAGTGAGTGATCACAGTCCGGGTTTGAACTTCACACCACTGAAAGAGGCACTGAAGAGGGTAGGAAAGAGAGTCTTGAATTGCTGACACCACCCCTCCCCCACCCCCTGGCAGTGGCCACAGGGCATGGAGACACAATTCTCTGTGCTTGGGGGAAGGGAGAGCACAGTGATTGTGGGACTTTGCATTGGAACTCATACAACAGGAAGCAACACTCAGGACTCAGCTGGTGCTCTCAGAGGGAGCAGTTAGGCCAGCCCTAGCAAGAGGGGGAAATGCACATCCCAGCAGCTGGAACCTGAGTTCTGGCAAGCCCCACCACTGCAGGCAAAAGTGATCTGGGGTTCTAAATAAACTTGAAAGCCAGTCTAGGCCACAAGAACTGCAATTCCTGGAGGAGTCCTGGTGGTGTGCTGGGCTTGGAGCCAGGAGACTTGGGGGGCTCTGGGCAGATCTACACCAAGTAGATCCCTGTTTCTGATACCAGTTGGGACAAGTCAAGGGAGTGCTTGCGTCATCCCCTCCCCCCAACCCCAGGCAGTGTAACTCACAGCTCCGAGAGGGACTCCTTCCTTCTTCTTGAGGAGAGGGAAGAGTAAAGATGACTTTGTTTTGCAACTTGGAGACCACCTCAGCAGGACAGGGCACTGGGCAGAGTCCTGAGGCCTCCATTCCAGGTCCTAACTCCTGGATGACATTTCTAGACACACCCTGGGCCAGAAGGGAACCCGCTGCCTTGACGAATCGCCTCAGAAGAGCAAATCTAAGTTATTGGTCTTAAGGAGGAAGTAGAGAGATAGATAGGGGTAGAAAGTTTATTCAAAGGGATAATATCAAAGAACTTCCCAAACCTAGAATCCTGCTCAGTCCTGCGAGGATTCATCAATTACTGATCAAAGAGCTCTTGGACCTCAAATAATCAGCAGTGAAGGTGAGACTCAGAGATATGCTGGCTTCAGGTGTGATCCAGCATACACCCAGCTTTGGTGGCCATGGGGACTCCTCATGCCTGAGAAAGGATGGAGTAAAGGGGGACTTTGTCTTGCAGTTTAGCTACCAGCTCAGCCACAATGGGGTAGAGCACCAAGTGAGCTCTTGGGATCCCTGATTCCAGGTGTTGGCTCTTAGATGGCATTTGAGGAAGACCATCGCCCTGAAGGGAGAGTCCCATGCCTGACAGCAGTCACCAAAGGCTGACTGAAGAGACCCTGGACCTTGAGTAAATATCGATAGTAGCCAGGCAGTACTTACCACAGGACTTAGACAGGGATGCCCACAAGGAGAGACTCCTCTGCTCATGTAAAGAGGAGGGAAGAGTAGGAAGGACTTTGTCTTGTGGTTTCAGTGCCAGCTCAGCCACAGTGGAATAGAACACCAAGTAGATCCCTGTTTCTGATGCCAGGCCCTGGCTCTAAGATGGCGTCTCTGGACTCACCCAGGACTGAGAGGAACTTGCTACCTTGAAGGGAAGGACACAAGCCTGGCTGGCTTCACCACCTACTGATTGTAGCGCCATAGGGCAAGCATAGTTGGTAGCCAGGCAGTGGTTACTGCAGACCTTGGGCAAGACCCAGTCTGACCCAGCACAGTTCTAGTTTTTGAACACTGCAGCTATATCTGTATTAGCCTGTCCACAGGGGCACTTGTGTCCCTTGTCTGCCAACTCCAGCAATTCAGCACAGAGAGAGGGACTCTATTTGTTCGAGATAAAGTAAGGCAAAAGAACAAGAGTCTCTGCCTGATAATCCAGAGAATTTTTCCTGATCTTACCCAAGACCATCAAGGTGGTAGGTACCTCTATAAATCTGCAAGAGCCTCAGAATTACTGGGCTTGGGGTACCCCCTAATGCAGATATGTCTGCAGTGACCAAAAACTTAGATCACAATACCCAAGTCCCTTCAAATGTCTGGCAAACCTTCCCAAGAAAGACAGGTACAAAAAAGCCAAGACTGCAAAGACTACAGTAAATACCTAACTCTTCAACGCCCAGACACCGATGAACATCCACAAGAATTAAGACCATCCAGGAGAACATGACCTCACCAAATGAACTCAATAAGGCACCAGCGACCAATCATGGAGATACGGATATATGACCTTTCAGAGAATTCAAAGAGCTGTTTTGAGGACACTCAATGAGATTCAAGACAACACAAAGAAGAAATTCAGAATCCTATCAGATAAATTTAACAAAGAGGTTGAAATAATTGAAAAGAATCAAGCAGAAATTCTAGAGTTGAGAAATGCAATTGACATATAAATAATGCATCAGAGACTCCTAGCAGCAGAATTGATCAAGCAGAAGAAAGGGGTAGTGATCTTGAAGACAGGCTAGTTGAAAATACACAGTCTAAGGCCGGATGGGGTGGCTCACACCTGTAATCCCAGCACTTTGGGAGGCTGATGTAGGTGAATCCCCAAGGTCAGATGTTCGAGACCAGCCTGATCAATATGGTAAAACCCCATCTCTACTAAAAATACACAAAAATTAGCCAGACGTGGTAGCGCATGCCTGTAATCCCAGCTACTTGGGAGGCTGAGGCAGGAGAATTGTTTGAACCTGGGAGGAAGAGGTTGCAGTGAGCCAAGATCACACCACTGTACTTCAGCCTGGGCAACAAGAGTGAAAATGTCTCCAAAAAAAAAAAAAAAAAAAGAGAAAAAAAGAAAAAGAAAGAAGATACAGTCAAAGAACTCAAAAGAAAAAGAATGAAGCATGTCTGGGAGATACAGAAAATCACCTTAAAAAAGCAAATCTAAGAGTTATTGGCCTTAAAGAGGGAGCAGAGAGACAGACAGGGGTGGAAAGTTTATTCAAAGGGATAATATCAGAGAACTTCCCAAACCTAGAGAAAGATATCAATATTTAATATAAGAAGGTTATAGAACATCGAGAGGATTTAACCCAAATAAGACTACCTCAAGGCACTTAATAATCAAACTCCCAAAGGTCAAGGATAAAGAAAGGAACCTGAGACTGTGCACAGTGGCTCACACCTGTAATTCCAGTACTTTGGGAGGCTGAGGCAGTGGATCACCTGAGGTCAAGAGTTCAAGACCAGCCTGGCCAACAGGGTAAAATCCCATCTCTCCTAAAAATACAAAAAATTAGCCAAGCGTGGTGGCAGGTGCCTGTAATTCCAGCTACTTGGGAGGCTGAGGCAGCAGAAATGCTTGAACCCGGGAGGCAGAGGTTGCAGTGAGCCGAGATCACGCCATTGCACTCCAGCCTGAGCAACAAGAGCAAAATACAATCTCAAGAAGAAGGAGACAGAGAGAGAGAGGGAGAAGGAGAGGGGAGAGGGAGATGGAGAGGGAGAGGGAGAAGAAGAAAGAGAGAGAGAAGGAAAGAAAAAGAGAAAGAAAGAAAGAGAAAGAAAGAAAGAAGAAAGAAAGAAGAAAGAAAGAAAGAAAGAAAGAAAGAAAGAAAGAAAGAAAGAAAATGAAAGAAAGAAAGAAAGGAACCTAAAAGCAGCAAGAGAAAAGAAACAAATAACAAACATATGGCCAACAGCAGACTTCTCCGTGGAAACTTACAGGCCAGGAGAGAGTGGTGTGACTTATTTAAAGTGCTGAAAAAATAAAACTTTCATGCTAGAATAGTATATTGAGTGAAAATATCCTTCAAACATGAAGGAGAAATAAAGATCTTCCTAGACAAACAAAACCCAAGGAATTTCATCAACACCAGACATGTCCTACCAGAAATGCTGAAGGAAGTTTTTTGTTTTTGTTCGTTTGTTGTGTTTTTGTTTTTGTTTTTAGCAAAACAAACGCTGAGGAATTTTGTCAACACCAGACATGTCCTACCAGAAATGCTGAAGTGTTTTTTCTTCTTGTTTGTTTGTTGTGTTTTTGTTTTTGGGTTTGTTTTTGTTTGTTGTGTTTTTGTTTTTGTTTTGTTTTTCTCTGTCACCCAGGCTGGAGTGCAGCGGTGTGACCTCAGCTCACTGCAACCTCCACCTCCCAGGTTCAAGCAATTCTCCTGCCTCAGCCTTCCAAGTGGCTGGGATTACAGGTCCCTGCCACCCTGCCCAGCTAATTTTTGTATTTTTAGTAGAGACAGGGTTTCACCATGTTGGCCAGGCTCGTCTCAAACTCCTGACCTCACGTGATCTGCCCACCTCGGTCTCCCAAAGTGTTAGGATTACAGGCATGAGCTACCGCACCCAGGCAAGAAATGCTGAAGGAAGTTTTTCAATTTGAAAAAACAGGACATTAATGAGCAATGAGAAATCATATGAAGGTACAAAACTCACTGGTAATAGTAAATACACAGAAGAACATAGAATATTATAACACTGTAATTGTAGTATATAAACTGCCCATATCTTGAGTAGAAAGACTAAAAGACAAACTGATAAAAAATAATAACTAAAACATCTTTTCAAGGCATAGACAGTACAAGCTATAAATAGAAACAACAAAAAGTTAAAAAGCAGTAGAGCAAAGTTAGAGTTTTTATTATGCAATAAATAATAATATTTGCTTGTTTTTTGTTTATGCAATCAGTATTAAGCTGTTACCAGTTTAAAATAATATGTTATGTTATTTGCAAGCCTCATGGTAAGGTAACCTCAAATCAAAAACATACAACAGATACACAAAAAATAAAAAGCAAGAAATTAAAATATACCACCAGAGAAATCACCTTCACTAACAGGAAAACAGGAAGGAAGGAAAGAAGGAAGAGAAGACCAGAAAACAAATAACAAATCAATAACATTGAATGTGAATGAACTAAACTGTCTAATCAAAAGACATAGAGTAGTTGAATGGATAAAAAACAAGACCTAACAATCTGTTGCCTACAAGAAACACACTTCACCTATAAAGACACAAAGACTGAAAATAAAGTGATGGAAAAAGATATTCCATACAAATGGAAACCAAAAAAGACCTAGAGTAGCTATACTTATATCAGACAAAATAGACTTCAAGACAAAAACTATAAGACAAGGCAAAGAAAGTCACTATATAATGATAAAAGTGTCAAATCAGCAAGAGGATATAACAATTGTAAATATATATGCACCCAACACTGAAACATCCAGATATATAAGCAAATATTATTAAAGCTGAAGAGATAGACTTCAATACAATAATAGCTGGAGACTTCCAGAGAGAAAATCCACAAAGAAACATCAGGCATAATCTACAGAACAGACAAAATGAACCTAACAGATATTTACAGAACACTTCAGCCAATAGCTGCAGGATACACATTCTTCACCTCAGCACATGGATCATTCTCAAGGATAGACCATATGTGAGGCCACAAAACAAGTCTTTAAAAATTTGAAAAGATTGAAATTATATCAAGTATGTTCTCTAACCTCACACAATGTAATAAAACTAAAATTCAATAACAAGAGGAATTTTGGAAACTATACAAACACATGGAAATTAAACAATATGTTCCTGAATGACCAGTGGTTCAATTAAGAAATTAAGAAGGAAATAGAAAAATTTCTTGAAACCAATGAAAACAGATACACAACATACCAAAACCTATGGGATATAGTGAAAGCAGTACTAAGAGAAAGTTTTATAGCAATCAGCACTACATCTAAATTGTAGAATATTAAATAAACAAGCTAACAATACATCTAAAATAATTAGAGGTTAGGCGTGTGGCTTATGCCTGTAATCCCAGCATTTTGGGAGGCTGAGATGGGAGGATCACTTGAGGCCGGGACTTCAAGACCAGCCTGGCCAACATGGTGAAATCCCATTTCTACTAAAAAATACGAAAATTAGTCAGGCATGGTGGCACATGCCAGTAATCCTGGCAACTCAGGAGGCTGAGGTGGGAGAATGGCTTGAACCTGGAAGGCAGAGGTCACAGTGAGCCGAGATAGCGCCACTGCACTCCAGCCTAGGCAACAGAGCAAGACTCTGTCTCAAAAAAAAAAAAAAAAAACAAAAAAAAAAGAATAGAAAAGAAAAAGAACTAGAAAAACAAGAAATTAGTAGAAGAAAAAAATAATAAAGGTCAGAGCAGAAATAAAGAAAATAATACAAAAGATAATGAAACAAAAAGTTGGTTTTTTGAAAAGATAAACAAAATCAACAAATCTTTAGCCCAATTAAGAAGAAAAGGAGACAAGATCTAAATAAATAAAATCAGAGATGAAAAAGGAGACATTACAACTGGTACTGCAGAAATTGCAAGGATCATTAAAGACTACTGTGAGCAACTATACACTAATACATTGAGCACCTTAAAGAAATGAATAAATTCCTAGATACATATGACCTACCAAGATTGAACCATGAAGAAATTCAAAATCTAAACAGACCAATAACAAGTAACAAGATCAAAGTCATAATAAAAAGTCTCCCAGCAAAGAAAACCTTGGGACCTGATGGCTTCACTACTGAATTTTATCAAACATTTAAAAAAACTAATACCACTCCTACTCAAACTATTCCAGAAAATGGAGGGAGATAGAATACTTCCGAAGTCATTCTACAAGGCCAGTGTTACCCTAATACCAAAACCAAAGACCCATCAAAATAAGAAACTCCAGGCCAATACCCCTGATGAGTATTGATGCAAAAATCCTAACAAAATACTAGCAAACCAAATTCAACAACACATTGAAAAGATCATCATGACCAAGGGGGATTTATCCCAGGGATGCAAGGATGACTCTATATATGCAAATCAATCAATATGATACCTCACATCAATAGAATGAAGGACAAAAACCATAAGATCATTTCAACTGATACTGAAAAAGCATTTTGTAAAATTCAACATTCCTTCATGATAAAAACCCTAAAGAAAACTAGTATAGAAAGAACATACCTCAACACAGTAAAAGCCATATATGACAAACCCACAGCTAGTATCATACTGAATGGGGAAATACTTTTGAAAGCTTTTCCTCCAAAATCTGTAACATGACAAGGATGCCCATTTTCACCACTTATTCAACATAATACTGGAAGTCCTAGCTACAGCAATCAGACAAGAGAAAGAAAGAAAGGGTATTCAAATTAGAAAGGAAGAAGTCAAATTATTGTTTGCAGATGATATAATCTTATATTTGGAAAAAACCTAAAGACTCCACCAAAAAACGATTGGAACTGATAAATTCAGTAAAGTTGAAGGATACAAAATCAACATACAAAAATCAGTAGCATTTCTATATACCAGCAATGAACAATATGAAAAAGAAATCAAGAAGTAATTCCATTTACAATAGCTACAAATAAAATAAAATACTTAGGCATTAACTTAACCAAAGAAGTGAAAGAGCTCAACAATGAAAAGTATAAAACATTGATGAAAGAAATTGAAGATGACACCAAAAAAATGGAAAGATATTCTGTGTTCATGGATTGGAAGAATCAATATTGTTAAAATGTTCATGCCACCCAAAGCAACTTATAGATTCAATGTAATCCCTATCAAAATACCAATGTCATTCTTTGCAGAAATAGAAAACAGCAATCCTAAAATTTATATGGAACTGCAAAAGACCAAGACTAGCCAAAGCTATCCTGAGCAAAAAGTAAAACTAGAGGAATCACATTGTCTGACTTCCAATTATACTGCAGAGCTATAGTAACCAAAACAGCATGATACTGGCATAAAAACAGACACATAGACCAATGGAGCAGAATAGAGAACCCAGAAACAAATCCATACATCTACAATCAACTCATTTTTGACAAAAGTGCCAAGAACATACTTTGGGGAAAGGCAGTCTCTTCAAATAAATGGTGCTGTGAAAACTGGATATCCATATGCAGATGAATAAAACTAGAACTATCTCTTGCCATATGTAAACATCAAACCAAAATGTATTAAAGACTTAAATCTAAGACTTCAAACTATGAAATTACTAAAAGAAAACATTGGAGAAACTCTCCAGGACATTGGACTGGGCAAGGATTTCTTGAGTAATACCCCATAAACACAGGCAATCAAAGCAAAAATAGACAAATGAGATCACATCAAGTTAAAAAGCTTCTGCACAGCAAAGGAACCAATCAACAAAGTGAAGGGACAATCCACAGAATGGGAGAAAATATTTGCAAACTACCCACCTCACAAGAGCTCAATAACCAGAATATATAAGAAACTCAAACAACTCAATAAAAAAAAATCCAATAATCCAATTTAAAAATTGGTAAAAGATCTGAATAGACATTTCTCAAAAAGAAGACATACAAATGGCAAATAGATCAATTAAAAGATGTTCAACACAACTGATCATCAGAGAAATGCAAATCAAAACTACAATGAGATATCATCTCACCCTAGTTAAAATGTCTTTTATCCAAAAGACAGGCAGTAACAAATCTGGTGAGGATGTAGAGAAAGGGAACCCTCATATACTGTTGGTGGGAATGTAAATTAGTACAACCACTATGGAAAACAGTTTGGAGGTTCCTCAAAAAACTAAAAATTGAGCTACCATAGGATCTAACAATCCCACTGCTAGGTATATACTCAAAAGAAAGGAAATCAGTATATCGAAGAGATATCTTCATTCCCGTTTATTGCAGTAGTATTCACAATAGCCAAGATTTGGAAACAACCGATCTGTCCATTAGCAGAAAAATGGATAAAGAAAATGTGGTACATATAAATGATTGGGTACTATTCAGCCACAAAAAAAGAATGAGATCCTGTCATTTGCAACGTAGATGGAACATGGGTGGTCATTATTGTTAAGTAAAATAAGCCAGGCACAAAAAGACAGAATTTGCATGTTCTCACTTATTTGTGAGAGCTAAAAATTAAACAATTGAATCATGGAGGTAGAGAGTAGAACAACGGCTCCCAGAGGTTGGGAAGGGTAGTGAGGGTAGAGGAAGCAGGGATGGTTAATGGGTACAAACATATTAATTAGGTAGAACAAATAAGATCTAGTACACGATAGCAAAGCAAGGTAACTATAGCCGACAATAATTTATTGTACATTTTTAAATAACTAAAAGAGGGCCAGGCAGGGTGGTTCATGCCTGTAATCCCAGCACTTTGGGAATGTGATGCAGGCAGATCACTTGAGGTCAGGAGTTCAAGACCAGCCTGGCCAACATGGTGAAACCCCCCCATCTCTACTGAAAATACAAAATTAGCCAGGTGTGGTGGTACATGCCTGTAATCTCAGCCACTTAGGAGGTTGAGGCAGGAGAATCACTTGAACCTGGGAGGCGGAGGCTGCAGTGAGCCGAGATCACACCACTGCACTCCAGTTTGGGCGACAGAGACTCCATCTCAAAAAATAAAATAACTAAAAGAGTATAATTGGATTGTCTGTAAAAGAAAGAAAGGGTAAATGCTTGCGGTGATAAATATTCCATTACCCAGATGGGATGATTATGCATTGCATGCCTGTATCAAAACATTCCATGTACCCTATAGATATATACACCTACTATGTACCTACAAGAATTAAAAATTAAAAACAGCAATAAAAAAGAAAACCACAGGGTAGGTTAAACAGGAAGTTGAATATAAAGAATTATTAATTATGATGCAAGAGGCCAGGAACAGTGGCTCACACACTGTTTGGGAGGCCGAGGAGAGAACCACTTGAGGCCAAAAGTTTAGACCAGCCGGGGCAATGCAGCAGGACCCTGTCTCTACAAAAATTTTAAAAATTAGCCAGACATGGTGGTGCACACCTATAATCCCAGCTACTCAGGAGGCCGAGGTGGGAGGATCACGTGAGCCCAGGAGTTCGAAACTGCAGTGAGCCGTGATAGCGCCACTGCACTACAGTCTTGGCAACTAAGACTCTGTCTGTAAAAAAAATATTTTAATTAAAATCGATTTTTAATTTCAAAAATTAAATTCAAGGTTGACTGTAAGTCAGAAGCAAACTCTATTCGTTACCATAGGGCGAGGGAGAGTACCCAAGGAACGGTAGATCTTGAAGGAGTTCAGAGCTCACTGGCGAAGGTGTGGTTTGGCCTACGGGTGAGCGGAGAAGTTTGCTGGTTGGCCAGGCCAGAGCTGGTAGGGAGTTGCTGCACCAGCACTAAGCCACCCTCCAGAGTGCAAGAGGGTAGCGGGATCAACAAGCCGTGGTGTGAGTGTGCAGTGAGACTTGGGGCATCAGCAGGCCAGAAGGCTTTGGGGGTGCAGGTTGTGTGGGGATAGGGTGGGACTTGCAGGAGGAGCTGCTGCTGAGTGTATGAACCTTCTAGAAGGCAAGAGGCCTCTAGAGTGTGCGGGATGTGTGAGGCTCTAGTTTCTGTGTCAAGAGGCCCAGGGAAAGCTTATCGCCAGGCTGAGGCTACACGAACACAGAGGTCTGACTCAAAATTTTAAGAATTAATCCATCAATAATTTAACTCACATTTATATTTATATTTGTTATTGACTTTTCTTTCAACAAAAATTTACTCAACACTGACTGTGGGCCAGCCACTGAGTTAGATGGTACTATTTGCAAGGCAACATACCAAAAGCACTGTAAAAAGAAAGGCATATGTCTAGTCCTCAAGGCGCCTAGAATGTAGACACATAAATCAATGGAATAGAACAGCAAACCCAGACATAGAAGCCCATAAATATGCTCCACTACATTGTTTTTTTTTTTTTTTGAGTTGCGGCTTGCTCTGTCGCCCAGGCTGGAGTGCAGTGCTGCGATCTTGGCTCACTGCAACCTCCGCCTCCTGGGTTCAAGCAATCTTCCTGTCTCAGTCTCCCAAGTAGCTGGGATTACAGGTACCTGCCACCATGCCTGGCTAATTTTTGTATTTTTAGTAGAGACAGGGTTTCACCATGTTGGCTAGGCTGGTCTCAAATTCTTGACCTCAGGTGATCCACCTGCTTGGCCTCCCAAAGTGCTGGGATTACAGATGTGAGCCACCACACCCAGCCTTATGCGTCACTATTTTTTGACAAAACTACAAAAAGAATCCAATGAAAGGAGAAGCTTTTTCAACAAACATTGTTGGAGCAATCGGACATCCATAGGAAAAAAAAAAATGAACCTAGACCTAAACCTCACACCTCATGCAAAACTAACTCAAAATGGATCCCCACAGTTAAATGTAAACCATAAAACTCTAAAACATTTAGAGAAGCACATAGAAGAAAATTTTCAGGGCCTACCTAGAGATTCTGGCACAGTAGAAATGCAAACAAGAAGCCATGTGTCTCAAAGAAGCCCAAGCAAACAACCATGAGAACACAAAGGATAACAGATTTATTTCAGCCCTAGGACTCTGCAAAGTCCGATGAGATGAGAACTGAAGTGGGTTTGAAAGCTAAGTAGGACTGCAATGGATAAACCTAGGAATAAGAAGCACATCCAGCGGAGAATTAGCAAAAGCACCACGGAAGGAAAGTGTGAGGAACACGTACGTAGCAACATAGGCCGGTACAGATAAAGGAGCGAAGGAGGGCAGGATGGGGACATGAGCCTGGAAAGGTGGCTGGGGACAATGTGTGGGGACACAGCCCTGCTCCCCAAATAGCTTGCAGGTACAAAATGATTGTACAGTAAGAGATGCAGGTAACTCTGGCAGGTATGAACTCTGGGCTTTCAGGAGAATGAGATTATTTGTTTAGCCAGGGGCTGTCCTGAAAGATGCCCATCCACTCCTTTGGAAGAGCCTGGAGACAGCAGCAGGGAAAAGGCTGGGCTGCCTCTGAGCCTGCGCTTCCCTCTTGCCGCCACTTGTCCAGGCACAGGCTGGGATACCTGAGTCAGTCTTTTCCCGTGGAGCCTCTCCCTAGCTTTCTTCCCACAGTCTTTCTCAGACTGAGGGCAGAACCGGAAAAAGCTCACCTGTATCACAAAGCAAATGGGATTACATCCTGCTCTGTGCAAGGGAAGAGCCACCTCTCCTTCCCTTGTCTGAGAGTAGCTTTTAGCTACAGGGAAGCTAAAAAGCTTTTTCTCGCTACAGGGAAGAAAAACAAAAAGTAGGTCAGTTAGCAAGTGGTTTATGAAGTGCTTACTCAAGAAACACATCTCAGTAGATGCTTGACTATTTTTCAAGCATGTGTGTACCCTGGGATTTAAAAAATCACTTTATTTTGACCATTAGAGTTTTATATTCACTCTTTACATCAACTCACCTTATTCTATCAGGAAAACTTAAGTGTCTTAAGCGTCTGTAGCTCCACATAAATTTCTGTCTGTTACATTACCAGCTTCTTCCAGGCTGTCTTGCTGGTACCACCAGAATACAAGTGCCCTTGTACTGTCCAAGTAGCATTTATTATAAAGGCAATTAAGTCGGTTGTCTAAAATAACCGGGAACTAGATTACTGAATATTTACCCATTTCTAATCCTTCAGTAAAAGGTTAGAGCTGTTGGAAGGAGAGGTAGGGAAAAATAAAAAGGAAATATCATTGACAAAAGAATGGGGAGCCGAGCCCGGTGGCTCATACCTGCAATCCCAGCACTTTGGGAGGCTGAGGCCAGGAGATCACGAGGTCAGGAGATTGAGACCATCCTGGCCAACATGGTGAAACCCCGTCTCTACTAAAAATACAAAAATTAGCTGGGTGTGGTGGTGCATGCCTGTAATCCCAGCTCCTCAGGAGGCTGAAGCAGGAGAATCACTTGAACTCGGGAGGCGGAGACTGCAGTGAGCCTAGATCACGCCACTACACTCCAGCCTGGCAACAGAGAGAGACTCCCTCTCAAAGAAGAAAAAAAGAATGGGGAAGATGGTTGGCTTCCTGGGTGGGGAGGAAAATATAGTATTTATCTTGAATATTTAGTTGCCAGCCTTCCACCTATCTTGTCTCTCCTGCTCCCCTACTTAATCATGCAAGAGGAATCCTTGAAATTCTTGTTTTCATGTTGTTATTTCTCTCTTGATTAACTGTTAATGTCACAGAAATAGACTTGTAGGCTGATGGAGTCCTCAGAGGAGCCAAAAACCTGGAGTATGGAACTGTGGTTAATAGCACTAAGTTTCTGGGACATTACCAACAAAAATAACATACTGCTCTCATTGTTGAGTGAGAGTTTGGTTTCTCAACTTACTCTGTCAGCAGAACCAGCCAGGAGCTGTTAATCCAGATTTCAACTATAAATTAAACATACATTCTTTAAGGTTGGGTACGGTGGTTCACGCCTATAATCCCAGAACTTTGGGAGGCTGAGGTGGGCAGATCACCTGAGGTCAGGAGTTCAAGACCAACCTGGCCAACATGGCGAAACCCTATCACTACTAAAAACACAAAAATTAGCCAGGCATGGTAGTGTACACCTGTAGTCCCAGCTACTCAGGAGACTGAGGCAGGAGACTCGCTTTAACCCAGGAGGTGGAGGTTGCAGTGAGCCGAGATCCCTCCGTTGCACTCTAGCCTGGTGACAGAGCGAGACTCCGTCTCAAACAGACAAACAAACAAACACACCTTTATTCTTTAAAAATGGTCAGAGAAATCAGGCAAATTCTAAGAGGTCTTTCCCTTGCCATACCATAGAAAAACTAATTGGTGAAAAAGTAACTTTTCCCATAAAATGGTGGTATAAAACCTCTCTAGTTGTTATCTGTTGATTGATGATTTCAGCCTGCTAGTACTTTTAGTTCCATTTTTCCATTCCCAGAGTGAATATTGAGTCAAAAGCAACTGACTCTACAGATCAAGAAAACCAAGCTCTAAGACCACTGAAATGTCTTCTCTGTGCACATGCTCTAAATACTGTAATTGTTCTTTAAAATGTAACATATAAACAAATGGTGTTGATGGGCTATGCCATCTCTCTGGCATGAATGTAGTATGACCTGGAAAACACACTTCATCATTCATGACTAGAATGTTCTCTCTGATTTATGGCAATAAAAACTTGGAATAACCCAAGATGTACTTTAAAGTATTACATGAGAGAATGCATGCAAGAATTGTGGCTTAAACATTTAAACCCCATTTTTGGCAACTGAAAAAGAAAGTTCCGGAGGAGGAGTAGTTTGTCAGAGGCCTTTTGCTCAGTTTTATTAAGAAACACCAGGACACAGTGAGGGCAAAGAGACTGAGGAAACTTCAGAGAGAAGATGACATTGGATCAGGGACCTGGGGGAATGACTGAGATTTCTCCAGAGAAAGAAAAAGGAAGGAGGACATTTCCAACAAAGGAAAAACCAGGAGTACCCAAAAGGCCTGGGGAGCATCTGCCTGCTTTCAAGTGTGTCTGCAGCACAAGGTCTAGGAAGAGCCGCGGCAAGGACAGACACTGGGAAGAGGGACTGAGGTCTCAACGTGAAGATGATGATGATGATCATTGTTTGAGATGGAGTTTTGCTCTTGTTTCTGAGGCTGGAGCGCAATGGCACGATCTCAGCTCACCGCAACCTCCACCTCCCAGGTTCAAGCGATTCTCCTGCCTCAGCCTCCCAAGTAGCTGGGATTACTGGCATGTGCCACCATGCCTGGCTAATTTTGTATTTTTAGTAGAGACGGGGTTTCTCCATGTTGGTCAGGCTGGTCTCAAACTCTCAATCTCAAGTGATCCACGCACCTCAGCCTCCCAAACTGCTGGGATTACAGGCATAAAAATTATTATTGAATGTCTTGTTCCAGTATGTGAAACCACCAAAAGTTTCTTTTCATTTTTTTTTTTTTTTTAACAGAGTCTCACTCTGTCACCCAGTCTGGGGTGTAGTGTCGCAATCTCAGATCACTGCAACCTCCACCTCCCAGGTTCAAGCAATTCTTCTGCCTCATCCTCCTGAGCAGCTAGGATTACAGGCGTGTACCACCACACTTGGCTAATTTTTGTATTTTTAGAAGAGAGGGGTTTCACCATATTGCCCAGGCTGGTCTCGAACTCCTAACTTCAGGTGGTCCACCGCCTTGGCCTCCCAAAGTGCTGGAATTACAGGTGTGAGACACCACGCCTGGCCCCACCAAAAGTTTTTGATAGGAAAGCTATATTAATGGTGATAATAACATACTAATGCTTTCTATGTATCAAATACTCAACACCATGAAATGCTATAATTTATTTGTTAAAATATCTTGTGAAGTATGAACTATTCCCTATTTTTTTTGTTTTGTTTTGTTTTTTTGAGACAGAGTCTCACTTTGTCACCCAAGCTGAAGCGCAGTGGCACAATCTCAGCTTACTGCAAACTCCGCCTCTCAGGTTCAAGTGATTCTCGTGCCTCAGCCTCCCATTACGGGCACCCACCACCATGCCCAGCTAGTTTTTTTTATATTTTTAGTAGAGACAGTTTTTGCCGTGTTGTCCAAGCTGGTCTCAAACTCCTGAGCTCAGGCAGTCTGTCCTCTTCGGCCTCCCAAAGTTCTAGGATTACAGTGTCAGCTACCGTGCCTGACCAGTATTCCCATTTTATAAGTAGGAAACTGAGGCATAGACAGATTAAATAATTTGTCTAAAGTCAAACATGTAGTAAGCAGTAGAGCCGAGATTTAAACATGGATGCTAGTTCCAGAGCCCATGCTGTCTTGCTTCTTGAGGAAGTCATTACCACGTTTTAGAAAGACAGCTCCACGGCTGTGTGGGGGATGAATTCGAGGAGACCAGAGGCAGAGAGACAGTGAGGAGGCCCTTACGCAGTCCAGATGAAAGCAGATACAGGTATGAACTCAATCAGATCTAATAAATCCAATGGATACTGAGGGGGTAAGGACAGAACAGGAAATAAGTAAAGCTGCTAACTTGAATAACTGGGCGGATGGTGATGCTAACATCGGAGACAGAAAAACAAAGGAAAAGATATGGGATGGGTCAGGAGAAGAATAAGGTCTTTGAGGCCAAATGGTTTGAAATATGAGGGACGTTCAAATAGAAGGGTCTGCAAGCAGCTAGAAAATCAGACCTCAAGTGTGGAAGAGGTCAGGCTGAAGACAGAGAGGGAGGCATTACTCTTGAAGGTAGCAAACTTTAGCTTCAGCTCTCCCTCACCTGCATGGGGTCTTCCAAGCACCTGGCAGGGGCCTTAGCAATATGTTCACGTTGTCATGTTTCTTTTTTGTAAAAATTTCAAAAGTTGGTTATTTTTGCTGTGATTGATTAAAACTAAGGCTGTTACCTCTTCTACCCTAAGTCTCCTGAGTAGCTGGGATTACAGGTGCCTGCCACTGTGCCTGGCTAATTTTTGTATTTTTAGTAGAGACAGTGTTTCACCATGTTGCCCAGGCTGGTCTCAAACTCCCGACTCAAGTGATCTGCCTGCTTCAGCCTCCCAAACTGCTGAGATTACAGGTGTGAGCCACTGCGCCCAGCCAAGTGTAAATTACTTTTTAAAGAAATAAAATGCATTTGTTATGTCCAGGGTATCCCACTTTGTGGTGTTTAATTTTATGCATCAACTTGGTTGGATCATGGTGCCTGAATATTTGGTCAAACATTATTCTGGATGTTTCTGTGAAGGCGTTTTTTGGATGAGATTAATAGTCATTGGTGGATTTTGTTTTATTTTATTTTATTTATTTATTTTGAGACAGAATCTCACTGTATCATCCAGTGAGCAGTGGTACCATCTCAGCTCACTGCAACCTCTGCCTCTCGAGTTCAAGCGATTCTCTTATCTCAGCCTCCCAAGTAGCTGGGATTACAAGGCTGCACCATCATGCCTGGCTAATTTTTGTATTTTTATAGAGACACAGTTTCACTCTGTTGGCCAGGCTGGTCTCAAACTCCTGACCTCAAGTGATTCACCCACCTCGGCCTCCCAAAGTGCTGGGATTACAGCCAAGAGCCACTGTGCCTGGCCTCATTGGTGGACTTTGAATAAAGCAACTTGCTATCCATATGTGGGTGGGCCTCATCAAATCAGTTGAAGGCCTTAATAGAGCAAAAGACTGACATTCCCTAAGCAAGAGGAAATTCTGTCAGCCTAATGGCCTTCACACTTGAACTTCAACACTGGTTCTTCTGTGATTGTCCAGCTTGCCGACCTACCCTGCAGATTTTGGACTTGCCAGTTTCCATAATTTAATACACTCCTATAAGAATACAAACTTGTTCAAGAATGTCTTTAAGAAGCTTACCCAGTGCGAAAGGAGAAGTGGAATTCACATCAGGTAGAAGAGCAGGAAAGGTGCTGGGCGCGGTGGCTCAAGCCTGTAATCCCAGCACTTTGGGAGGCCAAGGCGGGCGGATCACGAGGTCAAGAGATCGAGACCATCCTGGCCAACATGGTGAAACCCCATCTCTACTGAAAAATACAAAAATCAGCTGGGTGTGGTGGCGCGCACCTGTAGTCCCAGCTACTCAGGAGGCTGAGGCAGGAGAATCGCTTGAACCTGGCAGGCAGAGGTTGCAGTGAGCCGAGATAGTGCCACTGGTGACAGAACGAGACTCCATCTCGAAAAAAAAGAAGGTTTCACTAAAGAGATTGCATTTAAGGTAGGCCCAAAGGCTGGGTTATATTTGGGTAAACAGTGACTTGAGAAGAGCAATTTCTGTGGGAGTTACAGCTAGATGAGGAAATGCATGGAGCCCAATTGGACATTCATAGGAATCTAGTTTGAATCTGGTATGATATGTCTAAGAAACCAGAGGGACTGATCCGCTGGAGCCAAAGCGTAGAGGATGCTTCAATATTAGGAATGAAGTCTTTGAGATTGTTTTGGGAAGCAGAGAACTGTGAAAGTTCTTTGAGGAGGAAAGTGGAACGACTGAATTTCATAGTACAAACAATTCCAATTAGTGCATGAGTTGGGTTCCAACCACTTTTAGTATACTATGTGCCACGCACGGTTAAATATTGTAGATGTAGTGACAAAAGATACAGTGTCTGAATTCAAGGAACTCAGAATCTCAGAAAGTAGGAGATATAGAGGGAAAATTATAATGAATTATAACTACATGGTACAAAAAAATTACACAAGAAGGACGCCTAAACCAGATGTAGACATGGGGTGGGTTGCTATATGGAGGGTCATAGAAAGCTTCCTGGAAAAAGTAATTCTAGGCCAGGCTCAGGGTAGGCGGGGCTCAGGAGTGTACGCCTGTAGTCCCGGCTACTCAGGAGGCTGAAGCGGGAGAGTCACTTGAGCCTGGGAGTTCGAGACCAGCCTGAGCAACATAGCAAGTGTTGGTCTCACAAAAACAAAAACAAAAACCAAAAAACAACAACAAAAAAACAACCACAGAAATAAACAACAACAACAAAGGGAAAAAAAGTAGCTTGAGCAACATTGCATAAAAAAAAAAAGCTTGGCATGGTGGCACACACCTGTGGTCCCAGCTACACAGGAGGCTGAGGTGTGAGGATTACCTGAGCCTGGATGTCAGGGCAGCGAGCTGGATCAGACCACTGCACTTTCAGCCTGCGTGCGAGAGAGAGACAGAGAGAGAGAGAGAGAGAGAGAAGCAATGAAGGAAGGAAGGAAGGGAAACGGAAAGAAAAGAAACAGAGAAATGAAGGAAGGAAGGAAGGAAGGAAGGAATATTTTAGGACACTCTTCTTTCTGTGAATAATATCTCATAGAAACTAGGTTGAATCATTGGAAAATACATTGCTATTTCAGGCCAGGTGCAGTGGCCCACACCTGTAATCCCAGCACTTTGGCAGGCCGAGGTGGGCAGATCGTAAGGTCAGAAGTTCGAGACCAGCCTGGCCAATATGGTGAAACGCCATCTCTACTATAAATACAAAAATTAGCCAGGCATGGTGGCACGTGCCTGTAGTCTAAACTACTTGGGAGGCTGAGGCAGGAGAATCGCTTGAATACAGGAGGCGTAGGTTACAGTGAGCCGCGATCATGCCACTGCACTCCAGTCTGGGCAACAGAGGGAGACTGCTTCTCAAAAAAAAAAAAAAAAAAAAAAAAAAAATTGCTATTTCATGTGATCCAAACTGATACAATGTTATGATGGTGTTTAGGTCTCCCAGGACAGACTCAAAAGATTCATGACTATCTTACAGCAGTATTTTCTGGATTCCAAAATAAGAGGCCTAGAACTGGCAATATGCAAGATCTGAAATTGAACAGGTTAAAATTTTAAATCCTTCCACCTCCTTTTCTTCATTTTCTTCTTTTGCTTAAGACTTCTCCTCCCAGAACCTCTGGCCTAAGGCCTTCAGCCTTCCCTGAGGCACTCAGTGTTTTTCTTAAACATAATTTGCCCAAAACTTTCAGAGTTTAGGTGCTACTGAACTGTGTTAAAAGAAGGTGACCTGGCCAGATGAAGTATGGTAATCTGAGCACACTGGGAGGTCAAGGCAGGAGGATTGCTTGAGCCCAGAAGTTCAAGATCAGCCTGGGCAACATAGCAAGATACCATTACTACAAAAAAATAAAAAAGTTAGCCAGGAATGGTGGCAGGTGCTACTCAGGAGGCTATAAGGTGGGAGGATTGTTTGCGTCCAGGAGGTTGAGGCTGTAGTGAGCTGTGATCCTGTCATTGCATTCCAGCCTAGGCAATAGAGTGAAACTCTGTCTTTTTATTTTTTTTAAAAAAGGCAAACTGATTGAACTAGTTAATGCCAATGTGTGAATGACTATCAAGCCCTCCTGTCTCTCAGAGCTATTTGAGTCTTTAAGAGATGATGCTCAAGAATCTTAGGTAGAATTCCAGGCAATAAAAACAAGGCCATTGTGTATTTGTTTAGATAGACAATTTACAAGTCAAGAGTTGAGAAGATGAGGTCTACCAATACTATGTTTTCCATTCAGACAGTTTGTGACTTTGGTAAGTAAATTTCTGCATCATATTTTACATCTAGTTACCTCTATTATTAAAATCTTGTTTATTTGGCATTTGATGGACCAAAATTAGCTACGAAATCCTTTGTAGGAAAAACCAAAGTAGGGGATTAGGCCAGTTACAATTGCTCATGACTGTAATCCCAGAACTTTGGGAGGCTGAGGTGGGAGGATCGATTGAACCCAGGAGTCGGAGACCAGCCTGGGAAACAAAGTGAGACTTCATCTCTACAAAAAAAAAAAATTAAGAAATTACCTGGGTATGGTGGCCCGTGCCTGTAGTCCCAGCTACTCGGGAGCCTGAGGCAGGAGAATCGCTTGAACCCGGGAGGCGAAGTTTGCAGTAAGCCAAAATCAAGCCATTGCACTCCAGCCCGGGCAACAAGAGTGAAACTCTGTCTCAAAAAAAAGACTCTTAGTCTGAGGTAAGGTAGAAGAAATCATTAAATTATTTCATCTCTTTCCTGGTTCCTTTGAACACTGATCTAGTTGAATTATTCTGTATAGTTATAGCATATATGTAACTGCTTTTGTAGGCAGAACCAGTTTTTTTTTTAATCACAAATAATGTATATTTCATGATTTGGATTAAATAAACAAGTTTAATTTAAAAATTATCATTGTCATCATAGGTAATATTAAGGATTTAACTTACAACAACTTTATATGAGATGCTATTATTATTAATTTATTTACTTTTTGAGACAGAGTCTCACTCTGTCACCTAGGCTGGAGTGCAGTGGCGCAATCTTAGCTGACTGCAATCTTTGCCTCCTGGGTTCAAATGATTCTCTTGCCTCAGCCTCCCAAGTAGCTGGGATTATAACCATGCCACCACACCCCGCTAATTTTTGTATTTTTTGTAGAGACAGGGCTTCACTTTGTTGGCCAGGCTGCTCTCCATCTCCTGACCCCAAGTGATCCACCTGCCTCAGCCTCCCAAAGTGCTGGGATTACAGGTGTGAGCCACTGCACATGGCTGAGCTATTATTATTATCATCCCCCACGTCACAGATGAAGAAACTGAAGCACAAAGAGGTTAAGTAACTTGCTCAGAGTTCCCCAGATAATAAGTAGCGATTCCAGGATAGAAACTCTGGCAGTTTCAGGTTCCCTCCCTGCTGCTTCCCAGCTACTTTTGATTCAGTAAATCTGGAATGGGGCCCTTGGAATTAGAAATTAAGTCCCCAGGTGATTCTGAAGCAAAATCAGGTTTGAGAACCACCTTGCTAATTCACTTTGCACTGGATGGCTAGTTACTTACCTGTGTCTTAGAAATAATAGTTCATATTGTTAGTTAAGTAACACCATACATACCCTTTCATTTCAGTAGTAAGCAAATTTGCTCGGAATCTGCTTGTGTTCTTCAGGCACAGTGCTGAGGGGACAGGTGAACATTAGGAAATTGTCTCTGACCCCACAGCACAGACCACCTAGTTTAAAGGCACATGTGAGAAGGCAATCAGGGAGAGGTCACGAAGCTTGGGTAGAAGGTGTAAGGTGGTGGGCTTCCTGGGAGGGGGCGTGAGCTGGATCTTGAAAAGTGAGCATGATTTGAAGTTGGAGGAGAGAAGGGGAACGGCATCTGTTAGGGGAACAACTGAAGCAAGTGCTCATAAATGGCAATTCACAGCTGGCATCTGTGGGCCAATGAGTACAAGCAATGGCACTGGATGGCATTGAGAGTTCCTTTTGGGAAGTAGCAGGAAATAAATTTGGAAAAGCAAGTTAGGACAAGATATGGTAAACCTTAAGTGCCAGGTCCAAATTTGGATTGAACCCTATACACAATATGGAACTACTGAAGATTGAAAGGACAAAATTATAATGATGAAGGTATCAATTTAGAAGGAATAATCTGCCATCAGTCATGACACAAGCGGAAGGATAAAGAAGAGGTAAGAACCAAGAAGAGCATTTAGAAGGTTAAGGGACCAACAAAAGTGTGGGAGAATATCTTAGTAAAGGAGCAGATATACACAGAAGTGAGAGTCACCGGGTCACGTTATGCACTGATCAGGCTGAGCCATTTGGAGCAAACTGCCTAACGTCTCTGAGCCTTAGGTTTTTTTTAATGAAAAATGGGTATGATGATAATGACTGACTCAAAATAGGCAAAGGATTTCTCTAAGATGGTGACAGCTCTGGGATATAAGGTGAATGGGTCAGGATTTTGAGTTTGTTTCCAGGTCTGCATGAATTAAAGAATGTGTTATGAATGGCAACAGAGACAGCCACTTTGTGGAAGATGAGGGGGAACTAATGGTTGGTGAATGTTCCACGAATTATGTGGGGAATTATAAAGAAATTACTCTTTACACTCTTATGAGGTAGGTATTTTTATCCCAAATTAACAGTTGACTTAACTAGAGCAAAAGATAGTAATTTGAGTTACTGGATATGACTCAAATTTGAGTAACTGAATATAAACCAAGGCCCACTAAAATCTAAAACTCGGGCTTTTCCAACTAGTACATCATATTGTTGAGATGAACGTTGTATTTTATGTCATTGCTTTTGGCCTAACGTTCTAGTCTGTTCAGACTATTTTGAATTTTGATTCCACATCTATCAAATTAATTATCCCTCCAAACTTTGGGTCATCTGAGAGGGACATCAATTTTGCTGAGTTGGGGGAGAAAGATGGAGGGAGGAGGTTTTAAAGTAGAAAGAGAGCAGCAGGTGGCCTTGACCTGTTAGGTAGGAGGCAAGGTTATCTGCCCAAAGTAAATGCAAATCTGGTTGTTAAGCGGACATAAAAGTCGATGGACTAAATTTGCTGCTAAGAATGATCGTGTAGGCAGGTGGAGGGTAAAGAATAGAAAGGAGTTAAGAACCAGGAATCTCGGAGGCAGTGAGAAGAGGGAGGGTGGTGTGGGTGAACCAAATACTTCTATTAAGGAAAAACAGAGGGCGAAGGAAACATACAATAAAGGGAAGGCTGACCCACTCAGCCCTTCTTTTCAGCTGGAGGAAGTCACAGAAAAGGAGGCCATATTGAATGATGAGACGAGAAGACTGGTTAGGGAATGGGAAGATAAGTTGTTGTCTAAAAAACGCACAGATTCCAGGAAGGGGAAGAAATTGGGACATTTTTTTAAAACCCACATATGTACACTGGAAAGCATGGGCCATAGGGACAAACCTTCCATTTTTACTTCCAAACTTACCATGTGCTCACAAAATAAAGGTGTTAAATACACCTAAGTTTTGACAAGGTTATTTAAAAGTGTAGGATATAAGCCAAGAATTTTCACACCCCAACACCCGGCACAAATGGAAGGATTACATACCTGAGTGACAAATGCATTACTTTTACAGATACTTAGATGTAGACAAAATACATTTCTTTTTTTTTTTTTTTTTTGAGACGGAGTCTTGCCCTGTCGCCCAGGCTGGAGTGCAATGGCACGATCTCGGCTCACTGCAACCTCCGCCTCCCAGGTTCAAGCAATTCTCCTGCCTCAGCCTCCCAAGTAGCTGGGACTACAGGCGTCTGCCACCACACCTGGCTAATTTTTTGTATCTTTAGTAGAGAGCGGGGCTGGGCGGGGGGGGGGGGGGGTTCACCATGTTGGCCAGGCTGGTCTCGACCTCCTGACCTACGTGATTCGCCAACCTCGGCCTCCCAAAGTGCTGGGATTACAGGCGTGAGCCACCGCGCCTGGCCAAGACATTTCGATAGAGGGGATCACATAGACCAGTGGGATGTTTCTTCTGAGACAAACCCACGTTACGCAGGAAACTGTGGACTCTGGGGACGGCCCTCTGCTCTGGATGGGGATTTCTGTCCCGAGTGGTACTGGAATCTGTGTAGCATTTTAGTTTGGAGGAAACAGAAAGTTACACTCATCCCATCTTTTGCTCAGATGACAGGAGAATTCAAAATCCCCCGGGGATTGTTCGTGGAGTGAGTCGCTCCGTTACGTTGTGAGCCATGGTATTAATCAGCCATCCCTCACTAGGTGGGGGGGGGGGGGCCACCACGCTTCCTCCAGCCCCTGTCACCATAGCAGCAGGTGGCTATTTGTGCTGCCAAAATTAGTATTTAGTGTGAATATTCCAAATAGCCAATTATAACAGTTAATTTCAAATGAGATGACTTTGAACTACACGTGAAAACAATACTATTTTACATCATGCCTCATGCCATCCCTATATGTAGATCAAACCCTTCTAGTCTTGATTTGTCCTTACAAAGACGAAGGGTAGAGTGAATGTCAAAATCTGCCAAACAGGAGTTGGTGAAAGAGTCTGAAGAGGGAAAGCCTAGTTAGGTTTGATCTTAGAAGTGATTTTTAAAAAGAGACACTCAGATAAGCTCGAGCTTTCTGGGGCCGAATCCTAAGGCCTGCAGGTGTTAAGGGGGTGGAGAATTGGCTGCAGGTTCCTCGGAAGTCTGCGCCGATTCTGGGAGGCACCTGGCCACCTCTGACTTTCTGATCTGGGGTGCATCCCCCAGTCCCGGTCGACAAAGGTGGGGAGTCGGATTCCAGGCCAGCAAGGGGCGGGGGGTTGTGCGCACAGGGGAGGGGCAGGGGGACTCGGAGCCCCTCTCCTTCGGAGTGCTTCGGGCCCTTTCTCCAGAGGCTGGTGGTGTCCCGGACCCAAGCAGTTCATCCCCCGCTGGCGAGGTCCGAAGTGGCGGGAACGGGTCCTCCGCGGCGGCCCCAAGGCGAGGGAGACTGTAAAACCTGGCGGAGGATCCGGCGCGCCGGGTCGGGGATGGCTTGGGTGTCAGGGGGCAGGGGCCGTGGGCTCGCAGGTAGAAGCACCCAACGAGAGCGGGGCCCTCGGCCGCAGAAGGGGCACCCCCGGGGCGGCGGGCGGGCGGGAGCTTCCCGGGCCCCTCCCGCGCCTCGGGCTGGCGGGGCGATGGCGACGACAGTTTCCCGGCTCCCCCGCCCCGGACGCCGATGGCGGTACGTTCCGGCCCTCCCCCAACAGCTTCTCCCCCGCGGTCGCCGGAGCCGGTGAGGCCGGGAGGGCGGGGAGCCACGGAGGGAAGGCGAGAGGGCGGAGGTTGCGTGGTGCAGGCGGCGGCGGCGGCGGCGGGAGGAGGAGGGCCGGGCGGGCAGGGGAGGAGGAGGAGGCGGGCTCCGTGTCGCACGCAGCTCCAGGCGGGGCAGCCCCGGTGGCTGAGGGACGCAGCCAGACCTTGGCGGGACGGGGCTTTCGCCGGGGCCCAGGCCCAGCGACCAGGCGGAGGCGTCGCGGGAGCCTTTCGGCACCACGGAGATGCGGGTGAGTGTCGGCGGCCGCCGGGGCCGAGAGGAGGTGGCGGCGGCGGCGCAGGCCCGGCCCCGAGCCGCGGTGTCGCAGTGACTCGGGCCGCAGCGGCCGAGCCCAGGCGCCGGGCGAGGCCTGAGCGGCCGAAACGCGGCGGGGCAGAATGGCGGCCGGGCCGGGGGGCTCGTGGGCGGAGGACGCCCGGGGCGGCAGGGGAGCGAGCGGGGCTGGGCCCTGAGTCACCCCGGACGGGCCGGGGCGGCCAGGCCTGGACTACGCACTGGGAAAAAGCTCGATTCATCACGCCCAGAGGCGGCGGCCTGGTGGCGCCAGCCCCTTTCCCCCGTCGCGACCGGGCTGGGTTCGCGGAGGCTGGGCCGGCGTGTGGCCCCGGGCGGCTCGGGCGTTCGCGCCTCGCCTCGTGAGGCGACCTCCGCGGGACACCAGGACCCGTGCCCTTGCCCCTTCGCGCCCTCGCGACCACGCTTCTCCTCGGCGCCGCTTTCCGGCCGACGCGTGCTCTCCTGTGAGCCCTGGGCTCGCGCGCACTAGCGGCCGCCAAGCCGGGCTTTCTCGCTTTCCGGTTCCCTGCCCGCGGCTCTCGGGTTCCCCGCCTGCATTGTTGCGACCGTGCAGGACGCTATTATTGGGTAACAGTCGCCCTTTTGCCCAGTTGTCCTGGGGGGAGCGGGCTGGGGCAGGCGCTCAGGGATGCGAGCCCGGCGGCAAAACCGGACGGAGCCCCCCGGCGCCCGCCTAGGGCTCCCGAGTCGGGCCGGGCCCTGCGCCGCGGCCTCGGCGCGCCCCCGATCCCAACGGGAGCGCGCGCCATGACCCTGGAGGTAACCGGGCGCCCGCAGGCTGCGGGGACTTGGGGTCCCCCAGGCTCGGGGGTTCGTGCAATTTTTGCCCCAAGATCTGAAAGACCCCTGTTTCTGCCACCCGTGTAATATTGTGTAGCGCAGATGTAAGATGATTAAGAAAGAGAGGAGTGCTTGTAGACACTGCTTGAACTGAATCCCCAAAGTTAAGGTTTTCTGCCTGGCTGGCGTTGCCAAAAAGAGGATTCTCTTTCCGACTGGGTCACTCTTGGTTGCTTCTGGTTCGTAGTAGGCGTTAGTGGTAAGTGCGCAAATACTGAATTGCAGTCTACTTAAATATTTATTTGCTCAGTGTAATTGCTCTTTCCTGTAGTAGCATTAAAATCGTCAAAAGTTCTGAGTGGAGTAAACGATCACACTTTTTGGAATAATCTTAACGAAGCAGCAGAGAAACTAGATTCCTTTTTTACTTCAAGCCATGAGCTTCTAGGACCTAACGCCTCGCAGAAGTGTGTGCAGTTTTAAGTTTAACACTTCATTTCATGGTGCACCCAAAATATACCCAGTTTTTTGAAATCCTGGAGAGTGTATTATGTAGTAAAATCTGTAATGATATTTAAAATGTAAAACCAGTTATTTTGTTTGAAAACAATATTTGGAGATGAGATTTTTCTTTGTTTAAAGGAGGTTTTTGGATATTAGAAAATGTTTTACTTCGAGATTCTATTTGTTGTTTTCCATGGTGAGTCGAAATAGTTGCATTGCATTTCAAATTCCAAAGCATGCAAACACGGGACTGGCTTGCTTTAACTCTATTATGCCCATTTTTGGAGGTTTCAGGAGAGTGTTCCTTAAGCTTGAGAGGGATGACTGAATTGCTTTCTAAATATGTTAAACTTCTTTCCACATTGGCTTCATCTTTTAAAAACTATTTTGTCAAAAAACAAACCAACTTTAGATATGCTAGGGTTTTTCACCAATTTGTAAAAGCTTCCCTCCCTGAGAGCCACATGCTCAGGTCCTTACAGGCAGCCCCACCCCCCACTCCCAATGTGTGTACCACATCGGAAGACAGACACGCATGCCTGAGCTGATTCTGCATGGTTTCCTTAGATATTACAGTTCATTAGACTCTTGCCACTTACTGAATGTTATCTTCTAGCTGTAATTGACTACAATACAGCCTTATTTCCCATACATTTCCGACTCTGAAGTCCTCTAGCGCAGGGGATATTCCTTGTTTATTTTTGCGTCTCCAGCGTAACAGAACTTGGTTATGGTGGTGCCTCAATTGCTTATTTTTGAATGAGTGAGTTTTCTGTAATAATCCTAACTTAATGTTTGAAAACATGCCCCGATTGTTGGCTACAGAAAACACAGTCGTTGCACTTAAGCCGGTTAAGAATGCAAGCTTTATTATTATACACTTCTCAAGTAAAATTGATTCTCTCATCCCTCCTTTTCCACTCACCCTTCCCTTTCTCCACTTCCCTCCTCCCGACAACACCCCAGTATCTAGTACAGGGCACCAACAGAAAAATGCCCAGGTTTTCTATACCTATGAAGTCCAGGAAATTGCCGAGAAAACAAGTTGTGAAACTTTAGCTTTCTTTCCCCTTAAAACTAGTTTTGAGGTGTGGATGTTTTTACTTTTTCTGGAAACACGATCAAACACGATCAGGTTTTTCCCCCCCCAGGTTGAGTATCCAGCCTTGCCTTTGAAATGAAGCAGTTTGGTAGTTCAGGCGTCTCCTTGTTGGAAAGATGAGGCCAGCCGCTTGGTTCTGCTGGAGTGGGATAGGAAGTTGCTGTGGGAGGAACCATCCCTAGGTCACTGAGGCCCTTTCATCAGAATGTCATTCCCAGTATACCCAGAGGCATTGTGTCTGTCTTTCAGCATGGAAAATTAAAATGAATGTACTTTAAATTCAGGAGTTGTTACTTGCCATTCTTCAAATTAAAAACGTTAGGACCATAAGAACTTACGAAGGCGTTTTGTTTTGTTTTGTTTTTGCTGTTTCAGCCCTCTGTAGGTCCCAAAGCCACGACCTTGAGTCATTCTGGAATAAAATGTCTTTGGGGGGACTGTCAGCTTCATTTTGAACTTGTCTTTTAGGTATGTCTGGAGAAAAGAGTTAACCATTTGAAGGGCCAATTCTAAGTTTGCCTTGCTTTTTAAAAATATCTGGTAGTTTATCAGTCAGTGTGTTTGTTTTGCAAATGAAGAAATGAACATTAAATGAAAAATAGATCTAATTTGGATAAAAGCCTTATGTTTACTACTGAGGACATAATTTCATGTTTATAGGAAGTTTCCTGTTTATAAAATGAACATTGAGTAAGCACATTATAAACAGGATTATAACATTTAATGACTTAAGTTTTTTATTCGTGCATGGAGGTATTTCACTTCTAAAAATTCTGTGATGGAGAGAGAGATGTAGTCATTTATTTTTGCTTAGGTATAGAGCATCTTGATTGGGAGAGAAGACATGGAGTCTAACTCAAGCTTACCTTTGCAGGGCCTGTATTTCCTCATTTGTGAAATGAGATGGTTTTTAATTGACACTTGATTGCCTTAGGCCCTCAAAGTATGTGGATTCCATGGGAATGCCACAGCTTTTAACATTCACAGCATTTTGGAAAAAACGGTCTCAAAGAACATCAAGTATTGTATGCATGTTTGAAAAGCAGGGTTGTGAAGCCTAAGTTTGATATATATTTTTTCCTTTGGGAAACTTGGACCAAGTAAGCACTGTTCTGCCCTTCCTGGTGTTCACTCCATGCTTCAGTGCTGTTGCAGTTCCATTCAAGATGTGATTCTTAGCCTTTTCTTTCACTGACGGCTCACACATCACCATCTCTGGAAAGCTGGCCCTGATGTCCTGGTCTGGGTTAGGAGCCTTCCCTGGGTTCCCGTGGTGTCCAGCCTGTGTCACTATCACAATATTTAACCTTTTGATTATACTTGGTGGTTTCTCCCACCAAACTGACCTCCTTTGGGACAGGGAGGCTGTGATAGCATCTGTCCCCATTGACTAGCATACCACATGCGTCAACATTCACGTACATCCTTCCACTGGAAATCTTTACAGCGCCCTCTGAAGTATAGTCACTATGGTTTAACCCACTTTACAGAATACAGGTGAAGGAGCTGAGACTTTGAGCGGTGAAGGTCAGGGCCAGGAAGGTGGTGAAGCCTGGCTAACTCCAGAGCTCAAGGTTTTAACCAAATGTTCCGTGAGTGTTTGACTGGTTTATAAAAGATGGAAGAAGACTAGAAGAGACTCAAATGAAAAGCTTTAAAGACTGATATCTGATCATTATGGCAGAATTCATTATACAGAACTGTGATCTGCTACCAAGAATGAGCTTATTCTTCCTGGTCTTTTAGTAACATTGTGGGGAGAGTAATTGGGCACTGATAGCATAGACATGAACAGTTCTGGAACTTTGGGGCTATTGTTAAATTGGGTGTGATGTTATGACTCATTGGCCTTGCAAAAATTTGTAAAACCATTCAAGACAGTTCCAATCTAACAAGCTGCAATTTTTTTTAAAGGCCTGTGTCAGAAAATACTTTGAAAAAAGATTGTATGAATTGGGTGCAGACATTTAAAATATGTATAAAGTGTGTATGTACTAATGAAGATATTTGAAGTAGTAAAAATGGCTGTCATTTTAGGGGGTAAACTCGGGTGCTTTTAAAATATTTTTTCAAGAAAAAATTTAAAAACCAAAACACAGCAGCATGGCAGTCTCAAGATGGAGAAGACCTAGATACAGGAACTGTAAAGGAAAAGATTTGAGTACTTTAGAATAATACAACTTCTCTGTGTTAAAATTCCATAAACAGAATTAAAAGGTGAATGGCAAACAGAAAAATATTGTAACTTACAAGCAATTTACTTTCCTTCCTGTAAAAAGAGGGCATGTGAACAGCAACAACCAAAGAGGACCCCACCCCCGTGGAAAAAAATGGGCAAACTGGTAATTTATAAAAAGAGGAGCAGGAAACATGAAAAAACGTTGAACTTCACTAGCAGTACTCGCAGAAATGCAAATCAGTGAGATACTGTTTGTTTGTTTAAATTGGCATAGATTACAAAATAAGCCACTTATGGCGAGGGTATGGAGAAATGAGCTCACTCATACCTTACTAGAAAGAGTGTAATTTAATGATTTTTAAAGAGCAAAATATGTAACAAAAGCTTATAAAATATGTAGACTTTGCAATAGCCATTCCATTTCTAAGAATTTAGTCTAAGAAAATACAAAAAAAAATGATTAACAGATTAATATTCTGTCCAGGGTATGCTGTTATTTAACTAATACCCTCTTAACAAACATTTGTTTTCTGTTTTTTGCTGTTATTAAGGATGATTATTTTAGCAGTTTATTATTATTATTATTATTATTTTGAGACAGAATCTTCTCTATCACCCAGGCTGGAGTGCAGTGGTGCTATCTCGGCTGACTGAAATCTCCCCCTCCTGGGTTCAAGCAGTTCTCTGCCTCAGCCTGTCAAGTAGCTGGGACTACAGGCACGCACCACCACACCTGGCTAATTTTTGTATTTTTAGTAGAGACAGGGTTTCACCATCTTGGCCAGACTGGTCTTGAACTCCTGACTTCGTGATCCACCTGTCTCGACCTCCCAAAGTGCTGGGATTAAAGGCATGAGCCACTGCGCCTGGCCCTATTTCAGCATTTAGATCAGTCTTTCAACTTCCGTAATACTGTATTTAACGAACATTTAGTCACTGTTAATGATAAAACGTAACTTTATAAAACAACATATGTAAGTAATATCTAAAATTTTGTTTGGTGTGTAAGTATATGTATTTTTTAAAAAGATGTAAACCAAAATGTTAACACTTGATTATCTCTAAGCAGTGGGATTATTTTTAATTTCTCTGAGCAGTGGGTTATTTTTAGTTTTTTTGTTTTTTTATTTTTTCCTCCAACTTTCTACAGTGCACATGTATTTATAATTCACTGGATTAATTTATAAAATCAGGAAATCTCAAAACAGTAGAAGCAGGGGGAGCTACTTGCAAGGAAGACGTTTCTGCTTAGTTTAATGCTGAAAGCACTTCATACTTACTGTGTGTTGGTGCACAGGATTAAATACCTGACTTTTGTTGGGCTCTGTTTCCAGCAGTCAGGTTCTCCTTTGCTGGACTGATCTTCTTCTCATTTATTTCCCCATATTATTTAATGCCCTCCACGAAACTGTCCTAATCTCGTGAAACTGATTTCTGTTTTGATTGTTTATTATAACACTACATTAGGTACTAATGAATTCTCTTTAATGTGGAAGTTTCTTTTTCTCAGTACTAGTGTGAACTTTCTATCCTTTTCTGCTTAGTTCACAACTCCTAATGATAGTAGATGCATTTTCAATTAATGTTTAAAGTTAATGTCGTTATGCTTAAGAATAAGAATCTGCTTAAAAATCAGAAAAAATATTTTGGTCCGGTTTGTACTGTAGCTTGGAAAATTCACAAAGGCTACTATCAGTTATTTAAGAAATGTAGGCTAAATGATACAAATGCTGGAGGGGGTTCTGGGGGGTGCCTTTACTATGTCAAAATTAATTAAATACTAACTAAAATAGTTATGTGTGCCTGATAGGCATCCGAAAAGTCAGAAGCGGGGTGGAGGGGAGGAGGCAGAGCGCTCAGACCTTTTCTCAGGGAAGGAAGGAGGCTTTGGTGAGACTGGAAGGTTTGCAATTCTAGATGATGTCGATAAACCAGACTCTTTATCCCAAGTGGAGTTCAGGGAATAGACATGGGAAATAGTCATTTCCCCCTCCCCAAACTCCAAGCTTATCTTTAGGAACTTGGAGACTTCAGTGTGGGGGATGGTGGAGAGGAAAATTCCAGACTGATTCTCCTGACTTCTCCCATCTTAAATGTTTAAAAGGTTTACTTGCCGTTTTATTTTACATGCAGTAATAACCCTTAGTCCAGGTTGAGCATCGCTAATTTGAAAATTCTAAATCCTCCAAAATCTAGAACTTTCTGAGTTACCAACATGACGTGTCAAGTGGAACATTTCACCCTTGATCTCATGTGATGGGCCATGGTCAACTTGTGGATGCACAACAGTTTATTCAGCGTCCCCAAGGGGAAAGTAAAATTACCTTCAGGCTGTATGTCTAAGGTATATACAAAACATTTGAATTCCCCTTTTAGATTTGGATCCCATCCCCAGAGTACCTCAAATATTCTAAAAGATGAGACAATCCAGAATTCAAAAGACTTCTGGACCCAAGCATTTCAGATAAGGGATATTCAACTTGTGTTCAGTGCTTGGTGTGAGCCAGACTTTGCCAAGCATGCTCAGTGACTCCCTCGCTGCTTGCCCTCAGCATTCTGCTGCTTGCAGATGCCTCACATGGAACAGAGGCTGTCTAATGCAGTCCTGGTTGAGGGTGGACTTTGACACACAGCATAAGAATGCATTATGTCAATCATCAAGTAGAAACTACTGAAATTAGAATGTCCCTGATTTGATGTGTTGATGAAAGGCTACTTGGGCACCTATGTAGAGTAGGTCCTACCAACAAGGGACCCAAAACACACAGAGGGAAGAAGGGTTAGGAATGCTGAAGACAAATACTGGAATTGGCTCTTCAGTGATGCCTTTGTTATATGTTCTGTGTATAGGGGACTTTGCCCTATGCAGGGATAGGGGTGTGTGTGTGTGTGTGTGTGTGTGTGTGTGTGTGTGTGTGTGTGTGTGTGTAATGTTGGCAGTTTAGCGGGGGCTTACAGGTGAAACATGGTATGTGTGCTCACTTATGACATTATGAAGGTTTTGTTTGTTTTGGTCACTGTTATTTTTATAACAGAGCTCTGCTTTACCACTCTACTTGTTACCGCATTTTCAGGATTTCTATTTATTTAGACCAATATTTGCCTATCTGTGTTCTGTGACATGTAAGGTATGGGAATAGGAGGGAAGATCTGTGAATAAACTTAGGAGATGCCAGGTGGCATACTGAAGGGCCTTTACGATCTTAGTGTGCTTTACTGCTCTTACAGGGAGATATATGTATATATGTATACATACATACATTCAGATGTATTAAAAGGTACACCCCTAATTTAATAAGAAATTACCTTTGAAGGAAAAAAACTCTCCTACCATATTAAAGAACATGTTTTGTAGAACACATACTGATTTTAAAATCATAGAATGTGGAAACTAAGGTAAGGTGCCTTACAGTAGAGATTTGATACAGAGTGGATGAATGTGTTCATTTTTTTCTCTCCGGTAGAGCACTCACGAGCACCTGGAAATACTCATGGTTCTTTGTAGTACAGTGTGAGACATGCCATAGAGGCCAGGATCCTAATGAGTGTGGTTATAAGTTTAGTGTGTAGGAATAATTTCTGCTTCACTCTAGTCCTTGTTTAAATCCTAAATACTATCAGAGGAATTATATTAAAAAAAATTTTTAAGGCTGGCTGGGTGAGGTGGCTCACGCCTGTAATCCCAGCACTTTGGGAGGCTGAGGTGGGTGGATCATGAGGTGAGGAGATCGAGCCCATCCTGGCTAACACTGGGAAACCCTGTCTCTACTAAAAATACGAAAATCAGCCGGACGTGGTGGCGTGCACCTGTAATCCCAGCTACCCAGGAGGCTGAGGCAGGAGAATTGCTTGAACCCGGGAGGTGGAGGTTGCATTGAGCCGAGACTGCACCACTACACTCCAGCCTGGGTGACAGATCGAAACTCTTGTCTCAAAAAAAAAAAAAAAAAAAAAAATTAAGGCACTTGGGAGACAACAGAATCAAAGTCTGTGTCATTTACATCTTATCTGTGGTGTCCTATGTTGAGAACAGTTTTTTATTTTTTTTTAAATTGTTATTTTTTTAAGTTCCAGGGTTACATATGCAGGTTTGTCACATAGGTAAATGTGTGCCATGGTGGTTCCCTGCACCCATCAAGTCATCACCTAGGTATTAAGCCTGGCATGCATTAGCTCTTTTGCCTGATGCTGTCCCCCACACCTTCCCCGATAGGCCCCAGTGGGTGTCCCCCTCCCTGTGTCCATGGAGAATGCTTCTTAAACCTGTAGAATAATGGTTTAACTACAAAGTTGTTTCACATTTTTTCTTTAAGAATCTAAAACTTTCTGGTTTTAAAAGCATCTCAGTACTTCTCCTCTTGAAGGCTCTCTTAGATTTGTACTTGATTTATTAGATTGGTTCTCTTGCATTTTGAATTCATGGTTTCCAGAGGGTGAATGCTGTTCTCATGATGGTCTTGCGTTAGACTAATTTGGGAAATATCACCAGGTCTGTTCTCCAGAGTGTTTTTCCCCTTCTGACAAGAGGCCACGGTACCCATTTCCCAGACTTGTGGACCAGGTTACCCTTCTTTTTTCTTGGGCGACCTCTTGAAGTTAGGGTCCGTGCAGAATATTTGCTGTTCTAAGTTCATCTTATCTTTTCTAACTCGTCATGAGCATTCAGGAGATAGCTTTAAGTTGATCCTCTCTTCTAGTCTGTTTTGCTTTGGGGGTTCTCAGTTTTATTCAGGCTAAGTGATTCTGAGCAACTTCAGCTGAGTGCCTTCCAGTCCTGCTAATAGCCTTCAGGGCTTTTCCATTTGACTAACCTGCCCCTACTTCCAACTTGGCTTGCCCCACACTGATTGCTTTTTTTGCTCCCTAGACCATATCTGCTGTCTCTATTTCTAGCATTATATCAGAGACAAGTAAAATATTTGTGTGTCTGACTTTACTTTTTTTGTTTGTCCATATTCAGCGATCTACCAAATCTTACTAGTTACTCCCCCATAAACACATGCTCTGTGTTTATACCTTCCTCCTTGGCCCTGCAGTCACCAGCTTCATTCTGCCCTTACACCTGGGGATCCAGTGCACTGCTGATTGCTGCTTTGTTCAGGACTGGCCCGGCTTCCTTGACTACAGAGGCTCTCCAGGGCAGGTTTTGGGCTGCCAGCATTTGGTAGAGGGGGACTCAGCTCCTCGTCTTTGTCAACCCTTCACCACAGCCTTCCTATCTCATCTTCATAAGCTTTCAAAAAATCCTGAAGGTCTAGCTATGTGTGTAATGCTAACATGCTTTTTAAAAAAACTGTCTCTGCTGCATTTCGCACTTGAAAGTAGCTGGATGTTGGTTCTGGGTATATGTCTCTATCTCAGCTCTTCAAACTGGGAATATAAGTTCTAGTAACAGCATTTAGCAAAATTTCAGCAAAGCAACCAATTTGTGGAAGTTCTGTTAACTTTGAGGTTTTACCATAATAAATAATAAATGTTGGAATTTTTCTATTGATAAGGCTAGTTTATGGAAAACTGATTAAAGAATTCACTGATGATAACCAGCAAACCATATATTACACTAAAGTTTTGTTTCGAGGGTATGGATATTGTGGAAGATGAGTGTCCACGTTGCTTTTTATGGTAAAAATATAGGTGAGTGTGTATGTATGTAACTAGGATAGTGATTCCCTTAATAGTTGTAGGAAAAGTGATTCTAAAAAGCATTCTGATGCCTCTCTTGGCGACAGTGAATGAAACTAAAGTTTCACATTAAAAAGAGTACTTTCCCACCAAAAATACAGAGGGGGATTTGCTTTACTGACAATTGAATACAGGCTAATGTGAGTATATGCGCATACATACTCTGTGTTCTGTGTGTGTGTGATTTGGCCAAAAAAAAAGTCCTAAAATGTGCATCTCTTTATTCCATTGTATTTATATTTTTCAGAAGTTGATTTATTTGCTGTTTTGATGTGTGCATTTTATTGTAGGAAACTGAATCAAGTTTGCGAGCTTCACGTCCTTTAAAGTGTTACATAGAGTTCTTGATGATAACAAAACTATGGGGAAAATCTGGATTGTGTAATGTTAGTGTTAGTTCTTTACCTTTTTAAAAATATTAACTGTATTTTCAACTGGGAGACGTGGGATTTATGGTTTTCAAAATAAGCTGCTTGAAGTGTAAGCTTAAAAAGCTTGCTTGAGAAATACACAAGTTAATGAGGTAAATTATCTAAGATAAAAAATATGGACAGACAATTGTTGAGACTTTCCACACTAAGGCTGTCCATATTTTTTATCTCAGATAATTTACCTCATTAACTTGTGTATTTTCTCAGGCAAGCTTTTTAAGCTTATACAGCTAGGGTTGTGACAGAAATCAGTAAATCAGTAGCAATCTTAACATGCAGGATGTTCTTTATACTTACTTAAGGTCTGGGTTTTGCCAGGTGCGGTTGCTCACACCTGTGATCCCAGCACTTTGGAGGCCGACGCAGCTGGATTGCCTTGAGCTCATGCGTTTGAGACCAGCCTGGGTAACATAGCAAAACCCCATCTCTACAAAAAATTAAGATTAGCCGGATGTGGTGGCTCCCACCTGTGGTCCCAGCCACTTGGGAAGGCTGTGGTGGGAGGATTGCCTGAGCCCGAGAGGGGGGATGTTGCAGTGAGCCGAGATAGCACATTTCGTTCCAGCCTGGGTGACAGAGTGAAAGCCTGTGTCAAAAATAAGTAAAACATAGGTGTAAATTATTGTTGATGCTTTTGTGTCTCTGCCCTTTAACAATAACCCCCAAAACCCACCACTCTTAGGGTAACAAATAAATACAAGTTGTACAGACCATGAGGGAAATTGACTAGAACATTTTGTAACTACACAGAAAGGCACATCTTGACTAGGGGCATTTCTGTAAAAACTAAGAGCAAATGCAAATGTCTAGAGGCTTACCGCTGTTTCAGAATCATAAGCAAAGCTGATGCTACAGGTTTTACCACATTTTTTTTTTTTGGATGAGGTTTCACTGTTGTCGCCCAGGCTGGAGTGCAAGACGCAGTCTCAGCTCACTGCAGCCTCCACCTCCTGGTTGGTTTTCAAGCAATTCTCCTTCTTCTGCTTCAGCCTCCCCAGTAGCTGGGATTACAGGCACCTGCCACCACGCCTGGCTAATTTTTTTTTTTTTTTTTTTTTGTATTTTTAGTAGAGACAGGGTTTCACCATGTTGGTCAGGCTGGTCTCGAAATCCTGACCTCGGGTGATCCGCACACCTTGCCTTTCCAAAGTACTGAGATTACAGGCATTAGCCATCATGTCCAGCCCACATTTTCTCCTTTATTATAGGTATGGCCAGACTGTTTTGAGACAGAATGGGAATCAAAATTTAAAAAGTCCCCTCCCCCAAAAGAACCCTGCCTCTTATTGAAGGTTATCGAGTGACAGATTTCTATGAGCTCAGAAGACATACGCAAATGATTGAGAAACTGTTTTTCTAAATTATTTATTCTTGACTCATTTAAAGCCCGGGTTTAAATATACACTTCTTGGCATATATGTTTCTCCCCCATACCCTATCCCCAGTGTTTATAATTTTGGAAAATACTAAAGAGTTCTTAGTACTTGATGTTGTAATAGCTAGTAAGGACATTTTCAACAAGATGCTTTTTAGCAAATGCAGCATTGAACATATATGCAGAGAACAGGGGTGCAGATCTGACAGACAGGTGGAATCACAGGTGCAGTGGGTGACATCGATCACTGTGAGCCTTGAGTGGTTCAGGGACCACTGGGGACATGTGTCAGGAGCATCTTACCTGAAAGAGGTATCACTTAACTGTGCCCAGTTCCTTCGGGAGGGTGGATAAAGTGGTTGTCTTTAAAACACAAAACATAAAAGCCCTAAATCAAATAAACAGCATGGTAGCACCCTTTCTGCTTTTGAACCAGTTTGTAGTGAAATGGGAAGTGTATTTGAAGGTTTGCTCAGCTAGGGAAAGTTGCTGATCAGAATTTTCGACTCCGGGTTAAATTATCTTAGTCGAAAGAAAAATAATGAAAAGGGGTGTTCTTAGTGGTGAAAAGATTCATGTTCATTTAGTGATAACACTAGCTTCCAAAATCTGTTTATTGAGCAGATACTTATTCGAGGCCTCACACTCAACTGCAGGGCAAACCGTTCACCACACATGAGGGAAATTTGGAAATTAGTTGAATAGGATTGTGGGAACTGAGTTGAGATTTTTCATTTGCCTGGGAGTTAATACCGTTTGTGGTTGACTAAGGGCATCCTTTGCGGAAGTGGTCCTCGTGTGCACGGCTCATTGAAAGAGGGAAAGACCCGCCAGGAGGTGCATATCTGGCCTTCCACGCTCGGCGGCCTGGAGCACCAGTGTCTACAGGCCCCCTAAAAGGAGGGCAGAATGGCTTGCTGTTTGTATCTGTATTTGTGTTGAGCTGGGTTTTGTAAATACCATGGAGTCAAGACAGAAGAGAAACTTCTTGGATGCTGATGTGCAGTGAAAGCTCTTCAGTAGCGGCTTTTCCAAAGTCAGTGGATTTCATGCAACAGCAGCCAATTCATTCACTACAAGGAGAGCTAGGAAGCCCTGTCAAGCTGGTGTTTTAAAGTATTCTATTATGTATTTCACGTTAGAGTGAAAGATTCATGTGAATTTTAAGATACAGTGATATTTCAAGGAAAATTTGAACTCTGTCACAGCTTAGGCTGGATCCCCCAGGTCTGTCCTGATACAAAGATTCCTCCACCCTCTGCTGAAAGATACATTTTGGTGGGAATTTTGGAGAAGCACCACCTCTGTGTCATCAGTTGTCAAAGGTATTGTGGGATTTTTAGGCAACGTTAATGTACATCATTTTGACTTTAAAAATAAGCATGACTAGTTTAACATTTAAGGACTATCTTAGGAATTTCATAGATATTAGAAACCCTTTGTAGCAGTGTTAACATGAATAGTAGCAAATGCTTACCGTGTGTCAGGAACTCTGCTAAGCATTTTATTTTCGTGAGTCGCTTATTCCTCACAGCCACTTCATACAGCAGGTACTACAATATTATCCCTAGTACAGATGATGAAATACAGGCACAGAAGTTAGGGAATCTGACCAAGCTCACACTGCCAGTGACTTGTGGAGCCAAAACTGAAGTTAGAGAGACATCACATACATTTCCATATTGGCTGTTTGAAATTTGTCACCGTGTACTGTCGATTGGTGCCTCTTGAATTGTTTCTTTAGTAAAATGTTTTTTGTGGGATAACCCGGCACCCACACAGCCATAACTGGAAAAAAACAAATGCACTGAGTAATACTTACCTTGTTACAGTCTATGAGCTCTTTTTTTTCTATTTCACTTTTTAAAAAGTTCCCTTTTACTAAGTTAGTTTCATGATCTACACAATAATGAATCGCAGCCCTCAGTTTGAAATGCGTGCGTGATGTAGATGATTATGATCAAATGTTAGCACCATTTTTTCTTGTCTTGAAGTAAATGAAAATACTTGGAAACAAAATACATCGAAGTAGCAATCTAGACCATTGAGTAATTAGGATTCAATCTAGGTAACTGGATAAAAGCATTGTGCTGAAACTGAGAACTGGAATTCAGTCCTTAGTAGTTAGAACTAGTTTATTTGGACAAACTGGGCAGTCTTTGTAACACCTGATAAATATAATGTGATCGTGGTTTTCTGTAGTTTTCAGGTTTTCTGGAGCAATTTATGCCAGTGACGTTTGTGGCATCCTATGTGGAAGTCATGTAGTAAAATAGGAAGAATATAGATGGTGACTAAGATTCATTTCTGAATTGAACAATATTTAAGGTATTTAGTGCTTGTGTGTGGACTTTTTAGGATTTAAAAGGACCTCCTCTATTACTTATTCAAGTTATCAACTCTAAGAGAACAAAAATTGTTTTCTAATTCCTGTTTGTAGGAGAAAAATTCTGTACTTAATGATATCTGAGAATTCTCATTAATTATAAAATTGTATGTGTGTGTGTTTGAGGGAATTAATTAAATTAGCATGTGTGTATATTTTATTTTATATATGTATTTTTTTGAGATGGAGTCTCTGTCACCCACGCCGGAGTGCAGTGGCGCGATCTTGGCTCACTGCAACCTCCACTCCTGCATTCAGGCGATTCTCCTGCCTCAGCCTCCCAAGTAGCTGGAACTGTAGTAAAACTTTGAGGCTCTACTAATTTATTCTTTATAGCAATTCTAAGAAGGTGGTATTTTTGTGTTTAATTTCTACTCCCCGCTTTATTAAGGTGTAATTGACAAAACACGTATTTACGGTATACAACCTGTTCTGATATATGTATACTGCACATCATGAAATGATTAAATCAAGTTAATTATATCTGCACTTCACATACTTAACTTTTTTTTAAGATGTGCTATAAGCAATTTTTTCTCTTGTTTTGCTTTTAAGCGATTTTCACACATACAGTACATTATGATTAACTGTAGTCCTGCTGGGTGCTGGATATCTGGAGCTTATTCCTCCTATCCAACTGAAACTTCGTACCTTTGGCCAGTTTTTCCCCATCCCACTCCTTGGTGCTTCATTTTTAGAGGAAAACTTAAAAACCAATGAACAGAATTAGAATTGGCGTTATAGAAGGAACCAGTGTCCCCTTGTGAGAGAATCTGAACAGCAGTGCTGGCTGTTTTGGAGCCTGTCTCTCCTCTGTAGGGACTAGTGTGGTATTTTCTCAGTGCCCTCTGGTGGTGATCTGAGGTGGGGGTCGTCTTGTTGAGGCTGCCAAAGGGACTCGTTTTAGAGGGCAGCGGAAAGCATGAACACACCTGGGCAGAACATGGTCGTCTTTATACTAGGCTTTGAATCCAGGGTTCCATACATCCAGCTGAGAGATATGCACAGAAGTTCTGTTGTGAGAATGCTGCTTTAAGTATTATTGGTTGTACTTTGTTGTTTTTGTGTGTGTTGAGTCAGGGTCTTGCCTTGTCCCTCAGGATGGAATATGGTCACATGATCGCAGTCCACACTGCAGCCTGGAACTCCTGGGCCCAAGCGTTCCTCCTGCCTCAGCCTCCCAAGTTGTACCTTATATTTGAATAAGGTGTGTGGTTTTGGAAGACATGATATTTGTCATGTCTGTTTATTTGCAAATTTGTTGTAATTATGATTGTATACCGGCTTTAGAATTTAAAAGGAAATTTCATGTCTCATTCCTAGCAGTCATTGTATCATGGTGAATGGGGTAATAAGTCATTACGTTCTCTGAGTCAGTACTGAGGATCCTCTTGTGACAGCGATGTCGGGAGAGGCAGGTATCTGGTGGTTTCTGCTAGTGACAGAGTCCACCATCCTCTTCTCACCATCATTTTGAGTGAGTCATTGCCACTGCTACTTGGCTGCAGCCAGGCTTAATCGCTTTCTACTCTTTTGGAGCTATGTTCTTGAAGGCTGTGTCTCCTGGCACTGACCACGGTGAGTGACTTCTTCATAATACACCTTTGATTTATCTTCAACCTTAACACCGTTGGACTAGAAGTTTCACGGCTGAGCCTCCTTTGGCTCGTTTTCTGGCCTCCTTGTTCTCCTGCGTATATATTCTGTCTCTTGCAAGCATTCTCTCTCCTTTTTGGGAGGGGTGGGAGGCAAGGGACTACTTTCCCCACATCCTTGAAGTACAAAGTTTTAGTCCTCATCTCTATTAAGTTCTTTCTTCACGCTTTGAAGATTTTTGTTTGCACTGATGCCAACAATTTTACTTGTCTATTACTAAATTTATTTCTTCAGGTGTGATTTCCTTTGGGCTACAGTTTTTTAACTGCCTGCCTTTTAAAAAGAAAAAATCACTTCACATTCAACTTATCTAAAATTAAACTCTTCATCTTCTTTCTAGTTTCAGGCTTCTTCTCATAACTTATCTATTTCTGTTAATCCTCATTTTCTTATATAGGGTTTTTTCTCTCTAACTCCCTTTACTCCTGGGGTTTTGCCAGCATGAGAATTTTTAAACTAAGTGTTCAATTTAGTGATATAAAAAATTTCATATAAATATACTTACATGTCTGGATAATCATCCTGTAACCCAGAACTGCCATGATATTTCGTATTTATGAGTTCATATTTATTTACAATTATATTGTTGCCAGATAATTACCTGAGGCAGAGGCTAGAATTGCTTGAGATCCTGCAGGCCACATATGGCTCCAAGATGTTCTTCTAGCTTTTACAGGATAACTTTTTTGCTTTTTTTAAATCATAAAAAGTATCAAAAGTGTAGCAAACATGTCCATTCCTGATAATTACACAGGCTAACACATGCAGACATCTTCCTAGATCTGGTAGTTACAGACTTCATATGTAACTACTATAATTTCAAGGTGTTGGTGAGCATAAATGATACTGGCAATGGCTGGCATGGAATAATGAAAATCTTTGTGATTTCTTGCTGACAATGTTAGGCATTTTGTTAAAAGTACTGCGTCTGTTGCCTGCATTCATAACCAAAGGAATTGTCAAATTTCCATCAGAGGTTAGGAATAAAGATGTAATTTTTTTGCCCCATCTACATTCAGAAGTCTGCTGAAATCCATCCATGGACCCCACTGTAGTCTCACTTCCACCCACCTCCCCCACTGTTTTCTCCTTCCCTCGTGGGTAACCATTTTTTATTAGTATTCAGTTTAGCTTCCCAATTTTTCTTCTGGAAAAAAAATATATATCTACACTTATGTGTTAGTATTTACTCCCCCTCACACATAAACGGTGCCTGTTTTCAGTTAAGTATCCGCTAAGAATTTACTTTCTCATCAGTATGTGGGAGGTCCTTTCTTTCTTAACAGTTTCTATCGTTGCACAGTGCTCCATTGTCCTAACTTAGTCTTCCTGTCCCCTACTCATGGGTTTGGGGTTGATTTCCAGTCTCTTGCGGCGATACAGCTTGAATTGACCGCTTCTTGTGGTTTTGGCTGGCATATTTTAGGAATAGATTACTAGAAGTGGATTGCCAGGTCAAAGGAGAAAGGCATCTGTCATATTATTAGATCTAGCAAATTCCTATTTTTATCATGGAACATTTCTTCAGCAATAGCTGTGTTGTTTTGAATTTTGTTTTTTGTTTTGTTTTTTTGAGATGGAGTCTTGCTCTGTCGCCCAGGCTGGAGTGCAGTGGGGCGATCTCTGCTCACTGCAGCTTCCAATTCCCGGGTTCCAGTAATTCTCCTGCCTCAGCCTCCCGGGTAGCTGGGATTACAAGCACGCACCACCACAGCTGGCTAATTTTTATATTTTTAGTAGAGATGGGGTTTCACCATGTTAGCCAGGCTGGGTCTCGAACTCCTGACCTCAGGTGATCTGCCCGCCTCAGCCTCCCAAAGTGCTAGGATTACAGGCCACCACATCGGCCTCATTTTGAATTTTGAAAGCAGTGTCTGTCAAGTTCTGGAATCCAGAAATGAATTGTTGGAAGTTTGAAAGTATAAATTAGAGTCTTTGTCATCGTGAGTTCTTTCTTACCTGTCCCACCGCATCCAGTCAGACCAGTTACCGTGATAACTGCTTTGTGTCGCCTATGTCTTGGGCCTCTCCTTTTCCATTGCTGTTGGTCTAGGTTGAGCTGTTATCTCAGTGTCACTTGTCTTCTCTGAAACCTTCCATAACTCTGTCACCCTCACGGAATAAAGGCCTTGCATCCTCTTCCCACCGACCCAGCCGCTACCTCTCATGACTTGCACAAATCCTTCACCGGGCTCCTGCGATTGGTTTTCTGCATTGTGCTTGTCTTCCTTGGACATCACCTTCCCTGTACCTCTACTGCTCGTCAGTTTCTGGTCATCGTCTGAGAAACTCTCAAAGCACACATTCTGTGAAGGCTTCCTGATCATTGTAGCCTGAAATGACTTCTTTCGCCTATGAACTTGAATTGCCACTTTTGCCTTTATCTTTAATATGGCAGCAAATCATGCATGCCATATGGCATCTCTTCCAATACCTGTAGGCAAAGCTTTGACATTTGTGTTTTCACCTGTTGATATATTGTTGCGGGAGTGTAAACCCCTCTATTGGTAATGTTTTACATAGCATTTCTTAAAGCTAACTTTCTGGTACTCAGTAATGTTGCTTTTAGTGCTGATGCCAAGACCCATATGTACACAGAACCTGGTCGTCTTGCAGAGATGCATTCCTTTCTGTGAATGAACTGAATCTGACCCACAAGATTTACAGCTAGCATGCTTTAAGTCTGTTCTTTTCTTTTTCCCCAACAGCTTTTTTGAGGTTTAATTCATGTACTATAAAATTCACTCATTTAAAATGTATAATTCAGTGATTTTTTAGTAAAGTTAGAGTTGTGCAGCCATCACTACAATGCAATTTTAGAACATTTCCATCACACTGAAAAGATCCCTTGTGTCTATTTGCAGTCACTCCCCATTCCCACCCTCCCCCCAACCCCAGGCAACTACTGACCTACTTTGTCGCGATAGATTTGCCTGTTTTGGACATTTCATGTAATAAATGGAGTCATATGATATGTGGTCTTTTGCATCTGGCATTCACTTCGTGTTAATATTTTTGAGGTTCGTCTATGCTGCATCAGTACTTGATTTTTTTTTAATTGCCAAATAGTTTGACTACTTGGTATTACTGTGTGACTGCCTCACATTTTGCTCATCCTCTCCCCTGTTGGTGGACATTTGGGTTGTTCCACTTTGGGGTTATGATAAAGTGCTGTGAACATTCATGTATAAGTCTTTGGGTGGATGGATGTCTTTTTGTTTTTGGGGGGTTGATATCTGGTAGAATTAATAGAGCATGTGACAGATTTATGTTGACTGAACATGGTCTTTTAATGCCCCAGATGTTTAATTATTAGCTTTGAGTAACCACATGAACAAGGCAATGCAAGCATATGTGATAAATTCATGTCTGAGAATTTGACTTGGAATTAGTTTTTTCAGAAGCAGAACGCATTTCTTATTTGGGTATGTGTTTATTTCTCTACCTTTATAGCCAGAGGACTTAAAGGTTTAGAATGGCTTTAAATAAGTAGAGATAAAACTTAGTGCCTCTAGGAAGCCATCTACTTGGGTGTTCGTTGAAATTTGTTTATGCTACTTGTCAATTTTAATTGTTTGAATGGGAGTTTCCGTAGTTTTATATCGAAAGGGATAATATACATCTTGTAAGTTAAGTGCAAATCTTTCAAGCCTTGAATTTCAGTAATGAACTCATGTAGTCCTATCTAATGTAGTAAATGTCCTTCTTGGCAGATGTGCAGATACCGAATGCACAAGTTCTTGGTCTATATTTTAGTCCCTGTCCTGGTATCTTTGTTCAAATTTTTTCTTGATTAAAAAACGTAAAATAACATTCAAATACTAACGAGTGAGGATCCAAACAAAGTAGAATTTTAAATAGTTTTGGGAATGTAAATATAAATAAAAGTCAAGCTCATGAATTTGCTGGTTCTTTCCTGACCTATTCGTTGGCAGCAGTTTGGACTTGTCATTACGTATTTATATCACGACGCTTTCACTTGTTGTTTTCATGCTCCCTTTTGAAGCCAGGTTGTAACGTCAAATGCAGGAGTGACTCTTGGTAGCACACTTCTTAAGGAGGTGGATTGAGACACTCCTGCCTTCCTAAGGAAACAGTACGGGTAACACCTCTGAGCCTGAGCTTCCTCATTTGTGAAATGTAGCTCGTACATGCAGAGAATATACTTACTGTGAAGAGTAAATCAATTAAAGCTGTTGCACAGAGTCTACCGTAGCAGCCTACAGTAAATATTCGTTCCTTTCTTTATAGAGTTAATAAGCTGACACGGAACAGTTCTACTCAATGGACATTCTGGAGGTGCCATGGGTGTGGGTAAATAAAACGTAGCGGATAGAAGAAGGTCCCTGGAGTTCTTTCAGTTACAGAGTGAGTGCCTGTTTGTGTTTTAGAAATTGTGAGGCAACAATATGGAGAATGGATTGGAGGGGGTGAGACCAGTGAAGACCCTGTAGTTAGTGAGCCAGATGAGAGGTAATAAGGCCTAGCCTCTAGCAGTTGGGAGTGTAAAGAGAAGTAGGATAAGGAGATGGAAATCATAGAACTGATTTTTCATCAGGGATGAGAATAGAGAGGAATCGAAGCCAATGGGAAATACAGAAGGGAGAGTGAGTTTGAAGGGAGAGATACCAGTCAGGAGACTAAGCATGACGCTCAGTTGAAAGTCTTGGTAGAGGGAATGGGGGAGGAAACATGAGGAAAATAGATAGGATTTGATGTTTGGGCAGTTACAAGAGAAGGTGGTGCTTTCGTAACTCCTAGGATTCCAAGTTGAGCAGCCGAGTCTTCTGTTAACTAAGTTAGGAAGAAAGGCAGGGAGAGAGGAGTTCGGTTTTGAACGTGAGTCTGTGGCCTTTGGAAGATCCAGTGGAAGGAGGAGGAAGAGCTGGAGTGAGGAGCCCTTTGGAGCCGTTGTCAAGGGTTGGGCAAAGTAGAAGGTACCACAACAGATCCGGTGGCTTGTTGGTTTTTTTCTTATTCCTGAGACTAACTTGAAACTGTAGAAATGTATTATTAAAATCCTCAACAGAGCTTTTTGTGAAGTGTATATATAACCTGAAGCTTCAGTTTTCTTGCCTACACAGTTTTACCTAATCTTGGCCCTACACTTAAAACTCAGGTTGGCTGTATTATTAGCCTGTTTCTTTTTCAGGCATTCCATTCGTTTAAAACTTAAAGAGGATTTAATAATTTCTTAGGAATTCAAGAATTTCTGAGCTTGAGCTTTCTAGTCACAATTCTGAGTGGCATAGAGTATCCTTTAACCTGCTAGATTGTTTTCTTATGTATGTAGCAAATAGATCACAAGAGAACATAGCATGTTCCATGTTAAGAAGCAAGCTTACTACGGCAGTGAACACCAGGGAACCCATTTCCCCTCTAAGACATAGAATATTCCTAGTACTGTGGAAGCTCCCTGAGTGCTTCTTCCCAAACCCATCGTTACCCTACAATATTTTAATTGTCTGCTCCTCCCCCACATGCTTTTGCTTCTATTTTTACTTAAGTTGTATGGGTTTGCTGAGTTTTTGTTAACTTTTTATTATGGAAAGTAGAAACTGCAATGTACCTAACTCTCAGCTTTTTTTCTCTGCAGAATTTTAAAGTAAATCCCAGCCATCATATCATTTTAATCACAAAAGTATGTATCTCTAGCTAGTTTTTTTTTTTTTTTTTTTTTAACATAAGTACAATGTAACCACAATAGCCAGTGTTTTAAGCAGATAAGTGTGTGTGGTTCATGACGGTGCCTTCCGTTCATGTCAGGGAGAGCTAATCTCTCTTTTCATAGAAGTACTCTTTTTAAATTAATCTTAGATATAAAAATGATATACCATATATATTCCTTTGTTACCTTTTTTTCACTCAAGACTCCCAAATTCACCCATGTTGAAATGTGTAGCTGAAGCTGGCTCATTTTGTGTGGTCTGTTGACTGTCCCACTGCTTAGTTGGGAATTCTCCTGTTGGTGGACATGTGGGTTGTTTCCAGGTTTGTTTGTTTTGCTCTTATAAACAGAGCAGCAAACGCATGTGCTTGCGTATTTTCTGGTGTTCATATACAAGAGTTTCTCTGGGTCTGAATTGTTTTACTGTCAGTTTCACACCTTATGTGCTACACTGCAAATAAAAGCTTAAAGTTCTTCAAGTTTTAAGAAGTTATATTCTGCTCTATTGTATATTTAGGAATTGTCAAAGGAATAATAGATTAGGAGAATACATAAGGCGTAATTGGTTAGATAGGTGATGAAGAAATGCTCGGCCCTGTCCAGTCTTGGGGGCCATGGCTGAAAATTGTAAAGCGGAAGCTCCCTGCTCCTGAAGCTGGAGGTTTGAATCCCCAGTGGCTCTCCCTGTGGTCACTGACTGATGCGGGCCATCAGGTCATCTCTCCTGCACTAACAAACACCCTCAGCTGCCTGCTACATCTCCTGATTGGGGCTCCCCACTCCACTCCCCTCACTTCTTTACCCACCTCAGTTCTTCCTGGACCTCTCTAGAGTCCTCATCCATGAATGGGAAACTCCTCCGTCGCTGCTTCTCATACTGCTTCAACCCCATGGCTATTCCATAAAGACCAAGACTCCTTAAAGACCTCTCTAGGTGTGGCTGTTCCTGTCCTCCGACATCCTGCAGGCCTCCAGGCTGAATGCAAGGGTCCACTGCCTCCTCGTGGGGGTTAACAGCCGTAGACCCAGAGAAAGACTCTTTGGAGTTCCTCTGCTGCACTAGCCATTTCTCTCCCTGCAGTGGTCATCTGCTAACCACCAGAGTTCACAAATTAATTGGACACTCTGGCACAGCCCGGAACCTTCCTCTCCACTGCTGACACCTATTACCAAAGATGGTTGCAGGCCACCCCAGGCTTCAGCCTCTCGTTTCCTTGAGCTCTGTTTTGTTACAGTCATATGCAGGTGGGGCCCTGCTGAGCCTTCCCACCTGGACTGCGGCACTCCCACAGCCGGGCTTGACTGAGAGCCCCCCACTTCCTAGCCAGAGGCAGGAAGAGGACGAGGCACGTGAGCCTGTTGGCATCATGCCCTTTCCAGCTTTCTTACTCCTTCACAGCCCACATGCTTAAGGTGGTCTGTCTTTTCTGTCCTCCCCACTCATTCCAGTTAGATTTCTGCTCAAGTAATAGTTAGCATTTTTGAAACAGTGTTGCCTTATTTAATCCTCACCACAAACCCATGAGGTGGGTTAAGAGAGATGAAAGAACTTACAAGGTCATACAGTTTTATGCAGTCACTGCTTTTTCTTCTCTTGGCTTCCAGGCTTGGGTTCCTCCTCTTTGTTTTTGGCTGTAACTTTGCAGTTACAAACTCTGGGTTTTCCATCATCTAGTCAGTTTTTAAATGTTACTCAGGACTCAGCTTGGGCTGTCTCTCTGCGGCATTCCCCTGAGGAACTGTGGTTCCCAGAATCAGGTGGTAGATGCCGGAGATTGGCTCTCTGTAGAGCCCCCTTCTCTTCTGTGCTGTGGCCTGTGTGTCCAGCTGTCTGGGATGATTCACAGGGACCTCAGGTTCACACATCCAAGGGCAGCTGCCCTCCCGTAGATCTGTTCCTCTCTGATGTTTCCTGTCTCGGTAGATGTTATCATAGTCAATATCATATTTATCAGATGGATACATATAGGCATTAATCACTCACTCGTGTAAATAAAAAGTAAATACTTATAAGGCTGCTTGTTGCAGTATTACAATTGTTAAGTAAAGACTTGAAAGCTTTTTGTAAGGTACTATTATTGATGAATAATAGAATATTATGTGACTCACAAAAGAAAATGAGGTATATTTCATTAAATGAAGTGAGGTAATATCATTCTTAAGTGAAAAAAGTCGTCGAACCAGTGTATGATTGATCCCCAAAGAGCCAGAAGTCAATAGGGGTCAGCACAGATTTTTTTTTTTTTTACTTTTTGAAGTCATGTTCCTTGAAATACTGGGGTTTTCTTGAAACACTACTGGTCTCAAGATATGTTCAGGAAAAAATATTTCGTGGCCAAGTAAGTTTGACTGAAGATGCTTTATACTGCTTTTCTGATGGAAATTCGTAAGATATGTTCTGAAGTCTTGTGGCAAACAAAGTATTTAACTTCACTAAAGCTAGTACTTCCCAAATTCCCTTGATGTTCAGTTCAGCTGATGTTCCAATTAGTGTTTAGTGGAAGACTGTTGTAAGTGCCCTTTTTCAAAAGCTCTTTCAGTATGCATGGATGAAACTGAATTAGTAATATCAAAGAAGATATATTTTTCAGGATTTTTGCAGGTCATTTAGTTAGTTCACACTTCTACTCAATGAAGGAATCTTATGCACCATTAATCTTGAGAAACATGCTGTTTGATTAGTTCACAGTTGTAATTGTTAGGGAGCTTGTTTAATATTGATTCTGTTGGCTTTCACCTTCCTTTGGAATCACAGTCTTTTCTGTGAGACAAGTTCTTAAATATATGACTGCCCTTCTTCTGTTAGACCTGTTTATTTTGACTGTTGTGTTCCATTATCTTCCAAGGGTTAGATGAAAGTGAAGTATAACTGTGGCACGTGTGTGTGCGCGCGTGTGTCTGTGGTAAAAACTCATGCGGGCTCCGTGAGCCAGCAGCTAGTGTGAGTGGAGGCACAGCTGGCTCTGCCATTGCTTCTTGTCCTTGACTAATTGCATCTTGTGCCTTGGTTTCCTGTCAAGAAAATGATAACCCATCTCTGGGGATTAGCGAGAGTTTGTGAGCATGGTTTGGGCTGGCCACCTAGAAAGCGCTGTAGTTGTGAGGGGCCCTGTGGCTGCCCTTGCTGTTGGCCTGCCTCACTCACCAGCCAGCTGTGCGTCCAAGCCAGGAGGTGGCACATCTGCAGGTTACACGCCTGAAACTCGTGGACATTCATAACCCCGATTAGTAACTCCTGCAATGCCAAGGATCTCCTATACCCGAGTACTTTTGAAACCTACCTGATTTCCTAAGTATATATATATTTTTTGTTTGTTTGTTTTTAATATCTTTAGGTTTGAGGACCTCCTAAGTTTTCTAGCTATGAGATGTGATTTATGAGGAAATACTTTTACCCCTTACCTAAAAACCATTGGAACCTCTCTGACTTTTATAAAATCTGCTTAAGATTGACATTTTTTGATGACCTGATTATGAGATGGTGGATATATCCTCACCATCATTTTAATTTAGTTTGTAAATTAAAATTCAACATTAACAGAGAAGCAGGTGTTTTGTGGGCACCTATATTCTATTTTATTGTTCCAAGCAGTTTTACAGTCAGTTCCATTCACCAGACACTTGAGTGATACTTCAGCAGATTAAGCATGGGCACTCACACTCACACACACACACACACACACCCCTCTAAACTGGAAAACTTCACTACCTGAGCCTCTTGTATCCATTGGAGCAGGCCGGTAGATACAGAGGTGACCCACCCAGATGCCCCTTCAAGGAAGGACTTGACTCCCAGCGTTAATGCCATTGAGTCTCAGCTGCAGAGCCGCCTGGCCTGGCCTGTGCTCTTCTCAGCCCAGTGGGAGTTAAAGGCTTTGCCTGCAGCCCATGTGAGACCCTCTGGCACCTCGTGATCCACCTGCCTTGGCCTCCCAAAGTGCTGAGATTACAGGCGTGAGCCACCGTACCTGGCCATCAGTGAGTTGTAATAGAGTAAGATTCATAGTTGGAATCAGAAATGTGATACAAAGAATAGGGAATATGTAACGAACATATTTGATGTGCTTATGCTGAGATAGGAAAATAGAGGTATTAGGGAGAAAAATCCACATTGACCACTTTCTTTGGTATATTTTAACTTTGCTGGAGGATAACTGGTGTCTCGACTTTATCTTTTATATTGTCCTGATAGTTGCTGTGTTCATCTTAGTTTTTCAAAAGTCAAGCTTTAGAAAAAAAAATTGGAGTTTCTTAAATTTCAAAATATTTGAATAGATTTAATACTGATACCACTAGGACTGACTTGTTAACGCTTTAAAACTATCGGCTCTTTTTAATTGGAGATGTTGAGGTTTCCTCATTTAACAAATAGGCAGTTGATGGTTGTTTTTTCCTATGACTCTTACAGTGATTTCACTGTTTTGACACCTTGAAAATGGAAGAACCTAAAATTCAGACTAGAGTGTACTAGTTTGTGGTCCTGCTACTTTGTAGCATTAGAATCTTGCCAAGTTTGATTGCTTCTTTGAATTAGTTTCTTCATCTGAAAAGGAAGGATCAGAACTATCTTTAAGGTTAATCTCTGATTGCCAGTGACTATATTTGGCTCTTAAGAACAAATGCTTTTGGTACACAAATGCATAGCACGTAAAGTTTCTGATTTTACAAGTAGGTTGCATACCAAAAGTTATGTGTCAGCTTCTTAAACGCACACTCGACCGGGTGCCCCATGGCTCACGCCTATAATCCCAACACTTTGGGAGGCTGAGGCAGGAGGATTGCTTGAGCTCACAAGTTCAAGACCAGCCTGGGCAACATGGCGAAACCCCATCTCTACAAAAAAAAATTTTTTTTAATTAGCCAGGCATGGTTGTCCCAACGTGTAGTGCCATTTACTCGGGAGGCTGAGGTGGGGGGATCACCGGAGCCCAGGGGTCGAGGCTGCAGTGAGCTGTGATCCTGCCACTGCACTCCAGCCTGGGTGACAGAGTGTTGCCATATTTAAAAATAAGCACACTTTATTCCATAACTGTAGCATTATGAAAGTAGACCATGTCTGTTTGGTTTACTATTAAGAGTAAATAATATCTAAGACGATGCCTGGCATATGGTAGTTTCCTACTAACTGTTTGTTAAAACTAAGTAGTCACTAAAATTCTGTAATTTTCACAAACCTGTTTAAACACTGTTTTGGGGTATATATACATTTGCAATAACCAAAATAATATATGTCTAAATGAAAGAGAAAGATAAAAAGTTTAGCCTCAAATCTAATATTTGAAGGAAAAAGTTTAGAAGATACAAGATAGAATTTTGTAGAGATTCTCAAGAGGGATTTTGAGCAAGTTCAGATGCTTGATGATATTGATATTTTATTTCTAAATCTTAAAAAAAATACAGCTTTTCAGTTTCTTAATTTATTCCTTCATTTATTTATGTGAAGTATTTATTGAGCTGCATGCCAGGCTCTGTGTGAGGTTCTCACGAGCCGGCGATGCTTGCATTCCAGTGAAGTGAGGGAGTTACAGTACAGAAACAAGTGTAGGATTATGGCCTCGAGTAAGTGTTAAGAAGGGAAAATCCCACTTAAAGGCAAACCTGAATGTCTTCTGGAACTTCCTAGTAAGTCTCCTTTGAAAGTACGACTGGAAGGCAACTTGAAGAAGGGGGGAGACTCTGCAGGCAGAAGCAGCAGCAGATGCAGAGATCTTCTGGCTGGGAAAGGAGACTGGCATGGCCAGGGAAGGGGACATCCGTGTGGCTGAACCCGAGGGGAGGACGGGGGACAGTTGAGGTTTTGTTAAGAGGCAAATGAAGAGAGAGAAAAGGATCTGATAGTGCCATATTAAGGATTTCCCTTCTTCAAACTCTGCCTTGGCTCCCTGTTGCTCTTAGAGTGACAGCCTATTCAGAATCATGGTGACACCATCTTAGGATGACAGTAATTTTATACGGCTAACTGCTATGTCAAGACTGATACAAGCAGATGCAAGGTACTGGAATCTAGTTTAAACAACTAAAATAGTGGCCCAGGTAAGAGATGATGACGATGATATTTACTAGAGGAAGAAATGAAGGTGAGTGAATGAATTTGAAGTCACCTTAAAAGTGAAAGTCCGTAGCCCTTGAATATGAAAGATGAGGGCTGTGGCATCAGGCTCATTCCCAGGTTTCTGACTTGTGGATACATGGGGTGGTGCCACTCACTGACCTGGACAACACTAATGGGGAAAGGCATTTTTAGGGGGCAGAGTAGAACATTTTTTCAGTTCCTGATAGAAATTAGAAGAGAATGAAAAGGAAAAGGAGTAAAAGAGCATCTAGAGGGGTATGAGAAAGCTCATCTAAGATAGAATTAACTGAACTACAATTTAGGGAATTTAAGTGATAATTTCTCCTTAGGGAAAAGTTAAATAAGTGATGGGGAAAGTCGGGTGGGTCCAAACAGTCAATCCTATCAGATGGCACCACCAGTCCAAACACGCTTATTAAATGTGCTGCTGGCCCTCCCAAAGTAGATGATGAAAGGAAAGCATATGGACACTACACACAGGAAACATTTGCAGAGTGGTTGCTGAGTTGTTAGTTTCTTAAAACTTGAGGGAGTCCTTATAGTTTCTTAAAACTTGAGGGAGTCTGTTTTAGATATTTGTATATTCCACATTTGAACATACCTATTTGAATGTAAGACATAAAATATTTTAGGATCAGGAATGATGTGGATTCATAAAATATTAAGATCCATCGCCCAGAGTATGAATAAATATTAGAGAATAGGTTCCAGTGGCTCCGACTTACTCCATAGGCATAACCTCACAGGGTCCCTAAATGTGCCTTAGCTGGCCGGGTGCAGTGGCTCACACCTATAATCCCAGCACTTTGGGAGGCTGAGGCGGGCAGATCACGAGATCAAGAGATTGAAACCATCCTGGCCAACATGATGAAACCCCGTCTCTACTAAAAAAATACAAAAATTAGCTGGGCGTGGTGGCGCGCGCTTGTAGTCCCAGCTACTCGGGAAGCTGAGGCAGGAGAATTGCTTGAACCCGGGAGGCGGAGGTTGCGGTGAGCCGAGATCGCGCCACCGTACTCCAGCCTGGTGACAGTGCAAGACTCTGTCTCAAAAAAAAAAAAAAAAAAAAAAAAAGTGCCTTAGATTACACAGAACTCTGTAATGCCATTGAGGATAAAGGATGAGCTGAATTACTTGACAAGGTAGCTCAGACATGGGTTTGCAGGCCTTCATAACCTAGCCTCCTTGTTCCAAGTCTCGTTTTCTTCCCAATGACATTTTACGAAGCCATTAAAATTATTCAGTGTTTCTTGATTTGCATTAGAAATCCCTATTTAAAACCTTTACGTTTTGATGTGATGTACATAGGTAGTCCTTAAATTATGTCCGTGATATTGTCCATTGAGAACTACTGATTTGCTACAATATTGAATACCTAAGTTACTTTATGGTCAAGATGCTGAAGCATTATGAATTGTATTTGGTACTAGCTTCGTATTCTCAGAAATAATAGCCACTACCATGTATTAAGCATTTACTATGTGTTAAGTATTTTCTTATACATTATCTTATTTAAACTCTACAACAACCATTGAAGGAAAGTGATTGGCCTCCATTTTTCAGACTAGGAAATTAAAGCTTAACGAGGTTGAGAAACTCACCCGGTACCGCATGTACCTGCCTAGTAGGTGTGGCACTGAACTTCAAACTCGGGTCTCTCTCAATTCAGAGTACATTTCAAATCTTGATAATTCTTGCCAAAATCCCTTCTTAAAAAGGGAGTGCCTATTTCCTTTCATTTTTAGCCTCACCAACATTTGCATTCTTGCTGAGTTCTAAGTAAAATTTAGTAAAAGTCATAGGTAACTCGTGAGAGTGAACTGATTTTTCCTATTTATTAGCTGTTTGTGTTTCTGGGAATTTCCTGAGCTTATCCTTTGCCCTTTTTTCTTTGCGTTTGTCTTTCTAATTGTCATCTAGGTCAAGTGATATATATTTTTGATAACTTTAGAAGGCAAAGGCAACAGAGTTAATTGTGCTTGTGTGAACTTTTACCCAGCCTTTCTCTTGAGTGCTAATACTATCATGATTTTCAACTAAATGTCTAACTAAGCATTTTTTTGTACACAGACCATATGATTAACATGAGTGTGTTTTCACGTAGAAAGATAAATGGTCTCTGGACTACAGTGGGCCCTGCTAATGCGTGGAGACTCGGTGTTTCTATCAGTGTGTGTCACCCTATTACAGCACCCCAGAGAGAATCCACTAATTCTCTTTATTTCTTCCTCAGGTTTGCCTGCAATGAGATTGCATTCTCTACATTTAAAGGACGTCCTTTCTGAGCTGCTGTGAATAAATTTGGAATGGTACTGTATATTTCATCTAATGGAGAACTAGCTGTACTTTGAATAAGGATTGCTGCACTGGACGACTTGAGAACACCCCTCACAATGTCGTCAACCCGGAGCCAGAACCCCCACGGCCTGAAGCAGATTGGTCTGGACCAGATCTGGGACGACCTCAGAGCCGGCATCCAGCAGGTGTACACGCGGCAGAGCATGGCCAAGTCCAGATACATGGAGCTCTACACGTATCCTCCTGCCTAGCGCAGGTTGATTTGATTAGAGTTTTGATTATTTACTAGTATGACCTATGAATTAGTGTAATTTTATGTCATTTTCTCCTCCTGGTTCATCATGTAAAATAATTGCAGTTCATTTTTAGCCATAAGTTTTTGAACAGAGTAGAACTGGTTCGTTAGTAGTCAAATGCAGTGCTGGTCAGTACAGTCACCACTAGGCACATGTGGCTGTTTACATTTGAAATATTTTGAAGGTTCAGTTCCTTAGGCACACTAGCAGTGTTTCCAGTGCTCAGTTGTCAGATAATAAAATATTTCTGTAATTGTAGAAGGTTCCGTTGGGCAGCACTGGTCTAAAGCAAGGTCCTGAGGTTCTCAGCAGATCATTTGTTCTACTGTCCATTTGTTTATATATTGTCTGTGACTACCTTGTGTTATGGAAACAGAGTTGAGTGGTTGTGTTAGAAACAGTTTGGTCCGTGAAGCCTGAAATATTTACTGCCTGCCCTTTTACAGGAAAAGTTCGTTGACCTGATCTAAAGGGATAGAACATCAAGCGAAAGTTTTCCTGTTATGGCCCTATTTTTTTTGTGTGTTTGAGACAAGGTCCCACTCTGTCACCCAGGCTGGAGTGTAATGGCATGGTCACAGCTCACTGCAGCCTCAGCTGCCTGGGCTCAAGCAACCCTCCCACCTCAGCCTCCCAAGTAGCTGGGACCACAGACACGTGCCACCACACCTGGCCAGTTTTTTTGTTTGTATTGACAGTCTTGCTATGTTACCCAGGCTATGGCCCTATTTTTTAAATAACAGTATTTAAAAAGTATTTTATTCCTTTACTATTTGGTCTGTGATGTGCATGGGGGACTGTGCTGTGTGCTGCAAAGGCGATGAGGGTAGAGAAGATGCGGCTGCCGCTGTTCATGTGGTTGGAGACGCACTGTCTAATTTGGAGGGTTTCTTGATTCCATACACATACAACATTGAAATTCGAGTTAAGCTCACTCAGGAGAGAGGAGATTGGTACTGGTTCTAGGACTTTAAAGTTGCTGATTCAACAGAGCTTCGGGTTTAAATTTTTAGAATATATCAGTTATGATCAAACTAGGTTTTGTCATATTCTAGTGTATTCTTACATACATTAATATTTTAGAATCCTAAAAAAAATTAAGTAGATATAAAACTATGTCTGTCTCTGAATTCGCATAAAATGTATTGTGTGTGTTTGCATTTTTACATATGTATGTGCACTTACATACAGGATGCTTTTTTAAAATAATAGCTTTATTGAGATATAATTGCATACATAAAATTCACCCTTTTAAAAAGTATACAATGCAGTAGTTTTTAGTATATTTACAGAGTTTTACAAGTGTTGCCACTGTCTAATTTTTGAACATTTTAATCACCCCACAATCATACCTTGTACCCATTAGCAGTCACTCCTCATGCCCTTTTCCCCCCCAAGCCCTGGCAACCACTCATTTACTTGGTCTTTCTGAATTTGCTCATTTGTACATTTTGCATAAATGGAATCATATGATGTGTGGGCTGCATGTGTGGCGTCTTTGACTTAGCATGTTCACAGGCTTCATCCCCATAGCACGCATCACTGTACACCATCCCTTTTTATGACTCAGTTGTATGTCTGCTCTACATTTTGTTTACCCATTGATTAGTGATGGGCATTTGGGTTATTTCCACCTTTTGCCTGTTATTAATACCATTGTACACATTGTGTGCAAGTTTTTGAGTGGCTCTATGACTTCTGTTCTCTAGGGTGTGTACCTAGGAGTGGGATTGCAGGATCCTGTGACAGGTAGGATGCTCTTGAAGAAATAGCGTCTTTACCAAGTGAGAGGATATTATACCACCCAATAGGGTCCTGGCTTGCTAGGTATAACAATTTCTTAATTCATGTAAGAAAGCTGAAGATGGTGGTTCCACTGGTGAGGCAAGACAAGACATTGGTTGGATTTCTGATATACAGAAAGCAGGAGAGCACTGCTCCAGAGCCCAAGGAGGTATCATTGCTGATCCATCTCTGGAGAATTTCTTTTTAAAATCCACATTATTGAGATAGAATTAATATGCCTTATAAGTCATGCTTTTTTTTTTTTCCTTTTGAGACAGCATCTTGCTCTGTTGCCCAGGCTGGAATGCAGTGGCACAATCTCGGCTCACTGCAACCTCCACCTCCCAGGTTCAAGCGATTCATTCCCCTGTCTCAGCCTCCCGAGTAGCTGGGACTACAGGCATGTGCTAATTTTTTTGTATTTTAGTAGAGACAGGGTTTCACCTCGTGATCCCAAAGTGCTGGGATTATAGGCGTGAGCCACCATGCCCAGCCTTGGGAATTTCTTAATGTATTCTTTCTGATGAAATCTGGTTGGTCCTTTTTCTGATGGATTATTTTTGCTCATAAGACAATGAGACTTTGTATGCTAGCAGTTGTTTTCGAATTCTTGTTTCTACAAATAATTAAATTCATATAATTTGTAGTTGTTCTAGTACCTGCAACTTTTTTTTTTCAGGACTACCACTCAAATTTTTCCCAGTTTTGTCTGAGAATAGAATTCTAAAAATTGGAGAACCTAAACTGAGTCTGAAATAGCTAACTTGAATTCTTTAGACATTATTTATGAAATAACAGCTACAGTTTGAGTTCTGTGTGTCAGGCATTGTGCTTGGAGCCGTCCACGCTTCATTAAGCCTCATCTTAGTAGTTACCTTCCTCTGTGGTTAAGCTTCAGGAGCCTGGTTGTATAGCAGCCAGTGGTGGCGGTGAGGCGGGTATTAAGGTTCTCAGCAGTCTGAATCTGGAATCACCTTTAGCCACTCTATAGCGTTCAGCTACTGTATTTGAATGAATCCTATTTCTCAGAGTAAATTTCTATATTTGCTTTGAGAAGTTGTGGAGATGTATTTTGATTGACTCTTCAATATATTAGAATTGAAGTGAAAGCAGTAGAGTGTATACTTATGTTTATTAATTCTTGAAAATCATAAAATATGATGTTACCCCCCAACTCTTCACATATATTTTCAGTACTGTTGTGAGAACTGGAAGAATTCTGAGTCATCTGTTACGTTTTTGTAGCACCATCTTCACTGTAAGCCATTTACACACAGTACTTTTTGGAATTGCGTATATGTTGCCATTACTGCTGTTTTATTCCAGCCCCAGGTTGCATAACAGAGCAGTTTTTCAAGAAGTTTTATCTTACTGGTATATATTTGGTCATTTGAAAATAATCTCCTAAAGGCCTGTTCACCATGACATCTAACACTTGCGGTTGTAAGGTTACGTTTCAGGGTAGGAGGTCCTTTGGATCGGGGAAGAAGGAGCTGGCAGTGCATCCCACTGTTCTAGTATCACAGTATCACTTTGCAAAATTAGACATGCCTCATCAGCAGTTGGCAAAGGAAGTGGGTTAGAAAGGAAAACTGGTTGAGAGAAAAAGAAGGGATTCTTTTCCTTCCCATGACTCTGGTTAGTACCTAACAGCTAGATTTTTACCCATTGTGTATCCTGGTGGAGCAAATGGACTTGTTTGTTTTAGAAAAATAACCTTCTTGCCGTAATACAAATACTCGGAGGCTTTAGGAACCTGTGACATTTGTGGTTGCTGTAGCAGGGAGGTGGGTTATTATATAGCATAAATATTTATCTTGACTTTCAACTCAAAGTGGTGAAGAGAGAAGGGAATTTTGGAAAAGCCAAAAAAAAAAAGAAAAGAAAAGAAAATGACCAGAACATCTGTAGGCAGAAAGAGCCACTTCAGTTAACTTGGTTTTCAGCCGTTTCTCAAAGATTTCATTTTTCTCCTAAACTTTTAGCCTTGAGCCATCACTCTCTACTGTGAGTCTGTCTGGTTTTTGTGGTGGTGTTTTTTTTTTTTTTTTTTTAAGAGACGGGGGTCTCGCTATGTTGCCCAGGCTGGAGTGCAGTGGCTATTCACAGGCGCAATCCCACTACTGATCAACATGGGAGTTTTGACCTGCTCCATTTCGGACCTGGGCCAGTTCACCCCTCCTTAGGCAACCTGGTAGTCCCTGCTCCCGGGGAGGTCATCATATTGATGTCAAACTTAGTGTGAACACCTGATCGGCATAGTGCGCTACAGCCCAGAACTCCTGGAATCAAGCGATCCTCCAGCCTCAGCCTTCCAAGTAGCTAACACTACAGGCATGCGCCACCACGCCCAGTGATCTGTCTGTTAAGCACTTCCAACTATTCACTTCTAGTTTTCTATGGTGTCTTACATGTGTATAGTTACAATGCAGCCGTGTGTGTGTGTGTGTGTGTGTGTGTGTGTGTGTGTGTGTGTGTGTTAGAGACAGTCTCTGTCACCCAGGCTGGATTTCAGTGGTGCTTTTTTGGCTCACTACAGCCTTGAGCTGGGGTCAAGTGATCATCTTGCCTCAGTCTCCAAGTAGCTGGGACCACAGGCACACAACACTACATCTGTCTTAATTTTTGTATTTTTGTAGAAACAGGGTTTCACCATGTTGCCCAGGCTGGTGTTGAACTTGTGGACTCAAGTTCTCCACCCGCCTGGGCTTCCCAAAATGCTGGGATTACAGGCATGAGCCACCACACCCGGCCTCTTTTTCTTCTGCAATAAAATACATAGAATAAAGTTCTCTGCAGGTGGGTAAATAATACTAGGGTTTCCTTCCTTTTGAATTTGAAGTAGGCATTGACATTCCTTAATCAATTTATTGACACCACTATATTTCAGTTGTGCTTAGCTTAAAACACAAACATGGGTCCTGGCTGTAGGAGAGGCATTTAAGGGGATGCAGTGAAGTATGAGGGTCTGGTCCAGCTAGTGCAGGTGTCAGGTCACCTGTTGGAGGTTTCTGTTCATTTTTCTGGGCCCCAGACCTTCCTGTGTCTTGTTTCCAGGTCGGGTATCTCAGATTCATAATTTCAGTTTACGCTTTCATGTCGATGTCTTTCTCTTTTTTCTCCCTCCCTGAATAAATTCTCATAAACTTTGAAGTTTCTATTTGTCGTCCTGTACAGTGCTGTGGCCTGAATTAGTTGGTTTTGTTCTTTAGCCGGTTTTTTCCCAACTTCTTTCCCGTCACTAGCACCGTAAGGATCTCATTCATATTTCATAGTCTTGGTTGCTCTCAGTAAGTCATAACATAAGCACATTCAGAATTCACATTTAACTTTCTGTTTTGATGTTTTGTGATAAGATTCGTGATGGCTAGGGATCGGGGCACTTTTTCACCCGAGTCAATCTGCTGAGCCCTTGGAGCCTGTGGCTGTGCTTTGCAGGAGCACCGTGCCAGGACATGCTGGTCCCTGCTGCAGCTCAGCACCTGCCCGTTGAGCAGTGCCCTTTTCAGGTCCACACTGACCGTCGCCTTCCCTTCCATAGGAGCTGCAGCGGCAGGGGAGTGCTCAGGTGGCAGCCTTTCTACTTCGCCGGCTTACTGCAAAATTCTCTCCTTTATCAACCAAAATTTCAAAGAACAGCAGATCAAACAGAAGGAATAACAAATCGTCTTCTAAGTAGATTAATGATGATCCATGTCTGTTTTAGAATAACCAGCCAGCCCAACAAATGTGTTTAGACACTTTTCATCTTGCACTCTTCAGTTAGGAGTCTTACATTAATCTGATTCTGCTCACCTAATGAGCATGGCTTACATCAAATGAACCTAAATATAGAAAGTTTTTCATATTTTTCAGATGTAATCCTTCCTTCTCTTTCGTATATGTATGTTTATCCATACTTTTAGCTTAAGTCTGTAAAAGGACATACTGGTTCACAAAAAGAAGAAATGCAAATAGTAAGCATATGGGAAAATGTTCAACCTTATAACCGTCAAAGAAATGAAGAATTAGGCTACACCTTTAATTCCCAGAATTTGGGAGGTCTCAAACTCCTGAGATAAGTGATCCACCCGCCTTGGATCACTTGATCTCAGGAGTTTGAGACCAGTCTGGGCAACATAGCAAAACCTTTTCTCTAAAAAAAAAAAAAAAAAAAAAAATAGCCAGGGGTGGTGGCGCGTGCCTGTAGTCCAAACTACTCAGGAGGCTGAGGCAGGAGAATCACTTGCACCTGGGAGGTCAAGGCTGCAGTGAGTTGTGATTGCACTGCTGCACTCCAGCCTGGGCAACGGAGTGAGATCTGTTTTTACCTGTCTTGTAAATAAATTACTACTACAGCCAGTGTTGGCAAGGAGACCAAGCTCTGCAGTGCAGGCAGAAATGTTAGTTTGCTATGATCTTTCTGGAGGGAAATTTAGAAATGTATTTTTTTGTTTTGAGATAGGGTCTTGCTCTTTCACTAGGCCGGAGCACAATGGCATGATCATAGCTCAGTGCAGCCTCCACCTCCTGGCCTCAAGTGATTCCACCCCGGCCCCTCACCCCACCTCAACCTCCTGAGTAGCTGGGACTGCAGGCGCACACCACCACACCTAATGTTTTATTTTTTGCAAACATGGAGTCTTGCTATGATGCCCAGGCTGGTCTTGAACTCCTGACCTCAAGCAGTCCTCCCACCTTGGCCTCCCAAAGTTGTGATATTATAGGCATGAACTACACAACCCTGGCCTATATATTTCTAGAGACATAAAAATGTACTTTGGTTCAGCAAGTTGTTTATTTTTAAACTGGTTGAGCCACTGCACCCAGCCTAGGAAGTATTAATACAACTTTTAGTGCAGTCTTTCCACGTGATTTTTATAGAAGTTACTTGTTTAAATTTCCACTTTTTAAGTCACATTTTAGAAACAAATGGTAGTAGGAGATAATTCTGATATATCCAAAGGAAATAGTTGTATTCAAAATTGTATATGCAAGGCTCTTCCGCATATTTTAATAATAGGAAACAGTGGAAAACAACCTCAGTCTTCAATATAAAGGATTAGGTATAACTGTAGACGGCCATTAAACATTAAAAATGCAATGAAGACTACTGACATGGAATAATGTTCATATATATTGCTGTGGGAAAGCAGGATATGAAGTGGTATGTGAATTGTGAACCACCATACATGCTCCTGCTTTTGAAAAAGTTTATGTATACCATATTGAAAGGAACTGTTCCTTATAAGGTGGTGGGCTTATAGGTGATTTTTAAAATTGCTCTTCTTTGCCTTCTAGATTTTCATTATACAGCATGCATTTAAAAGTACAGTTTATTAGTTTGCCTTTTGCAGATGCTAAGTCATTGTTTACAAAATTCTCTTTACCTTTTATTACTGACCTGGTACTATTAAAATCATTTTTAGGATTGAGAAATTGTATATCTGTCTTAAAGTAAGACGCTATAGAAATTATCAGATAGCATACTTTGTCACAAGTGATTTTTTTCTTTTTTGGTTAGTATAAATATGATACATTCTTTGGCTATTTTTTGAAGTTGGATTCATGGTATATATACTCAGAGTACTTTGAACATTATATAACACATTTTTTAGTTCATCATAATCAATTGCAAGTAGTTATTGCTTTTGAAGTATGCCATTAGATATAAATTTATTTGCTTCGTATGGGATGTTTCTTTTGGAAATGTATCTACCCACAGACTGGACAGGACTTTATTCTTTTATGACTACAGAGGGATTATGCAGCATAGTATGTGAGCCTGCTGTTTTGCCATTTGGTACAGATAAACTTGTTAACATGTGAAGATAGGAAGTACTATCTCTCTCTATATTTTTTTAAGTAATTAATTTTGTTTGTTTGTTGAGAGAGCCCCTTGCTCTGTTGCCCCAGCTGGAGTGCAGTGGTGCGATCTTGGCTCGCTGCAACCTCTGCCTCCTGGGTTCAAGTGATTCTCATACCTCAGCTTCCTGCGTGGCTGGGATTACCGGCGCATACCACCATGCGCAGCTAATTTTTGTATTTTTAGTAGAGACAGCGTTTCACCATGTTAGCCAGGCTGGTCTTGAGCTCCTGACTGCAAGCGGATCCACCACCTCAGCCTCCCAAAGTGTTGGGATTATAGAGGTGAGCCACTGCACCCGGCATAGGAAGTACTGTATTTTTAATACCACTTTTAGTGCAGTCTTTCCACGTGATTTTTTATAGAAGTTACTTGTTTAAATTTCCACTTTTTAAGTCACATTTGGGAAGCAAATGGTAGTAGGAGATAATTCTGTTCTGTTTAGTTTTGCTGCTTTGATTGAATTGGATTTTCTTTTAGATAATGACAGTGGTTGGAGTTTGGCAATAACTGAAAGTCAAGAATTGATTCCCCAGATGTGTTCGCTTCAGAAATAAGGCATGGTGCTGTGGGTAACAGAGACATTTGAGAATACTGGCTCTGTCACCCCGCTGCTCACTTGATATCACATTAGTGGTAGATGATGAACTTCGGGAAGGCAGTCTGTCAGTGAGGCCTAAGTGGCACACACGATGACTGGCACCAGGCAGGTGCCCAGAGAGTGTCTGCCTGCTGAAAGGTGAGGTGCGAAGCTTTGCATCTACTAGGACCCTTTCACGGCGGCTTGCCCCTGCCCATCAGTAGAAAAGCATGCCTTGGCAGACAGCGTTTCTAGGGTGACAGAAGAGTTGTAGGACCTATTTTGGAGGCTGAACCAGGCTTGGCTCTTGAACATAAACTCCTGTACCACCTTACACCATTTCCTCACCTACCTGCGGAGGAGGCCCCAGATACCTGCTTACCTTCTCACCTGCTTTCTGGCCAAAGAAGCTCTCAGAGAACCTTCAGAAAAGAACCTCAGAGTTTTAAAAGTCAAGTATATGGGTTTGTTAGAGTCTATAGCTGCCTTAGTATAAAATAACCTATTGTCTGCTGAATTGTAGATTTTTAATTTTTTATCTCATGTTTTTGCTTTTTCTTATTTCATCTTAATTCCTATGTTTAACTTTTCCTTGTACTGTTTTTTTTCTTTAAGAATAACTTTAGATGTGACTATTTTTCTTCTAAAGATTAGTCATAGTTCATTTTTCTACTTTTCTAAAGTAAATGATTTATGAACACTTAATTTGTGTGCATGTCAGGGGAACAGGTGGTGAGTGTGGCATAGTGGGGGGTGGTGGGAGTGGGTAGCAGCAGGAACCCAGGCCATAGAGAGCAGCCCGGAGGCTCTGGCCCTGTCCCTCACACAGGAGCCATTCAGGGCTGATTCTTTAGGAAAGTACCACACCTCATAATTCAGGAGTACATCCACTTTACAGTCCTTTGTTGAACATTGGGAATTCTCCTGTTCCAGATAATACTCTGGAATTATCCCCATAGCGCTTTTTCCTCCTGTCTCTTACCAGTGAGGTGTGAGGAGGGGCTGGTGCCCTGGACAGAGCTCCCTCACACAGCTTCTGATCACATGAAGAGTCTGCTTGTTCTGTTTCTGATAATGTTTCTCCATATAGTTCAGTTGATTTAAAGCTGAGATAAAAATACTTCGAAGCTAAGACTGTGTGTCATCAGAGCTATATAAGATCCGCTTTCACTCCTGCCTCCGATGACTCAGCCTGGATTCGAAGCACAGTTGATCCTGTTCTTCAGGCGAAGGTGCCCTAAACTGGGGGCACCTCTCAGGCTCCATGTCAACTTCGTGTCCATTGAGCACCTTTTTACATGCTCACTGACCATTCGTACGTCATCCTTTGTAAAGTGTCCAAGTCTTTCACCTTTTTTCCCATTTTTGGGATATTTTACTTGTTATTTAGTTTTAGTTCTTCATATGTCAAGGATACCAGTGTTTTGTCTAATATATTTTGCTGATATTTTCTCCAAGTCTGAGGCTTCCTAATCATTTCCTTAATGGTGTCTTTGGGTGAGCAGATGTTTATTTTGAGGAAACTTAATTTAATTGGTTTTATTTTTTTTGCAGTTATTGCCTCTGTGATATAAGAAACCTTTGCCTAGATCTCAAAGATATTTTTGTTTTCCTCTTAAGACTTTATGGATTGGGTGGTTACTCTTAGACCTGTGATCCACCTGGAGTTAACCTTTGTATATGGTGTGCCGTAGAGCTTGAGGTTAAATTTCCCCTGTGAGCAATTATTCCACTGTCATTTGTTGAAAAACCTTTTCCTCAATGGACTGTCAACTTCTTATCAATTTCTATCCTAAAAGTTGATTGATTGGAATGGTATTGAATTTTTTTAATGGTGGTTGTTTTTTGTTTTTTTTTTTTGAGACAGAGTTTCACTCTTTTTACCCAGGCCAGAGTGCAGTGGCGCAATCTCGGCTCACTGCAACCTCCACCTCCCAGGTTCAAGCGATTCTCCTGCCTCAGCCTCCCAAGTAGCTGGGATTACAGGTGCCCGCCACTGTGCCCAGCTGACTTTTTTGTATTTTTAATAGAGATGGGGTTTCACCATGTTGACCAGGCTGGTCTTGAACTTCTGACCTCCAGTAATCCATCCACCTTGGCCTCCCAAAGTGCTGGGAGTATAGACTTGAGCCACTGCACCCGGCCTTAATGGCTTTATTGAGATATAATTCACATGGCATACAGTGCACTCATTTAAAGTGTACATTTCAGTAGTTTTTGGTATATTCACAGATAAGGTTCAACTGTCACATACAATTTTAGAAGATTTTCATCATCTCAGAAAGAAACCCTGTCCCCTTTAGTTGTTGCTTTCTTCTTACCCCCCCCCCCCCCCCCCACCTTCTACCAGTGTACTTTCTTTCTCTCTAAATTCGCCTATTCTGAAAATTTTGTATAAATATAGCTATGTAATATGTGGTGTTATGGATTTAACTGTGTCCCTCCTCCATTCATACCTTGAAAGTCTAACCCCATGTATTTAGATGGCATTTGGAGGTGAGGCTCTTTGGGGAAATAATTAAGGTTAAATGAGATCATGAGGGCAAGGCTTTACCCTGGTAAGATTGGTGACCTTATAAGAAGAGGAAGAGACACCAGAGAGCTCTCTCCCCCACATACACACAGAGGAAAGGTGGCCGCTTGCAAGCCTGGAAGAGAACCCTCACCAGAAACCAACCCTGACAGCACCTTGAACTCGGACCTCTAGTCTCCAGAACTGTGAGAAAATAAATTCCTGTTGTTTAAGCCGTCTAGTCTGTGGTATTTTGTTATGGCAGACTAATACATGTGGTCTTTTGTGACTGGCTTTCTTCCACTTAGCATAATGCTTTCAAACTTCATGTTGTAGCATGTATCAGTATTTTATTGATAAAATAAGATTCCATTCTGTGGATATACCACATTTTGTTTATCCATTTATCAGCTGATGGACAGTTGGGTTGTTTCCACCTTTTACTAATATGAATAGTGCTGCTGTAAATACTTGTTTACAGGTTTCTATGTAGACATATGTTTTCATTTTTTTTTCTGATTCCTACAAGTGTACTTTCTGGGTAAGATGGTAACTGTGTTTAACCATTTGCAGAGCTGCCAAATTATTTTCCAAAGTGGCTGCATTATTTGACTTTCCCCACCAGCAGTGTATTGTCTCACTGTGATTTTGATGTGCACCCTTGTTGACAATCAGGTGTCCATAGACTCATGGGTTTATTACTATCATTTTGCAGTAGGTTTTGAAATTGTGATGTTTGAATCCTCCAACATTGTTCTTTCTAAACATTATTTTGGCTGTTTTGAGTCTCTTGAAATTCCATATGAATTTTGCAATCAGCTTGTTACTTCCTACAAAAAAGCCATCTGGGATTCTGATAGGGATTACATTGAGTCTGTGGATCAACTTCAGGATTGTATCAGTCTGTTCTCACAAGGCTAATAGAGACATACTTGAGACTGAGCAATTTATAAAGGAAAGAAGCTTAATGGATTCACAGTTCCACATGGCTGGGGAGACCTCACAGTCATGGTAAAGGGCAAGGGCACGTCTTACATGGCAGTAGGCAAGGGAGCTTATGCAGGGAAATTCCCATTTAAAAAACCATCAGATTCTGTGAGACTTATTCACTTACCGTGAGAACAATAAGGGGGAAACTGCCACCATGGTTCAGTTATCTCCACCTGGCCCTGCCCTTCACACGTGGGGGTTATTACAATTTAAGGTGCTATTTGGGTGGGGATACAGCCAAACCATGACAGGGAGTATTGCCATTTTAATAAATAATTGTTAAATCTTTCATTTTTTTTTTTTTTTTTTTTTAGATGGAGTCTCACTCATTCTGTTGCCCAGGCTGGAGTGCAGTGGCACGTTGTTGACTCACTACAGTTTCTGCCTCCCGGGTTTAAGCGATTCACTCGCCTTAGCCTCTGGGCGTGTGCCACCATGCCCAGCTAATTTTTGTATTTTTAGTAGAGACTGGGTATTTCACCTTGTTGGCCAGGCTGGTCTCAAACTCCTGACCTCAAGCGATCCACCTGCCTCGGCCTCCCAAAGTTCTGGGATTACAGGTATGAGCCACCACACCCAACCCTTCCTACCTTTTCTGATACAAGTATTTGAAAGTATAAATTTCCCTGTAAGGATTTTTAGCCTCATTCTACAAATTTTGATATATTGCATATCTTCATTATCATTTAGTTCAAAACATTTTTTGACCTTTGAATTATATGACAAGATATTTTTTAAAAACATTGGATTTTCTCACATAGTTTATGGTTACTAATTCCTAATTATAATTCCGTTTTGATCAGAGAACACGCTGTATAATTTCAGTCCTTTTAAATGTATTGAAACGTGTTTAATGTTCCAGAAAATAGCCTGTCTTGGTGAACGTACCTTGTATTCTCGAAAAGAACGTGGGTTCCGCAGCTGTTGGCTGTCCACAGTGACATGTTGGAGCTGCATCAGATCAGGTTTCGGGAGATGATTGTGCACATCTCTCCCCAGCTCCTTGCATGATGATGTCCTGTTGGTAGCTTGCGTCTGCCATGGTGGGAGCCTTACACAACGGACATCTGCAGAGTCTACTAATCACGGCTTTTTTTTTCCCTTTTTTCTTTTTCCCACAGAAAGCCAGTTTATCAATATACCACTGGGTGTAGAATGTTACAACTGCCCATTACGTTATGACTTAAGGTGACTGATAGTCTTAACAGATGATCTGAGTCATGATTGATATTTTTCCTTTGGTCTAGTTGCTGAGAGGAATGTTGAATCTCATCCTATGATTGTGAAATTTTCTCCTTTATCCTTTAATTCTGTCATATTTTCATATATTTTAGGCTGAGGCGGGCAGATCTCCTGAGGCTAGGAGTTTGAGACCAGCCTGGCCAACATGGTGAAATCCCATCTCTACTAAAAATACAAAAATTAGCCAGGCGTGGTGGCAGGCGCCTGTAGTCCCAGCTACTCTGGAGACTGAGGTAGGAGAATCGCTGAAACCCAGGAGGTGGAGGTTGTAGTGAGCTGAGATCACGCCACTGCACTCCAACCTAGGCCACAGAGCAAGACTTGTCTCAAAAAAAAAAGTTGTTTTTAAATATATTTTGAAGCTCTTGACACGTGGGAATTATTTGCAATTTTGTCTTTGAAGTAAATTGACATTTATTATGAAATGTGTCCCTTTTTATCCCTGGTAGTAATTTGTTGTCTGATAGTTACAGTTTCTTTAGCCTCTTCTTATGTTTAATGTTTGCATGATGACCTTTTTTCATCCATTTGCTTTCAACCTATGTGTTTAAATTGTGTCCCTCATGTCAACATATAGAGTGGTCTTACTGCTCTGCCCCTTCTGACCATCTCTGTCTTTTAATTGTAGTGTTAGCCTGTTAACATTTGTTACAATTATTTATAGATTAATTTTAGGCCTACCATTTTGTTAGTTTTTTTCTCCCCTTAAAAATTTTCTTTGTTCCTTCTTTAGGATTATTTGAAATTTTTTTTATAGTTCCTTTTTAATATGTCTGTTGGTTGTTTATGCCTCTGCAGAGAGGACGTGTGTTTGTGTGAGAAAGAGAGAGAAGGAGGAATAAAGAGATTGCTCTAGGGATATAATACACATTTTTCTTTCTTAACATTCTACTTAGAGTTAAGATTGTTTGACATCATAGAAAATGGAGAGGAACTGTAGTTGTGTAGTTCCATTTACTGTCCCTATCCCTCTCCTTTATATTACCTCTACATACGTTTTTAAACCCACAAGATGATATTATACATTTTTGTTTTAAGCCATCCTTTGTATTTTAAAGAATTAAGAAAAAAAAGGTATATGTACCCAGGTATTTACTGTTGATACTGCTTTTCATTCCCTCCTAAAGATGCAAGATTCTGTTGTAGCATCAGTTTGTTTCCACCCATAATGCAGGTCTGTTCTCTGAATTCCCTTAGTTGTATTTTACCTGAAAATAGCGTTATTTTGCCTTCATTTTTGAAGGATATTTTCACTGGCTATAGAATTACATTAATTTCTGTTTTTTCTTTTCAGCCCCCCCCCCCCCCTTTTTCCCCCCACCACTAAACATGTTATTGCACTATCTTCTGGCCTTTTTAGCTTTTGATGAGAAGTTACTGGTCATTTGAATTCTTTTTCTGTTACGTTATTTTTCCCTGTCTGCTTTCAAGATTTTTCCTCCTTTGGTTTTCTAGCTGTTTTTATCTATTTTTTCCCCTCTCAAAAGGTGATCATTTTTGTTGGTCTGTCTTCAAACCCGTGACTGTTGTCTTTATTTTGTTGTCAAGACCATCCAATAAGTACTTCATTCTAGATTTCCTGCTATTTCAGTTCTAGATTTTTTATTTTGTTCTTTTTCATGGTTTCTATTTTTGTGCTATATTGCTGCAACTTTCATTGATTATGAACATATTTTTCTATATCTTTGATTATAATAGTTGCTTTAGAGTCTTTGTCTCCTAATTCCAACATTTGGGTCATCCCCAGCTGGTCTCTGTTACAGATTGTCTTTTGTCTTGAGAGTGGATGTCATTTTTCTATTTCTTTAAATCAACAATGTTGAATTGTGCCATTCCCCCTCTTCCAACACTAGGCCAACTTTCAGTATACGCCTCCTTTTGGTTATTCTCCGATACCTTCAAGATCGTTGTTTCAAAATTTTTTCCAGAGTTTATCATTATTTACCAGAAATGTGGTTAGGTACTTTGGTACTAAAACTGGACTCGTGGTTTAAGTAATTTAAAGTTTCAAAGGCTCCACAGTGACTATTAGGATGAAGATGGACTGGAGGTAGGGTTAGAAAGGAGATGTATTTTCTGTTCGCAGGAAAGCAGTAATTTATGCGAAAGTTGATTGGTCGAAGAACAAAACAAGCATATGATTTAAAGACGTACATATCCAGCTAAAAATGAAGAACTAAATCTAGAAACAGTTAAAGATGGTTCTCACTGTGGGTGGGGAAGGTTGGATCATAACACTCTGGCTTGTTCTTCAGTTGTTTTGCATTGTTTCATCTCTTTAATTTAGATATAAGTTGAACCTAAATTGTCATAAGCAGGAAATCTCCTAACCGCTATCATCTAATGCTTTCCATTCCTGATTAGATAATGGTGAGGAGTGAATTAGATAATTTGGGAATGAATGTGGCGTTAAACTCAATAGAAACTTTAAAACAGCTTTTAAGAGGTGTTCATTTTGTTTTAAGTTGTGCCTTTCAATCTGTTTTGTGAGGCCCCTTGGCTGTGTGTGAGTGAGGTCATCTCTGAGGCGTGGGCTTGGAGGAGGAAGTAATCATGGGGAGGGACAGTGTTCTGGGCACTGAGCTTTCCTCCATAAGGAATACTAGGTAGGAAGAAAGGATTCTGTGGCCAGAAGTTTAAAACCCCTAGCCCTGCTCTCTAGAAGCAACTGCTACATTGATTCAAGTGCATCCCAAAGTCAGTGCGCATAGTACAGTAGTTGGCCAGGTATCCGTGATGACCCATCATCATTGCATCAGTGCACACCTGCGTGCAGCCTTGTTCTTTCTGTCAGCAAGTCATTTAAGGACCATTGCAAGAATCTGTCCTAAAGAACAAACCTTTTAATAGCAAGAAAGCTCAGGATCAGACTTACGAAATGGATGGGCGCAGATAAGGAGAAAATCCTGGAATTAGTCTTGGACTACTACTAAGAAGCACTAACACACTTAGTGGCTCAGAAGACAACGTTGTGTGGAAAACACAGACATCCTTAGTAAGAGTCGTAATGCTTGAGAATGGACTCTGTGTGAAAACATTTTGGCAATATCCTAGCCAGTCTATGTAGCTTTTCTGTATCTCCTTACAAGAGTGTTAGGATAAATCTGTTCAGTCTGAAACAGATAATTCTTTAGTAAGTAAAAATAAAAATTCCATCTGATAAAATGCATTCTAATTGGCAGCATTTTCTTTTCTTAGTGATACTTAATGATACATGTTATGATTGATGTCTTAGCTGAAATTTGATAAATGTATTGCAGTCTTTTTAACCACCATCTAGTCCATAACATTGTTAAGAGCTGCATACGCTATCTTCAGATGAATCCAACAGTGAATTTAGCTAATTCCCTTTGTTTGACAATAGCTTGTTACAAGTTTTTTGCCATTAGGAGCAATGCTGTGATAGTTTGCTAGCTAAGTATTTGTACACTTCCGTGATGATTTCCGTGTGACAGATGCTTATGAGTATAATTGCTGTATCAAAAGGAATGTACTTGTTGAAGGCCTTTGAATGTTTCCAGGTTTTACTCCAGAAACACTGTCATTGTGTACACTCTTACCTCAAGCATACGGAAGCTCCCATTTTCCTGCACTTTAGCTATTATTGGGTTTGTTTTTTAAAAAACCTTCGTTAATTTAGTAGTTGTGAAGCAATAGATTGCCAAGGAACAAAGTCAGGCTGAACTAAATAACCTAAAACATCCTGGACCCAAGCACGTAAAATTGAATGCTGTGGGAAATAACAGCGAAGTGTAATGCTCCGCACGAAAGTGAGGGAATCCCCCAGGCATCTGAAGAAGAGAAAGAAGAAAGAAGAGAGCTAACAACGAAGGCGCTAACCACCATGAGCCTCTGTGTGCCAGCGTAAGGATTTGAGTGAGGTGGGCTGGCAGGTAGGGTCACACAGAAAAGGAAACAAAACCTTGTGCCTGGCTGGGAGGGGGTTGGGAGTAGACGTTTCCATGGAAATCTAGAAGACAGAAACCTAAATACCGTTTAGTGTATAGGTGAAAAAAATCATCAACCAGGAAAGCAACTAGTAAAGTATTTAAGCTGAGCTCTGGGTATAAGGAGAGTGGGGAGAGTCTGTCTTTAGAATAAAAGAACAAAACACTATGGAAAACAAGACAGGTTTTTAAAAGAAACATTCTATAAATGTCAAATGAAGTCATTAAAATTAAACAGTAAAGTTGACACCGCTGAAAGAGAATCACTTACCTGATGGAAGATCAGGAAAAATTAGAAAGTTTGAACAAAGACAGAGTGATAGAAGATGACTGAAGACTTTTAACTGAGGTATAGAAGGTAACATGAAAATGTCCCACATACACATAATAGAAGAGCTAGGAGAAAATAGAAAGGGGACCAGAAGTATTTGAAAAGGTAATAGAATCTTCCAGAATTGTTGTAAGACAAAGTAGGCACGTCATATTTTAAGGTAATTATTTAACCATTACAAGAATGTGTAACTCCAAAATAAAACAAGAGCTATGATGGAACAAGTAAACTACCATTCCGGTAGAAGGGGGAAGAGAAGAAAACCAGAAACATAGAAAAAGAATTAAAATGGAAAATACAAAATAGGATGGTAGAAATTAATCTGTTATTTACAGAAACGTGTAAAAGATTTATACAAATATGTATGTATACAAATACATATAAAACAGTTTACCTAAAACCAAACTTGCCTATCAAATAATATTAGACTCAGTTTTTTTAAAAAGTGAATTATGCTGTGGTGATTTACAGCAGACACACCAAGACACAGAAATAAAGGTTGAAAATAAAGGGCTGGAACAAAAACATTTAAGGAAAATTCTCAGCAAATGGTAGGTGTAATAACATCAGATATAATAAGTTTCTAAGGCAGTATTGTTAGGAATAAACATGGTTACTTCCTAATGATAAAATGTACAAGTTACCAGGAATATAATTTCAGAGATGTGTATTAGTTAACACTGCCTCAAAATATGACAATTATAAGAGAAATTGGTAAAACCATTATTGGGAGATTTCACTAAAAGTTTCTTGGTAATTAATAAGCAGACAAATCAGAAATATAGAAAATCTGAAAAATAGAGCTCACCAGCAATAACAGGTCCCCCTCCAACAGTGAAAGATGGGCATTCTTCTTAGGCACATGCGAAATGATAACGCACCCTGCTCTGGCCCAGGAGAAATTACATACTCAGCAACGAGTCTCATCACATTTTAAAGCAACAATCAAAAAGATAACATTCTCATGTTTCTGCAATTTAATTTTAAAATGAAAATTTTTTGAAGGTAAAAAAATACATTTTGGAAATCTGAACCGTTTAACTCTTAGAACGAACAGTGGAAAAGAGAAAATAGAACTCAACGATATATACACATCCGATTTATGTGACGCAGCCAAAGTGGCATGTAGAAGAAACTCTTAAGTATTTCATATGCCTTCTATGTAGTATGAACATTTTGTAAGTATTCAAATGCTTATTAAAAAAACAAACTGCAAAGTTAACCAAAACAAGGATTTATCCAGAGGAAGCATATGTAAGGAAAAAAAAGTAAATGAAAAGGAAAATGGAATAAAGATACAGTAATGAAAATTATTAAAACCCCAAATAGTTCTTTAAAAAACTAAGACACAAGCCTCTGGCAAAATTAATGATTAAAAAAATGGCTTTGAGGTGCCACACACTGCACGCACCTAAAACAGCAAATTTAATCCGTTGATGCACGTGTCTGCTCCACCGATGGGCCATTCCCCCATCTCTCTTGGGCCTCCCTACTCCCTGAGCCACAGCAATACTGAATTGAGGCCAGTTGATAACCCCACAATGGCGTCAAAATGTTCAAGTAAGAGGAAGTCGCATGTCTCTCACTTTAAATCAAAAGCTAGCAATGATTAAGCTGAATGAGGAAGGCATATTGAAAGCTGGGACAGGCCAAAAGCTAGGCCTCTTGTGCTAAACAGCCAAGTTGTAATTGCAAAGGAAAAGTTCTTGAAAGAAATTAAAAGCACTGCTCTGGTAAATGCATAAATGATAAGAAAGCAAAACAGCCATATTGCTGGTAAGTAGAAAGTTTGAGTGATCTGGATAGAAGACAAACCAGCCACAGCATTCCCTTAAGCCAGTGCCTAATCCAGAGCAAGGCCCGAGCTCTGCAATTCTGTGAAGGCTGAGAGAAGTGAGGAAGCTACAGAAGAAAAGCTGGAAGCTAGTACAGGTTGGTTCATGGGATTAAAGGAAAGAAGTCATCTTTTATAATGGTAGTGCAAGGTGAAGCAGCAAGTCCTGATGGAGAAGCTGCCGCAAATTAGCCAGAAAATCTAGCTAGGATCATTGATGAAGGTGGCTGCATAAACAACAGATACTCAGCTGGTTCAAAACAGTCTTCTATTGGAGATGCCACCTAGGACTTTCATAGCTAGAGAGGAGAAGTTAATGCCTGGTGTCAAAGCTTCAAAGGACAGGCTGACTCTTTTAGGGATGAATGCAGCTGGTGACTTTGTTAAAGCCAGGGCTCACTTACCCTTCTGAAATCCTAAGGCCCTTAAGAATTATGCTGTCAAGCCAATGTGGTGGCATGTGCCTGTATTCTCAGCTTTTTAGGAGGCTGAGGTGGGAGGATCCCTTCAGACCAAGAGTTTGTGGTGGCAGTGTGCTATGATCATGTCTGTGAATAGCCACTGCACTCCAACCTGGGTAACATCGTGAGATCCTGTCTCTTTAAAAAAAAAAAAAAAAAACAACTCTGCCTGTTTCCTAGAAAGGGATATTAAAACCATGATAAACCACAGTACACATGCATGGCCAAGGTTGTGGGCGATGAAAATTCACGCACTACAGGGTGCTGGACAGCCACTTTGTAGCACCAAGACAGCAACTTGTAATAAAGTTGAACCCACGACTTTGGAAGGCCAGTGCAGGAGGATTGCTTGAGCCCAGGAGTTTGGGACCAGCCTGCGCAATATAGTAAGACCCCATCTCTACAAAAAAAAAAATTGTAAAGGGCCTGGCACAGTGGCTCATATCTAATCCCAGCAACTTTGGAGAGTTGAGGCAGGCGGATTACCTGAGGTCGAGTTCAAGACCAGCCTGACCAACGTGGTAAAACCCCATCTCTACTAAAAATACAAAAATTAGCCAGGCATGATGGCAGGCGCCTGTAACCCCAACTACTCTGAAGGCTGAGGCAGGAGAATCACTTGAACCCAGGAAGCAGAGGTTGCAGTGAGCTGAGATGACACCACTGCACTCCAGCCTGGGTGACAGAGTAAGACTGTCTCGAAAAAAAGAGTCTTACTCTCCTGTCACCCAGTATTTCTGTGCTCCAGGAAACTTGTACATGTGTGCAAGGAGAACTGCTAGTTTTATTCTTTGCAGCTTTGTTTGTAAATACAAAAAAAAAAAAATGGCACCTGCTAAAAGAATCATTAGCAAGGTCCACCACCAAGAGAGTTGCTAAAGTATTATAATGTGTGTTACACAGTATATTACAGCTGTAGCTATCTCAAGTATCATCAAAAACAAATGTTAGCGCCAATGTACATGTTACAGTTTGTGTAATTTAACAATGTAGAACACGTGAAATGTATTTGATATATATTTATCCAGTGAAATATAAAAACATTCATAGGAATGATATATACCAAATCATGGTGGTGGTTGCTAGGGTAAGAGGAAGAAGTGGGATTGCAGAGGAGAACAGTGCTTCACTTATAACCTATAATATTTTATTTTCTCAAAAGTTGAGGGGGGCTGTAGGTGGAATATGAGACAAGTGTGGGAATGCAAAACTGGGTTGTGAGAAGTGTGGGAATGCAAAACTGGGTTGTGAGCCTACATAGGTGTTTACCGTAATCTGTGATTCTCCGTACAATTGAAATAGTGAACAAAATTTTTCGTTGTTTTAAGATATAGTTCTTTGATTACTACCTAGATTGGTTGAGTATTATTAAGTTTTGGGGCATCAGTGTATATTTATTTTACCTTTTAGATTTTCTGTTGTATGTTTTGTTCATGTTTCCAGAGATTCATTTTTTCATATTGCTTTAAATCACTTTAATTTATTAAAGATTAGTTAAAGATATTTCTTCTTAATCTACACTTTTGAATTCATTTGTTTGTATGGCCTTACTTAGAAAGGGCCACTCCAACCTGAGAACAGGTAAGTGTTCAAATATAGATTCTTGGTTTTGCTGTTTCAGCTTGTGTATTTTAAATCTTAATCCATTTGTAATATATTTTGGAATTTAATATGGAATATTTAGAAATATCTTGCCCTCGTGCCATTTATTAAATAATCTTTTACCTGCTGTCTTGAAGTATCTTTATATAGTAAATCCTTAATTATGCCAGAACATTGTTTTGTTCTGTTTTGTTGGTCTTTCTAAGTGTCTTTCTGTTCATTTTAGTCAATTAATAATACCTGCAGATAAGCTCATCATATTTAAAGGGTAAAACAGAACACAGTGGTTCTCTGCCCTGCCCATCCCCATCTCATTCTCTGCGTTCTCCTGCAGATGCCGCTATTTTGCACTCAGGTGCGGCTGTTTTGCACTCAGCTGTCTCTGCTGTGATTTGTACATCTCTGTATTTCTCAGTAGTGTGTGGACACTGCTGCCGTTGACTGATAAGTTTTAGATGTCTATGACTATTGTAATATAAGGACTTGGCTGTCTAAGTCATTTTAAAATAGAGTGTGTGTGATTTCAGTGTTTAGAGTGTGTGCTTCTGAAAAAGTTACAGCTGAGCATCATCGTAGACAGTGCTTATTGTTAGCTTTTGGTTTTGCCTGGAGTCAGTAATTGCATTTTTCTTCTGGGACAGTTGTCCACAAGGTCAGTCACATTCGATAATCCAAAAGGTCCCGATTTTTTTATGGGCAGCTTCCCTTCCGGAATGTTCCATTCTCCTTGGCGGTGTTGCTCTCAAGGCCTACCAACAATCTTGGGAATGGGGCTTGTTGACTTTTAGCTTTATGGATAGTGTGAATGGGATCTTCGTTCCACTCTAGTTTTTAACAGGTTTTGGTTGATATATTGGGAACATATTGGTAATGAAATGTCAGAAATATGTTGGTGTTAATGACTGTTAGCGTCTATGATATAAGTTGGTTTCCTTAACTTTTCTCCAAGTCATGTTTATAACTACTGTACTAGTGTTCACCAGTCAAACCAAGCACGAGGAGCTGGAGTTCCTCCTTCTAAGTCAAAAAAGGGGCAGACACCTGGAGGAGCTCAGTTTGTTGGCCTGGAATTATACAAACGACTTAAGGAATTTCTGAAGAATTACTTGACAAATCTTCTTAAGGTAAGATGTTTTACATATGTACTGAGTATTCACAACAGGATGTAAAAAGGGAGTGAAATAATGGTTCTAACTTGTTAAATCTTTCACTGTCATCTGTTCATTGTTTTAGACACTAACATGAGTGACAGTGTTTTGCTATTGCACAGTCTTTTACCTACTGTGAATATGAAACCATCATAAACTATATTCTGGGGGTTTTGTTTTTTCGAGGTGGAGGTCTCACTATGTTGCCCAGGCTGGATTTGATCTCCTGGGCTCAAGTGATCCTTCCACTTCCACCTCCTGAGTAGCTGGGACTCTGCAAATGCTCACCACCGTGCCCAGCTCATTTTATTTTTTAAAATTAGAAAGCTTTGATAACTTTTTAGCATAATAGTACTTTCCTTAAATTACCACCATTTGGGATTTGGTTGTTAGAAATGATGAACTTTTCATTTAAAGCAAATATATATTCAAATTACCTGCATTTTATTGTGAACCCAATGTGGTGTTCCCTATCAAAGTATATCAACAATTGTAAGGTTATTCAGTCTTGGAAATCATGGTTTTCAAATGTGATCTTGCTCTTTAGACATGGTTGTGAAATACCTTTTTTTTTAAGACAGGATCTTGTTCTTTCGCCTAGGCTGGAGTACAATGGTGCAATCATAGGTCATTGCAGCCTCCAGCTCCTGGGCTCAAACAATCCTCCCGCCTTAACCTTATGAGTAGCTAGGACTACTGGTGTGCACCACCATACCCAGCTCCCAGCTAATTTTTAAATCTTTTGTAGAATCAGGATCTCTGTGTTGCCCAGGCTGGTCTCCCAACTCCTGGGCTCAAGCAGTCCTTCTGCCTCAGCCTCCCAAAGTGTTGGGATTACAGGTGTGAGCCACTGTGCCTGGCCATGATGTGTATTTCAAAACTGCTGTGAAATTGTGCTCGTGGCTAGGATGAGTTTCACTGTGAATATCCATTTCCTTCTAGCATAGGTCTCTCCCCACTCCAAGCCTTTGCTTGGGCAGTGGTGGAGGCTTTTCCCCCTTCATCTCCTGCCTTTTTCTTCCTTGATCTTCATCCTTTGTAGCAAAGGCAGTGTGACTCCTTGTATCCAGCCACAAGATGAGCAACTGCTCCTTCTGGTTCTATACTGTCATAGAGTGAAGACAGCTATATTCTCAACCCACGGAAATTTGCAGGAACCTCTGTGTATATATTTTAAACGTTTTTGATTTACACAGTGTGCAAAAATTTCTGCATAGTGCAAAATTGTTTTACCTAATTTATTTTTACAAGCTAATTGAAAACTTAAACATCATACTGACGACTGTACGTAGTTGGTTGGCCACAAGTTATGTCTAGTGTATTATTTTCATCTTCCCCAAATGGTGTGTCTAAGGTCTTGCTGAAGCCACTGTTCTTTTTATTCACAACACATTGTAAAGTGAATGTTGTAATTAATTATTCTTTAGTACTAAAGTAAGAAACAGTGTATTGTGCTATATAAAAATGTTGATGGCCATGCCATCAGTGATACTTTAGCATTTTAAAAAGGTCAAGTACCATCATCCAGAATAGCTTAGCTTTACATTTTAAAGTTCATTTCATATTATTTAAATTGAAGTGAACAAAAAATTGGTTGTGTCAAGAGATGATCAGGTTTTTCCATGGATTGTTCTGTCACTCGTGTACCTTAAGTGTGTGGAGCTTCAGCTCTGTCATAGCCATTTAGTTTTCATTGAAGACACTGAGGCTCAGAGAAGCCAGTGGGCTCGGCCCAGCCCTTCCTACGGGGAGGAGCCCCCACCTTCCTCTTTGTGCTTCTCTGCTGCACACACCTAAATGGCTGTGCCGTTAACGTTTTTAAAGGGTAAGGCTTACTTGGTAGATGCCATTAATTCCTAAGAAAAAATTTCAAGTTAGTCTCCTTCAGATAAAAATTTGTGGCTTAAGTTGTAGAAATCTGGATAAAAATTTTGGTAAATGCACATTTTCTTTATGAGGTCTTGTTAAGAAATACTGTTATACCATTGTACATTATTTTTTACAGATTACCACAAAAAAGTGTTTTCATGATTTTTAAGTAAATTTAGAGAAGAAAGAAGATGCATTTAAAAATTGAATAGTACTGTAATCCCAGCACTTTGGGAGGCCGAGGCGGGTGATCACGAGGTCAAGAGATCAAGACCTTCCTGGCCAACATGGTGAAACCCCGTCTTACTAAAAATACAAAAAAAAATTAGGTGGGCGTGGTGGTACACGCCTGTAGTCCCAGCTACTCGGGGAGGCTGAGGCAAGAGAATTGCTTGAACCCAGGAGGCAGAGGTTGCAGTGAGCCGAGGTCACGCCATTGCACTCCAGCCTGGTGCCTGGTGATGGAGTCAGACTCTGTCTCAAAAAAAAAAAAAGATTGAATAGTATTAGCCTTGTGGTCTAAATTGCTAATTAGGACATGTTGATTTGATTTTTTTTTTTTTTTTTGAGGTGGAGTCTCACTCTGTCGCCCAGGCTAGAGTGTAGTGGCGCAGTCTTGTCTCATTGCAACCTCTGTCTCCTGGGCTCAGGCGATTCTCCTGCCTCAGCCTCCTGAGTAGCTGGGACTACAGGCATGTACCAACACACCCGGCTAATTTTTGTATTTTTAGTAGAGATGGGGTTTCACCATGTTGGCCAGGCTGGTTCAAACTCCTGACCTCAAGTGATCTGCCCACCTCAGCCTCCCAAAGTGCTGAGATTACAAGTGTGAGCCACTGCACCCAACCAATTTTTTTTTTAAACAAAATATCAAAAATACAGATGATTTTTGAGGCAAATTTCTTAATAAAAAGGAATTACCTGTATATCCTCATTGTTCAGGGTACTTTTATTTGAGTGTGTGTGCATATTTAATACCATGAAAAATGTTCCAGTTTAATTTGAGATGAAAGAATTCTTTTACTATATTCTTGAGAGAGTTTATTAGCATATCTCTGTATAGAGAATAATTTAAAGAAGCTGTCTAAAATCACATCTATCAATGTATTTTAATGCAGTAGATGTTATTAACTTTTATTTTTAATTTATGATGTGACAAATTAGTCATCTTAAAGCTTTAGTTACCTTGTTTTTAGGATGGAGAAGATTTGATGGATGAGAGTGTACTGAAATTCTACACCCAACAATGGGAAGATTATCGGTTTTCAAGCAAAGTGCTGAATGGAATTTGTGCCTACCTCAATAGACATTGGGTTCGCCGTGAATGTGATGAAGGACGAAAAGGAATATATGAAATCTATTCAGTAAGATTTTTATTTTAAAACCTTTTAAATGTATTTTTTAAATGATAAATTATCTTTCAGTAAGAGAATCTAGGCAAATATTAAGCTTTTTTTAAATAGTAAACTAATTTTCATTGTTTTTTCAGTAAATGTCCCTTAAATATTTTTTAGCAAGAAAGAAGAAGAATGGTAAATTGAAGTTATAAAATATAGTTTGCCCATTTCTGCATTTGGTTTTTAAAAATTTCTTCTTTAATTATTTGAGCCTACCATCCCAGTTTGCCTGGGACTGCCTGAGTTTCGCACAGAAAGTCCTGAGTCCTGGCAGCCCCAGGCAGATCAGGTGCCATGCGTGAGGCAAGCCCTGAGGATAAATGCTCCTGTGCTTTATAGTCTGAGAAACCCCACTTCAGGGAGAGGACCCTGAATTAATTAATTCCTAAATCACCCTCATTATTATGTGTTTCTTCAGTCAGTCAACTGAAGGGTTTTTTTGTTTTGTTTTGTTTTCCATTGGTTTTCAAAGTATGTTCCTGTATTGGTCTGTTTTCATACTGCTGATAAAGACATATTTGAGACCGGGTAATTTATAAAGAAAAAGCGGTTTAATGGGCTCAACAGTTCCATGTGGCTAGGAAGGCCTCACAAAACCAGTTTTATTAAAATGTCAGATTCTGCATAAAGGAATTAATCACCATATCCAAGAATGTTGCTATAAAATAGCAATACTTTGTAGCTTCACTTTTGACAAATTTAAAAGAAAAACATAATGCTGGGTGCAGTGGCTCATGCTTGTAATCCTAGCACTTTGGGAGACCAAGGCAGGAGGAGACCAGCCTGGACAACATAATGAGACCTCTACGATGAAAATATCCAGGCATGGTGACGCACCTATAGTCCCAGCCACACATGAGGCTGCGGTGGGAGAATCGCTTGAGCCCAGGAGGTGGAGGGTGCAGTGAGCCATGATCGTACCACTGGACTCTACCTTGAGTGACAGAGCGAGATCCTGTCTCAAGAAAAAAGAAAAGCATAATGTATCCCGGATGCATGGCCAGTTTTTATTGTTTGTATAGCTCCAGTTTCTATACCATACCGAAATTGTTACTGCTTCATAATGATACTTTGCTATGTAGTTAATGAAGTTCTAACAGAAACTTTCTAGGTATAGTTGTTTGATTTGGGGTTTTTGTACTTCCCCTTTTCTTTAATATTGTATTTTTTTAACTGACAAAAATATGTACAGCATACGTTTTTGAAATATATGTATATTGTGGGATGGCTAATGGGATTTTTTCTTTTTACATAGAAATGCTTTCTTGAGACTCAGAGTTGTTAGTGTAGGAATCAGGATGATCTTGGTTCGTTTCCTTTTGGAAACCTGCTAGACCTAAAGTGCCATGTGTACCTTACAGTTTCATCACAGACTCCTAAAAATCATTACGGTTTTTAAACTTATCCCGTACTGTTTTCAACAACAGTTAAAGAGAATATAAATAAAGAAGTTGAGCTGACAGGTGTCTGTCACTCAGCTTGGATACTCCGTGGAGTTGTTGACTCTCTAGAGTGGCGGCTTTCTGATTTCATCATGATAGCATATTCTGACCAACTTGTAATCTAGAAATTTTGATAAACTAATTTGAGATTTAGATTATTTCCTATGACTTGAATCTTGGGAAAAACATAGTAAAAGTATAGACATTTTGTTCTTTTTTTTTCTCCAGCTTGCATTGGTGACTTGGAGAGACTGTCTGTTCAGGCCACTGAATAAACAGGTACCTACTGGTATGAGCGTGTGCGTGTTCCTTTTAAAATCCCTTTGCAGATTCATTGCTTGGTCTCTTTGTCTCCTCACTCTTTCGGATTTTCCCATCTTACATTGTTAATGGTTGTGAATGTTTAAGGGGTATGTAGTAATACATATCGTATTCTATAACCTGTATCATATTTTTCTACATCCTTTCTAAAGGTAACAAATGCTGTTTTAAAGCTGATTGAAAAGGAAAGAAATGGTGAAACCATCAATACAAGATTGATTAGTGGAGTCGTACAGTCTTACGGTAAATAATTTCCCTTTAGTTTATTCAGAGTTTTCACATCAAATGGCAATTACAACAGTGCGCTAACAGATTTCATTTTTAAAATGGTTTAATATTATAAAGGACATTGTTAGCATTTACAAAGGTACTTATATTTCTTTTTAAGTCAATGTGACTTTGTTTGATTTTACTCATAAAAGCTGTTTGATCCGTGTGCCTTAAGGAAATTTTGATGAAATAGACATTTTAATTATTTTCTTTTCTGGTCTCAGTGAATTACTGGATATGTTAGAGTGTCATTAATTGAGCTCAGTGATAACCAGAAATCTATATCAGCTTGAAAAATTGAGATTGAGAAACTGATAAAGTAATACAATGTCTTAAAAATTTGGGTAGCATTGTATTTCTTTGCAAATTTAAAATTAGTTATTTTTATTGCTTTTGGAAGTATAAAAGTTCTCTAAAGGAACTTCATCGTAATTTTGAAGCATACCTGGCCATGGGTCAGAATTACTTGCTTTTTCTACATCTTGGATTTTTTTTCCTTTTTTATTTTATTAAAAGAGTGTATTTTAATACTAGTGAGTAAGAGTTACTTATGTCCTGCCATTTCACATTTACCTTTTAAACATATCTTAAACTGAATGCTACACCTAAGTATATTCTGTGAAATATAACCAAAAAAATAGGGTAATTGAAATATAGCTCATATTCATTTCTAGTGGAATTGGGGCTGAATGAAGATGATGCATTTGCAAAGGGCCCTACGTTAACAGTGTATAAAGAATCCTTTGAATCTCAATTTTTGGCTGACACAGAGAGATTTTATACCAGAGAGAGTACTGAATTCTTGCAGCAGAACCCAGTTACTGAATATATGAAAAAGGTAAGCTTAAATATAGTACTTTAAGTAGACTTAAGTTAAAGTCATTGCAACTCAAGTGAATTCTTTTTAGCACATAGAGCTTTCTTTACAAGTCATTTGTTGGGCATTGTTTTCCTACAGTGTCTTTATCAGGTGCAAGTGCGTCTCCTAATTCTCCAGGGAGCTTCTATAAATTGGTAATCATGACTGAGAGTTCTCCTTGCTGCTCTAAGGATATAGCCATAATAGCTACATGACTTTTTTTAACTGTTTCTCCCAGAATGTGGATTTATATAATGGGCATCACAGTCACGTCAATGAGAAAATTTTAAGAAACAAATATTCTCAGATTTGCAAACTTTAAGCTTTTGCTTTTTTGCTTCTAAAATACCCCTAAGAATCTATGACATGGCTTTCAGAATTATATAGAGGAGAGGTTCTTCTGAAAGTAGGATTTAAATTCTAATATGAGAGGGTATTCTCCCACTTCAGCCTCCAGAAGTAATGAGATTAGAGGTGTGAGCTACCACACTCAGCTAACTGCTTTTTTTTTTTTTTTTTTTTGGTAGATAGGGTCTCGCTATGTTGCCCAGGCTGGTCTCAAACTCTTGGGCTCAAGTGATCCTCAGCCTCCGAAAGTGCTGGGATTACAGATGTGAGTCACCACGCCCAGCTGATAATCAAGATTTAGTAGAATTGCTCTTTGTTTCTCTTTCTTAGAAATGTAGATGTCCTGGATTTAGGCTCTAAGGAATGACCTAGGTCTGGAGTCAGAGTCAGCAAACTTATCCTGTAAAGGACTGGATAGGAAATACTTTAGGCTTTGTGAGCTATGTGATCTCTTTTGCAGCAGTTCAGCTCTGCCATCGCAGTACTAAAGCAGCCAGTGGGATATGTACACAAATGAGTGTGCTGGGTTTCAATAAAACTTTATTTACAAAAAAAGGCAGACAGGCAGAATTTGGCCTACAGGCTATGATTTGCTGACCCTTGAGCTAGCTGTGTTAGGACAGCGGTCCCCAACCCTTTTGGCACCACGGATGGCGGTGGAGGGGGGTGTGGAGAAGGGGGGATGGTTTTGGGAGGAAACTCTTCCACCTTAGATCAAAGGAGCACGCACGTAGATCCCTCGCATGTGCAGTTCACAATAAGGTTCGAGCTCCTATGAGAATCTAATGCTGCCCCTGATCTGACAGGAGGCAGAGCTTAGGTGTAATGCTCACTCATCTGCTGATCACCTCCTGCTGTGCGGCCTGGTTCCTAACAGGCCACAGACCCATACTGGCCCACAGCCCAGGGGTTGAGGACCCTTACACTAGGAGATCTCCAGGGAATCTGGATCTTTCCAAGCGTGACACCTGCTTCCCCTTTATTCCCTGTTTGCTTGGAGCATAAATGGACTGCGGAATCCCTTTTCCAAATACTGAGATAGAAAGTCAATTGAAAGTAACAACTCTGCTCTAACCTCATAGAGAAAGTCCTATCTGACTTGTTTGTGGTGACCTGAATGCGTTTTCCTATAGGAGATAGTGGTTATAAATGGGCTTAGAAGTTGGAAGTTGAAAGTCCTTGACAAATTTCTGACATCTCAAAATCTAACAAAAATGGAACTATTCAGAGTATTATACTTGGAATATTAATAGTTCTTGTGTATAATGCTGGGCCAGATTGACTTTTGTATGCTGATCAGGAACCTAACCACCTCACCCAGAGTTTCAAACAACTGCCTAACAAATGAACTTTTGAAACATCATCTGTTTTGAATGTTAGCATTGCCTGTTATTTCATTGTTTAATATGACAGTGCTGTTTGCCTAAACACGTCTCTTATTAAACTCTGCTGTATATGGTGATTCTTTAGAAACTAGATGTCCCTAAAGACCTCTTATCCAAATGCACATCCACGACAGTGGTACTTATTCTTTTTGAACAGGGTTTATTAGAGAATTGTGGTCATCTCCTTTATCCACCCTGATGAATTAGTAGTGCTCTAGGGCAAGGAAACCGGTGTTTTAGGGCAGAGCTACAGAAGCACTCCCAGAACAGGTAAATCTGTTTTTAAAACCAGGCCTGACACCAAAGACAATTGAGGAGCAGGGATTTCCAATGGCCTGGATGCTTTCAGTTTAGCATGAGCCCTGCCTTCCAGGAAGCAATGTGCTTCCTACATCCTGGTTCCCATAGAGGGGATTCATTTCTAGAGGAGTTAAAGGTTTGGCCCAAATCCACTTAGATCACACCAAACATGACTTCCATCACATTCTGAAAGTTGACAACGCAGAGAGTCTATAAGCATAAAATTGGAATTTGACCATGTAATTCTGGTCTCATCCTATAGCCTTGCATCTCAAACTGAGCTATGAGTCCAGTTTTAAATCCCCACCCGACCACTTACTAGGGGGATGACCTTAACGCTTCTCTTCCTCAATTTCCTTATCTGTAAAATGAGAATAATAATAACAGGTAATAGTGAAGATTAAGTGGGCTTTAGTATTTAAAAAGTTTAACATGAGATATTTATTAGTAAAAATGTGCTTAGAATAGTGCGTGGCAAAGAGCAAGGCTGATGTATTTGGTATTACAGATATACGTCCCACAGAACCTCCAGTGTATGCCTGGGAGGATGTAAAACCACAGGATAAAGGGTGGCAAATCTCACTCAGTAACTTAGGGAGCATTTATGTTTACATCAAAACAAACATTCTATTAGGAAATAGAACAGTATTGAGATAAAACATGACTTTTGAAGAAATATTCTGCAAATTTTAGCCAGTTGAGAGCCAGTTCAAATTCCCTGGGTCTTTGTTCACTTTTCTCTATTAGGAGTGTTTTAGTGGAAACATTTGAGAATGCTTGGCTTGTGTTTCCAAGGATGGCTTTGAAGAGTGAACCATCTTAGTGTTTCTAAAATATTTTACTGTCTCATGTGATTGAGACTGCTCTGAGCTACAGAAACTCTGTATGACTACTCTAGGTTTCTAATGTCATTTTTTTAAAACTTTAAAAATACACCATACTTCATTAATTTGCTTGTCTTTTTGGTTTTTCTTTTCCTTTTGTTTTTACTGAGAACCAATACTAGTTAAATTAATAAAGGCAGTCTTCAATTGCGTGCTTTTATTTAGTCATTTGAATTTGACCTTGGTGTTCTAATACAACAGTCTGCCAAGTCCAGTGATGATCAGGAGCCTATTCGACTTGGAATCAATAGAGAACCTAAATGGCTATCCATTCTGAAGCCTGATGACAATGCCTACAACCTTGGTTTCCTTGCCAATATACAAAATAAGCTAGTGTTGAAGCCCCTCGGCCCTGAATGTTTCTGTAATCACCTAGGTACCTGTTCACTCTTCCTGCCCGCTCAGCCCCTGCAGGAAGGGTCTGTAGAATGCTAAGAGAGGTGGAGAGCTGTGCCCCTCAGAGGATGAATCAGCAATGGCATCAAAGCCTAATCTTTCAACTGGGAAGGGGTAAAAAGTATGTTTTGCTGCCTGAGGTGATTATGTTCTTCCAACTTAAAACAGAAAAGGCGGTGCTGTTTGCTTTGCACGTTCTGTATTCCACTAGCTCTAGGTTCTTGAGGTATCAGTCTTAGTGAAGCATTAGATATAAAGCAGCATTTATTGTTTTAAAATAGCTTTATAATCAGAAAAACAAAATTACACGTTAACTGTAGACTTTTTGGAAAATACAAATAACATAAACCTACAAGCCTGGGGCACTGTTCCTGATGATATAAACCAAATTGGGATCATGATATAGGTTTTTGTAACTTATTCACTAGTGATTTGTTATTAATAGTTCGTGTTTGATATTTCATTAACTGAACATACTATAATTTACCTCTTATTGGAAATGTAATAACTTCCAAGCTTTTTTCTGTTTCTTCGTTTATGAATTGTCCTTTCTTCCTTGTGTTTTTATTTGTATGTACCCACGGCTTTGATGGAGATAATTATGTGTATTAAGAATATTGATCTTTTGATACCTACTACAGATATTTTCCAAGTTTATTTTTCACATTTAGCTATTTAGAATGTGTAATAAGGTTCTGACTTATATAGTTTAAACAATTGTCCCATTATTATTAGTTCTTGATAATACCAAATCCTGCCCAATCATTTTTTTATTTTACGTTGTCTTGGCTCTTGATGATTCATTACCAGTTGAATTTTTCCAGATTTCTCCAAAATTATACCAAATTTGAAAATCTGGGCAAGGCAGGGTAGCTGACAGTCTGTAATCCCAGCACTTTGGGAAGCCAAGAGAGAATTGCTTGAAGCCAGGAGTTCAAGACCACCCTGAGCAACATAGTGAGAACTTGTCCCTAGAAAAAATTAAAAAGTTAGCTGGGTGTGGCTGTGTGCACCTGTAGTCCCAGCTACACAGGAGGCTAAGGTGGGAGGATCACTTGAGCCCAGGAGTTTGAGGCTACATTGAGCTATGATTATGCCATTGCACTCTTGCCTGGGAGACAGAGCAAGATCCTGTCTCTAAAAAAATATTTTTTTTTAAAAAGAAAATCATTTTGGAGAGTATTTGCATTTTTATAATTCAAAATATAGTTCTCTTTATTTAGATCACCTGAGTAATTTACTGAAATTCTTCCTTGCTTCGATAATTTAGTAGTGTCTGAGTGACACTTTACACCACATGTATTTCTGGTGATGGTCTGTAAAATTTTCTGACTTCTCCTGATTTTGCTGCATTGTTATATTGCATCTTTGCCCTCCCCCTCTTCCTGAGGAGGAAATGCAAGAAACTGGGATACATAAATAACTCAATAGGTTTCAGAGGTACATATTCAGTGTTTGGAGGAGAAGGCCATAATGTTTATCTTTAAATTTTCTTTTTTTCTTTAAATTTTTTAAGTCTGATTTCTGATGATTATTTCCATATGATTAGGGCTTATGTTTGTGTGACTCTTGGCTTCAAGTCGTTTTTAATCTAAAGTAGTGCATCTTAGTATCTGCACAGAAGATCCATTCATTTCTTAGAGTGGCGGAGACATGACCTCAAAAAGATAAAATAACCACTCTCTGAGGGATAAAAATGATGCAAAGACATTTGAACTGTTAATGATGATGATGTTAGCGCACTTAAAAAGGAATTCTGAAATGGAAATAGATCTTACCGAGAAAATGGCACACATCAGCGGCTGTTTAAATATGGTTGTCATTTACCCTAAAAGCAAAGCACTTTTTCCTTTCTTTTTTTGAGAGATGGAGTCTTGCTCTGTTGCCCAGGCTGAATGAAATGCAGTGGCAAGATCATAGCTCACTGTATCCTTTAACTCCTAGGCTCAAGCCATCCTCCCGCCTCAGCCTCCTGAGTAGCTAGGAAGGACTACAAGTGCGTGCCACACCTGGCTAAATTTTTTTTTAGAGACAGGGTATCACTGTCTTGCCCATGCTGGTCTCAAAATCCTGGCCTCAAGCAATCCTCCTGTCTCTGCCTCCCAAAGTGCCGGGATTATAGGCATGCGCCATCATGCCCAGCCCTCCCTTATTTTCTTAATCCTATTTTGTTTGAGCTGGCTTGTGAATTTAATTTGTCATTATTCAACTTCCTTTAGTTTACATATTAAAGAATTGCAACAGTTCTTTACCAGTGAATCAAAACCATTCACTGGAATTCATTTTCTCCAGGCAGAGGCTCGTCTGCTTGAGGAACAACGAAGAGTTCAGGTTTACCTTCACGAAAGCACACAAGATGAATTAGCAAGGAAATGTGAGCAAGTCCTCATTGAAAAACACTTGGAAATCTTCCACACAGAATTTCAGAATTTATTGGATGCTGACAAAAATGAAGGTGAGCCACAAGACTCATAAAATGTAGGTATTTATTATTATCTGCAGTTTAGACATTGCTTGAGACGCTACACTCTCCGAGTCGACAGCATTACTTGCCTATGTCAGTCATTTTTAAAAAGATGCATGTGTTTGTACATTGTTATGTACCGATGTCAGATTTCTGCAGAGCATTTTGGTATGACTTAGGGCGAAGAGTGTGTTTTCAGTTTAGTTTAGAATTTGACTTTCTTCATACACTTCAGCATTAAATGATGCTACCCCTAAGTTTTTTCTTGACTGTTCTTCGTTTGAAAATTCTCTGAGATGAGAAGACTGTCAATCTTAGATTTCCCTTAGCCACTTCCCTGTTTTACTGGGGCATGTTAGGAGCTCAGTAAAAGATTGATGTTTGGATTTTTCTTCTGTGGTCCTCATAAGGTAACCATGTGCCATACATGTCTTAAATGAAGAATTTGGGAGACCTTTTCTCAACTCATTTGTTTTTATAGTTGAGATAGAAATCCATATTCTCCTGAAATATAGTCATTTTACTGATTGATTGATTGATGGATGGATGGATGGATGGAGTTTCACTCTTGTTGCCCAGGCTGGAATGGAGCAATCGTGACCCACTGCAACCTCCACCTCCCGGGTTCAAGCAATTCTCCTGCCCCAGCCTTCCGAGCAGTTGGGATTATAGGCATGCGCCACAACGCCTAGCTAATTTTTTGTATTTTTAGTAGAGCCGGGCTTTCACCATATTGACCAGGCTGGTCTTGAGCTCCTGACCTCAGGTGATCTGCCTGCCTCGGCCTCCCAAAGTACTGGGATTATAGGATCGAGCCACCGTTGCTGGCGAATATATTAATTATTTTTAAACAAATACTTGAGTGCCTATTATGGTTCAGGCATAAATACTATTTCAATCTTGAGAATTTTAGGAAGCATTGGAGTCGTTTCTGATAATTTTTTTTTTCTTGCTTATTCATACGTTCGTGGTTTCTCATAGTAAGGGGAAAAATAAACTGATAAAATAGCATAATTTCATTGTTACTTTTAGCAAGACATACATATACCAAATAGGGAGTATTTGGTTATAATTAAATGCTATCGATTATTAAAATCTAGAAACATGGTTATTTATTGCAGAGTATTTTTCATCTCAGTATAAATACATAATTAGTAGAATGGATAGGCAGAGTTTGTTTCATTGCATAAAGGGATTTCTTCCTTTTTCAGATTTGGGACGCATGTATAATCTTGTATCTAGAATCCAGGATGGCCTAGGAGAATTGAAAAAACTGTTGGAGACACACATTCATAATCAGGGTCTTGCAGCCATTGAAAAGTGTGGAGAAGCTGCTTTAAACGTAAGTAAGATTTCATTGTCAATCAGTCCGGCTAATCATTTCCACGTGTGAACAGCAAACGTGTGTTACGCATTTCTACTTCCAACTCTAAGCGGTAACATTTTCATTAGAACTCTGAGAACCTTGTTTTGGCTTTTTGAAGTAGACCATTCACAGACATCTTTGTTTAGTAAATACCTCTAGAAGTTATTCCCTCGCACTTTTTAGGCGTTAATGATATCATTTTTTTCCCTTTCTTCTCACTGTTAAATTCTTGCACGAGAAGCGAGAAGATGCTTCCATAGAAACAACAGGCTGCTGGAAACTGTTACTGTGCCACTCACAGTCCACAGGTTGTGCCTTTCAGGAACTTTGATCTGGATAGTAGCCTCTGGCTGAAGACCACAGGGCTGTCCTCTGGAGAGGCCCTGCAGTTGATAGCATTTCTCCACAGCCCTCTGCTTCCCCAGGGCTACATAGAGAATTCCTGCTAGGTCATCTGTAATTCAGGTGATAATTTCACATTGGAAACAATCGAGTTTCTAAGACACAGATGAGTTACCTTCAGTTTTGCTCCTATTGTGAACTTCAGTTGTAACTGGGAGAACAATAGAGAAGAATAGCTTCTCTTTTTTTGAGACGGAGTCTTGCTCTGTTGCCCAGGCTGGAGTACAATGACGCCATCTTGGCTCTCTGCAACCTCCACCTCCTAGGTTCAAGCAGTTCTCCTGCCTCAGCGTCTTAAGTAGCTGGGATTACAGCCGTCTGCCACCTCGCCTGGCTAATTTTTGTATTTTTAGTAGAGTTGGGGTTTTACCATGTTAGCCAGTCTGGTCTCGAACTCCTGTCCTCAGGTGATTTGCCTGTGTCAGCCTCCCAAAGTGCTGGGATTACTGGCGTGAGCCACCGCCCCTGGCTGAGAAGAAAAGCTTCTAAAACACGTTGGTTCTTATGTCTGAATATAGAAAACTTCTCTTGCTTTGACTTTATTGTGTTTAATGATAAATTATTTTTGATAACTATTTTCAGTAGAATTATCAAAAATAGTATTTTTTTATCCTTATTTTTCTGTTATCTTTGGAGGGCTTCTTTTCCATGTTTAATTTGGGGAGCTGCTGCTGGCACTGTGCCACCTCTATGGATTATTAAAGGGTTGAGTATAAAGCCTTCCTTTAGGGTTTTTTTGGGGGGACGGGTGTTGGTTTTTGTTTGTTTTGAGACAGAGTCTTGCTCTGTCGCCAGGCTGGAGTACAGTGGCGTGATCTAGGCTTACTGCACCTCCACCTCCCGTGTTGGAGTGATTCTCCTGCCTCAGCCTCCCGAGTAGCTGGGACTACAGGTACACGCCACTACACCCAGCTAATTTTTGTATTTTTAGTAGAGACGGCGTTTCACCACATTGGCCAGGATGGTCTCGATCTCTTGACCTCACGATCTGCCCAACTTGGCCTCCCAAAGTGCTGGGATTACAGGCGTGAGCCCCCATGCCTGGCCCTCCTTTAGGTTTTTAAGACAATTTTATGCTCACAAGATGGAAGTGAACTGGCTTAGCCGTGGATTTTGTGAAAAAGACCTCTAGGTTTTAGTAAAAATGTAAGTATGAAGTCCTCAGTGTTGGCACATACAGTGTCTTCACTGTGTGGTGATGACGGAGCCTGGCCTGGCTGTCTGCACTCAGATCTCAGCTCTACCACTCACAGCTGTCTGACCCTCAGCGAGTTACTTCTGTCTCTGTCAGTTATTTATTTATTTTTAATAGAATGATAGTGCCTATCTCATAGGATATTTTCGAATAAACAATACATGTGAAGTGCTTAAATCAGGGCACGTAGGTGCTCAGCAGTGATGACTGCTTCATGTTCTTATGTGTACACACATTATTTCTAATTTTAAAAACTCATTTGAAAATTACCCTTCAGTTTTTATGACTTTATTTCCAAGCTGAATGTTCCTTTAAAGGGCCTGATGCACACACACACACCTGCTCACCCCTCTGTGTTTTAAAAGGGGCCAACTCGGTGAAGACATTTTTTCAGTAATATAAGGTGCCTTCCCCAGTTGTTGGTTCAAAACTCAATTTACCTATATGGGCAGCAGAGCCAAGTAAATGATTAGACTTTTCTTGAAATGAGTTAAGTGGGAAGTCTATTATTTCATCAGATATGAATTAGAGTAGGTTAATGAAGCAGCTTTTGCTTTTTCATGTAAACTGTTATATACTAGATATGAGATTGGCCTTAGGGAACTCGTGTTCTATGTGAATATAGTTAGATTTAAAATAAACATGATAGCTGGATATAGTCGTGTGTACCTCTAGTCCCAGCTACTCAGAAGCTTGAGGCAGGAGGGTCACTTGAGCCCAGGGGTTTGGGACCAGCTAGGGCAATGTAGTGAGACCCTGTCTCCTTTTTTTAAAAAAAAAGCATTATAAATTACTTTGTCAGTTTTATAGGAAAAGAAGCGATATTAATTCTAATGTCCATCTTTTCCAAACCAAAGTAAGATTATAAATTGGAGAGCTAATCAACTATGATTCTCATGTCCCATTGTTTTCTTTCTTTTGGATACAGTCAGCTGCCTCATATTTTGGGCACTGAGTAAATAAATGCTGCCTGATTGACTTTGTCATTGAGTCTTGAATCTGACATTTTACTGAACTCTCAATCAGTTAAAGCAAAAGTACACCTTCTATGTAAAATCATTTCTCTGAGGAAGCCTCATCTGTCAGCTACAGATGGCACAAATAAACTGTCTTTACCAGCAGTTAGATTTTATGAGAAATCAAGCTTTTGAACAGTGCTTGTGTTACTTAAATCTAAGCCACTCATTAACCTGAATTTAAGAACCAAAACAAGACTTTCCCCCATGAAGAAGCGTTAGAGCTCAGTAAACCCATGTTGCATCTGCCTTCACTCACAAAAGTCAAATACTCATTTTTTTAGTAAGTTATTGATTCTATTTGTTATTTACATAAGAACTGTTTCTGCATTGAACTCATGAAACTCTGGGTTTTTTAATTGTGCTCATGAAATAAAATGTTTGGGAAAGCAAATACTTTTCCTATTTTCTGCAAAAGGAATGTTTTCTAAATTCGAGTTTATTCTTATTTCTAAGCTTGCCATTGGCTCCTTCTGTTGGAATGCTGTCCGACATGCGTGGGTACCTCGTGCCCTTCCCTGCTCTGGGCTCACACTTGCCACCTCCATTTGCCAACGCTGGGAAAGCCCACAGAATTGAAGCTCAGGAGAAGCATAGGTGCCCCGGCCATAGCCTGGCACACAGTAGGTGCTTGATTACTTATTGCAAGAAAGAATAAACACGGCTGCTAAAAGACAATTCCTTTTTTTTTGAGACAGTTTCGATTTCGTTGCCCAGGCTGGAGTGCAATGGTGCAATCTCGGCTCCCTGCAACCTCCGCCTCCTGGGTTCAAGCAATTCTCCTGCCTCAGCCTCCCGAGTAGCCGGGATCACAAGTATGCGCCACCACACCCGGCTAATTTTGTATTTTTAGTTGAGATGAGGTTTCTCCATGTTGATCAGGCTGGTCTCAAACTCCTGACCTCAGGTGATCCGCCTGCCTGGGCTTCCCAAAGTGCTGGGATTACAAGTGTGAGCTACCCTGCCGGCCAAAACAAATACTTTTAAATAGGTTTTAGTTTTTGTCATTTATGTGGTAAATATAAAAGACCTGTTGTAACCCAAACCATAATTGTTTTCAAAAACCCACTGATTATGAAAAATCAGGAGAATAAAAGGTCATTAGTGAAAGTTAGAATTATTGTACATGACTTTAAGTGGAATTTAATTACCTTGAGAACACAGTTTTTAAAGTTTAAAATTTTGTGCCTAATTGAGTTGAATCATAGTGTACTAGAATCATTTATAATTAGCATATTAAATGCCCTAGAAGGCACTACCTAAGTGATTTAAGTGCAAAAAAGTTTAATAGATGAGTCCTGTGACTTCCTCTAGAATACAGCACTATATATGTTACACTTAAGCTGTTCTTGATGAAATAAACTCATTTGAGAGGCCAAAAAAAAAGGTTTTTTTATCTGACTAGTCTTTTTATACCACTGATTTGGTTAGAAAACCAGCTTTACTGCTAATATCTGGCCTAGATTGAAATTCTTAGAGGTTTCCAATTCATGATGTAAGTCAAATGTTTTTTGTATTCGATGTTTTAGAACCTACTTGCGAATTTTTCTTAAGGCATTTTTTTTCCCCTAGTTAAAACTAATTTAAAAAGTAAAGGCTATTTCTAGAAAATTGGCTCAAGGGGAATTTCCCTCATGGCCTCTCCCTCCTACCACCTAAATAAAAGCTGGCAGCCCTCAGTGAAGTGAAACTGAAAAGAGAACCCTCCAAATCTGGGACTAGGGAGGGGACTGTTGTCAAGACTCCACTCTGTTTGGAAGCGTTCTCTCCAGCCTTCAGAGTACCTCATGATCAAGGGCGTTTGTGCTCGACTGATACGTGAGGGGATAAATTAGCCTATTGCACTGGGACATCAGGAGGACTTTGGGAACCTTGCACAAAAAGAAATATTCGAGGATGGGATTTAAAACTGGTTTTGAGCTGTGCACGGGATAGGAAAAATGGCTTAATAGGCAGGTGACCCCGTGCAGGAACAGTTTGGAAATTTATTGAAAAATGATCTATATAGGAGGCGGTAGCCCCCATCCACTTAGTGAGGCATTAAGGGGACTCTCTTGAAAGCAGAGGCCATTCCTTCACGTGGCCATTTTAGAAAGAATCGAATGCCCGCTGTGTGTGCCTGGCCCTGTGCTAGGCTCTTCATTTTTCTTAGTTGGCCCAAGCAACTGCAAAGAGTCTCCCACTTAGTATGGCTCACCTTAATGATTTTTCGACTTTAAAATGGTATGAAAGCGATAGGCATTTATGATACTCTCAATAAGCCCATCGTACATTGAAAATATTGTCACACATTCAGGGCCGGGCACAGTAGCTCGCGCCTGTAATCCCAGAACTTTGGGAGGCCAGGGCAGGTGGATCATCTGAGGTCACGAGTTTGAGACCAGCCTGAGCAACATGGTGAAATCCTGTCTCTACTAAAAATACAAAAATTAGCTGGGTATGGTAGCAGGCACCTGTATTCCCAGTTACTCGGGATGCTGAGGCAGGAGAATCGCTTGAACCTGGGAGGCGGAGGTCGCAATGAGCCGAGATTGTGCCAGTGTAGTCTAGCCTGGGTGATGGAATAAGACTCCGTCTCAGAAAGAAAAACAACAACAACAACAAACACACATTCAGAATATGATGGGTTTATTGAAACATAATCCCAAATTGAGGAGTATTTTTAGGTGCACGCTGTAGTCAGTGTTTCACCTCAAAGGGCAAACACATTTTGCAGGTCAAACTGAAATCGTTGTTTCATTTATTCAGCAAGCATTTAGGGCATTCCTCTAGTAGACATGATGTCAAGAATTCTGAATTGGAATGCCTTGCCTTTGTCCTTGTCACATCTCCATGACCTCATCTTCCTAGTTTAGTGCCTACCTTGCAGGTCCATTTGAATCTCACGTCTTCCGCCATTCCTTAGCACAGAGGTGGCAGCTGTGTAGCATGAATCACCCTGCCCTCATCCTTTGTTCATTGTAGGCATTAGTAATCTAATAGGGTATAATTTCCCCGAAGGGTCTGAACGTGGCCTCAGAATCCTTCTCAAACCAGTAGACAGCCTGCCTGTCTAGTAGTGTTGTCTCCTCCTCTGTCTTGTGGGATGAGTCAGTGGAGCATGGGAATTCCTCCTCCTTTGGCGCTGACTCTTTTCTTTGCATTTTCTCTCAGTCCCAAGGCTGCCACCTCAATCTTGGCTTCATGCATCACTTTGCCTCCCAAAGGATCCTGCACCTCTCCCATTCCCATTCATCCTTCATGATTAGCGGTTTCATCTTTCAAATATACCACTTAATACATCATAATTTTACTGTGCGTTCTTTTCATCCTGTGTTTTAAACAAAGCAGAATAAAGCTCTTCCTTGTGATAATATAAATCATAATATTATACTAAATCAAAATCCTCCAATTAGCCCACATTTTCATGAACCCCATTTTCCAAACCCTGGCTAATGTCTCTACTTGTAACACAGTCATCCTTGCCTTCTGCTTGTCTTGGTCCTGCTTTTAAGGCCAGCTCAAATCCTCCCTTCTAGAAAGAACTGACCGTAACTCTTCCATCCTAAGTCCTATGACACTTGTAAAGCTCTTATGACCAGCGAACGTGTGTTTATAACTTCGTGGGCTTCCTGTCACTGCACCATAGGTTACACATGCCTTGAGAGCGAAGCTCACACCTCATTATAGTTTTACAACCTGTGGTTTTAGACCTGGCTCTCTACCCAGCAAGGATCTATGGATGATAATGGTGAAGGCCATCTCCTACAGGGCTGCTGTCTCGGCTCCCCGACTCTTGACCCCGCTGCTCCCATCATCCCAGCTGGAACTCACCATTGCATAAATTTGCCTCACTCTACTTTCCTAGTTCTTCTGTCATCTCTTCTTAGATACATTCCTTCTTTTTCTACCGGTGAAATACCTATTTATGTTTCAAAACCCAGCTCAAAAGTTTTCTCCATCACCTTGGAATGATAGAATCTTCTCCTTGTAATAATAGCGCATTGGACTGTTTATGTGACATGTGCACTGCTTTATGTTTTAGATGTCCGTGTGAATGTCCATCTCTTCCAGCAGAGATGGTTCTATCAGTTTTGTGTCGTCAGAGCTTAGCACGACACCTTGTACAGAATAGGGTTTCAGTATACTTCTTAGTTATACTTCCCATTGCCCCGAAAAGACTTGGGGCTGCTTACATAATACATGAAATAAAATAGATCAGAGAGTAGCAAAGTAAGGATATGAAACACATCATAAAGTTTAATATAATTCTCAAAGTGTGTGTCATGCAGTCCAGTACTATTGTTAGAATTAGGTCATAATTTGCCTTGAGATTTTTGTAGTCAGTACAGGGAGCTTGCCACTGAAGATAGTCAGTGCAGTGAAGTACAGTCAGCTAGTAATTCAGAAGGATGATTTGTCTTGGTGGTCGGAGCCGAGGATGCTTTCTCCAGTGGCTCATCCTGAAAAGCATGGTAGTGTCGTGGACAGCATCATCAGCAGTGCACGTACAGCGAAGTCGGATGTCAAGTCCTTGGGTAGTTTGATAATTTTCCTTGGCACCAGCTTATAGCAAAATGCCAAAATAAAGTTCAGAAGAGTCAAATAATGCAGATGTATAAGTTCTTGTTAATTAATGCTTGACTGTACAGTTGGTTCCATTTTGAATGTTTAATTAACACGTAATTCCTCAGCAATCTAGATGTTACTGTATTTCCCCTACAAAGTTGTGTGAATGAACATAAGTCAGGCTATAAGAGAATCTTACTTCTGGTCTTCAGGGCAGAAGTGGCAACTAAAAAGCATAAGTCCTCTTTGAAACGGTATCTTGATTTAGTGTTCTCAGCCTAATGAGTATTGCAGTGTGGCCCAACTGAGATGGGTCTGTTAGATCCTTCAACACCCAGCAGGGCTGCTGGCTCTAACGCTGGGTGTTGGGCTGCAGACAGTGACTGGGGGAGCAATGTTGTGAAAGTTATTTCAGTTCTGAGAGAAGTTGTGCGTTGAAACAGAAATTTTCAGAAGCTGCTCTCAGTAGCTGGCTCCAGGACCGGGGTGATGGTATAATACTTACAAAAGGCAGCACGTCAGATAGAGAATTTGATAAGCAGAAATAAAATTAGGTAGCACTGGTAAGCTATTTTTCAATGGAAAACTAGTGTAGATCCTAGTACCTTAGCAGAAAAAGTTCTGTGATTTGGATTGGGAAGTTAAGTTAGAAATAATTATAAAAGCCCAATCATGCATGAACTCAAACACAGTGAACAGACTAACGTACTACCAGCTACTTCTGGTAGGTTTGAGTTTGGGTTTATACATCTAAGATTCCCTTTCTTTTCTGTAGTGAAGTACATGATTAAACAACTGAGGCTTGAGGCAAACATTCTATGGATGGTAAGAGAAGAAAATTATCCAGTCAGTGATAAAATTAGCTACAGAACCTTACATTTCAAGCGTAACCTGGCTTGGTTTGGTCAAAGGAGACAGGATACGCATCCATAAAAATCTGCTTACATACCTAGGAAGAGGGTCAGATGAGAAACTCCTAGACTCTAGAGCCATAGCTGTTCCTTAAAGCTGGTTCATGCGTTTATGGGGGTTGATTTGACTATTCTTTTCTTGTTTTGAACATGTTTGAAAATTTTCTATGTTAAACATTTTTTAAGAAACCAAAGAACTGTGCAGGTTTTCATTAAGTAGATATTGGAAAGGAGAAATAGTTGCTTTACGACAAAAGGAAGCACGCTTTTTTGTACAGTAAGATTTAATTACACAAAGAACTGATATATGCTGAAAATATAAATTGACTCAGATAGCATGTCACTACATTTGTGAATTACAGGTATATAACTTCAGAGCAACAAGGATGGTTTGGATTTATTTTGTCTTGTCGTGAGATGAGAATAATCATTTTTCCTGAAAGAAAATGTACACAGTTGCATTTTGGAGTCTAAGATAACCAGGCTGTCTTCTGTTTTGTTTTGTTTTTAGACGGAGTCTTACTCTGTCGTCCAGGCTGGAGGGCAGTGGCGCCATCTTGGCTCACTGCAACCTCCACCTCCCGGGTTCAAGTGATTCTCCTGCCTCAGCCTCCCAAGTAGCTGGGACTACAGGCGCATGCTATCACACCCAGCTAATTTTAAAAATATTTTTAGTAGAGATGGGGCCAGGATGGTCTTTATCTCTTGACCTTGTGATCTGCCTGCCTCAGCCTATCTTTTTTTTTTTTTTTTTTTTTTTTTTTTTTGAGATGCAGTCTTGCTCTGTCACCCAGGCTGGAGTACAGTGACACAATCTCAGCTCACTGCAACCTCTGCCTCCTGAGTAGCTGGGATTATAGGCATGCACTACCATGCCTGGCTAATTTTTGTGTTTTTAGTAGAAACAGGGTTTCATCATGTTGGCGTTGGCCAGGCTGATCTCAAACTCCTGACCTCAGGTGATCCACCCGCCTTGGCCTCCCAAAGTGCTGGGATTACAGGTGTGAGTCACTGTGCCCAGCCCAGGCTGTCATTTTTATATCCAACATATACCCTTCTTTCTTTTAATTGTAGGGAAGACTAATAATTTCACAAGCAAATCCATTATGGACGCACATCCCTACCCCAATTTAACTTTGTAACCACATCAATTAAATTGTAGTTTAAATAAGTACTGAAGTGACCCCTTATTGGTTCAAGACCAATTAGAGATCATGCCCATGAACTTCTCCTTCTTATCCATCCTCGTTGAGTCAGACAGCCCTACTTTTCATCTTCCGTATACTACTTCTGTTTCTGAACTAACTTAATTATTCCTTTCTGAAACATCATTCTACCTGGGGGAATTTTTTCATTCTCTTCAGAGAAGTCAGTCTTTCCAGGCAAGTCTTAGTTCTGCTTTCAAAGTTTATCATTTTCATCTCTGATCACTCAGCCCCTAAATCTCACTCAGACCCTAAATCTAGTCCACTTAGAGCCTAGGCATTACGGGGTAGTACATTCCGAAAGGCTGAAAACAAGGACTTCAGCCTCACCTTGAAATAAAGGAAAATGTAGGTGTCAGCCAGAGCTAGGGGAACAACCAGGAGATGTTAACAAAGGCCAGAATAAAAATGAAACCCACACAGTTAATGGCGCTGGGATCAGGAATGTGACAATGAGATTAAAGATTTATAACTATGGTCTGAGGCTCAGAGCCATGATTCCAAGATAGACATAAATGGTTGAAGCAAAGAGTAACAGCAGGTAGGCCGGTTAAAGTAATGAGAAGAGGCTGGGCACGGTGGCTTACGCCTGTAATCCCAGCATTTTGGGAGGTTGAGGCAGCTGGATTTGAGAAAGTATATTCTGCTGTTGCTGGATGAAGTCGTTTCTAGCTGTCAACCAATGGTTTATTATTAATCATGCGAGTCCTGGGGAACCCAAAGGAACTCCCTCTTCAAACAAATGTTTTAGCTGAGTCTGCAAGTGTTGATTTGAGAGTTCTCCAAATTAACTCTCATGTGGAATGTGATGTGTTGTAAAGGGAAGACTTAAAATGTGACAATTCCAGTCCTACGTGTGTATTACTGAAATCTAGGAGCAACTGCAGCAACATTTTAGAATTTAGACCAATGTTGGCTTTGAGGGAGGAGCATTTTCTTGTTGGCACTGTTTAACATTGCCAGGGCATCACCATGAAAATAAAGTCAGGCACAGTGGGTGACACGTGTAATCCCAGCACGGGGAGGCTGAGGCGGGTGGATCACCTGAGGTCAGGAGTTCGAGACCAACCTGGCCAATATGATAAAAACCCCATTTCTATTGAAAATAAAAAAAATTAGACAGGCGTCATGGCACACACCTGTAATCCCAGCTACTTGGGAGGCTGAGGCCGAAGAATCGCTTGAACCTGGGAGACAGAGGTTACAGTGAGCCAACATCATGCCACTGCACTCTAGGCAGGGCGACAGAACAAAACCCTGTCTCAAAAAAATGAATGAATGAAAAAAGAGAGCACTTACTAAATTGTTAGTGTTTTTATCTCAATATTTTAAACTACTTTTGGTTTCTGCTTATTGAAGGAGGTTAGCAAAAAACCTATTAAGAAAATGCAAAATTATTTTTAAAGGATTTTTGAGGTCTAACATTTATCTCCCTTATTTTTGACTATTAATATTAAAATTAAATTTTTCCCCTGAGCACACACAGACTGGCAGTGGCAGGCACTCAGAACCACGTGGGTGCCACTGAGCACCTTCCCAGATAACGGCCAGACGGCGTGGTCTGCACACATACTCTCTGTGGTTTGTTTTTTTTTCTGAAACCTTTGCTTCTCTATGTTTTGCATGGAGACAATGTTCCTCCAAGACCAAGTGCTGATGCTAATGGGAAGAATGCCACTGCCCCCAAACTGCACCATATGTTTTTGTTACTTCATGGGGTCTCACTTCTCTCCCCTTCTTAAGGGAAAATTAACCTAGAGGTAAGACTGGACAGTGTGGAGCCAGGTCCTGGTGTCCTGAGGTGGATCTGTTGTTGTCAACTCTCTGTCCTCAGGGAACTCTCCTAAAGCTCTTGTAATTGATCTCTTTAGCCCCTGGCTGGATGAAAAACGTGGAGGCTGAATGTACCCTTAGAGGCAGTGTAGGCAAGAGCAGCTTTCTGCAGACCATCAGATCTGTCCCTCAGCCTGGAGAGCACCAGTTTGTGTACATGAAATGGTGAAGGATGCTCCCCTCGAGCCTGTACCACCCCACTATTCCTCTTTGGCAAAATTCTTGAATGGTACTGGGTCATTAGGAAGTGTTTGAGTGTTAAAGTATCACTTAGGATCACAACTGATCCCCAGAAATTATGTTTAAATATATGTCAGCTCTCCATGAAGTGATGCCCTCACACCTCTTCGTATGCCGTATTTGGTTTACCTTTTTAAGAAAGAGTAAGATAAAAGGTATGTGTATTTTCTCTTTGTGAAATTGGCCTTTAGAATTATCTTTTTAGTGGAAATTTATGGAATAAAAGGTCATAATTCAGTTATGATTGTTATTATGTTCCTGGTTTAGCCATTTAGGGGAGATTATTTGGTGAATGTCGCCTCACTAGGTACTTAGAAGTACAGCAGTGGTAGCAGACAGACACGGTCCCAGTGGGCAAGACTGAGATGTGCCCAGCAAGAAAGGCCGATAGCAAGGAATTCCTTGCCATAAGCCCGGCTAATTTTTTAATTTTTAGTAGAGACGGGGTTTCACCACGTTGCCCAGTCTGGTCTTGAACTCCTGACCTCAGGTGATCCACCCGCCATTAGCAAGGAATTGGCAGGTGTGATTAGAATTGGGATGGGGTTTGGGCAGTCTGTAACAGGGCAACCTTGGCCTGTCTTGGACATTCAGAGAAAGTGTCCCTGAAAAAAGTGTTTACGATGGAGAAAACAGTTAGAGCTAGCTAGGCAAAGGGGGATCCCAGACAGAACGAAGCCCCTCAGTAAGAAGCCAGGTGTGACCTGAGGTAGAAGGTAAGCGAGAAGGCAGGCATGGGCTGGCCAGACAAGGGGAGACCTTGAAAGCCATGTTGATGATATTAGCTTAATCTTAAGGGCACAGGGAAACAAATGGAGAGTGTTACAGTCATGGAATTGATGGGATGTATGTGCTTGCTGCCATGTAGAAAGTGGGTTAAAAGGAGAAGAGTTACAGGTCGTGATAGTTAATACCGAGTGTCAACTTGATTGGATTGAAGGATGCAAAGTCTTGTTCCAGGGTGTCTGTGAGGGCGTTGCCAAAGGAGATTAACATTTGAGTCAGTGACTGGGAAGGCAGACCCACCCTCAATCTGGTAGGCACCATCTATTTAGCTGCCAGCAAATATAAAGCAGGCAGAAAAATGAGAAAAGGAGAGACTGGCCTAGCCTCCCAGCCCACACTTTCTTCTGTGATGGAGACTTCCTACCCTCAAACATCAGACTCCAGGCTCTTCAGTTTCGAGACATAGACTGGCTCTCCTTGCTCTTCAGGCTTGCAGATAGCCTATTGTGGGACGTTGTGATTGTGTAAGTTAATACTTAATATAATACTAAATATGTATATATATATATATGAACTAATAGGATATATATATCCTGCTACTCTGTCCCTCTAGGGAACCATGACTAATACACTAGTGTACCAGTTAGATTTGTTGTCGTGGTTCAGATAGTGATAGTGGCCTACTGGAGACTGGGCTGGTCATGGGGGAATGGAGAGAAGAGTGATGCAGAGACCCTGGCTTTGTAACGGACAGGTTTTGTATTTTGACAGTTGTTGAAACTGCATGATGAGTACATGGGGTAAGTTTTACTACCCTTTCTAATTGTTAATATCTTTGAATTTTTTCCACAATAAAACATTGAGAAGAAATGGTTGGGTTGTGGATCAAGTGGATTCACGGGAGTTGTGAGTCAGAAAGCAGGAAGTGTGAGTCCCGGGTGCCTGGCTCGAGCCGCTGGGTGAGTGGTGGCACTTGTCGAGAGGAGCCCCAGAGAACGAAGGACTCGGGAGCGGATCAGCCCATTCATGACAAAGGGGTTTGGGAATCCCATGATGGCCAAGGGCAGGTCGTGGGAGCTCACCTGGGGGAAGCTTGGTCTAGACGTGAATGTGTTCATTATGAGCAAACTGAAATCATGTAGCCCTTGGGACAGGCCCTGAGAGATGTCCTGTTTCTATGTGAAGAGCTCTCATGAGTACATGGAAGGTCGTGAATCAAACCAGTTACTACTTTTGTTTATTTTTTTAAACCTCAAACATTCATTATTAATTTTCTTGAAAAAAACGTGCATTTGATCCAGCTGATCTGTCTCCTTCCAGTTTTATAGCCCGTCGTCATTTACCTCCGGAATGCTAAATCTACTCCCCTTTTGAAAATCTTTTCTCCGTTTGCTGACTACTTCCTTAACATTCTCTCCCCTATATTATTCTAGTGTGTTCTTTGTCTGCTCCTTGACTGGTTCCTAAATTCACATTTTCAAGGCCAGTTTTTGTTTGTTTTTACGGAGTCTCGCACTGTCACCCAGGCTGGAGTGCAGTGGCGGAATCTCGGCTCACTGCAACCTCCGCCTCATGGATTCAAGTGATTCTCCTGCCCAGATTCCTGAGTAGCTGGGATTCCAGGTGCCCGTCACCACTCCCAGCTAATTTATTGTATTTTTAGTAAAGACAGGGTTTTACCCTGTTGGTCAGGCTGGTCTCGAACTCCTGATCTTGTGATTCGCCTGCCTCAGCCTCCCAAAGTACTGGGATTACAGGTGTGAGCCACTATGCCCGGCCAAGGCCAGTGTTTTGACACTCTTCTCTTAGTGGGTTCCATGCAGGTCCTCCCATCTCACCAGCCAGACTGCTGTAGTTGAAAGAATCTTGGAATTGGAGTCTGAAGACTCCTTTACTCCTGGAGATTTGAGTTTCCATGTGAGAAGTTCCTGGCATTCCTTGGGAAATTTATATTTTTCCAAATTCCACACCTGAGGAAAAATGGCCAAAAAATTTTGAGACAATAGGGAAAAGTATAATTCTGAAACATTATAGTCAACATAGAGACATCACTGGTTCGGAGGAGTCCATCAATGACAAGTCGCAGGCAGGAGTGTGCAGTCAGTCAAGGCTGGCGTATTCGGGAACGAGGGTGAGGGAGTGTGGCAGGGAAGCCGTGCAGGCTGAGGGGTCAGGCTGCCAGGTGGGCGAGGCCTTGTATGTGTGGGTCTGTAGCCCCTCTGCTGCTAAGGGTGGGTCATTCTTGCAAATCAAATGAGTATTAATGTTTATATGCATAACATACTTTATGTAAATACTGTGAGTCGTTTTCCAAAAAAAAAAAATAGCAAGTTTTGGCCCACGCCTGTAATCCCAGCACTTTGGGAGGCTGAGGCAGGTGAGTCACAAGGTCAGGAGATCCAGACCATCCTGGCCAACATGGTGAAACCCCATCTCTACTAAAAATGCAAAAATTAGCTGGGCGTGGTGGCGTCACCTATAGCCCCAGCTACTCCGGAGGCTGAGGCAGGAGAATCCGCTTGAACCCAAGCCGAGGTTGCAGTGAGCCAGCACTGCGCCACTGCACTCCAGCAGGGGTGACAGAGCAAGACAACGTCTCAGAAACATAAAACAAAAAACCAGCAAGTTTTGGAAGCAAACTGAGTCCTTAAATTGGCAGTTTTGACACGCAGGTCTTTGAAGGGCTGTTAACTTGTTAAGAGATCCTGCATGTTACCTTATTTGAAAACTACCCAATAACGTTCCTAGCGTTTTCCAGTGTTTGAATCCTTGCTGTAGGCTGAGCACTTTGTAACTACTGTAGCAGAAGGAAGGCAGAGAGAAGAATATGTGAATGTTGTGGAATAATTTGACATGAAATCTGAAGGTGATCTAAAATCTGAATTGGCAGAAGCAGTATCTATTTCAGTAGCAAAACCACAATTAGGTCAAGCAGAAAATGTTTTCATTGTTTAAAGAAGCAAGCTTATATGAAGTAAGTTGTGGCCCAACTTGGAGGTGCTTTTGTTTCACTCTGAAGATTGAGACCATCCAGGTAAAGTGGGAGAAGTGTCCCTACATCTGGGGTAGCCACGAAACAGAGAGCAAGGCTGTCTCGTAGTGCAGTTAATGCTGTATGTGTTTCAACATTTTTAAGATGGTAATTTTGAAATATCAAATATCTGCAATATTGCCTTTCAATATTATTTGGCAATTATTTTGCATTAAGTTCCCTTTTAATGTTTTATCAAATGTTCATGTCAGGAAGAGACCATATTTATATCTTATTGGACTTTTATCACAATATATTCATAACAATAAACCTTGCGTTTGTTATATAACTTTTTTTTTTTAAACAGGAAACCTCTGACACTCTTTTTTATTTTATTTATTTATTTTTTTGAGATGGAGTCTCACTGTGTTGCCTAGGCTGGAGTGCAGTGGCCTGGAGATTGCACAACTGTGCTCCAGTCTGGCGACAGAGCGAGACTCCATCTCAGAATCAATCAATCAGAGTGAGACTCCGTCTCAAAATAAATAAATATATAATAAAAACAAGTAAATCAGTCAAATGTCATTAAAAAATGCTGAATAGGTAGACTTAGGGGAGTGCCAGTTTCTGGCACCTGAGCCCTGCAGATTAATGCATTGGTGATGTAGAAATAGGCTTGCCCCTGTGCCTGGGTGCGTGCTTGGCTAGGAGTGGCCCGGAGCTCCCTCCCTCCAACCTTCCCAGCCTGGCTCCCGCAGAGCCCAGAGCCAAGCCTGACTCTGCTGCCATTTCCTGGCAGTGTGCTTAGCTGTGACAGTTCTTCATCTGTAGAATGGGGATGAAAACAGCACCTGCTTCCCAGTGTGGGCTATCTCGGTGCCATGAAGGGTGGTGGGGGCGTGCACTGTGCCCAGCAGCAGCACTGTTCTTCGCATTAGCACTTAGCTCGGTCTCCTTTGCCTTCCATTGTTGCCGCCTTCCTTTGGCCGCAGAAGCCCCCCCGGCTGGCCTTCCCATTGCATTTCCGTGTTGTTCCTTGGTCCAGGGATGCCCTTTGCTGCCCCACGCCGAGCTCTACCCCTCTTCCCGCCCTGCTATCAGGCCGTGGCCCCAGCAGTGCCACACAGATCTGAGTCTCTGGTTTGCAGGGTGTGAGGCCGTAGTCAAACTCCCTCCCTGAGCCCTGCTTTCCCTCGCATTGCTGATGACAGACCTCGACGGCCGAATGCTCTTCTCCAGCTGAAACAGAGTCCAGAATGGCACTGTTTAACAAGGAGAAATTGGCAAAGCAGAGCTGTCACTTGGAAAATGCTGTTTTCATGATCTCTTTGAGTTTTCAGTGTTTGTAATGCAAGATCGAAATCAGTATTTAGAGTGTGGAGAATATATTGGTTTTTATTTTATATGTATAATCTAAATGTCCTGTGTGTTTCAATGATAGTACCAAAAGCGTGTCTTGATCTTATTTCTTAACTTTGAAAAGGTATGTATGGCTTTTAGAATATTTTATATGCAGTAACCAACTTTTGTTTCTATTTCTGCCCCCATTTAAGGACCCCAAAATGTATGTACAGACAGTGCTTGATGTTCATAAAAAATACAATGCCCTGGTAATGTCTGCATTCAACAATGACGCGGGCTTTGTGGCTGCACTTGATAAGGTAGGCACGTGGCGGTTGTGACTTGCCTGTAGTGTATGTGGATGGGGCGTTGTCTCTAACTGTGCTCTGTGTAACACAGGCTTGTGGTCGTTTCATAAACAACAACGCGGTTACCAAGATGGCCCAGTCATCCAGTAAATCCCCTGAGTTGCTGGCTCGATACTGTGACTCCTTGTTGAAGAAAAGGTATTAAATGACCCTGTGTTTTCTTAGTATGCCTGTTTAAAATGTCAGCTTTAAGTTAAAATTTATATTTTACATACATTAAATTGCAAGTTTTGTACCGTATGAGAAAATGCTTAAACATCATCATCTTTCCTGTTGAAAATCTGCATTCCCTCTCCCTGGCTGTTTTTAAAACAGAAGTGTCTCATTGTATTGTGGGACTCAGTTATTCTTCATCCAGTACTAACCAGTGTCACTTGAGAATGTAGTTGCAGAAATCTGAAGTAAAATATTAGCAAGCCAGAGTTATCAGTTAATAATAATTCTTCAAAACATAGTACAGCTTTCTAGGAACCCAGCAGTCCGAAGTCTGATGTGATTTAGTGTATTAACAGAGAACCATGTAAAAACGATGTGGCCTTTTTGGTAAATGATGGGAAAACATTTGATGAAGGTCTATTTTAGCTTTCTCTTAACCCAGTTTACCCAAGGCCAGCGAGAAACTGAGTATATGATGTTTTTTTCCTGTTTATTGCAGTAAACAAATATTTATTCTGGTTTAATGTTAATTTAATAACTGTGGTGAGATCCTCTCCAGAAATGAAAAGGGACTTTAAATTGGAATGCCTCTCATGACTTGGTTTCATTTTGGGGGGCCACATATTATGACTATGGAGATACTCTATTGGGTCTTCAGTTTGTTTGACAGAACACTTAGTGTCCTTTTTTTTTTTTTTTTTTTTCTTTAAAGACTTAGTCTCACTCTGTTGCTCAGGCTGGAGTGCAGTGACACGATCTTGGCTCACTGCAGCCTTGCAGCCTCCACCTCCTGGGTTTAAGCGATTCTCGTGCCTTAGTCTCCGGAGTAGCTGGGACTACAGGCACGCCACTGTGCCCGGCTAATTTTTTTGTTTGTTTGTTTTTGAAAAGGAGTCTTACTCTGTCACCCAGGCTGATGTGCAGTGGCGTGATCTCAGCTCACTGCAGCCTCTGCCTCCTGGGTTCAAGCGATTCTCCTGCCTCAGCCTCCCAAGTAGCTTTTTTTTTTCTTGTATTTTTAGTGAAGACGAGATCTCACCGTGTTGGCCAGACTGGTCTCGAACCCCTGACCTCAAGTGATCCACCCACCTCAGCCTCCCAAAGTGCTGGGATTACAGGCATGAGCCACCGCGCCTGGCCTTAGTGTCCTTTTTATCTGTTGTCTTTTCATGAATGGCCCTCATCAAGCCTCCTGATTATTAGTTAAGGTCACTGGCACAGACAGAATGGCAGAGGCATTTCCACAGCGTCTCTTGAACAGCATGTGTTGGGCAAGTGGAATCCCGGCGGCACTAAGTTAAACTACTCCGAGGGAAGAGGAACACGCTTGACCCAAGAATGTGCAGAATAGGGGTGGGTTTTCTGAAACGACTGTTCTCAAGTTGGAGACACCTCTTTAGAGGTTGTGTGGCAGCTGATTTGTTTTATATGAATTAGGGGGTCTTGTTTATAAAGCAGTCTTGTAGAAAGGCCTGTACAAAAATTCATCTACCTGTAAGTCACCTTTGAATTATTGTTTGTTCATAGGATGACTCAGTTGTTAAAGGACAGTCATCTCTTTTGTAGATACAGCTAGAAGCAGAGGGCAGCACTTTGGTAGGAATTGAAACCCCTTCATTACCTTCAATGATCGGGTCATGGAAAGGAATCCGTGTGCCTTTTTGTTTCTTCAAAGTTAAGTTACAGCAGACTAGAAAGCAATTGGAAAAGTGAATTTCTTTAAGTTAAGTGGATGATCTTAAAGGAAAACTTCCTTCAGAATGTTTTTGGAAACGTTTTATAAATATCTCCTGTTGGTTTCCATCTTGGATATTCTAAATGATTATTTCATAATCTGTTCTTCAGTCATGAGGTTATAGTATGAGATTGCCAGTTTGCTGTAGGTAAGGAAAGTCAGCCTTCCCTCTTCCTCTGTACTAATCTGATGAAAACTGGTCTTTTGAATGCTTGAACCTGCATTCTGACTAAGCGGTGCTTGTTTAAATGTACTGACGTTTTAAAACACCGTACCTTTTTAAAATTTGCAGTTCCAAGAACCCAGAGGAGGCAGAACTAGAAGACACGCTCAATCAAGTGGTAAGGGGCTTCATAATCGTTCCCATTCTTAATAGCTGTGTTTTCCATGAGTTGTTTGTAATGTTATTTATAGAGGGCCTCTGAAATGTGAAAAGTGATAGTCATTGATTTTATTCTGAATCTATGGTTTCACTCCCTAAATTGAGTTACTACTTTTAGCATTTGTACTTTCCTCATTAATAGTCAGTCCAACTGACTGTGAATTCAGAGATTCACAAAACTTTGAGGACTCCGGGGCAGAGTTTTTGCCATCATAAACGTTGACGTACAGACCTGCCTAAAGCCAAGGGCACATCTCGGCTCCCGGCTTGTGGCCGGTGACAGTCATCTCTGCATTGTCGGCTTGTGAGTGTGCTTGTTAAGTGTGTCGTCTCGGTGGCTTTGCCAGATGGTTGTCTTCAAATACATAGAGGACAAAGACGTGTTCCAGAAGTTCTATGCGAAGATGCTGGCCAAGAGGCTTGTCCATCAGAACAGTGCAAGTGACGATGCCGAAGCCAGCATGATCTCCAAGTTAAAGGTGAGTTTCATCTTTTCCTGAAAAATCGAAGCTTCTGAATCAGTATTAAAACAGTTCTTAGTCTCTCCAGGTTATGAGGCGGGCAGAGGAGTTGGTGCAGGAGTTTGTACAAGAAGCTCTGCCGCTGCTCTTCTGAAAACCTCCCACACCTCTCACTCTACTCTGTTGGGCCCCAGTGCCTTCCTGACTCCTTCCCCACCCCGCTGTGGGGCTTCCACGCTACGCAGGCCTGACTGGGCTCTGCTCACCATCTGTGCGGCCTCTCTTGCCTCCCACACCTTTGGCCTTGGACCACATTCACGTTGTGCTGGCCCAGAGCTGAGCGGAAGTTTCATTTGCTCTGGGCTCGGTTACTTTGCTCTCGCGCAGTTCCTCCTGTGCCACTTCCCTTACGCTCGCCCGTGTATTGGTGCTGTCAAGTGCTCTTATTTGACTTGGAGCATATTTTACTTTGACCCGAAATTATTTGGATATCTTTGTCAGCTTGGGCTGCCATCACAGAATACCGTAGACCAGGTGGCTTAAACAACAAAAATAGTTTCTCACAGTTCTGGAGGCTGCAAGTCCAAGACCAAGGTGCCAGCTGATTTGGTTCCTGGTGCAGGCCCTTTTCCTGCTTTCAGGCAGCCACCCATCTTCTTGCTGTGCCCTCACATGTAGAGAGAGTGCAGAGCTCTTGTGCGTCTCTTACAGCCACACCTGTCCCATCATGAGGGCCCACCCTCAGGACCTCATCACCTCCAAATAGCATCACATTGGAGGTTTGGGCTGCAACATAGGGATTTTGGGGAGACGCAGTTCAGTTTCTGGTAAGAGATAGCGACAAATTATTTCATCATAGTATTCTGCCATAGTGTCAGAATACCTTGCTCTTAGGTGCTCAGAAATTGGGTGTGTATGAACTATGTGTATGAAGACTTCACTGTGCAACATAGAGCTGTGGGGTTTTTTGACAGTGTTAATTTTAATCCATGCATATTTATACTATAAAGTAGAATAAAATGTGACTAGCTTTGCTAGTAGTTCCATATAATTGAGTATATATTGTGTACTGTGATTTCTCTAAGATTCCCTTGTATGCATTTATATTTTTGTACAAATCAGTAAGACAGTTACCTGGGTTCTTTTTAGCAAGCTTGTGGTTTCGAGTATACCTCTAAACTTCAGCGGATGTTTCAAGACATTGGTGTGAGCAAAGATCTGAACGAGCAATTCAAAAAGCACCTGACAAATTCTGAACCCCTGGACTGTGAGTACCTGCGTGTCTGTGCCTTGCTTTCACAGGCAGAGTTCTTGGTAGCAAATGAAGAAATGACAAAGTGTTAGGTAAAGACGGGAGGGGCTTTGTCAGAAATTTAAGAACTAAGAAGCAGGAGATTCCTCCCAAAGGCGCTTCCCTCCTCCCCCGACTCCTGTGTGACAGTAGGAGATGGCGATTCCTGAAGTGCTGTCAGCTCTCTTGCGGCCAGGCCAACACCTGTTGGGATCTAGGGAAGGACCCACAGGCTGGGTTTCTTGTTGTAAGCCTTAGCTTGGATCCATTCTAGCTTTTTTTTTAATGTTCACTTGGCCTGCGTAGGTAACAGTCAAGCTGAAGACTTGTGGCCTCAGATTGGGATTAGGGATGAGTACAGGCAGGGTGCCGGTGGTTCGTTTCTCCAGGAGTGGCAGCTGGGCTGGTATTTTAAGGTCTTGCATGGTAGTAGGATGGCAGATTTCTGTTTGCATCATCTTTTGATAATCTTTGTCTTTTTAAATGAAAAATTGAGAACTTTATTTTTCCCAAATCAGAAATACAATTCCATTGTTAAACTGGACAGTTCGGCCAGTGGACTTTTTAACTATCTGCGAAGGTGAAATTACTGTTATAATTTATAGATCATGTGTGTCTTTTCACCGTAATAAGTGATACACACACCGTAATGAAGTTAGCGGTCTTCTCCTGCTTGTGAGTTTCCATGAGCTTGGGGCTGCGATGATGATGCTGGGCCTGGCAGGCACAGGCATGGCCCGAGTGGACTGAGCGATTCAGGACAGAAAAAGAAAGCAGGAGAAGCAGGGCAGGCATGTGACAGCAGAATTCCGAGTCTGACACTCTTTGGAAGAAAAGAATATCTGGCTTTTGCACCTTTTGCTAATTTTAATTGAATAAAATATTCAATTCTTAATTTTATATTCAAGGAGGATTTTTATTTAATGTGCTTTTTAATAAAGAGCAATCCACATTTATCTGAAATGATTGATTTTTTTCAATTTATAAACCAATTAATGGATTCCAGAATGTTCACTCTCCCCTCTGTTCCACTCCCCAGTGGATTTCAGCATTCAAGTCCTGAGCTCCGGGTCCTGGCCCTTCCAGCAGTCTTGTACATTCGCCTTGCCATCAGAGGTAAGGATCGGTTTCTTTGCCATCCCATTAGTGCTCAGTGGAGGGTGGGGCAGGGCGGCCTTTGCTGTGGAAGAGGACAGGCCTGCAGGTGTCCTCTCCCGCTGGCTGGCTGCGTCACAGTGAACCACAGGGGCAGCACTCAGGGAAGAGCCCTGTGTGGTGTGGCAGGTCTGGGTGTCTAAGGGTGGGCTGTCTGTCCCAACTCTACAGACCTGTCTTTATCTTGTAAAGTAGAACCTAATTAGTTCTGTAATGAACACCTTGATGAACCTGCTGGTCTTGAAGCACAAACCTTTTTTAAGATTGTACCTTCCAGTGCTTAAAGTGCTTTAGAAGAGAGGCAGACACCTGGCGTTTGTATTTTACTTTTATGTAAGCACTGACTTTGTACTGTAAGCTTGAAACAGTGTGCTTCACTTAGAAAGGCTGCCTGTAGGACGTCGTAAGGTCTGTACTCCGTATAACGCTGTCCTTTCCTCCAGCTGGAACGCAGTTACCAGCGATTCACAGCTTTCTACGCCAGCCGCCACAGTGGCCGAAAACTGACGTGGTTATATCAGTTGTCTAAAGGAGAACTGGTAACTAACTGCTTCAAAAAACAGATACACTTTGCAGGTAAGATCACCTTTTTATCTTAAAATTTTTTTTCATTCTAAGTGAACATAAGGCAGATTACAGAAATCATTATCAGCCGACCCCAGCAGCAGAATCTAGAGTGCAGCTTCTGGGGGAATAGTGGCGAGTTTAAAGCATGGAGTTGTAAGAGTCAGATGAGCCAAATTCCAGTTCTTTCTGGCTGGGGAGCAAGTCATTTAATGATTGTGAGCCTCAGTTTTCTCCTCCAGTAGTGGGGGTGTTAGTGCTTATACTTGGGAATTGACGTGAAAATTAAATGATGTATTCAGGAAGTGTTTGGCACGGCTCCTTCCTGACACACATCAAGTGTTAGGTAGTGGCTTAAAAAGCTGGAGTCACATGCATTGCGTTATAACAGCTCTCCACCTTTGACAGAGCGGTTTCACATTAATAACACTCGGTGCTTACAGCAATATTGAGTACGAACTAATTTAAAACTATGTAACCAAGAATATTTCCATTTTGTAGATGACAAGACTGAGGCTTGGGTTAATTTCAGTGAATTTCTCTGAATCCTAGCTTGTATGTAGCTGAGCCAGAATTTCAGTTAAGGTCTTTTCTCTTAAAGTCCAGGCTTGGCTGGTGTGGTGGCTCATGCTTGTAATCCTAACACTTTGGGAGGCTGAGGCCAGAGGATCGCTTGAGGCTAGGAGTTTGAGACAAGCCTGGGCAGCATAGCAAGACCCTATCTCTAGATATTTTTTAAAGTGAAAAGAAAAAAAAAGTCCAGGCTCTTTCTACTTCCACTTTGGTGCAGAGTGGATTTTGCAAGTAGTGACATATTTTAATCTCTGAGACGGTTTCACCGGTCAGCTTCTAAGAACAATTGCAAGTCTAGGTTTAAGTATTAAGAAACTTCACAATGGGTTCTACAGACTCAAGCTGCTCATTAATTTAAACTTTTGGTAACTCTACTCTGATTTAAAATTGTTAAAATGCATAGTATTGTTATGCTGGCTCCAGAGGTCTTTATCAACTTGAATGTTTCTTACTATACAATTGAAATTTTGTTTTATTTATCCCCAAACATACATAGAAGAATCCTGTGATCGACTATAGTACCTGGAATTTCAGTGTCCAGTTTTTGACAAGGCGGAGGCTTTAGCCTAGGGTGTGTCTGCCATGTTAAGGCAGCCAAGAGTGGGCCCAACAGAAAACATTAGCAACACACTCATTGCCTTGTATCTCTGTTCAAGACCCTGGAAGCACTGCTGCTGTCTGTGGGCCTCCCTGAAACAGGCATGTGATGTCTTTTGTTTGTTCTCTTCACTGACCAAGGTCTTGCCTAGGCAAGCAATGATTGACGGTCATGGGTCACTACTTGTTGCTGTCGATTATGCAAAAGAGGGAGAAGAGAGGAAGGAGTCCTCAGGGGCGTTGATTCGCTGGCACACACTCAGCACTCAGGAACCAACACGAGCTACCTGTCTTTTAGAAGATAATGTAGGGCCAGGCGCCATGGCTCACACCTGTAATCCCAGCACTTTGGGAGGCTGAGGCAGGCGGATCACAAGGTCAACAGTTCAAGACCAGGTTGGCCAACATGGTGAAACCCTATCTCTGCTAAAAATACAAAACTTAGCTGGGCGTGATGGTGGGCACCTGTAATCCCAACTACTCGGGAGGCTGAGGCAGGAGAACCACTTGAACTCGGGAAGCGGAGGTTGCAGTGAACCGAGATCGTGCCACGGCACTCCAGCCTGGGCGACAGAGCAAGACTTCATCACAAAAAAAAAAGATGCTTTAGTGCACTTAGCATTTCATACTTTACTTACTTATTTCATACTTTAATAGTAAAGTGCTTAGGATTAATAAACCAAATATAATTGGCTATTTGTGTTGTTCTACATCAGTAATGTGCCAAAAGACAATTTTCCTTAGCCCATGTGCCAAAAACAGATTTGGACATTGATGCTTAACATGTCCTTATATACCAGGTATGTGAATGTGTGGTCCTCTCTGTAAATGAGTGAGGACATAGCTACCGTATGTATCCACACAGACAATACATTAAAAAAAAAACAACTTCAAATTATTTTACTGTTTGAAAACATGGAAAAGGACTTGACTTTGGGAAATGTTGCATTGCAGAGGCATCGCCACATCTTATATTCCCTTTTAAATAGATCTGCTTTTTTTCATACTTGTTTAAAGAATTTGTTTCATAAATAAGTTCTTCAAACTTAGGCTGTATATTTGTGGAGGTGTTTCCATGCATTTAAATGTTCCTTCTTTCCTTTTACATGGGGGGCCTCGAAGGCATCTACATTCCAGATGGCTATCCTGCTTCAGTACAACACGGAGGATGCCTACACTGTACAGCAGCTGACTGACAGCACTCAAATTAAAATGGTATTCTTACTTCAGTCTCTTTGTTGCATCAAGTTGCCTTTTCCTCGTTCTCATGGATATTGTTAGGAACGATAGGGGAGACGATGAGGGCATCGTTAATTTGAAATAGATGTTTACCTCATGAATATGAATATGCTCTTATTCCACGATTTTAATACACATTACAAAAAGCTTAATTTTAAAACTCAATGTTGAGCCAAGCATGGTGGCACATGCCTGTAGTCCCAGCTTCTCAGGAGGCTGAGGCAGGAGGATGACTTGAGCCTGGGAGGTCAAGGCTGCCATGAGCTATGATCATGCCACTGTACTCTAGCCTGGGTGACAGAGAGACCCTGTCTCCTAAAAATAAAACTCAGTGTAACACACACACACCCCTATGCGTTTCTGTCATTCATTTAACCAACTATTAACTGTTTCTCCAGCTAGGCTTTTCTTACTAAGCTTAAATTTTCACTTCAGTGTTATTTTTCCTGCTACTCATATTTTTTATTGAGGTATATTTCAGATAACAATTTCACATAACATAAAAGTCACCATTTTAAAGTGTACAAAGTGGTTTTGAGTATATTCACAAGCTTATGCAACTACCACCATTATCCAATTCCAGAATGTTTTATCACCCCAAAAAGTAAACCTGCACCTGTTAGCAGTAACCCATTAACCCTCAGCCCCCGACAACCATTAATTTACTATCAGCTTGCCTACTCCAGAAATTTCACATAAAGCAAGTCATGTAACGTGACTCTCTGGGCCTGCCTTTTTTCACTGGTGTATACTGTTTTCAAGGTTCACCCATGCTGCAGCATGTGTTGGCACTTCATTTCTGTTTGTGGCCGAATAATTCAGTGTATGGATGGACCACATTTTATTTGTTCATCAGCTGATAGTTGTTTCCACCTTTTGGTTATTATGAACAATATGGTTGTGAATACATGTCTTCAGTTTCTTGGATACAGAATTGCTGAGTCATGTAATAACTGAATTTTTTTGAGGAACTGCCAAACTTCCATATTGGCTGTTTCAGTTCATATTCTCACCAACGGCGTATGAACAGCTTTCAGTTTCTCCACGTCCTCACCAACATTTGTTATTTTCCTTTTTTAAAAAAAATTATAGCCATCCCAGTGGATATGAAGTAGTATCTTGTGGTTTTTGACTTGCATTTCTCTAAGAGATAATGGTGTTTAGAATATTTTTTGTGTTTATTGGTCATTTATGTGTCTTCTTTGGAGAAATGTTTGATCAGATTCTTTGCCCATTTTTCAGTTGGGTTATTTGTTTTTTTGTTGTTGTAAGAATTCTTTTTTTATTCTACATACTAGATCCTTATCAAATCTGTGATTTATAAATACTGTCTTCCATTCTATGGATTGTCTTCTTATATACACACGTTTTTAATTTTGATGAAACCTGTTTTATCTATTTTTTCTTTCTGCTGTTTGGGATTTTGGGTCATTTCAAGGAATCATTGCCTAGTCTGAGGCCAAGAACTGTTCTTTCCCTTTTGTTTGATGCTGGCAAACTTGTCAAAAGTCAATTGGCCATAGGTATATGGGTTTATTTCTGGATTCTCAGTTCTTTTCCAGTGATCTATATAACTGTACTATGCCAGTATCACACTGTGTATTTACTATTGTTTTGCAGTAAATCTTGAAATTGAGACCCCTAACTTTGGTTTTTTTCCCCTAAGATTATATTGGCTATTCTGGGTCCCTTCGGTTATCTTATGAATTTTAAGATCACCTTGTCCATTTCTGCAAAAAGTACAGTTGAGATTTTGATAAGGATTGCACTGCATCTATAGATTGCTTTGGGCACTATTGCCATCTCAACAGTATTAAGTCTCCCACTCCATGAACATGGGATGTCTTTTCGTTTATTTAGGTTGTCTTTTCTTTTAACTGTTTCTCATGGTTTTTAGTGTATGCATCTTCTACTAGTTTATTCCTAGTTTATGATATTTTTATGTTATTGTAAATGAAATTGGTTTTTTGTTTTTTAATTGAGACAGAATCTTGCTCTGTCTCCCAGGCTGGAGTACAGTGGTACAATCTGGGCTCACTGCAAGGAGCCTGCAGGGTTCCAGCAATTCTCCTACCTCAACCTCCTGAGTAGTGTGCCACCATGCCTGGCTAATTTTTTTTTTTTATTTTTAGTAGAGACAGGGTTTCACCATGTTGGCCAGGCTGGTCTTGAACTCCAGACCTCAAGTAACCTGCCTGCCTCAGCCTCCCAAAGTGCTGGGATTACAGGCATGAACCACCATGCCTGGCAGAATTGTTTTCTTAATTTTTTTTTTTTTTTCTGATTTTTGAGACATGGTCTCTTCACACTTGCTCAGGCTGGAGTGCAATGGTGCAGTCATAGCTCACTGCGGTATCAAACTATCCTCTCTCCTCAGCCTCCTGAGAAGCTGGGACTACAGGCGCTTGCCACCATGCGCAGCTAATTTTTGTGTTTTTTGTAGAGATGGGTCTCACTGTGTTGCCCAGATTGGTCTCAAACTCTTGGGCTCAAGTGACACTCTCACCTTGGCCTCTCAAAGTGATGGGATTACACAGGCATGGGCCACCATGCCAGCCTCTTCCCCCTTTCTGATTGCTCATTGCTAATGTGTAGAAATAAAACTGATTATTGTATTTTGATTGTGTATCCTGTAACATTGCTAAAGCTTTATTAGCTCTAATTTATTAGCTCAAATAATTTTGGGGGGGGATTCTTTAGAGTTTTTTGATACACAGTCATCATCTACAAATACAGACAGTTTTACTTCTTCTTTTTCTATTTGGCTGTCTTTTATTTCTCTTCTGTTTGTTTTTGTTTCCGCCTGATCCTTCTAGCTAGAATTTGTGGTGCACTGTTGAATGGATGTGGTAAGAGCAGTCATCCTTGTCTCGTTGCTGCTTAGTGGGCAAGCTTCCAGTTCACTGTTTCACTCCAGTGCTAAACAGTGGTGGTGTTAGCTGTTTTTCTGAGATGTCTTTCATGAGACTGAAGAGGTGCCCTTTTATTCTTAGTTTATTGCATTTTTAATCAAGAAAGAGTGTTGTACCATGTCAAAATGCTTTTTCTGCTCTATCGAGATACCTGTGCCTGTTGTCTGTTAATACGTATTGCACTGATGTTCAGTTCTTTGGGTGAATCCCACTTGGTCGTGGTATATATGTTACTGGGTTTAGCTTGTGGTATTTTCTCGAGTTTTGCATTTATATTCATAAGGGATAGTGATCTGTTTTCTCACGGTGTTCGTTTGGTTTTGGTGTTCGGCTAATACTGGTCTTATGGACCGTGAGTTAGGAAAGTCATTTTGAATGACTGTTTCATAGTCATTGTTCTTTTATGATGATCAGTGTCCAAGATGAGCTGTCATGCACTTAAGAAGCGAATAGGTTCCTGAAGATTTCATTGAAGAAATAAGCTGTGCATGGTTTCCAGTACAGGTTCAACGTCCCAAATCCAAAAATCCAAATTCCAGAATGCTCCAGAATCTGAAAATTTTTGACTACCAACATTGATGCAAAAAAAAAAGCTCATCTGAGCAGTTCAAATTTTGGATTTTCCAATCAAGGCTGCTGAATCAATAAATACAATGCAGTATTCTGAAATCCAGATATTCCTAGTCCCAGGCATTTCAAACAAGGGTCACTCAACCCGATTTAAGTAGAACAGAATTGTTCGTTTTTGTTATTGGGTGGTCAAGGCCAGAGTTGATTTTACTTCTAGAAATCAGGGTGGAAGGAAGCAGTAAGTTTAGCGAACCTCTAAGAAGTACCAACTTTTTTTTTCCTTCCAGCATATTCTTCTTTTGGAGTGATTTTTTTTTTTTAATGGAAAAATGGACTGTGAGGTTGCCTGTGGTGGTTATTGCAAAGAAAAATGCATTTTCCCTTTAACTTCCTCTTTTTCTCGTTAATTGCAGGACATTTTGGCGCAAGTCCTACAGATCTTATTAAAGTCGAAGTTATTGGTAGGTTTGTGCCCTTTTTATCTTACGCTAGAAGAAAGCCTTTTCCTGAGATTATATAGTAACGGTTGTTTTCTTATAGGTCTTGGAAGATGAAAATGCAAATGTTGATGAGGTGGAATTGAAGCCAGATACCTTAATAAAATTATACCTTGGTTATAAAAAGTAAGAAAAATCTAATAAATAGATGGCCCTAGACCATAGACATATCCCCCTGGGAGCCCGAGTACGTCTCGCAGTGTTGGTCAGTGTTGTTACAAACCGGGGGAGGTCGGAGACTCAGGATGAAGCTGTGTGAGTGCCCTCAGGCTGGTGCCCTTGGATTTCGTGGGGTCCTAAAGCTGTGAGGCTGAAAGAAGGCTGGGGCGTTGAGAACACTTCCCGGAGTGTGAGATGGGCCTTTGCTCCCATTCAGCAAGCTCGATGTTTCTCCGTCCAACTCTGAGCTTCCGGGCTTTTTCTGTTTGGCAAGTAGGTCTCCTTAAATGGAGCACCAAGAAAGTTTGGACCTTTACGTCCAAGTGGCTTGATTTTATTTCACTTGACAAAATTTGGGAGAGCAAATTATTAAGGACCTGGATTTTCTGTAATGTGGATGTCGCTGTTAATGGCAAAGTAGGAAACTAACCTGTGATGCGACTCTGCTCAGTGTTGGGCAGAGGACATTTTCACAGAGTTTATAGAAATCAACACTCTACCCTGTCTAGGGAAGCAGAACACTTCTTGAAGGCTGAGAAATAGAAAGCAGCCTTCATTGCCTGCCTTTTAACGTAATAGTGATTGGTTTCCTCAATTTTCTTGATAGTAAGAAATTAAGGGTTAACATCAATGTGCCAATGAAAACCGAACAGAAGCAGGAACAAGAAACCACACACAAAAATATCGAGGAAGACCGCAAACTACTGATTCAGGTGACTTTACCCGTGTGCCTGTGCCGGGTGTGCTGTCCCTCACGCAGGGACGGCTGTGGGTAGGGGCGACTCGGGAGTGGTTGCTGGATGAATGGGTCTGTGATGGCAGAAGGTGGCAAGGTGGAGAGCCAGGGCCTTCTTGTCTGAATTAGTCCTTCATGTCACCAGGCAAACGAGAGCAGTGCTCTTGCTGTCAGTGTTGGACAGCAAACATGGTGGCAGGTTAAACTGAAATGAGGGGACGGAGAGTTGTTCAGTGGGGAGGGTGGGCAGCTTCCATGGCCTGGAAGATTTCATTTTTTCTCCTTTTTAAAACCTTTGTGGTTGAGTTAAATTATGTGAGTTAAAATTCCTCAAAAGACAAAGACGTTTTAGTGTTTGCCACGTTCGAGTTGAAACATAGGCAGGTAGAATTGGTTCCCTCTCCTCTCCCACCTGTGGGGCGGCTTGTCACCTGTGAGGAAATTGTGGTCCTGTGCAGAGACATAGAACGTTGGCAGCCTCTGCGCGGCTTGTCCTTAACAGTGCTAAGTAGTTACTGCTCTAAACGCGCCTCTGTCTTCCTTGTCTGGTTGCATAGGCGGCCATCGTAAGAATCATGAAGATGAGGAAGGTTCTGAAACACCAGCAGTTACTTGGCGAGGTCCTCACTCAGCTGTCCTCCAGGTTCAAACCTCGGGTCCCTGTGATCAAGGTACAGGACTTACATAGCAGTCACATGCCTTTCTTAATTTAGAAGATAAACGATGTAGCAAAATGTGGATTGGTTGCTGTAGCGTGAAGAAGAAGGGAGCTGGCTTCTTTGTATGTAGAGGATTTCTACAAAAGAAAATTGGCTTCAGTTTAACTCTGTTGAAACACACATACAAAGAAGTGCACAGATGATAAAGCACCGGCTTGATGACTTTCACAAAGTCAGTGCACTGTGTAATCGGCACCCAGGTAAGAATTAAAACATGACCAGCATCCTGGAAGCCCGCCCGCCCCAGCCAGTACTGGTGGTCCCGTAGAAAATCACTGTCATGTCTTCTGACCCCATAAAGCAGTTTTGCCTGCTTTTGCATGATACATAAATGGATTGTAGAGCACACACTCCTGTGCCTGGTAGGAATTTCCTCACATTATCTCCGGGAGATTCACGTGTTGCAGTACCAGGAAGCACTGGTTGGTTTCTCCTCTTACGGTGCTCTGCCATGGGAACATGCCTCCCTTTATGTAGCCCACTGATAACTGACATTTGGCTTACTTCTGGTGGGGTTTGTTTAAAATGATAACTAAGCAGTACTTTCCTTTTCTGAAACCACTTGGGTAAGTCGGAGCCAGTGGAGGGCTTCAGGGGGTGGCATTGACGGGTGACTCCACAGACAGGAGCCCAGTGTCACTCCTGGGTTACATTTGCACAGGTGCCAGTTCGTTCATGCTGTTCAGGGGGTTCTCTGCAGTCTCCTGTTCCCTGTTCATGGCCTCTTCTTGTGAGACCGAGTCGTGCCCAGAGGCAGCAGACTTGGGTAGAAAGGGAGACTGAGGCCCCCATGGCTCACATAGCCCCTGACTCCAGTTCCTAGGGTGGGTGCTGGAGGGACTGAGTCACCCTCAGCAAGTGTTAAGGAAATGGAGATTGAAGGAACTCCATGCACGAAGGCTTAGCTGCCCAGGATGCTAACTCGATGCTAACAGATCTGGGGGTAGGGGGGGGACTGCTCCCCCACTGAGCTCCAGGTGTGGGGGAGATCTGATCCGTGGTGAGGGGCAGCCTCTCTCTGTTTTGATGATAATTTGTGTTTTTCTTCTCTTTCATTACATCTTCCTTTTTAAAAATAACACCCAGAAATGCATTGACATTCTAATTGAGAAGGAATATTTGGAGCGAGTTGATGGTGAAAAGGACACCTACAGTTACTTGGCTTAACCCTTCTGGAGAGGTCTGTGTGAGCCTCAGCAAATAGTTCATGTTGGAAAGAATGAAAACAACTCAAGCTCATAGCAGCCAGCCTGCCGCCATGGACCTCCCTTTTTAAAACTGAGACCAAGACTCCCATCAGCTGGTCTCGGATTTACATCGGAACTGCTCAGGATTGATACATTTCAAGTCTGTAAATACGGACACCGATGCCATTTACCCTAATTTAAGAAGAGCGGGGACTGACCCCTCCCGCCGAGGGCTGCATGCTACCGCGTCTCAGTCAGTACAGGGGCTCCCCGGTCGCCGCTGTCACCTTGGCAGCACCTGTCACGTTGGCAGCACTTTGAGAGCAAGTCTGAATGGACCCACGTGTAATCTGCTATGGAAAACCATTTGTATAGTGTGTTTCATTTTTTAATGTGTGAAAATAAAGAAAATTAAAGGATTTCTGTACAAGTCGCATTTGGTTTTGTTTTAAGTTTTACTAATTTCTATATGTAAATAAAAGATATAACAATTGTGCACATTTATATTCCCAGTGTCTTCCTGTAGTTTAAAAGGCTGTATTCTTTGGATGGAAAATTTTTAAGATCTTAAAATTTTAAGCCCCTGTGTAATCTTTTTTAAAAATCATGCTTATTTTTGTGACTTCCTGTGGTGACTTGAACGCAGTGTGTCACTGTGTTGAGTGAGTCGGTGACCATACATTGATTGGACAAACTAGGCGGGAAATAGTATTCTCCTCTTTGCAGGTGGGGAAACTGAGGCGAGGTGAGGGAAGCTGCCTCTAGTGGGTAGAGGAGGTAGGATTGAAGGTGAGTGGCCGGGCTCCGGGATCCCTGATCACCGTCAGCCTCTAGTGCCCGAGTTTGAGTCGGCGTGGAGCAGTATGGGCACAGGGTGGTATCAGCTTGCTAGTCCACGCTTCCATTCCGGTCCCAGCAGGTGGTTGTGAGGAGCTGACAGACTGAAACATCAGCTTTGACCGGTGAAGCTCCCTGGACTCACCCTCGTGCCAGCACTACGCCAGGGAGCTGAGGTTCTCTTGCTTTTCAGGCGCCTGCTGGCAAATTGGACCCTGTTCTTGGCTTGTTAGAAAAGTTATTCCTGGCCGGGTGCGGTGGCTCACGCCTGTAATCCCAGCACTTTGGGAGGCTGAGGTGGGTGGATCACGAGGTCAAGAGATCGAGACCATCCTGGCCAACATGGTGAAACCCTGTCTCTACTAAAAATACAAAAAAAATAAGCTAGGCGTGGTGGCACGCGCCTGTAGTTCCAGCTACTCGGGAGGCTGAGGCAGGAGAATTGCTTGAACCCGGGAGGCAGAGGTTGCAGTGAGCCGAGGTTGTGCCACTGCACTCCAGCCTGGCGCCTGGTGACGGAGTGAGACTCTGTCTCAAAAAAAAAAAAAAAAAAAGAAAAGTTATTCCTCCCTGAGAATGAATTGTTTGCCCCAGTGTGTCCCCCAGGAGAGGAGATCCTGGGCCGCGGGGATACACACCCCATCCCCCTCCTGGCACGGATGTGACCACATCCTGGGCATCCTGGGAGCAGTCCCCCTCCCTCGCCCCCCCCGGGAGCCCTACATGTTGCCTGCCTGCGCCTCAGTGTTGCTTCTGCCTTCTGTCTCACTTGCCATGTCACTCACTTCCCAGCCAAAGGGCAGAAGACATGGAGAAGTGGCAGCAGACTTTTCCCAGCCAGGCTCCGGGATGCCGCTCTGCTCCCAGTTAACTGTTTTCCTCATAGAAGCTTCAGGTACCTCACGGGTTTCGCAAGTGGTACATCTATCCCTGTGCCCGAGTGCAGGTTATTCAGGTGGAGGAAGGCATCGCTAACAAAATAAGCCCAAGTTCTGGATTTTCTCAGGACACTCAGGCACCTGACGGGTTAGTTTCAAAAAGGTACATAGGGCCGGGTACAGTGGCTCACGCCGGTCAGCCTAGCACCTGGAGAGAGCCCAGTCTGTGCAACATAGGGAGCCCCCGTCTCTACAAAGATTAGCCGGGCTTGGTGGTACACATACTTGTCATCCCAGCCGCTCGTGAGCTGGGAGGATCGCTTGAGCCCAGGAGGTTGGGGCTGCAGAGAGCCAAAACCACTGCACTCCAGCCTGGGCAACAAAGCAACCTTATCACAAAGGTTACATAGGTTAAAAAGTAATGGTAATAAACAGCATTTAATGGATTCCACACTTCTTTTGAGTATATCTCCTTTTTCAAACAATCTAGTGAAGAGTTCCAGTATAGAAGCCAGGCAGGAGCAGGTGGTGTTCCAAACTCCACCCTGTGCTCCACAGGACGGACTGGGAGTGAAGCTCACCTGTTGCTTTTCCTCAAACCAGGCCATTTTTCTGCCTGTGAGAAAAGTGTGCTGCAAAGAAACATCACAGACCCCACCTTCAGAGCCTGCGTATTTCAGTCCTGTGAATGATAGGAAACGTCGCAATGAGTTTGCTGTCTCTTCAGTTCCTCCGGGATCAAGCAGGCACTTGGGTAAGTACCTTGGTCCCATGGAAATTCCTCCTGGTAAGCGAAGGTGAGCTGAGGGATGGGTGAGTCTGGAGTTCACCCCACACCTTCAGATTCCCAGCCTTTACCTGCTCCCCCTTTGCACTCGGTAAGTGTACTGTGCTGACTGGCTTTTCAAGACCTGTGTTTAGGTCCGTATGTCCCTTATATGTAGGTTGACTGCATTTCCCTTGGTAAGAAATGGAAAGGGAGACATTCTCTGAGGAATTTTTTTTAGGACAACCTAATAAGCAGTAGTCTTACATAGTCGCTTAGAGGCAGAGAGTCCCAGGCTTCTGGAGACCCTCTGGTGTTCAGTCCTTACATGTGGGAGCATAGTTAGAACCCAGGAGGAAGGCCACATTCCTCCCAGTTCTCAAGCCCTCTTCTCCTTGGAGAAAATACTTGTAAATTACCATGGTATTGCACATACAATTGACTTTTTGTTACTAGCTGTAATTGTGAAAATTGTGGCCAGGCGCAGTGGCCCACCGCCTGTAATCCCAGCACTTTAGGTGTCCAGGGTGGGCAGATCACTTGAGGTCAGGAGTCTGAGACCAGCCCAGCCAACACGGTGAAACCCCATCTCTACTAAAAATATAAAAATTGGCCGGTTGTGGTGGTGCACGCCTGTAGTCCCAGCCACTTGGGAGGCTGAGGCAGAGGGATCACTTGAACCCAGGAGGTAGAGGTTGCAGTGAGCTGAGATGGTGCCACTGCACTTCAGCCTGGGCGACAGAGCAAGACTCCATCTCAAAGAAAAAAAAAATTGTTTACGAAGAATCACCAAGCCCGGTATCACTGAACTAATCCAGCGCCAGAAGTGCTCACATTATCACTCTTGCTTTTACCCTTTTTTGAGGTATAGGGGAACCTCTTTCCAACACCAAAAATCTGGGGCTGCCGAATCCTAGTGGGAGTCTACACAGTGTGGTTGTTACCCACTGGGACCAAGGCTTATTATCGTGGAATCATGGCTAAAGAGGTTGGAAATAGCATCATAGCAACAAAGGTTTAATCTATTGACAACTTTAACTCATATTTTATAAAATCAATATTTTACCCCTTGGGTTGTAGAAACATTCAGTGTGGTTTAATCAGAGCTGGGCTGTGCACTAAGACCAGATGCACAGGCTATGGATGTATCACTGTGGCCTGAGGGAACAAGGCAAGGGAGGACCTTGATCTCAGCGCACGGAGGGTAAGTCTCCTGGTTGGGCTCTGTTAAGCATGGGGTATAGACTTGGACTGCTGGCCAGGCAGCTACAAGACAGGACTCTGAAGATCAGCCCCAGATAATGGGGTAAGAGAACAGTTGTTACAGGACCAACAGGTGCCTGTAAAGTATCTATCTTTACTGACAGCATTTTAAGATGCTCCTCCTTGATGAATATTGGTACCTAATTTTCCTTTGAAATTTAGAATGACCATCCCCAGTTGCAACATGCTTGCTGGCCTTCAGCTATTTGAATTGAATACCCCTTCTGATGAAGACAATTTCCTGTTTCTTAGGAATCAGTCACTTGGCTGCATCGCTCATCTGTCCAGTTCATGACCCTGTGTAGGGGCAGCCCCCAACAATGCGCTCACCAAAACAGGTGAGTGAGTGTGGACCACTTCTAATACCAGGCATCCATGTGTAGCCCTCACTGGAATTGTTTATATCAAGGGACTGAGGGAATAGGCAATTATTTCAACTAGTTCCATTAAGAACTATTTAACAGAATACGGTTTTCAAAATGTTCAGATTTTAGATCCAGTCTTGATAACCTATGTATAAGCTTAAAATGTGTGAGTTACATTTGACTGACTTTTGGTAGAGTTGCTGAACACCCTGGGCAAAAGTGGAAAGTCAGGACCTGGGATGGATACAGTGGACTGGAGATGGGATGAACCAGGGAATGATGAAAACCTAGCATAGCTTCTAGGTGCCTTTAGCTTTATCCACAGAAGTCAGTGTGTGGGTGAGGTGCTGCCTATGTGTGTATCAAACAATAGCTGATGAGCTGGAAAAAAAAATGCCAGGAGCAGTGGCTCACACTTGCAGGGTGGGGTTGGGGGGGGTCACCTGAGGTGAGGCGTTCAAGATCAGCCTGGCCAACGTAGCGAAACCCCATCTCTACCAAAAACACAAAAATCTGATGGGTAGGGTGGCCTGTGCCTCTAATCCCAGCTACTCAGAAGGCTGAGGAACCAGAATCGCTTGAACCCAGGAGGCAGAGGTTGCAGTAAGCCAAGATCGCACCACTGAACTCAGGCCTCAGTGATAGAGCGAGAGCCTGTCTGAAAAAAATAAATAAATCATGACAAACCTCAATGTTTTAAGAAAGTTTACGAATTTGTATTAGACTGCATGCAGCTGGCTGTCCACAGACCAGACAAGCCTGATATGGGTTAAATGGGTTATTACGTCAAAGATTTCTGTTTAGAAAGTCTGTGTTCATGGGAGTCACTGAAGAGGCATTTAGAGAAGTACATTTCAAATCATGGTATAAAAAGTTGGCTGTTCATTGAAAACACACCAGACAGTACTCAAAAACTGCTTTCCATCAGCGCCACTTTGTTTCCAATGCATGTGGGGCTCTGGTACACTGAGCTCACTGGAGTCCTCAAGGACCCACCTCCCAGTGTTGCTCTGCGGATGGGCTGGGGCTGCGGCTGGAATGAGCCATGTCAGCAGGTACTTTTGGGCCCAAGTCATCTTTGGGGTCTCATGAACAGGCCTACATGCAATGATGAACAGATGGGCTCCGTTTGCCTGTGCCTAGGCAAGGCCATTGGGGCATCTAGAGAATGACCTAACCCAAATAACGAAGTAACTGCCTCAGGAGCTTGACGGTCGCCCACTTTGCCTAGGGTCCTGCTGAGAGCCAAGGGTGGACATGAGGGCACCCAGGGCAACAAGCTCTTAAGTGGATGGTACCGTTTTTTGGGTGGAAAGTGGAGATAGTTATTTAGACGTAAAATAGATCAGCACTATCAAGATGATGTGGACGAAACTAAAAGCAACACATAGGACGAGGCTGAGGCAGGGTCTCAATCCCAAATCAAGTGGCAGATTCACTGGAGGACTCAGTTGCTGTTCCTGTGCACTGATGTGACGGAGACCTGATCTTGTAAATGCTGTGGAATTGGAAAGCAAGGTGAGTCACTTTAATTAGGTTTCACATTAAGTAAATAGAGTATTGTAAATCAAAATCTGATCTAACTGTAGAAAAGGCAACTGCCAAGTAACGGTGTGGACTGGTTTGCAGCAGCTGTGATCCCGCGATGATGCTGGTGAATGTACTTGGAGACGGGGCGGGGGAAGTGACCTCAGATTCTGAAACCAACCACATTATCACAAGGCATGCAAGGTAAATGTCGTTTCCTTGACACTTTAGAGTTTTGTGTTTGTTTTTTTACCTCCTCTTTGAGAAGATATAAAACTAGTTTGGTTTTATACCTGTCAGTCACCTTTTGTAGGTAGGTAAGGACTCCCAGCTTATATTGCTGTATTTCTGAAAAACTCTAGAGTAATGGAGTTTAGAACTAGGTAGTAAGTTCTTAAAAATCCCCGAAGTCTGTCAATTTTATACATGGGGAACAGACTTGGAGGTTGTATCACTTTCTCCAGGTTGTGCAGCTGACTGGAACGTACCCACCCTAGTCTTGCCTATAAGATCCAGCCCTTTACTGGGTGAGCCCTTAGGGTGCACAGCAGTGCTCTTCATATATGGCTGTCCTCCACGTATTCACAAGCAGTAGTAGTTAAATCAAGATTCATATGAAGACAGACAACTAAAAAACCCGAGGTAAATTTAAAGTGTTTTGTTACAGTCCTAAAAGCAGTGAGAGATGACTCAACAAAGACAAGTTCAAGTATTCTTTATTCAAAGTTGAAAAATGTACCATACTGCATTATTGCAAAAATTCACTGGTACAAAACACTTTGCAGCTGGTGAGAAGGCAATAAAAAGTTGATTTTTAAACTCATTACTATAAATTATTCTTACAGTACTTTGCAAATTCAGAATTTCAAACTGCATTTTCTTTTTCTAAATTGCCCACAGTACTCGAGGTTCCTGAAGCTAAGGCAGCTGTTTCAGAGAGGAGGGGGCGGAGGTAGCAGATGTCAAGGGATTTCCATTTCTCTTTCGATGCCGACATACTTCAGGGCATCAGCCTGACTGTATCTGAAACAACAGGAAAAAACACATGTCTGGGTGGATGAGCACCCATCCAACATGTGCTGAGACTTAACAAAGCCTGCTCAATACAGTGAGTGCATTCAAATGTCTTAAAAAAAAAAAAAACCATACACATACATCCAATTACATGGATAGGGGCACATTCGTAGAAGCAATGCGTTGGTCTGTGTTGCTGGCCGTCTAGTTGAGACACTGCCAAGTTCTGAACTGAACAAACCTGGCCGGAGCTCTGCCCAGCCTTCCCCTATGCCTCTGAAGCAAGTGGCCCCAGGAAGGCGGGTGCACGTAATGATGTTTAGGCCTGACGCTGAAAGGCAAAATAGAACCATGGTCTGGAAAGAACGATGACCACAGCAAAGAGGGCCAAGAGAGCAGCTGTCAGTCACTCCCCCAGGTGAAAAAGAACTGGAGTGCAGCAGACACCCAGGAAGAATCACAAGAAGCCCATCTGCGGGGTGGGGCCACCGGGCCAGCCCAAGGAAGCTGGATAGCTTTGCCTCCAACCCCAGCTCCACCCCGCACTCTTCATTCACAGCAGGCCTGGAATGAAGTGGCCTTTTGGTAAAGGGGGCCTTTCACTCAGACCTCATCTGCCTCACTGAGAGCTCTCGGCTGTGCAGCAGACATTAAAGGCCAGTCCAAATATGCAATAACTCGGTACTCAAAACAGCTTCTGGATGGGATGTATACGGGGCCAAAGGAGTTCATGAACTAGACAGTCATCTCATTGCACTTATATCTGTATTAAATTTATGACTTAAATTTATCCCACAGAGCTTGACAGCATCAACTGGCAGCCTAATGCCTGACCACACAGTTAGATACCATTGGTGGCTCACAAGTGCCAGCACCTCCACCCCCCAGCTTTTCCCCCAAAAAGGATCCACGGGTGACCAAGCAGCAATTTGCCACCAGCACCTTTTAAAATAATAATCTGTGTAATAAGTATTATAGCAAACAATAAATTAAATAGATCTAATCAGTAAAGATATACATAGTATACTGTCGAGTAAAACCATGTTGCAGAAAAATCTACAGGACAGTGTGATCACATTTACTCTGGAAAACGTTCCACAAGCAAGCATGCAACATGATATGAAAAAGTCTAGGACTCACCCAACTGTCAATAGCAGGGTGAGAAATGGGGCTTTCTACATGGATTTTATTGTTTTTAAAATAAGCATGACTTGTATAATAAATAAATGGATAATGAATACCTAAGAGGAAAGTGTAACCTAATTCTCCACTAATGCCCATGGCAAACACTGACCTTTCAAAAGAATTCACCCCACACCTCAGAGACAGCACATCTAAAAAATATTCTTTGTCCAAAGTTCACAATCCAGTAGAAAAAGCCCTTAGAGATCATGCTAGAAATGTACTTTACCAACCTGTAATCAAAAAACAGCTCTTCACCAGTCTGGATGGCTCTCTTGGCAAAAATACCTATCCTGTGATCGCCCGTTAACCATCATAACTGGAAAGAGAGACACTGGTGTCAGTGAGCATGAAGACAGGCAACGGGTGGTCAACTGACTTGTTCACATAGCAAACTATCCCAGAAGTATTCAAGTCCATCATCACAGGATTGAAAAGGGAGCTCCAATTCTGACTTCAAAGGTACCTACCTTTTGCATAGCAGTTTGGATTTACCGAATGATTTGCAAAACGAATTTTGTTACCCTTGCGGGTTGCATCCACCACAAAATCTAAAAAAAAAAAAAAAAAAAAAGCACAACCCAGTGAATGATTTCAGTTGTAAGTCAATCAAGTTATTATGATTCTGTAAATGCAACTGGTTATAGTTCTTCAGGGTTTGCCTGCAAAAGCAAATAAATCATTCAACCAACTTCATTATGTAAGAAATGACATTTGGAAGAACATACTATTTATTGTTCCAAGTTAAATTTAATCACCTGTAATTCAAGATGGTTATCTGACTCAAAAGCTATTACTTATCAACTATAAACGTATCTTACTGAGCAAAACATGGCCAAAAAAAACAAGCTAAATTCTTCCAAACATCAAGAATAGGCATTTTCACATTTAAAATTAATTTTAATTATAATGTCTATGAAGCATTCTTAGAAAAAACCTACTACTTCCAACTAAGAGTTTCTCTGAATATCTTGCATGTTAAGCCTACCTCCATTTTCACATAATCCCACCAAAACACTCCCTACACCCTTACATTCTACCCTAGACCATACATGAGCTATGCAAGAAGCTGCCTTTCCTCTCAGTCCTTTGAGAATATCCAGGAAGTCTGAAAGATGCTTTCAAACGCAGTGCTCCTCCCTGGTCAGAAGCACTGATTGGAGGAGGTGTGCTGAGCTTCCTGAATGCAAGAGGTGAGCAGCAACAGAGCACAATGTCCCCTTTCACAGCCAGAGACACGCAGCCCCATCCACAGATGGCTGGGACTCCAGAGAGGCGGTTTCCTAGTATTTGCTACCTGAGGAATTCCTTGCTCCACTTCCTTTCCAGCAAGCAGCCCCCTATGCCTTTGCGGAGAGCTTCCTCCGGTCACCTCACTGACCCCTGCCTTCATTTCTGAAGCAGAAAAGGCTGCCACATGCAATTCAGAGGAACTTACTGCCTCCCAGCTCAAAAACATACCATTGTTCAAGTTGAACAGAAAGCTGCACATGTATTTATCATACACTTTCCCTCTTCTGTCGGCTTCATCTTGAGAAATAATCTAAAGAGCAAGACACAGGAGAAAATTCTTTTGGATAAAGGTGATCAAGCCTGACAGAACACACAAAAGCTCACAGAGTGAATACTGGACCTTCTGGAGAATACTCAACAAAAAAGGGTCACTACTGCCAAGTTCTCGTTCCCATTCAGTCTGCACACTGGACCCCAACTCAGAAATATTTCCACATCCCAAAGTAATTATCCTTGGAGAAAGTGAGAAGTCTTTTTGCTGAGTTACACACACACACACACACACACACACACACACACACACACACACACACACACGTTGGCTCATACCTGTAATCCCAGCATTTTGGGAGGCAGAGGCAAGCGGATCACCTGAGGTCGAGAGTTCAAGACCAGCCTGAGCAATATGGAGAAACCCTGTCTCTACTAAAAATACAAAATTAGCTGCGTGGTGGTGCATGCCTATAATCCCAGTTACTTGGGAAACTAAGGCAGGAGAATCGCCTGAACTGTAGAGGTGGAAGCGGAGGTTGCAGTGAGAAGAGATCATGCCACTGCACTCTAGCCTGGGCAGTAGAGCGAAACTTCATCTCAAAAAAAAAAAAAAAAAGCGGGGGGGGAGGGGTGGGACACACAAATTGGTTGAGTTGGTTCCAAACTGAAGCTAGCCCTATGATTTTTCTGTAACTCAACAATTTAAAAGGTGAGTAACTAACGACACTGTTGTTTCTAGGTCCTTATCAACTAGGTTGTGGATTAAGCAAGACACTATGATAAAGCTCTTGTTCTCCCTGTTGTCCCTAGATGAGAAAAGCTAAATATGGCTAGAATCAAAGCAATCTAGTTATTTTTTTTCCCTTTGAGACAGGGTGTCACTTTGTTGCCCAGGATGGAATGCAATGACACAAACATGGCACACTGCAGCCTCAACCTCCCAGGCTCAAGCGATCCTCCTGCCTCAGCTTCCAAGTGGCCGGGACTACAGGTATGCGCCACCATGCCCGGCTAATTTTTGCATTTTTTTGTAGCAATGGGATCTCACCATGTTGCCCATGCTGGTCTCCAACTCCTGAGCTCAAGCAATCCACCTGCCTCGACCTCCCAAAGTACTGGGATTGCAGGAGTGGGCCACCACACCCAGCACCATCCAGTTACTAAGCATGCAAATCCACAAACATGCAGAAGTCCAGGCTGAAAAGGCAGTTTATGGCAATTCATTTCCAATCAAACCCATAGACCTACCTAACGAAATCAATCTAAAATAAAGAAAAGTTATTATATGCAATGCCACCTGAATATAGGTGATCAGTGCCTTACCTCTCCACAGTATTCTGAGATGAATTCATTTTTCTGCACAGGGTCTTTGATAAAAATCCCCCAGCCTGCCACATCAGATGGTGCCAGCAATAAATGCTAGAGAATAAAACACAATTATATAATCAAAAAAGAGGGTAAAGATGGACTAGGGACAAATTAGACTACAGAATAAAAACAAAGCTATCGCTGTCAATCTTCAGACCTGTTCTAAGGCAGTAATGGAGCATATAGCTTCAGTCAATGTGAAAGCTGCTGAGAATGGCTGGCTAACTATGAAAATTATGTTCTTCTTACAGAGCATGGTAGTATCACTGTCTCACAGAAAAAACTTTTGGTGGTGTTGGTCATCTGCATTACTGCTGCACTTTGGCTGCCTGGTCTCCTCAGCCCTTGATTTCCTTAAGTAATTTACTTTCATCCTGAATTTAATATAAGGGCACCACCAAATCACTCTTCCTCTTCATAACTTTCCCTCTACTTCCCTCAAGTGACATCTATTACCAGTTACAGATGCCCCCAACGACACCCCAATTCTTCACTGACGTCTGTTCCCTCTGAAGCCCACGGCAGCTTTCTTTTGGATTTGTTCTTCCACCCTACTTCCTCAGGATAACATGAAAATCTACCCAGAGGTGGCATCATGATCTTGTCAGTCCAGTAGTCTATTTTCAGCAGAAAGACCAAGATGATCACTGCTGTAAATTATATAGTTAGGGATGTGTTCCCATACACATGCCAGTTTTTCATCATGGCTCATTATTTATGCTTTCATTCAAAATTTTCTTATGACCTTTACAAAGCCTTCCTGATCACTCAAGCTTCCAGTCTATTCCTATTCTGGAGCATCCTACCACTCACCTGTGAGGTGAACTTCCCAAATACCCTTCTGATCAGAAACTAAATTATAGCTAAATACTGCTATGCAAATGAAACCCAATTGATAAAAAGTATCTACATAGTTTAACATTTTTAAGAGCTAAAAAATATCTTACAAAGAGGACATGTCAGTATCGATAGTATTACCCTCTTTCTGAACAAAGTGAGGAAGCAGTGCAATGGCAAGTTGTTTGGGGGGAGAAATAGAGATTTTTAGGTCTGAACGGGTATTGCCATCAGAAACTGAACGAGCATCACCGTGATCCAATGACCTAAATGGATATATAACTGCCTAGAGTAAAATTATTTAAATGCCTAAAAGAAAAAAAATCGTAGCTAAAAACAAAAACAAAAAACCTACCACCCTGCACAGCTATCTGCCATAAACACAGACTTTGGTTCAAAGACACAAGGGAACAAAACCGAGAAGTTCAGTGTTTTGCCTGGAGCAGAATTTCTGGTTGAAGAGGACTTGCTGGTAAAAAGTGTGATCTCAATCATAAATAAATGGTCCAACAACCTAAGATATGTCTACACTATACCCCCACAACACACACACACACACACACACACACACCCCCCCCACCAGCATAAGAGCAGGTTAATGGGAGTGGGAGCCTGGGGGATTTGATCTCCTGCTCCTTTACAAGTCTTGTGACTTTGGGTTTCCTGTACCCGTAAAATGGGGTTAACATTTATTCCTCACTCACAGTTATCAGGATCAATGAACGAATCCACTAAAGCACTTAGAACAGTGCCTGCTATTTTTACATGCTTAATAAATGTCAGCTATTATTATAAGAACTGACTGAAGAAAAAAACCTATCATGTACCCCCCCCCCCCCACAAAAAAACAAATTTCCCAAATACATGTTGTTGGAGTTTCTTTTGCTCAATAATTATTTCCTGAGTGATACAGTTAAAATTACCTACATACAGTTCCCCAGAATTCAAATATATAATTCCTGGCTGGGTTTTTTTCAAGGTTATTAAACAGGAACTAAGTCTATAAAAGCCTGCCATGGGAAATTTCATCTTTTACCCTACATAGTAAGGAACCTATAAATACTATTTGATGAGAATGAGTCTGTATTTTGATAGAAATCACCATTTATTTTCATTAAGGATACTAAAGAGAAATTCAGATCTCTATTAAATAGCTAGAAAAACAGCTCTTATTCCAAATCTGATACCATGAATGGCTACTTCTCAGAATTTGCTGGTTTCTCCCACCACCAGAGTACGGTGTTCTCTAGAATACTGAAGAGACTGCCCCAGAGTGCATTACCCAGAGAAAATTATCAACCTTTTCTCTCTCATCAGTTGCACCTTTCAAGGATCACTTTTACTTTTTGCCCCAGTGAAATCATCTAAGACAATCCTGAGATTGGCATCACTAAAAACAACCTTCCAGAAGCAACTTGTTGCTCACCTTTTGGAGCCCCGCTGAATACTGCAGTTCTTGCAGGACACATTTTTACTGTCCCAATGGTCAGCAGCTCCACAAGTAAGACAGAGGTCAGGGTCACACTCTCGGACAGCCAGATAGCATGGGCACTGCTTGGTGTTGCACTGTGCTTTGCAGCGGCATCCCGGAAAGCGGTTTTGACCTTCAGAGAGAGGTGTGGAGGTTCTTCACTCATCATCAACACCATCACTATCACAATCATCACCATACGCAAGAACTTGCAGAAAGATACGTGGCAAGGGCTGTACTGAGCATCTGACTGACTCTCAACCCTCACAACCACCTTATTACTCTACTGTATAGACAAGGAAATGGAAGTATTAACAGCGAAGTTAAAGCTGTTTGTACTGAAGATCGCCATTGAGTTGTTTTTCCATTTTTCATTTGTTAAATAATGTATATATTTAAAGGAAGTGTGAATAAAGGGTTTGGATGAAACAATATCCATGGTCCTTGACCATTCTAATAGCTCCTAGTTCTAAACACTCCCTTAGTACTCAAGCTTCATGTGCAGTTTCATTAAACAATTATAATAATCCCCTATGTTTATGCTACATTCCTTTATTCTGAAGATTAAAACCTTCCTAAACTCTGACAACTTCTGGTGCCCAAAAATTATTTGGGTAGCTCCTTCTAGATTACTCTTACAATCTGTGCCAACTTTAATATGACTTAATTTAAATGATCAAAGAAGAAAAAAATAAAATTCAGGTTCCTTTAATACAACTTTGCCTGCCTCACACACATAGACACACGACACCCAGGTGACTGACTGGTCACTGGCATGGGACCAGGTATGGGGCTCAATCAATACCTGTAGAATCGATGAATTTCCTAAAGTAAACAAGGGAGTGCTCCTGTGTTCTTACTTTTTGATTTTTTAAACTGCTGACCAAAGGCCTATTTAGTTCTCATGCAATTGCATCAAAGCAACAAATACTTACACTCTGAACTACATTGACAAAACTTTTCACAAAAATTTTGTGCTATCACACAAGGGCACGAACTGTCACAAGGCTGCCGTGGATGATCACAGGGTTGATAGTTGTAAACATGGTTAGAGGAGCCGTCTGAATAAAGATAACATCATGCAGGCCAATGAATCCAGGGAGATGGGAAACGATCATACACAATTAACAAGAGTACATTCTTCCCTACTACCTGTGGAGTGTAGCTGGCCTTCCTTTACTGAATGCATAATGTTACACATATTCCTGTTTACAGAATGATGGCAAAAATACTCTCCCACCCCCCAAGTGCTTGTGAGCTCCATCTAGAGCAGGGCTACATCTCGGTCCCATCCCAAAGCACTTCTTCAACTGACTAGGACTCACACCTTCCAATCAGCCTCCACTTCACGGAAGAGAACCGACTGGGGATTCATCAACAGACATCCTCCATTCAAATTGGTTTAATGTACAGAAGGCAATTATATTAGAATAACCCAAGCTCTAGTCCAGTTACTATTCTAAAACAAATGAGAACAAAGCAGACATTGTTAAGCCAATGACGAGGGGAATGGAAAGATGCTAACCCTTTTTCAGCTGTATTTTTCTGCAGTGTGCAGCCCACAACCTGCAAAAACACAAAGAAAATGAAACATAAACTTCTGCAGGGAAGCTACAAATCCAATAGAGAGCTGCCTGACTGGATCTCTCTGTGCCATGAACACACAGTGCATTAAAGCCAAAAATCATGCCCTCCCCAAGCTAATTCTTGCCATCAGTTTGGAGCAATTCAAACAGCTTGATGGCTCAGGCTGCCCCAGGTGTGGCAAGATGTCATTTCCTGTGTTTATCCATGACTCCTGGTCAGGACCCCTGAGCTCCCCAATGCTGCACAAAGTAGCAGGTGTGTCTGTCTGTCGATTTATTCTAATGTGGATGGTACTGATCACTTTCTCTAATTTCAGGCATCATTAACCAATCAAGTAAACTACATGGTCAGAAATAATTTAACCAAAAATTGAGAAGCATCTCCTAAAGCCTAAATTCTTATGGGGGAGAAAAAAACACTTTATTTTTAAAAATTCTAAATTGGGTTGACCCTACACTTTCTTTGAAGTAACAAAATGTAACATTAGCCTGTACACAATTTTTGAAGCATAATCTAACTGCACCCTTACCTACCCAATTGTGTTTCTCCTTTTTAAAAATGTGAGGTGGAGGTATGGGGAGATTAGAGCAGATACAAATCAAACCAGCCTGAAAACATTCACTAAGGTAAAGGTAACATTCACATAGGCCTTATTAAGAATATCGGAATGCTATGCCACACAACTTAGAAATTCAAGCTCCTGGAATAAAAGATACTTCTAAAAACTGGCCCAGAGCTCATATCAGAAAGACAGAGCATTTCATGTTGTTAAAATAATTATTTATGTAGCCTTTACTGCAAAAGCTACTAAATAAGTTTTTCTTAACCCAAATGCAGTCTGGTAACCATAATTTTAAGGACTCTTAACATGTCAAATACACTGAAGACTGCTGTATTCTTATAGAAAAATACTAGCAATTCCCAGTGGGAATAAGATTCCCACAGTTCTGTTTTTGATGGCAGTTTAAGGTCTTTAAAAACAGACTAAGTAGAAACCAACAGCAGCCCTTAGGAAGGGCCTCGAGGGCAGCGTCTATCTGTGTTGACTTCTCTAACAGCTTCATGGCAGACTCACCTGTGTTTCCTCTTCTTTTTCCTTGGAGGAGTGTCCACATCCTCAGCAGGAGCTGGAGCTATGATGCTAGATTCTTTGACTCTAAACTCATACACCTGACAAGAGGCACAGTCACAGAGCCATGAGGACAGTCTTATTTAGGCAAACCATTCTTACACTCATGCATACCAGATAAATGTTTTTGTCTCTTCTGTGACACTGCTAGATGTTCAGGATATAATAGACATCACTGTTTCTACCCTCACACTGCAGGTAGCTGTAATTATATTCTGGTCAAGAACTGTGATGCTAAATTTAAATTCTTACTAGCTTTTAAAATCTACCTTAAAGGTCTACAGTGGGGAAATTCTGTAACATAACGTCAAGAATAATTTTCATTCAATTCCCTCTTGAGAAGAAAAAATAATTTTTAGGAGATGAATAGGAACTTAGTAATAACCAAGAATTTTCTTTGTTTGGACAATGAGTACATTTTTATCCCTATGTTTGAGGCTCTTTTAACAACACTTTTATTGGATATCTTACCTGTCTACATGTTTTGGTCCCAATTAACCTAGCAATGGCACAGAAATTGTCATAGTAAGTGCCAATGAGGACTCTAAACATTGAGGCTTCAGCACCACTCCACTCCACATTCTCAGGAGGCTCAATATTTGGCTTCATCTTTATTGGTGTTTGACACCGAGAATTTGCTTCTACAAAACCAAATGTAAGCACTGGTCAATAACTGATGAAATAATATTAAGAAGTAAAAATCAGGGTGTGCTTAAGAAAAAAGCAAAAAGATAAGGACAACTAAAATCCAATCTGTAAAATACTAACTTATCAGTAGTTCACATTTTCTAACCAAAACCACTCATAGAACATCAAGAATATTAAACCAAATGATCTGAATTCCATTATTCCCTATCTGAGAAAGATCGAAAAAGAAAAATGGCACAAAGAATGAGAATAAACTGCATCATCAACTTTCCAACAACCAAGCAGGGCAAACATCACAAGCTAGGGTAGGGGTGAAGGCAGCAAACAGAAGCAATGCAGCTACACATTCTTGAGATAGCGCTGGTCTTAGATTTCTCATTATACTGAAAACTAAGAAAATTATTCAATGCATTATATATCCTTAATCCTCACATTATGAGCTTTCACAGAACAGTAAAACCCAATTATTGGACGTGTCTTACCAGAGGAGCTCGAAGTTTCATCTTTCTTCTTCTTCTTCTTTATCATTGTTCTCTCCCCCCGTTTCAGTCCCTGCTTCCCTATCACTGTCCGTATCCTTCGATTCCAGCACATTAATGGTGGGCGTGCTGGGCCTGCTACTGTTATTGGGAAGCCGTCCTCTTCTGCGGCCTCCTGGGCGTTTTGGTGGGGTCTTTATCCGCTGAGCGGTGAGAGCAGCAGCAAACTCTTTTGCTCCCTCCTACGAAATGAAAAATGTTGACATCAGGGCAAAGTTCTAAAACTCATTTTGATGGAAGAGAAAAAAAAATACTATACGAGCAAAGTTAGTCAAAAAATTTATCACATTATCCATTTATCACAAATAATCATTTGCATGTCTAATATACTTCTTTTGATCTGCTTTTAAATAGTCTGAAAAGTTCAGGAAGAGAAATATGGGTTCTATATATTCCTAAGATGGTACAAAAATCAGGCAAGATAGTTCTAAATTGTGAATTTGTAAAATATATTAACATGTTATAATTAAGTTAAAATATAAGAAGATAAAGTATGAAATAGACTTCATGTAATAAAGTTAATTATTTCTATGGACATACAGTCTATGTAAAAGTGAATCTTTACAGAAGAATCATATATATAATGTGCATGGAGTCAGAATACCTATGTAGTTTAAGATATTGCATACATCTTCATGTTAATATTTAAAGTATACAAGAACACAAAACACAAACATGCTTGACTTTGTCACTTCCTGTCTTACTATTAAAACATTCAACCTTTTTTTTTTTTCCTGTGAAGGATACACAGCCACAGGAAGACATAAAAGGAACTTCAGGAACAAGACTGTGAGGGTTACATTTGGCATTATGAAGTACAGTAATCCAGTCTCAAAGTATAAAACAATGGTAAGAGCATGGTTTATAGAGACCACAGAAACATTTCAGATGAGCCAAACAAAATTCTGCCTTGTAAATATTATCATAAAACAGTGCTCAAGAATTCCATTTTTTTTCTTTTTAGTGGAAATAGAAGGGAGAAGTTTGACAGTAGCCAACAGTCTTATACTTCATTCTACAAAAACCAAATTGCTTAAAAATAGGATACCTTCTGCAGGTGCCATTCAATGAATCTTCTGTCCAAAATCCAACAGGCAATATATACCCATTTAGTTCCTAGGTAGGAGTGGCTTGGTTCAAAGAGGGGGAAATGGTAAAAATAAGAGAGTACCCGTAAAAAAACAACTTTTCTACCTCATATTTTCCTAACCCCTTACCTTTTCTCCATCATTTAAAAAAAAAAAAAATCTGTGGGATCTATCATATACCTGAAATGACAGTGCATCTAAAACTCAAGCAGAGGGATATGGCTATGAGAAGGGCTTGGGATCTACTGTATATGGTTACTGACTGCCTGGTTTCTAAGTGGACTATCTGTGCCTCACACTCTCATAGACTTTGTGGAAGGCATAGAGTCCTTGATCCTAAAGACCTTCAAATGTTGCTGAAGAGATAACAAGATTTTAAAAAGAATAATACCACATTAATGAAAGACTAAAATGTGTAGTACATGAGCTATGGAAGAAACAACATGGGGTGAGAAAACTGTCTCTCATATGGCCCATAACAGCACAGGTGCAGACAACATTAACGCTGACTTGATCACCTCCACCAAAGTGCAAAATTAAGTCCTCTCAAGTACCCTCTGGAATAATAAGGCACTAAGTCTTACCAAATGCTGGTAACACTGTGGTCCACAAGGTTTGTTGTCTAGAGCTGTTTCTGTGTTCTTCCGCTTATAAGTGTTGGGTGTTGCATGAAAAGCTGCAAAATAAATGAAACATAATGAATCTAATATAACTATAAAATACTTTTTCATTAATTTTAACATTAAGATTAATAGATTATAATCTTACTAATATGTGGTTTACATTACTTTACACAACTTTCCTTCAAGCTCTTACTGAACGATCACAATGTATTCTCCATTCCTCTTCCTCCAACCATTTAGCATAAAGGAAAAACAGTAAATTCTGGAATGATTTGTGATTTCTCATTTTTTCTCCTTGCAAGTAAAATTGATGCACGTAACTTTGGTTATAAACATTTACTTAAATTGAATCTTTCTCCATTTAAGCGGTTGATATTCCCTCTACAATTAAATCAGATTTCCCATTTTTAATCAAAAGAATTCTGACATACGATTTTCTTATTTCAAAAGAAAGGTCAGCAATCAGCTTGTCAAATGGGAAGCAGAAAGAGATACCAACTGTAAAAACTCGTTTTTAAAGATAAAGAAGACAGTCCCAATTACTAATATTCAGTTCCTCTGAATTATACCCAATCCAACAACCTGGTGAGAGCTTACAGTGTCTTTCCACAGAAAATTATGGTGTCAATACACAGGTTTTAAAAAGATACACCATTTGAAACCTACAATTCCAAAATAACATAACAGAAAGATTCAAATGGTGATGTACTGCTCCATGAAAACGGTGTGAACACTGACAGCAGCGCAAACTTCAGACAATTTCTTGCAAAAACCTTGCTTCCCCCATGTACAAAAGGCAAATGCTGGAAATGGACTATTCAGAATTATACAAGATGAAAATTAATTTGAATTAAAAACAAGTGACATTTCCACAAAACAAATTTTTAAAATATTTATAAAAAGCCATACTTAAAGACTGATGAGAAAAGAAAGAAAAAAAAATAGGACAAAGTTGTGTTTTTAAAGAAGAAAATTCAAGGCTCAGATTCTGTTCCAAATGTGTGAGCAACTAGACTCCAGACAGCCTAACACCATGACTAATTTGGTGCTGAATTACGTTCGCTCAGGAACCTGAATACAACTATTTTTCGGTTTTATGCGCTAAACTAACATTGTAGCTGGTTCTCTGAAGAAAAAAAATACATAAATGAAATATATAAACCACTTAACAAAAAGTGACAATGAAATACATAGGAAACAAGAATATTCACAAAAATAAAACGATCATTAGAGAACACAAACTTTATACAAGTCTCAAAACCTACATGTAAAGAATAATTTTCCAAAACTCATCTACAAGAGACAGAATATTTTATCTCTACCAGCACTACTAGTTTTTAAACTGTACTGAAAATACAAGCTAAAGTACGTAGAAAAGACAGTTACAGCTCTTTTAGAATTTGTCTAGCAGGCTTTCCAGGTTTTTTTTTTTTTTAAATCAGAAAGTCTCCCCGCCCAAAAGTTCCCCCGCCCAATCAAACAATAAATAAGTAGGTAGATAAGAGAAAGAAGCTTCAGTTATAAAGACTAGAAAGCAGGCAAAACCATAAATAACTACAGAGAGTATAATTAAACAGCTGGAAACTCCTAAGAATGCACTGAGAAACTGATAAAGACAATGCAGTAAGGTAGCAGCAGAGTGCAAAACAGAAGACAGAATGGGGAAAAAGCCCAACAACAGCAGCAAGTTTAATACCTAGAAATACTCAACAAAAAAATTACAAGAGTTATATTAAGAAAACTAAAGAAGTAATTAAAAAACACACAGAGAGGCAATCATATGGTCAGACCCTTAAATTTTAAAAAAAAGGTCATTTGTAAATTTAATGAAATTCCAATAAGCATACCAATAATTAAAAAAAAAAAAAAAAACTAGACAGACTTTGAAATGTATATAGGCTAGGCGCAGTGGCTCACGCCTGTAAACCCAGCACTTTGGAAGGCCAAGGCAGAAGGATCACTTGAGGCCAGGAGTTCAAGACCAGCCTGGGCAACACAGGGAGACCTGAAAAGAAAAAGAAAAGAGAAGAAAGGAGGGGAAGGGGAAGGGGAAGGGGAGGGGAAGGGGAAGGGAGGAAGGAAGGAGCCAACAATGGTGGTACATGCCTGTAGTCCCAGCTAGGCGGGAGCCTGGGGTGGGAGAATTGGTTGAGCTCAGGAAATCAAGGCTGCAGTAAGCCATGACTGTGCCACTGCACCACTCCAGCCTGGGTGACAGAGCAAGACGCTATCTAAAAATAAATAAATTTGTACAGAAAAACAAGAATTGCCAGAAGATCTCTGAATGCTGCTTCATAAATAGACAGACTATAAGAACACAATGTTGAGAAAACCAAATACATATGCCAAATAGGCAATGAAGAAAATATCTCAAAAAGCAGTGAAAGTTGAACTTTTCAGTAAGTGAAACAACTAGGCAACTTTGGAGATGAGGAGGAGGAATCAGATTAATAAGCTACATCATATTAAATTCCAAATGTATCAAAGATTTGTATATTTAAAAAATGAAGCCTAAAACATACTAGAAAAAATAGTGAGAAACCCTTTATAATCTTGGAATGAGAAAGCTAACTGATAAATTCAACTACTTTTCAAAAAGTGTTTAAACTGAAAGGGCGCGGTGGCCCACGCCTGTAATCCCAGCCCTTTGAGAGGCCAAGGCAGGCGGATCACTTGGGGTCAGGAGTTTGAGACCAGCCTGGTCAACATGATGAAATGCTGTCTCTCCTAAAAGTACAAAAATTAGCTCGGTGTGGTAGCACATGCCTATAGTCCCAGCTACTCTGGAGGCTGAGGCACAAGAATCTCCTGAAACCGGGAGGCGAAGGCTGCAGTGAGCCAAGATCACACCATTGCACTCCAGCCTGGGTGACAAAGGAAGACTCTGTCTCAAAAAAAAAAAAAAAAAGGTTAAACTTTGCTTATGGGACTTTTACCAAATAAACTGGGAAAAAATGCAACTCATATTTCAAAAAACCTAATTTCCTGATTATATAGAAAAGCTAAGATATCAAAAAGACCTATGAGCAAAAGCATAAAAATAGGCCAGGCGCAGTGGCTCACACCTGTAATCCTAGCACTATGGGAGGCCGAGATGGGCAGATCACCTGAGGTCAGAAGTTTGAGACCAGCCTAGCCAACATGGCAAAACCCTGTCTCTACTAAAAGTACAAAACTGAGCCAGGCGAGGTGGTGCGCACCTGTAATCCCAGCTACTCAGGAGGCTGAGGCAGGAGAATCACTTGAACCCAGGAGGCAGAAGTTGCAGTGAGCCAAGACCACGCCACTGCACTCCAGCCTAGGTGACAGAGCGAGACCCCGTCTCACAAAAACAAAAAAAACAAAAATAGTTCACTCTTCAACATATAGGAAGATCCTACCCTCATTCAAAGGAAAAAAAAAAACAAAAGAACAGGTATTAAAACAAGGCTTATCACCTGTGGGAAGCAGAGATTAAAAAACAAAGAAAAACGAGAATTTAAAATCAATGCTAAAAGTCATTTTTCACTTATAAAATCAATTTTAAAATCAAAATCAGTTTGGTAACACCTTCTACGGGTAGAGCTCTCTGACTTTGCTGGTCAGGCTTTAAATTGCTGTGGCCCCATATGGAGGTCATTTGGCAATACCTAAACAGAGTTTATCACGAAAACTCGAACTTGTGTGAAATGGGTACAAATTTGCAAGGTGATTTCACTGTGGCACCATTACAGCATAAAGCTCAAAACAATCCAAATAGTCACTATTAGAGACGAGTCCAGTAAGTTCTGGAACCTCCTATAGCACACACTATGCAGCTATCCAGATAAAGCTAGTATCTACAATGTTAAATCCTATCCTTATCCCAAAAAAGGGAAAAGCCTGAATGCTATGGCACCATTTAAATAAATAAGATGGTCAGAAAAAGAAAGAATATACTTGCCAAAGAAACTGTAAAAAATACAAGAGACCTAATAAAAGTGGTTAACTACTAATAAAAGTGGAAGGAGTGAAGTAAAAATTTGATGCATGGGGAACAGAAAGTCATTGGGAGACTTCATTGTACACATTTTCATACCCCTCCTTTTTTTTTTTTTTTAAAAGAGATGGGGTCTCACTCTGTTGCCTGGCTGGGGTACAACGGCACAATCATAGCTCACTGCAGCCTCAAAGTTTTGGGCTCATTTCCAAACAGCACAATAAAAAAACTATTATAATGTTTAAAAGTAATGTCCTACTTCTATGGTTCATTTTTATAGCAAAAAACTTTATTAAATGCTACATCTATAAACAACAAATTGGAAGGACCTTTCAATGACTCTAAAATAGAGCTTCTACTCTATTCTTTTGCTACAGTGATATCTGCATGCAATTTACAATATTCTTTTTTTTTTGAGATGGAGTCTCGCTCTTACCAGTCTAGAGTGCAGTGGTGCAATCTCAGCTCACTGCAACCTCCGCCTCCTGGGTCCTGGTTCAAGCAATTCTCCTACCTCAGCCTCCCAAGTAGCTGGGATTACAGGCACGAACTACCATGCCCAGCTAATTTTTGTGTGTTTTAATAGAGACGGGGTTTCACCATGTTGGGCAGTCTGGTTTTAAACTCCTGACCTCGTAGTCCGCCCACCCCGGCCTCCTAAAGTCCTGGGGATTACAGGCATGAGCCACCGCGCCCAGCCCGCAATTTACAATATTCTTAATAAAAACTGGATGTAATTCATAAATTGATGGTGTGAAAAGGAATTAAAATGAAATTTAAGACAACTATTTCAAGGGCTTAACTGTCCATTGGCTGAAGCAACAAATACATGACCTACCACGGATCATTAAAACCACCAAATCAGTTTAAACTAGATGAGGAGTTCAGACAGGAACAAGGAGATGAAGATATAATGATAATTCTAAAAACCTACTTCAAGTTTTTTCTATTTTAAGATAACTAAACCGCTAATGTGTCACACACAAAAACAAAACATTTCCAGACCAATGTATACATCACTCAACAAATTATTAGCTGCAGCAAAAATAAGTAGATACAGCAAAAACTTAGGAGGAAGTGAGAACAGCTGCTTGGACAAGCTTAAAAAGATGTACTGTTGGTGAATGAGGAGGAATCAATCTGTCAACGGTAGGCATAGGAACTGAAACCAGCAAAGCAATGTAAGGCCATTTAGTATAGGAGAAAATGGGGTCAAAGCTCCTAAAGAAATTACTATGCCATAGACAGACATAGTAAAATACAATATAGGAAAGACTAAACTATAATAAGCAAATTGGGAAAATTAGGAACTATGAAATACATTTTCAAAATATGTGCCTCAAAAGTAGTTGATGCTTTTAAATCTGCACTTAAAAGTTTCAATTACCAATTACAATTCAATTACCAAATTTACTAAGAAACCACATTGCCTAGAAATGTCAGGGGGGAGGAAGTATTATTGTATATACCATCCTTTAATTTCACTAAGAACGTTTTGTTTTACTTATATTCAAATGCAGGTATTTTTAAAAACTTATCTAAGAGAGAGAAAAAAAATTACCCTAAATTGACAAGCACTTACCTGAACATTTTTTTGGCCAATTTCTTATTCAACACAATTTGTTCATCAATATCAACAATGTTGCTCTGGGCTGTCAGTTCATAATAACAGTTTTATCACAAAACAACTGCTTAGTTAGCACTTACGGGGGGGGGAAAAAAAAAATCACTGACCTGAATTCTGTATTAGTGGAAAATAGTAGTCCAAACGAAATACATGCAAAACATTTCAGAGCAATCCTCAAGCAACAAAGTAAAAATAATAATACTGAGATCTAAATATATTTTTCAAATACAAGGTTAAACAATAAATTCTAGTTGTAATAAATGATAGCACTCTCCAAGCTGCTTTAAAACATAATTCCACAACAAAGATAGAAAATGAAAACGTACAATAATTGCACTTACGATGTAGGAAGCAGTCATATTTAAAACATCGCCTACAGAAAAGCGTATGAAAGGAGTGTAAGCTTTGCTCTCTCTGAACAGATTTAGCGTTTGGTCCATCTATGTTGGGGGTACATTCAGGAGGAAGCGCGCCTGGGGAGCTGCTGTTCGGTGAGTTCTTTATATCTGACATTAACCAAGAAAAATTTAAGTAAATATGAAACAAAAATCACTTTTTTGAAAACAAGTTTCTAAAGGTTTCCATGTGTTACTTTTGATGTTTATCTTGCCTAAAGAACAAAGGAATGGCTCTAACCTACAACAATCTTTATTTAAAGAGCCAACTAAACATTATGCATGGTGTTACCAAGAATCAAATTCATTGATATATTCAGATATATCATGGAAAAGGATATATTAGTTTTAATTAAACACCAACTATACTAAAATTTCTACCGGTATCCAGAGAATTTTCTTGTAAATGTACTACTGTAAATTATGTGTATATGGGTTTATGTGTCTATGTAAGTTATACACATGTATTTATTCTATCTACAATAAATATTTTGTAGTGCAGAGTACCACAGGTATATATGTTGTTTTAAGTATTTTGCAAACATTGTCAACAAAGTGTAGTGGCTCATCCGCTACATTGATCTCGTTGGTAATAAACCAAAATGGTGAGTTACATACCATACAGGGCAAGATTGCCTCAAAGGAACAAATCTTACTTTTCCTTTAGTTCTTCTGCTGTGCCCTTATCTGGAAACATTGAGGAAATGGCTTCAAAAATTTTATCAGAAGGAAACTTCCGAGGTGGGCGACTTTCTTTATCTAAACAGGAGAATATGAAAGGAAAAAAAAAATGGAAATAAACAAGTTTTCGATCTTTGATTTTCTCCACCCAACTATGTCTCTGTAACAAAGCTGATTTTCTAGGAAATCATCAACTTTGTAGTTTGCTTACTTCTCACATATTTTACATGTGTCTGTGGAATGCCAGTCAGTCAAAAACAAAATTCAAATTCAAATATGAAAAGCCTTAAGAGCACTGTCAAGCAGAAAACCTAAGTTCTACTCCCAGTTCTGCTACTAACTGATTTTGTAACCAAGAGTGATCACTTTACCTCGAGTCTGTTTACTCATCTGTAAAATGAAGGAGCTGAACTAGATGATCACTAAGGTGCCTTTTTTAATTCTCTTTCTGAAATATGCTTCTTAGAAACTGCTATTTCCAGCCGGGCGCGGTCGCTCGTGCCTGTAATCCCAGGACTTTGGGAGACCAAGGCAGGTGGATCACAACGTCAGAAGTTCAAGACCAGCCTGACCAACATGGTGAAACTCCGTCTCTACTAAAAACACAAAAAATTAGCCAGGCATGGTGGCGGACACCTATAATACCAGCTACTCGGGATAGGTTCAAGCAGGAGAATTACTTGAACCCAGGAGGCAGAGACTGTGATGAGCGGGAGATCTCACCATGCACTCCACCCTGAGCAACAGAGCAAGACTCCGTCTCCAAAAAAAAAAATTGCTATTTCCCGGCGGGGCACAGTGACTCACGCCTGTAATCCCAGCACTTTGGGAGGCCGAGGCGGGCGGATCACGAGGTCGAGATCGAGCCCATCCTGGCCAACATGGTGAAACTCCATCTCTACTAAAAATACAAAAATTAGCTGGGCACGGTGGCGTGCGCCTGTAGTCCCAGCTACTTGGGAGGCTGAGGCAGGAGAATTGCTTGAACCAGGGAGGCAGAGGTTGCAGTGAGCCAAGATCACACCACTGCACTCCAGCCTGGCAACAGAGCGAGACTCCGTATCAAAAAAAACAAAAAAAATTGCTATTTCCCTCACCAAATTCTTCTTTGCTGCCTTAACATAAGCTTTGTCAAGCAGAGAAGAGCAACTATTGGCTCTGTTTCTTCCCAATAGTGTAATCTTGTAAGTCACTTAACCTCTCTAAATCTATCCCCCTCAAATATAAAATGGATCTAATAAAAACATCCATCTCATGAAGCCATTATGAGGATTAAGTGAGCTGGTGTATATGAAGCTGATTAGTACACAACTTGTACACAGTGAATATCATATATATATTAAAACAATGCCCAGTGACGCACACAAAAAATTATGTTCTTTCCTAGCCAAAGGAAACAAAGACACTAAAAACTGAAAATAAAGTTGCAAGTAATATGCTCTTTTTGTTGTTTGCTTTTTTTGTTTTGAGACAGAGTCTCGTTCTGTCACCAGGCTGAAGTGCAGTGGCGCAATCTCAGCTCACTGCAACCTCCGCCTCCTGGGTTCAAGCGATTCTCCTGCCTCAGCCTCCCGAGTAGCTGGGACTACAGGCACGCGCCACCACACCCAGCTAATTTTTGTATTTTTAGTAGAGACGGGGTTTCACTATGTTGGCCAGGATGGTCTCGATCTCTTGACCTCATGATCCACCCACCTCAGCCTCCCAAAGTGCTGGGATTACAGGCGTGGGCCACCATACCCAGCCTTCTTTTCTTTTTTAAGGCAGGGTCTCACTCCATTGCCCAGTCAGATTGTACAGTGGCACAATCACAGCTCAATGCAGCCTATACCTCCTAGGTTCAAGCAATCTCCCTGCCTCATTTTTTCATTTTTTAGTAGAGATGGGGGTCTTGCTATGTTGCCCAGGCTGGTCTTGAACTCCTGGGTTCAAGCCATCTGTCTACCTTGGCCTCCCAAAATGCTAGGATTACAGTGTTAGCCACCCTGGCCGGCCATAATATGCAATTTTGATTATACTGCTATCAATGTGATATTTAACAAAGAAAAAAAGAGAAAGAAACTAAGCCCTACTTCTACTCTTTCTACTGTTTTCAAAAGAAAGCTGTAATGGCTAGACAGAATCCTAATCATCAGGCATACCATCTCGGTTATCTTCCAGATCTTTCTGCTTTTCTTCTCTATCTTCAGGATCGTCTCCATCATCATCATCGTCATCATCATTATATTGACCAAGGGCATTCACCAACTCCACAAAAATTTCATCATTTATAAACCCACATTCTGAAATTCATCAAATGTCCGAATCACACAGGAGAAGTAGCAATGACAAAAGTTTATGGATCCTTTTTCTACTTTGGACATAACAGGCATAGCCTAGTCACTAGCACTAAAACATTATTATTGAAATGAGGGGGAGGAAAATGTAAGATTTTCAAGACTGGCCTTAGACAAAGTTAGGAAGCAGAATTATCTTTCATACCTGCTATCTTCCGTTGAATAGCCCCTCCCCAAAAGTTTCTACTACAAAACCAAATCCTCTAGGAACTGATTGTGGCTTTAGCCTCCTACCATCCTTTAACTGATCACTTCAGACCCCGCTTTCTACTGATAATGACAATGGATGATGGTATTACAAATATTACCCTTTCAGACACTGTAACAGGGCCCCTGGACATAAAAAAAAAACTGAACCTATGACTCTAATGATTGAATTTCAGGTACTGTCGTTCCTAGAGGAGAGGTATTTTTGAGCAGTGGGGCTGCCAGAGCCCCCATATACCACATAAGCAGAGCCCCAAGCCTAACCAATTTTACTACTAAAGAATCTTAAAATCTACATATGCTCAATTTCTATTTAATTTACATGTTATTGCTATTATAATTTATGTTATAACCAACCATGTGTAATTATCAGGTGGCAAACATGATCCTCCTAATTTTCCCAAAAATAGGGAAAATACTGAAAATTTTAGGCCTGGGCCCAGGTCAGTTCTTTATAGTTCAGTGCAAAACTTAATTTTAATACTAAAATTTTTCTCAAGCCCTATGCTTAATAAACAAAAGTATCCATGTTAGCCCCTTTTCCCAAGAGAAGCATATGGCTCACCTCTATCCCCATGTACTTTTCCATCATAATTTTTTATTAGTTCTTCAATGAAAGTACCATCCTGGTCTAACACTTCATCTCCCATATAAGGAATGTTATGTAAAACAGTTTCATCTTCCACCTAAAAGGAAAAAAAAAATTTTTTAAAGCAGCTTTATTCTAAGTATCAAATGTGAAATAACTAAAATACAACTTTTTTTTTCATATGAAGATGTCTTTACCCAGTTCTCCGGATTTAAAATACTAGGCAGAGAGCAAACTCTAAAAGCTACCAAAGAATAATAGCATAGAATAAAAGCAAAGAATAAGCATATCTGCGAAAACTGCTGACAGAAAAAGAATTTAATTCAAGAAAAAATACTGTACTTATCTGTCATCAATCATTAAAACTTACCACTATTTTACATACCTCTAAGAAAGAAAAAGATGTGCTAGATTACGAAAAGACATCATCAGTTCATCTTCCTGTTGCGTTTTGTATTGAGATGAGCGTCTCACTATCCTGCCCAGGCTGGTCCCCAAATACTGGGATTACAGGTGTCTGGCACCATAAGCCACCAAGCCTAGCCATCATCAGTTTTAAGGCACACTCTTATTTCATATGTTAATACAGGGAGGGGAGTTGTCTTAATGAAATATAGTATATCAAGATCAACTGTAAAAACCCATACCAAAAAACTACCATAAGACTCCCACATTCCACTTGATGATCCAGTTATTAAGATATCCATTAATTCATAAGTTTAAGGTAAAAAGAAAAAAAAATTTAAGATATCCAATATAATAAAATTCTAAAGACATAAGAGTATTGATGGTCTATTAAAGTTTATGCCCAAAGGATATGTGCTTATATGTAAAATAAGAACATTCTACAAAAACATATTTCAATATTTAGATAAATGAGATTAGTATCAAAGTTGATAGTGCTAGTAAAGATGATAGATGAGTTTATATCAAGCTTTGGAAGACAACAGAGAAGAAAAAAGAGCCAATCAAAGGAAAGTTAAGAGAATGGAGTACTTAAGATTTCAAGGTAAAGAAAATTGACATTCATGGGAGGAAGAGAATTTTCAATGAAGAATAAAAATGACCGTAATTATAGATAAAGACTGCACAGTTCTGAAGTACATGTTTAAAGAGACTAATTCCAAGTAAAGACAAGTCTAAGTCTTAAGAGGCCTTTGAAAAAGATATTTGCTAAAAACAGAATTTTAAGATAGTTCTGATAAGCAGAATGGACTGGCTGAGACTGACTGGGAATACACAGCAGCTCTTTAAAGGGTGAGATAGTGTAGGCTCGGCCCACCACTGTGACCATGGCCCACAGGGAATAACACGCTGGGAAAGGCCACACACACTAGTAGCAGGCAGGAAGTGTGGACAAAATCTCAAATAATCCCTAGGTAACAAATTTTGGACAACTGGAAAGTTCATAAACATAACAGGACCTTAGACAAGGAAAATAATAATTGGGATAAAAAGGGCATATAATTAAAATGTAGATTTTAATGTATTCCTATATTCAAATTCAAGATTATGTACACACTAGAGGCCTGTTTTCATCTCATTTCACTTGCACTCATCCCCCCACCTTTTTTTTTTTTTTTTTTGAGACGGAGTTTCACTCTTGTTGCCTAGGCTGGAGCCCAATGGCACAATCTCAGTTCACTGCAACCTCCACCTCCCAGGTTCAAGCAATTCTCCTGCCTCAGCCTCCTGAGTAGCTGGGATTACAGGCATGTGCCACCACGCCCGGCTAATTTTTTGTATTTTTAGTAGAGATGGGGTTTCACCATGTTGGCCAGGCTGGTTTCCAACACCTGACCTCAGGTGATCCACTCACCTTGGCCTCCCAAAGTGCTAGGATTACAGCACTAATCCCATTTAAACTAGGAGTTGATTTCTTTATATCTAAGCCAAAATCAAGTGACACTTAGCTATTTTGTCTTCCCAATTATAGCCACATCATCCTGCTCTCCAAAACATATCCTAGTTATAATAAAGATTGTGTGCCTAATCTGCTTTGGTCAGCAAAATCAGGGTCTGGTTCTGTCACCCACGCTGGGCCAGCAAAATCCATGGATGATTCACAAATTATATTTATTGATAAATTTAAATACTATATTCTAGAATTTCAGTCTGTGAAAACATGAAACTTCCCTTAAGGTCTTGCAATGTAATTCTCAAACTACACTCAAATTTATACAATTACAGAAGAGTAACTGAAGTTGATACTCTACTGTACAAAGTATAAAACTTACTAAAAATATTGGAAATACCTATTTTTTTAAATCTAATAAGCAATTTCCTAAAGCAGGTTCACCAAGGACTGCCATCAACATTTTATTAGCCTTCCCACTTTATGTATCAATTAAGCAATAAAACTATGTATTTTTTATTTAGCAATACAAGTCAAGAACACATGCTTCAGTTTCTCCTTAGCATTTTATTACAAAAGCTACTGAGTCAGAGTTAGCTATGGAAATATGTTTAAGTTTGTGTTTTATAAGCCCTATGAATATTACATAATGTATATTATCACAATAAAATGCTACCTAAAATTATTTTAAATAGTAAGTTCTCAATTAACAAAACCTCAAAGACTGAGATTATAGGACACTGGCTTATTTAAGGATAAGAACTATAAGCTTCATTACCTTTTTTTTTTTTTTTTCCCTGAGATAGGTCTGGCTGTCACCTAGGCTGGAGTGCAGTGGCACAGTATCAGCTTACTACAATCTCCGCCTCCCTCAAGCCATCCTTCCACTTCAGCCTCCTAAATAGCTTAGGACTACAGGCATTCGCCACCACACCCAGCTAATTATTCTTTTTTTTTTTTTTTTTTTTTTTAAGAGACAGGGTTTCACCATATTGTCCAAGCAGATCTCCAATTCCTGAACTCAAGTGATGTGTCTGCCTCAGCCTCCCAAAGTGCTAGGATTACAGGCATGAGCCACAATGCCCAGCCCATCTTCTAAGTATTTTTAATGCTAGGTATGGTTACTGCTTAACATTTTTCCTTTGGAGAGTATAAAGAGTAATACTGCAAAGGCCTTAAAAAAACTATATTAATCAATTTTTTAAATTACTTTGTATTATTATGTTAGCTTTTTAAAATTTATACTGTCTTGATTGATTCACCTTGACAATAAAATTATCTATGCTTTTTTATTTCAAATAAGTTATCAAACAAGCAGAAGATGTCTTATTTACATACCATAAAATTCTGCTGTAGGGGAGACCAAGAATACATTATGGGTACTGAAGCAACTGCATTCAGAGTCTTTAATGGGATGACTTGTGTTGGAAAATCCAAGTCACTGGTCACCGAACACTAAAACAGAAAAAATAAAATTGACTCTTAAGAATAGAAGGACAACCTTAAGCTATAGCCATCATATTGTAAAGAGATGCTGCCTACCTATTTAATTTTGAAAGAAAATGTCCTTACCTAGGACAGTTACGTTCATAAAAACCCAATAGGATTCTCTTTCTCTCTTTTACTTAGGGTGAAAAATTCTTCAAATTTTGCAAATTTTCAAAACCTCCAACCCTTCCCATACTTACCAATATCAGTAAGAATCAAAAAGTGTACTTATGTGAGCTTCAGCAATCTGATTAACTGCTCCATGCTTTCACTATACATTTCCTATCTCATCCTTCATGTCTCTTACATTCCAACCACATAGAATAGTAATATATATACACCAAATAAGCCACTTCAATCTTACTTAACAAGAATAAGAAAACTTGTTAGGTTAATCTTCCTTATCTTTATCTTCCTTTTTTAAAATCCAAGTGTTAACTGCTGATATTATCAGATGATACATAAATATTAAGGGTAATGGGTTTGAGTTGCAAACATAACAAAGTAAATTCAAATCTATTCTGCAAAACTGTAATCTGATTCAGTAACATTAGCAAATACGACTAAGTACTTTCTATGTGCTAGGCTATTTTAAACATATTACATGTCTTATATCTTATATTTAATTCTCATAACACTGTAAGATGGGTTACTGTTCTTAGCCCCCATTTTACAGGTGAGAAAACTATGGTAGTGAAAGGGTAAATAAGTTGCCCAAGGTTGCACGTGGTTAAAGGGCTAGAATTTAAAACCCCCAAGTCTGACTCTGGAGCTCCTGCTCTTACTACTCCTTATATTGCCATGATACCATATTTTTAAAATGTGTCACTGCACGTAGTCCCTTGAAATACCATATTTCACACAATCTAAAATGATAGCGATTTCAAGGCACACCATTATCTTCTGTTTCACTAAGAAAAAAAATGTTGCCAACTAAACAAAGATATGTGTTCTTATCACAGTGATTCTAAGATGCATGTTAGTTTCAGATGTTAAAATGTGAAAAATTTTGCATCTTTGATTCTCTGAAATATGGTAAAAATCTGTGCCCGAATAACCACAGCACTTTCCACCCTGTCTACGAATCCATGATTTCTTAAAGAGTACCACTGCCCAAGTGTAAGTCCTCCAGAGCCTTCTCCAAAATATCCTAGACATACATTCATAATTCACAATCAATGAAAATAGAGCAAAAAAGAAGTATAATAAAATGAAACCAAAAAATCATATATATATATATACACACATACATAGTAAAAGTTTAAATTTTTTATTTAAAATGTCTTAAAAATAGCAGAGGTAGGTGTGGTGAAATTCAGAGTAGAAATCTGGCATATGGGCCACACCTGACCCTCAGCATTGGGTTGCATCAGGCCAGTGGGATAATCTCTCAATCATCACAGTCACTGCAGCACAAAATAATTCCTTCCTTAGTGGAAGTGAAGGTTTAAGGATAGTGTAGTTAGGAAGAACTGTGACAGTGATTCATCCATTAATTTGCTTTCCAAAAAGGCAAAGATAAAGATAATAATACTAATAAGGCTCATAACTCCAGTAAATAAGATGGTGTGAACAGTTTACTAACACTCCAGAACCTGTAATCTTTCCCCTTCCTATTATTTAGCCTCTGATACAATCCTTCATCCATCCATCCAATAATCCAATTAAAAAAGCAGTTAACATTTATTGAGCACGTACTATGTTGCAGGCACTGTGCTAAGTGCTTATATACATTATCTTAATTATTCCTCATTACAACCTTATGTAGTTTTAGCATCAAAACTTCACAAATGAGGACACTGAGGTTCAGAGAAGTTATATAATTTGTCTAGTCAGAAAGGAAGCAAATTACAAAACCAGGATTAAAACCTGGATTTAAAGTCTGACTGCAACACCCATGAGCTTATTACTGCACTGTAGTTCTTGCCCTTGCAGTGCTCAAGGGGTAAAATAACAACTACAGCCATGCAGTATTTACTATATAAAATAGAGGCATGGCCAAGCACAGTGGCTCAAGCCTATAGTCTCAACACTGGCAGGCCAAGACAGGCAGATCAGTTAAGCCCAGAAGTTCAAGACCAGCCTGGGCAACATGGGGAAACCCTGTCTCTACTAAAAATGCAAAAAACTTAGCTGGGCAAGGTGGCACGTGCCTGTAGTTCCAGCTACTTGAGGGGTTGAGGTGAGAAGATCGCTTGAGCCCAGGAGGCAAAGGCTACTACAGTGAGCCGTGATCGGCACCACTGCATTCCAGCCTGGGTGACAGGAGTGAGACCCTGCCTCAAAAGAAATAAAAAAACAAAAAGGAAAAAATAAAATAGACATATGACAATGTAATAGGAGTATCTCCTCCAACAACAACTTTTTACTACTGCCAAGTCTTCTTTCCTTCTTTCTACTTAACTGGGTAAATTTGGGGGTAGAGGTGGTTATAATTATGGAATACAAGTATCAAATACTATCCAGTGACTTCAAGTACAAAACAATTTTCATTTCTTAAAAAAAAAAGTTTCTGATTTTTTTTTTTACATTTGGTGGCAATAAATTAATTCTGTGGCTTCTGAAGGAAGAGGTGCTTTTAAAGCTTAAGGGAGAGTGGGCTGCCTCTCCAACTCTGACTTATTCACCTGCTTTAACTCCTAACTCCCAAAGTCACACATAACATTAGAGAGTGAATATTCCTTTCAACTACAAGAAGAAGGAGCACTGGCTTTGCTTCATTTATGGCTGCTCTAGTGATATACCAAATACTCTGCAAATCCTGAATGAAGTCAGCTGATTTTTCCCATTAACAGAAAGAACTTATGGAAGCACAGAAAATATTAAAGCACAGGCTGTAGCACTAAGTACTACTTCTAATCCCATACCTCTGTCATACCCCAGTATCCCATCGCCTCAGTTCTGAGTCACTCAAGAGTCTCTAAGACAAAGGAAATAAGCTCTGTGAGGGCAAAGCAGCTGAGCCAAGTGTGGCTTCGCCTCTGTCTTGAAACAGTACTCAGCACAGTGTCTCAAAAAAAAAAAAAAAAAAAAAAGTAGGCACTCAAAAAATGTTTCTGGAATGAACAGACAACATTTGCTGATTTTCTCTAATGGAGACTTCAATTTCTGTTGAAAGCTGAGAGATCACCTATTTAGAAAACTGACAGTCTATCCCCACCTTGTTATATTTCTAGTACCTCTAGAAACCTATCCCATTCTTTAACTATCAACTGTAACTAATAACCATATTCCTTTCATTTATGAAATAATATTCAAATGCAAAAGCATTTGTTGGTGAAAACAAATGTGGGATTCTTATTTATCGACTTACAGAAAAATTACTCAAAAATCCCAGTTACTTACCAGCAACTTAGTTTTCTTTGAAAATGTATCATCCTTGACAGTTTACATAATTAAATCTCATATCACTAAGAGTAGTGAAAAGAATTTTGACCTCAGGGGTCTCCACATTTCACCTGATCAGAGCATGTGTCTTGGACTCAGGAACTCACTAGGAGACCGTTAACAACAAATTAAATTATCTAAGTCTAGTTCCAATTTGAGGATCACACAAGGAAGTTAGAGATGATTCATCATCAATGGTTTAAAAAAAAGAAAAAAACTAGTTTTGTTACCAAGGATGCTACATTTTCAGAGAAACATAGCGTACTGGTAAGTAACCAGGTTCCTCTGAGGATGGATAGACTTACATCAACCAGCTGGTACAATAGGCGACTGTGTGGCTGGACCACTGGGAGCTGGAGAGGGAAGTCAAGCCAAAAATAGTAGTTGTAGGAGTACACAACCAAACTGAGACTCTTTGCAGAAGGCTGGTTCCAAGTAAAAACTGTGTTATGGAAAATCGTAGAGGGGAAGAGCAGGTGAATGGCCTGCAGGGAAGGGAAAGAAATTAACACACCCTACTATGTGCCAAGCACTGTGCTAGAGACTTTACCAAAGTTAACTTCTTTAAACTTCACAACTACCCTGTGAGGTAGGTATGACTCCCGATTTTATAGCAGGACATCCCAAGGACAACAGCCATGGCTGTCCTGCCTCTGAATAATCTTTAACATGAGAAGGGCTAAGTCCAAATTCCATATAGTAGGGAAAAATATACAATCAATTAGCCAAGCAAAAAATATTCTTGGATACTGGTTGATCCATTTATTTCATGCCAGAGACACAGTGAACTGTTGACATTGTCTAATAACCTGTAGCCTTTCCATGTGACAACAGCGAGGAAGGTGCAGGAAGGTCGGCACTCCAGGAGAGGAAGAGTCAGAAGAAAGCATCAGTTGCCACCAAGTCTGGAGAAAAGCTGGGAGTGATTTCTGAAACTATCCTATATTCTTCAGGATTTGAGGAAAGAAAAGATAACACGCCCAAGTTTTAAATTAGCTAGCCCTTCTGGTGAAAATGACAGTGTATATAATTTAAGTTCAGGCTACTTTTATGCAAAGGAAGTACTGAAGAAAAACTGCAATGAGATAAATAGCAAATTTGGATAAAGTTAAGAGAAGCTCAATAATAGAAGTGAATTCATAACCAGGTTTAGAAGGCAAAATAGAAGGGTGACTGAAGAAGACATACTTGAAAAGAAATGATTCGCTCAAACAGGAGAGAGGCATAAATAAAAATGGAAGAAAAAAACCCTGTTAAGATATTGACACAGATGTATTTAATGAACACAACTAATCAAGGGTGTAGTTAAGGAATAAAAAAGAGTAATTCTTATCAGATTGTAAATTATTTCAGTTTATGTCATTAAATATTTGTTACAGACCCATTCCTGATTGTGTGAAGAACCTCTACCCTACAGCACAAGGGTATTTGCTTCTGAGTTCACTTTTATCCTGTAAGTAACAGTTTATACATCCCGAGGGGAGGGGGAGGATACACAGCATTTAACGCAGAACATAGGCCATTTGGAATACAATTTCAGGAAGTTTAGACCCTTTGTGGTTTTTTTTGGTTTTTTTTTTTTTTTTTTTTGAGACGGAGTACTCCGTCACCAGGCTGGAGTGCAGTGGTGCAATCCTGGCTCACTGCAACCTCCGCCTCCTGGTTCAAGTGATTCTCCTGCCTCAGCCTCCAGAGTAGCTGGGACTACACCACGCTCAGCTAATATTTCTATTTTTCATAGAGATGGGGTTTCACCACGTCCTGACCTCATGATCCACCCACCTCAGCCTCCCAAAGTGCCAGGATTACAGGGGTGAGCCACTGCACCCGGCCCTAGACCCCCTTTTTGAGACAGGGTCTAGCTCTGCTGCCAAGGCTAGAGTGCAGTGGAGTAATCATGGCTCACTGAAGCCTCAAACTCCTGGGCTCAAGTGATTATCTTACCTCAGCCTCCCGAGTAACTGGGACTACAGGTACGTATCACCACATCTGGCTAATGTTTAATAATTTTTAATAGAGATGGAATCTCACTATGTTGCCCCGGCTCGGAAGAAATTTAGATCCTTAAAGCTCTTCCTTGCATCCTACCTTCAGAAGCTGGGCCCTGAATGAAAGGAATCGCAAATATGCAAACCTAGTTAATCCTAGGTTAAAACCCTGAAGGACAGTTAAGGTAAATCATTCCCTCATTATCTGCAGCTTTGCAAAAAACTCATTTTGCTAAATACTGGAGATCAGAAACAATAATAACCACAGGACATAAGAACTCAAAAAAGCACATGAAGCAGGTAACAAGAGTGATGTTCATCCATCACATGTAAATGCAAATTTCTACTTCACTAACAGTCCTGTGAGTAGAAAATAGAACAATTTCTGTCATTGGGAGAAAAAAAAAGGAACAAGTATTATATAAATCTATAGTTTCTACAGGCCGTGGCAGTAAAATTGTTTTGAAGCCTTGCTTAAATCAGTGTATCTGGGTTTAATACTATAAAAAGTAGTAGAGGTTTGAGTTAAAGTGAGTGGGCAAGGCCAGGCATGGTGGCTCAGGCCTGTAATCCCAGCACTTTGGGAGACCAAGTTGGGCGAATCACTTGAGGTCAGGTGTTCAAGACCAGCCTGTCCAACATGGCGAAACCCTGTCTCTACTAAATATACAAAAATTAGCCAAGTGTGGTGGTGCATGCCTGAAATCCCAGCTACCCCGGAGGCTGAGGCACAAGAACAGCTTGAACCTGGGAGGCAGAGGTTGAGCTGAGCCAAGATGACACCACTGCACTCCAACATGGGTAACAGAGCGAGACTTTGTCAAATTAAAAAAGAAAGAGGCTGGGCGCAGTGGCTCAAGCCTGTAATCCCAGCACTTTGGGAGGCCAAGATGGGTGGATCACGAGGTCAGGAAATCGAGACCATCCTAGCCATGATGAAACCCCGTCTCTACTAAAATACAAAAAAAATAAAAATAAAAATAAAAAAAATTAAAAAGAAAAAAGAAAGAAAGTGGGTAAGACCACACAGGCTGTGGTCTCTGAAGGGAAACACTCCAGGTCTTGCTGGAGTGGCACAACTGTCCAGGGAACAACCAACTAAGAAGGCTGATTCTGCTGATCTTTAAAAACAGGTTTACAAGACTGCCCCTCACTATTCCTTACTTACTCAGTAAACAGTGTTGAAACAACCAGGAAACTAAAAAGAACAAAATTAAAACCAAATCCCCTACTCATTCTTTACACCAAAGGAAATTCCTAATGGGTTAAATAATATTAGAATATAAAAATGAAACAAGAGAACTACAGGAAGAGAACTAAAGATGCGTAGATAATTTATAATCTTGAAGTGAAGAAAGATTTTGGAGCCTTTCAGAAACACAAAAATTAAAAGAACTATGTAACTAAAATATACTAGAAATAACATTAAAATGCAGGGAAAATCTGTAAACATACGACAAAAAAACAGTATTTATTTACTTATTTTTGGAGACAGAGTCTCGCTCTGTCATCCAGGCTGGAGTGCAGTGGTGTGATCTCGGCTCACTACGACCTCCGCCTCCCGGGTTCAAGGGATTTTCCTGCCTCAGCCTCCCAAGTAGCTGGGACTACAGGCATACACCACCATGCCCAGCTAAATTTTTTGTATTTTTAGTAGAGACAGGCTTTTACCATGTTGGTCAGGCTGGTGTAAAATTTCTGACCTCAAATGGTCCGCCCGCCTCAGCCTCCCAAAATGCTGGCATTACAGGTGTGAGCCACTGTACCTAGCCAAAAACTAGTATTTGTAATATACCAAAAGTCCTTATGAATCATAAGAAAAAGCCCAACCTAATTTTAAAAGATCCAACACTATACAGTCAATTCATTAAAAAAAAAAAAACACAAACAAACAGCAATTGACATTTATAATTAAGACACACTATAACAAATCCTTACAATACTTTAACTATTGGACTGAAGATTAAGATTGATAATATTTTGTATTGAGAATATAGGTAAACAGACATTCCATAAACAGCTGGTGGGAGTGTAATGTAAAACTTCTGAGGGTGTATTTGGTAATATCTGTTCAATTTTTAAATATGCATATCATTTTGATTTATTAATTCTATTTGTAGGAACTTCTACAGAATTACTCAAAAGATGCAAAGATCTATATGAAGTTCACTGCAGTACTGACTGCAAAAGCAAAAATTTTAAATCTAAATGTTCATCAATTAAGAATGGGGCAATAAGTTATGGTTTATACATAATGTCAAACACTACACATTTTTTAAAAGAATGAAAATTTGGACAGAGGTTGTAAAGTGATGGCCCAAAATGCAAGGGATGTATTATCTGGCCAGTAATTTTTAAAAATAAAACACGTATTAACAACCTGCTAGTATATTTAGAAAATGAAATCTGAAAGAATAAAAAGCCAGAGCAGTTGGACTACAGGGACTTCTCCAGGGACTTTTGCTTTTTGTTTTATCTACTGCTGTGTTATCTAAATTTTTATAATAATCATTTTACAATGATCTGTTCAGTGGAGAGAAAAAGATAAAATGTTTAAACTAGTTTCATTAACCCAACAGGTAGTCACATTAGCTCGTATAAAACTGCCTTGTCAAGGTAGCTTGTGAAATCTGCCCAACCTTCCCAAAATGTTACGTAAGTGGTATTCTTTTATAAAATCTACTAAGAGAAGGTAAGACGGAATCCTAAGGAGTAAATTTAAGTCAAACCGTATTATAAAGCTAAATTATGACAAAAGTCCTGGGTCTAATTTTCTTGTTTCTCCAGAGGATAAAACAATTTCTAACATTACAGATGAAGCAACCATTTTTGTTCATTTGGATTTGTTGTTTTATTTTTAAATAGTTATCAGAATTTGGTTTTGCATTTGGGAAAGATACATGATCTTTATAACAACAATAATTTATAAAACACAAACTATATATACAACACTCTAGGAGGAAAACAACAAACGAAAAACAACTTCTGCTAGTTTTATTAGTTGCCTAAATTTGACTTTTTAAAATTCACTTTTTAAACTGAAGATAATCAAATTTAAAATATAAAAATAATAAATTATATATTTAACATATGACATTATAAACTCAAGTATCACAAATGACCTTTTTTTAAATCTAACCCTTTGGAAAAAGCATAATATGGGGGGGAAAAGGCATAGAGGGAAAAAAAACTCTCATATGATCATCTAAGAACTGTTACATCTATTTCAGCCTAAATAAAGCCAGAAATAAAGTAAAGACTACATAGATTTAAAAGTTACACAGGTGGGAAGGACCAACAGTTAACCTAAGAAGACTCAACTCTCCCAGTAAATACCAAAAGAATTAAAGAGAGGCAAGGAACCACAGAAAGCAACTCAGAGACCACTACCTTGAGGCAATAAGAATGAGTGCGTATGTTCAGACTAAGAGTTAAGACAGAAACTTGGAGAGCCATCCACTTAATTCAAAGACATGAGAAAAATGACCAGCTTTCTGCTGTATCTGCTCAAAAGACTCATGAGAATCTAAACCTACAGGTCCTACAATCCTGAAATGTATAAAGAAACCATCTTACTATATTCAAAGAATGTATCTGAGTAAAGTACACTAAATTAGACATGAAATACACTAGGATATAATTTTTTCTTTGTAAATAGTAACTAAATTTTCATTTACAATTAACTGAGGGAACTTCATTACTAATTCAATAAAAAATGCAATCAAGTGTTTACATGTAAACCAGGTATTTTCCTTCTCCTTCAACAAAAATATTAAATCCAAAATGCCAACATACAAAAGGATTTACACATTATTTTGACAGAAGTTTCTCAAAAAAAAAAAAAAAATCATCTGTTAATATCAAATGCTAAGCAATGAACTTACAATCATTTCAAATATTACTACGAAGAGCAAATCTGTAAATATTTAAAAATTCAAAAGTTTTAAAATTCTTCACATGAGGACCATGATGCCCTTCTGATGCTGCGTCTGTTTTAGACATTCTGAAGCCCCAAGAATAAATATACACCAATTATCTCTTTCATTAAACAAAGACACAGAACTCTTACAGGAACATTATATTCTCCTGGAAATCTAGAAACGCATATTGGCAGGGTGGATTAAATTACTAATTATACCATTTGCCCAGAAGACAGGCATTATCTAAGCAAACCTCTCTTTCAGTCATAACACATATAGATAGGAAGGAGAAATGTCTGGTGATTATCAGCAAGAAATGGGCAGATGTACGAAAAGCAATACATTAATGAGAATCTCAAAAGTAACTTCTCTCTTAAACCAGTTTCTTCATTAAAACTCGAAAAGAGACACACTGAAGAATACAACTATTGATATGAAGACCTACAGAACATAGTTTTCACTAGCTGACAAGACAAAGTGATGAAAGTCACCTAGAAACAATTTATTGATGAACAGCAACATATTATGGAAATAGAATGTACATCCCTCAACCTACATGTATTGATTAATGACATTTTGAAGCTGGTTGCTTCTTTAAAAAACTAACAAGAATAAAAGAAATAAATGTAAAACATATACAGTCACTGTCTTCAAGAAGTCAGAAGTAATTTTTTTACAGTAAACACATTCTGGGGCTGGGTAAAGTGGCTCACGCCTGTAATCCCAGCACTTTGGGAGGCTGAGGTGGGAGGATCATGAGGTCAGGAGTTCGAGACCAGCCTGGCCAACATGGTGAAATCCCATCTCTACTAAAAATACAAAAATTATCTGGCGTGGTGGCGATGCCTGTAATCCCAGCTACTCAGGAGGCTGAGGTAAGAGAATCGCTTGAAACTTGGAAGGCGGAGGTTGCAGTGAGCTGAGATCACGCCAATGCACTCCAGCCTGGGAGAAAGAGCAAAACTCCATCTCTAAATAAATAAAAACGTGAACACATTCTGTATTAAAATTCTATGAACAACACTGCTTAGGTTCTGTAATCTCAATAACAAAAAGAGTTACACCAAAGTATCTTAAAAGACACATTAAGGGACGGGTACGATGGCTCACATCTATAATCTCAGCACTTTGGGAGGCCAAGGCAGGTGGATTGCTTGCACCCAGGAGTTTGAGACCAGCCTGGGCAACATGGCGAGACCCCGTCTCTACAAAAAAAAAATACAAAAATTAGCCCGGTGTGGTGGCGTGTGACTGTAGTCCCAGTTACCCAGGAGGCTGAGGTGGCAGGATCACCTGAGCCCAGGAGGTCAAGGCTGCAGTGAGCCGTGATTGTACCACCGCACTCCAGCCTAGGCAACAGAGCAAGACCCTGTCACAAAAACAAAACAAAACAAAACCACACACAGTAAGAAAACAACATACTGGAGATGCGGTCTCTGGGTTCAAATGCAGAGCTCTCTGACCTGACATCAGCATCTAAAGCACTCACTTCATTAGATAAGACAGTAAACGTTTGTCATTCTTTACCAAAATAACTTGGAGAAAATCAGTCATTTTCAAACTGAGTATATCCACTTCTACAACTACAAACAGGAGTGTAAGTTTAAGACCTGACAAAAGAACTAAAAATTGTCAATGATTTGTCATGCTACAGAGGATTTAAATGGAAGACACCAGCACTTACATACAATTAGCTTATAAAAAAGCAAGCAGTTAATTAAAACAATGCTATAATGGTACCTCAAATGTTGAATGCTATAGACTTTATATGTCTGAATCAATACTGCAGTGTGAAATTCTGCCAAGCCTACCACTAGGAAAGTCTTTGCCAAACAAGACTCACTTTTATTTTCTCCTCCTGCCTGACCTACTTCAGACTAGAATCTTTCAAGCATATAAAAGAAATTAGTAAGTAGATGAAAATGCTTAAACCAAAGAAAAAAATAAACAGGGATATATTCTCCTCTGAAAAGTCAGGAGGTTGGACCATGAGACCACTAAGGTCCTTTTTAGCCCTAAAACTATGATTTACTGTGATAACACCAAGAAGCTTATCACAAACTATATAAAACTTCGGCTTCTAAAAGTCAGTGATGATGGTTTGAAAAGGGGGGAAGAGGAAATAAAAGATGAATAATTTGAAGCAGGATCAGCTACCAACACTGGCACCAAAAAAAAATAATGACCTTAATCAGGTCAGAGTTCTATACAACAACTGAATTCCTAAGGCTGGGGATTATTTCCTCCTTTCCCTCCAATATTTTGTGAAAATGTTTATTCTCAATCTGTGTGTGTGTGTGGGGGGGGGGGGGGTTACAGTAGAAGTACTAAGTTTAGAAAATAATTTTCTTTTACTAAAATGCTGATTTCGTCTCAATGTTTCACATAAACTAAAAAAAATTAGGTATTATATTCAATGACATGTCTCCATTTTACAAAATTAAAAGAAAATTTCAATTAGTAAACATCCACTTGAACAAACAATAGTCTTAAATTTAATGCCAAATATTATACATGCAACTCAAGTTGAATGTAAATAATGTACTTCACTAATCCTTCATGTGTCTGAGCAAAGTGCATTCCCCAGGGCCCACATCAGATCATTAGAGAGGGCAAACTGACTTAACTCTTCTAAGTCTCAGTTTCCTTGCCTGGATTTTTTTTAAAAAGGGTATAATATTCCTTCCTTATCATGAAAATTCAATGAGGTAATGTGTACAAAGTACCTAGCACACTGACATAATTCATTATTGCTGTTAACTCTTACTATAAGCCTAAGTTAGGCTTTCAATAGCATTTTGAGATTCATAATGGTGGCAAAAATAAGTATTCAACATAAATCTACCTAATTTCTCCAAATTTCTAAGATTTATTCCTCCAGGGAGAAATGAGGTTTTTCCTTCACTTCAACATTTCTCTTTTTTTTTTTTTTTTTTTTTGAGACAGAGTCTCACTCAGTCACCAGGCGCCAGGCTGGAGTGCAGTGGCGCGACCTCGGCTCACTGCAACCTCCGCTGCCCGGGTTCAAGCATTCTCCTGCCTCAGCCTCCCGAGTAGCTGGGACTACAGGCGCGCACCACCACGCCCAGCTAATTTTTTTGTATTTTTAGTAGAGACGGGGTTTCACCATGTTGACCAGGACGGTCTCGATCTCTTGACCTCGTGATCCGCCCGCCTCGGCCTCCCAAAGTGCTGGGATTACAGGCGTGAGCCACCGCGCCCGGCCTCACTTCAACATTTCTAAAAGGTCACCAGATAAAACTTTCAAGACAATTACTTAAAAGCCCCATCCTTATTCCCTTTAAGAACATTCTGATGGGCATAGAAAAAATCCCTTTCCCACAAGCCACTGACCTCTAACATCTAGGCTCTGGCCTGTACCAGATGGGGAGGAAACGGTCAGTGTATAATAAATATTTATATAATTATAAATCAGAGCTTTACAGAGGTATCACCTAACAAAATGCATAAATGACTAAGAATCATTCCAAATGTCACCATCAAGACCACCAGAATATCACTGAAATCATCATTAGGATTATGGCTGTTGCTACTGGGATATATCACTGACAAGTCTTTGAAGCCCGTATGTCACATAATTTCCAAAAAGCCTCATAGAATAGCAAATTGTTGCTTGTTACAAAATGTTATATTCAGAATGACTACTCATTGAAAAATTACTTTAAAACAAATTCCATTGTTTAGGTGTCTCATATTTAGACATTCAGATAAACAATCTACTACACAGTGTAATTTTAATTCCAAATCACTCTCTCCCCTTTTGCTTCAACTCCCCTTTAAATATCCTATGCCATATCTTTCTATACAACACAGGCACTTAAACAAAAATGCCTAAGATATTTAGGCTTTTGCCATTTTCTTCTCATCTTACTGCAAGCATGTTTTAATGGGATATGTAATTATAGATTCTACCATAGATTTACTGCCTTTCTTTGAAAATAGGAAACTCTTAGAGTAATTAAGAGCTACCTCGTTCAGAAAATACTATAGAAATAGAAATTCTAATCTCTCAACATGAAATTTTAAAATTCTTATAGAGAGGCTTACCCTTTGAACAACATATATAATAAAAAGCTTTCTGGTCCATGAATATGAAAACATTTCTTACCACATGGCTAATTCAAATTGGCATTACAACAGTGAGTCAGAAAACCTTGCTCCAAATAGTGATCTGATGAGAACATTAAAGAGTACTTGATTTAAAAGTTTTTTTATATCAACAGTCTTACAAAATCTGGCACCTACCTAGTTCAAAGTATATTCCAAACAATTAGAACTCTGTTACAGGAATAGCTAGTAGTGGGATCTATAGCAGCCATTAACAGTTGCACAGTAAAAAGAAATAGCAATAAAAAAATGAACACCCTGAGGTCAATGATTTCCTCCCAATAACCAAACAAATGTTCCAATAGCAAAAACCAAAAGGTGATGATAATTACTACAACATGTTATGTTAACCAACCTCCCTAGTCCCGCGCAATGAGCTCACAGAAGTCAGGATGTGCACAGGCTGTATCCTTCGCTGTTTCCATTCTTGGTTTAAGATTTCCCGTTCTTTCCAAAATTTTCTGACGATTGGAACTAAACATACTCTTTAAAAAAAATGAAGGAGAGGAGAGGAAAATTGTTCATTGTTAGAAAATGTGTAACACCTCTAAAGCAGGTTAAAAATCTAGTGTTTTCTCAATATCAAGAACATTTTCTCAGGTGCATGTGGATTTTATACTATAGTTTTCCACATTCAGATAATACAAAAACACCACATTTATTATTTTATGGCAAGTGGTTAAGGAACAGGAAATTATTTCCATTCTTTCTTTGTTGACTGTGTGTGTGTGTGTGTGTGTGTGTGTGTGTGTTATTTTTTTAAATCACAATGACTTTAAAAATATAAAATCATGAAATACATCCCTTTATATTTAGGCCCTCAGTCTGCACATGCAAGTAAAAGTATACTAAACAATGACTGATTAATGTGCATATTATAACGTTAAGACAGATCAGAACCTAAGCTTCCAAGTATTCACTTATCTTACTGCAAATACAAACTTAGCTAGAAATACATTATTTCAAATAAAAACTTACTGAACTTAGGGGGAAAAAATGAATCTATCCTTAATTGTATATTCATTTTCACAAAAGATAAAAGTATACCTTTACTTCATCAGCTCGTCTGAACCTCTTGAGCTGTCTCAGTCGCATGTACTCTGATTTTACACGCTTCCGCCAACAAACTGGTCCCTTCTCAGATTTCTTCCCAGTCTGGCCCATGATTATTCTAAAAGCAATGGTTTCATATTAAAATCACTAATCTAACCAGCCTGAATATGATCACCTGTGTTTTAATCCGAAGCAAACTAACAATAAGTGAAGAAATGACACATATTACACTGTTGGTATTTGCAGAAAGGGGCTCATTTGTCCTGTATGGTTAAATCCTTAAAACATTTCATTGAAAGTTTTGAGTTTTTATTTAATATACTTTTTAAATATACTTTTATTTACAAAAATTCTACACTAAATTGCAGCCATATTACAAAAACATGATGCCATTACAGGAATTCAGTATACTATACCACAACCTAGTTTTTAACTCTATGAGATCCACATTTGTGGAGGGAAGAAAATATAAAGACATACTTTAAGTTTTTCATCATTAAATTAGCTGTTACAGAAGGCATAATGGAATAACTGAAAAAGGTAAATCCAAGAAGAAGTAAAATTTACAAACAGTTCAACATGTAATAAATGTACAAACAAAGGTACTCTCTCCCCCACACACTGAACCATGCACCTCTCCTTAAACACTGTGATAAAGTCTGTATTTTTGCCTCTTGTGCCAACTTTACTAACATGAGGAGTTTCATTATCAAGCGAAAAGAGGAATGCAGGAAATGCAAAGTAAAGTCTTCTGCCTTATCTTTAGTTGCAGGCTCTAAGAACCAATTACGTTTAAATGTGGGGACAGCTTATAGTTCACCAGATGTCTAATTCATACTGCAGAGACCTCACCTTAAGTCTAAACAAGTGTCTTTTCCTAGAACATTTTCTTCTAAAGTATTAAAATCATACTGTATCTTCAAATTATTAGGAGGACATTCTCTGTCAGGCTGTGCAAAGCTTTGCAGACCAAACAATTTGTGCTTTTATCTTAAAAGCCACTTTTACTGTTTTAAGTAAAAAAAGGGTGTGGGATGAAGGAGTAAAAGAATAACTGCAACTAGGTTAAGATGCTGCTGCAGCACAGCATCCAGACAAGGGGTGACAGAGGCTTCTACACCATACTGGTGATGACAGGGAAAAGCACATGAATTGAAGAGTTATTTAGGCCAGAACTTTCACCAAATGATGATTTAAATATGGAGAATGAAGAAAAAGGTGACTTTCTGGCTTGAACAAATAAATGAGTAGTGCAGGCTTCATCTATTTGTTTACATAAAACCTCATGCACAGAGGAAACTGCCTAAGGAGAAGATTTAGAAGAGTTCTGAGGTCAGTGGGTAACTTTCTACAGAAATACTCAACCACCAACAGGTGACAGAGAAAGCAGATGGCTGTTTACTCAGAGGTGAAACAAAGGGGCAAAGAAATTCATTTTCTCAAGCATGTAATAAATATTATGACCCAAGCAATGTATACAAACTTGAATAAAATGAATATACTAATATGATTAAATCCTTGCCCCTAATATTCTACCTAAGATGGGGGGAAAATATAGTACGAGATATTCCTACTTCAGTATCCCTGGGGAATTGGTTCCAGGACACCCCTCAGATACCAAAATCCACGGATGCTCAAGTCCCTGATATAAAGTGGTATAATATTTGCATATCACCTATGCATAGCCTCCCACATACTTTCTTTTTTTAATTTGGCTTCCTGGGATGAGAAATTCCCATATACTTTAAATCATCTCTAGATTACTTATAATCCCTAATACAATGTAAGTACTATGTAAATAGTTGTTATACTGTATTGTTTAGAAAATAATGACAAGGAAAAAAGTATAGACATGTTCAGTACAGAGGCAACCATCCTTTACTTTTTTCTGAATATTTTTTATCTGCAGTTGGTTGAACCCATGAATTCGGAATCCATGGATTTGGAATTCATGGATACTTAGAAGGTTGTTTATACAAAAGCACTTTGGGGGAAAAGAAAGAAATATTAGGAACTGCAGAAGGATGGCAAGAAAGGTGACAAGTGAACTCAACCTTAAAAGTTGAGCTGGATTTCAAAAGGCAAAGGAAGAACCTAAAGAAGTCTCAAGTCTGAGCAAGAGAAAGCTAGACGGGGGCAACAAAAGTCTGGCTGGTAGACATTTAACAAGGATGGACCTGGAGAGTGAAAGTCACAAATTAAAAGGACTGAAAACCTAAAGGGAGTGAAGAGATAAGAATGGGCAGGAATTTGAGTGAGAACTTCACATAAAGGCTGCTGAAATCACCAAGATAGAACTATTCCAAGTGAAAAGGTTCCAAGTGTGGCCTTGCCTGCGAGTTGCTCAAGTGGAGTAAAGCTGACAGTCACTCAGATTGAGAAGACTAAACTCAAGATAACCCCGGCTTTGAGGTAGAGCAGAAAATGATGTTAGGAAGGCAGTGCGGTGGGACCAAAAGACATCAAAGATGGGAAGAAACTGGAGCATTATTTTTTAAAACTAATTTCATGACAACAATTTTCTTCCTATCTGCTAGTCGGTTAACAGATGAATTTAACTAATTCTATGCAAATTACTTAAGACAACTTGGCACTTCAAAGGCCTAGGAACTAGAATAAAAGGAATCAAATAAAAAGGAAAGATCTGTAGCCTCATTAGCTCATAGGCTAATCACCTCTAGTCCATCTGCTGCCTAGACATTCTCCTTGGAGGTAGCACCCCTGTACAATAAAGCCTAGGGCAGTAATGTGTTTAGTTTTCGCTGATGTATAATGTGGGTGTTCCTACAATTCATTTTTTAAGATGTATATTTTATGTCTTGGTGAAGACATTAGTTGGCATTTTATGTTTTGGTACTACGACTGTCCCTGTCTGATATTCTGTAAGACTTTCCGTGCTGTTTCTACCATTAATAACATAACTAATAAAGTATATCATGACAGATCTACAGTGTCCAGATAGTTCTTTGAAAGTGTAGGACCAAAGCAGATCTGTGAAAAAAATATTAAAATTTAAGATACCAATTAAAAGGATGTTCTACACAAAACTCCCACCATCAAAGCATTTACAACATATTAAAATCACGTTTCCATGTTTAATCACTCTACTCTACTCTCACTATAAGTGCTTCAATAGCAAGAACCACTTTTACTCATTTGTAAAATCCCAGAGCCTGCATGTGCCTGGTAATTGTACAGCAGTCCCCCGGTGTCTCCCAAGACCGCTCCCCCCACAGCGGATGCCTAAAGCTGCAGTTAGTATTGAACTCTACACATACCATGTTTTTTCCTATCAATACACATGTATGAAGTTTAATTCATAAATAAGGCACAGTAAGAGATTAACAGCAATAACTAATGGTAAAATGAACAATTACAACAATATATTGTAACAAAAGTTATGTAGCTATAGTCTTCTCTCTCTCAGAATATTTAATATGTTCGGACTGTGGTTTGACTGAGTAACTAAAACCTCAGAAAGTGAAATTGTTGACTGGGAGTGGGGCTGCTACAGACTTAAAAACAAGCAAACAGGTCTATTAACCACACTGATGAAGAGTAGCTTGTATCTTATCAGCATATCATTTGTAAAGTTTAGCTACAAGTATGAAAAGGAAGGGTGGCCTAACCATGCTTGAGCCAAAAAGTGAGGTAAAGTGCACCCTATTATCAAGAAAACCCAAAAGGAGATAAATTGCAGGGACAGTTAGGACCCTGTGGTTCAGCTGTCCCTACTAATTAGATATCTTGAACCTAAAACTAGTTTCTGGAGTTTCTTTTTAAAAAGGAAGCTGATATTGCCTTAAAGACCTTATCCATAAAACCTACCTCAAAGTCTGGTGACAAAAACCAAATATGCATGCAAACACAGTTCTGTGCCTGGCATACAGTGAGCCTTTAAGATGTTAGCTCCCCTGACCTCCTTGCCCCACAACAAATGACAGGCTCAAATCAGGCCTCTGACTCCATTTTCAGTGATCTCTTCACAACACCACAGCCAAGTAAGCATACTATTAAAATACAGATTCAAGGCCAGGCACAGTGGCTCAAGCCCATAAACCCAGCACCTTGGGAGGCCGAGGTTAGAGGATTGTTTGAGCCCAGGAGTTCAAGACCAGCCTAGGCAACACAGTGAGACTCCCATCTCAAATCAATCAATAAATAAGCAGGCAAGCCGCGTATAGTGGTGCACACCCGTGGCCCCACTCCTCAGGAGGCTGATGTGGGAGACCTCTCGAGCCTGTGAGAAGGAGGCTGCAGTAAGCCGTCCTCATACCACTGCACTCCAGCCTAGGTGACAGAGCAAGACCCTCTCAAAAAAGTAAAATAATAAAATACAGCTCTAAATATTCATGTATTGGCAGATGCCTTTATTTAAACGACTTCTACTAAATGGACATTGTATAAATACACGTGGTTTTTAAATTTTTCAAAGATTTGTTTAGTTTCATAAGTGAAATCCCACTAGCATGAACTTTATCCAGAATACGAAAATAGCTTTTCCTGTTCAAAACAGATTATAGCTCTAGTCATTAAAACAAGAATATGGCAGGGGACCATCAAAGTTTTAGTAAGAAGGTAGCAACATTTCACAGATTTACATTTACATAGGTTAACTAAAATTAAGGGAAATTACATTGTTCACAATATATTTTATGAATTGAACCAAACTCAGAAATACCCTGAACACCATGCCTTTCCATCTTATTTTATCCCACTAGAGTAGATGCTATGTTGTTTTTGCCACCCAGGGTCAATTCACCCTTCTCTTGGGAGCTTCACACCAACTCTTCTCTGAGACCTACCAAGTACACTGGAGGAAGCTGACTCAAGCTGCTTGTGACCCAGACCTGACCAAGGTATATCTCCCTAGACATAGTGACCAGTACAGGGTTAGATACATAGCCACAATCACTGCGGTCACAGTGAAAATCTCAGTTTCCTGCAATGCTAGGACAAGAATGCTCACTCTTCTCCTCCTAGATTTAAACCTGGAAAAATGTTTGCCCAAGGACTTGTTGGAAGCCATCTTGCAACCATGAGAGAAGAGCCTACAAAGAACAGAATCAACAACAAAAAACAAAAGTCAAAGCGAAGAAGAACCTTAGTCTCATCACCTGAGCCCTAAATCAGGCAGATCTTCCCAAGCCAATTCCAGAACTATTCAGTTATATGAGCCAAGAAATTCCCATCTTTTTTTTTTCCTTAAACCAGTTTAGATTAAGCTTTCTGCCACATGAAATACAGAGGGTATATGAGATACATACTTATCATTGAGACCATATATACACTCGTTTCTCCATATCCATGGGGGATTAGTTCCAAGACCCCCCCCACAGATACCAAAATTCACAAAGGCTCAAGTCCCTGATATAAAATGGTATGCTACCATGTAACCTATACACATTATTCTTGCATATACTTTAAACCAGGCAGTCTCCAACTTTTTTGGCACCAGGGACCGGTTTCATGGAACACAATTTTTCCACAGACAAAGTGGGGGGGATGGTGGATAGTTTCAGGATGAAACTGTTCTGCCTCAGATCATCAGGCATTAGTTAGATTCTCATAAGGATGGCCGGGCATGGTGGCTCACACCTGTAATCCCAGCACTTTGGGAGGCCAAGGCAGGCAGATCATTTGAGGTCAGGAGTTCAAGACCAGCCTGACCAACACGGGAAAACCCTACTAAAAATACAAGAACTAGCTGGATGTGGAGGCAGACGCCTATAATCCCAGCTACTCAGGAGGCTATGGCAGGAGAATCACTTGAACCTGGGAAGCACAGGTTGAGGTGAGCCAGAATCGTGCCACTGTACTCCAGCCTAGGCAACAGAGTGAGACTCTGTCTCAAAAAGAAAAAAAAACTATTATCTTAAGGAGCCCACAACCTAGATCCCTCGCATGTGCAGTTCACAATAGGATTCATGCTCCTATGAGAATCTAATGCTGCCGCTGATCTGACAGGAGATGAAGCTTACCTCCTGATGTGCAGCCCAGTTCCTAACAGGCCATGGACCAGTACCAGTCCATGGCCTGAGGATTGGGAAACCCTGCTTTAAAACCATCTCTAGATTACTAAATACCTAATACAATGTAAATACTATGTAAATAGTTGTTAAACTATTATGTTTAGGGAATAATGGCAAGAAAAAAAGTATGTACAAGTTCAGTACAGACACTTTTGTTTCTTTTCAAATGAAAACTATGGGTTTTTGACCCATAGTTGGCTGAACCCCATTTACAGAGTGCCAACTGTACAGGAATGTCTGAATTAATGGAAGATGGGCTCTCATAGCCTACTTTATTATCACCAACAGTGTCAGCAGAAAAAGTAGAGCTTCTTCCATCCCCTCAGGTTTACAGAGGTCCCAGGACCGCCAAGACACATCTTCCTACCTACCTCTCATCTCAGGTGGCCAGGCCACACAAGTCCAAGGAATCAGCACTGTTCTCTACCACGTACATCCCTACTCTACTTGTGAAAGGACTTACCTAAATCAGACATTCCTGCCCCCTCCTTATCCAGCTGCCAAAACTGAGTAATTTGAAAAAGAAGAAAGTCCCATAGGTATTGTCAGAACCCTTAATACTTCTTTAAAAGTTCTTCCTAAAGATTTGCTAAATCAAGAGAATAACTACCTATTTGGTCTGCCCAAATAAATGTTTGTTTCCATTTGCCTAAAGATAAAACTACATATACTATGTATCCTTCTCAACTAAATTAACAGCATCAACTTTGACTCTTAACTGAATACCAGGCCAAATAAGGTCAAACACAAACCCAACAAGATGTAAGTAATATAATTACAATATTCTCGATGTCCTTCCCTTTAAAAAATGTTTACTTCACAGCAAGACTGCCAAAAAATTGCCTATTTTAAAAACTCTCCAGTCTTCAATACTGCCTGTTTGTATGTTTAAATGCTTTGAAGGCAGCTGTTAGTCTCATTTGACAATTTCATTTGTTTTAAAGTTACAATCCATTGTTTTAATATGCTAAAATTTAAATTAATGGTAAGTGAGATTTTATAGGTAAGGACAAGAAAAGCAATATAAAGAGAACTTCGACATATAGATATTAAACTGTTGTTAAGTGATAAAAGCTAATTACCTAAGAAAAACAGATCCTATGCCTGAAGGGGAATATAGAAAACCTGCCCCTGTGAAAAGGAAGACCATGAGAGAGGAATCCAGGAGAAGCAGGTACACAGTGCCATGCACTGGGCACTAGAATCAGGACTGAAACAGACAAGATCAGAGATGGCAAGGAGAGTTCATCTCGCACAACCACTTTGAGGGTGGTGTCCATAAGGATTATTGGCCTTAGGCCAGGCCATGTCCTAGCTCAGCAGAAAGAGTGCTATCAGGATTAATAATGCCTGTTAAGTACATTGGGGCAAAGAATTGGGGTAGCAGCACTCTCCACTTCAAACCAAATTCAAATAATAAACTAAACTAACAAGGGAACATTTAGTCCTATTAATTCTAAGTCCTACACACAGTCTTAAAAAGCAAGAGCTTGGACTCCAAAGCTCATTACCTGGGTTCACATCAGAGTTCTCCCACTTAGCAGCTGTGTGTAAACTTGGCCAAGTTACTGAACATCTTTGTGCCTCACTCTCCTCATGAAAAAGGCTAATTCAAGAGTGTTTACCTCACAGAGTCATTATAAGAAGTAAACCTATGTATGGTGCATAGACAGTGCCTGGCAGAGGGTAAGCACTATCTCGGCACTACTAAAGTACTGGCTATTGACTACATAAATGGCAGATAAGTGATATCAGAAATTACAACATTTATATTACAAAGTTAAGTTAAACAACAACTCAATGTGAAGACTTTTTTTTAAATAATAAATTGAATGCAAATAAAAACAAAACAGGATGTCAGGGGACCTCAGCATAGAATGCAACCTATACAGCAAGTCTAACAGTCTTACAATTTTATGAGATAATCTCATGGAAAGGGCAGGAGGTCAAGGGAAGCTAACCTACAGAACTTTGGACAATCTGTTGTAACTAGATACAGGAAGGCTAAATACCAAAAGAACAATATGTAAACACTGTACCCTAGCTGGTAAATTTGTTTCTCATAAGAGTACCAGTCTGTAATTCTGAAAATACTCCACATGTACACTAGGGTTAAACAAGTAAGTAAATAAAGTGTAGATAATGTGAGCCAGGTTTCTCAATGTCACAGAAAGAAGTTACGAATAAGCAAGAGGTGGTGATGAATTAGTCAGATATATCAATATGAACTCACATTTATTTTTAAATATATACAGATAGAAAGAGCAACATAGATATGTACGCACATGTAGATTAGCTGACATGTGTGCATTTCCAGGGCCTGTGCAACAGAGGGCCTGAAAGCAGTCATACCCCAAGAACAATAAGCATACCCAGCACCCAAGACTTTTGTTTCTAAATACTACCCTCCAATAAATACAAGGAAGCAGGGTCTGGAGAAACAGCTGATTCTAAGGCTGGGACAGGGAAAATACAAAGCAAGCCAGCAGCAGAAGGGAGATGCTCAAGACAGGGATAGGTCAAAGGAACCAAACAGAAGAAACTCCCAGTGGCCAAAGCTGGAATAATTTGAGCAGCAGATTAATCATAACAGTATTATAACAGAATGAAATAATTATTCATGAGACTATGATATAAATAAGTGATTAAATAAACAAATGAGAGAGAAGGAACAACTCTTCCTGACAAGAATTCCAAATGATATATAAGCGTATATCCCCATTCTAGGAGGTAGAATTCCATTTCCTTCCCCCGAGTATGAGCTAGACTCAGTGATTCACTTACAAAGAAGAGTTTAGAAAGGGAAACAGTAATGTTTCTGTGAAAAAACCATAACCATGAAAATCAGCAATGATAAGTCCCACTGTCATTACATACTCCATGATGTGAGGAAATGAGATGGGGGATTTCCCCTCTGTAGTATCCTTCCCCCCAAACCTCAGCCCATAACCTCAGTCTAATCATAACAAAACAGCCAATAAGCCAAAATCACAGGACATTCTTACAAAACATCTGACCGATACACTTTAAAACATTTAAGAGATCATGAAAAATAAGGAAAGGCTGAGAACCACCACAGGTCACAAAAACGTAGGAGATATGACAACTAAATGAATTGTGGTATCCTGGATTGGATTCTGAAACCAACTACCCAACCAAAGAAGGACATTAGTGAAATAACCAGCAAAATCCAAATAAAGTCTTGAGTTTAGTTAATGACAATATAATGATACTGATTTCTTAGCTTTGACAAATGTACCATGGCTATATAAATCTAAAATTATCCCAAAATAGCCCAGGCCCAGTGGCTCACACTTATAATCCCAGAACTTTGGAAGGTCAAAGTAGGTGGATCACTTGAAGTCAGGAGTTCAAGAGCTGCATGGCCAACATGGTGAAACCCAGTCTCTACAAAAAATACAAAAATTAGCTGGGTGTGATGGCAGGCACCTTTAATCCCAGCTACTTGGGAGGCTGAGGCAGGAGAATCACTTGAACCCAGGAGGCAGAGGTTGCAATGAGCCAAGATGGCACCTCTGCACTCCAGCCTGAGTGACAGAGGGAGACTCTGTCATTCATAATAAATAAATTCCAAAATAAAGTTGTTTATTTATTTTTGAGATGGAATCTCACTCTGTAGACTCTGAAATAAATAAATAAATAAATCCAAAATAAAGTGTTTTTTTTTGGTTTTTGTTTTTTTTTTTTGAGATGGAGTCTTACTCTGTTGCCCAGACTGGAATGCAGTGGCACAATCTCAGCTCACTGCAACCTCTGCCTCCTGGGTTCAAGCGATTGTCCTGCCTCAGCCTCCCGAGCTGAGTAGCTGGGACTTCAGGTACGTGGCTACATGCCTTGCTATTTTTTTGTATTTTTAGTAGAGATAGGGTTTCACCATGTTAGCCAGGATGGTCTCAATCTCCTGACCTCATAATCCACCCACTTCGGCCTCCCAAAGTGCTGGGATTACAGGCGTGAGCTACCGCACCTGGCCAATAAAGTTATTCTTTAAAGTGAACTTGGTTACATAACAACCCAATGTAAAGGCATTCATTTTTTAAAATGACATTCACTTTTAAAAGTGGTAAGAGAAACAAATTTAAAAATCTAAAAATGTTACATAAAATGTTAAACAGAAAGAACAAAAAATATGAACAATTAGAATTATTTAAAACATATGTGGTTTAAAAAAAAAAGACAGCAATTAAGAGAGCTTGTACTTAATTTTTTTTTTTTTTTTTTTTTTTTTTTTTTAAGGCAAGGTCTCACTTTGTTGCCCAGGCTGGAGTTCAGTGCCCAACCGTAGCTCACTGCAGCCTGAAACATCTGGGCCCAAATGATAATCCCACCTTGGCCTTCCATACTTTTACACATCTTAACTTCAAAGGAATTTGAGGCAAAAACTCCCAAATATAATTCTACTTTTTTAATTTTGGGGGCAGAGGGGGACAAGGTCTCACTCTGTCTTCCAGGCTGGAGTGCAGTGATGCAATCACAACTCACTGAAGCCTCAAATTCCTGGGCTCAAGCAATCCTTCTGCCTCAGCCTCGAGTGGCAGGTGCAGTCCACCACACGCAGCTAATTTTTTTTATTTTTTGTAGAGAAAGTGTCTCACTACAGTGAGACACTGATAATTCCAGGCTGATAACTCCACTGTTTTAAAACAGAAAATGTTAAATGAACAATTTAAAAGGAAAAAAAATAAGATCTCCATAGAAGCCTATATGATGACATATCTACTTGAAGAGATAATACTTTTAGGCTTCTACACAATCTGAATCAAGGGAAGTCATTGTGCCACTGATTGAACATGTATTGATCAAACCACAAATCAAAAGGATTCTATACAATTCACGGCCAGTTTAGCTGTGTTTAAGACGAACAGAAAAACAGTAGTCTTTGCCCACAGTGGGAGCACACAACTCAGAAAAGAGCATTTGAGTTTGCAGTTGAACGTAGAAAAGGAAAAGGGTTAATACACATCATTAAGTCAACAATATTTATTGAGCATCTAATACAAGCCAAGCACTACAATAGAAACTAAAGACTTAGCAATTAAAATGTGACTTTATACAGCTTAAAATCTAGGTGGATAGAAACAGTCAAAAACAAAGTACCAGATGCAGTAGCTCACGCCTGTGATCCCAGCACCCTGGGAAGTGCGGGAAGATCACCTGAGGTCAGGAGCTTGAGATCAGCCTGGCCAACATGGTGAAACCCCGTCTCTAATAAAAATACAAAAATTAGCCGGGAGTGGTAGCACGCATCTGTAGCGCACCTCCGGCTACTCAGGAGGCTGAGGCATGAAAATCACTTGAGCCCGGGAGGTAGAGGTTGCAGTGAGCCAAGAATGTGCCACTGCATCAGCCTGGGCAACAGAGCAAGACTCTGTCTCAAACAACAACAACAACAACAACAAAGTAAAATGTTTAGCATGTAAGATGATGTTGAGTGCTACTGGAGAAAAAACAATACAGGTAAGTGAGTTAAGACGAGGGTGGCAAACAAAGAAATGTGAGCTGAAGCACTCAGAGGCCCAGCTGTGTGGCAAAGCCCACGAGACACAGAGATCCCACCACAACAGCAACTCACCAACAGCAAAGACAGGAGCAAATTAGGCAAGAACATTTTTTCTAGTAAAGATTCCAGAAATAATTAAATATCCACTTAATGCAGATTTCAGTAAATCCACAACACCTCAGTGATCAACACAGCTTTATAGAATTTTGATCAGGCATTAAAACTGGCATTCAAGAGTTGCTTGCTGGCCCTGTTATGGTTAACTGGTAGGTCTCATTATCCTGAACAAAGACTAAAAGTTGACACCATTTTATAAAACCTATTTATGCAAACAGCCATTCTCTGTATTAGCATTATCAAGCCAAATTTTAAAAAACTGATTTATTATAAAAGCTGATCCTGAGGCTGTCACTCTATAAGCTCTAACACTGACTATTTTTGGTCTAACAAAATCGCATCTGTAAATATGTGCAGCTAATTTGATGGTCTATATTTAATTTATAAATGTGCTTTGGTTTATCATAAAGAACTTATATGAAATCATATTAATAAAATTAAAGTCGAGTTAACCCTGGGATTCCAATCAACACTCAAGTTTGAAAAACACCACATGAGGTGGGGAAAAAAGGAGTACTGAAGTAATTCAAAAATAAAGTGATAAGGGCCCTGACTGGGTTGACAGCAGTGGGCATAGAAAGAAAAGATTTTTAATTTTAAAATTAAAAATTAACTCTAAAATTAAAAATCCGGATGCAATCATATGAGAAGGAAGAACAGATCAAAAGATAATTGAGCCCTAAATGAGCCACTGCTACAACAGAGAATACAGAACTTCACTGAGGTTAATTATTCACACAGCAATTAGCTAGCATAGAAAAACAAAAACGGCAGTTCAAAGAAAGAACACCATTAACACCATTCTTCAGCATTTTGCTCTCATAACCTGTTTGGTTTATATGTGTTATAGCTATTAACATTTAACATAACAGAAATGAAAAACTAAGAGATTTCTACAATTTACTGGTGGTAGTGGTTGTTTTTGATACAAGGTCTCACTCTGGCCCAGGCTGAAGTGCAGTGGTGCAATCACAGCTCACAGTAGCTTTGCCCTCCCAGGCTTAGGTGATCCTCCCACCTCAACTTCCCACGTAGCAGAGACCACAGGTGCACACTACCACATCTGGCTAATTTTTTCTAATTTTAGCAGAGACAGGGTTTTACCATGTTGCCCAGGCTGGTCCTGAATTCCTGGGCTCAAACAATCAGCCTGCCTTGGCCTCACAAAGTGCTAGGATTCCAGGTATGAGCCACCACACCTGGCGTATTTTTATTAAAAATTGTAATAGCAAGCCCTCAGTATCCATGGGAGTCTAGGGGGACTGGTTCCAGGAACATCATGGATACCAAAATCCACAGATGTTCGTCTCTTATATAAAATGGTATAGTATTTGCATATAACCTATGCATATTCTCCCTTATACTTTAAATCATCTGGATCTAGATTATTTATGATCATCTAATACAATGTAAATCATTGTTATATTGTATTATTTGTATCTTCATTGGGTTTTTTTGTTGTTGTTGTTTTTTGGAGACTAGCTCACTGCAACTTCCACCTCCTGAGTAGCCGGGATTACAGGCACGTGCCACCATGCCCAGCTAATTTTTGTATTTTTAGTAGATTCAGGGTTTCATCATGTTGGCCAGGCTGGTCTCGAACTCCTGACCTCAAATGACCCGCCCACCTCGGCCTCCCAAAGTGCTAGGATTACAGGCGTGAGCCACAGCACACAGCCTGTTCTATTATTTTATTGGCTTTTTTTCACAAGTATTTTTGATCTGCAGTTGTTGAATCTGCAAAAGCTAAACCTGCAAATATGGAGGACCAACTGTACCTACTAACATAAATAACACTTTTAAAAATAAACTATTTGTCTTTAAAAAAAATTAGTGATTGAGGGCAAGTATGGTTGCTCATGCCTGTATTCCTAGCACTTTGGGAGGCCAAGGCAGGAGGATCACTTGAGCCCAGGAGTTTGAGGCCAGCCTGAGCAACAGAGCCTTCTTTTATTTTTTATTTTTTTAAATTGTTTTAATTAGTAAATGGTGTCGTTTTACACTTTTGCCAATTTCTTTAATATCTGTCTAATAGGAGACAGATTCTCATAACTGTTTCTGCATTCAATCTGTTCCAATATGTTGTTCTGGTTCAAGTATACGAAGAAAATCCAATTTCAAACTTAGAAGAAGAGTGTTTGAATAGCCTTCTGAGGTCATTGTGGATCTCATGCTTTGATATTACACCAAAACTGTTCTAGTGAAAAGTGGCTAGTTGAGCTTACAATTCAATCTCACAGGTGCTTTTCCTCAAAATAACCACCACAAACTTCAGTTAGTGGTGGTAATTTCTTAAAGATTAGATGCAACATGGAATCTGAAATTGTTATCAGTGAACTTATCCTACTCTGCCACATTAACATTCATTAGCCTATTCACTTTAAATGAATCTTTAACCCATGCATGATGTTATAAATCATCATTCCACATCTAAAAAGTACTGGTCCACTGAGTTGTGCAGATTTTCCAGAAGTTGGCATATTTCAAAAAAATCATGTTTGCTAAACCCATTAATCTCATCAGAAAGTCTTCAAGTACTGCAAAGCTGTCATGCTCACAGTAACAGACAAGAGTTTTCCAAAAATTTTAATTTTTGCTTGAAAGCCCAAATGTTCTCTTTGCCAACAAATATGGTCAGTTGTTTTCCTTGAAGTGACAGTCTCGCTTCATTGATTTGAAAAAATGTCTGCCAAATACCTAAGTCTGAATAATCATGGTTTGTCAGTCCCTCTTAAATAAAAATGGAACTTCCATGAAAAAAGTGGCTAGCGCAGCTCACAACTTAATCACCTAAGTGCTTTTCCTCAAAACCCAATACACCTCAATATGCAGCAGAAGCACTTTACACACATTCCGATCCTGCTGCACATGTTACAACTGTGTGCACGCAAGGATCAAAATTTAATAAAATTAAATTTTTAGTACCTCATCCAGGACATTCTCAAACAAAACTGGTTTTTTTATATGCAAGTGCTAAGGTGCCCCAACAGTTTTCACTCATTGCTTTTGCACCATGTGTACAAATGTCCAACACGGTTTAAAAAAGAAAAAAAACGCAAGTAACATCTCAGTATTATTATGAAAATAGTTTGAGCGGTTGAACACAAGAATCACTTGAACCTAAGAGGCTGAGGCTGCAGTGAGCCAAGATGTCGCCACTGCACTCCAGCCTGGGTGACCAGAGTGAGACCCTATCTCAAAAAAAAAAAAAAAAAAGTAGTTTTGACCCCACAAATCCCCAGAGATCTAGGGTCACACTTTGAGAACAGCTGACTTAAATATATCCAGACACCATATGAATCAGAAGTCATAATACTCTGCCTTTTCTTGCCTCACAGAGAACCTAGAACATATAATGTATTCAAATTACGCATCTGTAAAATTTATAATGAAACCTAGAAATCATTACTCTTGTAACTAAAAAAAGGCAAGTAAACCATCCTGGCCAACATGGTGAAACCCCATCTCTACTAAAAAATACAAAAATTAGCTGGGCGTGGTGGCATGTGCCTGTAGTCCCAGCTACTCAGGAGGCTGAGGCAGGAGAATTGCTTGAACCCAGGAGGCAGAGACTGCAGTGAGCAGAGGTTGCATCATTGCACTCCAGCCTGGCACCTGGTGACAGAGCAAGACTCTGACTCAAAAAAAAAAAAAAAAAAAAAAAGGCAAGTAAAAGTATATGTAAGAATATCTAGGCCGGGTGCAGTGGCTCACACCTGTAATCCCAGCACTTTGGGAGGCCAAGGCAGGCAGATCACAAGGTCAGGAGTTTAAGACCAGCCTGCCAATATGGTAAAATCCCATCTGTACTAACCGGGCGTGGTGGCAGGTGCCTTTAGTCCCAGCTACTTGGGAGGCTGAGGCAGGAGCATCACTTGAACCCAGGAGGCAGAGGTTGCAGTGAGCCAAGATCACCCCACTGCACTCCAGCCTGGGAGACAGAGCAAGACTCCATCTCAAAAAAAAAAAAAAAAAAAAATATTTAATGAAGGGTACTTTATTATACCTGTCAAACTACAGAATCTAAATGATACTGTCATATGTCAGTGCCAAATTAAGAGACTAATACCTACTAAAATTTGTTTTAAACAAGTTGCTTCTGTTTTCACCACTTCTTCACCACTGTAAGATATCATCAATAGTTAGTCATCCTTCTAACTCTCCTGCAACCCTAAAACAACAACCCCAATCTACCCAACTCCCTATATATTCACTCCTCACCCCATCACCATAAAAGAAAGATAAAATAAAAATATTGATCCAGAGACCTTTTGCTTCCTTAAACGCCTCTATTGTCTTTTCAAAAAAAAAAAAAAAAAAAAAAAATGACAAAAACACACAAGTTCATTACTTGTGGGGGACCCAAATATTCCACTCAATTGACCTGCAAAATGCTAGAAGAAACTTCTGTTGAAGGACTTGGGAAAGGCAGGAACAAAGAGGTATTATCAACCAGTCAATAATTATTTATTGAGCATTCCAAAAGTGTTAAATCCTGTGAGAGATTCATCCAAATGCGGAAAATAAAACAGGTTTTAGTGCCTGTACTACAGTGGATTACATGTACATGCAACCATAGATTCGAGAAAGTATAATGAACAGCATTTGTGTGCAGGAGAGTCTAGGAAAAAGATAAGCCAGTGACTCATGATCGGGGGAAAATAACAGAAAAAAGTAAAGAACTTATTTGTAGTCTTGGTTTCTGTAGTGCTAAAAAGTTAAGAGGCAAAGGAAAGTTATAGAAATTTAGCAATCTTAGCTGAATGATAGAAAACATTAACTTGATTGTTGCAGCAAAAGTGAGTAGATTATGCAGTAATGTATTTTCCACAACAATAAGATCATTTTCCTCCTTCCAGAAAGAGAGTAAACTAATGATTTCAAACTGAAGTCTATAGACCAGCATTCTGGTGTTTATCTGAAAGTACTGCTTAGAAAAGAAATGGCCATACAAATTTCAACCAACTGGAGAACTGAACTATTTTAAGTGTTTTAAAGAATTTGCTTGAACAGATAAAACAGACCCACTAACTGAACTGACATCTAAAGGTTAAAGTTTTCAGCTGGGGGCCATGGCTCACACCTGTAATCCCAGCACTTTGGGAGACTAAGGCCTGAGTCCAGGAGTTCGAGAGCAGCCTGGGCAATATGGTGAAACCCTGTCTCTACTAAAAACACAAAACAAATTAGCCAGGCATGATGGCATGTGCCTATAGTCCCAGATACTCTGGAGGCTGAGGTGGGAGAATCAATCACCTGAGCCCAGGAGGCAGAGGCTGCAGTGAGCCAATCTGTGCCACTGTACACCAGCCTGGGCAACCACAGTGAGACTGTCTCAAAAAAAAAAAAAAAAAAAAAAGTTTAAATTTTTTTTGAAAACTACACTAAATCGATTTTATAAGTTAAATCTTCTCATTCTGTTAAGTATATACTCAATTTACCGAAACACTGTTGGAAGGAAAACGGAAAAAAATTTTGAACTAGAGGCCAAGCGAGATGGTTCATGCCTATAATCCTAGCACTTTGGGAGGCCAAGGCAGGTGGATCACCTGAGGTCAGGAGCTCAAGATCAGCCCGGCCAACATGGCGAAATCTCGTCTCTACCAAAATTAGTCGGGCGTAGTGGCAAGCGCCTGTAACCCCAGCTACTTGAGAGGCTGAGGCAGGAGAATCACTTGAACCTGGAAGGCAGAGATTGCACCACTGCACTCTAGCCTGGGCAACGGAGCGGGGGAGGGAGGAGGGAGGGAGGGGAAGGAAATGTACCAGAAACTAAAGCTATGAACGAAATTCATTATAATTCTTCGAAGATGAGACTTGAGATGCCTGTTATTTCAACACTCCACTGAATATAAGCAAACAGAATGAAAGGGTAAGTCAATCTGATACCAGATGTTATTTTTGCTAAGAAGTCTATTTTAAATCTTATACCACATGTAAGCTAACATCTAATTTAACTTACACAAATCTAACATACATTGAGCAAAATTTCAGAGAAAGCTCAATTTAGGTAAACACAAGGGTTCTAACCCACCAAACAGTAAGTGTATGCCTAAGTGAACATGAGAGGCAACATGAATCTGCTCTTCCCATAACCTGATGGGCAAGTCTCTCAGACTGAGGGTATTCAGCCACTCTGGAGTGATTCTAATAGGACTGCCCCTATGTACAAATCAACAACTCTGCTCAACAGAAGAGCAATGATGTTCTCATTCTGAAAGAAAAATGGGCTGGTCTTGAACCTAAAAGGAAGATACTGGTTTGTGGTAAGGCATCTTCCCCACAAACTGGATGGGTAACTTTGTCTACATGCTATTTTGCCTTGTACAATGACCTTATATCCTAATCCCCAAATAAGATGCAATGCCTTCTATATTCAGAAGATAGAATCATAAAATGGACTACATGGTTCAAACTACTAATCCCAAAGCATCTACAGAACCTCTCATAATTTCCAGGCAACCTAAACCACGTAACCATTACCTAGCAATTTCAATATTTGAGTTCTGTATATGCCACAGCCAGTTCATTCAAGAAGTACCAACGTCTGTAAAGTGCCACTTGTTTACTCTATGGCTACCAACAGAACCCCTCGCTGAAGCAGACTCTTCAGAAACTCCTCTGGCTTATGTTGGCCCCAAAGTTCACAATCTTGCCAAGAATAGTAGTAGTTTAGGGAAAGATGGAAGTAAAGGAGGTAGGGCAGTTATGAGCAGTAAGTCTTTCCATGATTTTCCTATACTTAAAATTTATCACAAATATACTGCTAGGGTACTACAAAATTTCAAACTCCTTAACAACTGATGAGATTTGTCCGTATTTGTGCTATGGTCTGAAGGTGTCCCTCAAAAATTCAGGTGTTGCCAACCTAACAGTATTAATAGACGGGTTCTTTCAAAGGTGATTAGACCATGACAGTTCCTGCCTTGTGAATACCCTTATACAAGAGTTTGACTGAGGAAGTTGTTCCCCACTTGCCCTTCCATCTTCTGCCATATGAGGACCCAGTAAGAAGGCCCTCATGAGATGCAGGCACCTTGATCTTAAACTTCCCAGCCCCCAGAAGTGTGAGAAATAAATTTCTGCCTTTTTTTTTTTCCTTTTTTGAGACAGGGTCTCACTCTGGTTCCTGGACTGGAGGGCAGTGCATGATCTTGGTTCACTGCAACCTCTACTTCCACTGACTTTGTACAAGGTCAATATACAAGGTTCAAGCAATTCTCCCACCTCAGCCTCCCAAGTAGCTGGGACTGTAAGTGTACGTTACCACACCCGACTAATCTTCGTATTTTTTGGTAGAGACGGGGTTTCACCATGTTGGCCGGGCTGGTCTCGAACTCCTGACCTCAAGTGATCCACCTGCCTCAGCCTCCCAACGTGCTGGGATTACACGCGTGAGCCACCATGCCTGGTGGTAATTTTATTCTTTATAAATTACCCAATCTTGGCTGGGCGCAGTGGCTCACGTCTGTAATCCCAGCACTCTGGGAAGTGGAGATAGGCAGATAACCTGAGGTCAGGAGTTCAAGACAAGCCCAGCCAACATGGTGAAACCCTGTCTCTACTAAAAATACAAAATTAGCCGGGCATGGTGGTAGGCACCTGTAATCCCAGCTACTTGGGAGGCTGAAGCAGGAGAATCACTTGAACCTGCAAGGTGGAGGCTGCAGGGAGCCGAGATCGTGCCATTGCAGTCCAGCCCGCGCAAAAAGAACGAAACTCCATCTCAAAAATAAATAAACAAATAACCCAGTCTTGGGTATTCCGTTACAGCAGCACAAAATACATGAAAACAATTTGTTTTACCAAAAGTATCATCTGTCGATTACTATAACGTTACTTATCAAAAGCCCAGAGAAACTGGTTTTTTGAGTCTTCACTGACCTATGGAAATGATAGAAAGAAATGACCAACCACAGGGAAACCCGTTACATAATTCCTACCGTTACCTTCCTGCTATTTCCAGATTAATATCAAGGCATTTAGGAGAGGAAAAATGTTACCCCATGTATCAGTCCTCTTTACTTATGTAAATTTCTGCAGCCAGCTTGAACTTCTACTCCCTAGAAAATGAGATTTTCTTTTCTACCACATGGCAGGCTGCAAATTTTCTAAACTTTTATGTTCTGCTTCCCTTTTAAATATAAGTTCCAGTTTCAGGTCATTTATTTGTTTATGCAAATAAGCATAGGCTTTTAGAAGCAGCCAGGCCACATCTTGAACACTTGGTTGCTTTTAGAAATTTCTTCCACCAGATACCCTAAACATCAAGTTCAAAGTTCAGCAGATCCCTAGAGCAGGAGCACAATGCTGCCAGTCTCTGCTAATGCATAGCAAGAGTGACCTTCACTCCAGTTCCCAATAAGTTCCTCATCTGAGACCTCACCAGCCTGGCCATCTCTTTCCATATCACTATCAGCATTTTGGTCAAAACCATGCAACAAGTTTCTAGGAACTTCCAAACATTCCCTCATCTTCCTGTCTTGTTCTGAGCCCTCCAAACTGTTCCAACCTCTCCCCATTACCCAGTCCAAAAGCTGCATCTACATTTTCATGTATCTTTATAGTAATGCCCCACTTCTCTGGTACTAATTTTCTGTATTAGTCCCTTCTCAGATTGCTGTTAAGAGCTGAAGCTGGGTAATTTACAAAGAGGTTTAATTTGCTCACAGTTCAGCAGGCTGTACAGGAAGCATGGCTGGGGGAGGAAACTTACAATCATGGTGGAAAGCAAAGGGGAAGCCAGTACATTATACATAGCTGGTGCAGAAGGAAGAGAGAGAGAAGGGAGAGGTGCTACACATTTTTAAACAAGCATGAGAAGCCTGAGAACTCACTGTCATGAGAACAGCAAGGGAAAAGTCTGCCTCCATGATTCAATCACTTCCCCACCAGGTCCCTCCTCCAACTTTGAGGATTACCATTTGACATGTAATTTGGGTGGGGGACACAGAGCCAAACCATATCACCCCACACTTCCACATGGGAAAAGAAGAAAATGAGAGGACTAGGATGAGTGGCTGACATTAAAATCTATAGACTCTAGGGTAGAAAAACATGACTTCTTTCTTTGGCACTATAGATTTAAAAGTTGGTATTTTCATTAGTATAGAATATTTCTTTCTAGAGAATAAGAAAATATCTCATCCTTTATTTGAATACCCCTAATGGGTAAAAGACTAAGGAACCCAATAAGAAGTTTGAAGAAATTTTCTTTTCTAGAAAATGTGTCAGCCAGCTAGTTACATGCTATTTGTGAATAACAAGTGCCATCAGACAAATGGTAAACAATTATTATTTTATTTAACTACAAGGGTAAATTCTGTAAGAAAAATTGAGTAAATTTGGACTTGCCAATTTAGATTTGATTGTTTACAAAGCTAGTTTAGTCAGATACATAATAGTCCATCATAGCAAAAGCTTTTAGGTGCGAATGTGCCCATAACGCAGAGACACAAACGAGATAATAGGCTTATAATGTGCATTAGATGTTTCATGAACTAACTGATAAAGAACTTGGGAGAGATGCATATAACCACTGGATTAAATGCCAGCTAGGGAGAATCATACCATCACCTGTGATGGTAATCAAACTCTCCAGAGAAATAATTTTACCTGGATAACAGAAATCAAGTGCTTAGAATCCCAGTATTTGCACTAAAAAGGACCCTATAGGCAGCAAAAGCCCATTTTTATTTTTATTTTTTTTGGAGACACAATCTCACTGTCACACAGGCTGGAGTGCAGTGGTACAAACACCGCTCACTGCAGCCTCTACTTTCTGGGCTCAAATGATCCTCTCACCTCACCCTCCCATGTAGCTGGGACTACAGCAGGCCCACGCCACCATATGTGGCTAATTTTCTGTAGAAATAGGGACTCACTTTGTGGTCCAGGCTGGTCTTGAACTCCTGAGCTCAAGCAATTTTTCCACCTCAGCCTCTCAAAGTGCTGGGATTACTGGCATGAGCCAATGCACTTCGCCATAAAAGCCTATTCTTTAAAGGCCCACTAGCTGCAGAAACCTGTGCAAGTTATTTACTAATTACTTCATCTGCAAAATGAAGATATCCTCTCTACAGGCACATACATGGTAGGTACTCAACAAAAACAAATTGTTCCATTATTTGTTCGACTCATTCATCTTACAATAAGGAGGAGATCCACAAAAGCTACTTCCCAAGGAAATACAACTAGTGTAATGGCAGAGCCTCACCCAGAGCCTACCACTCTTTGTACAAGACCAAACTATCGGTGGGGAAGGAGCCCTTAAAAATATCTTCTGGATCTGGCATGATGACTCATGCCTGTAATCCCAGCACTTTGGGAGGCCCAGGTGAAAGATCACTTGAGTCCAGGAGTTTGAGACCAGCATGGGCAAGATAATGAGACCTTGTCTCCATTTTTTTAAAAAGAATCTTTATAGCATAACTTGAGCTCTCTATTTCAGGCAAATATACGTCAGAGACAAAATTACTTAAGGGGTTAAGTGGCACAACTCAATACTTTCTTCCTCTATGCCAGTTCAAGCAACATTTCTGCCATCTACAGGGCCTCCTCGATTACTCTAGAAAAGTATTTTCCAACTTTTTCTGACCCATAAATAATTTTCAAAGTAGCTCAATTACAAATAATTTGCCAATTTTGCTTACACTATTAAATAACTTTAATATAACACATTTTAGATCAGAATTTTATGAATAAGGATGGCACAGTTTCTTCCTATCTAATTGTAGATCAACATACTGTTTAGAAAGTATAAAGTTCTGGCCAGATGCAGTGGTTCATGCCTGTAATCCCAGCACTTTGGGACTCCAAGGTGGGAAATCACTTGAACCTTGGACTTCTAGACCACCCCCAGCAACATGACAAAACCACATCTCTATAAAAAATACAAAAATTAGCTGAGGGTGGTGGTGCACACCTGTAATCCCAGCTACTTGGGAGGCTGAGGTGGGAGGATCACTTGAGCCCACGAGGTCAAGGCTGCGGTGAGCCATCATCATGCCACTGCACTCCAGCCTAGATGACAGAGTGAGACTCTGTCTCAAAAAAAAAAAAAAGTACAAAGTTCATCTTATTACCCGCCTGCTCAACTTCATGAAACCCCGTCTCTACTAAAAATACAAAAATCAGCCGGATATGGTGGCACATGCCTGTAATACCAGCTACTTAGAAGGCTGAGGCGGGAGAATCACCTGAACTCAGGAGGCAGAGGCTGCAATAAGCCGAGACTACGCCACTGCACTGCAGCCTGGGTAACAGAGTGAGACACTTTTTTTTTCTCAAACGAAAAAAAAGTTCACCTTATTAGAATCTTTTGTAATATTTATAAGGACAAATTTTACTTTTCCCATGTAAAAAATGATGCATGGTATTGACTTTTACATAATTAAAATGCACAATTTTCAAAAAATTCAAAAGTAAAATATTTGGGGCCCATTAACTTGGAGGATACTCAACATTGCTAATGCAAATCAAAACCATAATGAGATGGCACCTCACACCCATTATGTTGGCCACTACCAAAAAACCAAGTTTTGGCAAGGATGCAGAGAAAACAACAAGTGTTGGCAAGGATGCAGAGACACTGAAACCCCTGTGTACTGTGGGTGGGGCTGTAAAACTTTCGCAGCCATTATGGAAAACAGTACTGAGGTTACTCAAAAAATTAAAAATAGACCTACCATATGACCCAGCAATCACACTTCTGGATATACTCAAACCCCAAAATCTGACCTATGGAACCCAAATATACAAAAATCCACCCACCCTATACACAAGTTTCACACTCCACAAATAGTGTATTTTCTCTCTCCCTTTTTTTTTTTTTTAAGACGGGTTCTTGTTCTGTTGCCCTGGCTGGAGTGCAGTGGCATGAATAACAGCTCACGGCGGCCTTGACCTCCCAGGCTCAAGCAATCCTCCTGCCTCAGCCTCCGGAGTAGCTGAAACTACAGGTGCACTACTAGCTAATTTTTGTATTTTTTGTAGAGATGAGGTCTCACTATGTTGTCCAGGCTGGTCTCCAACTCCTGGCCTCAAACGATCCTCCCACCCCAGCCTCCCAAGTGCTGCAATTACAGGCATCAGCCACCGCACCCAGCCAAATAGTATATTTTCTATCTGTGGTTGGTTGAAAAACTCCATTTATAGATGGATCCGCATAGTTCAAACCTGTGTTGAATTCCAAAAGAATTCAAAGCAAGATCTCAAAGAGATATTTGTACACCAACATTTACTGCATATTACTCTTGGCTAACCATGAATAGTGAATCACCAAATCACCAAGCAACCCAAATGTCCACCAAAAGATAGATGGATTTTAAAATGTGGTCTATACATACAATGAAATAGTATACAGCCTTTAAAGAAAAAAATTGTCACATGCTACAAGGATGGACCTCAATGACATTATGCTAAGCAAAATAAGCTAATCACAAAGGGGCAAACACTGTTTAATCCCATGTATGTAAGTATCTAAAAATAGTCAAAAATCATAGAAACCAAAAGTAGAAAGGTGGCTGCCAAGAATTTGGGGGTGAAGGGGAAAGTAGGAATTAATGTTCAATGGGTATAGAATTTCAGTTCTGCAAGACGAAAAAATTCTAGAGATCTGCTGTGCAACAATGTGAATGCATTTAACACTACTGATATATTGTACATTTTAAAATGGTAAAAGTGATAAATTTAACATGTGCTTTTCACAATTTTTAAAAAAGGTAAAAATGATTTAGAAAGTACATGTATATTAGGCACAAGGCAGGTTCTCAGCAAATAGTAGTTTAGTTTTTTTACGTGCAGGCATTTGGTAGGGAGGTACTCGTATATATACAAATCGAATATATGAAATTTCACTATAGGCTATGACATCAAAAAATAGAAAAGCTCCTTTAATTATGACTGACTGTTTATTAATTTATTATTAATAATTGTTTAAAAACAACTGTCTAGTTGTCCTAGATTTTTGTCATTTGCTTAAAGTACTTCTGTAGTCTTTAGTATCAAAAATTAAGGCACTAAAATAGATAAAGCAGTCATGCCATATTATCTTTTTGAGATATATATATATATATATATATTTTTTTTTTTAAGATGGGGTTTCACCATGATGGCCAGGCTGGTCTTGAACTCCTGACCTCAGGTGATCCACCCACCTCGGCCTCCCAAAGTGCTAGGATTACAGGCGTGAGCCACCGCGCCCGGCGATATATATATTTTTTAACTTCCTGGAGACATCTTGATATATACTATTAATTTAGCCCATACGAATACAGCTGAGAGATAAAGATCACTGGGATCTGATTCAAGCCTATAATCCCACATCTCTGGGAGGACAGGGTGGCAAGCCACCCTGGGAAACATACAAGACCCCACCTCTACAAAAAATAAAAAATAAAAAAATTAGCCCCACATCATGTCTCATGTCTATACTCCCAGCTACCTGGGAGACCGAGAGGGGAAGATCCCTTGAATCCAGGAGTTCAAGAATATAGTAAACTATGATCACGCCACTACACTCCAGTCTGGGCAACAGAGTGAAATCCTGTGTACCATTTTAAAGAAAAAAAAGGATGAAAAAAAAAAAAGAAAGAAACATCATTGCAAGATCAATTTGCAGAATCATCATTTCATGTTTTTTGTTTTTTTTTTTTTTGCCTCAGAGTTTCTCAAGCTTTCTGACTTTTATCAACAGTCTACCAAGGATATACATTAAAATTTTATAGTGATCAATATCATGACAGCAGCTAACAGTACACTGGGTGAGGGTAGTACTTAAATAATTATTTATTGAGTTGCTTACAGAAAAAGAGGTCTCCCAAGTCCCAAATCAACTTCACGAATATTTTATTAGTACTTACAATGTACAAAAACCCTTTTTTAAGCTCTACCCTACAATAAATAAAAAGAAGCTAAAAGGAAGGAAAGAGGCCAGGCGCGGTGGCTCACACCTGTAATCCCAGCACTTTGGAAGGCCAAGAGGGCAGATCACAAGGTCAGGAGATCGAGACCATCCTGGCCAACATGGTGAAACCCTGTCTCTACCAAAAATACAAAAATTAGCCAGGCGTGGTGGCACGTGCCTGTAATCCCAGCTACTTGAGAGGCTGGAGCAGGAGAATCCCTGGAACCAGGGAGTCGGAGGTTACAGTAAGCCGAGATGGAGTCACTGCACTCCAGCCTGGCGACAAAACAAGACTCTGTCTCACAAAGAAAAAAGGGAAGAAGGAGAGAGAAAAAGACAAAAGAGTAATACACATGTTATTGTAACTTATTTCTAAACAGGAAAGAAACTGCCTAATTTGATTGGGATGGGAGAGGGGTGGTTTTCAAGCCAAGCCACAAACTAAACAGCATTTTGAGATGCTGAAATAAGGAAGATATTCCAGAAACAGGACAGGCACAGAATCTCCACGTGAAATTTCCTGTAGTAAAAAACGAAGCGAGATCAACAGGAGAAAGGTATAAGAAAAATACCAGAGCTGGGCACACAGCGGCTCATGCCTGTAATCCCAGTACTTTGGGAGGCTAAGGTGGGAGGGTTGCTTGAGTTTAGTAATCCGAGACCAGCCTGGGCAACATGGTTAAACTCCGTCTCTACCAAAATACAAAAAATTAGCTGGGCACGGTGGCATGTGCCTGTGGTTCCAGCTACTCAGGAGACTGAGGTGGGAGGATTGCTTCAGCCCAGGAGGTGGGGATTGTAGTGAGCCAAGACTGTGTCACTGCACTCCAGGTTCAGTGACAGAGCAAAACCCCGTCTCAAAGAAAGAAAGAAAACTACCAGAAATAATACTAATTCAGAGAGTTTGGGTTGTTCTATGGACTACTTGGAATGCTACCTTCAGGAGTTTCTCAACTTGAATCCACAGGCACGAGAAGATTGAAGTGGGCAATGCTACGACCACCTACAGAGGTGGTAAACACCACCCAATGGAGGTCAACGGCTTGCTTTATACAAGTTTTTCTTTGTTAAAGAGGGAAAATGAAAAGTTACATATTACTTGTATATTGAAGAAAAACTAAAAATTTATTGTTGGGGCAAATTAGGTGTTGAGCAGAAGAAAGAACTGGTACTTTACAAAAATAAAATAGTGTATAGAAATCAAGTATATATGCTCTGAAAAGCCATCCGTTTCTATAATAAAAACATTTACTCGATTGTCAAAATAGGCTGTTTGGCAATCATCATTTCCACACACCACATTCTAAGACTGAGGTTACTTTTTACATTTACTATTCTCATTTATACTTTGAAGATAAAATGTAAGGTTTAACTCACTAATAAATGAAAAGGTTTGAATTATGCAAAATGAAGAGAATTACTAAATATGGACCATTTTCAAAAATATTTAATTAAAAAAAAATTTCTCATGCCACACCTAACAGTATATGAATAATATCCTTTTAGTTTACGTGTTTCTGCAAACACATAACATTCTGTTACACTGACTGACTTGAATTAAGAAAAATGTTTTCACATAATTTATCTGATTATGCTTCCCATATTAAAGTTTTAACTTGATCATTATATTGTTAAAAATACATAAAATCATATAAAAATTAAAGATAAAATATTTGCAACATAATCTGAAAGACAATGTGACTATGTACCCAGAGCATATAAAGACCTCTTACCACTCAACCAAACGATCCAATTTTTTAAATGAACCAAAAAAAAAAAGTATACACATGGCCAATAAGCATATGAAAAGATGTTCCAACATCACTGATCATCTGAGAAACACAAACCCACAATGAGATACTTAATACTCATTTAATGGCCAAAATTTAAGACTGGCAACATGAAGTGTCAATGAAAATGTAGAGAAACTGTAACTCCTGCACAGTTACAACCGTAACTTTCAATGTAAAATGGCACAACTATTTTGGAAAAGAGTTTAGCAGTTTCTTACACAGTAAAATCAATATTTACCACTAAGACATATCCAAGAAAGACATAAACATGGTCATAGCAGCTTTATCAATAACTGAAAACAGTCCTATGTGTCCATCCCTGGGTAAATGAATTTAAAAACTGTAGTATATTCCTACAGTGGAATACTACAAGCGGGGTGCCATGGCTCACACCTGTAATCCCAACATTTTAGGAGGCCAAGGCAGGAGAATTGCTTGAGCCCAGGAGTTGGAGACCAGCCTGGGCAACACAGGAAGATCCCATCTCTACAAAAATATTAATAAGTTAGCTGGGCAGGGTGGTATATGCCTGTGGTCCCAGCTACTTAGAGAGGCTGAGGTGACAGGATCGATTAAGCCCAGGAGGGTCAAGGTTGCAGTGAGCCGAGATCTCACCACTGCACTCCAGCCTGGGCAACAAAGTGAGAACCTGTCTCAAAAAAAAAGTTGAGGGAATGACTGTAAAGGAGCATGAAAGGACTCTGAGATGATGGCAACTGTCATAGATCTCGATCAAGGCAGTGGTGCAGGTGCATACATTTGTCAAAACTCCTCGAATCATACCCTTCAAATGTATGCTTTTTATTGTATGTAAATTATAGTTCAATACAGTTGTTGTAACTAAAAATTAATATAATTTGACAATACCTATTAAAACTAGAAATGTTCATCTTTTTTTATTTTTGGTGTTCATAATCTTGAAGCAGCCAACTCTATAGAAAATTGTCACACAAATGTTCAGATACATAAGGATGTTCACTTCTTTTCAGTAGAGAAAGTGTCTATGACAATGGATTGGTTTGTTGCATAACACATTCATAAACTGGAATACTATGCATCCCACTTACAAAAGAGGTACACCTGGATGCCTTAGAGCAGGGGGCAGCAAACTTTCTCTGAAAGAGCCACATGCTAATTATTTTAGGCTTCACAGGCGACATCTAATCTCCCTTATATATTCTTCAAGGGAGTGGGGTGGTGTTGTTTCACAACTCTTTTTAAAATGTTAACCTTAGCTTGTGGGCCTTACAAAAAATGATCCCTGGCTGAGAGATCAGAGACTCTGAAGCTAACGTGCCCAAACTAAAATCCTTCCTCTACCACTCACTACTTATTACATAATCTCTCCATCTCTTGATATTACAGTATATATAAAATAATGACTTAGAACAGTATCAAGCATAGTGAGCCCTAAAGGAACATTATTTTTTAATAAAATAGATCTCTCTGTATTGACCTAAAAAAAAAAGGTATGTTATAACCAAATAACTTGGTCCCATTTTTATAAAATAAATGTAAAAATACATATTCATATATGAATACATTTGAAAATTTGGGGAAGAATATACACCAAACTGTTATAGGTAGCGAATGAGACAATGGGGATCAATAACACCTTCATTTTATAAATGTCTAAATTGTTTCCATAACTTAAATTGAACATATATTACTTACTAAATCAACAGACATTTCTAAATTGAAATAGATAAAACATGTATGGTACCATTTTCCTAACCACCAGTCCTAAGCACATAATTTTAACTTGAGAATGTTTTTGGTTCCATTCATGAGAAAGTACATCAACTCTTTAAAATAATATTGGTACAATAACTAAAAATCATTTATCAAACGCTTTGTACCAGGTACAGTTCTAAGGATTTCACATGTATCAATTCCTTTAATCCTCACAACCACCTTATAAGATATTATCATTATCCTCGCCATTTTATAGATATGGATGCTCAGACATCAAGAGCATAACACCCCAGACACAAATTGGTAGCTCAGGGATTGGAACCCAACAGTTTCCAAAGACCACACCCTTAGAACTCTACTCTCCTCCCCTCTCAAATGCATACTATTGTCACTCTGGCTCAGAAAGAAATCCTCAAAGATAACCTTTCGTCTGTCTAGGGTTTCACACTGTACCTTCCATCAAACTACAATTACTTTTTTTTTTTTTTTTTGAGACGAGTTTCGCTCTTGTTGCCCAGGCTGGAGTGCAGTGGCACGATCTCAGCTCACCGCAACCTCCACCTCCCAGGTTCAAGCCATTCTCCTGCCTCAACCTCCCCAGTAGCTGGGATTACAGGCGTGCGCCACCACGCCCGACTAATTTTGTATTTTTAGTAGAGACGGGGTTTCTCCATGTTGGTTAGGCTGATCTCAAACTTCCGACCTCAGGTGATCTACCCACCTCGGCCTCCCAAACTGCTGGGATTACAGGCGAGAGCCACTGCGCCCAGCCAATTACCTACTTTTAAATGTAACTTTCTGAATGATTCAAATAAACTCATTCTTCTTGGAGCTGACATATCTTTAATCAACCAGAAAGCCAGCGGATAACACAGAACAGACAACAGAGTAGATAATATGGAGTCAAACAGAACTAAGTTTAGATCCTGACTGCAAATTCCCTGCTGGATAATCCTAGGCAAACTCTTAACCCCTCCCCCTGTAGACACTTTCCTTATCTGTAAAGGCTTTCAGGGTATGTTATTAAATTTTGCATTCTGGTAAGATATATTTATGTATAGTGTAAAATTTGCCATTTTTAAGTGTACAATTCTATGGCATTAAGTATATTCAAAATATTGTTCAACCATCACTATTATCCATCTCCAGAATTTTTCACCATTTTAAACAATAATTCTGTATCATTAAATAATAATTCCCCATTCACCTTTCCCCTCATAGCCCTGGTAACTTCTATTATACTTTCTGTCTCCATAGAGTTGCCTATTCTAGCTACGTCATACAAATGAGATGATACAATATTGTATTTTTGTACAAAAGGTTGTGTCTGGCTTATTTCACTCAGCATAACATTCTCCAGGTCCATCCATGTATCAGAATTTCTTTTCATGTCTGAAATATTTTGAAATTCTTATTTTATTTTTATTTTGAAATTTCCTTTTGAAATGCTGAAATATCAGAATTTCACCCCTTTCGTGTCCTTCTTTCACTCCAGGTTTTCATTGGTGTATATACCACATTCTGTTAATTCACCTGTTGATAGACACGCGGTGGTTTTTACAAAAATTAAAAACGAAAGCCGGGTACGGTGGGTTACACCTGTGATCCCAGCACTTTGGGAGGCTGAGGTCGGTGGATCGCTTGAGTTCAGGAGTTTGAGACCAGCCTCAGCAATGTGGCAAAACCCTGTCTCTATAAAAAATACAAAAATTAGCCAGGTGTGATAGCATGCACCTGCAGTCCCAGCTACTTGGAAGGCTGAGGTGGGAGGATCGCTTTAGCCCGGGAGGCAGAGGTTTCAGTGAGCTGAGATCATGCATCTGCACTCCAGCCTGGGAGACAGCCAGACCCGTCTCAAAAAATTTTTAATTTAAAACTGTTGGATAACTGCGCAGGCGGGGACCAAAATGGTCTTTCCTAAGGATCCAGCAAGATGGCAGAGGTAGAGGAGAAGAAGTCGACCTTCCGCAAGTTCACCTACCGCAGCATGGACCTGGACCAGCTGCTGGACATGTCCTACAAGCAGTTGATGTAGCTATACAGTGCGCGCCAACGGCAGCCGCAGAACCCGGGCCTGCGGCGGAAGCAGCACTAGCTGCTGAAGCGCCTGCCTAAGGCCAAGGAGGCGCCGCCCATGAAGAAGCCGGAAGTGGTGAAGACACACCCACAGGACAAGATCATTCTGTCCAAGATGGTGGGCAGCACGGTGGGCGTCTACTATGGCAAGACCTTCAGCCAGGTGGAGATCAAGCCGGAGATGATCGGCCACTACCTGGGCGAGTCCTCCATCACCTACAAGCCTGTGAAGCACGACCAGCCGGGCATGGGGCCACACACTCCTCCCGCTTCATCACCCTCAAGTAGTGGCTACTTGAGGCACACATTTCTCCCCCGAAAAAAGAAAAATGTTCAAAAAGTAGCCAGGCCAGACACACAGAGGCTCACGCCTGTAACCCCAGCACTTTGGGAGGCTGAGGCAGGCGGATCACCTGAGGTCAGGAGTTCAAGACCAGCCTGGCCAATATGGCGAAACCCAGTCTCTACTAATAATATAAAAATTAGCTAAGGCCAGGCAGTGACTCATGCCTGTAATCCTAGCACTTTTTGGAGGCCAGGGCAGATGGATCGCCTGAGGTAAGGAGTTTGAGACCAACCTGGCCAACATGGTGAAATCCCATCTCTACTAAAAACATAAAAATTAGCCAGGCATGGTGGTGCATGCCTGTAATCCCAGTTACTCGGGACGCTGAGGCAGGAGAATCGCTTGAACCCAGGAGGCAAAAACTGCAGTGAGCCAAGATGGCACCACTGCACTCCAGACTGGGTGAGAGTGAGACTCTGTCTCAAAAAAAAAAAAAAAAAAAAAAATGAGCAGAGGATGGTGGCGCAACGCTTGTAGTCCCAGCTACTCAGGAGGCTGAGGCACAAGAATTACTTGTGAGACTCCATCTCAAATAAAGTAAATATCTGGGTCAGCCACAGTGGCTCAGCCTGTAATCCCCGCACTCTGGGAGGCCAAGACAGGAGGATTGCTTGGGGCCAAGAGTCTGAGACCAACCTGGGCAACGAAGCAGGATCCCATCTCTACAAAAAATAAAATTAGCCAGCACGATGTTGTGCACTGTTAGTACCAGTTACTCAGGAGGCTGAGGCAGGAGGATCCCCTGAGCCCAGGAGTTCAAGGCTGCAGTAAGCTATGATCTTGTTCTGTCTTGCTATTGTTAACGGAAAACAAGGCCAATTAATAAGAAACTGTTAACTATAAAATCTATATACACATTTGTCACATTTTTATACCAAGTAGTGGAACAGTGGTAAGATATGGAATGGTACAGCCATCTTAGAAATTTACCAGCTATAACTTTTGAGGTTATCATTGAATTTGCTAATCATTTTAGCATTTGCTAATCATTTTAAATCATTTTAAAAGAAAGATGAGGAGCATCCCAATAAACAATCCAATTACATGATCACTACATCCTTCAGTTTTAGCCCCAAAACCTACCTCAATTTACTCCAATAAAGAACTCATGAATTAAAACAAAATGACTTTTCAATTAAAAGATCTACTACCCTCTCACCCTTTCCCTTCCTTATATTTTTGTAAAGGGACCATTGATATCAACATTTAATCAAATTAAGTAGATACTAAGTATCCAGATGATTCATAAAGTTCTCTCCAGTTGCCTGAGTGTAATAGTTGCACCTAAAAGATACCTAGTTTTCAAAAGTAAGTAACTAGAAAAAACTTGGAACTTGTTCACCTTGACAACTATTTTTCTCTGTAATCATTCCCTCTTAAAGAGGGAGAAAAACATCTTTCAAAGGTCCTCACGACATGAATATTAATATATCCTGTTCACTTTGCAAATTCCTTTGTCAAATTATTTCCCTACATTTTTCATATTTCCTTAATTCATTTAACTATATTTAAAACCCCTATTCTCTAACAACTACCAATGTAGGTGCTAGGTATACAAAGAAAAAAAGAAGAGCCTCTATGGGGGAGACACTTTGACTGTAGGGAAGAGAGGGATGCATAAACAAGTGATTACAATATAATTGAGTCATGCTACAATAAAATATGATCCAAGCCCTGTGGGAACACAAGAGTGTCTGGGAATTCAAGGAAGACCGCCGGAAGGTAAAGTGTGTATCATCTGACCATGAATCCTTCTCCGAATTTAATGAATTTCTGCTCTTCACTTACGCTCTCCCTCAAAGATTTCACCTACCCATATAGAATCTATCACGATTTACAGAAAATTTGTCATCTATACTGATATAAAGACTTCAAGGCTAATCCATAAATAATTTCTAATTAATTGCAGAATACATTATATTGGAGATTTGTTCTTGCTGGTTTTTAAAAAGCAGATCAATTTTCTCAATCATTGTTCATATAAAGGGTAATACTGAAATAAATTCACACTCCTTAAGCACGCTACCTCAAATGAAGAAAGATATCCTGGGAAAATTCCAGTATGACTCGGAGAAATTTGCCTAAAGTTTTTAAATGGTCAACATAAAGATATTCACTTATATGTACATGTGCAAGGCAAAGCTAGGTATCAAAGTATGAGAACTTTTTCTAACTACACTAGATCAACTGTGTTTTTCTTTAAATCACTGCTACTTAAACTGACTAAATACATTCTCAAGTTGTACCAGAAAATAATTTAAGATGAATTTTTAAACCAATTCCCCAAAGAGATGTTTTTCAAAATATCTCAAGGCAAGTACAAAGAATAGTAATTATCAAATACAGAATATGCAAGGGCAAAAGTTAGAAATTTTTATCCTAGACCAGACGTGCTGGCTCACGTCTGGAATCCCAGCACTTTGGGAGTCTGAGGCAGGCAGATCACTTGAGGTCAGGAGTTCAAGACCAGCCTGGCCAACCCGGCGAAACACCCTCTCTGCTAAAACTACAAAAATTAGCTGGGCGTGGTGGCACATGCCTGTAGTCCCAGCTACTCAGGAGGCTGAGGCAGCCAAATAGCTTAAACACAGAAGGCAGAGATTGCAGTGAGCCGAGATCGGGTCACTGCACTCCAGCCTGGACAACAGAGCGAGGCTCTGTCTCAAAAAAGAAAAAAAAATTATCCTAAAATATCTGAATCTCTGCCAAAAATCTGCATAACTAGCTCATCTCATAAGGGACAGGAGTATTAGGATTTTTTAAATACAGAATTATTAGTAGTTAATATAAACATTACTTTTTTGTTAGGTCTCAACACTTAGACCAGCACCTAGAATGCCTGTACAGTGGTGTCAACACTCTCCAAAATATACGTAGTAAATTTATACTGCATTTGTCTCCATTTTCATGAAACCATAAGTAAGTACATGTACATTAGATCTTTATCAGATAGGACAGTGCAACCAGAAGAACGCCTATGTTTTTCTAACTTCTTTTCTTGGAATATAGTCACTTTCCACAAAAATGAGAATTTAAGATGCTATTTCCCTGTTTCTGGGAAACCTTAAATATTACATAACCCAGCACACCTCCAAAAAGAGAAAACAAGATGCTTTATATCTATGACTAGAATCCTACCTATTCCTAACTTTAGAGACCATAAATAGGAAATTAAAATATATCTTAAATACTTTTGTTTTCTTGCAAATAAAATTACAAATCGACAAGTTAGGATTACACACTTGATCCATATACCTAAATATGAATTAGTTGCTAATGCTTATGAAAAGTAATAGAAAATAAACTTCAAAACCTCTGGAATTATAGGTTACATTCAACAATGACAACATTCATGTTTTTCAAAGGTTTATCAAATGTTATTTTATGTGACATCAAAATGCCACAAAATTAAGCTAATAATGACTTGCTTGAAACATAAAAAACAAACCTTTAAGTAAATAGCAAAGACACATTTTTATTTCCAAATGAATTTAAATTTTACAGATCCTGGGTGATAAACAAAGAAAGTTTAACTGTGGACAGCACACGTTAAATTTCTTAGGCAACAAACATTTCTGCAACCAGTCTTTTCTGAATCACCAAAGGTATTGTTCACAGAAAACAAGACCAATTAATAAGAAACTGCTAACCATATAATCTAAACGCACATTTGTCTCAGGCATTCTATCACCTGCTTCTACCTCTTCATCCTCATTCAGCCTGTCGGGATTTGGGGAATAATCGTTGGCTGAATGACCGTTGATTTCGTTAGCACCTGTCGCCATTCTCAGATGTATCACACAAGTTGGCCAAAACAGCTTGTAATTTTTTTTTAAGGATTACGATTCTTTAGAAAAGTGGGAACTCACTAGGCGTTCACCAAGTTTTCTAAAAGATCATGCTTCTCGATTCCTCCCGCTTTCAAAAAGTAACCCTGTGGCACAGATTTTTGAGGGGGGGAGTGGAAGGGGATGTACACAATGAAGTGGGAATTCAACAGGAAGCACTCCAAAAACACAATCAAGAGAGAGCAGATCAGCTCAACTCTTCCCTCAAACTTAGCATAAAGCCAGACCAGGCGGCGAGGGCAGCCCGCGACCGCCGGAGCTAAGGGGGTTTCGGGCTGCGTCCTGGGGAAACATCAGAGGTGAAGCTACTCCGAGTTCCCCGCCGCGAACGCCGTCCCGCAGCCGCCGCGGCCCCAGCCCGGGGTCGGCGCGCCCGGGGCCGGGGGCGTGCGCAGGGCGGGGGCCGAGCCCTGCCCACCCCGGCCGCGGCCCGCGCCTCCCCCACGCCCCTCTCCCGCCCGCCGGCGGGCCGGGGTGTCATGCCCCTTCCCTCGCGCCGAGCCCTCTGGAGACACAGTCCGTCCTTTGTCTGAGTGCCGGCTCGGCGGCTGGGTCCCACCAACTTGTGTCTGTCCCGTCCCACCCGGGCGCTCCCGCCGCGGCCGCGCCACACAAAGGAGACTTGAGGCTCGAGCTGCCACCCTGGACTGGACACCGGAACGCCCCGACCCCAGCCTCGGCGCTCCGGTCAGGGCAGGCACCGGTAAAGGAGCCCCCGCACGCCCCCCGCCCCGCAGCTCTGGGGGTCCGCGCTGCCCCACTCGCGGGGTCCCGCGGGCCAGCCCGAAGCTCACAGCTCCTTCCGGGGGAGGTCTCCCCCTCACCCTCCACCCCCCGCACTCCTAGAAACGCGGCGCCCCTGTGAGCCCCGCTCTGGCTATACCCCGGACCGGCACAGCGGCCGCGGGGGAGGTCTTGGCGCCGCCGCCGCCGCCCGGTTCGCACTCCCGGAGCCCCGCCGGCCGGGCCGCCCGCAGCGGCGCGTTACCTTCTTCCCGCGCGCCGGCTCGCGTCGTTCCCGCGCGTCGCTCCCGCGCGCCGCCGCCGCCGCCGCCGGGGCTCCACTGCCTTCTGTGTCCCACCGGGTGTCCGACGCGACCGGACCGAGCGCCAAACGCGGCAGCCCAATCGCCATCGCTTTTATTTGGCCCCCCCCCAGCCCAATCAAGCGCCGCCCCGATTGGCGGGACGCGAGGCCGGCGCCCGTCCAATCACAGGGCCCGCCGAGCTCGAAGGCGCCGAGCCAGCCCCACGCAGAATGCGCTCTGGGCTCGCGGGCGGGCGCTGGTGGCGCGTGCGCGCGCGGGCGGCGGCGGAGCTCGCTCTGAGGGTTGCGGCTGGCAGTGTGGAAACGTCGCCGCCAGTCTCTTTGTTCTTTCGCTGAACACACGGCGCCTCTCAGGAAGGCGGTGGGCAGGCAGGCCGGGACGGGAGACTTTGCGGGGGTCTGGAGCCCGCCGCGGGCGGGAGGCGGGGGAGGGTGAGTGGCGGGAACCGGCCGAAGGGCGGGACAACGCGCCCGCGGCTCTTGGCGGGAACCTGCGCCGCGGAGTTCCTGGGCGGGGGCGGGGCGGGGGCTGCAAGCCAAGTTTGAACCAGTTCAAAACTCGGGGGTGGTAACGGTTTTAACCGCCGCGCTCGTTTCCCCGCGCGCGGAGCAGCGGCCCGGGCCAGCCACTCGTGGTGGTTCCCGGGGAGGGGAGGGAGCTGGTCTTACAAGTCGACTCTGCTGCGGCGCCGCGTTTGCGGGGGAGACCCTCGTCTGGGCCCACGCGCTGCCTCCGGCCCCGTTACTTTTTTTTTATTTTTTTGAGACGGAGTTTTGCTCATGTTGCCCAGGCTAGAGTGCAATGGCGCGATCTTCGCTTACTGCAACCTCCGCCTTCCGGGTTCAAGCTATTCTTCTGCCTCAGCTTCCCGGGTAGATGGGATTACAGGCATGCGCCACCACTCCCGGCTAATTTTTCATTTTCAGTAGAGACGGGGTTTCTCCATGTTGGTCAGGCTGGTCTCGAACTCCCGATCTCATGTGATCCGCCCGCGTGGGCCTCCCAAAGTGCAGGGATTACTGGCATGAGCCAGCGCGCCCGGCCCGGCCCGGTTACTCTGTCTGCTGCTGCCTCCTGTCTGCTGCTTTCCCTCGGCCGCTGGACTTTGGCTGACCGAGCTCGCAGTGCTTATCGCCCTAGAAACCTGTGAGAGGGCGACGTTACTGCCATTTCAGACCCTTCCAGTGTTTGCAGTTCCAAGCACGTGTCAGTGTTAAAAATCGTTTCTCAAGATGAGCGCCGTTCACTTGCCGCCTCTGCAAAGTGTGAGGATGATTGCAGTATTTTTTAGTGATTAAAAAATGATCTTGGTTGTGGGGGGCCAACCTGTCTCAACCCAGAGGAATTAGAGATTCTGCTTAGGATATAATCTCTCCTGTTGCTTCATGTGGCAATGCAGCTAAAAGTATTCCGAATTTATTTTTTACTAGGATCTGTATCTATGGGATAAAATACCACTGTAATGTAAACTGAGATTCCATATTGAGAGTTCAGACTGGAAACTGAAAAAAGGTCACCTATGAACTATTGGGGTAAAAATCGGAAAAAATATTTTTAATAAATCATTTTTAATGACTATCCAGAATTTTTCATTTGATGAATCAAGCCCATAATTTTCCCACCTTTCCTAAATCAGCATGCCATTCCTCAGATATATTCTGAACCACTCCAAATGTTAGAAAGTATATATGAAGGGAAGCTAAAAGGTAAGGAGAAATAAGCAATCATGTGCCCAGATAAAAACAAAATTATGTTATGAATCACTGATAGGACTGCAAAAAATAAATACGTTATGCAACTGAGATGTGATTGTAAAATAACGAATTACAGCTGTCATTACTTACAGTCACCAATATATTCATTTTCCAAGATAAAATGCTTCTATGTAGGCCAGCAATTTACAATTTTTTTTCTTTTTTTTTCACATTGGACATTTGTACAATTTTTTTTTTTAATTTACAGTTTTTTTAAACCAGCAGTTTAAATCTCAGAAATTAACTACTTATCCCTAAGAATTTATCAGTCCTATAATACTAAATACTAAAACAAGGCATTTTTAAAGAGGAAGATCAAGGAAATTACATTAGAGACTAGCATAAAACAAAGCAGTATGTAAATATATGCAACATAGTGTGAAATATCATATAAATTGTTAGACATTTAGCACCAAGGAATGATGATCAAGATGCTCCAGGCCAGGCTTAGTGGTTCACACCTGTAATCCCAGTACTCGGAAGCCGAGGTGGGCAGCTCCGAGACCAGCCTGGGCAACAGAGCCAGACCCCATCTCTACAAAAAAATTTGTTTAAATTACTGGCTGCGGTGGCATGGTCCCAGCTCCCAAGGCCGAGGTGAGGGGACTGCTTGAGCTCAGGATCTCTGGGTTACGGCGAGTTATAATTGCATCATTGCACTGCAGCCTGGGCAACAGAGTGAGAGCCCATCTCTTAAAAAAATTGAGTGGTTGGACAGAATATAATTATTAGTACCAAGTGAATGTTTAAAAAACAAAAATAGGCTAGGTGCAGTGGCTCATGCCTGGATTCCCAACACTTTGGGAGCCTGAGGCAGGCGGATCACGAGGTCAGGAGATCGAGACCATCCTGGCCAACATGGTAAAACCCCGTCTTTACTAAAAATATATAAATTAGCTGGGTGTGGTGGTACACACCTGTAGTCCTAGCTACTCGGGAGGCTGAGGCAGGGGAATTGCTTGAACCCGGGAGGTGGAGGTTGCAGTGAGCCAAGATCTCGCCACTGCCCTCCAGCCTGGGGACAGAGCAAGACTCTGTCTCAAAAGAACAAAAGAAACACATAAAAAGAACGTAACTAGAGCAACCATTTTCACTGGGAAGAGTGTGTGGGTTGGACTCTAACCATTAGAGAGCTAAGTGGGGTGATATTAAATACATTTATAACAGACATTTAATATAAATATAATATAAAGGCTAGATTGAAACAAAAAGCATGCCAGTGGATCACAGTATTTTCTTACTTCAGTGATGACATCCAGTTAAGCAAGATAGTTTAGGCCACAGTAATGTCAGGAAATGGGGGATAATTTGAAAATATTGCAGAAGGGTTTCATTGTATGTGGGGGCCATATGATGTCTTGTGACTCCTTTCTGTATATTGACAAATACAGGAAAATTAGGAGGGGGAAGAAGTATTTTGCTTTTGCTACCAAAAAAAAAAAACCTAAAGATGTCTAACCCAGGAAAGCAAGAAAATACTATACAGGCCTATTATTGTACAGACCTCTATGACTATTTCAATGGGAAAAAAATATTTAATGTTTGTAATGAATAGTAAACATATGAACAAGTGTGTGTTTAAATGCCACTTACTCAAGGGGCCTAGATGAAGCAGAAAGCCAGGCTGAACACAAAGGTGGATGTGGAAGGTGAGGGTCATCAAGCTTTTTCATTTCTGTGTAAAGATTGTTTGTCCTCTGTGAAGAACAAAGATTCAGTATTAAAGTTACAAGACAAAACCAAAAGCAGAAAGTTAAGCCCTAAAGTCAGGAAGTAGCACTACCTTTTTCACTGTTGTACCCCAGCACACAGCAGATCCTCAGGGTTGTCCTGGGGGAACTGGAAAAGACTAAGTGCAAAGTTAAGGCTGTTAGCCTCACAGAACTTCCCTTTCCATCCCTTCACTTCTCAGAACCTCCCTTTCAACCCCGTAAATGGTATTTACTTCTCACACATTATTCAGCACTCATTTATGGAGTGGTTACTCTGTGAATGATAATTAACATGAGGTGGTGATAAATTAAAAATAAGGCATGGGAAGAGGGAAGTATTGGGTGCAAATGCTATAATTTTGAAACAGCTTAGGGCTGGACATGGTGGCTCACACCTGTAATCCCAGCACTTTGGGGGCCCAGGTGGGAGAATCTCTTGAGTTCACAAGTTCTAGATCAGCCTGAGCAACATAGCAAAATCTCATCTCTTCCAAAAATACAAAAATTAGCCAGTCATGGTGGCAAGCACCTATAGTCCCAGCTACTTTGGAGGCTGAAGTGGGAGGGTCACTTGGTCCTGGGAGGCAGAGGTTGCAGTGAGATGGAACCACTGCACTCCAGACTGGGTGATGAGCCAGACCTTGTCTTAAAAAAAAAGGAGTAAATTCAATGTTTAAATAATTTTTAAAAAATAAAACATTTTTAAAACTACTTGGTTATGGAAGTCCTCATTTTGAAGGTGACATAGGAAGACAAACTTGAAAAGAGCTGAGGGAGCAGTGACCAAGAGAAGACTGTTCTAGGCAGAGACACGGTCCAGTGCCTGGGCCTGAGCTGGAAGCGTGGCTGGTGTGCTCTAGGACAGGAAGGGGAAGAACAGTAGGAAATGATGTTGAAGAATGGAGGAGGCACAAGCAGATTTTTCGGCACCTTGTGGACCATAGTTAGGTCTTTATCTTTTACTAAAATTGAGGATTTTGAGCAGAAAGGTGACTTGATGATTTAAACAAGATCATTCTAGCTGCTGTATTGAAAGGAGCCTGAAATGTAGCAGGGGCCAAATCAGAGAGGCCAGTGATGAGTCCATTGTAATAAGCCAGGCAAGAAATGATTGTGGCTCAGACCAAAGTGGCAGGTGAGCTAGTGGGAAGTAGTCAGAGTTTAGATATATTTTGAAGGCATAAGCAACAGAATTTCCTGACAGACTGTTATAGGATGCAAGAAAGATTGCATATAACGAGTATCAGTTCTCAATACAAGGACCCTGAGAAGGGATGAGCTCTCATGAAGAACCAGAGTGGCATTATACCACAGCCTGGAACACACCCTAGGCTGGGGCCAGGAGATGTGTGGCATGTCAAGAAACCTTAATAAAAATAAGGCTAACATTTTTTGGTTGTGATTGTAATTAACCTGACAGGTTGAAATAGTCACCTCTAGAAAACCCTAGCAAGGCAGCCTCTACAATGCTTTTTTTTTTTTGAGAGTCTTGCTCTGCCAGCCGAGTTGGTGTGCAGTGGTGCAGTCTTGGCTCATTGCAACCTCTGTCTCTCTGCTGAAGCAATTATCCTGCCTCAGCCTCCCGGGTAGCTGGGATTACAGGTGTGCACACCACCACACCTGGCGAATTTTTGTATTTTGAGTAGAGACGGGGTTTCACCATGTTAGCCAAAGCTGATCTCGAGCTCCTGACCTCAGGTGATCCTCCCGCCTCAGCCTCCCAAAGTGCTGGGATTACAGGCATGAGCTACCACAGCTCCCCTGGTATTCACTGCCTTGTGTAATCCTCTCCCTTGTGGTGGGGTAGACCTAGTGACTTGCTTCTAATAGGATATGGCCACAAAAGGATTGGCATGTCATCCCCAAAATTATGTAATGAGGAGATCATGACCTCCTAGCTTGCTCCCTTGCTCTGACTGTAAGCTGCTGTTTCAGCTTTATCTCTTATACCTCTACAACCCAGCCATATTGTGTTATTCACTTTCCCAAACACAATTTCACCTTCACTGATCAAGATGTTACAATTTTAGGACTTTTAAGAAAGTAATTTGATCAAACAAATGAGTAGACTAAAACAGATATAAGCCTTTAAACGATCTAGAAATTACCTGGCTGTTTTAAATAAATTCAAGTGTGAAATTGAAGAGTACTTGGCCAAAATATGGTTACAAACAACCCCTGGGCAGACTATCATTTTCCAGATGTGATACCTGTCTTATAAAAGACTGTTGAGGATTTGGGGAAGTGAAGACCTGATTAATCTTACCATTATTCTGGGGTGTGACAAGGGAGAAGATCAATAAAGACTAAAAAAATACTGTACAAAGAGAGAACATAGAGGATCACTTGAGCCCAGGAGTGCTGGGCTGTAGCGGGCTGTGTTGATCAGGTGTCTGCACCAAGTTCAGCATCAGATAGTGAACTAGGAACTAGAGTCCACGAGGTTGCCTAAGGAGGGGTGAATAGACCCAGGTTGGAAATGGACCACGTCAGAACTCCTGTGCTGATCACTAGTGGGATCGTGCCTGTGAATAGCCACTTACCCTCCAGCTTGGGCAACAAAACAAGACCCCATCTTTAAAAAAAAAAAAAAAAAAAAAAAAAAAAGTCTGAGTGTGGTGGCTCATGCCTGTAATCCCAGTGCTTTGAGAGGGCGAGGTAGGCTGATTGCCTGAGCTTAAGAATTCAAGACCAGCCTGAGCAACGTGGTGAGACCCCTGTCTCTACTAAAAACACAAAAATTAGCCAGGCGTGGTGGCCCATGCCTGTGGTCCCAGTTACTTGGGAGTCTGAGGCATGAGAATCACTTCAACCTGGGCAGCAGAGGTTGCAGTGAGCCGGGATCACGCCACCACACTCCAGCCTGGGCAACAGAGCAAAACTCTGCCTCAAAAAAAAAAAAACGGTTTTAGCAAAGGATAAGACTTGGAAACAAAACCGCACAATTGTATAAGTAATCTTCAAGTATTAGAATTAATGAGTGAAAAGTTACTGGATACAAACCTAGTTTGTAAAAAATCATTTTTTGTGTGCTAACAGTAAAGAGGAAATTAAACTTTTAAAGTGATGCATACCATTTACCTTTGGGAACATATCAAATACCTAGTAATCTGATGAAAGATGTATAAGACCTATGCACAAAATATTACAAACAATATTGAGGAAAGCTTAAGCCCTAAATAGAGGCAATGCCATTTTTATTATTTGGAAGATGCACAGAATCAACACAATGCCAATCAAAATCCCAGGAGGATCTGTGAGTGCATTTGCATGTGTGTTGTATGTAGAAATTGACAAGTTGATTCTAAAATACATGCAAAATGTAAAAGGCTGAAAACAGCTAAGAGAATTAAAGAAGAATGAAACTGGGCAACTTTACTACCAGATATCAAAACCTAGCTTTTTTTTTTTTTTTTTTCCTTCTGAAATGGAGTTTTGCTTTTATTGCCCAGGCCAGAGTGCAGTGACACAGTCTTGGCTCACTGCAACCTCTGCCTCCTGGGTTCCAGTGATTCTTCTGCCTCAGCCTCCCAAATAGCTGGGATTGCAGGCGCCTACCACCATGCCTCACTAATTTTTGTATTTTTAGTAGAGATGGGGTTTCACCCCATGTTGGCCAGGCTGATCTTGAACTCCTGACATCAGGTGGTCCGCCCACCTCAGTCTCCCAAAGTACTGGGATTACAGGCATGAGCCACCACGCCTGGCCAAAACCTAGCTTTCTAAAGCTATTGTAATTAAGACAGTGATATTGCCCCACAGATTGACACATAGACCAATGGGAAACAAAGAGTCCGGAAACAGGCTCATAGTTACTTGGTTTATAACAAAGGTGGCTTTTCAGTGCAGTTGGGAAAGGATGGTCTTTTCAATAATTGGTTTTGGGTCAACTGGCTTTCCTTACGGGGAAAAATCTTGACCCTTGTTTCAAACCAGATGAATTGCTGATCTAAATGTGAAATAAAACATAGGGAATGATCTTGGAATAGTCAAAAAGTTCTTAAACAGAATCAAAATGTGCTCACCGTAAACAGCCGGGCATAGTGGCTCACACCTGTAATCCCAGCACTTTGGGAGGTCAAGGCAGGTGCATCACCTGAGGTCGCAAGTTTCAGACCAGCCTGGCCAACATGGTAAAACCACGTCTTTACTGAAAATACAAAAACTACCCGGGCATGGTGGTGGGCACCTATAATCCCAGCTACTCAGGAGGCTGAGGCGTGAGAATCTCTGGAACCCGGGAGGCAGAGGTTGCAGTGAGCTGAGATCGCACCTTGTACTCCAGCATGGGCAGCAGCAAAAGACTATCTCAAAAAAAAAAAAAAAAGGTGCTCACCATAAAGGAAGTAAGTGCTGTATTGATCTGTATTAAATTTAAGAACTTCTCTTTGTCAAAAGACATCATTAGGATACTCAAATGACAAGCCAAAGAATAGGAGAAATTCACAATTCACTTACCTAACAAAACACTTGTCATACAGATCATATAAACCACAAAACAATTTGAAGGAGAAAACAAAACATTAGGAAATGGCCAAAGGGGAGGGAACCCTTAAACTGGCACCCAAAAAAGTGGAAATGCAGATGTCCAATAAACATAAAAAGGTGCCCAGTTTCATTAGTTATCAGAGACATGCAAATAAAACCGTAATGGAATATCACTGCATACCTACCCAATGGTTAAAATGAAAAAATACAGAAGATATCAAGTGTAGGTAAGGATATGAAGCAATGAAAATTTTTATGCACTGCTAATAGAAGTACAAGTTGGTGCCATTTTGGAGATTTGAGAAGAGATAGTGTCTGTGACACTGGAACAAATAGGGAGTACTCTGTAACGTAGCAATTCTTCCAAGTGTAGCTCTAGCAAGTAGTGTATGTTTGTGTGTGTATGTATTTACCAAACGACATGTGCAAAAAAGTGCTTAATTGTCACAAACTGGAAACTATCCAAATGCCCATCAAAAGTAGAATGAATAAATTGTGGTTAATTTATATAATGGAATATCCTACAATGATGCAAAGAATCTACAGCTACATACAACAATATGAATGACTCTGATGAATATAATGTTAAGTGAAAGAATCCAGAGAATATGTATCAAATGATCTTGTTTATCTAAGTTTCTTAACAACCCAGGCAGTCCAGGTGTGGTAGCTTGCACCTGTAATCCCAACACTTTGGGTGGCTGAGGCAGGTGGATCACCGAAGCTTAGGAGTTCGAGACCAGCATGGGCAACATGGTGAAATCCCATCTATACAAAAAATACAAAAATTAGCAGGGCGTGCTGGGCTGCCTGTAATCCTAGCTGCATGGGAGGCTGAGGTGGAAGGATCACTTGAGCCCAGGAGATTGAGGCTGCAGTGAGCCATGATCAAACTTAAAAAAAAAAATGGAGGTATCCACAAAAGTAAATACTACAAGCATGTTTGATCACTGCACTAAAAAGATTAAGAGAGGGAGAGAATGAGGTAGGGGTTAGGGAGGGAAAAAAGTAGAGATTCTGTTAAATAAAGACAAGGAATTGATCTTTAGGCTGAAAATGCAAAGGTCGAGAAGTGAATCGTGTTCAGATTATCTGAAAATATATACAATCTGGATAAGATGAACTCATTATTTTTCACTGATTTCCGACATGTTTCAATTATAAAGCACTTCTTGCATTCTCTGCAATGTCTACTGATAACAGTTCAGAATTACTTCACTTGGTAACTAGCTTAAAGAACTCATTACCAAAAAAAACAGTATAATTAGACAAATGTAAAACAGTTTAAAATGTTTGCAAAAGTGTTGAAAAGTCTGGGCCATACATGACCCTTCATTTATTCATTCAAAAGACATTTATTTAGTGCTTATTTTGTTCTATGCCCTGTAGTCCCAGCTACAGGAATATAGATGGGGATTGGGAGGTCATGGAGACAGAGCATTCCTCAAGAAAGAAGGCAAGAGGAAAGCAAGGAAGCGATGTGGGATTTGGAACAGAAAAGTAGTTAGCTACGCCAAGCTAAGAAGGTGGCCAGGTCAGCAATGGGACAACCTAGACCTGCTCCCAAGACCAGAGTGAACAGGGTGCTTTCATCAGTGCACTCCTATGATTGGCGGGGGCAGTTAACTCACTTACCTCTAGAGTCATCATTGCCTAGGACCTCTAGGCAGCATGTGTGACCTGGAACCTAAAACCAGGACAGATATCAGTGAGATTTCTGACAGAGGCATTCCTAATGGAAATGGGGTTACTGGATAGAGTGAGCTTGGAAATCAAATTCTCTGGATAAAAGATCTTTCACTGTTCCCAGTCCAGGGTGGTGCCCTCCTCAAACTCTTGCATGTCCTTGGTGGGTTTGAGCTGCAAAGTTTTCTGTCACCCTGTGTCCTCCCAGATGTGGGCCAGTAGGCAGAATACCATTGCACACACTGCTGACATCTGTCCTGTTGGCCCAGGACACCCGCTGGAAAGACAAGGCAACTCTAGTTTGTACAAGTTCCGTCACAGTCTATTGATGTGTTGCTTTGCAATTCTTGGTGTACTAATTGCTGGCTAAAGACATTCCTAACATTAAAAGAAGAACATGCTCGGATTCAATATTTTACATGTGAGAAATGTATCCAATTGCAGAAATTCATTCCTAACTTGAGGAGAAAATATTTTCCCACTGATGAAATTTATCAAATTGGTATAGAATCTTCCGGGAAGAAAAACAGTAACAGTGATAAAACTTCAGCTGGGAGCCATATGTTTTTAAAAGCAGCCATTTTAAACTAAGGGCAACATATCAAGTGATAGAGCTGGTTCACTTTGCAGTGTTGTCACACATGTCTGACCTGTGAAATTTTGGGGGAAAAAATCACTGAACTTAAAAATACTGCACAGGAAACTGATGTCGTAAACTCACTTCTGAATACTCTGATACAATGATTATCCTAGGATAATAAAAGAATTATCGGTTGCTCAATATTTTACATCTTATTACTGAAAAAGAAAATAGTATGTAATAATTAATGAACTAGCAGAACCTTCTCGGTAAAAACGCATTTGTTTTTGCCCGTAATTTTATTATATGGTACACCTTATTTTACAAACCAGTGTTCTTTTAAAGTAGGCTGGATTCATAAGGAAATAGATTATTAAAATTTTTCTAAAATATTAAATTATTTCTACTTTGAGATTATTATAATTATATGTGTTTTCATAACATATTAAGTGGTCTACTCTAATGTCTATTCTGGATAAATGTTTTTTGTGTCCTGAAAGCCCAGGCTAGCATTGCTTTGCAGTATAAACAAACCAGCCCTCCAGTTCTATTCCATCAAGGGCTAAATGCACATGGACTTACTTGGTATCTTTCTCTTTCTCTCTTATTTTTTTTTTTTTTTACAACCACTATTGTTTTTTCTATAATATCTATGTTTGAATTCTAACATTCTGGTTTTTCATCAACTGTCCTTTTTTTCAGATTATAAAAGAAATGAAAATTGCCTACAGCCCATCTCCCAAATAGACCCACTTTTGCCATTTTGGTGTCTTTGCTTTCAGACTTGAAAAGTGACATTTTGATGTGATTTTTTGTTAGTTTGTTTTTGGGTTTTTTTTGAGACGGAGTCTTGCTCTGTCATCCACGCTGGAGTGCAGTGGCGCCATCTCTGCTCACTGCAGCTTCTACCTTCGGATTCAAGCGATTCTCCTGCTTCAGCCTCCTGAGTAGCTGGGATAACAGGTACACGCCTTGCGTACCTGCCTGGCTAATTTTTGTATTTTTGGTAGAGACGAGGTTTCACCATGTTGGCTAGGCTGTTCTCGAAATCCTGACCTCAAGTGATCTGCCCGCCTCAGCCTCCCAAAGTGCTGGGATTACAGGCATGAGCCACTGCACCCAGCCTCCGTGTGACTTTAAAACATGTTTTCTCATTATAAAAGGAAGAAATATGCTTTCAAGAAATCTGACAAATGCTCCTGATAAATTTGCTGTTTTTCAAGATACGATGTCAGCAAAATGCTAGGATCTGAGGAAACAGAATTCATCCATGTGGGGAGTGTAAAGTGACACGGTGTTTAGGAAGCCGGTTGGGCAGTGTTTGCTGTTATTGAATATGTGTGCACTCTCTCACCTAGAGACTCCATTGCTAGATATCGTTCCAACAAAAAGTATCCTACATGCACATAAGGATTAGGATAGTAACTGAAACATTGTTTATAATAGAAAATCCAGGAAAGGGCTTCATGTCCATCATTTGGGATGAAATTGATATATATAATTCAGGATGTGTATAAATTATGGTACAGCTATATTATAAATGTGTGTTTATATATTTAATAAATACTATGCAGCTACTGAGATTAAATGAATAAAATTTATTTTTTAAATGTTTGAACAAAAAGTATAAGGTAGATCTCTATATACTGATACTAAAAGATCTCTAAGATGTATAAAATGAAAAAGGTAAATTATAAAACAGTATGTCTAGTATTACCACATTTATGTAAATATGAGAAGGATACACACACATATATACAAAGAAAACTACATAGAAAGGAACTGGAAGGATGTACACAAAATCTGTCACCCCTAGGGAGAGAAATGAGGAGAGTGAGGAAGGAACTTTCCCATTCAGCTCTGTGCCATTATGGCTTGCCCTGACTCTTGTACAATAAGAATGTATTTGTGCGTTGCTTCTATAATTTTAAAAAGTAGGCCAGGTGCAGTGGCTCATGCCTGTAATCCCAGCACTTTGGGAGGCCAAGCCAGGCAGATCACGAGGTCAGGAGTTTGAGACCAGCCTGGCCAATACAGTGAAACCCCATCTCTACTAAAAATATAAGAATTAGCCAGGTGTGGTGGTGTGTGCCTGTAATCTGAGCTACTCAGGAGGCTGAGGCAGAAGAATCGCTTGAACCCAGGAGGCCGAGGTTGCAGTGAGCCAAGATGGCACCACTGTACTCCAGCCTGGGCAACAGAGCAAGACTCCATCTAAAAAAAAAAAAAAAAAAAAAGGTAAAACTGCACAATGTTCTTCTTCATTAATTGTTACAGACCATAACATTTTAAAAAATACCACATTATAGATGATAAAAGATACATTTATTATAAAACATTTAGGTAATACAGGAAAGTATAATTAAGAAAAATCAGAGAAATCCTCTCTCCCCCTTGGTGGAATTACTCTTACCATATTTACAAGCCCTAGAGCCAACCTACTTCACACGTCCTTTTTACCTGCTCTGTTTTGAGAGACCTGTTAACTTGCAAATCTACTGTGAAAAAAAATATCCAGAGCATGAAGGGCAAAAACAGCAATGAGATAGAGTGATCTCAGGACAGTTCTGTTGAGGGAACTTGTTTCTGTTTGATGGACTGTATCAATCTAGTGACCAACATGCAGAAGGCAAACAGCACAGTGCTCCTTACTGCTGGTTGTCAAACTGGGATATCTGGTTGCTCTTTCCAAATCAAATTTTTTCTCCTTTACAGTGTGATACTTCTACGCCTACTGCTGTAACAGGAACCTCCTTTTCTCAATAGGCTTAAGATTCAACTAAGTCAGACACTGCCACCTAACTTGACATTGCATTAAAATGATAGTTACTTCCTGGAAGCCACCACTCGGTAGACCAGTTACTAGGAAGTATGACAGAATAACAATGCGCATTCTTGGTGGGGCATGGTGGCTCACGCCTGTAATCCCAGCACTTTGGGAGGCTGAGCCGGGCAGATCACCTGAGGTCAGGAGTTCAAGACCAGCCTGGCCAACATGGCAAAACCCTGTCTTTACTAAAAATACAAAAATTAACTGGGTGTGGTGGCAGGTGCTGTAATCCCAGCTAGTCATTAGGCTGAGGCAGGAGAATCGCTTGAGCCTGGGAGGCAGAGGTTGCAGTGAGCCAAGATTGTGCCATGGCACTCCAGCCTGGGTGACAGTGAGAATCTGTGTCAAAAAATAAAAATAACAATGCATATCCTTGATTAAATAGGCCAGAATTTCTCAATCCACAGCACACTTTAATAGGTAACTTTTCCTAGAAAGTGCTCAAAATCTCTTTGAAAATATTTTGAAATTGCCTTTAGGAACTGAGTCTCCCAAATGGTGACAAATCCTTTCAAAAATAGTTTGTTCACAAAAGCACCTAACAGTTTATAGCCAGAGCTGAGGTGATTGAGCTGGAAACCAGTCAGTGCTAGCATCAAAGGAAGGTCGACCTGTCTGATGTTAAGGTGACATCAATACGGCCACACAGGCTATTTATGCTGAGTGGTCAGTGCTTGTGCCATGTCAGTTACTCAAAAATTTGAATTCCACCTCCCCCACCCACCCCAGTAGGGGCCTTGACAATCCTCCTATTTCTTTTAAAAATTTATTATTTTCTTCTTTTGCTACTGTCAGGATCAACCAGGTATGCCCTCTCACTTTTATTAGCCATCCCCAAAGCACCCACAAAACCATACCACTCTTGTTGAAGAAGAAAATCACATGCTTGTTGAATGAATAATTGTTGACTTGCTGTCACATGAAAACTCTTTTAGGTTAAAAGGATATGTTCTGTTACCAATTCATATCAAAAGTATTTTTAAGAATACTCTTTTTAAAGGAATTAATTTTTATAGCTTAAAACAAATGAAAAAGAATAATTCATGACTCTTGAAAACATTAAAAAACCCAGAGATTACTTTTGTTCAGATTTATGAGCAAAGAGTGGGGCTGAAGGCTAAAGAGTTAATTCTGGGTTTGAGCTCTGAGAAGTTTCTTCAAATGTTTCTCCATGTGCTGAGTTAACACCAGGTTTCAGAAAAGTAGGCAGAACATGATTAAGAATGAGAAAGGAAACAACAGACATTTTTAAACAGGAAAGGGGACTCAGCTGCCTACGTACTCAGTGGTCCCGAGCATCGGGGGAAAGGGGTCCTGGGGCTGGGACTTGCCAAAACAGGGTGGCAGTGCGCGTGGAACAAGAGTTCAGGTCGCTAGTCCACCGTGGACATGGCTAGCCCAGGCCAGACTGGTTTGAGAAGCCAACGAGGCCAGTGATATTGCTGGCCCTGGTAAGAGCGCTCAGAACCTTGGAAAATTAACATGTGTTCCATAAAATGCATTTTTCCAACAATCAACCAAGATCCTCAGAACAGAATGCTCAAAAGCAATCTAGATGGGCTATTTTCTATATTCCAACACTGAAAAAGAGTTAATACTGATTTTTTGTTGTTCGTTTTAATTTAAGAGGCAGAGTCTGGCTCTGTCGCCCAGGCTGGAGTGCAGTGATGTGATCATAACTCACTGCAGCCTGAAACTCCTGGGCTCAAGCATTCCCTCCGCCTCAGCCTCCCAAATAGCTGGGACTAGAGGTGTGCCAACATACCCAAAATGCTGTAACAGAGATAACTTATTTTATTTTACAGCATGTATATTTCATGGTCTCAGTTTGGTTGTGGTGTCACGTGCCAAAGTACACTAGAACAACAAAAGCACGGGCACTGTTTTCACATAGGGAATACATGAAGCAGTGTGTGTCCTGTTGAGCATGTGGGTCCTAATCCTAAATGAAATGATCAAAGTTCATCTTTTTTTTTTTTTAAATAAAGATGAGGTCTTGCTGTGTTGCCCAGGCTGGTCTTAAACTCCTGGGCTCAAGCAATCCTCCTGCCTGGGCCTCCAGCATACTGGGATTACAAGCATGAGCCACCCAACTCACCCAAGATGAACTAAATTCAAATCCTGACTCTATTAAATGTGATCTTTATTAGGTTGCTTAACCTAAGATTCAATGTATCTGTAAAACAAATAATATAATACATAATTACTACTCCATAGAGTTGCTGTGAAGATTAATATGAAATGCTGCATGATGTTATTTTGGCCCATAATTGTTAAAAAATATTGTCATGGCTGGGTGCGGTGGCTCACGCCTGTAATCTCAGCACTTTGGGAGGCCGAGGCAGGCAGATCACAAGGTCAGGAGATTGAGACCATCCTGGCTAACATGGTGAAACCCCATCTCTACTAAAAATACAAAAAAATAGGTAGGCGTGGTGGCACACATCTGTAGTCTCAGTACTCAGGAGGCTGAGGCAGGAGAATCGCTTGAACCCAGGTGGTGGAGGTTGCATTGAGCTGAGATCTTGCCACTGCACTCCAGCCTGGGTGACAGAGCAAGACTCCATCTCAAAAAAAAAAAAAAAAGTCATTAACGTATTATGGATCTCGTAAAGACAATTCCTGCATACAGAAAGGCAAAACAATGACAAAACAATTTTCTTTATTCCATAGAAATACTAGGCTCACTCTAGAAAGGGACATGAGTACAATAGTGGTGGATGGTGATCTTTTTAAAAGCATTGTGAAGGTAATTCCTCTAAGCATCGCCTAAACATGTTCAGTATGAAGAATTTTATTTTCTGTGGCAGGAGTACCTGGCATCTCTCTTCTTAAGATAGTTTTATAACTCAGCTCTGTCAGTTTCTTTTTTTTTTCTTCCACCCCCCCCCCTCGACTCCTGTCAGTTTCTAAAACTGAGTTGGAACGTCAGAAGCTGGCCTTTGTTACCAGTGTTTCTTTCCTCACACTGCATTCTACTTTTCACCTCTTCTTCTCCCTTGGATCTTCCTGTGAACGTGGCCATGTAACTTCGCAGTCCCCTCCCGCCCAGCAGTGAGATCTATTTCCTCACACTAGGAATGCTGGGCGTGGCTGTATGACTCAGTTTAGCCAATGGCATGTCAGGGGCCATGATACAAGCAAAGGCTTGAAGTGCATCTGCACATTTGGCTTGTCCTCTTGCCCTCTCACAGTCTTGCCATTGCCATAAGAAAAACAAGTCCCAGCCCTGCTGGTCCAGGAAGAGTGAGGCAGGCCTGGAACCAACCTTCAGTGTGGAGCTATGCCTAGTCAAGCCCAGGCTAGACCAACTGACCTGCAGTCACGAGTGAGAACACCTTTGCTGTTTAAACTACTAAGTTTTGGAGGGGTTTGTTACGCAGCAGTACTAACTGATAAACTCCAGCCTTGTCACCTTCAGTATACTATAGATAAAGCTGTTTTTAAAAAAGTAATAATCTGGGCACAGTGACTCATGTCTGTAATCCCAGCACATTGGGAAACTGAGGCAGGAGGATCCTTTGAGGTCAGGAGTTTGAGACCAGCCTGGGCAACATAGCAACACCCTAGTCTCTAAAAAATGAAAGTAACAATCCACAAATATATATATAAATGTATATAAAATAGTATGAAAATTTATAGAAATACATGTAACAATTTATTGGAGGAGAATATGCTAACTTAATTCAGTGGCTTTTTCCTTTCTCAATATCTTTTTTTTTTTTTTTTTTGAGATGGAGTTTTGCTCTTTTTGCCCAGACTGGAGTGCAATAGCACAGTCTCGGCTCACTGCAACCTCCGCCTCCCAGGTTCAAGCAATTCTCCTGCCTCAGCCTTCGAAGTAGCTCGGACTACAGGTGCATGCCACCATGCCTGGCTAATTTTTTTGTATTTTTTTAGTAGAGACGGGGTTTCACTCTGTTGGCCAGGCTGGTCTCGAACTCTTGACCTAGTGATCCGCCCACCTCAGCCTCTCAAAGTGCTGGGATTACAGGTGTGAGCCACTGTGCCTGGCCCCTTCCTCAATATCTTTAAGTGGTTTATCTTTGAATACAATAGAAGTTGATTTTAAAATTTCAAGTGGTTTACGTGTCCAAATGGGCTTTTTTTCTTTTTTTCTTTTTTTTTTTCTCTCTTCCTTTTTCTTATAGAGACAGGGTCTCATTATGTTGCCCAGGCTGGTCTCAAACTCCTGGCTTCAAACGATCCTCCCACTGCAGCCTCCTGAAGTGCTGGAATTACAGATATGAGCCACCATGCCCAGCCAGCTTTTTTACAATACATATAGGCCAGGTGCGGTGGCTCATGCCTGTAATCCCAGCACTTTGGGAGGCCAAGGCAGGTGGATCACCTGAAGTCAGGAGTTCGAGACCAGCCTAGCCAACATGGTGAAACCCTGTCTCTACTAAAAAAAAATACAAAAATCATCTGGGCATGGTGGTGCATGCCTGTAATCCCAGCTACTCAGGAGGCTAAGGCAGGAGAATCACTTGAACCCAGAAGGCAGAGGTTGCAGTGAGCTGAGATCGAACCATTACACTCCAGCCTGGCTGACAGAGCAAGACTCCGACTCAAAAAAAAATAAATAGCTTCCTTTCGGCTGGAACCGCCATCTTCCAATAATTCGCCAAAATGACGAACACAAAGGGAAAGAGGAGAGGCACTCGATATATGTTCTCTAGGCCTTTTAGAAAACATGGAGTTGTTCCTTTGGCCACGTATATGTGAATCTGTAAGAAAGGTGATATTGTAGACGTCAAGGGAATGGGTACTGTTCAAAAAGGAATGCCCCGCAAATGTTATCATGGCAAAACTGGAAGAGTGTACAGTGTTACCAAGCATGCTGTTGGCATTGTTGTAAACAAACAAGTTAAGGGCAAGATTCTTGCCAAGAGAATTACTGTGTGTATTGAGCACATCAAGCACTCTAAGAGCCGAGATAGCTTCCTAAAACGTGTGAAGGAAAATGATCAGAAAAAGAAAGAAGCCAAAGAGAAAGGTACCTGGGTTCAACTGAAACGCCAGCCTGCTCCACCCAGAGAAGCACACTTTGTGAGAACCAATGGGAAGGAGCCTGAGCTGCTATGAATTCATGGCATAATAAGTGTTAAAAAAAATAAGACCTCTGGACTGTAAAAAACGTTTTTCTTCATTGAGCAGAAGTATGGTGTCTTAATGTATTTTTTGCTGAAAGACATGAGGTAGCTTATTGCAAGAAATTACTCGATTGGTTAGAAAATGGCCAGCTATTATGTATCACATATTTGTACTGGTTTGAAGATAGTCCCTCTAAATCATCAAGGAAGAAATAGAAAATAAAAATAAGCTGCTCCACCCAGAGAGCACACTTTGTGAGAACCAATGGGAAGGAGCCTGAGCTGCTGGAACCTATTCCCTATGAATTCATGGCATAATAGGTGTTAAAAAAAAAAATAAAAGACTTCTGGACTGTAAAAATAAAATAAAATAAAATAAAAATAAAAAATAAATAATAAAAAATAAGAAAATAATACAAACAAAAAATTTATTTATTTTTATTTTTTGAAACAGAGTCTTGCCCTGTCACCCAGGCAAGAGTGCAGTGGTGCGATCTCAGCTCCCTGCAACCTATGCCTCCCAGGTTCAAGCGATTCTCCTTCCTCAGCCTCCCAAGTAGCTGAGACTATAGGTGTGCACGACTATGCCTGGCTAATTTTTGCATTTTTGGTAGAGATGGGGTTTCAACATGTTGGCCAGGCTGGCCTAGAACTCCTGACCACAAGTGATCCACCTGACTTGGCCTCCCAAAGTGCTGGGTTTTCTGGGTATGAGCCACCATGCCTGGCCAAAAAATGTAAGCCTTAATAAATGGATTGCTCTTTTTTACCTGTATGTAGGCAATATGATGAAATAGTACAAGAATGTATCAAGTTAGAAATGTTTGATTACTAACCTGGGTGATAAAATAATCTATATAAGAAACCCCATGACACGAGTTTATCTGTATAACAAAACTGCATCTATACCCCTGAACCTAAAATTAAAGTTTTTTAAAAAAAGAAAAAGAAATATTTGGAGCAGAAAAGCATGGAAACAATGTCCACGTCAGTTGGAAGTAGAGATGCAGTCTCTGCCTATGTATTTCCATTCATTGAGTATTATAGACCAAAAATAAAATAAAATCCACTATTTTTTATATCAGGAGGAATACTATTTAAATGCAGATGAAGCCGGGCACAATGGCTCACGCCTGTAATCCCATCACTTTAGGAGGCAGAGATGGGCAGATCACAAGGTCAGGAGTTTGAGACCAGCCTGACCAACATGGTGAAACCCCGTCTCTACTAAAAATACAAAAAATTAGCCAGGCACGGTGGCACATACCTGTAATCCCAGCTACCTGGGAGGCTGAGGCAGGAGAACTGCTTGAACCCAGGAGATGGAGGTTACAGTGAGCCGAGATCACACTATTGCACTCCAGCCTAGGTAACAGTGCGAGACTCTGTCTCAGATAAATAAATGCAGATGATCACTCTATTCACTCCTGATTTTTCCCTTGTACTTCTGCAGGCATAGTTAGAAGACTAGCAAAATAATAGAGTTTGCATAGTTCATTGAAAACATCATCTAGTGGTACCTTTTTAACAGAATCAACTGATTATATTTTAAGCTGTAAAAGATTATTCACTGCATCCATTAAGGTACATTTGGCTGCAAGTAGCAGAAACCCTCTACTAACTATAGCTTAAGTCATAAGGACGGTTTACTCTTATCAAGAAACTCAGAGAAACTCCATATCAGGATTGGTCTGCCAGCTTCATAAGAACTCTAGACTCAGGCTCTTTCTGTCTTCTCATTTTACATGTTGGCTTATCATCCCCATGCACCGGTTGCAAGGTGGCTGCTGTAGTTCCAAGTATCACACGCAAATTTAAGACAGAGTGAAGGGGACGGGACTAAGACAGCCCCTACTTTATCATGTATCCAGAAAGCAGAAGCTCTCCAGAAGCCTCCCTGAAGACTTCCTATACATTTTTTTTTTTTTGAGACATTGTTTCGCATTTGTTACCCAGGCTGGAGTGCAACGGTGCAATCTCGGCTCACCGCAACCTCCGCCTCCCAGGTTCAACCGATTCTCCTGCCTCAGCCTCCCAAGTAGCTAGGATTACAGGCATGCGCCACCATACCTGGCTAATTTTGTGTTTTTAATAGAGATGGGGTTTTTACATGTTGGTCAGGCTGGTCTCGAACTCCCTACCTCAAATGATCTGCCCACCTTAGCCTCCCAAAGTGCTGAGATTATAGGCGTGAGCCACTGCACCCAGCCTCCTCTTCATCTTATTGGCAAGACATGCCACACATGTCCATGGAACACATGTCCTAGCTTAAAGGGAAGCTGGGACATTGACTATACAAGGAAAGAGAATGAGATTGTTGTGATTTTAAATATCATGAATGATCTCCTCAGGCTGGGCACACTGTTGCCCTGAGCAAAGTCAGGATTCTGTTAGCAACATGCAGATGATGCTTTGGTACCTTAGAGAGGAAATGACTCTAAGGTACCAAAGCATCATCTGCACGTTGCCTTAGCTGCCCTTTAACACTCTGTCTTCTCAACTTAATGGAAGCAGGAAAACAAAAAACACAGAATTGTGATTTTACCTTTTTGAGGGGAGTGGGGGATACCTGAGCTTCTCTGAGCATCAGAGTAAGCAACAGACACTAATTCACCCCAGAATTTTCCAACAAGGAATTTTGGGGGATGTCCAGAGCTCCTAAAACCCATCTGTGGGTGACTACATGAAGAAGGCTGACCTAACGTCAGCTCAGTCTTTCAACCTGGTCTTCCACAATAGACAGCTCCTGAGTTCTATTCTGCTTTTTCCAGTCGGTTGTGTTGTGAGTCTGTTGGTTGCTGATTATGTGGTATTATAATTCCTTTTCTCTGTAACTGAGCTTGTAACTGAAAAACAGCAATGCCTAAAATCATGTAACAAGAAAAAATGGCATTTTCACTATTTTCATGGTTCATTACATTGAAAATAAAAAGACCTGGTGGCTCATGCCTGTAATCCCAGCACTTTGGGATACTGAGGCGGGTGGATCACGAGGTCAGGAGTTCAAGACCAGCCTTGCCAAGATGGTAAAATCCCGTCTCTACTAAAAATACAAAAATTAGCCAAGCATGGTGGCAGGTGCCTATAATACCAGCTACTCAGGAGGCTGAGGCAGGAGAATCACTTGAAACCAGGGGGTGGAGGTTGCAGTGAGCCGAGATTATGCCATTGCACTCCAGCCTGGGTGACAGAGTAAGACTCCATCTTTAAAAAAAAAACAAAAAAAAAAAAAAAAACAGAAGTTAAAAACTGAGTTCCTATTTCAAAGCACTATCAATGCCAAAGATCTAATTGCAAAATATTATACAGGAAACTGCAGGGGTCTAACTCCTGCTGACTAAGAATTTATAATCTGAGATGATCTAGTAATAATCTCATTTGGGTTATAAAATGGGGAGGGCAGCAGATGCTATTAACTTATTAAATAAGGTAAGATTACTTTTAGAAGTAGAAACTATTTTGAAAATGCAAAGTCCTTAAATAAGTCCAAACTCCACATTCTAACAAGTAAAATCAGAAAGTACCAGTGTCTCAAATTTTATCTGCTAAACAGAATACTGTACATGCTTTGATTATTAAATAATGGCATTGATTCTCAGGCATGATTTGCAGAAATCAGTATCCTTACTTTGCAGTCACACTTGGTAATAATGTGAGACAAATTTCTGGCAGCAGAATGATGATTGAAAATTCATTCTTAGGCAGAGGAAAAAGCATATAAAGGGAATAGAACAAAAATTTGGAGAATTATGTAAATATAATTTTTTTTCTGACTGGAGTAGGAGAATTTGCTTTTCCACTTTACTTTCTTGTGAGTTCAGTAAACCCGTATCACGCACAACTTTGTGTCTTTTTAAAATATCTAAGCTTCTGGTTGAACTCTTCACATTTCTTCTCTAACCACAGACATTCTTCATGGCTCCTTTTCTTGGTTTCTTCTGAATTCCGTACTTTGTACTTATTAATAGTTCTAATTTTGTGAAGACCTGAATCATTCGGTAAGCAGTTATGAAATATCTCCCATGGCTTCCTGGCCTGGGGTAGATGGGAAAATTAACTCAAAGTAAAAGAGCACCCTCAACTGCCTTTTCTCAGGCAGACAGTCATCGGTGTGATTTCAGTAGAAACCATCAAGCTGAAACATCAGTATTCCTCCACCCTTGGTCCACAGGTCAGGCAGGACCCATTAGCAAGCAGAGCCTCTGCTAGGTTCCGTCTTGGGTGGGTCTGGGCTACAGTTTCAACCCAGAGGCTGTGAGATCCTATTTCCTCCATGTCTGAGCCCAGTTACCTAACCAGGTGCTTACTCAATTACAGCCCTTACTTTGGCCTCTTATTTCCTTCTAGCTCAGCCTCTAGCTCAACTCCAGCTGCCCTAGGTTGCTCCTGAGCACAGCGGAATTGAGATAAATAACCCCAACCTTTACAGGGCTTTGTAGGATGGAGAAAGGTCTGGGTCCTAGGGAAAACAGTAAAAATTGCTCCCTGAACATAATCAAAACTACAGTCACTTCACATCTATTATTTCTTTTTGTATTTCATCTATGCTTTTTTTTTCCCTTTTGCAACACAAATTTGTAACAGAAACCTGACATTCTAGTAATCTAAAAGCTATTTTACTGTGGTATTAAAGACGCCCTATATTACAGAACTTGTAGTTCATTTCATGAAAATTTATTTCCATACATACGAACTAACAATTTCAAAGACTCCAACGCATATAAAATTAATAAACCTGAACACTGCTTCATAGCACAACCGTGGTGAAATCTAAAAATTGAAATCACTGTTGCAGCCCAAATATATGCACATTTTAAAGCCAGATAGCTTTCCTAACCAAATAAATGTCTGCCCTGTCATGAACAGTCTTGGTACAGGGATGGGGTGCACCGTAAGTCCAGGCGTTGTTAGGGTATCTGGGTTAAAACAACAGCAGAAGGTCAAGAGTTGGGTCTGTGCAACTGTCCTGGCAGGACAGACCAGAGTGGGCAAGATTCAGAGTAACCAAAGACAGCTAAGGCTGGAGAGAACCCTGCAGAGAGACAGAGGGGAACCAGCCACTACTGAACACCAGACATGTGCCAAGTGTTTACTACTTGCTTTACATATATCAATATATATATATATATATATTTTTTTTTTTTTTTGAGACAGAGTCTCCCTCTGTCACCAGGGCTGGAGTGCAGTGGTGCAATCTTGGCTCACTGCAACCTCAGCCTCCTGGGTTCAAGTGATTCTCCCACCTCAGCCTCCTGAGTAGCTGGGATTGCAGGTGTGCACCACACCTGGCTAATTTTTATATTTTTAGTAGAGACATGGTTTCACCATGTTGGCCAGACTGGTCTCAAACTCCTGACCTCAGGTGATCCACCCACCTCGGCCTCCCAAAGTGCTGGGATTACAGGTGTGAGCCACAGCACCTGGCCTCAATTCATTTAATCTCATGTTTAGCATGTGAGGGAGGTAGGTCTCCCCTTTTATAGATGGAGAAACTGGGTTGTACAGGAACTCCTTGGTCAGAAGTCTCCGGCCTCTGAGTCCTCTGATCCTAGTCTCCATTTTATTTCCACCATTCTGCACTGTACCTTATACATAGAAGGCACTTGATAAATACTTGTTGCATAAGCAAACCTCCCCAGCTGTCTTCCTGGTGAAACCTACCTGTTGGAGCATATGGTACTGGACTTTAACAAGACTTAAGCAATTAAGGGTGCTCTGTTTCCTTTGAGTCTGGGGATCGTTCATAAGCCTCCAGTGCCCTGATACAAATCAGGACCACATGCTCTGGCCACATCTGAGTCTGAGCCCGTGTATTCATATCACGAAGGGTCTCCTAAGGTTGGGGTCCTGGTTGGCCAGTCCAGGCTCTACAGTTTGTATCTCAATCTCTCTTCATCCATTTTCTCCAAGCAAAGGACGCACATGACATCGAGTATCTTTTCTCCATCTGACTTACTGCCCTCCCCACCCCAGGTGTCTTAGCAATAATATTGCATCCTGTCTCACCAGAACGTTTGGTAAGAGCATTTGGAACAAATGCGGATCACCAAAGGGATTCTAATTCTATTAATTTTGATTTACATCTGCATTAGTCAAATAAGTTCCTTCTGGGCTAAGATTTATATGCGTTTCACAATCACTGTAACAGAAAACTGACAATATTTTCATTTTCTGCCGTGACCTATTCAATTATACCTCTTTGCATCTAGCAAAAGCAAAAAGATTGTTTCTCCAAACAACTGAGAAGTTGGGGTGACTGTCCACGATTATGTTGGGTGATTACCAATTTCCTTGAAGCTGATGCCATCAAGTTTACAGTGCTCCCTACTACTTCCAACACCAACACACACACACGCCCCACCTCCACCACCGCATTTCCATCCTTAAAATGTCATATAGCATATATTAAACTAATTTTTGGTTTACTTTTCCATTTTGAAAAAGTTCTAAACTGAGGAAAAAAGTTGGCAAAACAGTACAAAGAATTCCCATATATCCTTCACCCAGATTCCCCATGTTAACATTTGACCACACTGGCTTCAGCATGCTTTCTCTCTCACCCTCTGTTCTCTGTGTGTGTGTCTCTTTCTCTCTGATTTGGAGATTTCTCTCCAACCTCTGTGAGGATGGTAATAACTAGAAAGTAATGTATCAGAGGTAGGTATCACTACTCCTTTTCTTCCTCATAGGTCAGGCAGAATTCTAAACTGACTTCATCTCTATTTTCTCCCCACTACTGTTCACTCTTCGCACTGCTTCCAGGACTTTTTTTTTTAACAGTTCATATTTTTTTATACCTTTTGGGTTTTCCAGTGCTCTAGCAAAAAATAATCACAGTGGGCCAGGCATGGTGGCTCTCGCTTGCAATCCCAGCACTTTGGGAAGCCGAGACAGGCAGATCACCTGAGGTCAGGAGTTCAAGACCAGCCTGGCCAACATGGTGAAATCCTGTCTCTACAAAAGTACAAAAATTAGCCAGGCACGATAGCAGGTATCTGTAATCCCAGCTACTCGGGAGGCTGAGGTGGGAGAATCACTTGAACCCTGGAGGCAGAGATTGCAGTGAGCGGAGATAGCACCACTGCACTCCAGCCTGGGCAACAGAGTAAGACTCAGTCTCAAAAAAAATAAAAAACAAATCACGGTGGCTCTATCCTAAACTACTCCAGCCACACCTTTTGCCCTAACCACTTAACTAGAGAAGTTGTAGCGATGATCAGCTAGGTGGCTTTCTCTCTTACTTAGAATGAGAGCTCCCTAGAAGGAACCACAGGTTATATGCACACAGAGGGGACTTAATTAATGCCTGCTGAATTACTTTGTATTTTGAAGGCATTGGATTATAAGGCCTCTAATTTTCCTTTTCTAAAGTATGTGTTATTCTACCACTTGTATATAAAGTAGGATCTTTAAAGATATTTACGATATTGGTGGTCACTCATGCTTGTAATCCCTGCTCTTTGGGAGGCCTACACAGGAGGATTCCTTGAGCTCAGGAGTTTGAGACCAGCTTGGGAAGCATAGCAAGACTGCATCTCTATACAAAAAAAAATTTTTTTTTGTTTAAGCCAGAGTCTCACTTTGTTGTCCAGGCTACAGTGCAGTGGCACAATCTCGGCTCACATCAACCTCTGCCTCCCAGATTCAAGCGATTTTCCTGCCTCAGCCTCCCAAGTAGCTGGGACCATAGAGGCAAGCCACCATGCCTGGCTAATTTTTGTACTTTTAGTAGAGACAGGGTTTCGCTATATTGGCCAGGCTGGTCTTGAACTCCTGACCTCAGGTGATCCTCCCACCTCGGCCTCCCAAAGTGCTGGGATTACAGATGTGAGTTACTACGCCTGGCCCTCTATAAAAAATTTAAAAGTTAGCTGGGCGTGGTGGCATAGGCCTGTAGTCTCAGCTACTTGGGAGGCTGAGGCAGGAGGACCACTTGAGTCCAGGAGTTTGAGGCTGCAGTGAGCTACGATCTCACCACTGCATTCCAGCCTGGATAATAAAGCAAGACCCCAAAAACCTGTGTGTGTGTGTGTGTGTGTGTGTAGTGTGTATTTGTGTGTTTGTGTTTTGTTTTTTGGTTTTGTTTTGTTTTGTTTTTTGAAAACTGAGTATCACTTTGTTGCCCAAGCTGGAGTGCAGTGGGGCGATCTTAGCTCACCTCAACCTCTGTCTCCCAGGTTCAGGTGATTGTCCTACCTCAGTCCCCTAAGTAGCTGGGATTACATGCATGCACCACCACACCCGGCTAATTTTTGTATTTTTAGTAGAGACAGGTTTTCACTATATTGACCAGGCTGGTCTTGAACTCCTGACCTCAAGCCATCCACCCACCTTGGCTTCCCAAACTGTTGGGATTACAGGCATGAGCCACCACGCCCGGCCATGTTTGTGTATTTGTAATATGCATTCATACACAGTATCAAAACACAAATAACTAGTCAGTTCAGCTAAAGGATAAACCAGTATTTCTCATTTCTACACACTAAATGTATCACATCACAAAGTATCACAGTAAATGCCAAGCCACACAAGAATTGTCTTGTAGACAGGACATGGGGTGAGAATTATTCGCCCCTTCCCCCAGAACTTGGAAATAAGAGGAAACAGATGTCTCCAAAGAGGTAGACTGGGAAAATCAGGTGGATCAAAAGCAGCCTCCCACAGAGGACACTCAGCTCCACATGCACACATTCGGCAGGCTGCCTGAGGTCCACACCTGTGGGCCTTGGGTCCTCCTGTGTTCCCTGCTCTACTTAGTGACACTGCCACCATTTCCAGGACTCACCTCACATTTTCTTTCATCTCCAGCTTCCAGTCAGTTACCCAGTTCTGCTCATCTGAGGACCTATTTCTCAAATCCCAGATGGGGTGGCTAGAGACCACTCTGGAGATGACAGAGCTGTCCCAGTGAGAGGCAGGATGAGGGCCTTTTATTTGGAGGAGCTTACTCAGAAGACACCCAAAGATGAGAATTTAAGGAGACAGCATCCAGGAAGCTGCCCAGCTAAGGTTGTGTGTGTGGGGGGGGGGGCGGGGGGGGGGGGTTGTTTGCTGTTACACTGTCTCTTGTGAGATTAGTCCTAGCAAGTGTAAGAGCTTGGTGTATAAGGAACTTGGAAAGTGGAGTTCTAAATGGGTAGCCTGCCACCACCACGAAAGCCCCTTAGAGGAACCACCCAGGTGCCCTGGCAGTTTGTCAGAGTGCAGGAAAAGACTCCAGAGAGCGGCACTGGGGAACAGCCAGCAGGACTCACCAGCCAACCCCTGGGAATCCACCTACACTCAACTCCAAATTGCCAAGCAATAGCTACACGTTTTGTTGCATTAAAGGTGAGTGTTTGGCACAGGTGTGCAGGCTAATCATTGTTTGTAGACACTCTGAATAAGAACAAGCCTGAACTAGAAAGGAGTTGTGATGGGGATGAGGAGAAATTCTAAACTCTAGAGACCAAACAGGATGAACTCAGTGACTGAATGGGAGAAGTAGCAGGATGGACAGAGGGAGGAAACTGAGCCTTGTTGAGCCTCTGCTGTTCGCCAGGTGCTTGTCAGGTGCTTTCCATATGTAACAGTGTTGACACAAGACAGCCATAATTCCTCCCATTCTATGGATGAAATGTTGAGTTTCAGAGAAGTAAAGTGATTTTCCCAGGATCACACAGCTAACAGGAATGCGACTGTTTGCTAACTTGTATCCTTATCTTATTTTTCTTTTTAAGTAGTATAATCTAGTTTCCTTTCTTTTTCTTTTTTTTTTCATTCTTTCTTTATAATCTAGTTTTAATTTTTAAACAAAAGACCAAATGAAAACAGATCAGCTCCGGTCGAAAAGTGGTGATGGAAAAGGCAAAACGAAGGGGACAGTGAAAAGATCAGCAGGTGCCAGGGCCTGGGAGGAAGCAGGGACGGAGCCCAGAGGATTTTTAAGGCAGTGAAACTACTGCAATGACTCCAACCAAGAGTGATCCCTGATGTAACCCATGGCCTGTGGGTGATAATGACCTGTGATGTATCTTCATCAGCCTTAACAAATACACCACTCTGATGCAAGGTGTTGATGGCGTAAGAGGCAGGGGAGTGGGGCAAAGGGTAGGGAGAATTGGGATGTCTCCACTTTCTGCTGAATTTTGCTGTGAACCTAAAAGTGATCTAAAAAAATAAAGTCTGTTTATTTTTTTAAATAAGGGATCCAAATTCTCCTACCCCTTCTTAACTCGCTCCTCCCTTTGGGTGGTCCCTGATGCCACCAAAGGTCCTTCAAGGGCTCCAACATGTGCAGTATGAAAGCCACTGCCCAAAATCCCGCAGCCCACTCCACAAGGAGAACCCGAAAGCAGCCCTTTCCAGATGGCTGGTGCCCCTTTCTCTCTTCTAAGCACCTGTTTCTGGCACCCTTCTAAGCAGCCTTTCTTTCTTCTAAACATCCTCCCCCCAAACAGATAGCAGGAATCTGTCTCCCCAGAGAGTGGCCCTTCCAGGTGCTAGCCCCCACCTGAGACCTTCCAAGTCATGAAAAACTCAACTACCCTGTCAGAGGAAAGGGAACCAGACAGCAAGAATGGTCCAGCCTCAATACTGCAGCCTCCAGGGACCTCCCCAGGCCCAGACGGTGGGGAAAAAGAACATCTAAAGACAGAGACATGGGCCGGGCATGGTGGCTCACACCTGTAATCCCAGCACTTTGGGAGGCCGAGGCGGGCAGATCATGAGGTCAAGAGTTCGAGATCAGCCTGGCCAATTTGGTGAAACCCTGTTTCTAATAAAAATACAAAAATTAGGTGGCACGTGCCTGCAGTCCCAGATACTCGGGAGGCTGAGGCAGAAGAATGGCTTGAAACTGGGAGGCAGAGGTTGCAGTGAGCCAAGATCACACCACTGCACTCTAGCCTGGGCAACAGAGTGAGACTCTGTCTCAAAATTAAAAAAAAAAAAAGAGAGAGAGAGAGACATGTCATGGATGGCTCCAGACTCAGAGCTCCCACACCTCCTACAGCTCAGAAAGGAGAAAGCAAGAGGGGGAATACAGAAGGTTTCACAGCTCCATCTGTCAAGACTGCAGGCATCAACAGCCAACACAGTGCTGACCCCCAGAAGGCATCTAACAAAGGCATGCCAACTAAGGAACTGCTAAGCGCTTCTGGGAGAATCTTTCCCCATCAGCTAGGGGATCACTGAACATAGTATAACAGTTGTAACAAATGACTCCAGGCAGAGAGGGAAGCATCTCTTCCAGTCTCCTGAGCTGTGACCCAGGGGTGATGAAAAGTCTGGGGGAACAAACTGGTTTGAGGAAGCCCTCCCTGTTACACAGAACCCTTGGGGGTTGCAGTAGCTCTTCTGGGTCCCAGTATATCAGTAACTATCCTGAGGAATACTGTTTTCTACAACTTAATATTGTTAATCAATATGAACAGAGGGGCCAGTGTGATGGCTTATACCTGTAGTCCCAGCACTTTGGGAGGCAGAGGTGGGTGAGGAGTTCAAGACCAGCCTGGCCAACATGGTGAAATCCCATCTCTACTAAAAATACCAAAATTAGCAGGGCATGGTGGCGTGTGCCTATAGCCCCAGCTACCCAGGACTATCGCTTGAACTCAGGAGGCGACGGTTCAGTGAGCCTAGATCATACCACTGCACTCCAGCCTGGGTGACAGAATAAGACTTCACCTAAAAAAAAAAAGAAAAAAAAGAACAGAAGGAAGCAATGGCTCTGAATATCTCAAAGAACTTTCTAAATCCACTAACATTTTGGTTTTCCAGTGAATTACATGCTTTCTAGTAGGTTCACATTCACTTAATCCAATTAAACATTGTTGAGCTGGATTGTATGTTCCAATCATGGACCAGCACTTTCTTCCAATCCACATGCTTTCCCACTGTCACCGTGCTACACCTCCTTAATGGGCTTGACCAACAGAACAGATCCCACACCCATTCCCAGCCAGGGCCTTCCTGGCACAGCAGTCTCTATGTCCTGACTCTTTGGAGTGACACTGCCAAGCTTGATAATTCCACACCACAGGCAGAGGCCATGTGCTGGTCCACACCCCAGCTGAGCTCCCAGCCAATGACAGCATCACCATCTTGGATGCAGCCCAGTTGGGCCTTCAGGTGACGCCAGCTCCAGCCACTCTCTGCAAGACCCTGAGTGAGAAGGACTCCAGTGAGTCCCCGTCAACCCCACAGAGACATGAGAGGTGTATTTGTTTCCTGGAGCTGCTATAACAAGGGATCACACTGTGTGGCTGAAAACAACACAATTTCATTCTGTTATAGTTGTAAAGGCTCCAAGTCTAAAATCAAGGTGTTGGCAGGACCATGCTCTTTCTGAAGGCTCTAGAGGAGGACTTTTTTTTTTTGAGATGGAGTCTCACTCTGTCACCCAGTCTGGAGTGCAGTGGCACTATCTCAGCTCACTACAGCCTCCACTTCCTGGGAATTGTTCATGCAATTCTCCTGCCTCAGCCTCCTGAGTAGCTGAGATTACAGGTATGTGCCACCACGCCTAGCTAATTTTGTATTTTAGTAGAAACGGGGTTTCTCCATGTTGGTCAGGCTGGTCTCGAACTCCTGACCTCAGGTAATCCACTCACCTTGACCTCCCAAAGTGCTGGGATTACAGGCGTGAGCCACCAAACCCGGCATGACTTGGTTTTTATATAGAGTGGAGTGTGCGTGTGTGTGTGTGTGTGTGTGTGTGTGTGTGTTTTTAAGGTGTTTTGTTCATTAATCTCTGTGTAATTTTTTTTATTCAACATCTTAATCCTAAACCTGTTCTCTGTAAAGAGCAAAGGCGGGAAGTCAGAGGAGGTGTGTCTGTCCCTGACTAACTGTATGATCTCAGTCAAATTCAAGTCTCTCTGGGCATTAGCTTCATTCATTCAGCACCCTCTTACTAGAATCCTGAAATACATCTGAGGTGAAGGGGACTTAGGCGTTCATGCAGCCCAGCCCCTCACTTTACAGATCAGGAAGCTGAACCCTGGGGGAAATTAAGGGGCTTGCCTGGTCATCAACTGGTTGTATTCTGATAGCATTCATCTGGAAAATGTGTTTGGAACACATGTTCTCAAAGGTTCTTTCCAATTGTTAAACTGATTTTGATTCTTAAGCTGTGGATCTATATTTTACCCATTTCAAATTAAAAGAAAGATACTACATTCGATTCAGTTGAATGCATTTCTGAGGCTCAGAAATTATGACTGCAAAATCATGTCACCACAATTTCCTTTACTTTGATGCTTATGAATTATGAAACCAGTGAATAGAAAGTTTCATCAAACCATCAAAAGCTAAAATGATTTCTTTCTGTACTTTCAGTGTTCATGACTTTGAAGGTTCTGTTTTTACTAACCTTAACAATGCCTCCATACTTTTAAAAGCCCCGGAAATACCTGGTTATGGCAAAGTTGAGTCACAGGGCTCATGTGCAAAAAATGCTCAGCCCTGGAAAGTGTACCCATGCCTGATTTAACAGAAAAAGGTAATATTAGACTAACACACCAAAAAAGGGTGAGTGTTAACTCATAAGTCATCTTCTGTGAAATAGGAAGAAATCTTAAGTGTTGTTGGATATGTGCTAGGGTTGTTTCTTTGAAACATACATCTGATTCGTTCTCCCATTATACCTGGTCCCAGTCTAAGGCTTTAACAATCTGCAGGAACATTTATGTGAATGAATTGCTTTTAGAAATGAAAGGCACAAGGCCGGGTGCGGTGGCTCACGCCTGTAATCCCAGCACTTTGGGAGGCTGAGGCGGGCAGATCACTAGGTCAGGAGTTCGAGACCAGCCTAGACAACATGGTAAAACCCCGTCTCTACTAAAAATACAAAAATTAGCTGGGCATGGTGGCATGTGCCTGTAATCCCAGGTACTCGGGAGGCTGAGGCAGGAGAATTGCTTGAACCAGGACCCAGGAGGCGGAGGTTGCAGTGAGCCAATATCGAGCCACTGCATTCCAGCCTGGGCTATAGAGTTATAGAATGAGATTGTGTCTCAAAAAAAAAAAAAAGGCAAATGTATTTGCCACATAATTAGGGCACAAGATCAATCATGTTGACTGCTTGTTGAGTATCTGTGTCAGAAGCCCACACTGAAACAGAAAGGAGCGATTCTTTGTACCTGGGCAGAGAAATAGCTTCTGCCACTCTGTTCCCAAATCCTTGTTAACTTATTTGTTGATGGTTCATCTTCTCGTCTAGGCTGTGAGTGTCTGTAGCAGAGAAACTGTCTTAATTCTCTTCATTATCAGGGCCTGCCCACACCTTGTGTACTAAAAGTGACCAAGAGCCATATCTCCAGGCCCTGCCTGGCAGCAGAAGCATCGGAGGGACTGCAATGGGAGAGGTGGCTGCAACCCTGGGGGGCTGGAGACAGATTCTGCCCCCATGCAGCACCAGAAGTTAACAAGTGTATTCTGTATCCACACCTCTCCCCCACCCAGCCCTGTCTTCGGTGCAATGCCTTTCCCACCTCGATGCTGTCCAGGGGAAGCTTGGTCCCCAGTGGCTGCAAGTCCTCAGCTTCCCGCAGCCTCCCCCCGTAGCACCTGCTGTGGACTCAGAGATGAACCGAGAGCACTGAGTCTCTGCGGAGATCGAGGGCATGACTCATACATTCCAGTTATGACAGAGGGAAGTATTCTCAAGAAAGAGAGCTGGGGGAAGCAAACACTTTATTGGGCCCCTGTTTGGGCACACTACCATGTGGCCCCCTCTGGTGTCACCTGCCAAGGACCTTTCCCCAATGATGGGAGGGTCTGCCCCTGACTTTGCCCGGGCATTTCTCACGTCCTCCACTGAGGCCAGCATTCCAGCTGCGCCCACAGCTACCTCTCGCCCTTCTCCCAGTTCCTAGAACAGGAACATGCTGATGTGGTTCCCTGCAGCAAGGTCAGGTGCCAGGTGCCAGGTGCCAGGTGTATGGGCCCTGCTGCTCCAGGTCTGGGCAGGAGGGCAAAAACCAGCTGGACAGTTACTTTTTAAGGTGGAGGTGGAATTTGTTGGTGCCATTCCCCCCCATAGTTCCTGCCAATGCCTGAGCTGACTGCACTATGGCCACCTTATAAGTCGGACTAGAAGCTCCTTTGTGAATCGTCTTTTCCCTTCCTCCCTGATCTTTTTTTTTTTTTAAACAGAGTCTCACCCTGTCACCCAGGCTGGAGTGCAATGGTGCAATCTTGGCTCACTGCAACCTGTGCCTCTAGGCTTCAAGTGATTCTTCTGCCTCAGCCTCTCGAGTATCTGGGACTATAGGCATGCACCACCATGTCCGACTAATTTTTGTATTTTTAGTAGAGACGGGGTTTCACTATGTTGGCCAGGCTGGTCTCAAACTCCTGACCTCGTGATCTGCCTGCCTTGGCCTCCCAAAGTGCTGGGATTATATGCGTGAGCCACCGCGCCTGGCTGATCATTTTTATTTAATACCAGTTCTGCTTTTCTTTTCTTTTTTTTTTTTTTTAAGGCGGAGTTTCACTCTTGTTGCCCAGGCTGGAATACAACGGCATGATCTTGGTCACTACAACTTCTGCCTCCTGGGTTCAAGCAATTCCCCTGCCTCAGCCTCCCAAGTAGCTAGGATTACAGGTGCCCGCCACCACGCCCAGCTAGTTTTTGTATTTTTAGTAGCGATGGGGTTTCACCATGTTGGCCAGGGTGGTTTTGAACTCCTGACCTCAAGCACTTGCCTCAGCCTCCCTAAGTGCTGGGATTACAGGTGTGAGCCAGGGCACCTGGCCTGTCACCACTTCATATTAAGGGCATCTAGTAGGGGCCCAGTGAATATCAGCAAAACCAGTGAAATGATTCCTAACATTTGCATCACACTTTCCACTTTACAAAGCAACTTCCTGGAATCTTCTCTGGAGAGTTAGGACCTGCCCTACACTCAGGTACCTGGCAGTTCAAAGTTCCTGGTGAGCCCCACTGTTCGGAGAAGGAGGAGGAAATGTGAAGGGTGTTGCCTCTGGCTCCACTGCAGAAATAAAAAGACTGACAAGATCGCTCTGGGGCTCTCAGTGACCTTTGACGGAGAAGTTCAACTCTCGGGTGCCTCTTCGGGTTAAGCACTCTCCATGCCAAAAATCACACTTAATCCTCACACAGCCATATGAAGAGGGCATTGTCCCCACTCCACAGAGGGGAAAAATAACAGTATGAAGATATTAAATAGCTTTCCCAGCCCTGCTCAATGACTCCGCCTGTAATCCCAGCACTTTAGGAGGCCAAGGCAGGAGGATCATTTAAGGTCAGGAGTTCAAGACCTGCCTGGGCAACATGGTGAGATGCCCCCCACCATCTCTACAAGAGAAAATTTTTAATTAAAAATCAAGCCGGGTGGGGTGGCTCATACCTATGATCCCAGTACTTTGGGAGGCTGAGGTCAGGAGTTCGAGACCAGCCTGGCCATCATGGTGAAACCCTTTCTCTACTAAAAATACAAAAAAATTAGCTGGGCATGGTAGAGCACACCTGTAGTCCCAGCTACTTGGGAGGCTGAGGCAGGAGAATCACTTGAACCGGGGAGGCGAAGGTTGCATTGAGCTGAGATCAGGCCACTACACTCCAGCCTGGGCGACAGAGCAAGACTTTGCCTCAAAAAAAAAAAAAAAAAATAAAAAATAAAAAAATAAAAAAAATAGCTTTCCCAGGCCCACACAGCTAAGAAGAGACAAAGCTAGGCTTCAAGCCCCAGTCCTGCAGGCTGCAGAGAATAATGAGAATAACGTATGTTTCATTTGATTACATCATTAAGCTCCATTCCCTCGTGCTCATTCTTATTTTGTTTATGCAGAAGCCTCACAAAGATAAGGATTAGAAAATCCGGTTGTGTTTTGTCTGGCAACCTTACTGGGTCAGAGTTCAAGTATGTAAGGGCAGTCTTCTCAAAGTGTGGTCTGTGGACCACAGTCCAAAAATGTTACCATTCTGCCACGAAATAAATAATACAAAAACTGAAATTAGCAATTTAGAAACTTTCAAGGCAGGATTTTTCAACCTTGGCAATACTGATTTTGGGGCCCAATAATTATTTGTTGTGGGGGCCGTTCCTGTGCACTGTCGGGTGCTTCCAGGCATCTCTGCTTCTGCCCACGAGATGCTAGTAGCATCCCCTCCCCAGGGTGGGACAAGCAAAAATGCCTCCGCTATTGTCAAATGTCCTCAGAGGTGGGGGGAGGGCAAAACCAAGAGCCTTCCTGCCTCTTCCTGGTTGAGAAGCGCTAACCACTGTTTAAAAGCAATTTGACAGAGGGATGGTATGTCGGCTGCATCCAATAATTTTTAAATTGGACCTTGAATTTTGTATGTTTCTGTTGTTTTTAAATTTCATTTGACCAGTAATTCATTTTTATTGATTTCATTAAAGTTTCAGTCTGTAAGCCACTGGAGAAATAAAAAGCAAAACAAAACCGGTCTTTCACCATGGATAGGTTTGGAAGCCCTGATGGAAGAAGAATACAACCAACATCTATGTGTGAGAAGGCTGCTGACAGGAAGCAGAAAATATCCCAGCAGGTTATTTTCCTGCCTTGTGGCTTGTGAGCCTAAATATAATATTTTTAAGAAATATAATCTTTTAACAATTTTTTTAACATGTGGACCAAGAACATGGTACCAAATTGAAGAAGCACAGCCCAGCCGGGCGTGGTGGCTCATGCCTATAATCCCAGCACTTTGGGAGGCCAAGGCTGGCAGATCACCTGAGGTCAGGAGTTTGAGACCAGCCTGGCCAACATAGTGAAACCCCGTCTCTACTAAAAATACAAAAATTAGCCAGGTGTGGTGGCGCATGCCTGTAGTCCCAGCTACTTGGGAGGCTGAGGCAGGAGAATGGCTTGAACTTGGGAGGCGGAGATTGCAGTGAGCTGAGATCACACCACTGCACTCCAGCCTGGGTGACAGAGGGAGACTCCATCTCAAAAAAAAAAAAAAGTACATATACAAATACAAAATAAAAACACAAAAATTAGCCAGGTGTGGTGGCAAGCACCTGTAATTCCAGCTCCTTGGGAGGGTAAGGCAGGAGAATTGCTTGAACTCAGGAGGCAGAGGTTGCATTGAATGGAGATCATGCCACTGCACCCCAGTCACTCCATCTCAAAAAAAAAAAAAAAAATATATATATATATATACACACACACATATACACACACACAGACACACACACACACACACATACATCCTTTAACAATTTTTTAACGTGGACCAAGCACATCATACCACATTGAAAAAGCATAACTGACAGTGGCTTTATAGTTACCAGGTTCTCATCCTCTGTAAGATTTTCCTAGTTGATGCAGACAGACATGCCTTCATACTTCCTTTCTCTCCCTCTGATGATGGACTTTCAAGCAGAGGCAAATCTTGGCCACTCTGAGCAATGCTGCAGCATCCACCTTGTACATGCAGACAGGAATCAGTCTTGGTGGATGATTCTGCAGCTCGACTACTTTCAAGCTCTTTGCAATACTATTTATATTGTCAACATCATTAGTGTCAGCCCTGTAAATTAATATATCTTTTTCTGATTTCAAAAACAATATATACTTATTATAAAAATTCAAATGTCACAGAAATATTTAACTCTAAAAGTAAAAATAGTCTATAATCTTACTCTGCCCTGTTCCTCACCATAACCCCCATGAAATCTGGGGTCTAGGCTTCCAGAGTTTTTCGTGTGTGTGTGTGTGTGTGTGTGTGTGTGTTTTTAAAACAAATGTGATCATATTATACAGGCTGTCCTAAAACTATCATCCTTAGATATTGACCATTACATATGAAATGTCAACAAAGGTTTCTGGTACTAAAGCAAGAATAATTCAAACAAATCTATTTATAAAGCAAAGTATTACTGTTGATACATTTATCCAGACTTTAGAAATGTGAAAATCCACTGATGTGTAGCCATATGGTAGTATATTTCCTTGAAATTCACCCAGAAGGATTGTTCTCATGTAGTATTTATTAAAATGTATGTTTTCTGCTTAACATTGTTGAAGAAAACAAATATTTCCCTGGACCAGCCTAACCATCTTATTAACTGTAAATTGCATTATCTGAAATGCAATCAATATTCTTCTGGTATACAGTGCTCCTAACATATCATTCTAAACCACATTAATAGACAGAGAAGCCTGCATAAGATTTCACAGGCTTTGTCTTGTCTAGCTATTGTTCAGATTTCTTCATTCAAACCCTGCAGTCTGAGCTGAGCATTAATTATCACTGAGGGCAGGGAAAAAAAATGCCTTGCTTTAAAAAAGCAAACATTGATGACTACAGGTAAATAAATGCCACTGTCAGGTTTGGATTCCCCAAATCAAACATTCCTTCAAAGAATACTTTTTGAGCATGTTTTACATTCTAAGCTTTGAGCTGCGTGCCATGGGTGATACAAAGACCATTAACATAGAGTCTCTGCCTTACAAAGATTTCTTAGGAGGTAGTTTCCTTAAGAAAGAATGCACTTTAATTTTTTTTTTTTAATATTTCATGACTTAAGCTCATGTACTGGGTATCAAAAATTATTTGATTTCAAACAAGCATTTTTGCTGCTTTGGTGCATATTAATGTCTCCTCAGTATAGACATCTCACCTGACAGATTAGAATATTTTGGTTTCCTTAATATTAATTTCTGCTAAATAAATCCTTTTATTATAAAATCATACAGGCTTTCTGAAAAAAATCTTTATTTGAATGAAAGAAAATTATTTAACAAGAAAGCATCTAGAAATTACATGTACTGAAAATGCACACTTAGCAGTGCACAACATTTACCAAGAACTCAAAAAAATTTCATTATTGAATTAGTATATTAATGAGAATAATATTGACCATATTTTAAAAGTTTTCCTTCATCCATAAAGGGCTTAGCCACTTACTGGAGCTGACTCTGAAAATGCCCTCATGACCATCGCTGCAAAATGAAACCTGCTTAAATCGATCCTGAAACTCTGACAGTGTCATTTGTGTCTGTTTCACGTTCTAGTCCCACTGTGGAGTGTCATTCCTGGAGCTTTGGGATTCTGGTAAATTCTACTTCAGCTTTAGACCTCGATGCATGTCTAGCTGTAACTCTCATGCAATTTCTTAATGAGTCTTCCTTTAATTCCACTTCCAGAACTTACTTTTGTCTTATCAGTTTATCAGGTAAAAGAGACAGAAAATAGTTGATTAGTTTCCTGAGACTAGAGAATCTAATATCCAAGCCTTACTCATAGGTGCAGTAGCCTGACTCGTAAAAACATGTTTCTTTCCTCTCGCAATTTAAAACCAATTAAAGTCTAAACGCACTTTGAAAAAATTAAAAGTTAAAAATAAATAAACAGGCCAGGCGTGGTGGCTTACTCCTTTAATCCCAGCACTTTGGGAGGTCAAGGTGGATGGATCACAAGGCCAGGAGATGGAGACCATCCTGGCTAACACGGTGAAACCCTCATCTCTACTAAAAATACAAAAATTTAGCTGGGCATGGTGGCAGGCGCCTGTAGTCCCAGCTACTTGGGAGGTTGAGGCAGAGAATTGCTTGAACCCGGGAGACGGAGGTTGCAGTGAGCTGAGATTGCGCCACTGCACTCCAGCCTGGGCTACATAGTGGACTCCAGCTCAAAAAAAAATAAGTAAATAAACAAAAAACAAACAAAAGTACACTTTTCTCCTAAGTGATCTGGTGAATCTGACCCAGCAAACACCATCATGGCCCTTACCAGGAGGCAGCACCAAGGCTTCTGTTGTTTTCACTCATTTTCCTCACCAGGTAATTAGAGATGCCATCGCTACATCCTGTCTGATGGAAAACACATCTTTATGTGTGCAGATATCTTTTAGACTACTGGAAGTCCCTGTTTCAGATGATACGCTTTTTGAGCAAATAATTTATATTAACTTTACAGCACATAACTGAATCTTTTCTATTAGCTCCGAACTTTTCCTAAACTATGCTAGCTCTGATTGTATCCCAGGCCTTCGTTAAAATGATAATCTTTGTAATCGACTGAAACGCTGCTTTTGATGTCAGATCCCTGGCGAACCCTGGTCTGTGTGCTTCTCAATTCAGGTTGGGGGAGTTATTTATTTATTATATTATTTATATGTTGGTTATTTATTTATTATTATTATTTTTTGAGCTAGAGTCTCGATTTGTAGCCCAGGCTGGAATGCAGCAACCCAATTTCGGCTCACTGCAACCTCTGCCTCCCGGATTCAAGCAATTCTCTGCCTCAGCCTCCTGAATAGCTGGGACTACAGGTGCCTACAGGCATCTCCCTCAGTCTGCCTCTCTCCCGTCTCTTCTCCCTCCCTCCTCTCTGTAAGCCTTTTCCTGCTGCCTCCAAGCTCCTGATAACAGTGATAGCCTGGAATTTCTGTAGCTTTCTGTTTTTCCTTCTGCACTCAGAGTTTATAGCAAAAAACCCTGTGTCCAGTGGATATATTAGAGGCCTGTGAAACAAAACGTTCTGAGTTCTACTACTCCCTAAAAGAAGAAACTCACTTAAACAACTTCCATAAAACCCCTAGCTAGAATTAGCTAAATCTTCAAATGTCCAGGCTTTAGGTTAAGAGGTTTCCCTTAGCAAGGGACATCTGTAGAAACTGGTTTGACTTCAGTCCTGAAAAAGACAGTCAACTGTTGTCATTAGCACACCTAAATCTCAGCCTCACATACAAATACTCTGCCCACACACTCGGCACACACAAACACACATACATACACACACACACACTAAATTTATGAGGTTTCAAGCCTGTGGAATTTTGAATGACATCAGCCATGGCTACTATACTTCATGGGCTGGCAAAATCTGCAGATGAAGAATCGAAAGTTGTTTTAACAGCAGCCAGTAGGGTGGTACTACCACTACCTGCCGGGACGTCACCCTGTGGTAAGTTCGAGGAACCCCTCTCTCCCTGTAACTGTCCAGGATTGCTCCCTAGCAGGGTACCAGGTCCCCGCCACTAGATCGCCCCTTCTCAGAAAGTTTCTGGCGCACCTAATGCTGTTATTTACCAGTGATATATTTTTTAATGGAGTAAGGAGAGAAGTGAATCATATAAGTTTGGTCTGTCGGGAAGGAAAGATGAGAAAACTCATGTTCCAACTATGGCCTGTTGTTATGGGTTGAATTATGTCCCCCCCGTGTGTTGAGGTCCTAATGCCCAGGACCTATGAATGTGGCCTGTTTAGAAGCAGGGTATTTGCAGATGTAAAGAGTTAAGATGGGATCATACCATAGTATGTTGTGCCCCTAATCTAATGTGACTGATATCCTTATTGGAAGAGAAAAGCAGCTGCGTGAGGCCACATACAGGGAGCGGGCCCCGTGGAGAAGGCAGCAGAGATCCAAGTGCCGCAGCTGCTGGCCAAGGAGCACTAAGGGGTGCCGGGAACGTGGCTCTGCTGACACCCTCATTTTGGACCTCTGGCCTCCAAAACTGTAAGACAACACATTTCTGTTGTTTGAGAGCCATCCAGTTTGTGGTACTTTGTCACACAGCACTAGGTGATGAATTCACCTGTAGAAGCCAGGTGACACCAGATGTGTCCCCCCATCACCTCTCTGAGACTTTCCCACCACATCAAATGAGCGGCAGGGCAGGCACCATGGGACCGTGGGGAGGGCTGATGAGACAACGGGGCCAGGAAAACCATCAAACCCAGGTGAGATTTGGGTCTGTTCAATTTTGTTATGAAAAAAGCTTAGGAAGAGCAGGACATTCGTTCACTGTGTCATTGGGTGTTTAGTATTTCGCTCTCTGGATGCGTTCCTACACTCTGAGAACAGCAGCAAATGGAAGCAGCCACCACTCACCCTGGGCTGCTTGAGGGAAAGCCCAGCCGGCTCGCCTGACACTACCCTGGCACCGCCCAGCTATGTCCTTGCAAACAAGCTCTGAAGGCAGCACTGATTTTACTTCTCAAAATGGCAGATGAGGAGCGCGATGTCTCATGCCTGTAATCCCAGCACTTTGGGAGGCTGAGGCGGGCAGATCACCCAAGTCAGGAGTTCAAGACCAGCCTGGCCAACATGGTAAAACCCAGTCTCTATTAAATATACAAAACTTAGCCAGGTGTGGTTGTGGGGTGCCTGTAATCCCAGCTACTGGAGACTGAGGCAGGGAGAACTGCTTGAACCCGGGAGGCTGAGGGTGTGGTGAGATGAGATTGCACCACTGCACTCCAGCCTGAATGACAGAGCAAGACTCTGTCTCAAAAAAAAAAAAAAAAAAAAAAAGAAGAAGAAAGATAAAGTTTACTTAACAAAAAAAAGTGAAGTCTACCTATGGTGTTCCTAAGAAGACGAGTTGACCCATATCACTTTCCAGAAGTGTCTGTCCATCCCAGATCAGGCTGTTTGTGACAGCTGTGTTGGCCTTGATGTTTTCGCCTCCATCTTTCTTTAGTTTTGATTCACAAGTAATTCCTGGATATATTCCATTTAAAAGATTCAAACAACACAGGAACATAGAGGAGAAAAGGGAATTAAACTTTTCCCCCTCTCCCCGTAGGGCCCCTCCCGTTTTTATGCATTTCTATATACAGACATGTACACAAGCACACAGAATTTTAAAACATAAATATCATTCTCTTTCTATCCCTAAGCTTCCGTAAGCCCACAGGGCTTCCTTTTCCTCTTAAACACATCCTGTACAATCTGAAATGTTTCACAATATACTGTCTTCACACAGTGCTCTTAAGATTTGTAAGCTTTTATGATTTAGGTTGGGGGTTCAATAGAAACTGTTTGTAAGTGCTATTTAAAAGCTATTTTATTTAACTTTTGGACACTTTCATTACACAATTCTATATGACATAATGCAGACCCTATGACAAATGAAAATGGCTATCAGAGAAAAAGGTAAGCAGTAACCTGAAGCTGCCAGCAATTCAAGTCCATCTTTGCTCTGAGAAGAAAGTCCAAAATGCTCATAAATGCTGCCCATTTCTATCATGTCTATAAGCTCTGTGATTAGAATTTAAAGACTGCAAACTAATTATGTACTTGATAAAGATTCAACAAGATACTGATTGAACTCATAAAAAGAGTTCCCTTCCCCCTTTAGGTTACCATTTAGGTCTTGCCTGTCTGGGGCTTGCAGGCCTGGAGGCATTTTTAAGTCCTCTGTCCTTTGCTCTCTGCAGGCAGCTTATCACCCAGTGAGCTCCAGAAAGGAGTGTTGGCTCTGACCTTCCCAGAGCCAGTGGTGGGGCCCTGGTGGCCTCCTCTGGATTGTATCTGCCATCTCCTGACCGGGCCCTCTGTTCAGTCTCTTGCCTGCTCTAAGCCCTCTGCCATGCTGGGCCCTAGAAAACTTCCAGCTCCAGTCTTTGCCACACCACGTGAGATGAAATAGCGTGGGAAGTTTGACTGGGTAAAGATTTCAGGTCCATCTAGTTCTATTAAGAAAAATGTGGCCATGATTTTCAGATGCTCTGTGGCCACCTTCTCATGGGCTGGTTGACTCTCCATCAGGGAATTCCTAGGAATTGTATATAATGAGAATAAGTACATTTTTATGGGAAGAGAGATCCATTATTTTTCCATCATATTCCCAAGGGCTCCCTTGTCTCCACAAAAAAGCATAAGAACCACTGACTTTATTATCAGAATCTCTTCCAAATTTCAACACTGGCCAGAGGTCAGATTTAAATTGGCCATTCGTTTATTCCTTCATTCACTCAAACAAAGCCTATCTTAGAACAGTGACAGGGCCACGAACTGTCCTGCAGGATCAGTCATTTATCAGGGCAGATCACAACATGGGAGCACACCTGTAAAGCTGCAGCTTTTTGAGGAAAGTCTTGGAAAGGTTCAAGGTTATGATCTTGGCTTTTTTTTTTTTTTTTGAGATGAAGTCTCACTCTGTCGCCCAGGCTGGAGGGCAGTGGCATGATCTTGGCTCACTGCAACCTCCGCCTCCCAGGTTCAGGCAATTCTCCTGCCTCAGCCTCCTGAGTAGCTGGGATTACAGGCGTGTACTACCACGCCCAGCTAATTTTTGTATTTTTAGTAGAGACAAGGTTTCATCATGTTGGTCAGACTGGTCTCAAACTCCTGACCTCGTGATCCACCCCCCCTGGGCCTCGCAAAGTGCTGGGATTATAGGCGTGAGCCACCGCGCCCGGCCTGATCTTGGCTTTTTATTGCCAGGTTGTTTTCAGGATGGTGTTGCTGAGAGAAGCAAAACTAACTCGTAGACTTTGAGGAGAATGAGACACCACCTGCCCTGTGAAACTGGAGAATCACCAAATACCACCTTCCTCCAAAAACTGGTTCCTCCTGGTGACCTTCTAAAATGAGTTGAATGGGGGAGCACCCCAAAAGATATGTCTGCTCAAAGCCTGTGGACGTGTCCTTAATTGGAAAGGGTCTTTACAGACGCAGTTCAGGATCTCAGAATGGGATCACCCTGGTTTAGAACGATCCCTAAATCCAGTCATTCTAATAAGACAGGAGAGGCGATGTGAGGACGGGGCAGAGAGTGGAGCACTGCATCCTCAAGCCAAGGGATAGCAAGGGTTACTGGCCACTGCCAGAAGCTGGGAGAGAGGCTCAGGAAAGATTCTGCCTGCAAGAACCCAGAAGGAAGCCACCCTGCCGACACCTTGATTTCAGACTTCCAACCTCCAGAACTGTGAGAGAGTAAATTTCTGGTTTTTCAAGTCACTCAGGTGGTGCTAATTTGCACCAGGAAATGAACGCCCCTCCCTGTTTCTGTGGACGTGCCATTACTCTGCTCACTTCCATCTTTACCCCTCTCTGAGTCAGACAACAGCGGCCAGCCAAGGGCTTCCCTCCTCCCCATCACGCCCTCCTCCTTAGAAGGCCACACTTCCACTTCTGGGTAACCAGTGGCTCATTTCCTCACTCCAATTAGTCTTGCTTTACTTTTTTTTTTTTTTTTTTTTTTTTTTTGAGACAGGGTCTCACTCTGTCACCCAGGCTGGGGTGCAGTAGTGCAAGCTTGGCTCACTGCAGCTTTGAGTTCCCAGATCAAGCGATCCTCCCGTCTCAGGCCCCCAGGTAGCCAGGACCATAGGGAAGCACCACCATGCCTGGCTAATTTTTTATTATTTTTTGTAGAGACAGGGCTCCCTATGTTGCCCAGACTGATCTTGAACTCCTGGGCTCAAGGGATCCCCCTGCCTTGGCCTCCCAAAGTGCTGAGATTACAGGCATGAGCCACAGCAGCTAGCCTCAGTTCTTTTTTGAGACAGAGTCTTGCTCTTGTTGCCCAGGCTGGAATGCAGTGGTGCAATCTTGGCTCACTGCAACCTCTGCTTCCAGAGTTCAAGCAATTCTTGTGCCTCAGCCTCCCGAGTAGCTAGGATTACAGGTGTGTGCAACCACACCCAGCAAATTTTTGTAATTTTAGTAGAGACAGGAGGATTGCCGTGTTGGCCAGGCTGGTCTCGAACTCCTGGCCTCAAGTGAACCACCCGCCTCAACCTCCCAAAGTGCTGGGATTACAGGCGTGAGCCACCGCAGCCGGTCAGCCTCAGTCCTTTATTTAAAAATCCCCTCTCTGTGGGCTTTTCCCTGATTACCCACTTTACCCCTGGGCCCTGCTACACTCCCAATCTGCCTCCTTGCTGAATTTCCCCCCGCCCTGTAACACCTACTGCCATCTAACAAGTTACTGTTCTAAGAGTATCACTTTCACATCTCTCCCCTAACCAAGAAGAAAAACAGAAGAACTCACAAGGAGAGGTGAGATTATAAGGGATGTTTATCTCCCTCCCTCTTTTTTATACCATTCTGTTTTTTCTGGTGTTTTCTCGATTAACGTTTTGCTCTTTTTATTATAAAAAGTTATGGAAAAGAAGAGCTCATGAATGGTTCCCTCCCGCCTGCCAAATATCTTCAGGGGCCCACCCCAGAGGGCCCTTGGCAGCTTGGACCCCCACTGCTGGCATGTCCCGAGTTCCTTCTTATCCTCCTTGGGTGATCTCCACCTCTCTATGTGCAGACAAAACTGAACTCTGACCTGCACTTCACCGAGAAAGTCTCCCTCGGATCCCATGAAAGGAAACCAGATGGGCCAGAACTATTCCAAGACATGAGGGGCAACAGACAGAGACAGATGGAAGACATATGTTGAAGTCACAATCAGACCAAGTGAGAATCCCTAAAGGCAAGTGCTTAGGGCTCAGTTACATTACTCACTCCAGCATTCTGAAATTCTTTCTCCTCAATTATACTTAATTTGAGCTTGGAATCGTGCACTAATTTTTCTCATTGCTTACTTTTTTTAAATGCTAGCCTGCTCATTGGGTGTCGCTATTTAACAGACCATGAGAAATCTAAAACGCAAGCCCTCCTCTGATAAGAAGTAAAATTGATTTCTTTAAAGCCATTTGGATTCACCAGAAACAACCATCTTTTAACACTTGTCTGAACTCCTACCTAATTATTTTTAGGGCTTTGGGCTAGAAAGCAAATTGCATTATGTTCTTCTAAAAGTATATACTTACAGAACCATCTGTAATCCCTTCAAAGCAATCTTTGCAAGTCACTTCTGGAATATATAATGCTATAAATTCTATTAGATCATAGAATTACAGGGCTGGAAGCCATCTAGAAAGCCAACAGATCACAGGCCTCCTACTGTCTTCAAAACCACATCTTAGGTAGGCCAGAAAATAAATGACCAAATGTATTTGTTCCATAAATCCCTTTCTGCTTCCACCTCCCACCCTTAAAAATATTTTCAGGTAGGGACCCAGGGCAGTGGCTCACATCTGTAATCCCAGCACTTTGGGAGGCTGAGGTGGGTGGATCACCTGAAGTCAGCAGTTTGAGACCACCCTGGCCAACATGGTGAAACCCCATCTCTACTAAAAATACAAAAATTAGCCAGGCGTGGTGGCAGGCGCCTGTAATCCCAACTACTCGGGAGGTTGAGGCAGGAGAATCGCTTGAACCCAGGAGATGGAGTTTGCAGTGAGCCGACATTGTGCCATCCATTGCACTCCAGCTGGGTGACAGGGGTGAAACTCAGTCTCAAAAAAAAAGGTGGGGGAAATTGGGCCTGGCACAGTGGCTCATGCCTGTAATCCCAGCACTTTGGGAGGCTGAGGCGGGCAGATCACCTGAGCCTGGCTAACACGGTGAAAGCTCACCTCTACTAAAAATACAAAAAAAACTAGCTGGGTGAGGTGTCACGTGCCTGTAATCCCAGCTACTTGGGAAGCTGAGGCAGAAGAATCACTTGAACCTGGGAGATGGAGGGTGCAGTGAGCCAAGATTGTGCCATTGCACTTAGCCTGGCTGACAGATCGCGACTCCCTCTCAAAAATAAATAAATAAATAATAAAAAGAGAATCAGAGAAGGAGGTGTGATGGTCCATGAGTACTTCCCTCACTGGGAACATCTGCAGGCATCACTAGATGATGACGATGCAGGGATCATCATCCAGTCTGGCATCAGCACGCTAGAACCTGGGCTGGAAGCAGAGATTCTGAGAGGTCTCTGGGACGGGCCCCACCCTTTCTTCTCTCCTTATTGTCAGTTTATCCAACAGCGTAGGCATCAACAGCCAAGCCTAGTCCAACCTAGGTGACCCCTCACCCAAATTCCCAAGGCAGGAACTAGCAGTAAGAAGAGACAGACTTTGTGACAGCTACATTAAAACAATTGCTCGTTATCTCCAAGCCAGATTCATTCTAACTTGGGCAAATGCTAAGAAGCATTTTTATGGGTAAAAGCAAGTCAGGCCCCCATCCTAAAATCGAAGTGTATTGGAAGTCACAGTCTCCTCGTTGTCACCCTCTTCCCACCCCCCAAACCCATGCTTTTCCCACCTCTCTCCTCCTTCATATCCCCTAGGACCTTCTACCTCCCCCTCAGTCTAACAGTAACTACACATCCACTCACACGGTGTTTTTTGAGCACCTCCCATGTGCCAGACACTGCACTGAGCACTTTTCGTAAATATCCTCTCCTTTAATATCCACAGCATGACTCAGGTAGGTACCGTGATCGCCCTCATTCAGCTGATAAAGGAACCCAGGCACAGAGAAGGTAAGTAACCTGCCCAAAGGCACAAGCTGGTGAGTAGCAGCGGAAGCCAAGACCTGAGCCAGGAAGTCCAATGTCAGTAGCCCTGCTCTGGGTGGCTTCCCCATTAGGCCTCCTCCCAGGCATGGGACAACCTCTGGGGGCCTTCTATTTGTTGACAGTCGCATAGCCTTGAGACCAGCCCACACTGGGCCTACTCCGTTGATAACAAAATGTTCAGTTACCTTCAAGGTACAACACAGCAAAAAAGGTCACACATCATGGAGCCCAGGCCTACGCAAGAGAAAAAGCTTGACCCTCTAACAACACCTGGAACCTGTGATTCCTCGCTTTGAACCAAGAAGACCGGGACGTGCCCGGAACCCGAACTCCGCAACTCTTCCAGAAGCGAGGGGTCCAGTGGCCGGAAGATCCCGAGCTAAAACTGGCCTTCCAGTCGGACCCTGTCCAACCAACATTCCCAAATCCTTTTCCTCTCCCCTCCGAGCCCGTTAACTTACCCCAGACCCCAAGTCGGGAACCCAGGAGACCCTGGGTCTCCTTGCTGGCAGGTTTTGCAATAAAGCTTTTCCTGTCTCCGCCAGGCGCAATTCCTCTTGCCTGTAATCCCAGTACTCTGGGAGGCCGAGATGGGAGGATCACTTGAGGTAAGGAGTTTGAGACCAGCCTGGTCAATATAGTGAGACCTCCATCTCAAAAAAAAAAAAAAAAGCCTTTCCTGTCTCAAAAGCCAGTGCCATAGCTGTTGGCTTCTGTGGGCACAGGGCAGTGAGTCCGCTGATAACAGCAGTGGTGCAGGCATTATGAAGTATAAGGCGCTGGGAGAGTATATGAGAAAAGGACCTGACACCGTCTGCGCTCGGGGGATAGCTTCTCGGAGTAGGGAGACAATTAAATTAGGGCCAGGCAGATGGGAGAGTCATCAGGGAAAGAGGTAGGGGAGGAACGATTCCATTTAGGAAATGAATTCATTCATGTGTTCATTTACTCTCTCATCTGGAGTTTGATGCTGAGCTGCCCGTGAATGCTGCTTTCTCAGAGGCGCTGGCATCTGCAGACTAGAACCTGGGCAGGAAGCAGAGATTCTGATAGTCATGCATTCGTTAACCCTATCAATATTTGTTGACCCTAAACTGTGTCATTGTTAACCTCAGGCATCAAGAGCTGCGGGGGCTTATTTGACAAATGGATGAGGGACCTCCCCTTCCTTCCTGAAATCTTCACACAAAAGCCATTTGGCAGGTGAGGCCAACTCTGGATGAATGTCATTCACTTGATCCATTAGTTTGTAATGCCCTTTCCAAGGAGAAGAGGCCAATGCACCAGACTCCTGCTGCACTGAGTCTAAGCTGCTCTGTACCACCCTATCCTCAAACTTGTCCTGGAGGACAGAATGGAAGTGATGGTTCAGCCAAACAGCACACCCCTCAAAACATTCGTCTAGTGTTTGCTTTTCATACTTAAAAATCAAGCACTCTGGGAGGCATCTGTAATAATGCATGCTGTGTTGTTCCAGGCAGTGGTTACACGGGTATGCACGCCATGTAAAAATCCATCAAGCTCTGCACTTACGACGTGCCTCTTCTATGTCTCTCTTACAATTCAATTAAAAAGTTTATTTAAAACATCCGCCAATGCAGTCCACTTTCTGGTTCTCATTAGCATTATGGGAAAGAGAATATCTGAGCTGGAAAGGACCTCTGAGAGTAGCCAGATTAGCCTTTACCAACATGTGTTCCCTGGAACCCTGGACCCAAGAGATTGTCTGCAAAACAGAAATGAATATGGATCAAGTAAACATGACAGATGCTACATACTAGTCATTTTAGGGATTCACAATATCAGCTCCAAAACAGAGCTCATCAGTCTCCACACAGCCCACCCTCCACCTCATAGTCTCCATGTCAATATCACTTTTTTCCATATTCCAGGAAATGGTATCCACCCAATAGCACAAGCCAGAAATCTGGGAGTCGTTTCTGATTTTTCGCTTTCTCTTATTTCTTGCAATTACATCTCCAAAGCTGTTCTGAAATCTGTCCGCTATTGCCCCATTTTCGCTCCATTAATCAGAACCTCCAGCGTCACGGCATCTGTCCCCTAAAACACCTTGGGCCTCCTCATGGTTCTGCCTCCCTCTCCCTCTGCTCTACAAAGCAGCCAGAAGGTCTCAGAAAAATCATAAATATCACTCCCCCTGATGAAAATCTTCAATAGTTCCATGTCTCCCTTAGAATAAAGTTCAAAATCCCTAAGAAGGCCTCTGAGCTCCGTATCCACCTGGTTTCAGGCTGGACTTCCCCAGAGTTTCCAGTGTTCCACACTCTCTCAATAGGGGCATTTGCTCTTTTTCTCTGCCACTCTCAGCCACAACCTGGGCAACTCCTCCTCATTCTGCGGGTCTCAGCACTTCTTTGAGGATGCCCCCTGCCATGCACTCTTGATTTCCTTTTTTTTTTCTTTGAGACGGAGTTTCACTCTTTTTGCCCTGGCTGGAGGGCAATGGCACGATCTCGGCTCACTGCAACCTCTGCCCCCACCCCCTCCCGGGTTCAAGCGATTCTCCCGCCTCAGTCTCCCAAGTAGCCTGGGATTACAGGTACCCACCACCACGCCCAGCTAATTTTGTATTTTTAGTAGAGACACGATTTCGACATGTTAGCCAGGCTGGTCTCCAACTCCTGACCTCAGGTGATCCACCCACTTCGGCCTCCCAAAGCGCTAGGATTACAGGCATGAACCACAGCACCTGGCCCCCTATTTCCTCTTCGTAACACCCTTGAAATCCATGGCTTGCTCAGTGGACAGGAACTATGTTGTTGCTCGGGGCTCTCCCTTTAGCAATGCCTGGCCTAGGAGGCATTCGACAAACGCTTTTGAATAAATAGATAATACTGAATGTAAAATAAAATGAAAACTCCTCTTACGCTTCATATAACTGAGAATTTCCCAAACAGATTTGACCATAAACTTTTTTTCTCACTTAACCCTACCAGACTTGTGCTCCTTGGAATACTTGGTAGAAAAGTGGATCTATTATAAGTCTCATTTTACAGATCCTGAGGCCCAGAGAGGTGAAAAGAACTCACCGAAGTCATTTAGTCTGTTAGGTCTTGAAATAATATAATTTGTCCTCAGAAAATAATGTACAGTGTAGTAAACTTTAACTATTTTTAACACTGCCTGAAGAGGTTTTAAAGCTAAGAAATACCATAGAAATTAGAAATCTCAATTAAGATAAGAGGAAAGGGCCAGGTAAGAAAGATAAGAAGCTAGTTTTATCACTCACACCGAAATAAAATTAATTTATTAAACAGTTAGGTGAAAATAAGAGCAAAATCTAGAAAAAAAAATGTAAGGGAATATTTAACTGAATTATCAATGGGAAGAATGTTCTAAACTTAAAAACAATGGAAGAAACCACAGAGTACATGATGTGACTTCTAAAAATTAAAATGTTTATATATTAAAACATCATACAATTAAAGGGAAGCAACAAACTAGGGAAATATTTTCAGCCTATGCTACAGATTTAGTTAATTATTCAAAAATTTATGTTAGAGAGGCCAGGCGTGGTGGCTCAGGCTTGTAATCCCACCCCTTTGGGAGGCCAAGGCGGGTGGATTATTTGAGGTCAAGAGTTCGAGACCAGCCTCACAAACATGGTGAAACCCCTACTAAAAATGCCAAAAATTAGCTGGGTGTGGTGGCGAGAACCTGTAATCCCAGCTACTCTGGAGGCTGAGGCATGAGAATTGCTTGAACCTGGGAGGCGGAGGTTACAGTGAACTGAGATCATGCCACTGAACTCCAGCCTGGGTGACAGAGTGAGATTCCATCTCAAGAAAAAAAAATTATATTAGAGCATATGCAAATAATAAGGAAAGCATTCAAGGGGAAATGTTTAGTAAACATGGGAAAAGTTCGTTCATGCTGACTGCAAATCAAATAAATGTAAATTAAATTAGCTGGGCATGCTGGTATACACCTGTAGTCCCAGCTACTTGGGAGGCTGTGGTGGGAGGATCACTTGAACACAGGAGATTGAGGTTGCAGTGAGCTGTGATCATGCCACTGCACTCCAGCCTGGGTGACAGAGTGAGACCCTGCCTCAAAAAATTAAATTGAAACACAAATTAAGCCACAAGAAACCACTGCCATCTTTCAAATGTTCAAGGTTTAAGAAAAAGAAAAATGGTCATGGCTGGGCGCAGTGGCTTACACCTGGAATCCCAGCACTTTGGGAGGCTGAGGCAGGTGGATTACCTGCAGTCAGGAGTTCGAGACCAGCCTGGCCAACATGGTGAAACCCCATCTCTACTAAAAATACAAAAAAGTAGCTGGGAGTGGTGGTGGACGCCTATAGTCCCAGCTACTCAGGAGGCTGAAGCAGGAGAATCACTTGAACCTGAGAGGCAGAGGTTGCACTGAGATGAGGTCACGCCACTGCACTCCAGCCTGGGCAACAAGATCAAACTCTGTCTCAAAAAAAAAAGGAAAAAAGAAAAATGGTCATTCCCAATAACCTCACTAAGGTGAGGCTCTTAGTCAAGAACCCTCTGTTAATGCTCATAGTCTTTCTGAGAAGTCCTTGGCAAGATGTTACGACAAGCTGAAGAGTATATTCTGAGACCTGGTGATTTCACTCCCCAAAACACTAAGGAAATAACCAAGTTGAGAGTCATGAACTCAAATGTACAAGCTGGCATAAGGTAAGACAGTGAAAACTGGAAATCACTGCCATGTTCACCAGGGGCGGCGTGACTGAGTAAACGGTAGGCTGCCCACAGCAAGGAAAACGATGCCCATGAAGAGATTTCGAAGGTCTGGGGAAGTGCTTTAACTTAGACAGGGTCTTACTGTGTTACACAGGCTGGTCTTGGCCTCCTAAACTCAAGAGCCCTCCCACCTCAGCTTCTCAAAGTGCTGGGATTACAGGGGTGAGCCACCCTTACAGGGGTGAGCCACCATGCCTGGCCCACTTTAAATTTCTCTCTTCTTTCTTTCTTTCTCTTTCTTTCCTTCTTCCTGCTTTCCTTCCTTCTTCCTTCTTTCCTTCTCTTTGTTTCTTTCTCTTTCCTTCTCTTTCTCTCTTTCTCTCCTTCTCTCTTTCTCTTCCTTCCTTTCTTCCTTTCTCTCTCACTCTTTCTCTCTTTTGAGATGGAGTCTCGATCTGTTGCCCAGGCTGGAGTTCAGTGGCATGATCTCAGCTCACTGCAACCTCCACTTCCCAGGTTCAGGTGATTCTCCTGCCTCAGCCTCCCGAGTAGCTGGGATTATAGGTGCCCACCTCCATGCGCAGCTAATTTTTGTATTTTTAGTAGAGACAGGGTTTCACCATATTGGCCAGGATGGTCTCAAACTCCTGACCTCAGGTGATCCGCCTGCCTCGGCCTCCCAAAGTGCTGGGATTACAGGCGTGAGCCATCACACCCGGCCAACTTTATATATATACATGTGTGTGTGTGTGTGTGTGTGTGTGTGTGTATGTATATATATGTGTGTATGTGTATGTGTGTATATATATATTGTATATATTCAAGCAAATGTAACAAAGTAAGAAAATTGTATTAAGTGTGATTGCAACTAAAGAAAAATGCAAAGACAATGAATTGGAAGAAAATAACAACTCTGGGTAATGAGCCTATTGAGTAATTTCCATTTTTTTCTTTGCTTTTTTCTGCATTTTCAGATTTTATCAACAATCATATATTGCTCTTATAATCAGAAACAGCAACTGCACCTTTTTCAGAATGCCTGTGTACCCTGGCATGAGGGGCCCTGGGATGCCCAGCAACAGAAGGACACCCAGGAAACACTGAGCCAACACTAGCCTGAGGCTCTCCAGGCCTCGGAGGCGCAATCTTCTACACCACCTGGCTCCCTCATTCCCTACTTGAGTTTCCCACATCGGATTTAAGTTGTAGCCACCATGCATTGCTGTGAAAGACGGTGCCAGAAGCAGAACAGCCACAGCAGGGCCGAACAAGCTGCCTTCTTCCCAGCCCCACTGTGTGTCCACATCTGAGTTTTCTACATGTGACCCTCCTGGCCAATACAATACAGTGATTCCTTTTATCTTCAGGGGAACTGGTTTCAGGACCCCCTCAGACACCAAAACCCAGGGGATGCTCAAGTTCTTTATATAAATTGGTATAATATTTACATATAACCTATGCACATCCTCCTGCATACATTAAATCATCTCTACATTACTTATAATACCTATTACAATGTAAATATTGTAAATATTTGGAAAATGTTTTTTCCAGGTATTTTTGATTGGCATTTGGTTGAATCCACGGATGGAGAACCCACGAATGGCCCAGAACAGTGGCTCGTGCCGGTAATCTCAGCACTTTGGGAGGCTGAGGCAGGAGGATCTGTTGAGCCCAGGAGTTCAAGACCAGCCTCGGCAACATAAGGAAATCCCTGTCTCAAAAAAAAAAAAAAAAAAAAAAAAAATTGGGCTGGATACAGTGGCTCACACCTGTAACCCCAGCACTTTGGGAGGCCAAGTGAGCAAATTGCCTGAGCTCGGGAGCTGGAGACCAGCCTGGGCAACATGGCAAAACCCCATCTCTACAAAAAAAATACAAAAATTAGGCCAGACACGGTAGCTTACACCTGTAATCCCCACACTTTGGAAGGCCGAGGAGGGCAGACACTTGAGGTCAGGAGTTCGAGACCAGCCTGGCCAACATGGGGGAAACCCCATCTCTATTAAGAATACAAAAATTAGCTGGGTGTGCTAGTGGGTGCCTGTAATTCCAGCTGCTCAGGAGGCTGACGCATGAGAATCGCTTGGACCTGGGAGGCAAAGATTGCAGTGAGCCAAGGTTGCACTACTGCACTCCAGGCTGGGCAACAGAGCAAGACTCAGTCTCAAAAAAAAGAAATTAGCTGGGCATGGTGGCGTGTGCCACCTTCTGGGTGTAGTCCCAGCTTCTCAGGAGGCTGAGGTGGGAGGATGGCTTCAGCCCAGGACGCCAAGGCTGCAGTGGACCATGATCACACCACTGCACTCCAGCCTGCGGGATGGAGCAAGACCCTGCCTCAAAATAATAATACAAAAGGACCCCTGAATGCAGAACCCACGGATACGGAAACGGAGGGGGCTGACTGTAGGTCTTTCTCAAGCTATGTGAACAAAGCTGGTTATATTCAACTAAATAGCCGAAAGAAAAAGAAGGTATTATTAGCATAACTGTTTCAGATAACAGGAGATGAAAGAGGACACAGATGCAGTGTTGGGCAGTTTTAAAACTAAAATTCAGAAGAATCCAATTCAATGGTCATTACTTCTTTTATTTATTTATTTATTTTTGAGATGGAGTCTCAGTCTGTTGCCCAGGGTGGAATGCAGTGGCATGATCTCAGCCCACTGCAACCTCTGCCTCCTGGGTTCGAGTGATTCTCCTACCTCAGCCTCCCGAGTAGCTGGGATTACAGGCATATGCCACCATACCCAGCTAATTTTTTTGTATTTTTAGTAGAGATGGGGTTTCTCCATGTTGACCAGGCTGGTCTTGAACTCCTGACCTCGTGATCCACCTGCCTCGGCCTCTCAAAGTGCTGGGATTACAGGTGTGAGCCACCGCGCCCAGCCAGTCATTACTTAATAAATTCAAATGGGCTGGGGGCACAGTGGCTCACGCCTGTAATCCCAGCACTTTGGGAGGCTGAGGTGGAAGGATCACCTGAGGTCAGGACTTCAAGACCAACCTGGCCAACATCATGAAACCTTGTCTCTACTAAAAATACAAAAATTAGCCAGGCATGGTGGCATGTGCCTATAATCCCAGCTACTCAGGAGGCTGAGGCACAAGAATCACTTGAACCCAGGGGCGGAGGTTGCAGTGGGCTGAGATCATGCCACTGCACTGCCAGGATGGGCAACAGAGTGAGACTCCATCTCAATAAATAAATAAATATAAATAAATAAATTCAAATGAACCTTAGTGAGCATAGGTGCTATATGCCAGGCATTAGATTAGGTACCTTTGACCCCTATAATAAGATCTCTGAAGTAGAAGAAAGACGCATGGGCCAAGCAGTAGCATGTAGGCACATAAGCATTTAGCCTTTTAAGCTGAGATGGAACCTGCTCCCACCCTTTACAGCTGTGGTCCTAGAGGAAGATACTTACTTTGTTTTTATTTTTATTTTTTATTTTTGAGAAAGGTTCTCACTCCGTCACCCAGGCTGGCATGCAGTGGCACAATCATGACAGACCACAGCCTTGACCTCCTGGGCACAGGCATCCTCTCACCTCAGCCTCCCAAGTAGCTGAGGCCACAGGCACACACAGACACGCACCAGCACGCTCGGCTAAAATATTGTTTATTATTTTAGAGATGGGGGTGTCTCCCTATTTTGCCCAGGCTGGTCTCCAACTCCTGGCTTCGAGTGACTCTCCTGCCTTGGCCTCCCAAAGTGCTGGAGTTATAGGTGGGAGCCACCATGCCATAATGGGCATAAGCTGGGAAGATATTTGTTTCATCTGATTTAACTACCTGATAGGCTGTTTTGAGGATGAAATGAGATAATACTGGTGAAGTATGAGCACAGTGCTTTGCATGGAGGTGCGTCCCAGATAAAACATTAAAGAGGTGGGGCAAGGTCGGCCCATGCCTGTAATCCCAGCACTTTGGGAGAGCCGAAGGCGGACAGATCCCTTGAACTCAGGAGTTGGAGACCAGACTGGGCAAGAAAACTCCCTCCCCTCACATACCCCTTAACCTTTTTAATCAGTACTTGTTCTAATATTTCATGCCAGTTTCCTTAGGCCTGTAGGGATAGGAAAGAGCTTTTCCTCTACTCTCTCATGTTCAATAACTAGGCGCTTACAAATTAAACTACAAAGAGACAGGTACCTTTGACAAAGGAAAAAAGCAGCTTATTAGGTGTATAATGCACATACACACAGGAGTGCTCAGTGATGATTGACTCAAAGGGGTGATTAGCATTTGGGGCTTATCTACCTAACTGAGTTGAGGAAAAAGAGGGGAGAGAAAGGCTATGTGGGAAAAACAAATGGGTTTCCTTAGGAAAGACAAACTGGGGTTTCAGGAGAATAAACAGGAGATAAGGACAGTTTGTGAGGCTAGACAGGTATGGGTTGACTCCTTCAGGGCCATAAAGCTGCCCTGAGGAATGATTTATGAGTAGACCTAACCTAAAGGGGAATTTATGGCAGCCTCCTTTCTAAGAAGTCACTACTTTAGTCAGATAAGGGAAGTCTGAGAAAGTTTCTTTCTATATCTTCATTCTCAATTGCCTTCAGCTCAAAATAATCCTGATGACAAAGTCATATTTTGGCATGACATATTCTGATCTCTAGGTTAAGTAAGTATTACAAAGGGGGATAAAAAGCTAATGTATGCTATCAGTTCTAAAGAAAAATATAACACTAATATAATGAAATAATATAAAAAGTATAGTTTATACAAGCTAGAATGATTACTCTTATGTAATTGCCACCTTCATCATAAGACAAATTCCCAAATTATACGTGTCACTACAGCAATTATCCACCTTTAAAAGAGCATTTGACAACATTCCTGATATCTGCCTTTCCTAAACTAAATGTATTTTTTAAATCACTGTCAGCTATCTTAATCTTTAGAAATTTCTAAACTTTTAGTACCATCATTTTCTCTAGCACAATGTTTAAATATTTTAGTATCTTAAATTTGAGGTTTTCTTCATTTTCCTGAAATTATCAACTCAACCCCGAAATCCCCAGCATCCATTTTTCTCACTAATCACAATAGGCAATTAGGAAATCAGCTTGGGCCTTTTTATGAAAAATTTCCTAGGTTTGTCTTTACAGGAAGAAGAACAGTAAGTTCTAGGAAAACCCTAATAAATATGTTGAATAAAATGCTTCTATACAAGTTTCCCCAAAAGGAAGTTTTTAATAAACCAAAAAAGGCAAAAATATCCGTAGAAAAAAATTAGATGAAGCTGATTTCCAAAGGGCTTAATTATGGAATCTATTTCATATTTTAGTTTCAGAGAGTAATTCATATGACTTATAAAACACAAGATTCAGCCTACGTCCTCAGACAAAATCTTCTCTCTGAAGGAATATAAGTTCATGTTTTTGCTGTCATTTTTAATGTGCAAAATGCTTCAGTGTGGGTAATCTCCTCTGTCCTAGACTTTCATTATAAACATTTAAAACTTCTAAAGGTCACCAATGGCTTGCACTTTCCCAATCAATTATTGAAAAGAAATGTGCCAGGCTCCTGGTGGGTTGAAAAATATGAGTAATTCACGGGAGATTTAAACAGCCGAAGAACTCCCAGAAGAGGGTTTTTAGCACACACGGGTGTTACTAGGTGGTATCTACAAGTTTTATGGGGAAAGAGGATAGTCTTATTGCGGTTCCGTGTTGGACTCCTGTTGACTCACTTTCAGTCTCTAATCAGTAGACACCCGGGTGTAGACGATCAGGAATTTCTGGGGTAAGGATCTCCTGATGATAAAACAAAGCCGACAGGTGGTACCTGCAAACCCCCTGAGAGGGACAGGCAGGCTGGCGCCTCTCTCCTCCCCGGAGCCCCGCTTCTGAGCCCTCGGCGTCTGCAAAGTCCAGACGCTGCCACTCAGCTCTGAAACTGACACGAAAAGTACAGGACTAGCTGCCGCGCTTCAGCCACAGGCATGCGCGACTCGATTTCCTGGATTATTGACCCGCAGGCTGGCCCTGGTACAGCAGGTCGTGGGCTCCCATGCCCGGCGAGGCTGTTCACCCAGACTAAAGCGCAACTCTGCAGAGACCGCGTGGCTGCGAACCACCCGCCGGGTTTACTTTCATATTTAACTAGGCGCTACCCACAATGCATTTGTAAAAATGAAATGAAGAAAAACCTTAGTGATTAACATAATTCTTACAAACTCTCTTAAAGAGAGTATTTTTGTTTTGTTTTCATTGTGTTTGATCAGGAAGTTTTACGCATTTTACTTTTTATGATCATGGCATAGGTCCTGAAAAAAATCTCCTTACCTAGAAAAGAGTCCAAGTGGGCACTATAAATAGGAAGAGAGGCACAGTTTTATGCAGTTGGTCCGAGTGTTGTGGGTTATTGTTAAGCTGATTTAACATTGTCTCCCCCCACAACCACGCTTGACTAGCTTTGTGTTTTGCACCATTCATATAAATTAATCAAAATAGTAGTTGACAGCGTTTATGTAAATTAGTCAAAATGCATACGAAAGTAACTTTTAGTTGACTGAATGAAAGACAAAGCATATCAGAGTAACTTTTAGTTGATTTCAATGAAAGACTTTCAAGGAAGCCTACTTGGTTATAAGCTTTAGTAAGATTTTCCCAAGCAGCATTGAAGTATTAACCTTCAAAATGCCTGCGAAGAAAATTTACAAAAAGGAATAATTTTGTTTTAGTTACCTTTGAATGTATTAAAGAATGTATTCGGTTTTTAATAAACCTTATAATCAAGGTTAATTTTCTCTGTGTGTGTGTGTGTGTATGTGTGTGTGTTTGTGTGTATGCAGATACACATAAATTTTTATTTTATTTTCCCTGAGATGGAGACTTGGTTCTGTCACTCAGACCTGGAGTGCAATGGTGCAATCTCGGCCCACTGCAACCTCGCCTCCTGGGTTCAAGCAATCCACTGGTCTCAGGCTCCCCAACTAGCTGGGATTACAGGTGACCACACGCTAATTTTTGTATTTTTAGTAGAGATGGGGTTTCACCATGTTGGCCAGGTTGGTCTCAAACTACTGACCTCACGCTCTGCCCACCTCCCAAAGTGCTGGGATTACAAGCGTGAGCAACCACATCCAGCCCGTTAATTTTAAATTAAATAGCAATGTATGGGCTGGGTGTGGTGGCTCATGCCTGTAATCCCAGAATTTTTGGAGGGCGAGTTGGGCGCTTGACTCCAGGAGTTCGAGACCAGCCTGGGCAACATGGTGAAACTGTCTCAAAAATAAAAAAGATATTAAAAGTTTGTTGCTATAAATTCAATAATTGTGTAGGTGTCTGTGAATGAGTAGATAATGTACATTTTTTGCATAAGCTTGTTCATTTGTTTCACATATAAAATATATAGGTTTTCAAATCTGAGAGCTAGAAGAAAATAAGAAAAACAAAAAAATGTTTAAAGAATGTATAGGTTCGCAGATTCGGATCAATATCCAATTTATAACCAGGTAAGAAGGAGGTGTTCATCAGTATCACCGCCCTGGCAAGGCTCCTGCCTGGTATTCATCCAGGCTTTCTGTCTGCAGTTGTCAGCCAGCAGTTGGTTCGAGGTGACACTCAGATTCAATCAGAAAAGTCCAACACACTGCCTTTCTTCATTAACAAATAAACTTGGCTGCATTGTTGAAAAATATGCACCCTTTATTGTAAATTTTCTCCAAAAAAAAAAAAACCCTTGGAAAAAAATGGCAAAAGGACCCTATCATTACTAAATCTTGATAGAAGGAAAGGGCATCATTTGTTAATAAGGACCATTCTCAGCTGAGGCGCATTCACAAGCTGTTGACAGCTTGCTGAAAACGGGCACTTGTGTCTGTCAGCCTTCTTGAACTATTAATACTTGAGTCCTGAATTGAAAAGCCTTGAGATACAAAGGCCCCGCTGGTGGTCTACAAAGTTAGAATACTGGAATCTTGTTCAATGTGCTAAACTCAATAGGCACTTCAATATCCATTTTAGGTGACAAAATAATCAGAAATGAGGTCCACTGTGAAGGAAGTGGACCAGAACTTAGCTTTTGCATATGTAGTTTCAACCTATGACTCATACCTAAGAGTGACAATGAGTAAGATCAGGTTTTAGTGTGAAATTTTTTTTTACAAAAAAATATATATCGGCTGGGTGCGGTGGCTCAGGCCTGTAATCCCAGCACTTTGGGAGGCCGAGGTGGGCGGATCATCTGAAGTCAGGAGTTCGAGACCAGCCTGGCCAACATGGTAAAACCCTGGTCTCTACTGAAAATACAAAAGTTAGCCAGGCATGGTGGTGCATGCCTGTAATAGCAGATACTTGCAAGGCTGAGGCAGGAGAATGGCTTGAACCCGGGCGGCAGAGGTTGCAGTGAGCCAAGATGCGCCATTGCACTCCAGCCTAGGCGACAGAGTAAGACTCCATGTCAAAAAATATGTATGTATATATGCATATATGAAGAAACATATATATAATATATAAATATATATAACATGAAAAGATATATATTATATATACTATATAAGGAAAAAAGTAATCCTTACAGAACATGGAAAACGTAAAAGCAAACAGATAAAGATTTCTCGTTGAAACGAATGTTATCATCAACCTTGGCATTTCAGGGAATTATGCAAGAATCCTGCCTCCGGGCACTCATTTTTTGTTCCCTTGTGTAATTCCCTCTCCTTGAGTGTAATCTGAACTTTTTGACTCATTTCTAAGGAATAGAATAAGATGTAAGTAAAATGTCTGTCTCCTTTACTGGGGAAAGCCAGCTGCCACGTACTGAACAGCCCCATACAGAGGCAAGGAGCTGTATGTGCAGCGAACAGCCAGGGAGGCCCTGAGCCTGCCAATAGCGCTGAGAATGCTTGCAGCCGGAATCTCTCCCCAGCTGAGCCTTATGATGCCTGCAACCCTGGACCACACCTTCATTTCAAGCCTGTGGGAGGCCCTGAGCCTGAGCACCCAGCTAACTGTGGTCAGATTCCTGACCCACAGCTAGTGTGAAGAAATCAATGTTTGCTGTTAAGTGTTGGGTTTGTTTGTTACACAGCCATCAATAACTCATACGTGTACGTTACCAAGAAGCGCTGCCACTGCTGACACATATTTGGAACCCTTGTTTTGAAAATCTCCTTCAGTTTGAAGTGTGACCCATGCAAGAAAATGGGCTGTGTTATTTTACAACACTTCATTTTTTCCAAGACAGTGCTTCCCAGTGTGTTCTTATCATATTCAACATCCTTGACTTTGATGGACTTTGGACTGTTTTAAAAAGCAAATCTACCTTCAAAAGAGGAAAATTTGCTGCCACAGAGATACCAAAAAGAATATTCCACAGCTTCTGAAGACAAACTCACTTGGTTTTACTTATGTATTATTTTATTTATCTTTGAGTTGGGATCTCCCTCTGTCACCCAGGCTGGAGTGCAGCGGCATGTGATCGTGGCTCACTGCCTCAAACTCCTGGGCTCAAGTGATCCTCCCACCTCAGCCTTCCAAGTCACTGGAACTGTAGGCATGTACCACCATGACTGGCTGATTTTTAAAAATATTTTTGAGATCGGCCACAGTGGGTCACACCTAGAATCCCAGCACTCTGGGAGGAGAAGGCGGGTGGATCATGAGGTCAGAAATTCGAGACCAGCCTCGCCAATATGGTAACACCTCATCTCTACTAAAAATACAAAAATTAGCCAGGCGTGGTGGTGCATGCCTGTGGTCTCGGCTGCTCGGGAGGCTGAGGCAGAAGAATCGCTTGAACCCAGGAGGCGGAGGTTGCGGTGAGCCAAGATCGCACCACTGTACTCCAGCCTGGGCAACAGAGTGAGACTCCACCTCAAAAAAAAAAAAAAATTGTATCCATCTCTGAAGTATCTGGAGATAAAAAGGAAAATAAAAATATTTTTGTGACCAGGTGCGGTGGCTCACACCTGTAATCCCAGCACTTTGGGAGGCCAAGGCGGGTGGATCACGAGGTCAGGAGTTTGAGACCAGTCTGGCTAACATGGTGAAACCCTGTCTTTACTAAAAATACAAATAATAGCCCGGCATGGTGGCGCATGCCTGTAGTCCCAGCTACTCGGGAGGCCATGGCAGGAGAATTGCTTGAACCCGGGAGGTGGAGGTTGCAGTGAGCTGAGATCACACCACTGCACTCCAGCCTGGGTGACAGAGCGAGACTCCATCTCAAAAATATATATGGATCTCAAAATTCTGGCCTCAAGTGATCCTCCTGCCTTGAGCTCCAAATTTTTGTTTTGCTTTGTTTTTAGACAGGGTCTCATTCTGTCGCCCAGGCTGGAGTGCAGTGATACGATCTTGGCTCCCTGCACCTCAAACTTCTGTATACAAGTGATCTTCCCACCTAAACCTCCAGAGTATTGGGACTACAGGTGCATGCTGCCTGGTTAGCTTTGTCTCCCAAGATTTTGAATACATTTTCATCAACGGCTACATCCTTGCAATGATTCTTCCAAGTGATTATTTTGAAAGGGGTAATAGAGTGTTTACTTTGGATATTTAATGTACCAATTACTCAATGAATGCGTTGTACTGTGTTTATTTATTTAGCATCTAACAAACACATAACACTTCCTACTGATGATAACTCTGTGTGGTAGGTGCCATTATCCTTGTTTTATAGCTGAGGAAACTGAGGTAGAGAGAGGAATGGCCCACAGGCACACATCAAGTGCACTGCACAAGAGGATTCTAATCCAGGCAGTCTGGCTTCTGAGACTTCGCACTTTACTACAGAACAAACTTGCTTCTGTGTTTGTTCATTTGTTTTCTAGTTATATATCTCATACAATAGTAAATTCAAGACAATAACAAAACAGTTCCTTAATATTCATTGTAATAAAATTTCACCTCTACTCAGATAATATTTCAAATGGATGGGTTTGGAAAAAGTGTGAAATGTGAAATTGATGTTGTTTGTTTATACATTCTCCTGTAAGAGAAGGGAAAATTAATCAGAGCAGCAACTGTTTTTGGCCAAATCTAGGAAAGGTACAACCTCAAAGGAGCAAATTAAGATTTTGGTATTCCTATAAAGCCTGACTTTTTTTTTTTTTTTTAGTTAGTAATATATCAGACTTTGACTAGAATTTTCCACTCTTTCAGCTAACCTGCTGCTGCTGTGCCCAAGGGCAATATGATCAGAGCTCATGCCAGATTTGAAGGCTGGCTTTTCTGAGAAGAGGCCCTTATGGCAGCCACCACATTTGTTACCCTGCCAGAGACCTCAAAGAACTACTGAGTTATTTTAGAGGGTTCCTTGACTGCTAAGCCTCCCCCGTCTGACTTTCTTCTTCTGCTTGTGAGGGTGTTCAGCTGAGCCTATCCCTTCTGGCTCTAACCAACAGGCAGGTCCTTGCTGTTGCGCGGTTTCATGGGACTGGATCCCTCCCTTGGGTCGGCTCCTCTGTTCTGGAAACCACAAAGAAGCCTTGTTTATTCCTTTTTTGTATATTGCCATTTAGCATATCCTTTGTTGTTTCCTAATAATTTGCAAATGTGTCTTATATCCCCAAGTAGATAATAACTTCTTTAGTGGTGGGTATGCAATTGTGTTTGTTTCACTCACCTCAACGTCTTGCACGTAGGAGATGCTTGTTTTAAAAACAAGGACCCAGGCCAGGGTGGTGGCTCACGCCTGTAATCCTAGCACTTTGGGAGGCCGAGGTGGGAGGATCACTTGAGGTCAGGAATTCAAGACCAGCCTGGCCAACATGGTGAAGCCCCATTTCTATTAAAAATACAAAAATTAGCTGGGTGTGGTGGTGGGCGCCTGTAGTCCCAGCTACTAGGGAGGCTGAAGCAGGAGAATCACTTGTACCCGGGAGGTTACAGTGAACCGAGATTGCACCACTGCACTCCAGCCTGGGCAACAGAGTGAGACTCCATCTCAAAAAAAAAAAAAACAAAAAAACAAGGACACAGGCGGAAGTGGGTGGATCACCTGAAGTCAGGAGTTTGAGACCAGCCAGGCCAACATGGTGAAATTCCATCTCTACTAAAAATACAAAAACTTGCCTGACATGGTGGCATGTACCTGTAGTCTCAGCTACTCGGGAGGTAGAGGTTGCAGTGAGCCAAGATCATACCACTGCTCTCCAGCCTGAGTGACAGAGCTAGACTCTATCTCAAAAAATAAAAATAAAAAAAATTTTTTAAATACATAAATATTAGGCTGGGTGTGGAGGCTCATGCTTGTAATCCCAGCACTTTGGGAGGCCAAGGTGGGTGAATCACTTGAAGTCAGGAGTTCAAGACCAGCCTGGCCAACATGGTAAAACCCTGTCTCTACTAAAAATGTAAAAAATTAGCCAGGTGTGGTGGTGCATATCTGTAATCCCAGCTACTTGGGAGGATGAGGCAGGAGAATCACTTGAAACTGGGAGGCAGAGGTTGCAGTGAGCTGACATCATGCCACCGCACTCCAGCCTGGGCAACAGAGCAAGACTCTGTCTCAAAACAAATCAAAACAATAAAAATACAATAAATAAAAACAAAGACCCCTGTTATCAGCTATAAGCAGGATCTAGGCTGACTTCAGGAATTACATGAACACCAGAACATGCTCCATCTCTTTACCTTCGAGCTGCTGTACCTAACCTTTTAAAGATTCCAAACTGCTAGGAATTTTGATGAAACTCAGCAGGATGGAGGATTGGTAGTGACCTTGACCATTCTGATGAGTTCTCAAACTACTAGTTATTGAACACTACGATTAAAAAAATAATAATTATCTGATTTTGTATCTATACATTTGTGTGTTATTTAACAATATAAATAATTGTACTCAGGGACTTGTTTGATTCAAATGCACATGTTTTAATCCCTAAGAATCTGTATTCAAAAAGGATTCCAGGTATCCAGGTCCTAGCACTTGGGTTCTCCTCCCCTTTCTATCCTTTACGTGGAAGCAAAACACCAGTCACTTTCACAAGAAGATTGTCAATAAATATTTACTGTCCACCGCTATTGGCAAGCACTCTGGCAAGGAATACACAAGAGAAACAAACTCTGTCCTCAAGTAGCCTAGCAAATAATGTGATTTTCCTGCCACTGTGTTTCTCTCTAAAGAACCACAAAGTAACACCAAGGTATGCTGTAAAATCACGTTAAAAAAAATGTTTTCTTCAAAACAACATACAGAAGGTAGGATAAAATTGAGAATTAAGGAATTTTAAAGTATCTTTTTAATGTAGCTTTTTATGGTATATAGTACATATATTATCTTTTCTTTTCTTTTTTTTCTTTTTCTTTTTAAGAGCTGGAGTTGGCCAGGCACAGTGACTCACACTTGTCATCCCAGCACTTTGGGAGGCCACAGTGGGTGGATCACAAGGTCAGAAGTTCAAGACCAGCCTGGCCAAGATGGTGAAATCCCGTTTCTACTAAAAATAACAAAAATTAGCTGGGCACGGTGGCAGGCGCCTGTAATCCCAGCTACTCGGGAGGCTGAGACAGGAGAATTGCTTGAACCTGGGCAGCAGAGGTTGCGGTGAGCCAAGATCGTGCCACTGCACTCCAGCCTAGGCAATAGAGTGTGACTCCATCTCAAAAAAAAAAAAAAAGAAAAGAAAAGAAAAAAAGAGCTAGAGTCTCTCTATGTTGACCAGCCTTGTCTCAAACTCCTAGCCTCAACAGATCCTTCCATCTCAGACTCCCAAAGTGCTGGAATTACAGACGTGAGCCACTGTGGCCAGCCTATAATATGTATATTATTATTATTATTATTATTTTGAGATGGAGTCACTCTGCCACCCAGGCTGGAATACAGTGGCGCAATCTCAGCTCACTGCAGCCTTCACCTCCCGAGTTCAAGTGATTCTCCTGCTCCAGCCTCCCAAGTAGCTAGGATTACGCCCTCCTCAGCCTCCCGAAGTGCTGGTATCATAGGCCTGAGCCACCGTGCCCAGCCAAGAATATGTTTCTAAGCAAAGAACATATGCAATTTTTGGCTGTCAGTTGCTGATAGGAATTCCATGCCACTGGCCTATGCTGGCCTCAGGCTGTGCAGGATGTGCTCATCATTGGCAGGCTGGTTCGAAGAAGACCGGAGGAGGTGAGGAGGATAGAGGGACTCGTATAGCAGGAGCCGTGGTCTCTGTAAGGTCACAAACAGTCACTTCACCAAGTGGTAGAGAGCTGATCTGGCAACATGCCTGCTTTAGCATTTCTCTCCTTGGAACAATGTGTCATAGCCATTTCCCTCCTCCAGGAGAGTAAGAAACAGAACAGCCCAGGCAGGGGTGAGGCCATGTGCCTGAGGCTTCCTGTGAACAGCAGGAAGATTCAATGGAGATTCTTTTTTTAAATTTGTAACTTTTGTGGGCGCATAAATTACTGTATCTCTGTGTATATATTTGTGGGTACATAATTTCTTTTTTTGAGACAGAGTTTCACTCTTGTTGTCCAGGCTGGAGTGCAGTGGCGTGATCTTGGCTCACTGCAATCTCTGCCTCTTGTGTTCAAGCAATTCTCCTGCCTCAGCCTGTGAGTAGCTGGGATTACGGGCGCCTACCACTACGCCTGGCTCATTTTTTGTATTTTTAGTAGAGACAGGGTTTTGCCATGTTGACCAGGCTGGTCCTGAACTCCTGACATCAGGTGATCTGCCTGCCTCATCCTCCCAAAGTGTTGGGATTACAGGCGTGAGCCACTGTGCCCGGCTCATTGTCTTGTTACAGGCATACACTGCATACACCAGAGTAAACAGGGTATCCACCAACTCAAGCATTTATCCTTTATGTTACAAACAAACCAATTATACTTTTAGTTATTTTCTTTTTTTTTTTTTTTTTTTTTTGAGACAGAGTCTCGCTCTGTCACCCAGACTGGAGTGCCGTGGCACCTGGCTAATTTTTTTTTTTTTTTTTTTAGTAGAGACGGGTTTTCACTGTGTTGATCAGGCTGTTCTTGAACCCCTAATGTCAGTGATCCGCCTGCCTTAGCCTCCCAAAGTGTTAGGATTACAAGTATGAGCCACTGTGCCCAGCCGAGATACCTTGTTACAGGCATACACAGCATAATAATTACACCAGGGTAAACAGGGTATCCACCACCTCAAGCATTTATCCTTTATGTTACAAACGAGCCAATTATACTTTTAGTTCTTTTTTTTTTTTTTTTTTTTTTTTGAGACAGAGTCTTGCTCTGTTGCCCAGGCTGGAGTGCAGTGGGTTTATCTGGCTAATCTTTTTTGTATTTTTAGTAGAGATGAGGTTTTACCATGGAGGCCAGGATGGTCTTGATCTCCTGACCTTGTGATCCTCCCACCTTGTCTTCCCAAAGTGCTGGGATTACAGGCATGAGCCACCGCACCCAGACACTTTTAGTTGGAGGAAGGGGATGGTGGGGGGCGGGTTGCAGGACTTCAGACTTTCAGGCTCCAGGCGTGCATATGGAGACCTGACAACCCTGCTGTGCTATCAAATACTAGATCTTACTCTTTGCATCTGTATTTTTGTACCCATTAACCACCCTCCACTTCCTTGAACCTCATGGATAGTCTTTTTTTTCTTTTTTTGAGACGGAGTCTCGCTCTGTTGGCAGGCTGCAGTGCAGTGGCACAATCTCGGCTCACTGCAACCTCCACCTTCCAGGTTCAAGCGATTCTCCTGCCTCAGCCTGAGTTGCTGGGGTTACAGGTGCGCGCCACCACACCCGGCTAATTTTTGTATTTTTAGTACAGACGGGGTTTCACCATGTTGGTCAGGCTAGTCTCTAACTCCTGACCTTGTGATCCGCCTGCCTCGGCCTCCCAAAGTGCTGGGATTACAGGCTTGAGCCACCGTGCCCAGCCGGATATTCTTGACTAAATGAGAAATACATTTTATAGATGCTGTGAGGATTCAATGACTTAACTGCAGGTGTCTTGGTCCAAATGTCACATACGTAGATATAGGAGAAAAATCCTAAGTGCCTAGGGAAGATTGACATGTTGAAACCAAAAGCCTGCTGCCACCTTCTTATGGACTGAATGTTTGTGTCCTCCCCAAAATGTATGTTGAAACTCTAATGCCCAGTGTGATGGTATTTGGAGGTGGGGTCCTTGGGAGATGATTAGGTCATGAGGGTGGACCCTTGCATGATGAAGGCTGTGCCTTTATATGAACAAGCACAAAAGAGATGATCTCTCAGTCATGTAAGGACAGGTGGCCGTCAGCAAACCAGGGAGAGAGCCCTCACCAGGATCCAAGGCCTCAGTCAGCACCTTGAATTTGGACTTGCCAGCCTTCAGAACTGTGAGAAACACATGTTGGTTGTCTACGCCACCCAGTTAATGATTATTTATTATAGCAGCTAGAGCTGACCAAGGCACAGCTCATCAGATTCCATTTCTGCCACTTATCAGCACCATGATCATGCCCAAGTCACCTTTTTGAGGCCTGGTTTTCTCATTATTAAAATAGATGTAATAGGCCAGGCACAGGAGCTCATGCCTGTAATGCCAGCACTTTAAGAAGCTGAGGCAGGCAGATCACGAGGTCAAGAGTTCAAGACTGGCTGACGTCCTTTTTCGGCCTCAGCCCACCTGCACCCCAGGTGAAAAAAAAAGAAAGAAAAAGAGTTCAAAACCAGCCTGACCAACATGGTGAAACTCTGTCTCTACTGAAAACACAAAAATTAGCGATACCTGGTGGTGTGTGCCTGTAATCCCAGCTACTCAGGAGGCTGAGGCTCGAGAATCGCTTGAGCGCGGAAGGCAGAAGTTGCAGTGAGCTGAGATTGTGCCACTGCACTCCAGCCTGGGTGACAGAGCAAGACTCTGTTTCAAAAAAAAAAAAGATGCAATAATAGTACTACCTCATGGAATGATTAGGTGGCTGAATGACTGTCCTAAGTACAGCGGTAGCTACAATTAATTCTATTGATTACAATGATTATTATTGCTTGCTCTTTATTTCATAGGCATGATAGTTTCTCTATTGTAAATTATTCCGGTATAAACAAAATGTTTTTAAACTGTATCATTTGACTTTATGAGGATTTTAGGGACAGATAAAGACCTTGTAACCAATTTGAGAGCCCAAGGTCCCAAGCAGCGTGGCCTTAGACCTCTGCCTGATGCTGACTTCTCAAATACATTCTCATGTCAGTTTCTCCAGCCCTGGCCAGTCGGGGCATCTCATCTACCAACTCTGCTCCCCTGCACTGGGCTCTGCACACCTGACTTCCTTATCTCCCTTGCCTGAGATTGGGACCTACTCTCACGCTTCCACTCCCAGCCCTGAGTCCTTGCTCTTCACCCACCTCGTGAATGTCCTGAGACAGTAATAAAGGATTGCTCTTGGAACTCAGTTTTTACATAATGAAAAAAAGGCAATAAAACTTCAAATGAAGACTTTTTTTTTTGAGATGGAGTTTCACTCTTGTCGCCCAGGCTGGAGTACAATGGTGCAATCTTTATCTCACTGCAAACTCCACCTCCCAGGGTTCAAGTGATTCTCTAATATATATATTCTCTCTATATATATATATTTAGAGAAAGGGTTTCACCATATTGGTCAGGCTGGTCTCAAACCCCTGACCTCGTGATCCGCCCGCCTCGGCCTCCCAAAGTGCTGGGATTACAGGTGTGAGCCACCGCGCCCGGCCGAAGACTCTTAATAATGCAGCACTCACTGGCTGGGCGCTGCGGCTCTTGCCTATAATCCCAACACTTCTGGAGACCAAGGCGAGAGGATCATTTGAGCTCAGGGGTTCAAGGCCAGCCTGGGCAACATAGTGAGTCTCCAACTCAAAATAATAATTATTATACACACACACACACACACACACACACACACACACGAGAACAAACTCACTGACAGCCTTCAAACAAGGTACTTTTCCAGCAAGCTTTGAAGAGTAATAGAGAAAGAAATACATGTTGTAGCCAAGGCAAGAGTTGGAATCGTGGGCACAGTGATGGGCGTCAACTTCTAACCTGCTGGCTCCACGTGTGTCCCCCTCTCCAGGCTCACATGGGCCCATGAGGGACGCTTATTCCGCTCTACAGAGGAGGAAAATGAGACCCAGAGAGGAGAACTGGCTCATGCACAGTGAGCAATGGCAGCGCAGGAACCAAAACCAGCCCCTGAAGCCAGGCCCGGCCCTTCCCTGCCTGCGGCCCTCCCCCGCCACTTCTGCCCGCAAGCCGGGGAGCCAGACCAGAGGAGCTGGTGCGTCGGAGGCATGAAGCAGCAGGTCTGAGCAGAAAGAAAGAGACAAGTACAGAAGAGAAAGAAATAAGATTTTAAAAAAGGAAAGAAGTCCCTGCCGGGTCAACCTGCCAAAACCAAAGCACACAAAGCCCTCTTGTTGCAGGGTTCGGCGTGGCTGCCCTGCAAAACGCCAGAGGGCCGTGGGGAGCGCGGTGGGTACAGCCTATCCCCTCCCTCCAGCCTGAGCCAAAGCCCAGACAGAAAGGCCGCCTGTTCCCCTGTGGTTTATGGCTTTGTGCTCCCCGCCTGCCGCCTTCTTCACCTGGGCCCCTGCGGGCGCCTGGGGCTGCTTCCACAGCTGCAGGCAGGCTCCAGGGGGAGCCTCTGGGAAGGGAACCCCACATGCTCATCTTCCTGGAGAAGGGGGTGGTTTAAGTCCACAGACTCTGCCAGGCCCTTCCCAGCTGCGGGACACAGCCATTTCCCATCACCCACCCTGGGCACAAGGCTGCACTCTGGTTCTACATCCCAGGCTGATGGCCCTGGTGCCCACCGCCTTAGCATCCTTGCCTGTGTAACAAGTGCCATCTTCCAAAACCTAGCTGTGCCAAGAGGAGGGTTCACTAACTTGGAAGGAACACTGGGAAAGTGTTTAAGTCCATTTCCCCCTTTTCCAGTTGGAAAACCACGTTAAGAATCCCTGAGTCCAGCTTTGCAGAAGAGACGTACGAGGCCGGCGATGCTCTGCTTCAGGTTCCTTTACAGATTGGAAATTTCATTCCAATGAGATGCAGGTGTTTACACAATGTTATTTACGCTCTATGGGAATGTGTCCACTCTGCTTTTATTCTAACTGGCTGAGTTGGCTGCAATGGGGGAATTGAGATTTCTTATCATGACACAAATCGCACCACAACACAATCTCGTATTAGAGTACATACACACACACAAAAAGCAGACCCTATCCCAAACATCAAACTTCTAATTTTCAGGGGTTTTATTTGTTTTGAGATGGAGTCTCCTTCTTGTTGCCCAGGCTAGAGTGCAGTGGCTCAATCTCTGCTCACTGCAACCTCCACCTCCCAGGTTCAAGCAATTCCCTACCTCAGCCTCCCGAGTAGCTGGGATTACAGGTGCCCATCACCATGCCAGGCTAATTTTTGTATTTTTAGTAGAGACGGGGTTTTGCCATGCTGGCCAGGCTGGTCTCGAACTCCTGACCTCAGGTGATCCACCCACCTTGGCCTCCCAAAGTGCTGGGAACTGCGCCTAGCCCTGATTTTCAGTTTTTTTTTGCTCTTATTCCCATGTAATTCTACCGCAGTTTCAAGCACAGTATGGTCTTGTTTTTTGTTTTCTCACTGACATTTACATGTAAGAATGTTCCTTTGTGCTACTCCTAATCCTCAATTTTAAATCTGTAAAACTTTCCATATCTCAAACAGCTAGGTAAAAATACACTTTGGCCGGGTGCAGTGGCTCACACCTGTAATCCCAGCACTTTGGGAGGCTGAGGCGAGTGAATCACTAGGTCAAGAGTTCAAGACCAGACTGGCCAACACGGCGAAACCCTGTTTCTACTAAAAAACACAAAAATTAGCTGGGCATGGTGGCTCGTGCCTGTAATCCCAGCTACTTGGAAATTTCATTCCAATCAGATGTAGGTGTTTACGTAACGTTATTTACGCTCTATGGGAATGTGTCCACTCTGCTTTTATTCTAACTGGCTGAGTTGGCTGCAATGGGGGAATTGAGATTTCTTATCATGACACAAATTGCACCACAACACAATCTCGTATTGGAGTACATACACACACACAAAAAGCAGACCCTATCCCAAACATCAAACTTCTGAGGTAGGAGAATTGCTTGAACTAGGACAAGGAAGGCGGAGGTTGCAGTGAGCCAAGACTACATCACTGCACTCCAGCCTGGGCTCCAGAGCGAAACTCCATCTCAAAAAACAAACAAAAAAAAACCTTCATACATTTCCTATTGTTGGATATTTAATGTGGGGGACTATGGATTTCAATGAATGGGGTGAGGGGTAATTTTGGAGGCAGGAGCACTGCTTCCTAAGGGGTAGAGAAAAGGATGAAAGGGCCGGCCCCGGTGGCTCACGCCTGTAATCCCAGTAATTTGGGAGGCTGAGGTGGGCGGATCACTTGAGGTCAGGAGTTCGAGATCAGCCTGACCAACATGACGAAACCCTGTCTCTACCAAAAATACAAATTAGCCAGGTGTGGTGGCCAGTGCCTGTAATCCCAGCTACTTGGGAGGCTGAGACAGGAGAATTGCTGGAATCTGGGAGGTGGAGTTTGCAGTGAGCTGAGATTGCACCACTGCATTCCAGCCTGGGCAACAGAGGGAGGCTCTGACTCAAAAAAAAAAGAGGAGGAAAGGATGAAGAAGACAAACTTATGGTATTTTGCAGTTAGCCATAACAGACTTTTTAAATTGTGTGTGTGTGTGTGTGTGTGTGTGTGTGTGTGTGAGACAGATCTTGCACTGTCAGCCAGGCTGGAGTGCAGAGCTGCAGTCATAGCTCATTGCAGCCTTGACCTCGCTGGGCTCAGGTGATTCTCCCACTTCAGCCTCTGGAGTAGCTGGGACCCCAGGCACACACCACCAGGCCTGGCTAATTTTTAAATTTTTTATAGAGATGGGATCTTGCTATATTGCCCAGGCTGGTACACCAGATTTTCTTTACCTGGGGTTATGGTCAGGTTTGGGGGGGGTCCATGAACCACACCCTAAAACCGAACACAAGATGTCTGTACAAATGTGAAAGTGTGTGCGTTTGTACATATAGTAAAACTCTCATCAGAACCCCCAAGAGTTTAATGACTTTTTTTAAGTTTGTGATGATTTATTTGTTGTTTTAAACTTTTTAGGTTCGGGGGTACATGTGAAGGTTTGTTACATAGATGAACTCATGTCACAGGGCCTTGTGATACAGATTATTTCATCACCCAGGTAATAAGCCCAGTACCTAATAGTTCCCTTTTCTGCTCCTCACTCCGCCCTCAAGTAGACCCAGTGTCTGCTGTTCCCTTCTTTGTGTTCCTGAGCTCCCATAATTTAGCTCCCACTTATAAGTGAGAGGACGCGGTATGTGCTTTTCTGTTCCTGTGTGACTTTGTTAAGGATAATAGACTCCAGCTCCAACCGTGTTTCTGCAAAAGACATGATCTCGTTCTTTCTTATGGCTGTGAGTTTAACCATTTTAAAAATACTTTTAAAACTACTGGTTTTGAGAGAAAAATGTCAAAGGGCCAAACCCCTATGACCAAGCTATGCTACACGATGCATCCGACAGGGAGCTTTTGGGACCCTCATGCTGGCATGTGCCCTGGGGCCGCTTCTTGGGAGAGATGAAAGCTCAGACAGCTTTAGAGAACCAGGGTAGGGTTTGGCTGAGGCTGTAGAAAGATGTGGTGTGAAGTAAAGAGGGAAGGCAGGGAATCTAGGCTGCTTAAAGATGCATCATTTAGAATCACAATCTTGATGAACAAGACCGCTGCCTTCTGGGCGCCTATAGTCCCAGCTACTCGGGAGGTTGAGGTAGGAGAATCACTTGAACCTGGGAGGCAGAGGTTGCAGTGAGCTAAGATCACACCACTGCACTCCAGCCTGGGCTACAGAGAGAGACTCAGTTTCAAAAAAATAAAAATTTTTAAAAAGCCGCACACAGTAGCTCATGTCTGTAATGCCAGCACTTTGGGAGGCCGAGGCAGGCAGATCACTTGAGGTCAGGAGTTCAAGACCAGCCTGACCAACATGGTGAAAACCCTGTGTCTACTAAAAATACAAGAATTAGCCAGGCATGGTGGCGGGCGCCTATAATCCCCGCTACTTGGGAGGCTGAGGCAGGAGAATTGCTTGAACCCAGGAAGCAGAGGCTGCAGTGAGCTGCGATTGTACCACTGCACTCCAGCCTGGGCAACAGAGTGAGAGTCCACCTTAAACAAACAAACAAACAAAACACACTCCCTTCCTTAGTTCACTTGGAGCCTTGGTCCCCTCCTGGGTTACTCAGGTAGACACAGGTGAGTCTTTTCCCCTGTTGTCCTGGTTTCAGTCGGAGCTCTGAGGGCCTGGGATGGGCCTGCCCATGTTCTCCAAGCCCCGTGCAGCTGTGTCCCCTGTGGCGACCTGGTGGTACCTCCCAGAGCCCTGTGACTGCCTTTTGCTATCACATTCGGCATGTCAGGCCTCAAGGGCAGGCCTCAGAAAACAGAATTTCTCTGTGCTTCTGCCCTCCTTTCATCTGCCCCAAGGCAGGATTCTAATCTTCCCTCTCCTTTCTCCTTTTTTTTCTGGTCCTTTTTTTCCTTCGCTCCCTCCCATTCCGTCACCTTTCTGATTATGGGTCGTAAGACTCATTTCAGACTTGGGGGAATGCATGCTGGCATCAGGAAGTTTCCACAAAAACCCCAGAGGGCTGGGCGCAGAGGCTCACACCTGTAATCCCAACACTTTGGGAGGCCGAGGCGGGTGGATCGCTTGAGATCAGGAGTTCAAGACCAGCCTGGGCAACATGGCAAAACCCCGTCTCTACTAAAAATACAAAAATTAGCCGGGCGTGATGGGCGCGAGTATCTGGGACTACAGGCTTGCACCAGGCTGGCCTTGAACTCCTGGGCTCAAGTGATCCTCCCACTTTGGCCTCCCAAAGTGCTGGGATTATAAGTGTGAGCCACTGTGCCTGTGCGTTTTAGAAGAAGCATGTTTATATCCCACGCACATAGGTTTGTAAAGGGAGATACGTCGGAGAGCTGCTTGGCAGAGCTGACTGAAAACGCTTCTGTCCACAGACAGATTCCCCTAAAATACTTGTTTCCCTCGCCTTCCTTGCCAACAGGGGCTCTAGTTAGAATCAGTATGGATGGTAGAGACAGCGGCACGGACAGAAGCGTCTGGGCCAGAGAGAGTCATTCACTGGAGAACTATAAGCAATTCTGGGGTCTGGCTGGAGGCAGGCTGCAGAGATGAGCCTGTGGAGGACAGGAGCCAGAGAAATGAGGGAATTCAAATGTCTTTTCAAGGCAGGAAGGAGCCATGGAATGTTTTCCAGCATGTTTGGAAGAAAAGTACGAGTTAACATGTGCAAAGTATTCACCTATGACCCCTATGGCCAAATGGCCCAAATTCCTAAAAAAATTTATGACTTTTCCGGGTAGACCCAAGCAAGTCTGTGAGGTCTTTGCATTCATTTCCTTTCTGTCTGCACCCAGGTTCTCAGCAGCACTCAGCTCCGGCACTGAGACCTCTCCTGGATGCACATCTAGGATTTTGAGCTCAGCATCTGTTCAACCCCTCACTGAATGTGTTCTCCACCTCGGCCACTTGAGACGCGTAGTGAGAGCCAAGGATCGCTTTAATGGTTATTCACACAATATTTCTTTTAAATAAATGTGTTTTAATTAGTTAGTTTTCATTTCTTTTCTTCACCCCCTGGGTAGCACTTTTTTATTTTTTATCCTTATTGAAGTATAATTTGTATTCAATAAAATGTATCCATTTTAATTATTCGGTTCAATGACTTTTGGCAAATGTATATGCACATGAAACCACAATCAATAACTTTTTTGGTCAGGCATGGTGGCTCATGCCTGTAATCCCAGAACTTTGGGAGGCTGAAGTGGGCGGATCACCTGAGGTCAGGTGTTTGAGACCAGCCTGGCCAATATGGTAAAACCCTGTCTCTACTAAAAATTACAAAAATTAACCAGGCATGGTGGCACCCACCTGTAATCCCAGCTACTTGGGAGGCTGAGGCATGAGAATCACTTGAACCTGGGAGGCGGAGGTTGCAGTGAGCCAAGATTGCACCACTGCATTCCAGCCTGGGAGACAGAACAAGAGGCTATCACCGCCCCCCAAAAAAAGGCAGCTTAACAAATGGGAGGTGTTAAAAACATATTATCATCAAACTAAGATTGTTCTTCCTTGAAGAACTTTACTAACTTTGCATCCACCCAAAACTCCTCAGACCCCACCAGTGATCCAACCAGCCATCTCTCACACCTTCTACGCTCTTTCTAATAGCTCGGAATGTGCTGAGCTGTGTGTCCTAGGAAACCCAGTGGCAGTGGCTTAAACCCATGCATATTTAGTGTCCTCATGTTGCACAAAGTATGGAGGTGGGCCGTGTCCAGAACTGGAGCAATGCCCCACCTGTCACCAATGCGTCAAGACTTTTTCTCGTAGGCCATCCTAAGTGAGGGCTTCTGTTCTCGTGGTCTCAGGACGGCTTTCCAGCCCCAGGCCCCAAACCTCATTCCAGGGCAGAGAAAGGAATGCAAGTGTGTCTTCTTTCTCTTCTCTTTGCCCCTTATTGTTTCAGTCTAATTTTAATAGGGTTCCAAAAGGAATGAGATCATCGCTGGTGGGCAGCCTACGGTGTTAAACAGAAGTTGATTATTCATCTTTTAAGAAGAGGTGTATGAGACCAGGACGGCCTTCCTTCAGATGAATAAAAGAAACTGACAAACGCAGGAGAGGCTCGCCAGCCCTCCAGGAAATCCCTGCTAGTCTACTTTGGAAAGGTGTCCTAATCACTGCCTCAGCAATCACCAAGTTGAGGGTAGGAACTGTGTCTTCCCTGTATTCTTCACTCTCTCTCTGGAAGCCTCAGCCCTTCTCATCTCCAGGTCCCAGAACAATTATAATTCTCATTCCAATTACTGTAAAACATTTCCTGGGATTAGCTAAACTCAATACACACGAAGGTGGGGAATGTTATGCCTTAGAAAGTTACGTTTCTGGCCACATGCGGTGGCTCATGCCTGTAATCCCAGCACTTTGGGAGGCTGAGGCAAGTGGATCATTTGAGGTCAGGAGTTTGAGACTAGCTTGGCTAACATGGTGAAATCCCTCTACCAAAAATACAAAAATTAGCCAGGCATGATGGCAGGCACCTGTAGTCCCCGCTACTTGGGAGGTTGAGGTGGGAGAATCACTTGAACTCGGAAGGTGGAGGTTGCAGTGAGCCGAGATCGGGCCACTGCATGCCAGTCTGGGCATCAGGGCAAGGCTGCGTCCCCTCCACCCCCAACAAAAAAAGAAAGTGACATTTTCTGAGCATTCAAGTTAATCATAATCTTGAACATATATTTTCTTCTGTCAGTTGAAATCTTCCATTTATTATTAAAATTAATGGCAGCCGGGCGTGGTGGCTCACACCTGTAATCCAAGCACTTTGGAGGCCAAGGCGGGCGGATCACCTGAGGTCGGGAGTTCAAGAGCAGCCTGACCAACATGGTGAAACCCCATCTTTATTTTAAAAAATAAAAAATAAAATTAATGGCAAAAACCGCAATTACTTTTGCACCAACCTAACACTTTAACATTTGGTATTTTAAAATATGAATGACTTAACATAGGAAAATTGAGATTTGATAGGCAAAGATAATAATAATTAAGGTTTATTGATCACTTTCTAATCCATTTCATTCCTTTTTTTTCTGGTTAATGTGGGATTTCTTACTAAACTTGGTGAGAGTGCTAATCACTGAGTGGGATTTGGCTTCCTATGATACAACCATTGGCAAAGGGCTGTTTTCAGCATTATGGCAAATTCTATATGTCAGCCGCAACCTGTCTGAAAGGTGAGGGATACGATCCTATTAAACCTGGCATACCCCTGTGATTTATAGGAACTATTAAGGAATGTGATGAAAAGTCCCAGAAAACAACCAGTGTGAATGCAGTGTGCTCGTGGGTGAGGAGTTCTCTGGTCCAAGCTCTGTGTGAAAGTGGGTGGAGAGTGCGTCCTCCGGGCACTGCTGCCATCTGCTGCTGCTTTGCTTCAGGAAGGCATTTTGCAGATCACAGGCAGGGAGACGACAAAAAAAGCCAAAGCTCATTTTGTTGACATTAAATGTTTAACATTTCTATTGCTGAGCATTCGACACAAATATGTTCACTTGCTTTTCTGTGATTCAGGAATGTCTTCAGGTATTTACGAAGGACAAGAGGCTTCCATTTGGTAATTTACTTCTATTTCCCATCATGCAACTACATTTATTTTGAATATCAGTTTGCATTAAGTTATTTAAAATTAAAGGAAAAAAATCAGAAAATATACGGCTTTTTGCAGCATTATTTTGAAAGGGTCACATAACAACAAACTTTTTGAAAAATCCTTAAAATAACTCATCCTAACTTATTTAGAGTAGCCACTTCAGAGATTTATATAATGAAAGTGAAAGTAACTGCTCTGGCTGGTCCGATGGTAGTGGGTTATCAGAACTTATTAACATTAGTGTCACTAAAGTTGGTATACAACCCCCCACTGCTAAATTTGACTGGCTTTTTACCATTTGATTTTGTATTTCAATTAAAGAAGCTAACTTTACATGATATCCCCAAATATTCATGTTGGGGAAAAAGCATTGTTACATGAATGTCCCGCTCTTTTTATTTTTAGGGTCTCACTCTGTTGTCCAGGCTGGAGTACAGTGGCACAATCATAGCTCACTGTAGCCTTAAACTCCTGGCTCAGGCAATCCTCCCACCTTAGCCTCCTGAGTAGCTGGGACTACAGACACATGCCACCATGCTCAGTTAATTTTTATTCTTTTTTGTAGAGACAGAATCTCACTATGTTGCCCAGGCTGGTCTCCAACTCCTTGGGCTCAAGTGATCGTTCTGCCTTGGCCTCCCAAAGTGCTGGCATTACAAGTGTTAGCCACTATGTCCAGCCTGAACGTACTTTTTTTCTTTTTTTTTGAGCCAGAGTCTTGCTTTGTCACCCAGGCTGGAGTGCAGTGGTGCAATCTCAGCTCACTGCAATCTCTGCCTCCGGGTTCAAGTGATTCTCCTGCCTCAGCCTCCTGAGTAGCTGGGATTATGGGCACCACCACGCTCAGCTAATTTTTGTATTTTTAGTAAAGATGTTGTTTCACCATGTTGGCCAGGCTGGTCTTGAACTCCTGACCTTGTGATCCGCTTGCCTCAGCCTCCCAAAGTGCTGGGATTACAGGCATGAGCCACTGCTCGCGACGCCTGGTGACAGAGCAAGACTCTGTCTCAAAAATAAATAAAATTAAATTAAAAATAAAAATAAAAATAAAATAAGTGGATCATCTAGGCAGCCTTTCACCTGCTTCCCAACACCTTTGTCTCTTACAGCTGAACAGTGTGCGCTCAGTTGCCTGCACCGTGGCTGCGGCTGCCCGGCGTGCTGCAGAACAGAACAGGCAGGAGTTCGCGGTGAGGGAAACGGCACCACAGCAGCCTGTGCTGTCTCCTCTGCATGGCCCGGTAGCAACTAATAACTGTGTTAGCTGGTTATCAAATGCCATGCTCTCCAGGGCCCCAATGGAAATTGATCCTTCAAGAGACTCCTGTTTCCAGGGCCCACCTCTCCCATTTCCCCCACCTCATCTCTGAGTACCCTAACTAGTGCCCTGGCAAAAAACACCCCACCGTCCCCCAGGACAGAGCCCCTGTGCTGTCTCTATCTACCACCTCGTGCCTCGCATTCTCTTTATCCATCTGCTTTTCTAGTTCCCCAACTAGACAGCAAATATGTTGCCCGAGGTGTTTTTTTTTTCCCTTAGATGGAGTCTCACTCTGTCGCCCAGGCTGGAGTGCAGTGGTACAATCTCGGCTCACTGCAACCTCTGCCTCCCGGGTTCAAGTGATTCTCCTGCCTCAGCCTCCCGAGTAGGTGGAATTACAGGCACGCACCAGTGTGCCTGGCTACAGTTTTTTGTACTTTTATTAGAGATGGGGTTTCGCCATGTTGGTCAGGCTGTTTCGAACCCATGACCTCAGGTGATCCCCCCACCTCAGCCTCCCAAAGTGCTGGGATTACAGATATGAGCCACCGCGCCCGGCCAGCCCAAGTTCTTTACACCTACGCATTCCCCGTGCCTAGAATGCAAACTCCCTCTTCATAGGTTCCCAGTGTTTTGGGAGTGAATGAACACTTGAGTGAAAAAACATTTAATATAGTTTGCTGACTGTAATATACAAATGTTTCAAGAGCTTGGTCCAGAGGTTACTTCATTCCTGATCAATGGGTCAAGCCAGCAGGCCCCTGTGGGAGCTGGGGTAGGTGGCAGGTGGCAGTGAATGATGGGGTTATGGGATGGGGCGGAAAGACAAACAGAATGAACCGGCATTGCTGAAGACAGATCTCCAAGACATCAGGGCTTGAGCTCTCCCTCGGCTCAGGCTGTGGTGACCAGGCGTACGTTGATAAGGCGTTTCTCCTGACCGCACTCCAGGCACATGCAGCTCAGAAGCACCTTCAGGAGTCCTCCCCAGCCTCTGGAAATGAAGGGCAGCCCGGGCACCATGTCCTCTCAGCCCAGAGCCTCCGTCAGGGCCGTTGTCCACAAACAAGGAGGTCCTGTCCGCCCATTCTGCCTTTGCACAGAAGGGTTAATTCGACAGCCCTCATATCTATTCACAATCCTTGCTGCACTTTATCTCCAGAGTAAAAACTACTCCAATCCAGAATAGACAGTGTTTGTGTGTGTTTCAATTTTCTGCTCTACCCATTCCATTCGGTGGAGTCTCTCCAAGAAACTTCTCAATTAAGCTTTCGTCGACATTGTTTCAGCATCAGAATTATTTTTTCCCTTTCCTTCTTTGCTTCCATCTCTGAGGAATGGAATGATCGACTTCCCTGATGCACCAAAGGGTTAACAAAAAAGGCTTCCTGGAAAAGGGAGAAAAGCTGCCACAGAAAGCTGGATTCCTAGTGGCCTGGGCCTGAGGGGCAGCATTGCCTTGCACTGGTGGTGAGGGAGTCTCCAGAATGGCTGAGGGTGTGGACCCTGAGCCTTGATGCCTCGGTCACACTTCTCAATCCTCCCAGGAGCTGGCTCCAGGGGTGGGGATCACCCCAGCAGCTGGTGTAGCTGAATCATGATCACCACTGTTTCTTGTAAAAAAGATCCTGAGGCAGTCAATAGCTCCAAGAACATTTGACTGTCCAAGAAAATACAGACCCCAAAAGGGGAAGGATTCTGTGTAAGGAAAGGAATGGGACGGCTCTAACACCATCCTACACCTAACACCAACGCCTGGGAGGAGCCAGGGATGCCGGCTCATTGTTTTAGGAGGAAACAGGGAGGCGGACAAGTGTACCTGTAAAAGGATAGTTGGGGCCAAATGCTGTGGCTCACGTCTGTAATCCCAGCACTTTGGGAGGTCAAAGCAAGTGGATCACTTGAGGTCAGGAGTTCGAGACCAGACTGGCAATGATGAAACCCCATCTCTACTAAAAATACAAACAAATTTCCCAGGCGTGGTGGCACATGCCTGTAATCCCAGCTACTGGGAGGCTGAGGCACGAGAATCGCTTGAACCCGGGAAGCAGAGGTTGTGGTGAGCCGAGATCATGCCATAGCACTCCAGCCTAGGTGACAGAGTGAGACTCCCTCTCAAAAAAAAAAAAAAAAAAAGTTGGCCCTCTGCATCTGCAGGTTCCCCATTCATGGATTCAACCAACTGCTGATCAAAAATATCTGGGGGAGAAAAATGGATAGTTTTGTCCATCCTGAACATAGACAGACTTTTTCAGGGTCATTATTTACTAAACAATACGGTATAACAACTATTTCTACAGCATGTACATTGTATTAGGTATTATATAAATCTGTACTTGGAATCTAGAGATGATTTATAAGTATATGGGAGGATGTGTATATGTTATATGTAAATTCTACACCATTTTTTTTTTTTTTTTTTTTTTGAGACGGAGCTTTTGCTCTGTCACCCAGGCTGGAGTACAATGGTATGATCTCTGCTCACTGAAACCTCCGCCTCCTGGATTCAAGAGATTCTCCTGCCTCAGCCTCCCAAGTAGCTGGGATTACAGGTGTGCACCACCACACCCGGCTAATTTTTGCATTTTTAGTAGAGATGGGGTTTCACCATGTTGGCCAGGCTGGTCTCAAACTCCTGACCTTATGTGATCCGCCCACCTCGGCCTCCCAAAGTGCTGGGATTACAGGCATGAGCCACCACGCCCACCAATTGTCTACCACTTTTATATGAGGGGCTTAAAAGTAACCATGAATTTTGGGATCCAGTGGGGGTCCTGGAGCCATTCCCCACAGATACCGAGGGATGATTGTAAATGACTGTACATGCCACATTGTGTTTACCCATTCATGCCCTTCCATGGGTACTTGTTTGCCTCCACCTTATAGCTAATTGTGAACTATGATCTATGCTGCTATGAACACAGGTGTATACAGATCTTCTGTTCCAGTTCCTGCTTTCTTTTTCTTTTCTTTTCTTTTTTTTTTTTTTTTTTTTTTTTTGAGACAGGGGTCTTGCTCTGTCACCCAGGCTGGAATGCAGTAGTACAGTCATGGCTTACTGCAGCCTCAACCTCCCAGGTTCAGGTGATTCTTCCGGCTCAGCATCTCAAGTAGTTGGGATTACAGGCATGCGCCACCATGTCCGGCTAATTTTTTTTTTTTTTTTTTTTTTGAGACAGAGACTCACTGTGTCGCCCAGACTGGAGTCTGGTGGCACTATCTCGGTTCACCGCAACCTCTGCTTCCCGGGTTCAAGCGATTCTCCTGTCTCAGCCTCCCGTGTAGCTGGGATTATAGGGGTGCGCCACCACGTCCAGCTAAATTTTGTATTTTTAGTAGAAACGGGGTTTCATCGTGTTGGCCATCGAACTCCTGACCTCAAGTGATCTGCCCACCTCGGCCTCTCAAAGTGTTGGGATTACAGGCATGAGCCACTGCACCTGACCAATTTTTTAAATTATTTGTAAACACGGGGTCTCCCTATGCTGCCCAGGCTGGTCTCGAACTCCTGGGCTCAAGCGATCCTCCTATCTCAGCCTCCTAAAGCAACTGGGACTACAGGCATGAACCACTGTGCCCGGACAGATTCTTTTAGGTTCACACCCAGAAGTGCAATTGCTGAATCATAATAAGGTAATGCTATTTTTAATTTTTTGAGGAACTACCAGACTGTTTTACATAGCTGCACCATTTTCTGTTCCCACCAGCAGCGTGCAAGTGTTCCAATTACTCAGCGTCTGTTCATTGTTTTTGGTCATATCTCACAAGTCAGTCAGTCAAGGTGCGGTCACAGCGTTCCTAAAATATACTTCAAAACGAGTGCAATCGCGGCCCTCGGCATCAACCAGCGGAGATAGGGCAGAACGACCGCCTGGCCTCTGGCGCCCCCTGCGGGACGCGGACAGGGTGACAAGCACTGGCTCGATCTGGACAGCCCCGGAGACGCAGCCGAGATGAGCTCGGGGCTGGGTGGTGCCGACATTCGCTTCTCGCAGAGGCTCCAGGCAAGTCCCAGAGAAGGTGAGGTTCCCTGGGAGTCTTCACGTAGGAGAACAGAAGAAAGCCCGGTGTGCCCACTGCTCACATAAAAAGGGTCAGGGTAAGGTGTGGGAGGTGCACAGAGGCACAGACAGGTAGGGGCCGGGGCATTTCCAAAAAGGCTGGGATGCAAGATTTTTTTTTTTTTTTTTTTTTTTTTTTTTGATAGAGAATCTTGCTCTGTCGCTCAGGCTGGAGTGCAGTGGCGCATTCTCGGCTCACTGCAACTTCTGACTCCCGAGTTCTGCCTCAGCCTCTCTAGTATCTGGGATTACAGGTGTGTGTGCCACCACAGCCGGCTTTTTTTTTTTTGAGACAGGGTCTCGCTCTGTCGCCAGGTTGGAGTGCAGTGGCGCGATCTTGGCTCACCGCAACCTCCACCTCCCGGGTTCAAGCGATTCTTCTGCCTCAGCCTGGGGTAGCTGGGACTACAGGTGCACACCACCACGCCTAGCTAAATTTTTGCATGTTTTTAGTAGAGACGGAGTTTTAACCATGTTGGCCAGGATGATCTCGATCTCTTGACCTCGTAATCGGCCCACCTCAGCTCCCAAAGTGCTGGGATTACAGGTAATTTTTGTATTTTTAGTAGAGACGGGGTTTCACCATGTTGGCCAGGCTGGTCTGGAACTCCGGATCTCAGGTGATCCGCCCACCTCGGCCTCCCAAAGTTCTGGGATTACAGGAATGAGCCACCAAGCCTGGCCGGGATGCAAGATAGTTGATTAAGGATCAATACCTATGACAGAAAAGTGGGCTGCAGGGAGAAGAGGAGTGGGTTCTTACCCAGTCTGGAGGAAGCGAACTACAGTATGATTCTAATCCAACAACCAGCGATCCAGGACCCAGCGTTAGAGCAAATCATGCCCATCAGACTCAAACTATTTTTTTAAATAGTTTTTTTCAAAGTAAGAGAATAATTGAGCAGACATTTGTTACACTGATGCTCCTAGCACCAGTATTTACAACCGCCACACGGTGGAAACCCCAAATGCTCCTCGACGGATCAATGGATAAACCAGATGTGGTGTGTTCCCACAATAGATACTAGAGTCCTCAAATGCATAGACACAGGGAGCAGAATGGTGGTGCCCAGGGCACTGGATGGTGGGAGAGGAGCTTAGAATGGGAAGCTGTTGTGAGTATGGAGTTTCAGTTTTGCAAGATGAAAACATTCTGGAGATTGTGTACAATGTGAATGTACTTAACACCACTGAACTGTACACTTAAAATGGTTAAGATAGCGGGGCGCGGTGGTTCACGCCTGTAATCCCAGCACTTTGGGAGGCCGAGGTGGGCAGATCACGAGGTCAAGAGATGGAGACCATCCTGGCCAACATGGTGAAACCCCATCTCTACTAAAAACATCAAAAACAAAAATTAGCTGGGCGTGGTAGCGCGCGCCTGTAGTCCCAACTACTTGGGAGGCTGAGGCAGGAGAATTGCTTGAACCCGGGAGGCAGAGGTCGCAGCGAGCTGAGATTTCGCCACTGCACTCCAGCCTGGCGCCTAGCGACGGAGTGAGACTCTTGTCTCAAAAAAAAAAAAAATGGTTAAGATAGCAAATTGTATATTTTATACATATATAACATAAAATACTTATTAACACATATATGATGTAATTTTTTTTTTTTTTGTCGGCCACTCTGTCGCCCAGGATGGAGTGTGTCATGGCACTGTGATGGCTCACTGCAGTCTCGACCTCCTGGCCTCAAGCAATCCTCCCTCCTCAGCCTCCCGACTGGCTAGTACTACAGGCGTTTGCCTCCATGCTGGCTTTTTGTATTTTTTGTAGAAACAGCGTTTCACCATGTTGCCCCAGGCTAAATTATATATTTATATAATTATAATTAGGTATAGGTTCTGGCTCCAGGGTCTGGAGATATGGTTTGGTCAAGGTGTCCTGGCCCGGACCTCGCAGGGTCATGGCGGTGAAGGGAAGGAGGGCCAGTGTAGGCGATTCTGAGCTACTACTCCTTCAACAGCAACAGAAGAAGGCAACTGGGAGTGGCAGGAGACCCTCCCCTTCCCCATCTCTGGAGTTCTTTATTTCTTCTCATTTCTCTTCTTGGGTCTCTCCTTTTTCTGCAATTCTTTGTCTTTACTGGCCTAGAAGCAGGATTAAAGTATTTTTTAAATGTTTCTTGTGCCGATTAATGTCATGCAGTTCTTGTTTCTGATTTTTTTTTTGCTTTTGTTGTTGTTGTTTTGAGACAGAGTCTGGCTGTATATCCCAGGCTGGAGTGCAGTGGCACGATCTTGGCTCACTGCAACTTCCGCCTCCTGGGTTCAAGTGACTCTCCTGCCTCAGCCTCTTAAGTAGCTGGAATTACAGGCTCCTACTACCACGCCTGGCTAATGTTTTTATTTTCTGGTAGAGACAGGATTTCACCATGTTGGCCAGGCTGGTCTTGAACTTCTGATCTCAAGTGATCCACCCGCTGCAGCCTCCCAAAGTGCTGGGATTACAGGCGTGAGCCACCGCGCCCAGCTTGCCTTGTTGTTGTTAATGTGTGACTGAAGGTATTACTAACCAGGTCTCTCTAACCAGGGAGACAGTGTAGTTACTGGAAACAGCATCAAAAGGGAGCCAGTTGACTTGGCTTAATATTCTGACAGGTTAATATCCTAATTTCCTGGAGATGGGGGTATATAGTTGCTATAAATGGGATAGAACTTCAAGAGTAGGCTGAAACTGACATTTTATTTATGAAATGTAACTTGCCGTAAGTGCCATCTCCTGGTATGCCCCACCCACCATTTGTAAGTTGTGCCCCAAAAAAAACACCATATCCCTATCCACCCAATCACACTGCTGCAATAAACAGACTGGTATACCTGCAGGCAATCAACACCTGCTTAGAACCTTATTTTCCTCGAATACAAAAGGAGGAATTAGTCTAGAGCCCACTAAAAATGCATCTCTAAAGTTCAGTGATTCTGGTATGGTTTTTAAAACTTTTTTTACAGTTTCATTGAATATTCATTCACCATTAAATGTATCCTTTTAAAGTACACAGTTCTGTGGGTTTTTTGTCTATTCACAGAGTTGTGCAACCATGGCTGTTATGAAATTTTAGAACTTTTTTGTTTGCTTTTTCAGACCGGGTTTCACTCCATCACCCAGGCTGGAGTGTAGTGGCATGATCTCGGCTCACAGCAACCTCCACCTTCCAGGCTCAAGCAATTCTCCAGCCTCAGCCTCCCAAGTAGCTGGGACTACAGGCACAGGCACACACCACCATACCCGGCTATTTTTTGTGGAGATGGTGTTTTGCCATATTGCCCAGGCTGGTTTCGAACTCCCGAGCTCAAGTGATCCACCTGCCCTGGCCTCCCAAAGTGCTGGGATTACAGGTGCCAGCCACCACATCTGGCCAGAACATTTTCAGTACTTCAGAAAGAAACCTTATAGTGGCTGGGTGCAGTGGCTCATGCCTGTAATCCCAGGACTTTGGGAGGCCGAGCTGGGTGGATCACCTGAGGTCAGGAGTTTGAGACCAGCCTGGCCAACATAGTGAAACGCTGTCTCTACTAAAAATACAAAAGTTAGCTGGGTGTGGTGGCACATGCCTGTAGTTTCAGCTACTCGGGAGGCTAAGGCAGGAGAATGGCTTGAACCTGGGAGGCGGAGGTTGCAGTGAGCTGAGGCCATGCCGCTGCACTCCAGCCTGGGCAACAGAGCAAGACTCTGTTTCAAAAAAAAAAAACAGAAAACAAACCTCATAGCTACTTGCAGTCAACTCCCCATTCTCCTAACCCCTAGACCTCAGCAGGCACTAATTTACTGTCTCTACAGATTTGCCAGTTGTCGGTGTTTCATGTAAATGGAATCATACTATACGTGGGGTTTTATGTCTGGCTTCTTTCACTTAGCATCTTTTCAAGACTCATCCGTGTTGTAGCACGTATCAGGAGTTCATTCCTTTTTACAGCAGAATAATATTCCATTGTACGGATATACCATATTTTGTTTATGCATTCAGCAGTTGATGGACAGTTGGGTTTCACTTTTTGACTACTATAACAAAAGCTGCTATGAACATTCAAGCTTCCAATATGATTTTAAGTGTTTTTTTTTTTTTTTTTTTCTGAGACAGAGTTTCACTCTTGTTGCCCAGGCTGGAGTGCAATGGTGCAATCTTGGCTCACCGCAACTTTGGCCTCCTGGGTTCAAGCAATTCTCCTGCCTCACCCTCCTCAGTAGCTGGGATTACAGGCATGCGCCACCACACCCAGCTAATTTTGTATTTTTAGTAGAGGTGGTGTTGGTCAGGCTGGTCTCAAACTCCCGACCTCAGGTGATCCACCCACCTCGGCCTTCCAAAGTGCTGGGATTACAGGCATGTGCTACCACGCCCAGCTAATTTTGTATTTTTAGTAGAGATGGGGTTTCTCCATGTTGGTCAGACTGGTCTCATGCTTCTGACCTCAGGTGATCCACCCACCTCGGCCTTCCAAAGTGCTGAGATTACAGGCATGTGCTACCACGCCCAGCCTAAGTGGTTCTTTATTTAAACACATCTTGATGTATTTTTTTGCCACTGTGGGTCAGTGGATTGAAGGAGATAAATGATCCCTCATGCCTGTTCTTCAAAATAAGAGAAGGCTAGCCCACAGGGAGGCATAGACTAAAACACTGAAACATATTTGTTGAAGGATTGAAAAAAAAGATACTGTGCAAAAGAATCAAGTGATGGCAAATGGTCAGATGGCATTCTCCAGGTGTCAATGGCAGAGTCAAACAGATTAGGTACAAGATGTTGAATCATTACATATCAATGTCCTGTGAACACTATGGACTAAAAATGAAGGAAGAAAGGAATCAGGAAAGTGTTCAGAAAACCTCCCTGTCATCTACTTTTTTTTTTTTTTTTTTTTGAGACAGTCTCAACTCTCTCGCCTAGGCTGGAGTGCAGTGGTGAGATCTTGGCTCACTGCAGCCTCTGCCTCCTGGGTTTAAGGGATTCTCATGCCTTAACCTCCTCATAGCTGTGGTTACAGGTATGTACCAACATGCCCAGCTGATTTCTGTATTTTTTAGCAGAGATGGGGTTTTGCCATGTTGGCCAGGCTGGGCTAGAACTCCTGACCTCAAGTGATCCGCCTGCCTTGGCCTCTCAAAGTGCTGGGATTACAGGCCCGAGCCACAGCACCTGTCCTCACCTACATGATTTATGGGAGGTCCACAGCTACCTACTACAAGTCCAGGACATGAACCTCAGTCCAGTCCACCTTCTGGACTATAGGAATGGCGGCTCTCAGAGCCGTGCAGTGCACAGCCCACTGAGTCATCCACAGTGGCACTGGAAATGTGGCCCTCAGGATGGAGGCCTGATGTCATTTGGATGTCCCCCCCCCAAAAGCTCATGTTGAACTGTGATCACCCATGAGGAAGTGGGGCCTGGTGGGTGGTGGTTGGGTCGTGGGGGCGGATCCCTTGTGGCTTGGTGCTGTCCTCAAGTGAGTGAGTGAGTATTTGAAACCTGGTTGTTTAAAAGGATGGCACCTCCCCCCCACTCTTCCTCGCGCTCCTGTTATGTGACACATCTGTTCCCCTTTCACCTGCTGCCATGACTGTAAGCTTCCTGAGGCCTCCCCAGAGCAGAGGCAGTGCTACGCTTACTGTACAGCCTGCAGAACTGTGAACCAATTAAACCTCTTTTCTTAGAAATTACCCAGTCTCCGGTATTTATAGCAATGCAAGAATGGCCTAATAGAAGGCCAAAAAGGTTACATTCTCAGCAGGCTTGCCCTGTTACCAGAGCCAGTGCTTCTCAAATCTGTACAGCAGGAGCCTAAAAAAGCAGACGCTCATGCCAAGGATTACATTTTCTATTTTAATTAAAAGATGACCTCCCCATAGTTTAATTTCTTTCTTATTTATTTAGTTATCTGCTTGTTTTTGAGACAGTCTCGCTCTGTCACCAGGGTGGAGGGCAGTGGCCCATCTCGGCTCACTGCAACCTCCGTCCCCTGGGTTCAAGCAATTCTTCTGCCTTAGCCTCCCGAGTAGCTGGGATTACAGGCATGTGCCCCCATTCCCAGCTAATTTTTTTGTATTTTTAGTAGAGACGGGGTTTCACCATGTTGGCTAGTATGGTCTTGATCTCCTGACCTCGTGATCCACCCACCTCAGCTTCCCAAAGTGCTGGGATTACAGGCATGAGCCACCGAGCCAGCCAGTTTTTTTTTAACTGAGACAGAGCCTCACTCTGTCGCCCAGGCTGGAGTGCAGTATTGCCGTCTCAGCTCACTGTAACCTCCGCCTCCTGGGTTCAGGTGATTCTCCTGCCACAACCTCCTGAGTAGCTGGGACTACAGATGGACACCACCATGCCCAGCTAATTTTTTTATTTTTAGGAGACACAGGGTTTCACCATGTTGCCCATGCTGGTCTTGAACTCCTGAGCTCAAACAATCTGCCGGCCTTGGCTACCATATTTTCTATAATATATGATGTAATTAGAATGGAATATATTCTAATATATATTTTACTACAATAAGAAGCAAGATATAATTACTTTAATTAATAATATAAAGAAGCCCACCTTAGTGTTATAAGGAGAGAGTGATTATTTCCCTCAAGAGTACATTGTGCATATTCCTGTCCAGTAGGAGGAAATCAATAATTACAGCGTGAAGCTAATCTTTCTATGAGTTCACTTTAAAAATTCAAATGTTGTAATTAGAACATTGCCCAGGGATCCAATTTAGTCATAATGATACTTGCCAGCAGGCTCTGCTGTTTCCACTGAGATGATAATTATGCTATAGATGGATTGATGTGGTGATTAACTGCTACATGTGTCACTGCTGATAGCATTACAATTCAAAAACTCCCTTTGCATCCCACAGCCTCATCACCTGAGGTCCCAGGAACGTTTTGTCTCCCACGCTGCAGCAACACCCACTTGCCAAGCTCTTGCTTCATACGGATATTTATTCACCGTCTAATGCAGACCAACTGGCTAGACTCAAGAGAGCTGTACCCAAGGAAAGGAAAAGAAGACGATAGAGGAAAATAAGAAGAAAGGAAAGAAGTCTTCGTGGTGGCAAACGTAGGATCTGGGTGTATGCACAGATGTGGGCGTTGTTGTGACAAAGGAAAAGTCAGGCCACTGGAAGATAAATGCCATTCAAAACCTGCCTGGTCAACCTTCCACCGGAAAGTACAGGATGGGGAGGGAGGGTAAGTAAAAAACCTTCACAGAAGAGAAAGGTGATCAACACGTTTCAGCCAGGAGATCAAGGTTGACATCAACGGGGTTAAGTCATGTCAGAAATATATAACCAGAGTCTCTCTGTGCCACCCAGGCTGGAATGCAGTGGAGTGATCTCAGCTCACTGCAACCTTCACCTCCCGGGTTCAAGCAATTCTCCTGCCTCAGCCTCCCGAGTAGCTGGGATTACACGCACACCACCACACCCGGCTAATTTTTTTTTTTTTTTGTATTTTTATTTTTTCGAGATGGAGTCTCTTCTATTGCCCAGGCTGGAGTGCAGTGACACGATCTTGGCTTACTGCAACCTCCTCCTCCCAGGTTCAAGTGATTCTCCTGCTTCAGTCTCCTGAGTAGCTGGGATTACAGGCGCCCGCCACCACGCCCAGCTAATTTTTGTATTTTTAGTAGAGACGGGGTTTCACCATGTTGGCCAGGCTAGTCTCGAACTCCTGACTTCATGATCTGCCCACCTCAGCCTCCCAAAATGCTGGAATTACAGGCCTGAGCCACCGCACCCGGCCAACTTCCCTGTTTTGATTCACTGAAGGATCATCCCCTCTGCCCCAGCTGGAAACCTTAGAGGTTCCCCATCCACTGTCAATGGCTTGCTTTTGTTTGAATTGTTCTTCAAAACGATTCCTCTGTTGTGTTCATTACTTTCATTTCCATTCTTGTCTAGCTGCTCATCTCTCACTAAATTACAGCAACATTAAAAAAAAAAGTATTAAAAAAAAAAAGGTAGCCAGGTGAAGTGGCCCACACCTGTAATCCCAGAACTTTGGGAGGCCGAGGCAGGTGGATCACCTGAGGTCAGGAGTCCAAGACCAGTCTGGCCAACATGTCAAAACCCCGTCTCTACTAAAAATACAAATATTAGCTGGGCGTGGGAGTGGGCGCCTGTAATCCCAGCTACTTGGGAGGCCAAGGAGGCAGGAGAATCACTGAAATCCGGGAGGTAGAGGTTGCAGTGAGCTGAGATCACGCCACTGCACTCCAGCCTGGGTGACACAGTGAGACTCCATCTCAAAATAAATAAATAAATAAATAAATAAAAATAAATATTTAAAAAGGTGTGCCAGCCGCGGTGGCTCACATCTCTAATCCCAGCACTTTGGGAGGCCGAGGCGGGTGGATCACCTGCCATTGGGAGTTCGAGACCAGCCTGACCAACATGGTGAAATCCCGTCTCTACTAAAAACACAAAATTAGCCAGGTGTGGTGGTGCATGCCTGTAATCCCAGCTACTTGGGAGGCTGAGGCAGGAGAATTGCTTGAACCAGGGAGGTGGAAATTGCGGTGAGCCAAGACCGTGCCACTGCACTCCAGCCTGGGCAACAAAAGCGAGACTCCATCTCAAAAAAATAAAATAAAATAAGATAAGGTGTTCCTGGCTAGGCACAGTGGCTCACACCTGTAATCCCAGCACTTTGGGAGGCTGAGGTGGACCGATCACTTGAGGTCAGGAGTTCAAGACCAGCCTGGTCAACATGGTGAAACCCATATCGAAAAAAAAGGTATTCCTGCACATGGCTCATGAATGGGGAAAAACGGAAATCACAGGACAGTTCCTGACTGACCTGGCTGAGCTCCAAGAGCTGCGAGCATTAACCCCCACCCCACCCGACTCTGCTCTGCCATTCGCCTGCCTTTTCCACACTGCCTTCAATATCATTTTCACCAAACAACGCCTCAATTAGGAATGAATCAGGCTCCCCTACTGCCGCAAAGCAGATGCCTTGCTCAGGGCAAAGGACCCCAGAATCTGGACCCATTCTACCTTTCCTACCTGTATAGTAGCTTTTACAATGAGTGGCTTATAAAAATCTGATATTCGTCCTCCTCCACCCCTCTACTCCCCCACCACCCCCAGCAAAAGCCCTCACAGATTGGTTTTGGAGAATGCTCGAGACCCAAGCAACTCATTATTTGTATAAGTGTAAATAAACCAAAAGAGTCAAACCTTTCTGCCTCTATTAAACATACTGCATGCACCTCAGTAACTTAATAGTCGCTGAAGGAAAGTTTCTCTTGATAGAGCATGCCAGCTACTAAATGAAGGAGGAGTAGAATTAAAACATCACCATTTTGCAACCCCTGACAAATTAACAGAGTTAGGCAACAATTATTAACAGCCGTTAGCAGCACAAAAAGAGAGAATCTGACATTATGTAACTCTTCACATTACCATTTATAAAGTAAGCCAAAAAAAGAACCAACTGGAATCTGATCAAGACTCCAGACCCAATCACCCACTTACAGGAGATACAGAGGAAGGGAGCCCTTTAAACACCTCCACTGAGGGCGGTCACACAGCCAAACCTGTAAAAACGTAAAAACGCCACAGGTTTCCTCAACAAGTGAATTGCAAGAGAAAGAGAGAGAAACCTGTAAGTTAAAAGAGAACTAAGAGTCAGAAAGTAGATTAGTGGTTGCCAGGGTCTGGGGGGCAGGAGCGGGAAACGGGAGTGACTGCTCATGAATACAGAGATTTCATTCTGGGGTGATGAAAACGTTCTGGAATTAGATAGTGGGTGATGGTTGCAGAATCTTCTGAATATGCTAAACATAAGTGTAGTGGCGTGATCTCACTGCAACCTCCGCCTCCTGGGTTCAAGTGATTCTCCTGCCTCAGTCTCCCGAATAGCTGGGATTACAGGGGTTCAAGACTAACCTGGGTGACACGGTGAAACTGTTTCCACTAAAAACACAAAAATTAGCCAGGCATGTTGGCATGCACCTGTACCAGCTATTAGGGAGGTTGAGGTACAAGAATCACTTGAACCCAGGAGGCGGAGGTTGCAGTGAGCCAAATCCCGCCACTGCACTCCAGCCTGGGTGACAAAGTGAGACCACCCGGCAAACAAACAAGAAAAAGAAACACATTAGCCAGTTACGGCGGTCAGATCTTATTTTGGATTCAAATTCAAAAGACAAACTGGAAAAAACTTTTTTTTTGAGACAGAGTCTCACTCTACATACATATTCTTTACACTTAGTTAAAATGCATTCTTGTTTGTTTAAGGACAATTTAGGTGGCAGTTTCTGTGCTTAGAGAAGAGACTGGCAGAAGCTATGGGCGCTCCCTCTGGCCTTTGCTGGCCAACTACTGCCCCAATAATGGATTTGCAGCAAGCCGGAGAGTTTATTCATGCCACAGTGGAGGTGGCAGGGCATGACTGATTCGAGGGGTCAGGATGAAGTGGTGAAGGTATTTTGGGCACATTCTCTGCAGCACACAGAGAAGCTCTAGTGGGCTCAGCGCAGGCTTTTGGAGTTGGACAGGACTGGGTTTGATCCCAGCCCTGCCGTCTGTTCTCAGCTGTGGAGTCCTTCACACTACATCCCAGATTGCAGGATCACTGAATGGAAGTGTCTGTGAAACAATCACTATAAAAGTCAGTAATGTAGCCCCTCTAGCATTAGAGAGGGATTGCAACAGATACAGGGAACAGTTGGGTCAATTTTTTTTTTTTTTTTTTTGAGACAGAGTCTCACTCTGTAGGTACAAAAATCATATGAGTTTTTGATGATGAGTATGGGAAGAAATACCCAACATTCCTCCCTAAATTCTGGGCCAATTTAAGAGCAAACTCCATACAGCCAGGACAGAGGAATGAAGTATGTCCTCCAGTGGAGTTACGAGAGGTGGGTACAGCACAGGCTGAGGAATGAGGACTGTGCTTCTGTGGGAAGGGAACTTAAGGGATTTGCAGGAAAATTCAGAAATTAGAGGATGTGGAGAGGTGGAGAAGTGCAGGCTCAGGGACTACTGGGATTGGACAGCAGAAAGGTGACAAGATGAAGTGTCCCTTTAACAGCCACCTGAGGAAGGGAGACGGGCTTGTCCCCGCATCAGGGCCCAGGCAGCTGTGAGCAGCCTCATTCAGACCCCAGGCTCAGACTGAAAAACAATAGAGCAAATGGCTCTCCCTGGGGCCTGGGAATCCAAGGAGACAGTGTGCCAGGAGGGAAGTCCCTGGGGTGTCCGGCTTATCATCACCCCGCACAGAGCAGGGAGCTGTCAGAGAAGACCTAAAACAATCAGAAACCAACTAGAAGGTGGCTGACTTTTCATGATTTTCACGGCAATGCTCTGGCAACATTAAACAATCCCAACAGGAAAATGCTCGTCCCCCAAAGCCTCTATTGGTCTAAATTCTAAAATGTTGCTGCAGTTGCTGGATTTCAGTAATATACAAGAAGGACTGGAATTAGCACGTTTTAAGTCTTCCCTTTATTACGCATCATCTGCTACATGAGAGTTAATTTGGAAAACTCTCAAACCAACACATGCAGACTCAGTTAAGACATTTGTTTGAAGAGGGAGTTCCTTTAGGTTCCCCAGAAATCACATGACTAATAATAATCCATCATTTGACATCTGTAGACTACTTCATCCAACAACAGAATATACTTTCTTCTCAAGTTCACATGGAACACTCACCAAGATAGACCACATTCTGGGCCATAAAAGACATGTTTATGCCTCAACAAATCTAAAAGAATAGAAATCATACAACATCTGCTCTCAGACCACCATGTTATCAAACTAGAAATCAATAACAGAACAATATCTGGAAAATCCCCAAATTCTTGAGGATTAAACAGTACACTTGTATTAGTCCATTCTCACACTGCTAATAATGAACTTCTTGACCAGGTGTAGTGACTCACGCCTGTAATCCCAGTACTTTGGGAGGCCGAGGCAGGTGGATTACCTGAGGTCAGGAGTTCAAGAACAACCTGGCCAACATGATGAAACACCATCTCTACTAAAAATACAAAAAAATTAGTTGGGCATGGTGGCAGGCACCTGTAATCTCAGGACTTGGGAGGCTGAGGCAGGAGAATCGCTTGAACCTGGGAGGCAGAAGTTGCAGTGAGCGGCGACCGTGCCATTGCACTCCATTTTCTTTAGGCAACAAGAGCGAAACTCCATCTCAAAGAAAAAAAAAAAAAAAAGAACTTCCCAAAACTGAGTAATTTATAAAGGAAAGAGGTTTGACTCACAGTTCTCATAGCTGAGGAGGCCTCAGGTAACTTATAATCATCGGAGAAGGAGAAGCAAGCACCTTCTTCACAAAGCAGCAGGAACGAGACCAGAGCCAGCAGGAGAGGAACCACCAAACACTTATAAAACCATCAGATCTCGTGAGAACTCACTCGCTATCACGAGAATAGTATGGGGGAAACCACTCCCCTGATTCAATTACCTCCCACCAGGTTCCTCCCTCAACACCTGGGGATTACAATTCAAGGCAGGGCAGGGTGGCTCCCACCTGTATTCCCAGCACTTTGGAAGGCAAGGTGGGCGGACCACCTGAGATAAGGAGCTCGAGACCAGCCTGGCTAACATGGTGAAACCCCATGTCTACTAAAAATACAAAAATTAGCTGGGCACGGTGGTGGGCGCATGTAATCCTAGCTATTGGGGAGGCTGAGGCAGGAGAATTGCTTGAACCTCGGAGAAGGAGGTTGTAGTGAGCAGAGATCACCCCATTGCACTTTAGCCTGGGTGACAAGAAAAAAAAAAAATTCAAGATGAAATTTGGGTGGGGACACAGCCAAACCATATCAACACTTTTTTTTTTTTTTTGAAACAGTCTTGCTCTGTCGCACAGGCTGGGATACAGTGGAGTGATCTCGGATCACTGCAACCCCCACCTCCTGGGTTGGAGTGATTCTGGTGCCTCAGTCTTCCAGGCGCCACCACGTCCAGCTAATTTTTGTGTGTTTAGTAGAGATGGGGTTTTGCCATGTTGACCAGGCTAGTCTCGAACTCCTGATCTCAGGTGATCTGCCCACCTTGGTCTCCCAAATTGCTGGGATTACAGGTGTGAGCCACCATGCCCAGCCCATATTAATAAAAAATGAAAATACATCCCATTTATGGGGTGCAGCAAAAGGAGTGTTTAGAGGAAAACTGATAGCATCAGATACAGATATTAGAAAAGAAGAAAGATCTATAGTCAGCATTCTAGGTTCCCACCTTAGGAAACTAGAAAAAAAAAGCAAATTAAATCCAAAGTAAGCAGAAGAAAAGAAATAATAAAAATTAGAGCAGAAATCAATGAACTTAAAAACAGGAAATCAGTAGAGAAAAACAACAAAACCAAAAGCTGATTCTTTGAAAAGATCAGCCTCTGGCCAGGCTGACAAAGACAGAAAGAGAGAATATGCAAAAGTCACTAATATCAGAAAGAGAAATGAAATGAAACAGATGGCATGGACAAGCTGAAAGACCCAGAATAGCCAACCATATTGAAGCAGAACAAAGTCACAGGACTGACCCTACCCAACCTCAAGATGGACTGTATAAAGCTACAGTAATCCAGACAGGGTGGTATTGGTGACAGAACAGATGAATGCAATAGAATAGGGAGTTCACAAACAGGCCCACGTAAGTGTAGTCAACTGATGTTTCACAAGAGGCAATGGCAGCACAGTGGAGAACAGATCAACAGTTATGGAATGACGGGATTTAAATTGAAATGGATTTTTTAATTTTTTTTTTGTGAGAGAGAGTCTCACTCTGTCACTCAGTCTCGGGTGCAGCAGCACAGTCTCAGCTCTCAGCCTCCCAAGTAGCTGGGATTACAGGCATTTCCCAATGCACTCAGCTAATTTTTGTATTTTAGTAGAGATGGGGTTTCACCATGTTGGTCAGGCTGGTCTCAATCTCACGACTTCGGAAGATCCACCCACCTCAGCCTCCCAAAGTTCTGGGATTACAGACGAGAGCCAACAGGCCCGTCCAACATTTTTAATTTTAAAAATCAACTGAAGGTGGGGCATGGTGGCTCAGGCCGGTAATCCCAGGACTTTGGGAGGCGGAGGCTCATCTGAGGTCAGGAGTTCGAGATAAGCCTGGCCAACATGGTGAAATCCCGTCTCTACTAAAAATACCCAAAAATTAGCTGGGCGTGGTGGCGTGCACCTATAGTGCCAGCTATTCCGGAGGCTGAGGCGGGAGAATGGCTTGAACCCAGGAGGCGGAAGTTGTTGCAGTGAGCTGAGATCGTGCCATCGCACTCTAGCCTGGGCGACACAGCGAGGAGACCCTGTCTTAAAAGAAGAAAGAAAGAAAGGAGGGAGGGAGGGGGAGAGAGAGAGAGAGAGAGAAAGAAGAGAGAGGGAGAGAAGGAAGGGAGAGAGTGAAAGAAAGAGAGAAAGGAAGAAAGGAAAGGATGATTTAAGTGTGTTTAATGTAAAGGTGAAAACACACAGCCTTTACGCAGGGAACACCGCAAGATGTAATATTTTTATTTGATAGGTGGAAAGTTCATTTCATAACATGAAATCTTTTACTAAATTTGAAAAAAAAAAACTTTAAAATGGACATATCTTCTTTTTTAAATTGTTAGCTGCTTCTTTTAAAACTAATGAACTAATCGAAAAATACCAATGATCCTTACGATGATTCCATGCGTTTTACTGAAAATAATTTTGTCGTAAGAGGATTGTTCAAAATGACCCGCTTTGGGGGTCAAGGGGCCGGGCCGCCACTGCTGAGCATGGAAAGGCAAAGATCCCCGAAGCTGCGCTCCCCGCTCTCCCCGCGTCCTTCGCGTCGGGTCCAGTCCCACCCGCAGCGCCTGGGACCCGCTGTGCGGCCCAGGGCGGGGATCCCGGGCTGCCCCCTGCTGAGAAACCAGGCGCGCTTCCAGCCCCCGGGCGTCTCTCCGGGGCTCTGTGCGCCTCATTCCTCCACGTCATCGCTTTTTAAAAGGATAATTGCTAATTATGTATTTTTAAATTTTAGCTTCCATGGATAGAATGTTTCCCTTTCTGTTTAGAGGGGGGGTTCCTACCTCCTTCCAGAATAGCTCAAGGTGCCCAATGCACTTTGAAACAAAACCGCTTGGTAACAGGGGCACAGGACTATGGCGAAACCGCCAGGAAAGCTTCCTAAATAGCTCAAACAAAGCCAAACAAACCTTGGAAAGCTCAAGAAAAGCATCGTGGGTGACACCAGGATCTGGGACTTCATTTATTTATTTATTTTAAAAGAGGGTCGTTGGGAAGGAAAAGGGGGGGGATACCGGGTAAGGGAAACGCGCGCCCCCTCCACCAGGAACCGAGGCCGGGGAAACGGCGCCAGCGCTCCGGGGGGGGCGGAGGTGGTCCGGGACCACAGAACCCCGGGGACTCCTGATCCGGGGCGGGGCCACTGAATTCCAAAGGGTCCCCGATCGCCCGCTCTGGGTTGCTTCTTCCTTCCTAAGAGGACGCGCCCCTCTCGCTCCAGACGCCCTGGCCCTGTGAGACTGAGGCCCCGCGGGGTGCACTGTTGGAGTCTTTGGTGGATGTCATTGACGGATGCGGCTGATGCTGGGTTTCCATGCAAATCACCCACAATGCTTTGAGTAGGGTTGCCCGAGCTCCTTTAATGCCACTGAAGACAGAAAGATCTTTTTCTTACAAAGCCAATGTGTTTAGTAGTTTTATTTTTTAAAGATGTGCTTTATATTTGGGGCGTATTTATATTTTTCTTTTTTTAATGTCTGTGAATAGTCACCATAACTATGGAAGAGATGGAACTTTTGAGGCTTATATAAGCATCGGTATGCCTTTGTGTTCTGGCTGGTCCGAGTGCAGTGGTGTTTACAACTAATTGATCACAACCAGTTACAGATTTCTTTGTTCCTTCTCCACTCCCACTGCTTCACTTGACCAGCCTTTTGCTGTGGATTTGGGGTGGGGAAGCATTTTTCTGTTCCCCACTATGGAAAAGCCAAGTATTAGACCCTGCCTGAGGGTTTTGTTAAACACATCACTACTTGCCAGTGAAGATGACTAGTGGACAGAGCATATTGAGTGTTTTTAGGAGCCTGGCATGGTCCATGTTGAAAGGGAGGTACCCTTGTCTCTGAATTGTACCTTGAGAATAAGGAGAACCATAGCATTAGGTGACCTAAGCAATGAACCCTGTCTCATGCACCTCCTTACCCACGGTGTCAGACATGAAGAAGAGGAATCCAGGAGAGGCCAAAGGTCTGCAGAGTGCAGTGGTAACAGAGCGAGTTCTGCAAGTTCCAAAGTAATGTGTATAGCATGATTCTATTTCACACTACAAAGGAAAACACTTTGCACATCTGCGCATAAGCTTGTCTGTGTTAATACAGTATTAGCAAGATTAAAGATGAAAATCCCAAGCTGTTAACCTAGAAATGATGCAGACGTGATATATCATGGGGTAGGGAAACTGCTCACCTCGGATGCCATGGTTCGCGGTATTATCTCTAAGGCCTGGATCCACCAAGCTTTGCTTTTCTTGTGAAACATAAAGATTTCGGCATTGAAAAATATCCCCTTTCTCTTCACAAATGCTGCGCTTTTGCAAATCAAAATTATTTTGGCTTCAAACTACTGTGTGTGCAATGATAGTAGGATATAGTGTGCCATATTTGGGACATACTTATATAAAAAGCTATTTACACTATTGTTCAAATTTGACCAGGCATCCCGTATTTCATCTGGCAACTTTACCTTATTCAAATACGTCTTAGGAGAGAACTAGTAACAAATTCTTTTCTTCCTCAAGTTATCATATTACTCTGAGCTGGCCTTATAGTTGCACTGGGCGTTCATTATTGCTTTGCAGATATTATCTGGTTAGGAAGCTTCTGGAGATAGGGTACATATGTCAGCAAGACTAATAGAATTGTACAGTCCCAATCTGTGGAATGAAATCTGCCTGAAGTCAGAGAAATTGACTCTGCTCTCGTGTTTGTTCATTTCGTAGTGTCCGTATTGTTATTTCACCACCAATTACACACTTTTTTTTTTCTCTCGCTCTCCCCTCCCTCCTGACTATCCATCCATCAGTCTTTTAGTTTTTAGCAATGTTTCCACTGACTGGAATAGTACAGCAATTGGTTTCATGGCTTTGTTGCCATTGTTTGGTTGCTGGTTTTTCTTTGCAGGGTAGCAGAGATAATACTCTTGGGGAAGAAAGGTTATTCTGGCGCTGCAAGTAATGAACTCAGTGGCTGGCGCTCAGCTGTTTATGTGATCTCTCTCAGAACCTCAGTTTATTCATTTGTAAAATGATAATGCCTGTCAAACTAACCTAACTGGGTTGCAAAAAATATTAAATAAAATAAGTCATATGAAAATACCCTGTACCTTATAAAATACAAACGTATTCCTTTGCAAATATAAAATGGTGACTATGGCCAACAGACTGTTACTCTATTGCAGTATCATTTAATTGCCATTATTCCTGAGATACAGTGACAGTCCTGTGTTAATAGCTGGTGCATGATCATAGCATCAACAGTTGGCTTGAACAATCACTATAGTTAAGGCATGTCTATTCCTGAAGAAGCAGCAAGCTAGCTGTACAGGAAAAGGCTCAGGACGTAGATTGAGAAGACTCACAGAGAGCCCTTGGTCTCTGTAAGTGTTGGCTTCCTGAGTGTAATGCTCCTAGTGACCCCTTTACCTCTCTTGTAGGATTGCCCTGAGACTGAAACAAGAAGATAAACATGGAAGCTATTGGGAAACCCACATGTGTCTTCAAGGTGCCTTGAGTTACTTGCACCTATAAGAACAAACTAAGTATTCTTTTGTTATATACACATTTGTGGCAGTCACTGGACTGCAACACCACCACAATCTTATCAAACAACACTTTGCCTCTGAGGCTGCTAGGAATTGACACTTCCATGTAGTGAAGCTGGAAAGATCAGTGAATGGCCCTTTGTTTCTGATGAGGAGGCAGCTGCGTGGCTTTCTTAAGGTTACACAAGAACCTAAGGGCTGAACCAGGATTGGAAAGTGGCTCTGTTGCCTCACGTGGCGGTCCCACAACGTACTCTGCCCTCTTCCGCCTTCTTCTCTATATTCAAGCTCTTGGACTTGGTTTGTCTTCCTTCAAAATGCTTTCTCTCTGAGAATATTCACATCTCTTAATTTCAAAACTTAACAGGATTGTCAACTTTTAAATGTCTCTTAATTTTGTCCATTGAATGTTGTATCATCAAACACCAGTCTTTAAACATCTAAAAATCCTGGCCGGGTACAGTGGCTCATGCCTGTAATCCCAGCACTTTGGGAGACTGAGGTGTGAGGATCACTTGAGGTCAGGAGTTCAAGACCAGCCTGGCCAACATGGTGAAACCCCATTTCTACAAAAATAGAAAAATTAGCCAGGTGTGGTGGCATGAGCCTATAGTACCAGCTACTCAGGAGGCTAAGGCAAGAGAATCACTTGAACCCAGGAGCTGCAGTGACCCTAACCCTAACCCTGACTCTAACCCTAACCCTAACCCAGGGAATTGCAGTGACTCAAGATCACGCCACTGCACTCCAGTCCAGGTGACAGAGTGAGACTCTGTTTCAAAAGAAAAGAAAAGAAAAGAAAAAGCCCTATTTATCCTCATCCCATTTCCTGTCTTTGATCTCTTAGGACATATTAATACTCTCTTCTCAATAATTGGTCCTTAGCATCTATTACTATTTCTTAGATTATAGTTTTCTTTTTTCTTTTTGTCTTTGATAGGTTTTCCCAAATTTACTACTTGTTTCTGGAAGAAAAGGATGGTATTTCCCTTGCTTTCCCCCCCCCATATTCCATGCTCTTATCTCGATGATAGAAACACAGTATTACTATTTGGTGATGCAGACTTTCAACATTTTAAAATTGAGATGATGAAAATAAGAAACACGGGAAGGTGGGAGGGTGGCAACTCTGTAAAAGACTAGTCAAGTGCAGTAGTGAGAAGGGGGAAAGAGTAGAACAAGGAGTTCGATCTGTAACTGACTGTGAACAATCAATTGAGATAACTCACTACCTTCGGACCAGCCAACAGTCTTGTCTACTGCTTGAACTATTTAAAGCCCCCCAAATCTGTTCATTTTTACCTTACAGTGATATTTTAGTTTCTGTTTATTTATGACTATATTTACAGTATGGATGATATACATCCTCTAAGAATTCTCCAGCACATCTGTTTATCAATAGATGGGAAAATGTACTAAATAACAAGAATCAGCAGTGTTGCTAAGCATCCTGGGAAAGAGACATGCAAAATTAGCATCTCGTCATCAGGGCGTCTCTCTCCTCAGGTCCTGTTTGTCTTGAGTGGCTCAGCCGCCACAAGGTGCAGGAGAGCCACCCAATCTGCGCTGGCCTCCTTTATCTGTTTGCTGTGTGACCGTCAGGACAGCTCTGTGGGAACTGGAGGAAACTGTGGGTCCTACAGATAGTCTGTGCTTCCTATGTCCATAAATCCCAGCAAGCGCCACTATGTAGAGGCTGACACTTTCCCATCTCGTTGAGTCAGTTCCCTACAGAGGTGCTTCCCCCCATTGCCCAAGATCCCTGCCTCCTCCCTAAACCCCAACTGATAGAACAGAAACCACCATCCCAGGAACGTGAAGGGGAAGCATCTGAAATGCCCAAAGATCTTGGATTGCTCCTGAGGACTTCAGAATCTAAAGGGACAAAAGGCAGAAGCAGAAAGTCCGAAGTAAAGATGACTAAGAAAAGGCGAGTGGAAAAGATTTCTATGAAAGTGTCAGAGGCAAAGCGCTGAAAGACCTGAAACTCACGCCAAAAACAAAGAACAGCAAAAAGATAGTAGGAATGTGTCTGGAGCAACAGGATTGGGCTGCTCCTGGGGCAGCAGAGTTCACAGCTTTTTACTCCTGTTGAGGGATCTTCCTCCTGCAGCAACAAGTAGACCCTACTGTAAAGGTGCAGGCAAGGGGAGGGGAAAGGCAGGCAGCTGCCCAGTGGAATTCACATCTCCAGGGCCTGAGAAAATGTGCCCCTGGGTGCCCCAAGCTGATGGAAAAGCAGGATCATTGACGACGTTTGACTCCTCCTGGTACCTAGCACAGTACCTGGGACACAGCAGGTGCTACGTAAATGTGTTGAGTGAGTGAATGAATGAATGCAATCGAGAAGAATGAAGAACCCCAGAAAACTGGACATGGTTAGATGTTGTCCTGATTTTCAAAAAAGGGGAAAACGAGAGTGAGAGTTTCATAAATGACACTCTCTAAACGATGTTGCTCTGTAGCAAAATTCTAGAATGGATTATTTTAAGAACAAGGCAGGTATATATTGGCAGCCAACTTGAAATTAATAAGAAAAAGTTGTGCGCCAGAACAGGCTTTATTTCTTTTTTTTTTCTTTTTCTTTTTCCCAGATGTTCAAAGGCCTCCACACATTGACTTCCGCCTTGCCTTCCACCACCAGCTCCAGGACACCTGAAGACCCTCTTAAACCAGCGATTTCCTGAGCCTGTTCTGTGCTGGTTTCTCTAAGCTTGCTCTGTCCTCTCTTCAAGACTTGGTGATTTGGGCCTGATTATCTTTGACTTTCATTATCTATAACTTACAATGTGTTTTGTGAGTAGTTTAATAAATAAGGAAGAAATGCTTGTTTTGGGGAGGGACTCAGAAAGTCACCAATACAAAGTTGTTGTTTTTTTTTTTTTCTGAGACGGAATCTTGCTCTGTCACCCAGGCTAGAGTGCAGTGGCGCAATCTCGGCTCACTGCAACCTCCACCTCCCAGGTGCAAGCAATTCTCCTGCCTCCGCCTCCCAAGTAGCTGGGATTACAGGTGCCCGCCACCACGCCCAGCTAATTTTTGTATTTTTAGTACAGGTGCGGTTTCACTGTGTTGGCCAGGCTGATCTTGAACTCCTGATCTCGTGATCCACCCACCTTGGCCTCCCAAAGTGCTGGGATTACAAGCGTGAGCCACCACGCCCGGTCTGCTTTTGTTTTTAATTGCACAGCATGATTTTACTAAGTTATTTCTACCTCTCATCTCTGTCTTTGCATGGGCTGGGGGTGATCTTAGTCCAATGAGTGGACTGGAAGTCCACTCAGTGGCCAGGCTCAGAGGCAGTGGATGGGGATTAGGGCCACTCTGGGAGAGGAGGTTTCTGGGGCTGTTTCCTGGCCAGATCCTGTCTCACCTGTTTCCAACAACCACAAGAATGAAGACCCCCGAAGCTGACTAATCAGATTGATGACACAATAGGTGTCATCATACGCGTGAGAATCCGGCAGGCACTAGAGGTGGACAGTGTGGGCCGCAGCCACATGATCTCGGCTTGAGTCCTAGTTTTCACCACCTACCAGCTAGCTATCACTGTCAAGTCGCTTACCTTGCTTGAGCCTCAGTTTCTCCATCTAGAAAAATGGTCATAATCAAAGTATCTTACTGAGTGTTGGGAAGATTAAATGAGAACCCACGTCAGAGTTTGCTGGCACATAAAAAAAAATTCCTATAAGAATGTTAGCTCTCCTTTTGCACGGCAAAAGGAACAGTCAGCAGAGTAGACAGACAAGCCACAGAGTGGGAGAAAATCTTCACAATCTATACATCCAACAAAGGACTAATATCCAGAATCTACAAGGAACTCAAATTAGCAAGAAAAAAACAATCCCATCAAAAACTGGGCTAAGGACATGAATAGACAATTCTCAAAAGAAGATATACAAATGGCCAGCAAACATATGAAAAATGCTCAACATCACTAATCATCACGGAAACGCAAATCAAAACCACAATGTGATGACATCATCTTACTCCTGCAAGAATGCTCATAATCAAAAAATCAAAAAATAACAAATAGATGTTGTGTGGATGTGGTGAAAAGGGAACACTTTTTTTTTTTTTTGAGTCGGAGTCTCGCTGTGTCGCCCAGGCTGGAATGCAATGGTGCCATCTCGGCTCACTGCAACCTCCACCTCCTGGGTTCAAGTGATTCTCCTGCCTCAGCCTCCAGAGTAGCTGAGATTACTGGCACACGCCACCATGCCTGGCTAATTTTTGTATTTTTTAGTAGAGACAGGGTTTCACCATGTTGGTCAGGCTGGTCTCGAACTCCTGACCACGTGATCTGCCCACCTTGGCCTCCCAAACTGCTGGGATTACAGGCACAAGCCACCGCACCCAGCCAAAGGGAACACTTCTACACTGCTGACAGGAATGTAAACTAACACAACCACTATGGAAAACATTGTGGAGATTTCTTAAAGAACTAAAAGTAGAACTACCATTTGATCCAGCAATCCCCACTACTGGGTATCTACCCAGAGGAAAAAAAAAGTCATTATGTAAAAAAGATACTTGCATATACATGTTTACAGCAGCACAATTCACAATTGCAAAAACATGGAACCAGCCCAAATGCCCATTAATCAACGAGTGGATAAAGAAACTGTGGTATATATATATACGCAATGGAATACAACTCAGCCATAAAAACGAATTGATTAATGGCATTTGCAGCAAGCTGGATAGGACTGGAGACTATTGTTCTAAGAGAAGTAACTCAGGAATGGAAAATCAAACATTTTATGTTCTCACTCATAAGTGGGAGCTAAGCAATGGGAATGCAAAGGCATAAGAATAATACAGTGGACTTTGGGAACTTGGGGGGAAAAGGGTAGGAAGGGTGTGAGAGGGATAAAAGGCTAAAAACTGGATTTAGTATATACAGCTCCAGTGATGGGTGCACATCAAAATCTCACAAATCACCAATAAAGAACTTACTCATATAACCAAATACCACCTGTTCCCCAAAAACCTATGGAAATGGAAGAGTAAAAAATAATAAAGGCTGGGCGCGGTGGCTCACGCCTGTAATCCCAGCATTTTGGCAGGCAGAGGCAGGTGGATCACCTGAGGTCAGGGGTTCGAGACCAGCCTTGCCCAATATGGCAAAACCCCGTCTCTACTAAAAATACAAAAATTAGTTGGGTGTGGTGGTGCACGCCCAACTAATTTTTGTATTTTTAGTAGAGACCGGGTTTTTTGTAACTAATCCCCAGCTACTCAGGAGGCTGAGGTAGGAAAATTGCTTGAACCTGGGAGGCAAGGTTGCAGTGGACCAAGATCATGCCACTGCGCTCCAGCCTGGGAGACAGAGCGAAACTCCGTTTCAACAACAACAACAACAAAATTTAAAAAAAGAATGTTAGCTCTCAGGGTTGAGAATCATTTTTCCTGGCTGAATGGACACAAGCCAATGAGAAACCAACAGACATAAACTAGAAAGGTAACAGACACAAATTATCAGAGCTGAAGTTTCCCTTTTTGGTTAAAAATACAAACAACACCAACGACAAATCTGAGCAAGTACCAGATAAGAGAATCCCATGCAGTAAAAATCAAATACTCGTGTAGCTTCGCAGAAGGCCGTCATTGTCACCAAGGTCTGTACTCGTTGGATGGAACCCAGGACCCAGGGTCAGTTTGGGGTCCCGTATTTTAAAAAAGACATCAACAAAGGAGAGCCCGCTCAGGGCAAGGCGAGCAAGATGGTGACACACACTTCCTCCATGTGAGTGAGTCTTGAGTTTGCAAAAATGCTTTCAACTAACAGTTTGGTGGTTCCTCAAAAAGTTAAATACAGAATTACCATACGACTCCAAACTTCCACTCCTAGGTATATACCCTAAAGAGCAGAAAACATGTCCACACACAAGTCTGAGCACAAAAATATTCACAGCAGCACCATTCACAACAGCCAAAATGTGGACACAACCCATGTGTCTGCTGATGCAAGAATGGATAAACTATGGTGGGGACGCATGTATAATGGAAAGTGATTCATCCATAAAAAGAAAGGATGGGCCAGGCATGGTGGCTCACGCCTGTAATCCCCGCACTTTGGGAGGCCGAGGCAGGTGGATCACGAGGTCAGGAGTTCGAGACCAGCCTGGCCAATATGGCAAAACCTCGTCTCTACTAAAAATACAAAAATTAGCTAGGTGTGGTGGCGCGTGTACATAGTCCCAGCTACTCGGGAGACTGAGACAGAAGAAATGTTTCAAGGTCCCAACCTTGGCATCGTGGGGCTGTGCCAGTGAAGCTCCTGGGGCGCCCAGGGAAAGGGCCCCTGCAGGTCATGTAACTGACACTCCTCAGCACAGCCAGGCCCAGAGCACTCGTAGGGTGTGGGGCACGGGACTGGCACCACTCTGACCCTCCCGTGTGTGAGCCGCTCCTTGTCTCCTCGTCTGTTACTGCCCTGGATCGGGGGAAATAAACAGGGGACAAAAACCAAAACCAAAACCCAGGGAAATGATACTTAAAATTGTGCAAATACCAAAACCTGGAAGGAAGTCACGGCTTTTCCTTCTGCCTCATGTGAACCTCCATCTGGAGAGTGAGCTGGAAATTGAGCGTCTCCCTGCTTGAGACCCTCCAGCCTTCATTATTATTTTTTTAAATTTAAGTGCTAACCAACAGTAATCCAGCCTTTAAATTGTGAAAATAAAACTAAGTAACAATAGGCCAGTTGCAGTGGTTTATGCCTGTAATCTCAGCACTTTGGGAGGCTGAGGCAGGGGGGACCACTTGAGGGCAGGAGCTCAAGACCAGCCTGACCAACATGGCAAAACCCCTGTCTATTAAAAATACAAAAATTAGCCAGGCATGGTGGCTCACACTTGTAGTCCCAGCTACTTGGGGAGGCTGAGGCAGGAGAATCATTTGAACCCAGGAGGCGGAGGTTGCAGTGAGCCGAGATCGTGCCACTGCCCTCCAGCCTGGGCAACAGATGGAGACTCTGTCTTAAATAAATAAATAAAACTAAGTGACGATAAAAAACAAAAGGTGTCCCAGAGCTTCCAGGGTCCCATGGGGGAGCTGGGGTCCCTCTGACCTTCACACCCAGCTGGAAAGGGCCTGGGGTCTGAGTGGCCTGCTATAGCCGGGGCTTCACCAGGGTCGTGTCGAAACTATGCCCTGTGCAGTCAGACCTGCGGTGCTGGTCCCTACTTGATCTGCTTTTCCTGGTCCAGGTCACCGCACAGGCTGCAGTGGTCTTCAGAGTGAAAATGGGCACACTTGGGCGCTCCCTGCTCAGGCCCCGAGATTGCAACTCTTGGCCCCTGCGGGTCATGTAACTGACACCCCTCAGCACAGCCAGGCCCGGAGCACTGGGTCTCACACCAGCACCCAAGAGATGCTGAAGCCCATGGCCCCTCCCTCCCTGAGGACCTTGGTTGATGGCTTGGCTACTTTTAATCTCTCAAAACACGAAGGATCTGCCCACGCACTTTCCCCACTGTCCCCCCAGCATGCTGCCATCTGCCATTCTGTTGGTTGCTGGGTGTGGGGGATAGGCACTTTCACACTTCAGGGTGACTTCCAGTGTTCCCCTGATTATAGAACCCACATTGTCTCAGGCAGCATTCACTAAGTCATAAATAACTGAAAACTATAAAAAGATCCATTCTCAGCTTTCTCTGGAATTTGAATGGCCTTGGCCTGGCCTGACTGCCTCCTTTTCATGGTCTCAGTGTCTGGGTTTTCTCTTACAGATTTCATCCTTCTTTTCTAAAGGAGGGTAACTCCTCTGTCCCCGTCTCTGTTTTCCTTATAAGTAGAGCCTCCTAGGGTCAGAGAGAGAAGGCTCACAGGTACCAGCTAAGGTCCCCTTTGATAGGGTCAAGAGACATTCCCCTCACCTCCAGCCTGGTCCTGGGCCAGCCACCTTGCCTCAGTTGGGAAAGTTTTCTAGACAGCCTTTTTGAAGATCTAGGAATTCTTTACCTGAACTCCTATGGGATAAGTGTGTACTACAAACAGCCCCTCTGGAGAGCACGGGCCCCCGCTTTACCTGGTTTGGTTTTCACCCAAGAGGAGGGGATCTGGGAAAGAAGGGCTGAGGCAGTAGACCTACTGTGGCCTGCGATCAGAGTGACTGTTTCCAGGCCACATGATTAGGGGCAGGAGCCTGGCAGCCACAAGGTCACAGCATTTAGGCACCTGGGCTGGTGGCAGCAAAGAGGACAGGTGGAATCTACACCTTGTGCTAACTCAGCAGAGAGCCTTGAACTCTCAAGGCATTGAAATGGAACATACTCAGCAAGCAGCCAACTCCCTGCAGTTTGGGTTTTAAAATCATGTTATTATTAGATACTGGGGTCTGGCTATGTTGCCCATGCCGGACTCAAACTCCTGGGCTCAAGTGATCCTCCTGTCTCACTCTGTCACCCAGGCTGGAGTGCAGTGTGGCGATCTTGGCCCACTGCAACCTCTGCTTCCTGGGTTCAAGCAATTCTACTGCCTCAGGCTCCTGAATAGTTGGGATTACAGGACACCCCCATGCCCAGCTAATTTGTGTATTTTTGGTAGAGACAGGGTTTTGCCATGTTGGCCAGGCTGGTCTCGAACTCTTGACCTCAGGTAATCCATCTGCCTCCGCCTCCCAAAGTTCTGGGATTACAGGTGTGAGCCACAGCCCTGGCTAGTGGCCACTTTTTAATCACTGCCTTTTGGTCACTCCAAGACTAATTTGGGTCCTAGGAAGCAGCAATAATCCTCTAGTAGCAGAGTTGGCTAGGCGCAGGTCCACCAGAATCTGCTCTTCCTTCCAAAGCCTTGACACTTCAAACTCACTCTTTTTTCCTTTTTTTTTGACACAGAGTCTCACTCTGTCTCCCAGGCTGGAGTGCAGTGACACAATCTCAGCTCACTGCAACCTCCGCCTCCTGGATGCAAGCAATTCTCATGCCTCAACCTCCAGAGTGGCTGGGACTACAGGCGCCTGCCACCACACCTGGCTAATTTTTATATTTTTAGTAGAGATGGGGTTTCACCATGTTGGCCAGGCTGGTCTGAACTCCTGGCCTCAAGTGATCCGCCCGCCTCGGCCTCCCAAAGTGCTGGGATTAAAGGCGTGAGCCACCACACCTGGCCAAACTCCCTCCTTTTAAGGAAACTGAGAATTGGAGAAGAGCTGGCCAGGATACTTCCAAGTATTCAAAACTGCACCGGAGGTCAGGTGCAGTGGCTCACACCTGTCATCCCAGAGCTTAGGGAGGCTGAGGTGGGGAGATTACATAAGGTCAGCAGTTTGAGACCAGCCTGGCCAACATGGCAAAACCCTGTCTCTACCAAAAATACAAAAATTAGCTGGGCGTGGTGGTGTGCACCTGTAATCCCAGCTATTCAGAAGGCTAAGGCAGTAGAATCACTCGAACCTGGGAGGCAGAGGTTGCAGTGAGCCGAGATCATGTCACTGCACTCCAGCCTGGGTGACAGAATAAGACTCTATCTCAAAAAAAAAAAGTGGCCACCAAGCACGAGGTGTAGCAGGTCTCTATGGTTTCTATGGGGTATGCTACTAACAGGTCAGAGAATGGGAAGGCTTCTGAGCAGGACAGCTCCTCCAGGCACTGTGTCAAGACGACCCATGACATGAGCACTGCAGCCCAGGCAAGGAACCGTTCTTGCGTTCCAATGCAGTTGAGGCATTTATGCCGTGCACTCAGTCATCCAGCCAGACAACCCTGAATGCAGCCTCAACTGCAGCTCCAGGCTGAAATCTTCAGCTTTTCTAAGGGAACTCCTCCATTTTTAAACCTTTGTTACAATTGGGGCATCCTGTGTGCTGGTTTGTTTCTTGGGGTTATAATACTATGAGGGAAAAAAAGTGGGACGTTGAGTTAGGTCAGATGTTTCTAACCAAATCCAGCCCTTAAGTGCCTTTCTTTGGCCCAGCCAGTGTTAATCAGACCATTTGAATTAGATCTGACGCTGTAAAAAATTAGGTGATTTCACATAAAAATGCCTGGCTTTTCTTGAAAAACCGGAAGAGTGACAGCAGGCTCAGATTGACACACCAGCAACAAGTGCCTGAGATCAAGCAGCTGCACCCACTTCAGGGGGACAGAGGACTTCAAGTGCACCCTGGTCGCCACCACTCCCCCACCACCCCTTGCCGTACTTACCTTGCCTGCCAGGTCCCTTGACGCTGCAGTTTTCAACCTCTGGACTCCAGCGAACCCAAGATGTCCGTGAGTTCCAAGTAGGAGACTTTTGTAGCAGATCGGGGAGGGAGGATTCGAAGGCGTGTTTTCAATTCAACCTGACCTGAGCCTACACTTGCTGTTAATAGATGAGAAAAGCCAGAAAGAAGAGACAGAAGGGAATGGGAACAGTGGCGCACGTTTGTAATCTCAGCACTTTGGGAGGCCGAGGTGGGCGGATCACTTGAGCCCAGGTGTTTGAGACCAGTCTGGGCAACATAGTGAGACCTCATCTTTACAAAAACAAAATACAAAACATAACCAGGTGTGGTAGGGAATGCCTGTAGTACCAGCTACTTGGGAGGCTGAGTGGGAGGATTACCTGAGCCTGGGAGGCTGAGGCTGCAGTGAGCCGTGACTGTGCCACTGCACTCCAGCCAGGAGGAGAGACCTCGTCTTAAAAAAATAAAAAAATAAAAAATAAATAGAAGGACTCCTTTCCCATGATTCCTTCTCCAAGCTGCTTTCTAAAAAACCCCCTGCTGGCTCACGCCTGTAACCCCAGCACTTTGGGAGGCCGAGGCAGGCAGATTATTTGAAGTTAGGAGTTCGAGACCAGCCTAGTCAACATGGTGAAACCCAACTCTATTAAAAACACAAAAAAGATTAGCCAGGCATGGTGGGGCATGCCTGTAATCCCAGCGACTCAGGAGGCTGAGGCATAAGAATTGCTTGAACCTGGGAAATGGAAGTTGTAGTGAGTTGAGATCATGCCACTGCACTCCAGCCTGGGTGACAGAGTGAGGCTGTCTTAAAAAAAAAAAAAAAAAAAAAAGCCAGGCGTGGTGGCTCATGCCTGTAATCTCAGCACTTTGTGAGGCCCAAGGCAGGCGGATCATGAGGTCAAGAGATGGAGACCATCCTGGCCAACATGGCGAAACCCCGTCTCTGCTAAAAATACAAAAATTAGCTGGGCGTGGTGGTGCACACCTGTAGTCCCAGCTACTCTGGAGGCTCAGGCAGAATTGCTTGAACCCAGGAGGCGGAGGTTGCAGTGAGCCAAGTTCACGCCACTGCACTCCAGCCTGGCAACAGCCAGACTGTCTCAAAAAAACACAACCTTCTCAGTTTTTGACTTTTGAACCAGAGGTTTTTTGTTCTCTCTCTTCCACTGTCTCTCTGTAACCTAAGATGGGAACATGTTGAATTCAAGAGCTGTGCTCATCTTGCCTTGTGCTGAGCCGATTCAAGAGTGTGGAGCGCGGGGTGTGGCTGAGGGGAAGCCCTGGTTTAGGCAAGAGACCCCCTTCCCTGTCTGGCCCCTCAAGCCTGGGCTTCCCAAGAATCTACAGCTTTCCATTTAAAAAGCGTTCAGTTAATGTTACTAAGCGCTGGCCCTGGGCAGCCTCCCAGTTTCACCTCTCACTGTCTTTTTTCTTTTTGGTGGGGACAGAGTCTTACTCTGTTATCCAGGTGGGATTGCAGTGGCTTGATCTTGGCTCACTGCAGCCTCTGCCTCCCAGGTTCCAGCGATTCTCCTGTTTCAGCCTCCTGGGTAGCTGAGACTACAGGCGTCTGCCACCATGCCTGGCTAATTTTTGTATTTTTAGTAGAGACAGGGTTTAACCATGTTGGTCAGGCTGGTCTCGAACTACTGACCTGAGGTGATCCTCTTGCCTTGGCCTCCCAAAGGACTGGGATTACAGGCGTGAGCCACTGTGCCTGGTCCATCTCTTACTTTTGCTTTCCAAGCCTTCTGCAAGATTTAAAAATACTAAGAACTAAAAACTATACCTGAATACTGAAAAAACACTAAATACACTCGTGTCACTTAATAACAGGAACATGCACTGAGAAATGCATTGTTAGGCAATTTTGGCATTGTGTGAACATCAGAGCGCACTCCCACAGAGCCTGATGGTACCGCCCGCCACACACCCTGGCTGTACGGTATAGTGTAATGCTCCTAGGCTACAAACCTGTACAGCATGCTCCTGCGTTATGTAAGCATTTGGGTATCTATGCATAGAAAATGTACAATAAGAATATGGTATCAAAGGTTAAAACAGCATGCCTGTAAAGGGCACTTTCTATGAATGGAGCTTGTAGGACTGGAAGTTGTTCTGGGTGAGTCAGTGAGTGGTGAGTGAATGGGAAGGCCTGGGACTTTACCGTCCACTACTGTAGACTTTATAAACACTGCAAACTTAGGCCACACTAAATTCATTTTTATTTTCTTTTTGCCCATTCCATAAGTTCATTTTAAAAATACAGTAGCAGCCAGGCACTGTGGCTCACGCCTGTAATCCTACCACTTTGGGAGGCCAAGGTGGGTGGATCACTCGAGGTGAGGAGTTCAAGACCAGCCTGGGCAACATGGTGAAACCCCGTCTCTACTAAAAATACAAAAATTAGGCATGGTGGTGGGTGCCTGTAATCCCAGCTACTTGGGAGGCTGAAGCAGGAGGATCGCTTGAACCTGGGAGGCAGAGGTTGCAGTGAGCCAAGATCACACCATCGCACTCCAGCCTGGGTGACAGAGCGAGACTCTGACTCAAAAAAAAAAGATAAATAAAATATGGAAATTTTGCTATGATGTTATGTAGGTTACAACATCGCTAAGTGAAAGGAATTTTTCAGCTCCACTGTAATCTTATGGGACCGCTGTCAGAAATGTGGTCCATGACTGACAGAAATGTCACTCCTCAGTGTATGAATGTACCTCTTTATTTTATTTATTTATTTATGTAAGATGGAGTCTAGCTCTGTTGCCCAGGCTGGAGTGCAGTGGTGTGATCTTGGTTCACTGCAACCTCTGCCTCCCTGGTTCAAGCAATTCTCTTGCCTCAGCCACCCAAGTAGCTGGGATTACAGGCGCCTGCCACCACACCCAGCTAATTTTTTTTTGTATTTTTAGTAGAGATGGGGTTTTACCATGTTGGCCAGGCTGGTCTCGAACTCCTGACCTTATGATCCATCCTGCCTTGGCCTCCCAAAGTGCTGGGATTACAAGCGTGAGCCACCGCACCCAGCCGAGTGTACCTCTTTAATTCATTATAGTAGGAGTCAAAGCAGCAAGTCCACTCGGGTTTGATCCTTTTGCTGCACCGGGTAGGGTCTGAGGTTGTACACCTGGTGGACTGGAGGATCAGACCTGTCCGTGGGGCTCCTGGAGCCCTTGCTAGCTCACAGTCCTCACCCTAGGGCTGGCCCACCTTGAGGGATACCTTGGTACTTCCAAAGGCAGATGTGTGTTCAGAAGACAGACAGCTGACAAGACTCAGTGTTAGGAGAGCTGGTCATTAGGAGCTCGTGGACCTGTGGGATGTGTGGTCAAAGCCAGGGACCTTGAAGTCAAAAGTCCTATCATCTCCCGGAGTGAGGCCCGGCCTGCCAGGGCCACAGGCTCTAAGGTTCTTCAACCAAGAACCCCATGGAAGTTTTGTTTGTTTGAGCTCCATTATTTCCCAAGCCAAATAACTCACAAAATTCTACTTTAGTGGAGCAGGTATTAACCTCCTTCAGAATGCTTGAACACGCTCTGGGAGCTGCTGGGGCCATGAAGGACACCAGTTCTGAGTCCTGTTCCCACTTCCCAGTTTACTCACCCTGTGGCTCTGGGGGAAATTCATCTCTGACCTCTGCTTCTTTTCTAAGAGGCAGAGACGATATGACCTAGGCAGGGAAGGCCTGTCCTGCCTCCACCACATCGTAACAAAAAAAGGTGGGATAGACACGTTAAAAATGCAGCAACATTTTAAGTGGGTGATAAGTAAATGATGTGTTATTCCTGGTCTCTTTACTTTTGCAGATGCTGAGAAGTTTCATAAATGACAAAACCCTTCATTCAGAAACCTGGGCGTCTTATCTGTCTTCCCAGGTCCACTCACCCACCCTCACCATCCGATCAGCCTCAGAGCCCTGGAGATCCTGCCCCCTTACCCCTGAGACCCACTGGCTACCCACAAGGCAGCCCGCCCGGGCTCGCTTGCTCCCCGAGGGAGGTGCCACAGCAGTGACAGTAGCCTGTGCTCACATCCCGGCTCTGTTTGCTCCTCAGCCCCACATCCCCCCTCTCCTTTCTAGCTGTAAAATGAATGCAAGAACCTACCTCATGGGTTGCTTAAATGAGACAATCTGGCAATGCTCAACACAGGGTCTGGCTTTTGCTAAAGGTGAGATAAACATTAACTGCTACTCTCTTTATCAATCTCATCACATCACCTCCCTGCTTAAAACCATTAGTGATTCCTTACAAACTAAAATAAAGGTCAAGTTTCTGAATCCAGGCCCCCCACACCTCGCCCTGCCACTCCCAACCTCAGCAACGCAGCCTCCCTGCACAGTGCTCCGTGCCACTGGTGAAGGAGACGGAGAGTAGTTTACCTCCTCCTCCTGCCAGCTCCTGAGGTAGCCTCTCCAGGCCTGCACCTGGGACAGTGTCCCCTCTCTGGGCTCCCACGGCCCCGTACATACCTTCATTGTGGCACCGATCACGCTGGGCTCTCATCAACCTACTCTTGCCTGTCTCCTTTCTGCATGCTTCTTGCCTAGGATAACACACACCCTTTCTCCTATCCCGTCTTTTGTAGGCAATATAGAGGGAGTTGACTCAGTTGTTCAAGACACTCCTGGGCTACCTGACCTCCACACTATTTCCCAAGAGGAAACATTTTGATTTCTGCCTCAGGGCCTTTGCACATGCTGGCCCCATGCCTGGAACATTTACTCCAGGTGTTTCCCAGAATTCAGTATGCCTAGGACTCTCCTGGGACCTTCTTATAGGCAGAGTAAGCCTGAGACTCTACATTTCTGACAAACGTCTGGACAATACCAAAGCCGCAGGTCCCTGGCCACTCCTATTCTTTGCCCAGCTCAAGCCAACTCCTCCGGAGGGTCTTGGCGTCACTTCAGAGCAGGGCTCCTCTGACACACAGAAGTGAGGCCACACTGCTGCTCCTCCCCAGAGGGGCTGTCTTCCTCAGGGCCCTTTGAACCTGTGGGAGCCACCAGGAGAGGAACCACTTTGTTCTCCTGGCACAGCACTGAATGAATGGGACTTCTGCTTCAGGAGGCAGTCTGAACCAGTGCCCCACCCTGGGTCACTCCCCTGAGCTTTCTGGCAGTGTTGAGGGAAGGGCCTTGAACAAAGGGCCCATAACCAGGACTGAGGGCCACCTGCTGTCCTGATGTGAGGTGGGGGGATGGGAGGTGAAGAGACTTCTCATCACACAGGGAACTCTGAGGACTCACAGAGCACGGCCCACCCACAACTCCCAGCCTGCCCTGTTGCTAGGCTCAACGTTACAGTGGATAATTGGTTAAGTCCATCGGGGCTGCCCCTTCCTGGGCAACCCAATGCTTCCTGCCCATGACAACCTCAGCAACACACACTCATCATTGCTGCACTGCCACCAGCACAAGGATTTTCACTCTTGCCACTCTTCAGCCAAAATTAGAAGCAGCTGAGTGATGGGAGAGGTGTGGGGCGAGGATGGCAATGGCTTATCTCAAACAAGCCCCTATGATGAAACGAAACTCAGGTCTCACTCAAATGCCCTGGAACCCTTATGGCACAGAACAACCTCTACACAAGGGCCGGTCCAGCGGAGCCCGCACCCCCCGCAGAAGTGCTCAGGAGAGACCTCTGAAGTCCTCAGCCTAGGTCAGAATCATCCCCGCCCATCTGTGACCTGTAGGATGGGGGGCTACATGCCAGGCCTCTGCACGGCTTCAGCTACACCCAACTCCTGCCCCACCCTAAGGCTCTCAGCACAGAGCAGATGTTTTCTAACACAGTTCTTAAGGTTCATTTTTAATAACGTTTTATTCCACTGCGACCAGCCTACTCTAGCTTTCCTACCACCCTCAGTCTCTGCATCTGAGTCCAGGGTCCTTTCTGCTCCAGCACTGGGTGCTCTGAAGAGGTGGGGCTGCCACATGGGTGGCCTCTCCCTGGAGCTGAGCCCACTCTGGGGAACCCTGGACCACGCCCCTTTGCCCATGGCCCTTGGTTTGCAGGGAGACTGCCTGCCAACACCCAGCCTGAAATGGCAACCCAGGCAGGGCGCTCAGTGCTGGCTCCCACTTCGTGCCGAAACGAGAAGAAATCAGAAACACACACCGGAAGTCCAATCTACGCTGACGGTTCCTCAGACAACAAAAAAGAGCAAAATCAACATGATTTGGCAAAGGGTTTTAAACCTTAAATTAAACAAGAAAACATTTTCACACAGAAGAATTATCTGCTTTGAGGAAATAGTAAAGAAATTAGAAGGTGTAAAAAAAAAACAAAATCAAACCCCAAATAATGATAAAAATAGATGTATCCTCTGTAAAAATCTGGACTAAACTATTGAGTCATTGATGGTTATTCAGTATTCAGAGCATGAGGTGAAATACCGAAGTATAAAAAAAAGGAATCCGAGATACTGCCATTTGCTGCCGGCCTCGGCGTGGGCGCCCTACCACGGGCCACGCAAGGGGTTGCTTGCTCCACCCTCTGCAGACCTCAGGCCTTCAAAGCTCTTCCTTGGTCCTGCCCAGTTTTGTGGCATGTTCTTCTATAAACTTGCTCAAGTGCTCCAGATCTCTGTCTCCACCCTCAAATTTAACTGGGTTCTTTTTGTCCCCACTGGGGCGAAGTAGATGGTGGGGAAGCCCTCCACCTTGTAGCGGTCGCTGGGGACATCATTGGCGGTGGCGTCCATCTTGGCGATGACCAGGCCCTTCTGGCCCTTATACTTCTTGCCCAGGCTGTTGTACACGGGCTCCAGCTGCTTGCAGTGCCCGCACCACGGTGCATAGAACTCGATGAGGACGTCCTTCTTGGGGTCCATCACAATGGAGTCGAAGGTCTTTCCCACCACGACCTTGACGGGTCCTTTGTTGTTCTTGGGCACCGGCTGGGATTTGATGACTGGCTTCAGTTTCCCTGTCAAGGAAAGCAGGGCGGAAGAGAGGGCGTCAGTGCTGAAAAGGCCAAAGATTCTGGGGCCTCCTCTGCACCAGGCAGTGAGGCTGGTGTGGACACCAGAGGGGCAAGACACAGGAAGAGCCTCGTCTCCAAAAGCCCCATCCCAACAATGGGCAGTTTATTTCTTTTTTTTTTTCTTTTTTTTTCTTTTTTTTTTTCTTTTTTTTTTTTTAAAGACGGGGTTTCACCATGATGGTCAGGCTGGTCTTGAACTCCCGACCTCAGGTGATCCGCCCACCTTGGCCCCCAAAGTGCTTGGATTACAGGCGTGAGCCACCACGCCCGGCCGGGCAGTTTATTTCTCTAGCGAGCTGCTATTCTCTACTCTCTGTCCCTGCAAAGGCCAGAGAGGCTGCAGGTGGCTCCGGCCCAGCCCTACGGGGCCATCGGGTCCTGGCAGGGAGGCCATCATAAGAGTCGCTGCCCAGGGAAGAGGAGGTCCTGCGAGCACTAGCACGGAGGGCCCAGGAGCCATGGTGGGGAAGTGCCAGGACAACCCACAGACATCGCAACCGCATGGTCTGCCCACAACATGGCTGGTGATGGGGACCTGGGGCCATGCTCAGCCATGATCAACAGAGAGGCTCTGTTTAAAGCCGCAAAGCAAGGTGGCTGAAGGTAAAGAGGCTCGAGTCAGGCTCTGAAGCCAGAACGGGTGTTGAGCGCATCCAGACTTTGCCCTGTCTGGGCTCCATCTTCAGATGCCCCCTTCTGCACACCTTGGCCCTGGTCCCAAATTTTAGCACGTTGGCGCTGAGTGATGCTAGGTAAGCCCTGAGGTGGATCCCAAATCTTGCTTTCGCTTTCAAAGGGAACACTGGAAGAACTGCCGAGAAAAAAAAATAATACTTGCAAATGTTCCTTCTTCTAAGCTGTTCTGGTGCCTTGGAGTTTGGGGTCACACCCGACCCTTCTCTGGACAAGAAGTCAGAGGGTCCCTCGGGGGTGGAAGGGGGCTTCTGGCTGACTTGTGTGGGTGTCGTGCCCGTGGCCAGAGCACTAGATGCCCCATGGCCTGTCTGGATTTTGTGTGAGGGGCACAGCAGGTGAAGGGAGACCCCAGCCACAGCTCACCTTTTTTGAAAGCAGTGACAAACTCGCGAAGGGTGTCGGAGTCAAACTCCTCTGGCTCCATGGCGAACTTCCTCCCGCTCTCGTCGAGGATGGCGGCGTTGACGTCCTCCCCCGCTCTCGCTGAGCCCCAGGTCCTTCACCTCCCCGGCATAGTCCTCCTCGTCCGCGATGGCAAAGGTGTACTCAGGGAAGTCCTTGGCCACCTCTAGGACTTTGCTCCGCCAAAACTGAGTTGCTGAAAGGGATCGAGGGCGGTGAGCCAGGCAGCCACATAGAGCAAGTCCCAGCTCAGACTCCGAGGTCAGGCTTCAGGTCCTGTCGCTAATATTCTGACAATGCTCAAGCCCTCGATTTGCCTTGATTGGAGGGGAAATGCATTTCTGGAAAAGCCCCACTTGTAGCAGGTGGGCCACAGCTGCAAGCTCAACAGGCCCATGAGACCTGTGCCCAGGTGGCAAGGCCACGGCTGCCTGGGGCCGGGGGCTGGTCTAGTCCCAGCTCTGCAGCCTCTGAACTCCTCCAAGTCTCAGCTACCTCAACCCTAAGAGGGCTCTGGACTTGAATCTAAGCTCCCCCTCTTGCTGAAAAGGGAAACCACTAACCCGCAAGGGCCCAAAGGCTGGGATTTCTGAGTGAGCCATGTACATACAGCCACACCTCCCTGAATGCTCCATCTCTCCTAAATGGACGAGTCTGTACCCGTGCCCCCACCCGCTCCAGCAAGTCTTGGTGGGTGTCCCCTCACCAGCTCTGTAATCAAAGCTGAAGTCCACACTGTAGTAGACGACCACCAGGGGGACGCCTGGTGTAGCGCTTAGCATCATTGGAGGCCTTGCGGTGGCCGACCAGGGGCAGGGCGTGCTTCAGTACGAAGTCCTTGATGGCCAAGTCCTCAGTGGAGCCCTGCTTCAAAGAGGGAACAGGTGAGGGGGCCACCATCTCCCCCGCCCGCCACTGTTCTTGGGTACAATGTTTGACGGACTTCAGGGGAGTGGCTACTTTGAAGGGGTCGGTCTCAGGAGGCAAAACACTCCAGGCACGACCCCACTCAGGCATACCCAGTGTGTGCCTTTCAGGGCTCCTTTCCCTCCAGTGGACTGTAGATGGCTTCTTGGGAAAAGGCAAACACCTTGGCCCTTTCTTTGAGGGTGTGGGCTCACTAATCCCAAAAAGAGACCACTCAAGGCAGGCCTGGCTCTTGGCGGACAGGGAAGGGTTACCATGGACTAAGCTGTGTGGAACTTTCCACCTTTAGCTGGTGTAATCTTCACGACAGCCCTAGGAGGCCCATTTCACATATGACAAGGTGAAGTGACGCCCAAGTTCACGCAGCTGGTAGGTGGTCCAGTCTTGAAAAATCACCCCTTAACTTGGACACTACAGCATAGTGGTGTTGCCTCAGGGAAGAATTTGGAGTCGGACAAAGATGACTGGCTGAAACCCTCCCTTCCTCCCTCTGGAGAGGGAGGCTGGGCCGCAGAGGGCTCTGCACAGTCTGGCCAGGCAGCTGTTCCTGGACAGGTTCAACAATGCAGCTCGTTCCAGTTGGACCGTGAAGCTTTCTGGGAGGGATGCTTTAGTGTCAGGTGAATCCAGCTCTAACTTTACACCGCACTGGTGTCTAGCTGTGCAGTGGCAGGTGCTGAGAACACAAAGGCTGAGGTGGGCAGCAGGGTGTGCTCGTGCATGCACGGTGTCCCAAGGGCTCACACTACGCAAGGACTTGAGTCCCTCACAGACTGCCCTCCAGAGGTGGGCACAGCAAGGTCAGCCACCTGCCCAAGGCTGTACAGCCAGCCAGTGGTGGGTGGGCCCATGAGCCCAAGGGCTCCTGTGGGGATAGGGCACTCAGGGAAGGGGTCTCGTGTGGCACTAAAGAGCGGGAGGGCCCCGCTGGTGGGACGGGAGCAGAGGCACTCATGGAGGAGGCAGCAGAGACTCAGACACACGAGGCACAAAGAGGGCCTGGCGTGGCAGCAGTGGAGGGTGGGATGTTCTGGAAGGGTGGGAAAGGAGGGCCTGGGAGGCCATGGAGCCTTTAACCATGACACTGCGCTGCATGCACTTCACTCAGCAGGGAAATGCCAGAGGAACTGGGAGCAGTAGCAATGTTCCCAACAGACATGACTACACAGATCTCTAAGCGTCTAGTGAAAGCCACAGATCCCTTTCCTGGAACATGTACTACCACACAGAGTTGTGTCTGATTCTCAGGATCCATGGCCCCCCAAGCTCATCAGGACCCCTCTTTGGGCCCAGGATCTTATCTCTGGATTGAAGGAAGAGAAGCTGGGGGGGAGAGGTAGCAGCAGTCACTGTGAGTCTAGAGAAGAGGAGAGCTGCCCTCAGCCTCCAGTTGGCAGAGAAGCAGATAGGATGGACACACAGACCTTGAGAAGGAGCGACAGGACTAAAGACTGAGAAAGGAGACAGAGGACAGGGGACTGAAAGATTCAGGTTGCGCTCTCCAAGGTACTGGTGTGTTCTGGTGCAGGTCCCCAGGACTCCTGTCCTGTCATGCCCCTTCCTCCCGGTCACATGAGAGCCCACAGCCCAAACAGCCAGGGTCCTGACACTATGGGACCAGTAGGACCTGGAAAGGTCCCTGCACCCCAATCTCAGCTCCACTTCCCACCTGGAGCTGTGGTGTCCGGGCAGGGGTTGGGGGAGGGTAGAGCTCACTTCTCTGCAGCCCAATCTCTGTTAAACAAAAGCTTCAGACTCAACATCTAGGATCCTTCCAAATCTGGATCAATTCACTGAAGTGCTGGGCCCTGTCTAAAGCACTCAGAAGGCTGAACTGGCCCCAAGCTCGCCCTGGGCTGGGAACTCCCACTGCCCCTCTAGGGCTGAGTGTGTCACACTCCAGGAGGATAAGTACAGGGGGGACAGTAGTGGAAAAGAAAAGGCAAACTCCACCCACCAAGCTCAACAGCTCCCTCTGGTGAATAGAAAAAGCTGCCGTCCCTCTGTAGCCCACAGCCCGAGCAGCCCCAGCAAACGTGGCTTGGCCTCCACCACGTGGTGGCCCAGGCCAAACCCACAGTGGAACAGGTGCTGGAGGGAGACTTGTGATTGCCTGTCAGGAGGGACGGAGGGTGGCAGCAACTGTTCTGGCAAAACCAAGTGGAGCTCTGCCAGGCCCCAAGACCTGCCAGGTATGCAGGAGCCCCAGCCCTGTCCCTCCAGCAAACTCAGACCACAGGCCACCTGCAGAAAACCTGTGGGGTGGGGGAGAGGGCGCTGGAAAAGGAGTTCCAGACCTTGCAGACAGAGCAAAACCTCCACATTTGAAACCTCAGAGGTGGCCCAAAGCAGAGTCCTCACACCTGCTGGGTGCCTGAGGCTGGCATGGCAGAGAGCCCTGCTCACCTGGACGTCCATCACGTGGCTCCGGGGCTCATACTTGGACTGGAATTTCTCAGGCTGCATTACAACCAACTGTCCCTGGGAGACTTTCAAGAACTTTGCTATTTCTGTGCTGAAAGTGTGGTGAAATTTGTAATCTTCTCTCAGGTTGTTAGCTGAAAAGTTAACAGAATGGTAAGATGTTATTTTTTAAACTGCCTAAATGTCTGAGATTTAATTACCCACATCAGCCAAAGAAAATGTTCTGAAAATGACCACTGGTGGCTCACACCTGTAATCCCAGCACTTTGGGAGGCTCAGGTGGGTGGATCACTTGAGGCCAGGAGTTTGAGACCAGCCTGGCCAACATGGTGAAACCCCGTCTCTACTAAAAACACAAAAATTAGCCAGATGTGGTGAAACAAGCCTGTAGTCCCAACTTGGGAGGCTGAGGCACGAGAATTGCTTGAAGTGGGGGAGGCAGAGGTTGCAGTGAATCGAGATCACGCCACTGTCCTTTTAGCCTGGGTGACAAGCAAGACAGTCTCAAAAAAAAAAAAAAAAAAAAAGAAAGAAAAAAGTCACCACCATAAATTGTGTGGACAATTCCTGTAACTTAAACACTTAAAAGGACGTTTGTCTTTAGAAACTTGGTACAGACATTAACGTCTAAGTCCTGGCCGGGCGCGGTGGCTCAAGCCTAGGAGTTAGTTCATTTATTTGAGACAGGCTGTCACCTAAGCTGCAGTGCAGTGTGGCGTGATTGCTCAATGCAACCTTCGTCTCCCACCTTCAAGCCAATTCTCCTTCCTGCCTCAGCCTTCTGAGCAGCTGGGAGTACAGGCATATGCCACTACGCCCAACTATGTTTTGTACTTTTAGTCGAGGCAGGGTTTCACCATGTTGGCCAGGCTGGTCTTGAATTCCTGACCTCAAGTGATCTGCCCTCCTCGGCCTCCTCAAGTGCTGGGATTACAGGCGTGAGCCACCACGCTCAGCCAAGCCCAAGAGTTTAGGACCAACCTGGGCAACATGGTGAGACCCCATCTCTGTACAGATAAAATAAATTAAAGAAAGAGGAGGGCCAGGTGCAGTGGCTCATCCCTGTAATCCTAGCATTTTGGGAGGCCAAGGTGAGCGGATCACGAGGTCAAGAGATCGAGACTATCCTGGCCAACATGATGAAACCCAGTCTCTACTAAAAATACAAACATTAGCTGGGCGTGGTGGCGTGCACCTGTAGTCCCAGCTACTCAGGAGGCTGAGGAAGGAGAAATGCTTGAACCCAGGAGGTGGAGGTTGCAGTGAGCCGGGATCACGCCATTGCACTCCAGCCTGGCACCTGGTGACAGCACAAGACTGTCTCAAAAAAAAAAAAAAAGAAGAAGAAGAAGAGGAGTTCACCGAAAAACAGGGCCAATTTGCCAATCTGCCAGGACCTGCTGTCTACCGGTGTCTATAAGCAGCACTGATTCTCTGGAAGGCAGAATGTTCTGGAGCCTGTGTGAGAAGCACACAGTCCTATATCCCTAAGTTGAGTTTTCATGTCCAGCACTCTTCCTGGGGGTTTAAATTTCCCCGTCCTTGGGGTGGTGGGCTGCCTGTTTGTGGGCTGGAGCTCCGGATGAAGTTCTTTAGCTAAAGATACTTTTACTTAAATCTGTGAAAATGCATGACGAAACCCCATGGTCTGAGGGCTAGGCGAACTTTCTGAGAAGGACTACAGAGTGAGTAGTTTCGGCGCGAAGGACCACGTGGTCTGTCGCAGCTGCTTAACTCTGTCGCTGCAGAGCAACAGAAGCTGAACACAGTGTGAAGCTGTGTTCCAGTAAGATGTCACACACAAAGACAGGCCATGGCCAGACTGGTCATGTGGCCCACAGTGTCAACCCCTACCCTAGATCCTACAGATAAACGCACCTTCACTCTCTCCCTATTCTCCTCCCCCAAGGCATCCAAATTCATCCTGAGCCGATTCTGAGATTTAAACACGGGGTGTCCCTCTACCCTTGAAAGGCTCTTGGACTAGAGGTTTGTGACTCCCAATTGGGTTACAGGACTCACACAGCTGAGACGGTAAACCATGTTTTTGGGAGGGCAGGGGATGCAGGAACAGCCTGGATAAGCTTGTGGCTTTCAGAGTCAGATGGACTTAGATTCAAATAATAATTTTGTGACCTACTAACTTTGTAGTTTTAGGCTTATTAGTTATTAACCTTCCGAGCTGCAGGTCCTTCTCTGTAACAGGGGCATTAAAATCCACTAAGGCCACATGGGCTGGGTGCTGTGGTTCATGTCTGTAATTCCCCCACTTGAGCCCAGGAGTACGAGACCAGCTTGGGCAACATGGCAAAACCTCATCTCTACAAAAAATACAAAAAAAATAATAATAATTAGCTGGATGTGGTGGTGCTCACCTGTAGTTCCAGCTACTTGGGAGGTGGGAGAATCACCTGAGCTGAGCCTGGGAAGGTCAAGGCTGCAGTGAGCTAAGATCATGCCACTGCAGTCCAGCCTGGGCAATTGGAGTGAGACCCTGGTCTCAAAATAAATAATGCCCCATCTATCTAGATGGCGCCTGTTCTAAGCCTCCAGGTGTCCCCCGGGATTTGTAGTCAGTTGGCTTCAGGCAGAGACAGACTCGCATCAAGAACTTCACTTCCCGCCCCCCAGGACCACAGACCCTTTCATCCCACCAGCCAGCCTCTCTGCTCCAGCCCTGCCAGCCTGTCTGTAAACAACTTGTGTCCCTGGGGCTACCCCCTCTCTCATGGCCCAAAGACCTTTTTCATAAGCAGACAGGCACAGCAGGCCCAGTGATTCTTGCCCCATCTGTAGCCCTAAACCTGCCCATGCCAAATCACAGACTCTGACTCTCTGGCTCCTTGGAATGTGGTGCCAGGCCTGCCCGAGACTCACTGCACTGGAAGCTGCATTTTAACAAATTCCCCAGGGATTTGCATGCACACCAATTCGAGTTAACCTGCAGTCAGACTTAGGGCTGGGGACTCCCCCTGCTGCCCATAACCCTGGGTGGGTTGGGGTTTCCTTCTGCAAGTTTCTTACTGACGAGTTAAGAGTGAATAGGGCCACCTAATTAACAGACGAAGGGAACTCAGCTCTACTGGTTTTATACATTAATCTGTATTTGACATATGCACAATTGTAACTGTACAGCACCAGATTAGCACTAAATGGCAAACTGTGCATTTGAAAGATTATAATTAGTACTTAACATAGAAAGTCAAGCTGGTTTTGGTGGAGGGGGGAGAGGGTGGCACTCAGAAGACATTGATACAGATGGCGAGGACCCTGAGTACACCTGTCCCCAGGCAACAAAAGCCAGAGCTAGGCAGATGATGGATGTCAGGATTGGGCCCCTACCCTCGCAGAACGCTATTGCTGACAGCTGTTCGTAGTCATTTTACTCCTCAGGCTAGCAAGACTAGCATTTGTTATGTACTTAGCATTATCAGGCACGTTGCTAAGCACTTCATCTACATTATCTCAATTTAATAACCTCTCAGAAAGACCACCACTGGCAAGAGACCACCAGGCTAACTGAGTCATTGCCCGTGGTCACAGTGATAATAACTGGAAGAGCCAGGACTTGAAAGCTAGTCTGATTCAGAGACCTGCACTTCACAGCCTGAAGACCTTCCCTCTAGCAGAAAGGCTCGGGCTCTGGAAGGCAGACATGGAGCTGGGACCGGTCTGACTGTGCCCCTCCCCCGGCACCGAGGCCAGGAGGGCCACAAGAGACTCATCTCCAGCTCCAGCCCCAGCACCAACCCCAGAATGGGAAGCTTATTCCCACAGGTAGCTCATCAAACTACCCCCTAAACGATGTCCCAGGAGCTTTCTACAAAACTAGGCGACCACAACGGCCCAGGGCACGCACATTTTGTTCAGCCCAAAGGGCCACAACTCACCGGCATCCTGGTACTGCTGATAGGCTGGGTCACTCTCCCCCTAAAGGCCCCGATGATGATGACGTCATCTCCATCCTTCAGGAACTCCTGGACCTGCTTCATGGTCAGAATCTCCTTGGAGGGAGGCCCGGACTGCTCGATCATGTAGTCAACAATTCCTGGGAGCAGGGCACACGCCTGAGCAGGGACCCTCAGAACTGTTCACCTCCCGCAGCCCACGCCTGCCAGCTCCCAGCACCTTCCAGAACAGCTTCCTGCCAGGGACCTTCCCCTTCCCCACTGTGGTGGGAGAGAAGGGAGTGGCCATACCGTATTTTTCTCGTGGGCCATTGTAGTCAAAAGGCCTTCCTTTTCGGAAAATTTTCAGGGTGGGATAGCCAGAGACATCGAACCTCTTGGCCAGGTCTGTTTCTGCGGTGGCGTCGACCTTTGCCAGGAGAATTGGAGGAGAACGCTTGCTGAGCTCCTTGGCGGCCTTTTCATACTCGGGGGCAAGCTTCTTGCAGTGTCCACACCTGCCAAGAGGAAACTGGTTTGTCAGGGGCTCATTCTAGTGTGGACTCACTTTCTAGCTAAGTGAGCTGCAGAAATCCATCCTGTGCTCCCCAGTCACCCGGCCATACCCAGCAAACCTCCGAATGCCTCCTAGACCCTTAGGCCCTCCTGCAGGACAGACACAGGGTTCATCCCATGGCATTCACACTGGGGCGGGGCATGCATACACACACACACAGGACACACTCAGATAGGATGTTAGTAACTGTGGCATGGGGGAAAACAGGGGAAAGGCCAAGAGAGACACGATCCTAAGGAAGAGGACTTGGTTGGGGAGTTGGGAGCCAGCAAGGATATGTCACAGATGGCTTCAGAGAGGGAGTAGCAGTGGAGCTGGGATCCAAGGGAAAGCAAGGAATTAGCCAAGAGCCCACAGGAGGTGGGGTGAGGGGAGTGTTGGCAGGTCCAGGTAACAGGAACAGAGTCATGGAGAACAGAAGAGCGTCACAAACCCTCACTGACACAGACCACCCAGGGAGGAGATGAGGGAGAGTCCCCTGGAGTCAGGACTGCATCACACAGCCCATCGTCCACAAGAACTGGCCAGGCGCAGTGGCTAACACCTGTAATCCTAGCACTTGGGGAGGCTAAGGTGGGCAGATCACCTGAGGTTTTAAGTTTGAAACCACCCTGGTCAACATGGCAAAACCCCGTCTCTACTGAAAATATAAAAATTAGCCAGACATGGTAGCAGGCACCTGTAATCCCAGCTACTCAGGAGGCTGAGACAGGAGAATTGCTTGAACCCAGGAGGCAGAGGTTGCAGTGAGCCAAGATCACACCACTGCACTCCAGCCTGGGTGACAGAGCAAGACTCCATCTCAAAAAAAAAAAAAAAATCATCACACCCAACTGGGGTCTGGCACACACTGTCTTATCAAAGTCTTTAGGACACCCAAATGAATTAAAGGGTGCATGCTGCAACTTTAAAACCATTTGTTGGCTGGCACTGGCTCATTCCTGTAATCCCAGTGCTTCCAGAAGCTGAGGCAGAAGGGTGACTTGAGACCAGGAGTTTAAGACCAGCCTGGACAACACAGCGAGACCTCATCTCTCTAAAAATATTTTTTAAATTAGCTTGCCGTGGTGGCATGCACCTGTGGTCCCAGCTACTAGGGAGGCTGGGGCAGGACAATCAATTGAGCCCAGGCTGCAGTGAACTACAATGGTGCCACTGTACTCCATCCCAGGGGACAAAGCAAGGCCGTATCTCAAAAAGAAATCTCAGAAAACAAAAAAATGAACAACCTCTCACAACACACACACAAAAACACATCAAAACACCAAAAAACTATTTGTGAATAAATGGATAATCATCCTCTGAGGCATCATAAACCAGATCAGAGAACTCGCAGTACACACTGAGCCTGTGCTGTGCAGCAATCTGGCTCCTGAGCGAGCCACAAAGCAGCCTGCCAGTAAGATGTGCAGCTGCTGCTCTCCCCTCTCACACATCAGGCCAGGGCCCCATGTGTAGCAAAACAAGGGCCTGTATCTCCCAGCATCACAGGAGGGTTCGGAAGATGCCCCATGTGTCCCAGACGTTTCCTTCCTCCTCTCCCAGCTCATTTTCTTCTCTAACCACCCATCTGTCTTCTCTTTTCATCTGTACACCCAACAACTCCCTTTCTGCTGCAGAATCCTTGGCTTCACGTTTGGGCTTATCCAGGCATTACTGGAACAAGGATATCCTGGTCCCAAAACTGACCCCACTGTGCAGAAAGTGCGACCCTGGCCCCCGGCCTGTGCATCAGCCATGGCCCCCACCTGCTGGTTCTAGGCCCAACAGCTTCTTCTCCTACTGGCTCTCCTGGGACTCACTATAGAACACACCCACCTGAGGCAGTTTTTGCTGGCCTGATGGTCAGACATACCAGGACTCCTCAGGAATTAGAACCACAGCTGACCCACCACAAAGTCACCAAGATAAACAGTAGGCTGGGCCGTCTCCTGGGAAGGCAGATGGTCTCTCCTGGAGCCAGGCTCCCCTTTCCCTCAAACTGTCTTTATTCCGCTCTACTCTGACTGCTCCCAGCTTATCCACACACCCAGTCATGCCTCCCTTCCCTCCTCTCCCCTCCTCACGAAGCAGCCGCCTCAGTTCCCCAAGTTGGGCAGCTCAGACCAGCCACTGTACTCACTCCCACTCCGGCCACCTTTCTTTCTGCCGTCTTCTTTCCTTTGGGGCCCTTCACCACCCCCAAGAATGGACTACTTGGCAGCCCCTTCCACATCCACTCCCCCCAACAGCTCCCTTACAGCCACGCTTCTTCCAGAAGACCTGGTGCCTCAATCCTGGCCTGCAACTCACACCCACCTTGCTCCTCTGCTGTTCCTGCCTCATGGGCAGGGGCCTGCTGTCTGTGCCTGCCACCCTGCACCTAGTGCCCAGAAGGGTACCAAATACAGGACGGGCCTGACACCACCTTACCATGGGGCATAAACTCCACCAGAATGATATCTGCATCGTTCACAACTTCATCGAAGTTCTCTTTGGTCAACACAAGAGTAACTTCTGGCGGAGGCGTCCAGTCGGGCTGGGAGACCTCTCTGACCTTGGCAACAATTTCTGAAAGAAACCAAACAAGACTGAGCACACGAGGCCCGAACTGGCAGGCACTTCACCTCCCTCCAGAAGCAGATGGGGAGGGGAAGAAAGCAAGTGTCGGGGCCCACAGAACAGGAGATGTCCGATTTCCTGAAACCTCGCTGCATCTCTGCAGTTTTGGGGATACAGTAAAGAGTCAGAAGATTCGCTGTTTCCCCAACATTGTCCATCGCATCTCCACAGCCTGCAGACCTCTCCAGATGGCCTAAGACTTACCGATGACTGAGACTTCCTTTACCACCATGAATACATATGCCTATGGATACAACTGTAGGCATCTCAACCCATACAAAATGTATATATGTTTAGTCATTCACATCTAATGTTATTGTATTACACACCTTGTAAGATGTGTGCAAAAAAAAAAAAAAAGGAAAATTTAAAAGAAGAGCAGTAGCTCCCACTGCTCAGGCTGCAGTGGCATCACCTGAGAACGCTTTTTAAAAATGCTCATCTGTGTGGCCTCATTTCCCCCAGAAATGAATTCCAGGAGTGGAACAATATATTCATACAAAAAATGTGCCAAGCAGTTTTTAGGACCAGTGGTTGCAAACTGTCACTCTTTTTCCCCCACTGTAGAACCTACCAAGGAGCCAAATCTAAAACCACTTCTGCAAAGCTGCAGTTTTCAAACTGAAACATGACAAGCACCTCCTCTGTGCATTCACAGCATGAAGTATCTGTCCTCTGCCCCCAGCCCACACCCCAGGGGTTCTGAGCCAGTTAACACGTAGGAGGCCCGTTTATCAAAACATAGCATACACTGCTCTAAAGGTTCCAAAATGGCCATGTCTCTCGCAGTCACATGTTGGCCAGACATCCAAACACGTAAGCCTATTTACTTTGCAAAAGAAGTACTCAGCTTTCAGGCCAGGTGTGGTGGCTCATGCCTGTAATCCCAGCACTTTGGGAGGCCGAGATGGGTAGGTCATGGGTGATCAGGAGTTCAAGACCAGCCTGGCCAACATGGTAAAACCCCGTCTCTACTAAAGATACGAAAGCCGGGAATGGTGGCATGCACTTGTAATCTTAGCTACTCAGGAGGCTGAAGCAGAAGAATTGCTTGACCCCAGGAGGCGGAGGCTGCAATGAGCCAAGACTGCAACACTGCACTCCATCCTGTGGCACAGAGCAAGACTCTGTCTTAAAAAAACAAAACAAAACAAAAAAAACTCTCACACATACACACACTTGCTTTTAAGTATACAAAATATCTCTGAACAACACAGAAGAAACTTGTTACACTAGTACCTTCTTAGAGGGGAGCTAGATCACCCAGGTTCAGGGAAGAAAGACAATTCATTAGTTTACCTCTTTGAATTACCAAGTATATAAACATATTACCTAGTCAACAGACAAATAAAATGTAACACTAAATATCAACGCAAGTGACTCCATTTTCTTTGTGTACCTCACAATGCCTCACAATGAGTTCCACTGCTTAAAGGAGCAGAGGAGAGCCTCTCACACCACCTCAGAGATGTGATCTCAGACCACATCCAACTGACACCATGCTCCACAGATGAGAAGCCGAGGCCTGGCAAGGGGAAGGCACCTCGTCCAGAACATAGGCCTATCTTATAAGGACCAGAAGCCTATTAAATGCTCTTTCTTCTATTCCACACTGGGAAAGGAAAAATGCAGCCTCATCTTTTTTTTTTTTTTCCCAGGAAGAGAGATATGCCCTTGCTAAAGGGTATCATGATTTTACTGGTTCATTTACTTAATAAAATTTATGTAGTGGCTAATGTGAGCCAGGCAGGGATCTATCATGCCAGATTGCAGACATCCACAGAGAATCCCTGGATGTGGCTCTCTGCACCTGTGGTTCTCAGCACGTGGCTTTGAGCTGGTAGCAGTGGTGAGACCTGCATGCCTGTAAGAAATGCAGATTATCTGGCCTGACTTGTGCTGTATTTGGGCTGAAATGTACTGAATCAGAAAATCTGGGACTGGGGCCCAGCAATCTGAAGAAGCCCTCCAGGTGACTGATGCTTGCTAAACATTAAGAACCACTGCTCCAGACCACAAAAAAGAACCCTGGCCTCTGATGTCATTTCCTAACACTCCTGTTTTTCACTTATTTATTTTTTGAGATGGAGTCGTGCTCTGTCACCAGGCTGGAGTGCAGTGGTGCAATCTCGGCTCACTATAACCTCTGCCTCCCGGGTTCAAGCAATTCACATGCCTCAACCTCCCAAGTAGCTGGGACTACAGGTGCGTGCCACCACGCCCAGCTAGTATTTTAGTAGAGATGGGGTTTCACCATGTTGGCCAGGATGGTCTTGATCTCCTGACCTCGTGATCCACCTGCCTCAGCCTCCCAAAGCGCTGGGATTACAAGCATGAGCCACGCATCCCGCCTTTATTTATTTTGTGAGATAGTCTCACTCTGTCACCCAGGCTGGAGTGCAATGGCACAATCTCAGCTCACCGCAACCTCCACCTCCCGGGTTCAAGCAATTCTCCTGCCTCTGCCTCCCAAGTAGCTGGGATTACACAGATGAGCCACCACATCCAGCTAATTTTTGTATTTTTAGAGAGGAGGTTTTACCATGTTGGTCAGGCTCGTCTTGAACTCCTGACCGCAAGTGATCTAGCCCCCTTGGCCTCCCAAAGTGCTGGGATTACAGGTGTGAGCCACCATGTCTGGCCCATTTCTTAACACTCCTGCCCAAGTCTTGAGTTGCAGAGTCTGAAATGCAAAGATGCCTTCTGCTGCCCCAAGAACAAGTAAACATTCCAGAGGGCTAGGGCTCCTAAGAAAGTCAGTCCCTGGTACCCTCAACTTTTCTTCCTCTATTACCCAAATTCCCACTCCCTGCTCTTTCTGCTCCTGGGGGAAGGAGTTCTTCCTCCACCAGCTCAGGTACCAGCTCACCTTCCTGGGTCCTGGAGCCCTCGTAGTCTACAGCCTGCCCCTTCTTAAGGATCTTGATGGTGGGATAGCCACTGACATCAAACCTGCTGGCCAGCACAGACGCCGAGGTTGCATCGATCTTAGCAACAGGAATGGGAGGATCATTATCCTTTAATGTGTTGGCAATTTTTTCATATTCTGGAGCAAACTGCTTGCAATGTCCACACCTAACAATTAGATTAGGGAGGGAGAAAAACGTTAACTGTACCTATGGAGATTTAAATCCAACGATACATACTGCTATGGTTTGGATGTGGTTTGTCCACACCAAAATATTGAAATCTGATCCCCAATGTGGCAGTGTTGGGAGGTGGGACCGAGTGGGAAGGGTTTAGGTCATAAGGGTGGATCCCTCATGAATAGGTAAATGCACTTGCAGGAATGTAGCTTATAAGAGCTTGGCATGGCCGGACATGGTGGCTCACACCTGTAATTCTAGCATTTTGGGAGGCTGAGGCAGGTGGATCATCAGAGGTCAGGAGTTTGAGACCAGCCTGGCCAACATGGTGAAACCCTGTCTCTACTAAAACTATAAAAAATTAGCTGGGTGTAAGAGTGGGTGCCTGTAATCCCAGCTACTCAGGAGGCTGAGGTGCAGGAGAATTGCTTGTACCTGGGAGGCGGAGGCTGCCAAAGACAAAATTGTTGCCCACACTCCAGCCTGGGCAACAAGAGCGAATCTCAAAAAAAAAAAAAAAAAAAGAGAGAGCAAGCTTGGCTTCCTCACCATGTGATCTCTGTACATGCCCACTCTCCTTCCACTTACTGCCAGGAGTGGAACCAGCATGAGGCCCTCACCAGAAGCTGAGCAGATGCTGGCACCATGCTCTTATACTTCCCAGCCAGCAGAACTGTGACTGAAATAAATCTCTTTTCTTATATATTACCCAGTCTCAGGGAGTCTGTTATAGCAACACAAAACGGACCAAAACACAAAAATGAGAACTTTTAGAAATAGCTGCAGTTAAGAGAGACACAACAAAACATAAAGAAGTCCAAAGGGGCTTCAAAGTCAAACAGGTCTAGGTTTAAATTCCAGCTCTGCCCCAGGCAAGTACTTTCAACATCTAAACCTCAGTCTTTGGTTGATACGGTGCCTCACACCTGTAATCTCAACACTTTGGGAGGCTGAGGTGGGCAGATCACTTGAGCCCAGGAGTTTCAATCAGCCTGGTCAACATGGAGAAACTCCATCTTTACAAAAAATACTTTGGGAGGCTGAGGAAGGCAGATCACTTGAGGCCAAGAGTTCAAGACCAGCCTGGCCAACATGCTGAAACTCTGTCTCTACTAAAAATACAAAAAGTAACTGGGTGTGGTGGCGGGCGCCTGTAATCCAGCTATTCGGGAGGCTGCGGCACGAGAATCGCTTGAACCCAGGAGGTGGAGATTGTGATCAGAGATCACACCATTGTACTCTAGCCTGGGCAAAAGAGTGAAATTCTGTCTCAAAACAATTTTTTTTAATTTCTCAAGTTTTAACTTCAAATATGGTAAATACTGATAAACATGACCCACATAAAGCTCTTTGAGTTCCTCACTTTAAGAGTGTTAAAGGATCTTTGAACCAAAAAGGATGAAATCTGATAATTTATGAAAGAGGAATAATCTCATAGACATGTTAAAAGGACTACTTAGATTTTTTGGGGGGGGAGTGAAAATCTTGCTCTGTCGCCCAGGCTGGAGTACAGTCGCATGATTTCAGCCAGTTGCAACCTCCGCCTCCTAAGTTCAAGCAATTCTCCTGCCTTGGCCTCCCGAGTAGCTGGAACTACAGGTGTGCACCACCATATCTGACTAATTTTTGTATTTTTAGTAGAGACGGGGTTTCACCATGTTGGCCAGGGGACTCCTTGGTCTCAAACTCCTCGTCTCAAGTGATCTGCCCGCCTTGGCCTCCCAAAGTGCTGCAATTACAGGCGTCAACTACCACACCCGGCCTATTTAGATGTTTTATAAAAACACTTGTGCTATGCTTGACCCTCAGGTACTGGACAAAAGTGAGTATATCCTGACTATTTGGTCTCAGAAGTGAAACAGGGAGAGCAGGAGACAGAAAAGCAAAGCAAGGGTCATGAGATACAAAACAGCAGAGGAGAGCTAAGGGAGGAGAGGAACATGAGAGCTCTAATGGATACGGAGGGGTAATGACAGGAAAAGAAGTGGGGCTGCCTGACTGGCTCCCCCACAGGGCCTGTGTGTGTAGTAAAAACTCCACCACACAAGGCCAGCAGCCTGCACTTGGAGCAGCTGCCTGAGCACCAGCCATTGAGGGAAGAGAAAGGAGGGTGGCCTAAGACAGGTTGGGGCAGAATCTGTAACAAGGACGTGTCTGTTACCAACAGAGGGCTCTGTGTGATTGCTGCTTGTTAAATGCCCGTCCCCCAGCTGTGACCATCAGAGGATGTATTCATCTTTAACCCACTGGACTGAGACAAGAGGACAACGCCTTCCATGAGGGCTGGCTCACTGGCCATTCAACACTAAGTGGTAGAATGACTGAGCTCCCAGCATTCCTAAATCTAGAGTGCAAGTTCCTGCACCCAGACACTGCCACCCCCTGGGGTCTGGATGACCTGGTGAGGGGCTCAGTGCACAGAGCACAGCGCTCGTCCCCTGCAGGAATTAGAACGCAGTCCTTACCACGGAGCATAAAACTCCAGCAGCACCGTGTCTTTGTCAGCCACAAAATTATCAAAGTTTGCATCATTTAGGACCAAGACTCCATTTTCTTCCTTAACTTCCAAGTCGTCATCTTCCTCATCATCATCTTCCTCCTCTTCATCCTCAATGGCATTTCCTTTGTTAGAAGAATCTGAGTGGAAAATACCCAGATTGGTTAGAAACCTGGTGGTGACTCTCCTTAAAACTTTCCTAAAACCCATACGCTTCGGAATGTGTCATGAGTCCTGGGTGGTCCCTGGAGGGGCCCACCACATGACTGGCTGGTGACATCAGGCCTCCCACATGCCAGCAATTCTGTTCTAAGTTTGCCACTTAAAATTTCATTCAGAGGGAGGTCGTAGCTAAATAGTATTTGAAAACCACAGCTCTAGGATATAAAGTCCAAATGTCCCAGCGAAAGTTGGAGGGCAGGACAGATTACCCTTCCAGAGTCTCGGCCCCTTGCTTGCTCTGCAAACCTTGCCCTGAGCCCAGAGAGTCTCAGCATTGGCCACCTCCTCCCTACTCCCCTGTACCACCCTCTGCAATCTTCCCAGGCCTCACTCCTGTAGCTCGGGCTCCGCTCTCTACATCTCACACTCTGAGTTTCAGGGGCACTGCATTCCACGATCCCCCCCCAGCTTGTCTGTGTTCAAGATGATGGCTCACTGATGTGGCTCCTCCTCCTCATCCTGTATGCTTTCCACAGGCAGGGCCTCGGGAACACCTCTCATGAACAAATTACCTGCCTGGCCCCAAAAGACTACAAACAGGAAACAAGTACTAAATCTTGACTTTTCATTGCAGAGGATGGAATACTAATTCTATTTCTGAAAGGGGGTGGCATTTTACCTCATACCCATAAAAAGCAGCCTTTGGGGTCTTATAATCCTTGAGGAAAAGGCTCAAGGGTGAAGGGGGAAGAGGGTGAGGAATCATACTTTACTTACAAAGGCACCTCTGAGTAATCTCCGGGGCAGAAGTTATTTTGGGATGACAAACATAGAAACTGATGAGGCCAACATGTATCAAAAATTACACCTTTGTCTGGAAGCTAAGTTCTTCCTAGAATGTGAGAAATTGTGTATATTTTATCGTTCAAGGTTCAATTTAATTTTTTTTTTGTCAATCACAGATACAAAGAACATGGAAATGCTGCTTTTATTAACCAGGGTCTCTGGCTACTATCATACCAGTAAACACAACTGGGCACAGTACGCATGGTAATTTCATTAACGCTGAAGCCAGAATGTTTCCAGGGGCCAATTACTCTTTTCTGGAGATGTGTCCCAGGAGGTAAATGAACACTGCTAGTTATTGCTTAGGCCTGTGGGTGAGGTCAGGGCCTGAAACGGGCCTGAAACCTGCTCCTGGGATCCCTGAACTCCTGGGGCTCATCAACTCCGATGAAGGAACTCTGCAGCTACTTGGACTGGAGGCAGCCTATATTCACCCCACATGGCCGTGCTGCCCTTTGCTCCTCCAGCCCACTCCTTGGGTCTGCGTGGGGCAGCGGGAGGGGGGGGGCAGCTTTGCTCATCATTGTCAACATTTACCAATCTGCAAACATTACAAAAAAGCCAACAAGAAAGCCCACCAGCACATCAGTCACCCCCACTCCGCCTTTTTCCTTTTAAGCATCCCACGGCTTTTTCTGACTTGCATATTCCTGTTCCAACTTCAGGCCTAAGCTCCTCCTTTGTCGGGGGAGGGAGAAACAGCTCTAAAATGCCAAAAGCAAACCCACCAATCTGAGATGAGCCTCTGCCTGCCACCTCTCCCCTCCACAGCAGGAGCTTCCCAGGCACTGTCAGAAGTGTAGGTGGCAGAGGAAGCCAGCCTGGGCGCAGGCCCACCTCCCACTCTGGGGTCTCAGGATTGTGTGTCTAACGGCACAGGCAGGGGCCAGGCTGACATCTCCCAGAGGAAGAGAGGGCAACCCAATGTTCCAAAGGTTTGCTGGTCTCCCTTTTCAGATCACTCTAGACCCCTAAGAGGGAGAAAAAAGAAAAGAACCTCTGCTCTGGGCTATTTAGAAAATCTTGCCCACCACTCTATTTACCTGTGTCTTTGAAATTTTTTGGCCGTTTTTTAAAATGGCAAAAATCCCGATTACTTTTGCACCAACACAATAGTAACTAACACCCCATCATGCCGGGGCTGAAGGCCTCAGCTTGTTTTTTCACACTCACATCAGACCCAAGCCCCTTCCACTTGTGACTGGCAAAACATACTATCTGCCCCCATCCTTGTGAATCAGAGGCTGCCAGGGTCTCTGCCCTAGGCAGAGAGATCCCCGCCTACAGCAGTCCTGTAAGGAAAGGGCTGAGAACTGGGCTGGCCTGTGAGACCCTAGTCACAGTGGCCTTCCAAAAGGCCCCTCACTTGAAAGTCCACCCAAAACGATCTGGGGACTCGATGCCGAGATGTTCTGCAGTTTCTCTGCTCCAGTCAGGGCCGGTAGGCACCATGCTGTGTTCACATGGGTCCCTGGCTGGCAGTTAGGTAGGGCTTTGGGGCCATCCATATCCATTCACTACCTAGCTGCTCTGCCCAAGAGTCAAAGTTACTTGCAAACAGATGGGAAGACTGGAGAAAGGTCAGATATAAAGCACTGGGGAACTTAAATCTACTCTTCCAGCTAGGAATCACAGCTAGGAAAGGAAGGGGAAACTCAATAACTGGCTCAGTGCACAGCTTTGTAGAGAAGAGGCCTAAAACATGACCACATAGGCAACTCCTTTCCAGATGTGCTCTTACCTATGGTCAGCCTCAAGTAGGCTCTCAACACTACTGAGCAATAGAGTTCTCATGATTAAGTGGGAGCTGACTAGCCACCAGGGGACACAGCATTCCTAAGAGGCAACTTATTTCTTGACCCTTTTAAAAAATGAATTTTGGCCAGTTGCGGTGGATCATACCTGTAATCCCAGCACTTTGGGAGGCCAAGGCAGGCGGATCACCTGAGGTCAGGAGTCTGAGACCAGCCTGGCCAACGTGGCAAAACCCTGTCTCTACTAAAAATACAAAAATTAGCTGGGTATGTTGGCACATGCCTGTAATCCTAGCTACAAAGAAGGCTGAAGCCAGGAGGCAGAGGTTGCACTGAGCCAAGATCACGCCACTATACTCAAGCCTGGGCGACAGAGTGAGACTCTGTCTTACCAAAAAAAAAAAAAAGAAAAGAAAAGAATTCTATTATCTTTTTAAAGGATAAACAAAATGATAGGATATTCTCTATGTAATTAAGGACTCTGAACTGCATGGCCCCTACCTTTCCAACCCTCCCCAGCTAACAGACAAGCCCAGGATTGATTCCTCTGCAATTCGGGAAGGTGCTGGCTCTAGATTTCGATCTACCAGAAACCCACACAACCCTGCAAGCAAAACACTCCACATTCTAGTGGGAAACACTCTTCACTGGGCTTCATTTTTAAAGGTGGACATTCTAGAATAGAAAATATATCCAGAACCTTTCAGCGCCTTCTGAAAAGGTGCAACCTTCCTCAGCATGAGACAAATGAACTCCCACGTTCATGTCCGCATTGCTCAGTCCACATGCTAAGGTCCCTCCTGAAATGTGGGACCCTAACCTAAGCAGGTTGCTGCAGTCCCTGTCCACTCCCCCGGGGCACACCTGATCACAACACTGGGTCCCTGCCCAGACGCAGGCAGCTCCTTTCAGGATGTCCTCACTCTCCATCCTCAGCTGATCACTCTCTCATCTCCACGAGAGAAGTGCCTGAGACAGCTTCATAAACTCGACTATCCAGCCAATGCTGAAGAGTTTTTATTAAACACAGAAACAAGAACTGTGTTGTCAGCTACAGTATCATTACAGCTGATATTTATTATATGCGCCAGGCACTGTGCTGGGCTCTTAAACACGCCACTTCACCCCTTAAGGGAGATTGTATTACGGGTTATACTACACTTTACAGATGAAGAAACTGAGACGCAGGGAACTTCAGTCACCTGTCCAAGGATCACAAAGCTACTTAGTGGAGGGTCCTGACCACTTAACTGCTATGCTATACTGTCGTCACATTAGATTTTCTTCTCAATACACCCAAAGTTTTTGGTGGAATCATTCAGATTTTCCACATTTTTATGGCTCTGAAAATAAACATGTCTCAGGAATGAAAGAGGAGGACAGTTTAACAGTTCCTTAGCATGAAACACAGGTGAATTTCCACTTACTTTTAAATCTAAACAAACCAATCCCACAAAAAAAGCAAGCAACAAACAGGATCAGAATATTTTCCTTTCCTATTTTAGCGGGAAGGATGTATAGAGCACGGGCACCTTCTAACCTGAGACACAGAAAGTCATGTAACCTGAGGCTTAAGCCATCAGGCTTATGGTGTATTTGGTAACCGTGTTGGGGGAAGGAAGGCATTTGGGTGCCTAGACACCACTGAGCTGTCTGAATTTAAAATGTAACAGAAGCAAAAAGGAAACAAACAAACAAAAAGCCTCAAGACTCGAAACACTTGAGGGGTCGGGTAGTGCAGCCCTGAAATAAATCTGTTGGACAGGTAATCTGTGAATCTACGACAGGCTTTGACAATGAAGGCCGAGGCACATCCTTGGGGGATGAGAAGGGGTCAAGGTAAGCCCACACCATGGCTCATGCCTGTAATCTCAAACACTGGGAAGTTAAGGTGGGAGGACTGCTTGAGACCAGTTGGAACATAGTGAGACCCTATCTCTACCCCCCCCCCCCCAAAAAAAGTTAGCCAGTCCATAGCTTGGTGCTTTCAAAAACAAACAACGGCAACAACAAAATTAGCCAGGCGTGGTGGTGAGCACCTGTGGTCCAAGCTCCTTGGGAGGCTAGGGCAGGAGGATCCTATGAACCCAGGAGTTTGAGGCTGCAGTGAGCCATGATCACGACACTGCACTCCAACCTGGGCAAGAGTGGCAAGACCTTGTCTCCAAAAAAACAAAAATAAACGGAGCTAGAAGCCCCAGGAGGCCTGCCCTTGGCCATGATGACTTTGGGATTCCTAGGCTCACCCCAGGAGCAACTGCTTCCCAGGGACTCTACTGTGTTAGTGACCTCTGACCCAAAGGATAAACTTGCTGGTCCTAACAGCTCCTAAAGCGACTCTCCCAGGCCTCTCAAGAATCCCCCAAAACAGAATCACTGGATAGAAACCCTTAAGACAGTGCTATCGTACTTTTTCGCTATGTTCCAAAAAGCACCTTCCACCCGCACTGGTCCTCAAACTTCACTGTGCCTCCCAAGGTTAATTCTGCCTGTGTCTCAATGGAGAACTGACTTAAAACGCAGACTCCGGGGCCCACACCTGCATTCCGCTTCAGTGTATTTTGGGTATCTGTATTTAAATAAGCACTCAGGTGATTTGGGTAAAGTTCTCAAGACACAAATTTTAAGCAGCCCCACTATCTGGTTCCTTTCAGCAGGTGTTTTTCTCGCCGAGTACGGGTTTTCACTTCCTTTCCTATTTGGGCAGACTCTTTTTGAATCAGCGACCCACACAGAAGTTACTCAATGTGTTTGAAAGGGTATAAAGTTCACAATTTCCCTACGCACTAATATTAGAAAAGAGTGTATATTTATATTGGAACAAACTCAGTAGGTTAAAAACCTAGTGATTAAAAGTAAGGACAAAGAGATAAGGTTAAGACCAGTACCGAGATACTATTCTCTAAGAATGAGGACCTTTTCTTAACTAGTACTTCCTAATCTTCAGAGTTCTCTTGGTTGCAGTTAGCTGATTTCGAAGAAAAATGCAAGAACCATGACCGGTAGCTGTTATTATTCCGCTGGAGTGCGCGCTTCATAGGCAGGGACCACACTCACTATCTTTTCCTCCCAAGACCCAGTGCAGGGACTGGCACAAAGTAAATAAAAGGCGCAAAACAAGCCATCCCTTTCTCCCTCGAACCAGCATCTTTGGATTAATCATTTCCAAATCTGCAGACCACATTTTAAGAAGTAAAATGCTTGCTGCTCCAAAGAACTCGCGCTTGGTTCTTCACGCCCTCGCCCCTTCTCTACAGTGGCTCCCTGTCCCTTCCCACTCCCTGGGCGTGTTCGCTTGGAGAGTCAACCCGGACCTGAGGAAAATCAGCAAATTAGGGCCAAGGAGCCAGCTGCAAAAAAGGCGCTTTGCAGCCCTCTCCAAGCCTCGGGTGACAGGGGGCTTCCAGAGAGTCGGAGCCCAAGAGACTCTGGCAGCCTTCCTCTCCTGGGAGCCCCAAAGCGATCCTGCCACTGCCACCACCCCCGCCCCTTCAACTCCGCCAAGTTTGCCCCGGGCTCGGCGCCCGTCGCTTGTTCTGGGGCGGACCGCGAGGAAGCCGCCGGCCGGGGTCGCAGCGCCCGAGCCCCCGCACAGCTCTGCAGTCCCCGCAAGCACAGCCAGCGCCACCGCGCGCTCGCGCTCACCTTCGTCCGGGCCATCGGCGCCCGCCACGACCAGCAGCTGCGCCAGCGCCAGGAGCAGCAAGAGCAGGCAGACTTTCCGGGGCCTCATGGTGACGGAGGCGGAGCGCGGCCTCCCAGCGTCCGCGGCCGCTGCACGCTCCGGGAGCTCCGGGTCTGGCCAACCGCCCGTCGCTCCGGAGCGACGCTGGAGGGCCGGAAAAACCCACGGGAAATGGGCCCCGGCGAAGGGCGGGGGGCGGAGGAAAACACGGGCCAGCCAATCCCAGTGCGACGCCGGCGCGGACCCCGTGCGCCTCAGTCGCGTCGAGTCAGCTCCGCCGCTCTAGGCCCTCCTCCGTTCTGCGCGCGGCCCTCGACTGCGCGTTTAAAACTCCGAGCCCTAACATGAGGTGCCCCCTTCTGATTGGCTGCGCCGTGACCACCAATCAGCGGCTGCCACTCGGTTTGCCGGGAGCGCACAGGCCGAGAGAAGGAGCAGGGGGAGAACAAAGGCGGCGGGCCGGGCACGACGGGGGCGGGACCTGATCACGCCGCGGGGCGCAATTGGCCATCGGTGCCGGGGGCGGGGCAGGAGAGGCGGAGCCTGGGAAATGTGCAGCGAGGCGGGGCTCGTCTCGGCTCGGCTTGGCCTCCTGCGGTGGAGCTGGGCTGGAGGAACACGTGTCGGTAGCGGAGCGGTGGGGGAGCAGGGCGGTTCTAGCAATCCGCCGGGCGTCTGGGAGGCTGGAGATCCACGCGGGCGGAGAAGCAAGAGCCTGTCTGTTGGTGGGAAGAGGGCAGACGGAGCTTCCAAGTCGGCTACATGTTCTTGGGCTTCTTAATTTCTTTTTCTGCTCGAGCAAATAAAAGTTTGCATTTCCCTCCCGGATTACTGAGCTAGAGAGCAGGGAAGCATACAGTAAAGTGAATCCAGACTAGAATTTGGGGAAGCCTGGCTCCAAGATTTCATCTCGGAGAAACAAGCCATCAGATTCTTGTCTAAACTTTGCTTCGTCTTATTTGGTCCTCCAGTGATTTTCTGCAAAAGAAATATCAGACAATCTAGTGGTTTACACAGATCTGAATATAAGCTTGAGGTTTTCCCCTCTTGACCCCTTTGGAGAAGAAAAACTAGGTTAAGATGATTTTTGTACGTCAGGAGAGAAGCCTGTAATGTGTATTAAGTTTGAGACTTTTTTTTTTTAACACCTGAGAGTTTTAGAAGGCAAATGGAGGGAAAAAGAAAAAGAATAGAAACTCGAGTTCAGGAGTATTTTCTCGTGTGTGCAGATTATTACGTGAGGAAGAAAAAAATGGGTAACTCACAGACCTTAGCAATTAAAAAATTTAATTTAATAATTTCTTGTTGAACACCTGTTAATCGGATGGTTCCTGGTCAGTTTTTTAGGGCAGAACATTATGCAACTAACTCTACACTACACACCTGTAATCCAAGCATTTTGGGAGGCTGAAGTGGGCGGATTGCCTGAGCTCAGGAGTTTGAGACCAGCCTGAGCAATATGGTGAAACCCCAACTCTACTAAAATACAAAAAATTAGCCAGGTGTAGTTGTGTGCGCCTGTAATCTCAGCTACTCAGGAGGCTGAGGTGGGAGAATTGCTTGAACCTGGGAGGCAGAGGTTGCAGTGAGCTGAGAGATCACACCATTGCACTCCAGCCTGGGCAACAGAGCAAGACTCCATCTAAGAATAAAAAAAAGAAAACCCAGGTGTGGTGGCACACACCTGTAGTCCCAGCTATTTGGGAGGCTGAGGCAGGAGGATCACTTGGGCCCAGGACATTGAAGCTAGAGTGAGCCATAATTGTGCGACTGCATTTCAGCTTGGGTGACAAGAGTGAGACCTGTCTCAAAAAAAAAAAAAAAAAAAAAGAATGAAAAAGAAAATAAAACAAAGGAAAAGAGAATTGTTGGCCACCACTAGAAGCTAAAAGAGAGGACTAGAACAGATTCTCCCTCTGAGCTTCCGAGAACCAACCAACCCTGCTGACGCCTTGGCTTTGGACGTCTAGCCTCCAAACCTGTACTTTTTATTATGGCAGCCCTGGGAAGCTAACACACTTGGCATTTTGTTACAAGCTATCTGAACTTGTCTTAATTTTTTTTTCTTTTTTTAGACAGAGTTTCACTCTTGTTTCCCCAGGCTGAAGTGCAGTGGTGCAATCTCGGCTCACTGCAACCTCCACCTCCTGGGTTCAAGTGATTCTCCTGCCTCAGCCTCCCAAGTAGCTGGGATTACAGATAACCACCACCATGCCTGGCTAATATTGTATTTTTAGCAGAGACGGGGTTTCGCCATGTTGGTCAGGCTGGTCTCAAATTCCTGAGCTCAGGTGATCCGCCCACCTCGGCCTCCCGAAGTGCTGGGATTGATTACAGGCGTGAGCCAGCACACCTGGCCTCATCTTAATTTAATGGACATTTATGTTCTCTCAAAACATTTCTTACACTGATACTGAAATACTGTGCTGCCATTTTCCTATACTCTCCCCCTCAGTGCTGAAACAAAGCTAAGCACCAAACAGAATACAAATATTTGACTTGTGGACTACTCCCAAATGGTTGAAGAGAGAGAGGACTGGGTGTGGTGGCTTACGTCTGTAATCCCAGCACTTTGGGAAGCTGAGGCGGGTGGATCAGCTAAGGTCAGCAGTTGGAGACCATCCTGGACAACATGGTGAAACCCCGTCTCTTCTAAAAATACAAAATTAGCCGGGCATAGTGGTAGGCACCTGTAATCTCAGCTACTCGGGAGGCTGAAGCAGGAGAATCGCTTGAACCCAGAAGGCAGAGGTTGCAGTGAGCCAAGACCGCACCACTAGACTCCAGCCTGGGCAATAAGAGTGAGACTCTATCTCAAAAAAAAAAATAATAAAATATCTGGGTTCTAATCCTTGGGTGAGGATAACTTCTTTGGGCCTTAAAACCTTTATCTCAGAGATAGAAATATAGTATTTCCAGTATGCCTTCCCAGTCTTCAATTGTGACTCAGCTTGGGCTCATCAGAGTGGCACTGTCCCTCTAAATCCATCCAGGGCTACACCTCTTGTATTTACACACACACACACACACACACACAAATGCCACATATATATGTGTGTTTGTGTGTATGTGTGCACATGTATGTCTATATATTAATAAATAATATGCATAATATATACTATAAATAGACCAATGAACAAGCCAGCATCTCTTATCCCATCTAGAAGAATGAGGCCTTTTACTAGTTGTCATTTCCATTTCCCAAACCCAAATTCTGCCAATATGACAAGAATACTAAGAAAAGGAATTTAGATCATGCCAATGTATAGCTTCAAATGTCAGCACCCTAATCCCATCTGACTTGCTCCAAACAGCCACGCTTTAATGCTCTTCAAATACAAATGCTCATTGGCATGAAGGTAAACCACCCTTTCCATTTTCTCCTTTCCCCCTTGGTCCCTGAAGAATGGATCTTCCACCATTTCAATCTGGGGTATCGAATCTGGTGGCAGAATGGTGTAGTCTGCACAGAGAGGGTGTCATGAGGTGGTCTAGATTCCTTGAGCTGTATGCATGAAAGCACAATGTGGGGGATAGAATTCCCATATTTTACTACAGGCACAAGGTACTGGGGGACATAAGATCAAAACAAAACCCCCAATTCCTGAAGACCCTGTGGTGCCAGGAGAGAAATGAAGCCACTCATACTCCCAAGATTGTAGCCTTTATTTGGAATTGTGGTAGCCATTTTGCTGCACTTTTAATGCAACTAAAAAGCACAGTGAAGCATATATCTTATGGTAGTAGTAGAAATATTGTTCCAGGAGGCTGGGCACAGTGTCTCACACCTGTACTACCAGTACTTTGGAAGGCTGAGGCGGGTGGATCACCTGAAGTCAGGAGTTCGAGACCAGCCTGGCCAACATAGTGAAATCCCATCTCTACTAAAAATACAAAAAAAAAATTAGTTAGGCATGGTGGTAGGTGCCTGTAGTCCCAGATACTCTGGAGGCTGAGGCAGGTAAATTGCTTGAACCCCAGAGGCGGAGGTTGCAGTGAGCCAAGATCACGCCACTGCACTATAGCCTGGGCAACAGAGCGGGACTCCATCTCAAAAAAAAAAAAAAAAAAAGGAAAAAAGAAGAAAGAAAGAAGGAAGAAAAGGAAGGAAGGAAGAAAATAAAGAAGGAAAGAAAGAAAGATTGCTCCAGGAGAAACGTTGTCAGGAATGCTGCAGGTAGCAGCTCTCACCAGCATCTAACCGAAATAAAAGGGCCATGCTACTCAGAACCAGTCAGCTGTTCCAACTGTTTTCCAAGGGGCTGAACGACAAGGCCCAAAAAATGAGCAGTGGAGCTGACTGGGTTGTAGTTTAGGAAGCAAATGGCGGAAGACAGTGAGAGACGGGGAGTGTGGAATGGGGGAGTCCAGGGCTGGAGGGCTGGAGGGCTGCAGATATTCGTCTCAGTTCCCTCCTTACAAGGACTTGGTTTTGCCTTCTATCCAAATCGTACATGAACTGTTTTAACCAAAAACACATTCCTGGCCAGGCATGGTGTTGCCCAGACTGGTCTTGAGCTTTCAAGCTCAAGTGATCCTCCCACCTAGGCCTCCCACAGTGCTGGGATTACAGGCATGAGCCACAGCACCTAAAATCATTTTAAAAAATAGATTTGGAGGCCAGGCATGGTAGCTCACACCTATAGTCCCAGCACTTTGGGAGGCCGAGGCGGGCAGATCACTTGAGGCCAGGAGTTTGAGACCAGCTTGGGCAATATAGTGGGACCCCGTCTCTACTAAAAATACAAAAATTAGCCAGCTGTGGTGGTGCATGCCTGTAATCCCATCTACTCGGGAGGCCGAAGATAAGAATTGCTTGAACCCAGAAGGCGGATGTTGCAGTGAGCTGAAATCGCACCATTGCACTCTAGCCTCAGTGACAGAGCAAGACTCTGTCTCAAAAAATAAGTAAATAATAAAAAAAAATAGATTTGGAGGTACAGCATGGTGGCTACAGTTAACACTATTGTGTTGTATACCTGCAGCGTGCTGAGAGTAGGTCTCAAGTGTTCTCGCCACATACACACACATGGTAACTAGCGGAGGCGGAGGATGTGTTACGGCTTGGTCGCGATCATCATTTCACAGTGTGCACGTGTATCAAATCTCTCACGTTGTACACATTAAATACATGCAATTTTTCTTTTCAATGAGACCTCAAAAAAGCAGTAAAAATGTTTAAAAGATATGGAAATAAGTGTAAGTGTAAATGTGTCTGTGTGTTCCATGTATGCATGTGTTCCATGTATGCACATGTGTTCTGTGTTCGCATGTGTGTTCCACGTATGCACATCCTAACTCTGCCCACTGAGAGGACCTGGACATGGCCACACTTAAATAGCCACGAGCACATCCTGTGTCCAGTTCTTGGCTTCTAACCATTCTTTATTAAAAGGAGCAAGGACTCCTCTGAGAAATGGGGGGGATTCCAGTGTCGGGACAGGGAAAGTATAAATGAGCCCGGAACATCTTCTTGTGCGGGGGAGAGCAAGAAAGTTGCTCAAAGAATGCCAGGGACATGCGAAAGGCACAGATGTGTGTGCACAGGGCTCCCACTGGCCAAATCTGAGAAAGGGCATCAAAATAATGAGCGAGAAGGATTGATTACAAGCCATGGGGTAAAACAGGACCACAGGACACTATGAGTCATAGAAGTATAAAATCTGCAGAGGAGTACATGGAAAATTTGAGGAATGGGATATTCACATGATTTCAAATTATCCCCACAAAAATACTTAAAAGTTATCAAGAGGGAGAAAAAGCAACTTCCTTAGTGGAAAAGTCTGGCAGACGCTAACGTAAGTGATCAAAGTGAACATCGCCAGTACTGAAACAAATTGGAGTCGTGAGCCACCTGCTGAGACGAACAGAACACACAATCACTTCTTGGACATCCCCCCTGAAGAAGTGACCCTGAGCCTACTCATGAAGACAGACATGTCAGACACACCCAAATTAAAGGGCATTTGACAAAATAACTGTTCTGCAGTCCTGAAGAGCAGGAAGGCCGTGGAAGTCAAAGACAGGATGAATCTGTTCTAGACTGAAAGAGACTAGAGAGAAGGACAGCTGAACACAGCAGGCGACTCTAAACTGGCTCTTTTTGCCAAAAGGACATTGTTGGAACGACTGTCAAACTTGAAGGGGCCCTAAGGTCTGGCGGTATCATTCCAGTTTCCTGGTTTTCATGGTTATGGTATCATTTTGATGGTATCGTTCCAGTTTCCTGATTTTGATGGCGTACTGTGGTTACGTAGGAGAATGTCCTTGTTTGGCGGGTAATGGGAACTGAGGCAATTTACTCTCAAATGGCCGAGAATAAAAGTTCTCTGCATTGAATTGAGAGGACAGTGTAAAGATGGATGGGAATTATTTTACTAAGTGCAATCATGCTCTTCATACTATTCTTTTTTTTTTGGTGTGGGGGACAGAGTCTCACTCTGTCGCCCAGACTGGAGTGCAGTGATACAATCCTGGCTCACTGCCACCTCCACCTCCTGGGTTCAAGCGATACTCCTGCCTCAGCCTCCTGAGTAGGTGAGACTACAGGCACGCACCACCACGCCGGCTAATTTTTGTATTTTTAGTAGAAACGGAGTTTCACCATGTTGGTCAGGCTGGTCTTGAACTCCTGGCCTCATGATCCGCCCATCTCGACCTCCCAAAGTGCTCGGATTACAGGCCTGAGCCACTGCACCCAGCCTTTTTTTTTTTTTTTTAATAGTCTCACTATGTTGCCCAGGTTGGTCTCGAACTCCTGGCCTCAAGTGATCCTCCTGCTCAAACTCCCAAAGTGCTGTGATTACAGGCATGAGTCACCACTCCTGACCATAATTCTTAATAAAATCATTAATTTAAATTTTACCTGAAGAAATTTAAATGGGCATGAAATGTGAAGAAATTGCCAAAGTTTAGAAAGGGCCCTTCTTAGCAAAGCCATATTTCTCCCTTCCTTGATTACAAACTGACCAGTTTCAGAATAAGGCTGTCTCTTTTTTCTAGATATTTGCTGAGGGCTGAAAGAAGCAAGCTGTTAATACCTGAACTTTTTTCCTACCAAGTCCCCAGTGCTTCATATTAGTATGTATGTGGTCACATCCTGAGAAACAGCAGATGATAGTTCCCACCTAACAAAGGCCGTCAACTTCCAGGATGGTCCTCACTTCCCCTCCCTCCACCCCACTCTATGTGGCCAGTTCCATAGTTTAGCATCTGTTACTTGCAACCCCCCATTTAGCTAACAATTTCCGTGTCAATTAGGACTCTTTATTTTGTAAGAGAAAATTCAACTCTAAAGTGTCCTAAACAAAAAGGAAATTGTATTAGCTTTGTAACCGGCACCCTGGCGTAGTGTAAATTCAGGCGTAGCTTAATCCGGGGCTCCAGTGATGTGAACAGGAGCTTTCCTTGTCTCAGTTCTGCTTCCGTGGTGTTGGGTCAGCAGTTCTTACGGGTATTTCCTTCCTCTTTCCTATCCAGCAGGAAAGAGGCTGTTTCCCTCCTCATCGGTCTTTCTCACTGAATAAGGAAGTTCTAATGTAATTTTCTTTTCTTTTCTTTTCTTTTTGTGATGGAGTCTGGCTGGGTCACTGAGGCTGGAATGCAGTGACACGATCTTGGCTCACTACAACCTCCGCCCCCCCAAGTTCAAGCAATTCTCCTGCCTCAGCCTCCCGAGTAACCGGGATTACAGGCGTGGGTTACCACGCCCGGCTAATTTTTTTGTATTTTTAGTAGAGATGGGATTTTGCCATGTTGGCCAAGCTGGTCTCGAACTCCTGACCTCAGGTGTTCCACCGCCTCGGGCTCCCAAAATGCTGGGATTACCGGCGTGAGCCACTGCACCTGGCCTGAAGTAATTTTTAAATAGTAAAATTACAGGTAGTTTCCTCTTCTTCCTGCAGGAAAACTCAGAGTGGCAGAAGAGGATAATTTTCTGTACAGTTACTTTCTTTCACCACTATGTGGATGCCTCATTGAATCACTGCTGAATCTTCAGTGCAAAAGTGACTTTAAAATGAAAGATGTGTGCATTTAATAGTCATCGAATGGGTAGGTTAGTGATATTCAAAAAGGTGAAAAGAAAGAACAGAGATAGTTTGAAGTTTCCCGGAGTTTCTCATACCTGATAGAGCAAAGTGAGATTCTGATGATTAAGGTTAGGAGGGAACTTGATTCAAGAAAGCAACTTACAGCAAGCACCACTCACTAAGCTCTGTCCTCGTCCTAACCAGGCCATGGCCTCCGGAACTTTGATTGTATTTCTGTTCCTTTATTTTTTCATATCTGGATTCTGCTCTTGGACAGGTTCCTTTCCCACTATTCTCAGTGTCTGTATAAAACCTTTACCACATTACTTAATTCCCTCCTCCCATTGCTTTCTACCTTCATCCACAGCAGATATTTCATTTCCAGAGGCAAAAGGGGCATGAGCTTCTCTGCCTTCTGCAGCAGTGGTGGTGGGCAGCCTCCAAGATGGCATGTGGAGTGGACTTACTGCGTCCCCTCTCACACACAGGATACCAAGGAAATTATGAGCTATCACTTTTGAGATTAAGTTTTTAAAAGACGATGGCTTCCATAGCGAACAAGCTCTCTTGTTCTTTCCTGCAATTTCTCTCCATCTCTCTGTCTCTCTCTCCACGGTGGAAGCCAAGGCCATGTTGTGAAGCAGCTCTATGGAGAGGCCCATGCGGGAGGGACTGAGGCCTGCCACCAACCCCAGGAGAGAGCATGGCGGTGGAGCCTTCCTTCAGTCAAACCTTCAGATGAGACTTCAGCTCCAGCCAGCAGCTTCTCAAATCTCATAAGAAGCTTTATGCCAGAGGTACTTGGTTAAGCTGTGCCTGTATTCCTGTCCTACAGAAACTGTCGATCATAAATGCTTGCTGGTTTAACCCACTAAGTACTGGGGTAATGTTTTACGCAACAATACGTAACAGGTAGTTTGTCAGTACTCAGCTCCAAAGGAAGGTCAGGTCTTTATTCCTTTTCAAAAACAGCCCTTGGCCAGGCACAGTGGCTCACATCTGTAATTTCAGCACTTTGGGAGGCCGAGGCAGGTGGATTACAAGTTCAAGAGGTTGAGACCATCTTGGCCAACATGGTGAAACCCTGTCTCTACTAAAAATATAAAAATTAGCTGGGCATGGTGGCGCGTGCCTGTAATCCCAGCTACTCAGCAGGCTGGGGCAGGAGAATCGCTTGAACCTGGAAGATGGAGGTTGCAGTGAGCTGAGATTGCACCACTGCACTCCAGCCTGGTGACAGAGTGAAACTCTGTCTCAGAAAAAAAAAAAAAAAAAGAGCCTTGGCCCCATCCTCTGGATCCCATCCCCTGTTTGCTTCACAAATTTTTTCCTCTCTTTAATATTTCCCTTCTCCTAGTTCATTCCCTTAAGCCAGTATCATGCCTCTACATTCTTAAAAATCCTTACTTTGGATTCTTCTTTCACTTTGTAAGATTTCTTCTTTGTAAGGTTTTTTCCTCCCTTAACCATTAAACCTGAAAGAAGGCCAGGTGCAGTGACTCATACCTGTAATCCCAGCAGTTTGGGAGGCTGAGGCAGGTGGATCACTTGAGGCTATGAGTTCAAGACCAGGCTGGCCAACATGGCGAAACCCCATTTCCACTAAAATACAAAAATCAGTGGGGCATGGTGGAACATCCCCGTAGTCCCAGCTACTCAGGAGGCTGAGGTGGGAGGATTACTTGAACCTGGGAGGTGGAGGTAGCAGTGAGCCGAGATTGTGCCACTGCACTCCAGCCCGGGCAACAGAGCACGACTCCATCTCAAAAACAACAGCAAACCTGAAAGAACATTCACCCACATAACAGGCTGGGCTTCCTCTACTGCCTCATCTCCCACACTTACTGCGCTTGGTTTCTACTCCCTATGAACCCTGGAATCTCAGAGGCTGCCGATGATGCCATCTCTCTCTCTCATTTTTATTTTTTTTTCTGAGACAGGATCTCGCTCTGTCACCAAGGCTGGAATATAGTGGTACAATCATAGCCCACTGCAGCCTCGAATTTCTGGGCTCAAGGTATCCTCCTGCCTTGGCCTTCTAAAGCACTGGGATTACCAGCATGAGCCACTGTGCCTGGCCAACCAATAACATCTCTCATCACCACTTACAAAGTTCTCTTCCTGTACTCTATTCCGGGATGAGGACTGTCTGACTGGGACTTACTTCACTGATTGCCCCCTGACTGGTTAGGCGAGTAGCCACACTCACTGAAGTGTCACATCCTGACCTCTTTGCAACAATTCTCTACTCCAGGGGTGTCCAATCTTTTGGCTTCCCTGGGCCACACTGGAAGAACTGTCTTGGGCCACACATAAAATCCACTAACATTAATGATATCTGATGTGATGGTTAATACTGAGTGTCAACTTGATCGGATTGAAAGAAACAAAGTATTTATCCTGAGTGTATCTGTGAGGGTGTTGTCAAAGGACATTAACATCTGAGTCAGTGGCTGGGAAGGCAGACCCACCCTTCATCTGGTGGGCACCATCTAATCAGCTGCTGGCACGGCTAGAATATAAGCAGGCAGAACAACGTGACAAGGGGAGACTGGCCTAGACTCCCGGGCTACATCTTTCTCCCAAAGCTGGATGCGTCCTGCCCTTGAACGTCGAAATCCAGGTTCTTCAGTTTTAGAACTCGAACTCTCTCTCCTTGCTCCTCAGCCTGCAGATCGCCTACTGTGGGACCTTGTGATCGTGTGAGTTAATACTCAATAAACTCACCTTTATATATACATTTATAGTCCATTAGTTCTGTCCTCTAGAGAACCCTAATACGAATTTTGGTACCAAGAGTGGTTCTAGAGGAACAGAATATTAAGGATGGAGTTCTTCTGTTGGTTTTGGGGTTTCTGGAGTTGGCTGCTTAATATGATTAGACCCAAAAATGCTAAGGACTCTACTTCTAACAGTTTGGAGAACACTGATAGTCTGTGGCATGAACTGTTTAGAGAGATATGCAAAATAAACGCATTTGACACTTGATCCATTGCTCGTGAGAGGCAAGGAGTTTAGTGACGCTGTACATAATACCTTTCACCAAATGTGGAGAACCAAGGAACGTAATGAAGCTGGTTGGTTGCTCCTAAATTCAGTTGACAAAGTGATGGAAGAAAATGATGAACTCAGGGATTCTGTCTCCTGGCTTCAGAAGCAGATACTGAGCCTCAAATCTGCTAAGATTGCCCTGAGTGAGATTCTTATCTCCTACAGAGAAAGAGCTAAAATTGTGAGAAAAAAAAAACAACAGACATAAGCTCTTATCATGCAAGTGGCTGACCTGCAATGAAAGGTACATGCACAGCCTTGCCAGATGTCTACTGTTAAAGTGAGGGCATTGATTGGAAAAGAATGGGACCCTGCAACATGGAATGGGGCTGTGTGGGAGGATCCCGATGAAGCTGGGGACACTGAGTTTGTAAACTCTGATGAACCTTTTTTGTCAGAAGGAACAGCTTCCCCACAGACCCATGCTGCCATCAGCCTTACCATCTTTGTCTGAGGAAATAAAACCTGTGCTGCCTGAGACAACAGTGATGGCCTCACCTGAGGCAACTGCCAGGCAAAATCATGTTGATTCTCCTCAGAAACCACCCCAACACCTCTGTTTGCTTCTAGACCTATCACTAAAGTCTCAGTAGGTGCCTAGAGGTAAGGTTGAGAGTGTGACCCATGAGGATGTGCACTCCTCATTAGAAAATAACTGCTTGAGTTTTCTTGCCAGGCGAGGTGGCTCACGCCTGTAATCCCAGCACTTTGGGAGGCTGAGGCAGGTAGATCATGAGGTCAAGAGATCGAGACCATCATGTCCAACATGGTAAAACCCGTCTCTACTAAAAATACAAAAATTAGCTGGGCATGGTGGTACATGCCTATAATCCCAGCTACTTGGGAGGCTGAGGCAGGAGAATCGCTTGAACCCAAGAGGCAGAGGTTGCAGTGAGCCGAGATCGTGCCACTGCACTCCAGCCTGGGCGACAGAACAAGACCCTGTCTCAAAAAAAAAAAAGAACTGCTTGGGTTTTATAATTTATGTAAACAGAAATCTGGAGAACAGGCATGGGAATGGATATTAAGGGTGTGGGATAATGGTCAAAGGAACAGGTTGGGTGCGGTGGCTTATGCCTGTAATCACAACACTTTGGGAGACCCAAGCAGGCAGATCACCTGAGGTCAGGAGTTTAAGACCAGCCTGGCCGACATGGTGAAATCCCGTCTCTATGAAAAAATGCAAAAATTAGCCAGGCATGGTGGTGGGCACCTGTAATCCCAGCTACCAGGGGGCTGAGGCAGGGAGAACAGCTTGAACCCAGGAGGCGGAGGTTTCAGTGAGCCAAGATCATGCCACTGCACTCCAGCCTGAGACAGAGCAAGACTGTCTCAAAAAAAAAAGGCTGGGTGCAGTGTCTCATGCCTGTAATCCCAGTACTTTGGAGCTGAGGTGGGCAAATCACGAGGTCGGGAGTTTGAACCAGCCTGGCCAATAATATGGTAAAACCCCGTCTCTACTAAAAACACAAAAAAATTAGCCAGGCGTGGTGGTGCACGCCTGTAATCCCAGCTATTCAGGAGGTTGAGGCAAGAGAATTGCTTGAACCTGGGAGGCAGAGGTTGCAGTGAGCCGAGATTGCACCACTGCATTCCAGCCTGGTGACAGACCACGACTCTCTCTCCAAAAAAAAAAAGGTGGAAGGAACATAGAGTTGGATCAGGCTGAATTTATTGATTTGGGCCTACTAAATAGGGAGTCTGCATTTAATGTTACAGCTCAGGGAGTTAAAAAAAGTATTTGCTTGGTTAGCTGAAATATGGATTAAAAGACGGCCCACTGTGAGTGAGCTATAAATATCTGATCTCCCTTGGTTTAATGTAAAGCAAGGGATCCAAAGGCTTAGGGAGATTGGGATGGTGGAGTGTGTTAATCACTTTAGACCTACTCATCCCAGCTGGGAAGGTCCAGAATATATACCCTTGACCAATGCCTTGCAAAATAGATTTGTGAGGGCAGCACCTGCATCTTTGAAGAGCCCTGTAATTGCTCTTCTGTGTATGTCAGATATAACAGTGGGAACTACAGTCACTCAGCTACAAAATTTAAATATGATGGGAGTAATTGGACCCCAAGGTGGCAGGGGACAAGGGGCAGCACTCAACCGTCAAAGGCAAACAGTTGTGAGCCACCATGACCAGCCCGTACTTTTTTTAGCCATTGGAAAAAAAAAAGTCAAAAGAAGGGCCAGGCACGGTGGTTCACACCTGTAATCCCAGCACTCTGGGAGGCCAAGACATGCAGATCACTTCAGGTCAGGAGTTCAAGACAAGCTTGGCCAACATGGTGAAACCCCATCTCTATTTAAAATATACATATATATATGGTTGGGTGCAGTGGCTTATGCCTGTTATCCCAACACTTTGGGAGTCCGAGGCAGGCAGATCACCTGAGGTCAGGAGTTCGAGACCAGCCTGGCCAACATGGCAAACCACATCTCTATACTAAAAATTAAAAAAAAAAAAAAAAAATTAGCCAGGTGTGGTGGCCGGCACCTGTAATCTCAGCTGCTTGGAAGGCTGAGGCAAGAGAATCACTTGAACTCAGGAGTCGGAGGTTGAAGTGAGCCAAGACTGCACCACTGCACTCCAGCCTGGATGACAGAGTGGGACTCCATCTCAAAAAATAAAAAATAAAAAAGCTGTCATAATCCCAGCTACTTGGGAGGCAGAGGCACAAGAATTGCTTGAACCCGGGAGGTGGACGCTGCAGTGAGCTGAGATCAAGCCATTGCACTACAACCTGGAGAGCAAGACTCTGTCTCAAAAAAAAAAAAAAAAATCAAAAGAAGGATAATGTTTCATGGCATGTAAAAATGATATGTAATTCAAGTTTCAGAATTCATAAATAAATTTCTATTGGCACACAGCCACTCTCACTTTTTAATGTATATTCTATGATACTTTCATATTACAATTGCAGAGTTGAGAAGTTGCAGCAGAAATAGCCTCTTATCTAGCCATTTTGCTTCCAATTTCTCTAGATTCATTCAACCTACATCATGTGATCAGTTAACTTTCCAATATACAGATCATACCCTTCTCTTCTTTAAAGCCTCTGTGGCAGCCTAAGGCCTTTAGGAGCTGGCCTAACACAGGTTATTTCCTGCTACTTTCCCCCCAAAGAATCCTATGATCTAGCCAGAAAAGATGACAGACCAGTCTTGAACACACTCCATTTTCACCACCCCTTGTCTGTTCTCAAACCCTCTTGAAATGCCCTCTCCCATCTCCTTAACCTAGGAAAACTTTCTTTTTTTTTTTTTTTTTTTTTTAAACCATTTAAGGCCCAGAACAACTGACTTTTCCTTAGTGAAACCTACACAGGAAGAATTAATTGCTCTGTCCTTTGTATAAGAAATTCACCGTACTTCCCAAAGAGAATTCCACAGAATTCCAGTTCTAAAGGGTGTGACTACCAAACATTATTTGTAAAAAAGGTTCTTGGCCAGGCGCTGTGGCTCACTCCTGTAATCCCAGCACTTTGGGAAGCCGAGGCGGGCAGATCTCCTGAGGTCAGGAGTTCGAGACTAGCCTGACCAACACGTGAAACCCCATCTTTACTAAAAATATAAAATTAGCCAGATGTGGTAGTGGGTGCTTGTTATCCCAGCTACTCAGGAAGCTGAGTAATTAAAAGCAAATGCCAGGCCAAGTGTTGTGGTTCACCCCAGTAATCCCAGCACTTTGGGAGGCTGAGGCAGGTGGATCACTTGAGGTCAGGAGTTCAAAACCAGCACGGCCAACATGGTGAAAACCCGTCTTTACTAAAAACACAAAAATTAGGTTGGGCGCAGTGGCTCACACCTATAATCCCAGCACTTTGGGAGGCCGAAGTGGGCAAATCCTGAGGTCAGGAGTTCGAGACCAGCCGGGCCAACATGGTGAAACCCGTCTCTACTAAAGATGCAAAAATTAGCCGGGCATGGTAGTGCGTGCCTGTAATCGCAGCTACTCAGGAGGTTGAGACAGGAGAATCACTTGAACCTGGGAGGCGGAGGTTGCAGTGAGCCGAGATCGCACCAGTGCACTCCAGCCTGGGTGACAGAGCGAGACTCTGTCTTAAATATAAAGAAAATGGAAGTGCCTAATATTGCAATTTAGCATTGTACTTTCACATGTGCCCCTTATGGGAATCCTTTCCTTTTCTCACCCGTAATTTCCTGTCTTGTTCCCAATCTGCACCTCACCCAGCAGAGTCTCTGGCCACAAGCTGAGCTTAGGGAAGCAGATCCTCTCAGGAAGCTCTGGACTGAGCAAAATCAGCGGGGGCATGCGGGACACCTCCACTGATTAATTCATTGATTCCACAGCATGCGAACACCGGAGTCCCCACACTAGGTGGGAAACGAAGATGAAAAGTCGCAGGCTCTGCTCCAAGGACCGCAGAGCCGAGGGCTATGTTTTCTTCACCGCCCTTTGTCCAGGCCCCAGGGCGCGAGCTGGCTGACGGCTCCCCGGCCAGGGCTTTCCCGCAGATTTCACTCGGTCAAGGCAGTCCTGGGGAGGCGCCTCCCCCGGGCCGGAACTACTCGACTCCGTTTTAGTCCTCGGGGACCAACGGACCGCCCGTCACTGCCCCGGCCCCCAACACCTGCAGCCCCAACACCTGCAGATTCTGCTAGCCCGAGCCCTCCCGCGACTGCCCAACGAGGGTCTGAGACCCGGAGTCTGATATCTGGTCTCGCGGAGGAAAAGGAGGGGGTTGTCCCCCTTAGGCGGGGCCTGCGCCCTCGGCCCCATCCCCCACCCCGCGCGACCCGGGGGATCCCTCTCGGTGGCGGCCGTTGCCCTGGGGACACGCAGGGCATGATGAGAACGCTGCCTTTCTTGCGCCGGGACACAGCTCCGGCTGGGATCCCACAGCGCCGCCTGCTGGCGGGAGGCGCCCCTGCGGCGCTGTGCATTCTGGGCTCCCTGGATCTCTGAATGTGAACTGGAGCAGCTCCAGGCTCTCCTGATCGCTGACCCCCTCCTCCTTTGGGGTTACACGAGATTGTATCTGAAATCGATCGGTATATAAATTAGGGACTTGGGGATTTGGAGCATGTGTAACGTCGCCATTTTCTGTCTCAATTTTTGCTACTTCAAGCCGCCTGTCTTCAAAATGAAAGTGTTATTAAATAAAATAATAGGAAGCCGTTGGTTCGAACTCAGCTCCCGTACTAGGGTCCAACAGATCACACCAAAATGGAGTTACTCAGGCAAAAGTGCCGCATCACCAAGGCAAACGGAGATGTTTATCTGACCAAACAGGCCAGCGTGATAAGGAAGACCCCTCTGCTTTAACGTTTAGAAGAAAAGTAACTTTGAAACAACCAACACACTTTTAGTTTTTTGTTTCTGCTTCTCCCCAAGCTTTTTCTGTCTATAAAACCAACCGTCGGTCAGGCGCATTGGCTCACGCCTGCAATCCCAGCACTTTGGGAGGCCGAGGCAGGTGGATCACGAGGTCAGGAGTTCCAGACCAGCCTGGGCACCATGGTGACACCTGTCTCTACTGAAAAAACAAAAAATTAGCCCGGCGTGGTGGCGCGCGCCTATAATCCCAGCTATGCAGGAGACTGAGGTAGGAGAATCGCTTGAACCCCGGGAGGCGGAGGTTGCAGTGAGCCGAGATCTCGCCACTGCACTCCAGCTTGGGGGTACAGAGTGAGACCTCGTCTAAGAAAAAGGAGACAAAATGGCAAAGTATGACATTCCGGGGGCACATGCCACTGGAAGAAGAAAAAAGCCTCAAAGGGGCATGCATGTAACTTCCTAAACACTGTATGTGCTCAATTTCAAAGGGTAAGGAAAGCACTGCGCATGCGGGAAGCCCACCCTAAGGGAAGAATCACGGGAAACAGGGGATCCTATACGGTCCTAGGATCAAGGTTAAAGACCCCTTTTTTGCTGTCTTCTCCTCTCTCTCCAGGCCTTCAGGTACCTACATGGGTCTCTTCCAAGCAAATTGTCCTTTCTTTCCTGTTCTAAAGTCTTTTTTTTTTTTTTTTTTTGCCTCTGGCTTCAGAGGATCTAAAGCCTTTTAAAATAAACTTCCACTCCTGCTCTGAAACTTGCCTCGGTCTCTTTTTCTGCTTTATGCCCCTCAGTCAAATTATTTCTTCTGAGGAGGCAAGGACTGAAGTTGCTATGAACCCATACAGATATGCCACTGCTTGGATCTTTTCCACCATTAACAACAAGATTGTAGTTGTCCAGAGATTATATATGTATACATATATATAATCTTACTGTGTGAGGTCTTCCATGAAATCCGCTTTGAGCCTCTGAAGTACATGTCCTTGGCTTGAACCAGGTGGTCTTGGAGGATGTGGTGAGAAGAGATGATTCAGGATACATTTGAAGGTAGAGCTGTCAGGATTTGTTGATGGATTAAGTGAGAGTTTTGAGAGAAAAAAGAGAAATATCTAGATTTTCGACTTGAGAAACTAGAAGATGGAGTTTCTATTCACTGAGATGGGAGGTGATTCAAACAGGAGGCAGGAAAATGCTGGGTAGAAGACTATGGTCTCTGGCAAGGGCCCTACCCCTAAGTCTCAACCCATGGCCCAAAGTGAGAACTTTACATCCCCATTTTCCCACTCAAATGTTGCTTTTTCAAAAACCCCCCTGGGTCACCCCTGCCCCCTCATCTTGTACCCATGAAAACCTCAGGTTTCACTGGCAGCAGAGTGGCAGAGCAGGAGAAAAGACACAGCTTGACTTCAGAGTAATGGCTTGACAGCAGCACGTCAGAGAAGAGTTTGGTGGGGGACTGTGGAACTCCAGGGGAAGATCACCTTCCCACGCCATCCCCTTTCCAGCTCTCCATCCCACTGAGAGTCACTTTTTATTTATTTATTTAAGACAGAGTCTCGCTCTGTTGCCAGGCTGGACTGCAGTGGCACAATCTCAGCTCACTGCAACCTCCACCTCCTGGGTTCAAGCAATTCTCCTGCCTCAGCCTCCTGAGTAGCTTGGACTACAGGCACATGCCACCATGGCCAGCTAATTTTTGTATTTTTAGTAGAGACAGCGTTTCACCATGTTGGCCAGGATGGTCTTGATCTCTTGACCTGGTGATTTGCCCGCCTTGACCTCCCAAAGTGCTGGGATCGCAGGTGTGAGCCCCCCACGCCCAGCCTGAGCCAATTTCATCGCCAATAAAATCCCCCGAATTTATCATCTTCAATTTGTTTGCGCCACCGGATTCTTCCTGGATACCGAACAAGAGTTCGGGATACAAAGGGTTGTCACACTGAGCTGTTAAACACTTAAAGCTGTCCTGTAGCAAAGCTAAAAGGATGTACTGTCACACATGCTCTCTGGGGCTCCAGGGGTCACAGGTATCACTGCAGATGCTGCCGCGGGGCTGCACAGAGCTGTACTCCTGCTGGGGCCCAGAAGCAAGAGCTTCTCGTCCCAGCCCCTACCCCCCACTCACCTACATGCTCCCCCCTCCTTCGAGGGGTTGAGAGCTCTGAGCTGACTAGATAAGCCACATCCTTCACGAGTCCTGCAAAGGGGTCAGGAAATTTTTCTTGTTTCAGAAGGAACAGGCTAGGGGATGAAAATCAGGAGTTTGGTTTTGGAAATGCTGAATTTGAAATGTCTACTAAATATTCAAGTGGACACGGTGAGAAACTACCTTTTTATTCTTTCAAAACACCAAAGAGGCATAATTTTTCCTTTAGAAATAGTTGCTTTTCCCCTCAACAGCTTGTTTTGGTTCACATGTTTGGTGAGTGCATCTGAGGCAGGAGAATAGGGTCCGCAGACAAGGAACTTAAGGCCAATTTGTGCTGATTTCCTAAAGAGAAACACCAAGGTCTGAGGGCAGGAAATCCGGGGCCAATGCATGCTGGCTTCCCAAAGCTGGATCAAAAGGAAAACACCTGGGTCTGAGGGCAGGGAACCTAAGGCCAATTAATGCAGACTTCCTAAAGCTAGACCAAAAGGGAATCCCCCATTTCCCCCACCCCTGAGTAGCAAAGGAGCAAAGGCTACTTTCCCTGCAACGCTCCCCTTTCCCCCATGGCTCAGATGGAAAAGAAGAGTGCCTTGGACTCATCTGCATAGGGTCCCAGTTCACCTCAGCCTTTAATTAGCCACAGTCCAAATCATTCATCCGAATAAGGGGCAGCGGTATGAGAACCTCAAACGGACTACTTAAAGCCCAGAAAACTTTGTAACTGGGCTCTTGAGCTACTTGCTCCAGCCCGCTCCCACCCTGCGGAGCACTTTCTCACTTTAATAAATTCCTGCTTTCGCCAGCCAGGGTGCGGTGGCTCATGGCTGTCATCCCAGCACTTTGGGAGGCAAAGGCGGGTGGATTCACGAGGTCAGGAGTTCAAGATCAGCCTGACCAAGATGGTGAAAACTGTCTCTACTAAAAATACAGGGCATGGTGGCAGGCGCTGGTAATCCCAGCTACTCAGGAGGCTGAGGCAGGAGACTCGCTTGAACCCAGGGGCGGAGGTTGCAATGAGCCGAGATCGCGCCATTGCACTCCAGCCTGGGCAACAGAGTTAGACTCCGTCTCAAAAAAAAAAAAAAACCTGTTTTCACTGCTTCATTCCTGGGTTTCAACCCTCTGCTACTTTGTTCAATTCTTTGTTCAAAACACCAAGGACCTGGACAACTGATAGTCAAGGCCCTCCACCGTAACACATTGTTTTCTGTCAGTTCTCCCAGGCAGTCCTGAGCAGGGTACCATTGCACTGGTTTCCCCTGGAGCTATTGTCTTAGAGCAGGGTCACAGTTTAAAAATCCCTCTTTTTCCCATTACAGAGATTGGTTTGTTCCCCTTTTTTTTTTTTTTTTCCTGAGACGGAGTGTCACTCTATCACCCAGGCCGGAATGCAGTGGTGCAATCTCAGCTCACTGCAACCTCCACCTCCCAGGTTTAAGTGATTCTCCTGTCTCAGCCTTTTGAGTAGCTGGGATTACAGGCGTCCACTACCGTGCCGGGTTATTTTTTGTATTTTTAGTAGAGACGGGGTTTACCATGTTGACCAGGCTGGTCTCAAACCCCTGACCTCATGTGATCCCCCTGCCTCAGCCTCCCAAAGTGCTGAGATTACAAGTGTGAGCCACCACGCCAGCCTAGTTTGTTCCCATTTCATTTTAAAACTTCTGAGGACAGCCGGGCGTGGTGGCTCATGCCTGTAATCCAAGCACTTTGGAGGCCAAGGCGGGCGGATCACCTGAGGTCGGGAGTTCAAGACCAGCTTGACCAACATGGTGAAACCCTGTCTTTATTAAAAAAAAAAAAAAAATTGCCCTTTGTCAATTATACCTAAAAGGTGCTGAATTTTTAGCTATTTGACTTAATAACTCTAAACTGCTCATTTTAGGTTGATCTGTACCTCAGTTATCTCAGGCCAGTGCCTCATATGTCTCTTCTGGGCGAGAGGAGCCCAGCCACAAGGCCAGGTGTAGCTAATGTAGCCATTGTCCTCTTTTGCTGACTGTCGGTATCTCCAAGGAGACAGTCAATGGGCTGCCTTTCTAGAAGTTTCTTTCCCGGGGGACCTCCCTTGCCTGCTCATGCCTGGCTACCTGCCTATTCTAACAAAACTGTCTTGGTTAAAAACTGAGGTGATGAATTCTATTCAATCCGAAAGAAGTATCCATTTTGTCCCTAAAGAATCCTTTTGCCCATAAAATCATAAAGGGTGCCATTAACTCTTTAATTGCTTTTTTTTTTTCCTTATTTAAAAAAGAAGCCCTTTTATTTATCTTTTGATCTCTTCCAAGGTGCTGCTAGGAATCTCCCCTCGGCCTGTGTGATTTTTACACTGAATGCTTGCTTTTCTCTGTTTTCTTCCCCTTGTAGTCTTCTTTATTTTGAAAACTGTCCTTTTCTCCCCCTTCTGCAACGAACTAACTCATTTATGTAACTGGGCTGGTTCTGTTCAAGTGCTTGTCATTTCTTTCATTATTTTTTCTTTCTTTCTTTCTTTTTCTTTAAATACAGTCTTGCTGTTATCACCCAGGCTGGAGTGCAATGGTATGATCTAGGCTCACTGCAACCTCTGCCTCCCGATCAAGCAATTACTCATGCGTCAGCCTCCTGAGTAGCTAGGATTACAAGCACCCACCACCATGCCCAGGTAATTTTTGTACTTTTAGTGCAGATGGGGTTTGCCAGGTTGGCCAAGCTGGTCTCAAACTCCTGACCTCAAGTGATGTATTGCCTCAGCCTCCCAAACTGCTGGGATTACAGGTGTCAGCCACCATGCCTGGCCATGCTTGCTCTTTTATTCTTTTTTTTTTTTGAGACAGAGTCCTGCTTTTGTCACCCAGGCTGACATGCAATGGCACAATCTCGGCTCACTGCAACCTCTGCCTCTTGGGTTCAAGCAATTCTCCTGCCTCAGCCTCCTGAGTAGCTGGGATTACAGGCGCCTACCACCACGCCCGGCTAATTTTTGTATTTTTAGTAGAGATGAGGTTCCACCATGTTGGCCAGGCTGGTCTCCAACTCGTGACCTCATGATCCGTCTGCCTTGGCCTCCCAAAGTGTTGGGATTACAGGTGTGAGCCACCTTGCCTGGCCCATACTTGCTATTTCTTATTCATAGAACGTGCGTTTCCTGGATTTTCAATTAAGTGCAATAAAAGCATCCCCTGCCCAGAAGTTAGGAGACCTGCAGATCCCCAGCCGTTACTAACTAGGTATGATGCTAGATGACACATTTACTGTGGCGTTTGTTCCCTTTCTTTTAACATTACAGATTGGAAAACAACAACAACAACAACAACTTTCTGTTCCTTAAAGTTCTAAAATTGACAGAATTTAGCTGGGTCCGGTGGCTCATGCCTGTAATTCTAGCACTTTGGATTTTTGTTGTTGTCGTTGAGACGGAGTTTCACTCTTGTCATCCAGGCTGTAGTGCGGTGGCATGATCTCAGCTCACTGCCACCTCCGTCTTCTGGGTTTGAGCAGTTCTCCTGCCTCAGCTCCCCAAGTAGCATGCACAACCATGCCTGGCTAATTTCGTATTTTAGTAGAGAGAGGGTTTCACAATGTTGGCTTGGCTGGTCTCGAACCCCTGACCTCAAGTGATCTGCCTGCCTTGACCTCCAAAAGTGCTGAGATTACAGGCTTGAGCCCCTACCCCTGGCAATTTCAAGAAGCTGAGGCCGGAGGATTGCTTGAGGCCGGGAGTTCAAGACCAGACTGGGCAGCAAAGCAAGACCCGATCTCTACAAAAAACACAAAAATTAGCTGGTGTGATGGCATGCACCTGTAGTCCCAGCTACTTGGGTGATTGAGACAGAAGAATCCTTGAGATTGGGAGGTAGAGGCTGCAGTGAGCTATGATCATGGCACTGTACTCTAGGCTGGGTAACAGAAACCCTGTCTCTAAAAAAAAAAAATTAAAGGAATTTATAATTATAAATTATTCTATGTCTTTACATATTAATTATTTAAATATATATTCTATAATTTTTTTGAGATGGAATCTCACTCTGTCGCCCAGGCTGGAGTGTAGTGGTACAATCCCAGCTGACTGCAACCTCCACCTCCTGGGTTCAAGTGATTCTCCTGACTCAGCCTCCTGAGTAGCTGAGACTACAGGTGCACACCACCACGCCTGGCTAATTTTTGTACTTTTTGGTAGAGTCGGTGTTTTAGCATGTTGGCTAGGCTGGTCTCAAACTCCTGACCTCAAGTGATCCTCCTGCCTTGACCTCCCAAAGTAATGGGATTACAGGTGTGAACCACTACGCCAGGCTATATCCTATAAATTCTAAAGAGAATGAAAAGGAGTTGCCAGCCTTCCTTTGGGATACTAAATTTCTTTTTCGTTTTTCTTTGAGACAGTGTCATCCATGCTGGAGTGTAGTGGCACCATCATAGCTCACTGCAGCCTCGACCTCCCCGGGCTCAGGCCATCCTCCCACCTAAGCTTCCCAAGTAGCTGGGACTACAGGTGTGCACCACCATGCCTGGCTAATTTTTGTATTTTTACTAGAGACAGAGTTTTCCATGTTGCCTAGGCTGGTCTCAAACTCCTTGGCTCAAGTGATCCTCCTGCCTCCACCTCCCAAATTTCTGGGATTACAGGCATGAGCCACTGTGCCTGTCCTAAATTTACTTTTATAATAATTACTTTTTAAATGTCAGAACTTCCTTATAATTAGACAGGTATGTTTTTATATAAATGCACAAAGGTAATCATATCCTGTTTGGATTTCTGTGTGTGCATTTTTTCTTAAAAATTTTAACAATCACATATAACCTCATAGAACTTGTTTTTGTTTGCAGATGCCTCCTTTTTCATAAAATTATGTCCTTGTTTTATAATAATGCTGTCTTTTCTAACTTTTCTGAATGTGCTTTAAAAATTTATCTTCTATTTCCTGAATTACATGATTTTTCCAGAATATATTTTCTTATCTTAATCTTTCCTTTTTGAGACAGGGTCTCACTCTGTCACCCAGGCAGGAGCGTAGTGCCGTGATCACGGCTCACTGCAGCCTTGACCTCCTGGATTACTCAAAGGATCCACCCACCTCAGCCTCCCCGAGTGGCTAGGACCATCGGCAGTGCCACCATGCCTGGTTTATTTAATTATTTTGTAGAGACCAGGTTTCACCATGTTGCCCAGGCTGGTCTTAAATTCCTGAGCTCAAGCAATTCTCCAGCCTCAGCCTCCCAAAGTGTTGGGATTACTGGCATTAGTCACTGTGCCCAGCTGCTCTTTCTCTTTCATATAAAACTTTTTCCTTAAATATTTGATAACCTTTGCCTACTATTCATATTTAAGAATGCAGCAACAGACAATTAGGATCTCTGTGCAATTCACCATATAATTCTTTTATTGCAGAATATCTCTGGCCCAGTATTTCTCTGTCCAAAATATCAGACAGAAAATCGGTTGTGATATATTGTTTTATAGTAATGTCTATTACAGTTTACCCATAATTCTATTTTCTTTCATTCTTCAGAATTTCAGTTCACCTTTTTTTGTTTTTTGTTTTTTTTTGAGACAGAGTCTTGCTCTATCATCCAGGCCGGAGTACAATGGCGTGATCTTGGCTCACTGCAACCTCCACCTCCCAGGTTCAAGAGATTCTCCTGTCTCAGCCTCCCCAGTAGCTGGGATTACAGGCATGCACCACCAGGCCCGGCTAATTTTTTAAATTTGTAGTAGAGACAGGGTTTTACTGTGTTGGCCAGGCTAGTTGTGAACTCTGACTTCAGGTGATCTGCCTGCCTCAGCCTCTCAAAGTGCTGGGATTACAGGCGTGAGCCACAGCGCCCAGCCAGGTCAGCCATCTTTTACATGAAACATGAACCCTCTGAAAATCAGTAATTCTTTGTACAGAGTACAACTCTGTTCCTAGAATATATACCATGAACACCCTACATTCACCTAATGTCACAAACAAGGCAGCCTTCAGTTTTTCCCTGAAGTTGGACTTGTGTCATGTTTTTGTTTTTTATTTTTGCATCATGTTTATTTTTAACTCTCCACACTAAATGGCTGTAATGCTTCTGATTATTTTGTCATGCTTTTAGTCCTCTGATTAAAGTAGCTCTCATCTTCAAGTAGCATCTCTTTTAACTTCCAAATCTGTATCTCCTGCTCCTAACTCTTATCTAAGTTCTGATTCTGTGCTTCTAGGGCTTCCAGGCTTATGTCTCTTCAAATGAAGTTAGCCAAATTTTGCTGAAATTATCAGCTTTTCCTTAGGGGGAATGATGCATAATCACTATGGAAGCAGTTAAGAAACTTCAGCATTCACATAAACAAACTAAGATTCAGGACAATTCATTTAATTGCTACCAGTTTACAAATAAATGAAAAAAAAAAAACAAATCCAACAGCATATCAGGCCTGCAACAAAATTCACTGGATTTAACCCACAGTTTAAGATCACACTCTGAAAGAAAAAAAAGTAGAATTAACATTTAATAGTCACCCCCCCTTTCAGCTTGAGAAAGGTACTGTAGGGATTTCCTTCTGTCTTAATTCAAGCTGGTATTTTATAGTGGGCTTAGCATTTGGGCAAAAGTTACCAGCGAAGATGGCAGGAAGAATAAAGATCTCTTGATCACTGGATAGGAAACATAAGGCCATGCGCAGTGGCTCACGCTTCTAATCCCAGCACTTTGGGAGGATGAGGTGGGTGAATCACAAGGTCAGGAGTTCGAGACCAGCCTGAACAACATGGTGAAACCCCGTCTGTACTAAAAATACAAAAAATTAGCTGGATGTGGTGGCAGGCATCTCTAATCCCAGCTACTTGGGAGGCTGGGGCAGGAGAATTGCTTGAACCCGGGAGGAGGAGTTGCAGTGAGCCGAGATCGTGGCACTGCACTCCAGCCTGGGTGACAGAGCAAGACTCTGACTCAAAACAAAACAAAAAACAAAAAAACAAGAAATTGGTGATTTTCCGAAGAGAAAATCCTTTGTGGTTCCTCATATTCCTAACTTGTATTACACTCTTGCTCAAAGAAGGACAACTGCTCCTACAATCCATCTTCCAGCGGGTCTGGCTATGTCGCTGTGGATTCCCCGGCAATACCCATCCTGCTCAACGCTTTAGCTGTACCACTCTGCCTCAGCTCCAATCGGCCTCTATCATTGCAAACAGTTGGCTGAGCCTTTTCTTAATATCCAGCTCATCTGGAGCAGGACAGGATTTTGTGTGCACTCTGATGTGTTCTGCAAGCTTGGATTTATAAATGAAGCCCTTCCCACAGTCGCCACAGGCAAAGGGCCTCTCGGGCCTGTGGATGCGCTGGTGCCTCAGCATGTGTCCCCTTTCCCGGAAGTTCTTGTCACACTCAGGACAGTGGAAAGGCCTCTCCCCTGTGTGCAGGCCCTGATGACTGAGCAGCTGCGCCTTCAGGCGGAAACTCTTGTCACACTTGGGACATTGAAAAGGCTTCTCTCCTGTGTGCGTCCTGATGTGCTCGATGAGCTTCGAGTGTTTCACGAAGCCCTTGCCGCACTCACAGGAGAACGGCATCTCACCGCTGTGCTGCAGCTGGTGGGCCTTCATGTCGGCCTTCACGCGATAGCGCTTGCCGCACTCCGGACACTGGAAGGGCCTCTCTCCCGTGTGCAGGCGCTGGTGGCTCAGCAGCTGTCCCTTCAGGCGGAAGCTCCTGTCGCACTCCGGGCACTGGAAGGGCCTCTCCCCGCTGTGCACGCGCAAGTGCTCCGTGAGCTTGGACTGTCTGGTGAAGCCCTTGCCGCACTCACCGCACGAGAACGGCCTCTCTTTGCTGTGCGTGTGCTGGTGGGCCTTCAGGATGCCCTTCAGGCGGAAGCGCTTGTCGCACTCCGGGCACTGGAAGGGCCTCTCCCCCGCTGTGCACCCTCAGGTGCTCGCGGAGCTTGCACTGGTGGGTGAAGCCTCTGCCGCACTCGCTGCAGGAGAACGGCCTCGCCCGCCGTGCCGCAGCCGGTGGGCTCTCAGCATGCTCTCCAGGCGGAAGCTCAGCCCACACTCTGGGCACTGAAAGGGCTTCTCGTCCGTGTGCAGCCGCTGGTGCCGCAGCAGCTGTCCCCTCTTGACGGAAGTTCCTGCCACACTTGGCACACCAGAAAGGCTTCTCCCCACTGTGGACTCGAATGTGCTCCGCGAGTTTACACTGCTTGGCGAAGCCCTTGCCACACTTCCTGCAGGAGAACGGTCTCTCCCCCACCGTGCGCGTGCTGGTGGACCTGCAGCAGGCGGCGCAGGCGGAGCGCCGGGGGCAGTGCGGACACTGGAAGGGCTTTTCTCCTGTGTGCGCCCTGCAGTGGCTGGCGAGCCTGGCGCTCGTAGGGAACGCTCGCCACATTCCGGGCCGGAGCAGGGCCCCCTCCGCGCCATGCTGCAGGGCCTCCGTGTCCCCTCCTGGTGGCCACTCCCTTCCCCTGGCCAGGCGTGAGCCTGGCTCTGTCCTGAGTGCATACTGCGGGAGGCCCGGCCGCCTTCTCTCCAGGAGGCCGGCCCCTCCCGGCTGTGCTGGCACCGGCGGGCCTGCGTGCTGCCTACGGGGAGGGAGCACTTGCTGCACAGGGCGTACTGGCAGGCTTTCCCCCCTGGTTCCGGAGGCAGTGGCTGGGATAGGCCCGCTCGCGTCGGAAACACATTTCACTGTCAGCGCTCTGGAAGGGGCCCCTCCCCGTGTGGGCCGCCAGATGGCGCAGCAGACATGGCTTCCGGCGGAAGCTCTTACCACACGTGCCACACCGGAAGTGCTTCTGTGCCCAAAGGCAGCTCCGCGGCAGCTGCGTCTCTGCCTGCTTGTTGAGTTTCTCCCAGGTCCTACGTAGCCAGTCCTTCGAGTGGCCCCTCTGGTGCATTACTAAATGGTTGTTCTCCCAACAGCTTTCCCCCGCAGACAGGACAAGGGTGCTGGGTGCTCTCCCAGGCAGGGACGTCCCGCAAACCAGGGAGATCCAGATTTCTGGGACCTGGGATTCCTTCTTTTTGGGCCGATTCACTGGGGCCGCTGGCCAGTAGTGGAGGAGCCCTAGCGTCATGTCTCTGTGGGCTCGCAAGGGTGATGCCTTGGTCAGACCCGAAGGAAACAGCTTCCCTTTCTCCTAAAAGGGATCCAAAGGAACACTGGCTCTCAAGAGGATCTAACTGGAAATGGCTTTTAGTTTTTTCTGAATTCTCAGCCTGCTGGTTTCCTGCAATTGAAAACAGAAATTCAGTCGGTATTCCTGTCTGCTGCACAACTAAGGATTCTCACAGTCAAGTGATCCACAAGAGTGTCTTGTGGTGGCCTGGGAACCCAGCTTCCACTGAGCTACCCAACCATACAGTGTGGTCTGTCCTATGGCCAAAGTGAGTTTGGTGAGTCTGCTGAAACTAAACTGAACAGACATATCTTTTGATAATATTGAAAAATGAAAAATATAGGTTGCAAACGTAGAGTGTAAGCTCTGGAATGAGACTGCCTGGTTTTGAATCCTATCTGTGCACTGTGTAACCTTTGTCAGGCTAATCTCTTTTGGCTTCAGCTCCTTCTGTAAAAACATGAAACAAAAGTACATAAGACGGCTGTGAGAACTAAATGAGCTAATGTGCATGAGGTGCTTGGCATGGTGACTGGCATAGTGCATGCACTCTGTAAGTGCTGACTGCTGTCATGACTTCAGGAACATCAGATATATCCCATTTTGATGTACAGACACACCCGGAGTCCTGAGCTGAGGATAGCAGTAAGTTCCTATTGCAGCCCTGACTAATACCACAGTTGGTGATCCTTGAGCCATCCTGTCTCTAAGACCTGGCAGCAAGGGTTGGTCCTATTTCTCCCTCCCTAGCCCCATTTCTGCCAATATTTGAAGAAGGTTTCTTGGAAATAATAACAGATGGTAGAAAGTGAAGTAATTTGTGGGGAAAAACCTTCACTTTCGAAAGAAGCAGATAAAAACTAAAACTATCTGACAAGATTTCTTGAAACGATGCTCCCATTTGACTTTTTCATTCTGTACTTTAAAAGTGATTTAAGAATCCAAAAATCTCAAACTCTCTCATCATGACAAGAAATTAAAGAGAAGAGCTAAGGTTGAAGTATTCAAGTAGACAACAGTCTCTAGTTAGGAAGGAAGCCACATTAGTCACGAAAATCTGGATAACCATGGGCCAGGCATGGTGGCTCACACCTATTTTCCCAGCACTTTGGAAGGCTGAAGTGGGAGGACTGCTTGAGGCCAGGAGTTCGAGACTGCAGTGAGCTATGGTCATGCCACTGTGCTCCAACCTGGGTGACAGCGATATCCTGTGTCTCAAAAAAAAAAATCTGGATAACCAGTTTTTGCTGAGTTCTCACTATATGCTCTCTCTCTTACACACACACACACACACACACACACACACACACACACATATGTATTTTCTTCTTTTTTGAGACTGAGTCTTGCTCCATCACCCAGGCTGGAGTGCAGTGGCATAATCTCAGCTCACTGCAAGCTCTACCTTCCAGATTTTGGTAATTCTCCTGCCTCAGCCTCCTGAGTAGCTGGGATTGCAGGTGCCTGCCACCACGGCCGGCTAATTTTTTTGTATTGATAGTAGAGAATGGGTTTCACCATGTTGTCCAGGCTAGTCTAGAACTTCTGACTTCAAATGATCCACCTGCCTCATCATCTCAAAGTGCTGGGATTACAGGCTTGAGCCACCACACCTGGCCTAACACCATGTATATTAACCAAGTCAATCCTGTAACATGGGTACTTTCATTTTATAGATGAGGCATTGAAATACTGAAAGGTTCAATAAATTGCCCAAAGTCACCAAGAAAAAGCAAGATCCAGACATAGCCTCCAGAACCCACATTCCTAACCATTATGCTTCACTGCCTTTATCTAGAATATAAGAATCATCAAACCTCAGCTTGTCCAAACAGGATGACAAGATCAGAGAAGGGAAACAAATCTGAACACCATGTCTTAAGGTCAGGGCCCTGAATTCTTAATACTCACCGCAAAACAGCTGTTCCTCAAAACCTGTCTCTAAATGCAAATCAACAGAGGAACAAATTATGTTTCCTGATTTCTGTGATTCTCTCCAGTTCCTGAAGGGCTCTTCCCCCTGTTCAATCCAGGATATTAGTTCTGGTTTTGGAAGTCCATCATCTGCACAGAGAAGTCAGACAGGGTAGTTTAGCTTCCTGAATTTAAAGCACACTAAGTTTCTCAATTTCTCAACACTCACTCCTGGGACAAAGTATGAGAACACATGTCAGAAAAAAAAAAAAAAAACAGGTTTACACAAAGATGAGAAAACTGTCTACACATCCTAACAGTGCTTCCTTAGTCTGTCTGGGCATGTCAGAGCAGTTATGTTTTAATTTTGTCATGGGCCCCATACATTCAGCAATGCTCTATTTTGTCCAAAAACAAAATGGCTAATGCTTGTATATATTATATATAATGCTTATATGTATTATATATGTATAAATAATATATATATTTATATTTATTGTATATATATATTTTTGAGACTGGGTCTCTCTCCAGCTGCCAAGGCTGGAGTGCAGTGGTGCCAGCATGGCTCACTGCAGCCTCGACGTCCTGGGCGCAGATGATTCTTCAATTTCAGCCTCTTGAATAGTTGGGACTACAGGCATGCACCACCAGGCCAAGCTAAGTTTTGCATTTTTAGTGGAGACAGGTTTCACCATGTTGCTCAGGCTGGTTTCGAATTCCTGTGCTCAAGCAATCTGCCTGCCTCAGCTTCCCAGAGTGCTAGGATTATAGGCATGAGCCACTGCACCCGGCCTTCAATATTCTTAATAGTGATTTAATAACAGCCAAATCATAGGGGTCCAATTTTAAAGCAAGTTGGTTATGGCAAAAATAATGCTTTCAGTTATTATTATTATTATTATTTTAGATAGGGTCTCACTCTATCTCCAAGGCTGGAGTGCAGTGGCATCACAGCTTACTGCAGCCTCAGCTTCCTGGGCTCCAGTGATCTGCCCACCTCAGCCTTCTGAGTAGCTGGGACTACAGGCAAGAGCCACCACACCAGCTAATTTTTTTTATTAGTTTTTGAGATGGGGCTCTCACTGTGTTGTCCAGGCTAGCCTCAAACTCCTTGGCCTCTCAAAGTGCTGGAGTTACAGCGTGAGCCACCGCACTTGGCCAGTGGTTTAATTTATTAAAAGTATTTCTAGCACATGGAAAAGGAGAAAAATATACAAATATCTGGATGCCATCTAATTTTGTCAAATCCTACCATGCTGACACACTTCAGGTTTTTTGTTTTTTGTTTTTGATAGGGTTTTGCGGTGTCTCCCAGGCTGAAGTGCAGTGGTACAATCACAGCTCACTGCAGCCTTGACCTCCTGGGCTCAAGCAATCCTCCTACCTCAGCCTCCTGATAGCTGGGACTACAGGCAGGAGTCCCCATGCTCAGCTAATTTTTAAATTTTTTGTAGAGACAGGGTCTCCCTAGATTGTCCAGGCTGGTCCTGGGATAAAGAAATCCTCCTTCCTCGGCCTCCCAAAGTGCTGGGATTATAGGCATGAGCCACCACACCCAGGCTACTTCATGTTTTTTAAAGATATGAGACTTTACACAGTTTAAGCCCCCATATCTCCCTCTCCAGAGGTAAGCACTACCCTGAATCTGGTGTATATTATTCCTATGTATGTTCTTATTTCAAAATATATACATATAAATATATAAAAGATTGCTGGGTTTAAACTCGATATAGACCATAGCACATCATACTGCAACTTGCTATTCTCGCCTCAAAATTGTATTTTCAAAATGTCTCCATTTTGGAACACTTGGCTTCATTTGTTTGATAGTCTTTTATTATATGAATATATTACAGTCTGTCTTTTTCTTCTGTTCCCTGGCATGCCTCTATGAAGACACACATAAGCACTGACAGTTCTTGAAGTGAATTGCTGTATCACAGGGATAAGCACGTCTTCAACTTTACTGTATGTTACCAAATTGCTCTCCAAAGTGGCTGTGCTGATTGACAATCTCAATAGAGTAGGAATGTTCACTTTGCTTCACATCTTGACAATACACGATGCTATCAGATGTTTCTCTATCTCGAACACAGTACCACATAATAAGTCTTGCTATCTGATAGGACAGTCACCTTCCATCTTCTTCCATAAGACTGTCTTCATTATTCTTGACTTGGTTCTCCCATGTTCTTTAGGATCTGCTTAACAAATTCCATGAAAAGCTCTATTGGGATTCTGACTGGACTTGCTTTGAATCTATAGATTGATTTGGGGAGAGAATTCACAGAAGGCAGAAAGGTCCATGTAACTGACTTTTAGATTAAGAAGATGGGGGTTCTCCTAGCTAGCCACAGTGGCTCACGACTGTAATCCCAGCACTTGGGGAGGCCAAGGCAGGTGGATCACTTACCTCAGGAATTCGAGACCAGCCTGGGCAACATGGCAAAACCGCCTTTCTACCAAAAATCAAAAATGAGGCAGGCATGGTTGTGTGCACCTGTGGTTCCAGCTACTCGGGAGGCTGAGGAGGGAGGATCTCTTGAGCCCGGGAGGTGGAGGTTGCAGTGAGCTGGGATCACACTGCTGCACTCCAGGCTGGGTGACACTGGGTGACAGTGAAACCACATCTCAAAAAAAAAAAAAAAAAAAAAAAAGATGTTGATGATGATGGATAATCACAGGGATATGATGAAAGCATGAGAAAAAGTTGTGGCCTAACAATGAAAACAGTGAAACAAATTAAAATGTAGCATAATTTTTTCTTTTCTTTTTTTTTTGAGACAGAGCCTCACTGTCACCCAGGCTGGAGTGCAGTGGCACAATATTGGGTCACTGTAGCCTCCACCTTCTGGGTTCAAGCGATTTTCCTCCCTCAGCCTCCCAAGTATCTGGGATTACAGGCATGCACCACCATGCCCAGCTAATTTTTGTATTTTTAGTAGAGACAGGGTTTCAGCATGTTGGCCAGGCTGGTGTCAAACTCCTGACCTCAAGTGATCCACCCACCTAGGCCTCCCAAAGCGCTGGGATTACAGGCGTGAGCCACCACACCTGGCCAAAATGTAGCATAATTTTGAACAACTGATAAGAATAAAGAAAGGGAATCCATTTGATCTTGATGCTTGGAACATTCTTAACAGGTTGGCACAGGGTTAATGACATAGAATTATATTTATGTCTCCATAGATTCATTTACTGTAACTGATTCTTTAGTAACAATGAAAATAATGTAATGTTTTCAGTTATATGTTTTAGAAACAATCCATAGATACAGCCTGTAAAACTTAACTGTGGTAACAGAACAGAATATAAATATTAGAAACTTTGCAATATAAGGAAGTATGGCTGCCATGAACTGGCAGAAGAGATGAAGGGAAGTACCAGAGAACTAATTATCTTTATGTACTGAAGGAGTCAACAGATGAAATTGATGGAACACAAGCTAGAATCTTAAACAAATTATTTTAAATTATAAAGCTGACCAACAGAGGCACAGAAAACTATCAAAAACTGGGGAGAAGACAGAATAGTGTATAAGTGAGCTATTGCCTCATTTTTCATAGTAATTAATGCTTCCTAAACTCAGTAAATCAAGATAGTTAGTATAAGCATATTTAGATTGGAGGAAGCCACTTTAAAAACAAACAAAAATGGTTAAAAGTGATTGCTTTCAGGTAGTTAACTGAATGTGGAGGTAAGAATGAAGCAGGAGACTCTGATCTTTCACTTGATGCTTCTCTGAACAGACTGATTTTTAAAAAATTATATTTGATAAATAAAAAGAAATATAAAAACCAAATAAGCAAAAAGAACATCCAATACCATAACCAGGCAGAGACAGCTACTCTTAAAATACTTCCTTGTACAGCCTTCCAAAATAGCTTTTCTGAAGTATTTACACCCCACTGTAAAAGTTGTGAGGTAGGGATATCCTAGGTTAAAGACACACAGGGCACTTCAAGAATGTGCGCTAGGTGTGCTCCTATGTGGATGATCATGGCATCCTGACAGTAAGTCATGACTAAAGGCCCCTCGTATATAATATTTAGTCACCCCATCACCTTACACTGCTCAAATATTCTCAAGCAACAACGCCTACGCTTGAGTAAGGATTAACAATGTTAACAAAAGTATTAACAAAAGATTACAGAGTAAAAATATCCTTCTGAGAAATCTTACTACCCGAGAAACAGGAACATCGAGTGACTGACCCTTTACAGGATCCAGTTCCATGCCCTACCCACAAAGGTGAACGGGCCTTACCTAGAGAGATGAGAGTCTCATAATTGCTTCTCATCACATGCTTGTAAAGCTCCTTCTGCCATGCCTGTAGATCCTGCCATTCTTCCTCCGAGAAATAAATGGCAACATCCTCAAAAGTCAGAGGTAGCTGAAATTGTAGACATAAGACATATGCATTCGTGATTGCTTCAAAACGACTCCAGCTCCTTCTCCTTGTTAATTTAAAAGACTTCTGCATTGGACAACTGCTTTTCGTTGTTCAGCAGCTTCTTCCTGGAGAACTCCTCCTTCCTAAACTCCAATCACATCATTCTGCTGTTAACCACTACACGCCCCCTCCACGTTTCATTATGTTTGTTCAAAGTATATGTACATATGTAAAGTATGGAATTTTTTTTACAAAAATGGGAACAAATCACTTTGTAGCTTCATTCACTTAATATGTCACAGATCTCTTTCTAGGTCAATAATATATATTAAGGCAAACTTATTTGTTTGGTAAAGTTGCATTAATATTCCATGAGTAGATACACCCTACTGATGGGACACATATTGTTTGTTTCACTTATAAAATACAGTGTTCTCACATGCTTCCTATCTATCAGTGCTTTTACTTCTGCAGGTTAAGTCTAAAAAGGAGAACTACTGGCTGGGCGTGGTGGATCATGCCTGTAATTCCAGCACTTTGGGAGGCCAAGACAGGTGGATCACAAGGTCAGGAGATCGAGACCATCCTGGCCAACATGGTGAAACCCTGTTTCTACTAAAAATGCAAAAATTAGCTGGGCATGGTGGCAGACACCTGTAATCCCAGCTATCTGGGAGGCTGAGGCAGGAGAATCACTTGAACCGGGAGGCAGAGGTTGCAGTGAGCCGAGATTGTGCCACTGCACACCAGCCTGGGAGACAGAGTGAGACTCTGTCTCAAAAAAAAAAAAAAAAAAAAAAAAAAGGAGAACTACTAAATCGAAGAATATACACATCTTCAGTTTTAACAGATAACATTAGATTGTCTTCCAAAAATAATCCAGCACATTTACCCTTGCTATTAACATGACACTTCTTGTTTCTTTACACCTTTGCCAGCACAAGATGTTCTTAAACTTTATTTTTTGCCAATGTGGGGGTGGCAAATTGTATTTCAGTGTTTTAATTTACATTAATATGTGAGGCTGGAAATCCTAGCCAGAGCAATCAGACAAGAGAAAACCCTAAAGACTCCTCCAAAAGACTCTCCTAGATTTGACAAATGAATTCAGGAAAGTCTCAGGTTATTAAAAAAATGTATATAAACCAGTAGCACTTCTATACACCAACAACGACCAAGCTGAGAAATCAAGAACCCAGTACCTTTTACAATGGCTGGAAAAACAATAAAATACCTAGGCATACACTTGATACGGTTTGGCTGTGTGTCCCCACCCAAATCTCCTATTGAATTGTAATCCCCAGGATTAGAGGAGGGGCCTGGTGGGAGGCGACTCAGTCATGGGGGCAGACTTCCTTCTTGCTGTTCTCAGGATAGTGAGTTCTTACGAGATCTGCTTGTTTAAAAGTGTAGCACTTCCCCCTTCACTCTCTCTCTCTCCTGCTCCAGCCATGATAAGACTATACCTGCATCCCCTTTGCCTTCTGCCATGATTGTAAGTTTCCTGAGGCCTCCCCAACAAGCAGAAGACTAAACAGTTACCAGCAATTGGTTTTTAATTTTATTGCTTTTCTAAAAACTGCATTAGAAAACGCAACACATGCAAATTTGTTAGTATTGTTTAATATTTATGTTTATTATAGTTGACTTGGATAAATGGACACTTCCTGAGGTTCTACAAGTAGGAGTATGTAAATTATATATTTGTTAGTTTAAAATACTCTAATTACATAAGCATACATCCCACTTTTTATTGAACTGAAACTGTGATTGCTGTATGTCCTTATTTTCTATGGGTATTAATCTTGTTTCAACTTTATTTTTTATTTTTGAGATGGAGTCTGGCTCTGTTGCCAGGCTGGAGTGCAGTGGTCGGCTCTCAGCTTGGCTCACTGCAACCTCCAATTCCTTGGTTCAAGCTATTCTCCTGCCTCAGCCTCCCAAATAGCTAGGATTACAGGCATGTGCCATCAGACCCAGCTAATTTTTGTATTTTTAGTAGAGACAGTGTTTCACCATGTTGGTCAGGCTGGTCTCGGTCTCCTGACCTCGTGATCTGCCCACCTCAGCCTCCCAAAGTGCTGGAATTACAGGCGTGAGTCACCATGCCCAGCCTAATTTTTATTTATTTACTTTTATTTTGAAACAGTCTTACTCTGTTGCTGAGGCTGAAGTGCAGTGGTGTGATCTTAACTCACTGCATCCTCTGCTTCCCAATTCTCCTGCCTTAGCCTCCTAAGTAGCTGGGGCTACCTGTGTGCGCCACCTCCCTTTTTTTTTTTTTCTTTGTATTTTTAGTACAGACGGGGTTTCTCCATGTTGGCCAGACTGGTCTCCAACTCCTGACCTCAAGTGATCCATCCACTCGGCCTCCCAAAGTGCTGAGATTACAGACGTGAGCCACCGTGCTCAGCCTCTTCATCTTTTATTTATTTAATTTTGTTTTTGAGATGGAGTTTTGCTGTTTTGCCCAGACTGAAGCAGCACGATGTTGGCTCACTGCAACCTCCTGCCGGGTTCAAGCAACTCTCCTGCCTCAGCCTCCCGAGTAGCTGGGATTATAGGAACCCACCACCATGCCCAGCTAATTTTTGTATTTTTAGTAGAAATGGGGTTTCACCACATTGGGCAGGCTGGTCTCAAACTCCTGACCTCAGGAGATCCACTTGCCTTGGCCTCCCAAAGTGCTAGGATTACAGGCGTGAGCCACCAAGCCTGGCCAAAAAAAATTTTTTTTTTTTAAATTTTAGGTTCAGGAGTACATGTGCAGGTTTGCTATATAGGCAAATTATGTGTTGTGGGGGTTTGCTGTGCAGATTGTTTCATCACCCAGGTGATAAGCATAGAACCGATAAGTAATTTTTCAGTCCTCATCATCCTCCCAACCTCCACCTTCAAGTAGGCCCCACTGTTATTCCCTGCTTTGTATCCATATATTCTCAGTGTTTAGCTCCCCCTTATGAGAACATGTGGTACTATTTTTCCTGCATTACTTCACTTAGGATAATGGCCCCCAGCTCCATCCATCTTTCTGCAAAGGATACGATTTTCTTTTATAGCTGCATAGCATTCCATGGTGCATATGTACACTTTCTTATCCAGTCTTCGATTGATGGGCATTTAGGTTGATTCCACATTTTGCTATTGTGAATAGGCTGCAATGAACATATGCATACATATGTCTTTATGCAGAACAATTGATATTCCTTTGGGCATATATTCCTTTGGGTATAATGGGATTGCAGGGTCAAATGGCAATTTATATTCCTTTGGGTATAATGGGATTGCAGGGTCAAATGGCAATTATGGCCAGTTGCAGTGGCTCATGCCTGTAATCCCAGCACTTTGGGCAGCCGAGGCAGGCAGATCACCTGAGGTCAGGAGTTTGAGACCAGCCTGGCCAACATGGCAAAACCCCGTCTCTACTAAAAATACAAAAATTAGCTGGGTGTGGTGGCACCGGCGCCTGTAATCCCAGCTATTTGGGAGGCTGAGGCAGGAGAATCACTCAAACCCAGGAGGCAGAGGTTGCAGTGACCCAAGATGCGCCACTGTACGCCAGCCTAGACGGCAGAGTGAGACTCCATTTCAAAAAAACAAAAAAAAAGTAATTCTGCTTTGAGAAATCACCAAACTGCTTTCCACAAAGGCTGAACTAATTTTCATTCCTACCAGCAGTGTATAAGTGTTCTCTTTTCTCTGTAACCTTGCCAGCATCTGTTTTTTTGTTTTGTTTTACTTTTTAATAGTACCCATTCTGACTGATATGAGATGGTACCTCACTGTGGCTTTGTCATTGTGGTTTTGATTTGCATTTCTCAAATGGTTAGTGATGCTGAGCATTTATTCATATGTTTGTTGGCCATGTGTATGTCTTCTTTTGAGAGGTGTCTGTTCATGTCCTTTGCCCACTTTTTAATCAGTTGTTTTTTGCTTGTATATTTAAGTTCCATGTAGATTTTGGATATTTGACCTTTGCCAGATGCATGGTTTGCAGATATCCCATTCTGTAGGATGTCTGTTTACTCTGCTGATAGCTTCTTTTGCTGTGTAGAAGCTCATTAGTTTAATTAGGTCCCATGTGTCAATTTTGTTTTCATTGCAATTGCTTTTGGAGTCTTCATCACAACATCTTTGCCAGGGCCTATGTCCAGAATGCTATTTCCTATATTATCTTCCAGGGTTTGTATCGTTTTAGGTTTTACATTTAAGTCTTTAATCTATATTGACTTGATTTTTGTATATGGTATAAGGAAGGGGCACAGTGTCAGCCTTCTGCATATGGCTAGCCAGTTATCCCAGCACCATTTGTTAAATAGGGAGTCCTTTACCCACTGCTTTTGTTGACTTTGTAGATCAGATGATTGTAGGTGTGTGGCATTATTTCTGGACTCTCTATTCTGTTCCATTGGTCTATATGTCTGTTTTTGTATCAGTACCATACTGTTTTGGTTACTGTAGCCTTGTAGTATAGTTTGAAATTATTCATTTTGCCTAGGATTGCCTTCGCTATTTGGGCTCTTTTTTTGGTTATATATGAATTTTATTTCTTACATATGAATTTTTAAAGTTTTTTCAGCCCAGACACTAGCTCACACCTGTAATCCCAGTAATTTGGGAGGCCAAGGTAGATTAATTGCTTGAGCCCAGGAGTTTGAGACCAGTCTCGGCAACAGAGGTAAACCTCATCTCTACCAAAACAATAACAAAACCCAGAAAAATTAGCAGGGCATGGTGGCACATGCCTGTAGTCCTAGCTACCTGAGAGGTTGAGGTGGGAGAACTGCTTGAGTCTGAGAGGCAGAGGTTGCAGCATGCCTCTACACTCCAGCCTGGGTGACACAGCAAGACCCTGCCTCAAAAATAGACAAACAATAGCTGGACACAGTGGTTCACACCTGTAATCTCAGCACTTTGGGAGATCAAGGCGGGCAGATCACCTGAGGTCAGAAGTTTGAGACCAGCCTAGCCAACATAGAGAAACTCCATCTCTGCTAAAAATACAAAAATTATTGGGCATGGTGGTGCATGCCTGTAATCCCAGTTACTCAGGAGGCTAAAGCAGGAGAATTGCTTGAACCCAGGAGGCAGAGGTTGCAGTGGGCCAAGATCACACCACTGCACTCCAGCCTGGGCAACAAGAGCAAAGCTCCATCTAAAAAAAAAAAAAAGAAAGAAAAAGAAAGAAGAAAGAAAGAGAGAGAGAGAGAAGAAAAAGAAAGAAAGAAGAAGAGAAAGAAAGAAAGAGAAAGAAAGAAAGAAGAAAGAAAGAAAGAAACAATACAGTTTTTTTGCTTTGGGCAGTATGACCATTTTAACAATATTGATTCTTCCTATCCTTGAGCATGAAGTATTTTTCCCTTTCTTTGTGTTATCTCTGATTTCTTTGAGTAGTGTTTTGTAATTCTTGTTGTAAAGATCTTTCACCTCCATGGTTAGCTGTATTCCTAGGCATTTTAGTCTTTTTGTGTCTATTGTGATTGGGACTGCATTCTTGATTTGGCTTTCAGCTTGGATGTTGTTGGTGTATTGTAATGCTACTGATTTTTGTACACTGATTTTGTATTCTCAGACTTTGCTGAAGTTGTTTATCAGATCAAGGAGCGTCTGGGCACACCATGGGGTTTTTCTACATATAGAATCATATAGTCTGCAAAAAGGGATAGTTTGACTTCCTCTATTTCTATTTGAATGCCTTTTATTTCTTTCTCTTGCTGGACTGCTCTTGCTAGGACTTCCCATCTTTCTCTTATATTCACTGTGAAATTTAGAATTTTAAAAACTCGAATGATTCCTCTATATTTGTTGTAGTGTGTTTAGTATTGCTATAAAGGAACACCAAGGTGGGGTAAATTTTTAAAAAAGAGGTTTATTTGGGTCACAGTTCTGTAGGCTGAACAAGAAGCATAGCACCAGCAAAGGTCTCAGATTGCTTCTGTTCATGGTGGAAGGTGAAGGGGGCCGGGCCCAGTGGCTCACACCTGTAATCCCAGCACTATGGGAGGCCAAGGTGGGTAGATCATCTGAGGTTAGGAGTTCAAGACTAGCCTGGCCAACATGGTAAAATCCTGTCTCTACTAAAAATACAAAAATTAGTCAGGCATGGTGGCAGGGGCCTGTAATCCCAGCTACTCAGGAGGCTAAGGCAGGAGAATCACTTGAACCCAGGAGGTGGAAGCTGCAGTGAGCCGAGATCACGCCATTGCATTCCAGCCTGGGAGACAAATCAAGATTCATCTCAAAAAAAAAAAAAAAAAAAAGTGAGCTGGCATGTGCAGAGATCATCATACGGTGAGAGGAAGCAAGACAGGGAGACCGAGGGGGTGGATGTGTCAGGCTCTTTTTAACCAGCTCCCTCAGGAACTAACAGAGGATAGCACCAAGACATTCATGAAGGATCCACCCCCCATGACCTAAACACCTCCCATTAGGGCCCACTTTCAACATTGCAGATCCAATTTTGACATGAGGTTTGGGGACAAATATCCAAACTGCAGATATAGCAACACTTAAATCAAATTCATTATTTTAAGTTTAATGAAATATAGTCATTTCTGCTATAATGCTTGTTTTGAAATGTGAATTTGTTCCAACATGATTGCTGTATTAGGAGACAATATATTACAAAATTTTGCATTTGCTCATGTGCAATTTTGTCTATAAGAAACACTACATTAGTGGTTCTCAATCAGAACAATTTTGTCCCCTGGAGACATTTTTTATTGTTATAATTGGTGGGGGCGGCCTACTGGCATCTAGTGAGCAGCAGCTAAGAATACTGGTAAACATCCTACAATGCACAGGACAGCCCTCAAAACAGAAAATTATCCAGCACAAGATGTTAGTAGTGGCAAGGGTGAGAAACTTTGTGAACTATGTGAACAAACAGAACTGAGCTGCCTAGACATACATAAAATGCACATATGCAACACACTTCAAACATCAGATTACCCTGTGTTATGACCCCTGCCTATCCACCTCTAGGGTCACAACTTCCCATCTCATTCAGATAACCTTCCTTTCACCACTTCACAATAGCTCACAAATTGCAACATTTGTTATACCCACTTCCACAAGCATATTTCAGGTAGTTCTTTTAGGTTTTTTTTTTTTTTTTTTTGAGATGGGGGTCTCACTCTGTTGCCCTGGCCAGAGTGCAGTGGTGCCAATACAGCTTGCCATAACTTTGATCTCCTGGGCTCAAGTGATTCTTTCGCCTTAGCCTCCCGAGTAGCTGAGACCACAGGGATATGCCACTATGCCTGGCTAATTTTCTGTAGAGAGGGGTCTCACCATGTTGCCCAGGGTATTTTTGTTGTGTGTGTGTGTGTGTGTGTGTGACTGAGTCTCGCTCTGTCACCCGGCTGGAGTGCAGTGGTGTGATCTCAGCTCAGTGTAACCTCTGCCTCCGAGGTTAAGTGATTCTCCTGCCTCAGCATCCCAAGCAGCTGGGATTACAGGTGCCCGTCACCATGCTCGGCTATTTTTTGTATTTTTAGTAGAGACAGGGTTTCACCATGTTGGCCAGGCTGGTCTTGAAGTCCTGATCTCAGGTAATTTGACCACCTTGGCCTCCCAAAGTGTTGGGATTACAGGCGTGTGCCACTGCACCTGGCCTGCCCAGGCTTACTTCAGGCAGTTTTTAAGGCAATTAAGATTAGTTATTAATCATCAAAGTGCATAAAACTGCTTTTAGGTTCTAATCCTTTCTTGTTAACACTTTTGAGTACTGCTTGCCTAACATTTCTCCCAGTAAACTCTGTGGTTTTTACTGCACAATTTTGCATAGTACTATGATTTTCAGAAATGCATATGCTGTATTATTGCAGAACTGAATGTATGTTTAAACTTCTGTGTTAAAGAACCCATTCTCTCTTCTCTGATTAAAATTCCTTACTCTTAAAATGCTTTTTAAAAAAGTTTTTAGAAGTTTAAAGATCCAGAAAGTTACAGAGAAAACTATAACAAGCATCCTAGTAGTCACCACTGATTTAACAAGTTTAACATTTTTCTTCAGAGTTCCTTTTAATGAAATAGAATGTAACAGGTGAAACTCAAGTTCCTGTGGTTCCTCTCTCTCAATCACGTTCTGATATTGTCACATTCTCCTTCCTTTGTAAAGGCAAACATTATGATTAATATGGGAACTTTTCACTTCAATATACATATGTATTGATAAATAATATTACTTTGTGTCTTTTATACATAAATACTATATTGCAACTTGTATTCTTCCCTCAAAATCAACATTTTGAGATCTGTGCCTGTTGATTATATATAGAGCTAATTTATTTTAATTTTGTATAGTGTTCCACTGTCTAAATGTTACAAGTTTGTTTGTTTTTGAGACAGAGTCTCAGTGTGTCACCTAGGCTGGAGTGCAGTGGCACAATCTTGGCTCACTGCAACCTCCACTTCCCGGCTTCAAGCAGTTCTCCTGTCTCAGCCTCCCAAGTAGCTGGGACTAGAGGTGCGTGCTGCCACACCTGGCTAAATATTTTTGTATTTTAGTAGAGACAGGGTTTCACCATGTTAGTCAAGTTGGTCTCAAACTCCTGGCCTCAGGTGATCTGCCTGCCTTGGCCTCTCAAAGTGCTGGGATTACAGGTGTAAGCCACTGTGCCTGGCCTGAATGTCACGTTTTAAATCCATTCTTTTATTCATTAATCATTTCTTTTCAGGTCTATAATTTCGCTGTTTATATCCTTTCCATACACACACACACACACACACACACACACGCACACCATACACATATATATATATATATATATATATATATAATTATATGAGTGAAACTTTGCCTCCAAAAAATAACTATATATACAGGCTGGAGTACAATGGCTTGATCTCGGCTCACTGCAACCTCTGTGTCCCCGGTTCAAGCGATTCTCCTGCCTGAGCCTCTCACGTAGCTCAAATTATAGGAGCCTGACACCATGCCTGGCTACTTTTTGTATTTTTAGTAGAGATGGGGTTTCACCATGTTGGCCAGGCTGGTCTTGAACTCCTGACCTCAGGTGATCCACCCATCTAGGCCTCCCAAAGTGCTAGGATTACAGGAGTGAGCCACCGTGCCCAGCCCTATCCCCACATTTGTATTGGGTTACTTATCCTTTCATTTGTAGTGTTTCCTTATATAACTTACATATTGATTATTGACTATGCAATTAAATACTCTGTCCTTGCCTGTGGCTTACTTTTAAATTTTGTTTATGCTATCTTATACGGAAGTTTTCTATTTTAATGCAAAGATAACAATATTTTCTTAGGTCTCTTTACTTTTTGAGTCTTAAATTCTTTTCTATATTGAGATCACAGATGCTCTTGCCTGAACATCTCAAGTTCTTTTATGTTTAGATTTTTAATTCATCTAGCATGTATTTTTTTTAATGGTATAAAATAGCAATTTATGTTTTTTTTACCCCTCAAATGGAAAAGTCAGTGGTCCAAAGTCGGCTTTTGAGGTCTGTGTATTAGTTTCCTAGGACTGCTGTATCTAAGTACCACAAACCGGGTGGCTTAACATAATAAAAATGTGTTCTCTTATAATTTTGTTGACCAGAGTCTTAAATCAAGGTGCCAGCAAGGCCAAGTTCTCTCTAAAAACCTCTAAGCCCTAGAGTCTATGGAAGAATCAAATCCATATCTTCCCCTTAGCACATTAATATGCTTATGTATGTATGCATGTACTCCTTTTCTTTTTTTTTTGAGACGGAGTTTCGTCTTGTTACCCAGGCTGGAGTGCAATGGTGCTATCTTGGCTCACTGCAACCTCCACCTCCTGGGTTCAAGCAATTCTCCTGCCTCAGCCTCCCAAGTAGCTGGGACTACAGGCGTGCACCACCATGCCCAGCTAATTTTTGTATTTTTAGTAGAGACGGGGGTTTCACCATGTTGACCAGGATGGTCTCGATCTCTTGACTTCGTGATCCACCCGCCTCAGCCTCCCAAAATGCTGGGATTATAGGCCTGAGCCAACGCGCCTGGCCTTCTTTTTCTTTTCTTTCTTTTGAGAAGGAGTCTCCCTCTGTTGCGCAGGCTGGAGTGCAATAGCATGATCTCGGCTCACTGAAACCTCCGCCTCTCAGGTTCAAGCGATCCTCCTGCCTCTGCCCCTCTAATAGCTGGGATTACAGGCACGTACCATTATGCCTGGTTAATTTTTGTATTTTTAGTAGAGACAGGGTTTTGCCATATTGGCCAGTCTGGTCTCCAACTCCTGACCTCAGGTGATTCACCCGCCTCCGCATCCCAAAGCGCTGAGATTACAGGAGTGAGCCACCACCCCCGGCCACTCATTCATTCATTCATTCTTTCGTTCATTTATTTATTTATTTTGAGACGGAGTCTCACTCTTGTTGTCCAGGCTGGAACGCAATGGGGCGATCTCGGCTCACTGCAACCTCTGCCTCCCGGGTTCAAGCGATTCTCCTGCCTCAGCCTCCCAAATAGCTGTGATTACAGGCGTGAGCTGCCACGCCCAGCTAATTTTTGTATTTTTAGTAGAGTCGGGGGTTCACCATTTTGGCCAGGCTTGTCTCGAACTCCTCATCTCAAGTGATCCACCCGCCTCAGCCTCCCAAAGTGCTGGGATTACGGGCGTGAGCCACCACGCCCGGCCTAATTCATTTAATAATCAGCAAAAATCCTCAACAGAAAACTTTACAAGATAAAAATACCCTCTAAACCTCGATTTGAAGAAACTACTAACTTAAATTTTTGTATCCTCTTCTACTCCTCTAATGTATCATCTTACACTCAACACAAACCACGTTAGAAAATACATTCTGACACTGAAGCCCCCGTCAAACACCATTTCAACCACTCGGAGTCTAAAATCTTTTGGAACAGCTGTTCTGAATTCGATGGCTATGATGTAAAACTGGTTGACGGGTAATCCACCTCTGGCCTCAGAGCTTTTATCCTTTCCGCCGTCTGCCAGCCTCGCCCAGGCTCCTCCCCCGTTCCCAAGTCGGCCTCGGTCCACGCTCGGCTTTGTCAGGGGTTTGGCTACAGACAAGCCGCGGGAGCGGAGGCCACCAGCTCCCCGCAGGGCCCGGACTCCACACCCCCAAACGAAGCGGCCTGCAGACTACGTCCTACCGGTGCACCGCGGCCGCCCACGGGGGACCCCAGGACACGGGCTAGCCTGGAACCCGAGGACCCACCCCGACCCCAAAACCGGGCGTCCACACAGGCCAGCCCGCTTACCCGAGGCGGCTCCGCCATGGCCCCCGCGGTCCCGCCCGGCCCTGGCAACGCTGACCGTCCCCGGCAGCTCCGCGGGAACCAGCCCCACCGCGCACGGACTCCCCTTCCACTCCGTCCCAACCCGACTCCCAGGGACAGCCCGGGTGAACCCCAATCGAAGCGCCAGCCGGGCGCGGTGCACTTTGGGGCTTGGCGCCGGGTCGTGGCGGCCACTCCGCCCCACAGCGCCCCCTGCGGGCGGGAGGAGCGCCGCCGCCCAGGAGTCGGTCCTCAGAGGAGGGGTCTCCGGGCTCTCACCGTGCGGGCTGCGGCATTCTGGTCTTTGAGGGACCCTCGGACTCCCGGGATCTACATCGAGGGAGGCAGTCGGAGACGAGTTGAGGGAGCTTACGGATGGGGAAACGGAGGCACATGGAGATGGAGAGAGCAGGGACAGGGAGACGCGCTCCACGGAAGCCCAGACTGAGAGGCAGCGAGAGGGGAGCGTCCGGTGCGGTCCCTCCCAAAGCCGCCCCCTGAGTCAGGGATGAGCTCGAGGGCTTCATCTGTGAGGGGGTCCCGGGAATCCAGCGAGGCCGGCCAGGGGGTGGGAGGGGCGCGCTGCCCGCGGTGGCCAGGGGTGTCCGTCCCGCCGGGGACGAGGAGGCCCTGGGGTCCCCAGGCTTGTCCCGTCGGGGACGCGGAGGTGGGGTCTGCCCACCACGTCCTGTCCCCGTGGGTCCAGGGCCCTTCTGGGCTCCCCCGGGCCGCCACGCTGCCTCCTTGGCAGAGAACGGCCTCGGGCAGAGACCCCATGGGGAAGCCACCCCAGCTTCAGGGCCGCCTGCGGGACTCAGGGTCTCAGGGTGGCCCAGGGATGCGGGCCGGGCACCCCCGGCCCTGGCGGGAAACAGAGCGGGAGGAGAAGACGGAGGAGGCCATGACACAGGGCGTGAGAAACACGGGGACGCATCAGGGGAGAGGTGGGAAGACGCAGAAGGAGAAACCAGAGAGAGAGAGAAAGGAGAGAGAGGGTGAGGAAGCGGGTGGTGATTGTGCACAGAAAATCAACCTCGCATTCTGTCCTGGTCATGTCTTAGGTGTCAGGCTAAAGTAACATGAAAAGTGTGCAGTTGGGAGAGGGTGTCCATAAGAAATAAAATAGTCCCCGAATAGGCTAAGGAGCGTGTGCACATCTGTGTTTGCCACGGAATCAAGAAGTGTACATACACCTTACTGTTGAACATTTTTTATTTTTACAAATGTTATATGGTACAATTGTTTTTTTATGCATAGTGCTCTGAACGTTTAACTATGAACTTAAAAAAAAATACTTTTAAGGTATATAGAAGTATAACTTCTGGCCGGGTGCGGCGGCTCATGCCTGTAATCTCAGCACTTTGGGAAGCCAAGGCGGGCCGATCACCTGAGGTTGGGAGTTCGAGACCACCCTGACTAACATAGAGAAATCCCATCTCTACTAAAAGTACAAAAATAGCCGGCACATGCCTGTAATCCCAGCTATTCGGGAGTCTGAGGCAGGAGAAATGCTTGAATAAGGCAGGTGGAGGTTGCAGTGAGCTGAGATCACAGCATTGCACTCCAGCCTGGGCAACAAGAGTGAAACTCTGTGCGAAATAAGTATAATTCTGTACTACTACATAGAACTCCAAATTTTAACGTGTATAAACATGTAACTGACATCATCGTCAGGCTGTTGTAGAACCTCAAAATCAGGCTTGTGTACCTCGGGCAGCTGAGGCCAAACACTGAGACACTGGTGCTTGGAGACAGAGAAAGGTTTAATGATTCAGCCAAAGTGAGAAGGCAGCAGAGCAAATCTCTAAAATCCGTCTTAACAAAAAAACAAGGAGTTTTAGTGGGACTAGAGAGTAAGGGAAGGGAGTTTCAGGGAACCAAGGGGAAAAGTCTGTGTTTCTTCAGTCTCTGATAACACCTTGAACAACCAGACTTCTGGGCTCAGTTGCTGGCCTCAATGACCCTGAAGGCATTAATTCCCCCTGCAACAATTTTTCATGACCCTGAAGTTATCTCCTCCTCCTTGACAAATGAAACAGTGCATCAGCAGAATATAATTATATTGTGAGAACAAGGAATATTGAGCTAAAATGAGTGGTTAAAACATGCAAACAAGCAAGGGCCTGATCAGAATTTTCATTATTTCAGTCCTTAAGAACTGCAGGACGCTGAACTCTCAAGGGGACCGGTTACACGGCTATTGGAAGTTTTATCACCCTCTATAATGCCTTGTAATATCTTTCTGTAAAATTTTTTTCTAGAGACAGGGTCTTGCTATGTTGCCCAGGCTGGTCTCAAAATCCTGGCCTCAAGCGATCCTCTGCCTGGGCCTCCCAACGTGCTCAGGTTATAGGTGAGAGCCACTGTGCCCAACTAGCTTGTAATGTCTTTGGATTCACCTCCCTTCCTACATCTGTAAACCTTAGCAAGAGCTGATTTATTTCTGTCTCTATAGTTTTACTTTTCAAGAATGTCACATAAATGAAATTATACAGTATGTAACCTTTTGAGACTTAGAAAAGGTTACAACATAATTCCACTCAGTATACCTTTGAGATTCGTCCACATTGTTATCTGTGTCAATGTTATCAAGGAACACTGGGTGTAGTGGCTCTCAGCTGTAGGTCCCCTCAAGGGATCCTGAGGTGGGAGGATCTCTTGAGCTCAGGAGTTCAAGGCCAGCCTGGGCGTTATAGCGAGACTCCTTTCTCTAAAAAGAAAACAAAATTCAAGTCAGGCACAATGGCTCACGCCTGTAATCCCAGCACTTTGGAAGGCGGATGCGGGCACATCACTTGAGGTCAGGAGTTTGACACCAGCCCGGCCAACATGGCAACACCATCTCTACTAAAAATACAAAAATTAGCCAGGTGTGGTGGCACCTGCCTGAAGTCCCAGCTGCTTGTGAGGCCGAGGCAGCAGAACTGCTTGATCCTGGGAGGCAGAGGTTATAGTGAGTGGAAATCATGCCACTGCACTCCAGCCTGAGTGACAGAGTGAGACTTTGTCTGAAAAAGAAAGGAAAAAAATGCATTAGTGCTATGTATGTATTGTAGTTTGCATAGCTACCATCCATCAAAGGATATTTGGGTTGCTCCAAATTTTAGCAATTATGGAGGGAGCTGCTGGAAACATTCGTGTACGTGTTTTTGGGTGAAAAGAGGTTTTCATTTGTCTAAAATAAATACCCAAGAGTAGGATTTCTGGTCATTCAGTAAGTACATGTTTATAAGAAACAAACCATTACAAACCATTTTCTTTTCTTTCTTTTTTTTTTTTTTTTTTTTTTTTTTTGTTGAGACGAAGTCTTGCTCTGTTGCCAGGCCGGAGTGCAGTGGCGCAATCTTGACTCACTGCAACCTCTGCCTCCTGGGTTCAAGCGATTCTCCTGCCCGTCTTGGCTTCCCAAAGTGCTGGGATTACAGGCGTGAGCCACTGTGCCCAGCCCTGAATGCCTACTCTTGACTAGACACTATGTATTTTACATTCATAATCTCACTTTCATTCTCACATCGTAGTGTCCACTAACTTGGCCTTTATTTCCAGAATCTGAGTACTGGTCATGAAACAATTTATACTCCCTTACTTAGGTGACCAGATTTGGGGGCAAGGAAGACAGCTTAAATAGAAACTTCTGCTTGACTCCTGAATAAGCATGAGCATCTGGAAAGTTCCAAGTAACACTTAGCAGAGTTCCTTTCTCCTCCTTTTTTTTTTTTTTTTTTTTTTTTGAGATGCAGTTTTGCTCTTGCTGCCCAAGCTAGAGTGCAATGGGGTGATCGTGGATCACTCCAATCTCCGCCTTCTGGGTTCAGGTGATTCTCCTGCCTCAGCTTCACGAGTAGCTGGGATTACAGGTGCCTACCACTGCACCCAGCTAATTTTTTTTTTTTAGACGGAGTCTTGCTCTGTTGCCAGGCTGGAGTGCAGTGGTGCAATCTCGGATCACTGCAATCTCCGCCTCCCCGGTTCAAGTGATTCTCCTGCCTCAGCCTCCTGGGTATCTGTGACTACAGGCACATGCCACCCCACCCAGCTAATTTTTGTGTTTTAGTAGAGTCGGGGGTTTCACCATGTTGGCCAAGATGATATTGATCTATTAACCTCGTGATCTGCCCGCCTCAGCCTCCCAAAGTGCTGGGATTACAGTCGTGAGCCGCCTGGACAATTTTTTTGTATTTTTAATAGAGACGGGGTTTCACCATGTTGTCCAGGCTGGTCTCAAACTCCTGACCTCACGTGATCCACCTGCCTTGGCCTCCGAAGGTGCTGAGATTATAGGTGTGAGCCACCGCACCCAGCCCTTTCTCCTTTCTTAAAGCTACCCCCTCCTCCTTGTTCTCAGCTCCTCCCCATTCTCTACCTGCACTTGGTCACTTTTTGCTCCTAGAATTCCTGCCTCAGTTTGACCTCAAAAGCACTCTTTATTGCTGTTTCCTGTGCCAGTCCCCCATGTATGGACTGGGAGTGATTCTGTAGGCCACTCCATGTACTGCAATCCATCACCTAGTTCACACTCAAGAATGCCTGTGTTACCAGTATAGCTGAAAAACAGCATTTTTTTTTTTTTTTTTTGTAGATGTGGCTGATTTTCATAAAGGTACCCTCCCCTCACCATTATATTAAATGGAGAAATTGAAAGTTACAGAGCTCTAGTATCTTGCCCAAGGCCAGAGCCAGAGTCTATTTTGTGGGTCTTACTCCAAGCCCTGGGCTTTTGGGACTATGTCATGGAACTGCCCCTTCTCCTGTTGCCCAGGTGGGAGTGCAATGGCACGATCTCAGCTCACTGAAACCTCTGCCTCCCGGGTTCGAGCGATTCTCCTGCCTCAGCCTCCCGAGTAGCTGGGATTACAGGTGCCCACCCCCACACCCAGCTAATTTCTGTATTTTTAGTAGAAAGAGGGTTTGCCATGTTAGCCAAGCTAGTCTTGAACTCCTAACCTCAGGTGATCCAATCACCTCAGCCCCCCAAAGTGCTGGGATTACACACATGAGCCACCATGCTTGGCCAAGGTAAGTATGGTTCTTCGAGAATTGACGTAACACTGTCGAAAATGCAGAGGGGTTAAATAAATAGCACTGCTTATTACTCATAATGGTGGATTTTTAGGTGATTTAAGTCAATTCAGAAGGAACACATGGGTAAACATTTTAACAAACGAGATTGTGGAAGACATTTATTTTTAGCAATATGGAAAATTTCAAGAAACAGATGCCCTCTCACCACCTGAGAGAAAATTAAAATCCACTATGAGAAAAAACTGAAGACTTTAATGCAAATTTCAGTAAAGTGGCCTGGATGGAAAAGCTGACTGAGGAGTATGAAGGAATGCTCCTGCCTGTAACACTTCTTCACTCAGGCTGTAGTTTCTGAATTTAATGAAGAGATTATTACTACGTTCTTGGATGACACCGAAGAGATCTGCTGGACTAGCAGATCAGTAGAAAATGTTTCCTCCACAACTGGGAGGTTTTTCCTGTGAGGATTATTGAAGGGAGATGTCTCTTTGACTGTCTTTGCCTGGATTATTTGGAACTTTTGTCAAGGAGCCATCGCGTTCTGCAGACCACTCATCTGTCCGGTGTGTCTGCAGCCAGTATTCTGTGATTTATTTTATTTTTTATTTTTATTTTTTTGAGACAGAATCTTGCTCTGTCACCCAGGCTGGAGTGCAGTGGTGTGAGCATGGCTCACTGCAGTCTCTGCCTCCTGGGCTCAAGCGATCCTCCTACCTCAACCTCCCAAAGTAGCTGGGACCACAAGTATGTACCACTACGCCTGGCTACTTCTGTATTTTTTGTAGAGATGGAGTCTCGCAACATTGCCCAGGCTGGTCTCAAACTCCTGGGCTCAAGTGATCCTCCCGCCTGTGCCTCCCAAAGTGCTGGGATTACAGGCGGGAGCCACTGTGCCCAATCTTACTCTGAATCCTTTCACCTGCCTCCACTGGAGGCCAACAGGGGCTGCTGACACCACCTGAAACTGATTGCGGGACTGCCGCGTGGCGTGACCTAGAGGCTGGAGGGCTTCTCCTTGGCATGCACTGCTATGTGGGTCTTGAGGGCCCCCACATACGTGAAGCTCCTTCCACACTCATCACAAGAAAAAGGCCTCTCCCCACTGTGAAGGCACAGATGGGCCTTCAGGCTTCTCTTCTGGAGGAAGCCTTTGCCACACTCGGGGCACTGGAAGGGCCTCTCTCCACTGTGCGTGTACAAGTGGACCTTCAAGCTGCCCCTGACGCAGTAGCTCTTGTCACACTCCGGACACTGGAAGGGCTTCTCCCCGCTGTGGACTCGAGTGTGTTTGTGTGAGCCGGTACTGCTGAGTGAAACTTTTGCCGCACATCACACAAGAGAACGGCTTTTGGCCACTGTGCTTCAGCAGGTGGCTTTTCAGATTTCCCTTGAGGCGGAAAGTCTTCTGGCATTCAGGACACTGGAAGGGCTTCTCTCCGCTGTGCAGCCTCAGGTGCTCGGTGAGCTGAGACTGATGCGTGTAGGTCTTGCCACAGTCACCGCACGCGAAGGGCTTCTCGTCCCTGTGCATCCGCTGGTGGAACTTCATGGAGGCCTTCCAGGAGAAGCTCTTGTCACACTCGGGACACTCAAAGGGCTCCTCGCCACTGTGAAGCCTCGTGTGCTCCCTGAGATGCGAGCGCCGGCGGAAACCGCGGCCGCACTCAGCGCAGGAGAACTGCTTCTCCGTGGTGTGAACTTTCAGGTGCTGCGTGAGCCGCGACTGCTGAGAAAAGGTCTTTTTGCACTCGCCGCAGGGAAATTCCTTTTGCCTGTCGTGGACTCTGGCGTGGCAGGCGAGCTTGGAGGGCCGCGTGAAGCGCTTACCGCACTCGGCGCAGGGGAAGGGCTTCTGCTCGCTGTGCAGGCGCTGGTGGGCGCGCATGGCGTTCCTCCAGAAGAAGCCCCGGCTGCACTCCGGGCACTGGAACGGCCTCTTCCCGCTGTGCTGCAGCCCGTGGGCCTTCAGGCTTCTCTTGAGGCGGAAACTTTTGTTACACTCGGGACACGAAAACGGCTTCTCTCCCGTGTGAACTCGGATGTGCTCGTCGAGCTTAATCTTGTAGATGAATTTCCTGCCACACTGATCACAAGAAAACGGCTTCTCCTCGCTGTGCGTCCTCTGGTGGGTCTTCAGGGCCGCCTTCCGGGAGAAGCTCGGCCACACTCGGGACAGTGGAAGGGCTTCTTCCCGCTGTGCTGGGACAGATGGACCTTCATGCCCCTCTTCAGGCGGAAGCGCCGGTCACACTGCGGGCACTGGAAGGGCTTCTCGCCGCTGTGCAGCCGCAGGTGCTCCGTGAGCTCGCACTGCTGCACGAAGGCCCGGCCGCACTCCCCGCAGCCGAACGGCCGCTCCCCGCGGTGCAGGCAAAGGTGCTTCTTCAGGTTGGCTCTGTACCGGAAGGTCTTGTCGCACTCCGGGCACGGGTAGGGCCGCTGACCGGTGTGGACAACCTGGTGAGTGACGAGGCTGCCCTTCAGGAAGTAGCTCTTCTCACACTCGCTGCACTGGAACCGCTTCTTCGGACACAGGAGCCTCTGCGGCCGCCTGAGTTCAGTCTTCCCTCTGGGCGTGCTTTTGTGCTTTGGATATCTGTAGGGCTGGTTCTTGGAGTGGCTCCGTTTGTGCTTTAGCAAGTCCCTCTTTACTTGGAAGACTTTCCTACAGACATAGCAGGAATAGCATCTTGGCCCTGTGGGAATTTCTAAGTGGCTTGGGGTCTCCCGAGGCTTATGCCACGGATCTTTCTGATCTGGATCAGATGCTGTGATGCTGACTTTTTTATTTACAATCTCTGTTTCTTGGAGACTTGGAGACTGGAAGCTGGCTCTTTGAGCTGATAAAATCTTTCTCTCCCTCCCTGGTAAGGCAGCACACAAGTCCTGTTTTTGAGGACCATTTAAATGGCAATCCTCTTCTTTGTCCCGAGAGTTCCTCGATCATCTGGAGAGGAAAGAAGTATGACTCTCATCAGTGATATGTCTACTCTATAATTGGGCTCAAGGTCTGTCTTTTAAAAATGTTGTTTTTATTTTATTTTATTTTATTTTATTTATTTATTTATTTTGGGACAGTCTCGCTCTGTTGCCCAGGCTGGAGTACAGTAGTGTGATCTCAGCTCACTGCAACCTCTGCTTCCCAGGTTCAAGTGATTCTCCTGCCTTAGCCTCCCGAGTAGCTGGAATTACAAGTGTGTGCCGCCACATCCAGCTAAGTTTTGTATTTTTAGTAGAGACAGGGTTTCACCATGTTGGTCAGGCCGGTCTTGAACGCCTGACCTCAGGTGATCTGCCCACCTCCACCTCCCAAAGTGCTGGCATTATAGGCATAAGCCACCATGCCCAGCCATTCAAGGACTGTCTTCATGTCACTAACAAAGTAGAAAAGGGAAGGCCAGGCGCAGTGGCTCACACCTGTAATCCCAGCACTTTGGGAGGCGGAGGTGGGCAGATCAACTTGAGGCCAGAGGTTCGAGACGAGCCTGGCCAGCATGGTGAAACCCTGTCTCTACTAAATATACAAAAAATTAGCTGGGTGTAGTGGTGCACACCTATAGTCCCCGCTACTCGGGAGGCTGAGACAGGAGAATTGCTTGAACCCAGCAGGTGGAAGTTGCAGTGAGCCAAGATCATGTCATTGCACTCCAGCCTGGGCTAGAGAGAGAGAAAGGCTCTGCCTTAAAAAAAAAAAAAAAAGTAGAGAAGGGAATCCCATTGATCTCAGTGACTTTGTGAATCTGCCTCCTGCAGGTGAATCACATTTAACTTTTATATTCCTTTCCCCATGTGTTAAGAAATATCTCAGCATGAAAAAAATTTCAAGAAAATACATCTTGTGAACTATAAATTGCTCTCAGAGGGTAAGCAGAAGTTGGAGACAGTGAAAATGAGTTACTCTGATAATTTGACTATACCATTAAATCTATGAAATAAATGGAAAATATCAAAGGAGGAAGGCTTAGGGCCATATTCTTGTCTCCCTTCTACCAGAGATTACAGGAAAGATTTTCTGGAATAAATGCTAATAGAAGCATTTTTCTCAGGAATATAAAAATGACAGTTTACTGAATTCACAAAGAACACTGCAGAAATTTTTTCCTTTTCCAAGTAACGCTGCATTATAAGAAAGATACATTTATGTAGCATAATCACTACTGTTCCCAAAGTAAAAGTCATGATGACAGGAAATAGAGGGAACTGAGTTGTCATTATTACCCACTAGATCTAGAAAGGACCATTGCAGACATTCACTTAAGCCATTATATTTCAGAACTGCTTTTCCTCCAAAGTCTTGTTGAACTGGATAATGGAACTCTCCCCCTTTATTTTATTTTATTTTTTGAGACAGGTCTCACTATGTTGTCCAGGCTAGAGTGCAGAGGCATGATCACATCTCACTGCAGCCTTGACCTCTAGGGCTCAAGTGATCCTCCAACCTTAGCCCCTATCACCAGGTAGCTGGGACCACAAGCACACATCATCATGTCTGGCTAACTTTTTTATTTTTTGTAGAGATGGGGTCTTGCTATGTTGCCCAGGCTAGTCTCAAACTCCTGGCTTCAAGTGATCCTCCTGCCTCAGCCTCACAAATTGCTGAGATTATAGGCATGAGCCATTGCACCTGAGCAAACTCTCCTTTTTAAATCTCTTAACCTGGGAGCAAACCCAAGTGACACTGCCCCCAAAGGACAATCACTGTGGTCTGTGGTCCCCTTAAGGATAACACAGGTGATGTTTCCAATATAATCACCATCTCCAACATGATTTAGTAAGTTAACACTAATAGCTTTTGCCTAGATTGTGACAAAAGCATATTTACCTTGAGTCCCCTTTCTCATCATTGGAAGTTAAATATTCCTAAAAACATGCTTTTACTATTTAATCCAGGCAGAGGAGCAGCTGTGATTATTGGCTGAGCACCATCTTGTACTAAAGGAACAATATTTATTTTTAGGGATAGCTGCCAAAGTTGTTAACTCTTTGGTATTCAAAAATCTTTCCAGTCGGGCACATTGGCTCACACCTGTAATCACAGCACTTTGGGAGGCTGAGGCGGGCGGATCACAAGGTCAGGAGTTCAAGACCAGCCTGGCCAACATGGTGAAACCCTGTGTCTACTAAAAAAAAAATACAAAATTTGGCTGGGCATGGTGGCTCACGCCTGTAATCCCAGCACTTTGGGAGGCCGAGGCAGGCGGATCACAAGGTCAGGATATCGAAACCATTCTGGCCAACATGGTGAGACCCCATCTCTACTAAAATACAAAAAATTAGCTGGGTGTGGTGGCGCGTGCCTGTAGTCCCAGCTACTTGGGAGGCTGAGGCAGGGGAATCACTTGAACCCGGGAGGCGGAGATTGCAATGAGCCGAGATTGCCACTGCACTCCAGCCTAGTGACAGAGCAATAGCAAGACTCCGTCTCAAAAAAAAAGAAAATTAGCTGGTCGTGGTGGCGCACCTGTAATCCCAGCTACTGGGGAGGCTGAGGCAGGAGAATTGCTTGAAGCCGGAAGGAGGAGGTTGCTCTGAGCTGAGATCGCACCATTGCACTCCAGCCTGGGCGACAGAGCAAGACTCCTTCTCAAAAAAAAAAAAAAAAAATCTTTCCGGCTGGGTGTTGTGGCCCGCACCTGAATCCCAGCACTTTGGAAGGCTGAGGCAGGCAAATCACGAGGTCAAGAGTTTGGGACCAACCTGGCAAAATGGTGAAACCCCGTCTCTACTAAAAATACAAAAAATTAGCCAGGCATGGTAGCGAGCTCATGTAATTCCAGCCACTTGGGAGGCTGAGGCAGGAGGATCACTTGAACCAGGAGGTGGAGCTTGCAATGAGCCAAGATTGCATCATTGCACTCCAGCCTGGGCGACAGAGCAAGACTCCTTTTCAAGAACAACAAAAATCTTTCCAAGCTCCTCCCATTCTATAGGATGAAGTCAAACTTTCCAGGTTGGCATTCCCGGCCTCAGGTAATCTGACACCAGTTTGTTTCTCCTCCCATGTCCCACTATGTTCCAACAGTACCATTCAGCTACAGGCAGGTTGATGTCTTCTCTGTTTTCTTTTTTTTTGAGATGGAGTCTCAAAAAAACCTCCCCCTCCCAGTTTCAAGCGATTCTCCTGCCTTACCCTTCCAAGTAGCTGGGGCTACAGACGTGTGCCACCACGCCCAGCTAATTTTTATATTTTTAGTAGATATGTGGTTTCACCATGTTGGCCAGGATGGTCTCAATCTCTTGACATCATGATCCGCCCACCTCAGCCTCCCAAAGTGCTGGGATTACAGGCGTGAGCCACTGTGCCCGGCCTAGTCTTCTCTGTTTTCTAAACGTAATGGATTTGTTCCTACTTTTGAACATCAGGTCATGTAGGAACCCTACTGATTCTTCTTTCTCTAACCAAATCTGCCCATTTTTTGCCATTTATATCCTAATTCCTCTTAGAGTCCTCCTGGGATATTGCTGTCTCTCTTCCATTCCTTCTCCTCTAAATCCCTGTAGCACGGAATCAGGGATTACTTACTATTTTATTAATTCATATGCAATCTTATTTTATAGTTGACTAATTCAACTATGTTCAGTTCAATATAATTGGCTAACTTAATTGCCATGTAAGATGATCAACATCTAGAGTGTAACAATTGTTTTATTTATATATGTATAATACACATACATTATATAAAGTTTTTCGCCCTCACCTAAGTAATATAAATGTACTCCTGTGACTGTGGTAGGCACTCAATATTGGTTAGATGAATGAATAAATAGACAGTGGCAATAAAATGAAACCCTTGGGAATTCTTTATTTACTTTTTTTTTTTTTTTTTTTTTTTTGAGACAGAGTCTCGCTCTGTCGCCCAGCCTGGAGCACAACGGCACAATCTTGGCTCACTGCAACATCCACCTCCGAGGCTCAAGGAATTCTCCTGCCTCAGCCTCCTGAGTAGCTGGAATTACATGTGCCTGCCACCACTCATGACTAATTTTTGTATCTTCAGTAGAAACGGTATTTCACAATGTTGGCCAGGCTGGTCTCAAACTCCTGACCTCCTGTGATCCATTCTCCTCAGTCTCCCAAAGTGCTGCGATTACAGGCATGAGCCACCGTGCCTGACCAGGGAATTCTTTCATCGTCTTGATGTAGCTTGGACACACTCCCTGGGTTCAAAGTCTCCTTCCTCAGAGGATTCCTTGACTCCCAAGGACTTAGAAAAGCATTCACGCACTATAGAAAGTGATATATTCCCTTATGTTACAAGGAATGCAAAAGGAATTCCTTCAAAAGGAGTTGTAAAAACCCAATTTTAAAGTTCTGTATAATCAAAAAATATTTTGTACAAGATTAGAGAATTTTTCATTTCTGTATTTTCAAGTGGACATGATAGTGTGACAGGGAAGTGGTTTTTCCTCTCAGGGTTTTAACAAATGGATCCCTTGCTTGCTTTTTATTTTTTATTTTTATTTTTTTTAAGACAGAGTATAGGCATATGCCACCACCCCTGGCTAATTTTTGTATTTTTAGTAAAGACAGGGTTTTGCCATGTTGGACAGGCTAGTCTCAAATCCCTGACCTCAGGTGATCCACCTGCCTTGGCCTCCCAAGGTGCTAGGATTACAGGTGTGAGCCACCACGCCCTGCCATCCCTTGTTCTTTTACAAGGAATTCTCATCTTCTTCCCAGGATTTTTTTCCTGGCCCCAACTCCAGGATTTGTTTTTTTAAAAAATAACATATATCACCACACTAGGCATGGTGGCTCACCCCTGTAATCCCAGCACTCTGGGATACCAAACAGCCAGATCACTTGTGGTCAGGAGTTCAAGACTAGCCTGGCCAACATGGTGAAATACAGTCTCCACTAAAAATACAAAAAATTAGCCAGGTGCCGGGCGCAGTGGCTCACGCCTGTAATCCCAGCACTTTGGGAGGCCGAGGCAGGTGGATCATAAGATCAGGAGTTCGAGACCAGCCTGGCTAATATGGTGAAACCCCGTCTCTACTAAAAATACCAAAAAATTATCTGGGTATGGTGGTGTATGCCTGTAATCCTAGCTACTTGGGAGGCTAAGGCAGGAGAATTGCTGGAACCCAGGAGGCGGAGGTTGGGGTGAGCCAAGATTGCACTGTTGGACTCTAGCCTGGGTGACAGAGCAAGACTGTCTCAAAAAAAATTATATATATATATATACACACACACACACACACACACACACATATGACTATGTGTGTATATATATATATACATATATATCTTCTCTCTGTATGAAAGTAATACATAATACAGTCTCACATTTGCTACCCTCTTTTTCTTTCTTTATTATTTTTTCTTTTTTTTGAGATGGAGTCTTACTCTGTCGCCCAAGCTGGAGTGCATTGGCGCAATCTCAGCTCACCGCAACCTCCACCTCCAAGGTTCAAGCAATTCTCCTGCCTCAGACTCCCGAGTAGCTGGGATTACAGGCACCTGCCACTATGGGGTTTCACCATGTTGGCCAGGCTAGTTTGGATCTCCTGACCTCAGGTGATCTACCCACCTCAGCCCCTCAAAGTGCTGGGATTACAGGCATGAGCCACCGCACCCGGCCACATTTGCTACCCTCTTGAGTAAAGAAAATTAACATTCTCCATCAAAATAATATTTCTTATTGACTAGTTCTAGCCAGGTATCTAAAAAGAAAGATTCAGGAAGCAAGGCTAGAAAAATTAAATAATTCATGACCTTAAATCCATCTTACTCACCAGAACATGGCAACTTTTCAGTATTCTTCATGTCCAACTGTTCATCAGTAGAAGGGCCAGTTGTCCTTTTTGTTTTATGTAAGCGTCCTTGATCGCTGATTAACAGCATTCTCCCTTGTTCCATCCATGTGATCAAATCTGGCTTGGAAAAAGCATACCCTGCAAATAGAGTCCACACAGACTTTGAGTTTACTGAATCCTTTTTTTTTTTTTTTTTTGAGAGAGTTTTGCTCTTGTTGCCCAGGATGGAGTGCAATGGCGTGATCTCGGCTCACTGTAACCTCTGCCTCCTGGGTTCAAGCGATTCTCCAGCCTCAGCCTCCCGAATAGCTGGGATTACAGGCATGTGCCACCACACCCAGCTAATTTTGTATTTTTCGTAGAGACGGGGTTTCTCCAAGTTGATAAGGCTGGTCTCAAACTCCTGACCTCAGGTGATCCGCCGGCCTCGACCTCCTAAAGTGCTGGGATTATAGGTGTGAGCCACTGTGCCCAGCCAATACTTAAATAAAAATAATTTTTTTGGCTGGTTGCGGTGGCTCATGCCTGTAATCCCAGCACTTTGGGAAGCCGAGGTGGGTGGATCTCTTGAGGTCAGGAGTTAGAGACCAGCCTGGCCAACATGGCAAACTCTGTCTCTACTAAAAATAGAAAAATTAGCTGGGCATGGTGGCGCATACCTATAGTCCCAGCTACTGGGAGGCTGAAGTGTGAGAACTGCTTGAACCTGGGAGACAGAGGTTTCAGTGAGCAGGGATTGCACCACTGTACTCCAGCCTAGGCAACAGACCAAGACTTTGTCTCAAAAAAAAAAAAAAAAAAATAATATATATATATATATATACACACACTTTTTAATTATTATCATTATTATTTTATTTTATTTTATTATTTTTGTGAGACAAGTCTCACTCTGTCACCCACGTTGGAGTGCAGTGGCACAATCTTGGCTCATTGCAACCTCTGCCTCCCAGGGATCAAGTGATTCACCCACCTCAGCCTCTTGAGTAACTGGGACTATAGGCACTTGCCACCATACTCTAATTTTGTATTTTTATAGAGACAGTGTTCTGCTATCTTGCCCAGGCTGGTCTGAAACTCCTGGGCGCAAGCAGTCTGCCTGCCTCAGCCTCCCAAAGTGCTGGGATTACAGGTGCCAAGCCAAAATTATTATTTTTTAAATTTTGTTTTCCTCTCTCTCTCTCTCTTTTTTTTTTTTTTTTTTTTTTTTTGAGACAGAGTCTTGCTCTGTTGCCCAGGCTGAAGTGCAGTGGCATGATCTCAGCTCACTACAACCTCTACCTCCCAGGTGCAAGCCATTCTCCTGCCTCAGCCTCCTGAATAACTGGGATTACAGGTGCACGCCAACACACCTGGCTAATTTTTGTATTTTTAGTAGACAGGGTTTCACCATGTTGGCCAGGCTGGTCTCGAACTCTTGATCTCAGGTGATCTACCCACCTCAGCCTCCCAAAGTGCTGGGATTACAGGCATGAGCCACCATGCCCAACTTCTCTCTCTCTTTTACCATTATCCACAATAAAAGTTATTTCATAGTTGACTTTGATTCCTAGAGACATGAGATCTAAGTTAAGTCAAAAAATGAAAGCCGTTGAAATTACATGAATGATGGCCAGGCGTGGTGGCTCTTGCCTGTGATCTCAGCATTTTGGGAGGCTGAGGTGGGTGGATCACCTGAGGTTGGGAGTTTGAGACCAGCCTGACCAACATGGAGAAACCCCATCTCTACTAAAAATACAAAATTACCCAGGCATGCTGGCGCACGCCTGTAATTCCAGCTACTTGGAAAGCTGAGGCAGGAGAATTGCTTGAACCCGGGAGGTGGAGGTTGAAGTGAGCTGAGATTGTGCCATTGCACTCCAGCCTGGGCAACAAGAGCGAAACTCAGTCTAAAAAAAAAGAAATTACATCAATGACAATTGAATAGAACCTTACCAAGACTGTTTAGTTTAGGCCAGTCTTGGTGGCTCATGCCTGTATTCCCAGAACTTTGGGAGGCTGAGGTGAAAGTACTGTTTGAGCCCAGGAGTTCAAAACCAGCCTGGGCAACACAGGGAGACCCCATCTCTACGAAAATGTTAAAAATTAGCTAGGTGTGGTGGCGTATGCCTGTGGTCCCAGCTACTCAGCAGGCAGAGTTGGGAGGATTACTTGAGCCCAGGAGTTCGATCGAGGTAGCAGTGAGCCGTGATCATGCCACTACACACTCCAGCCTAGGTAGGTGATAGAGTGAGACTCTGTCTCAAAAAAAAAAAAAAAAAAAAAGACTGGCTGGGCTTGGTGGCTCACGCCTGTAATCCGAGCACTTTGGGAGGCCGAGGCGGGCAGATCACGAGGTTGAGACCATCCTGGCCAACATGGTGAAACCCCATCTCTACTAAAAAATACAAAAATTAGCTGGGCGTGGTGGCGCACACCTGTAGTTCCAGCTACTTGGGAGGCTGAGGCAGGAGAATTGCTTGAACCCAGGAGGCAGAGGTTGCAGTGAGCCAAGATTGCGCCACAGCACTCCAGCCTGGCGCCTGGAAACAGTGAGACTCTGTCTCAAAAAAAAAAAAAAAAAAAAGACTGTTCAGTTTAAATATTCTCTGCAATATTTCACAAAATTTTTTGAGACAGAGTCTCACCCTGTCGCCCATACGAGAGTGCAGTGGTGCAATCTCAGTTCACTGTAACCTCTGCCTCCTAGGTTCTAGGGATTCTCTGGTCTCAGTTTCCCGAGTAGCTGGGATTACAGGTGCATACCACACCTGGCTAATTTTTGTATTTTTACTAGAGACAAGGTTTGCCATATAGGCCAGGCTGGTCTCCAACTTCTAACCTCGTGATCTGCCCGCCTAGGCCTCCCAAAGTGTTGGGATGTTGGGATTACAGGCGTGAGCCACCACGCCCTGCCCCCCCCCCTTTTTTTTTTTTTTTTTTGAGATGGAGTCTGGCTCTGTAGCCCAGGTTGGAGTGCAGTGGTGCTATCTCAGCTCACTGCAACCTCCACCTCCTAGGTTCAAATGATTCTCCTGCCTCAACCTCCCAAGTAGCTAGGATTATAGGTGCCTGCCACCATGCCTGGCTAATTTTTTGTCTTTTTAGTAGAGACAGGGTTTCACCATGTTAGCTAGGCTGGTCTCAAATGCCTGACCTCGTAATACACCCACCTCAGTCTCCCAAAGTGCTGGGATTATAGGCATGAGCCACTGTGCCCGGCCCAATATTTCACAAAATTAAAGGAAGCAGAGAAGTTAGGGATGATGAGGATTTTAAAAAGTGATCATTACGAGAAAAATGTGAGTAAAAAAAAAAAAAGAAAGAAAAGAAAATTTACAGGGAGTTGAGGGAACTTCAATCACTAAACTTTTTGATTAGATGGCTCACATCCAAGGAACTATTAAGATATCAAATTTCTTTTTTTCTTTTCTTTTTTTTTTTTTTTTTTTTGAGATGGAGTCTTAATCACCCAGGCTGGAGTGCAGTGTCATGATCTCGGCTCACTGCAACCTCTAACTCCCAGGTTCAAGCAATCCTCCTACCTCAGCCTCTTGAGTAGCTAGGATTACAGGCATGGGCCATCACGACCAGCTAATTTTTTTTTATTTTTAGTAGGGATGGGGTTTCACTATATTGGCCAGGGTGGCCTCAAATTCTTGACGTCAAGTGATCTGTCTGCCTCAACCTCCCAAAGTATTGGGATTAGAGGTGTGAGCCACTGCACCTGGCAAATATCGAAGTACCAACATTTTTGATCAGTGAAGTGATAGAAACAGGAGGTTGTTAAATGACAGTGATGAAGAGGTAGGGAGTAACGCAGTCTAGTGGTGTAAGCCTAAAAGAAGGGTTTTCATAAATCAGTAAAGGGTCTTCAGAGCAGGCAGCAGGAAGCCTCTTCCTCTATGAGCCTTTGGTGGTGTCAGCTATGGCTCAGCCCTCAGATCAAGGCTTCTCCAAGGGAAGCGGGTACCGTCAGCATTAGCAGGACCTCACGTACTTGTGAAAAATGTAGATCCCTGGGCCTGCGCCCAAACCTGCTGAATCCTAAGCTCTGGGGCTGGGATCTGGATGTTCTGTACAGAAAATCATTGGCAGGTAATACCATTTAATTTTTAAAATTTGGAAAAATCAGACTGAATTCTCCAAGTTCTAGGACACTAACTGTGATACCTCAAAACAACACTGGATTAGCACATGGCTCTCATCTGTCCTACCCTGCTGGCTACTGGGCCTCGGTCTCCTCAGGTTAGTCTCTAAATGCCGAGGTGTCCCTGGGCTCTTTCTGTTCTATCTATACATTCTCCCTAGATGATCCCAAACCAGCCCCATAGTTTAAAATGCCATCCTTATACTGTCTTTCAATTCTGTAAATCCAGTCCTGACCTTAACTTAGAATTCCAGTTTCACATACTTTATGTTCATGGAAATGTCTATGAGCATCTCAGATGTAATGTGGCCCCAATGTGCAACCTCCTGACCCTTCCTCCTGTTAGTGAGCAAAGGCACTCGCCATCAGGATGCTCAAACCAAAAATCGAGGAGTTGGCCGGGCGTGGTGGCTCACGCCTGTAATCCAAGCACTTTGGAGGCCAAGGCAGGTGGATCAACTGAGGTTGGGAGTTCAAGACCAGCCTGACCAACATGGTGAAACCCCGTCTTAAAAATAAATAAATAAATAAAAATCGAGGGGTTGATTCTTTTTACCTTTTTACTCCACATCCAATCCATCCGCAAAATCTGGGATTCTGCCCCCCAGAACCTGTCTAGAGACCACCTTCTTCTCTCTGTCATAATTACTAACTACCTGGTTCAGCTGCGATAAAATCACACCAGAACAGTCAACGTTCTTGGCTAGTCTCTCCTTTCTTTTATTTTTATTTTTATTTATTTATTTATTCTTTTTTTTAAAGATGGGGTTTCACCATGATGGCCAGGCTGGTCTTGAACTCCTGACCTCAGGTGATCCACCCACCTCGGCCTCCCAAAGTGCTAGGATTACAGGCGTGAGCCACCGCGCCTGGCCCTGGCTAGTCTCTCCTTTCATTGCTATCCACTATGATTCATTCTCCACGTAGCAACCCAAGTAACCATTTAAAAAGTAAATCTGGCCAGGCATGGTGGCTCACGCCTGTAATCCCAGCACTTTGGGAGGCCAAGGCAGGTGGATCGCCTGAAGTCAGGAGTTCAAGACCAGCCTGGCCAATATAGTGAAACCCCCGTCTCTAATAAAAATACAAAAAATTTGCTGGGCGTGGTGGCAGCCACCTGTAATCCCAGCTATTCAAGAGGCTGAGGCAGGAGAATCGCTTGAACTGGGAGGCAGAGTTTGCAGTGAGCCAAGATCACGCCATTGTACTCCAGCCTGGGCAACAAAAGTGAGACTCCATCTCAAAAAAAATAAAGGAAATCACTCCCCTCTGTTTAAATCCCCCCATCATCTTCCCCTTGTGCTGAGAATAAAATCCAACTCCTTATCTTGTCCTACGGGGCCCTTCCTGCCTTGGTATCACTTTCTCACCAGCCCTCTGTGCGTGTCCTACCACAGGCTCAGTGTGGGTCCCAACAAACTGAGCCCGTGCATTCCTACCCTGGGGCCTTTGCCCTAGTTTTCCTCTGCTTAGAATTCTCTTCCCCCTAATTTCACATGGTCGACTCTTGTCATTCATATCTCACACAGTAAATTATAAACATCCCCAAACAGGGAATGACTTCTTCAGGCTAGACTGAGATCACTTATTACATTAATATGAGTAGAAATGGTTTTCATGATACAAGAATGTGTCAGAGTAAGCCAGATAAGCAGCAAGTTACAATTTCCCTAAATTTCTCTTTAATCTTTTTTGGTTTTTTTTTTTTTTTTTTTTTTTTTTTGAGACAGAGTTTTGCTTTTGTCACCCAGGCTAAGTGCCATGGTGTGATCTTGGCTCACTGCAACCTCCACCTCCTAGGTTCAAGTGATTCTCCTGTCTCAGCCTCCCAAGTAGCTGGGATTATAGGCGCCCACCACCACATCCAGCTCAATTTTTTATTTTTAGTAGAGATGAGGTTTCACCATGTTGGCCAGGCTGGTCTCAAACTCCTGAACGCAGGTGATCTGCCTGCCTCGGCCTCCCAAAGTCCAGAGATTACAGGCATAAGTCACCAGACCCAGCCGGAATCACTTATTATATTGATACCAGCAGAAATTGAGTTATTTAGTGATACAAAAATGTGTCACACATTTAGTGATGCAAAAATGTGTCAGACTGAGCCGGATAAGTAGCAGGTTATAATTTCCCCCAAATTTCTCTGTAATCTTTTTAATCTGCTCCTTGAGTATGTCCCTGGAGTTACCTAAGTGTCCCATCCCACTGCTCTGTCCTCCCTTCTCTACCCAGGCACCTTTTCTTGCCTGTTATATTCACACTGTGCACTATGTTGTGTCCCAGCTTATTTTCAATCACTGTGTCCTCCTCATGAAAGCCATAGTTCCTGTGAAGATGAGAAATTCATCTTATTCAGGCAATACAATAAGGAGGCACAAAAGTATTAAAGAAATAAAAGAATACACTTTTTTAAAGAGAGGGGCAATTAGATTACTTAGTAATTCCAACTGTGGGAGAAATGGAGGAGGGTTAAGGTGGGAGACACAGAATTCATAATATTAATAATACTAAAGGCACAGATACCACTGGATAAAAAGGAATTTAATATTCCCAGGCTATTACAGGTAGGGAAGGAGGCATCAGGAAGGCAGCTATGCTCACCACTACACCAGCAATGCGGCTGGAAGGCGACATTAGGGCACAGTATCATATTCAACCAGCCCATGACTCATACAGGGAAGGAAGCCTGGTACTACTAGGCTGGTTCCCAAAAAGTGATTCCTTGGAAGCCCATCTTACCTAGGGAATCAAGGGTCTCGTAATTGGTCTTCATCTCTTGCTTATACATTTGCTTCTGCCACTTCTCCAGGATCTCCCACTCTTGTTCCGAAAAATATAAGGCAACATCATCAAATGTCACAGTCACCTGGAATCACAAATAGTATATAAATACATTTTTACTTTAACGCTGCCTTGTTTTTCAATGTCCATTACTTTATTGAGATACAGAAAGAAAACATGTTAATTACCCCTGGATGGTACCTATAAAATAAACAACATAGGGGTCACAAATGTCCATTGGAGCCAAGTAAAATGAATGAATGATTGCTCATGCCTGTAATCCCAGCACTTTGGGAGGCCAAGGTGAGTGGATCATCTGAGGTCGGGAGTTCGAGAGACCAACCTGGCCAACATGACAAAACCTCATCTCTCCTAAAAATACAAAAATTAGCTGGATGTGGTGATACATGCCTGTAATCCCAGCTACTCGGGAGGCTGAGGCAGGAGAATCACTTGAACCCAGAAGGCAGAGGTTGCAGTGAGCCCAGATCGTGCCACTGCACTCCAGCCTGGGTTACAGACTGAGACTACATCTCAAAAATAATAAACTAGAATGAATGAATAGCAGGCCTTTGAGCACAAAGATCATCTAAAGAGGGATGCTTTACGTAGCAGCAACCAATTACTGCTGTGGAAGACTGGATCCAGTTTTGCTGGATGGGTCAGTTTTTGAAAATGTTTTACTTTGAAATAATTATAGATTCACAAGATGTTGCAAAAATAACACAGAAGGCTTCTATGTAAGTCAGCCTATAGTCCCAGCTACTTGGGAGGCTGAGGCGGGAGGACTACTTAAGTTCAGAAGTTCCAAACGAGCCTGGATTCTTTTTTTTTTTCTTTGACACAGAGTCACTCTTGTTGCCCAGGCTGGAGTGCAATGGCACAATCTCCGCTCACCACAACCTCTGCCTCCTGGGTTCAAGCAATTCTCCTGCCTCAGCCTCCTGAGTAGCTGGGATTACAGGCATGCGCCACCACACCCGGCTAATTGTGTATTTTTAGTAGAGATGGGGTTTCTCCATGTTGGTCAGGCTGGTCTCGAACTCCCGACCTCAGGTGGTCCACCCACCTCAGCCTCCCAAAGTGCTGGGATTACAGGCATGAGCCACCGTGCCCAGCCTTTTTTTTTTTTTTTTTTTTTTTTTTTTTTTTTTTTGAGATGGAGTCTCGCTCTGTCACCCAGGCTGGAATGCAGTGGCACAATCTCGGCTCACTGCAACCTCCGACTCCCAGGTTCAAGTGATTCTCCTGCCCTAGTCTCCCAAGTAGCTGGGATTACAGGTGCCTGCCACCATGCCTGGCTAATTTTTGTATTTTTAGTAGAGATGGGGTTTCACCATGTTGGCCAAGCTGGTCTCAAACTCCTGACCTCATATGATCTGCCCACCTTGGCCTCCCAATGTGCTGGGATTACAGGCATGAGCCACCACACCTGGCCAGATCACATTTTTGAAATTCTTTTTTTTTTTTTTTTTGAGACAATCTTGCTCTTGTCCCCCCAGGCTGGAGTGCACCCCCAGGCTGAAGTGCAATGGCGCAATCTTGGCTCACTGCAACCTCCGCCTCCCGGGTTCAAATGATTCTCCTGCCTCAGCCTCCTGAGAAGCTGGGATTACAGGCACCTGCCACCATACCCGCTAACTTTTGTATTTTTAGTAGAGATGGGGTTTCACCATGTTGGCCATGCTGGTCTCCAACTCCTGACCTCAGATGGTCCACCCCAAAGTGCTGGAATTACAGGCGTGAGCCACCGTGCCTTGCTGAGAAATTAATTTTAAAAAGGTTCCATGTACCCTTCACCCAGTTTACCCAAAATGTCGTCTTTTACATTGTAGTACAATATCAAAACAAGGAAACTGACATTGGTACGATGTATGTGTATAATTCTGTTATTTCATCACATATACTGACTCATGTAACCACCCCTGCAATCAGAAAACAAAACTACAGTCAGCCCTTGTATTCGCAGGTTCCACATCCGTAAGTTCTACCAACCTTGGATTAAAAGTATTTTAAAAATAAAAGCCGGGTATGGTAATGCCAGCACTTTGGGAAGCTAAGTTGGGAAGACTGCTTGAGCTCAAGCTTGAGACAAGCCCGGGCAACATAGCAAGACCGTCTCTATTAAAAAATAAAAAAAGGCCGAGCGCGGTGGCTTACACCTGTAATCACAGCACTTTGGGAGGCTGAGGCAGGTGGATCACGAGGTCAGGAGATGGAGATCATCCTGGCCAACATGGTGAAACCTCATCTCTAGTAAAATACAAAAAATTAGCTGGGCGTAGTGGCACGTGCCTATAGTCCCAGCTACTGGGAAGGCTGAGGCAGGGGAATTGCTTGAACCTGGGAGGCAGCGGTTGCAGTGAGCCAAGATTGCACCACTGCACTCCAGCCTGGCGACAGAGCAAGACTCTGTCTCAAAAATAACAATAAATTAAAAAGATAAATTAATTAAAAAGTAAAAATTTAATATATTTCAAAATGCAAGAATAAAAGATACTATAAATTTTTTAAAATCCAGCATAACTGTTTACATAGCATTTATATTGTATTAGGTATTACAACTAATTGAGAGATGATTTATGTACAAGATGTGCACAGGGCATATGCAGTTTGCCATTTTATATAAGGGACTTGTGTATCCAAGGATTTTGGTATCTGTGAGGGATCCTGGAACCGATCCCTTGTGGATACTGACAGACAACTGCATCCCATCACCACAAAGAGCTCCGCTGTTCTGACCCTTTATAATCACACCCACAAATCCATTATCCATCACAATTCTGTCATTCAAGAATGCTGGCTGTGTGTGGTGGCTCATGCCTTTAATTCCAGCATTTTGGGAGACTGAGGCAGGCAGATCACCTGGGGCAGGAGTTTGAGACCAGCCTGGCCAACATGGTGAAACCCCAGCTCTGCTAAAAATACAAAAATTAAGTGGGCATGGTGGCATATGCCTGTAGTCTTAGCTACTCGGGAGGCTGAGGCAGGAGAATTGCTTGAACCTGGAAGATGTAGGTTGCAGTGAGCCACGATCACACCACTGCACTCCAGCCTGGGCGACAGGGTGAGACTGTCTCAAAAAAAAAAAAAGAAAAAAGAACGTTATATAAATGGAATCATACGGTATGCGACCTTCTGAAATTGACTTTTTTCTCTCAGCATAATGTCCTGGAGATTCATCCAAGTTGTCATGTTTACCAGTATAATCATGGGCCACATGATGCTTCAGTAACAGACCACATATACAACAGTGGTCCTATAAGATTATAATATTGCTGGGCTGGGCGCGGTGGCTCATGCCTGTAATCCCAGCACTTTGGGAGGCCAAGGCGGGTGGATTACTTGAGGTCAGGAGTTTGAGACCAGCCTGGCCAACATGGTAAAACTCTGTCTCTACTAAAAATACAAAAATTAGCCAGGCGTGGTGGTGTGCACCTGTAATCCCAGCTACTCAGGAGGCTGAGGAGAATCGCTTGAACCCAGGAGGCAGAGGTTGCTGTGAGCTGAGATCGCACCACTGCACTCCAGCCTGGGTGACAGAATGAGACTCTGTCTCAAAAAAAAAAAAAAAAAGATTATAATATTGCATTTTTACTGTACTTTTATGTTTAGATACACAAATACTTACCATTGTGTTACAACTGCCTACAGTATTCAGAGCAGTAACATGCTGTACAAGTTTGTAGCCTAGGAGAAATAAGCTATACCGTATAACCTAGGTGTGCAGTAAGCTATCCATCTAGGTTTTTGGAAGTACACAGTGATGTTTGCACAACCACAGAATTGCCTAACAATGTGTTTCTCAGAATGTATCCTTGTCACTAAGCAACCCATGACTGTATTTCATCCTTTTTATTGCTGAGTAGTATTCCACGGTATGAGTGTACCAGTTTGATTAACCATTCACCTACTGAGAAATATTTTGGTTTTAGCTTTTTGGCTATTACCAAAAGAGCTGTTATGGACAATCATATACAGGATTTTGGGTGGGCATGTTTTTATTTTTCTGGGATGAACGCCCAAGACAACAACTGCTGTGTCATGTGATGAGTATATGTTTAGTTTTTAAAGAAAATGCCAAACTATATTCCAGAGTTGCTGAGCCATTTTACATTTACATTCCTCTTTTTTTTTTTTTTTTTTTTTTGAGACGGAGTCTCGCTCTGTTGCCCAGGCTGGAGTACAGTGGCGCGATCTCAGCTCACAACCTCCGCCTCCTGGGTTCAAGTGATTCTCCTGCCTCAGCCTCCTGAGTAGCTGGGACTACAGGCACGCGCCATCAGGCCTGGCTAATTTTTGTATTTCTAGTAGAGATGGAGTTTCACTATGTTGGCCAGGCTGGTCTTGAACTCCTGACCTCATGATTCGCCAGCGCCGGCTTCCCAAAGTGCTGGCTTTACAGGTGTGAGCCACTGCGCCCAGCTGCCATTTTAAATTCCTACCAGCAATCTATAAGACAGCATTTCTTAGCACCCTCCCCAGCATTTGGCAATGTCACTACTTTTTATTTTAACTGTTCTAATAGGTGTATAGTGATCTCTAACTGCGGCTTTAATTTGGTTTTCCTAATTAGTAATGATGTTGAACTCTTTTTATGTGTTTTTTTCCCATGCATATATTCTCTTTAGTGAAATGTCACTTTATATCTTCTGCCCATTTTCTAATTGGATTTTTTTAACTGTCCAGGGGAGACTCTTATATATTTTTTTTAAATAAATATGGTGTCTTCCTATGTTGCACAGGCTAATCTGAAACTCCCGGGCTCAAGCAATCCTCCAGCCTCAGGTCCCGAAAGTGCTGGGATTATAGGCGTGAGCCACCTTGCTTGACTGAGCTCTTTATGTAGTCTAGACAGGAGTCTTGTCAGATACATAGTTTGCAAATACTTTCCCCCAGTCTGTATCTTTTTGCCCTCTTAACAGGATCCTTCAAAAATCAAAAGTTTTAAATTTTGATGATGTTCAATTTATCATTTTCCCTTTATTGATTGTGCTTGTGGCACCACATCTAGGAACTTCCTACTACGCCCTAGGTCGCAAAAATTTTCTCCAGTGTCATCTTCTACAGGTTTTATAGCTTTATGATTTCCATTGAGATGTGTCATTTTCTTTTCTTCTTTTTTTTTTTTTTTTGGAGATGGAATCTCACTCTGTCACCCAGGCTGGAGTGCGATGGTGCAATCTTGGCTCACTACCACAATCTTCACCTCCCAGGTTCAAGTGATTCTCCTGCCTCTGCCTCCCAAGTAGCTGGGATTACAGGCATGTGCCACCATATCCGGTAAATTTTTGTATTTTTAGTAGAGATGGGGTTTCGCCATGTTGGTGAGGCTGGTCTTGGAACTCCTGACCTCAGGTGATCCACCCACCTTGGCCACCCAAAGTGCTGGGATTACAGGCGGGAGCCACTGTGCCACACCTGGGATGTGACATTTTCTTAAAGAGAAACTGGAAACGTACATCATTTTATGTAAACTCATGCTGGCAACTAAAATTCACAATTTTAACAATGGGTCTTTCAAACAAAATGTCTGCAAGCCACCACTGGCTCATGGACCATTAATCTACAACCTCTAATATGAAGTGAACTAACTGGGGTTGCTCTTCCTGGGTGTTCAAGGACAGATCCACTGCAGCAATAGGGAAGCAACAGAACATGTATAACTTCTGAAAATTCCATTTTCACTCCTTTCAGATTCTGTGCTATAAATGTAGATGAGAGCCTACAAGAAAAACACCTTGAAAGATGGCTAAAGCTCTTCCCAAGTGTATAGTAGAAAATGTTGGTCAGAAGCACTAAAGTAAATTCTCTCAATAAGGAAATCTAGGAGACCTGACATTTGACATTGGGATTCCGGAGAGAAAAATTTCAGAGCTAGAATTCTATCATCAAAACTATCAACGCCTTGAAAGCTGAAGTATTAGCTATTGTGACAAACAAGTTCAAACTTGCTGTTATTTTTGTTTATTTATTTTTTGAGGCAGAGTCTCGCTCTGTCGCCCAGGCTAGAGTGCAGTGGCTTGATCTCGGCTCACTGCAACCTCCACCTCCCAGGTTCAAGGTTTCTCTCCTGTCTCAGCCACCCGAGTAGTTGGGATTACAGGCGCCCACCACCACGCCTGGCTAATTTTTCTATTTTTAGGTAGATATGGGGTTTCACCATGTTGGCCAGGCTGGTCTGGAACTTCTGACCTCAGCTGATCAACCCCCCTTGGCCTCCCAAAGTGCTGGGATTACAGGCGTGAGCCACCACGCCCGGCCTTATTGTTATTTTTACAATGCGATTTAAACCAAATTCCTTTACAGTTTCCTTGTACCTCACCCATGTGTTTTTTGTTTGTTTGTTTTTTTGAGACGGAGTTTCACTCTTTTTGTCCAGTCTGGAATGCAATGGCAAGATCTCAGCTCACCGCAACCTCTGCCTCCTGGGTTCAAGTGATTCTCCTGCCTCAGCCTCCCAAGTAGCAGAGATTACAGGTATGTGCCACCACGCCTGGCTAAGTGTGTATTTTTAGTAGAGACAGGGTTTCTCGATGTTGGTCAGGCTGGTCTTGAACTCCAAACCTCAGGTGATCCATCCACCTTGGCCTCCCAAAGTGCTGGGATTACAGGTGTGAGGCACTGTGCCCGGCCATCCATGTGTTTTCTACCTATAAAATTCCCATTTGTGACCATATTCACAATTAGCATTAAACTGTTACAGTGGAAAAGAAAATCAAGAAAACGATTTCTCCTTGCCTATCCCAAATAATACATTAGCCAAGAAACTGTTAGCACATTTTCTATGAACTGAAATGTACAGCCAAAGAAGAGCTACCACAAACTTTCATAGAACAGAGAGGAATATTCCAGGAGGTTCCCAATCATTTAAAGAGAAGAGAAAAAAAGAAAGTCTGCTGTAGAAAAACAGCTTGAAGAAATCAGAAAAGAATCTGTACCAGCCAGCGGAGGCTGGGGAAAAGGGGTGGGAGGCAAAAGGGAAGAATGAAATGCAAACAGGGAGAATTACATTAGTAAGACTGTAAAATTTCATTGGGGGCAGAAGAAAAACTTGCACATTTAAGCAGGTTATACTTAACTGAATTTAACAGGGTTTCCTGGATTAAGCCTCAGGATATGCCTTTCATAAACTCTAAAACCGCTCGAATTTTTCATTACAATACTAGAGCATTTACGGTAAATTCGATTTACACTAACCACCCAACTCATTTTGTTTTCTGTTCTTTCCTAGAAGGAGCAGTCTCCAATTTCTCATTCCAGTTTTCCTTCTCCTAACTTTTTCTCATCTGCTTATACAGATGTGCTTCTCTGAGGCTGCAGCAGGAGAGCACGGGCTCCAGAGAGACCCCGAGGTTCAGAGCCCGGATACTGAAGGCGGGGGACAGCATTGGTGACCTGAGCCAACAAAAGGCCGAGGCACAGATTCTTCCCACCCCGGATTCTTTCTCCCAAACCAATTTTTATTTATTTATTAAAGAGACGGGCTCTGGCTGTTGCCCAGGCTGGAGGGCAGTGGCTATTCACAGGCGCGTTCCCACTAACGATCAGCACGGGAGTTTTGCCCTGCTCGGTTTTCGAGCTGGGCCACTTCCCCCCTCCCTGGGGAACCCGGTGGTCCCCGCTCCCGGGAGGTCACCACACAGATGCGAAACTCGGAGCCACCGCGCGATGGGCACAGCGCATATACAGCGCAGAGCTCCGGGGCTCAAGCGCTGCTCCCGCCTCAGCCTTCGGAGTGGCCCGGGCCACAGAAGCGCGCTGCCAAGCCCGGCGTTAATTCCAGAACAGCACACGCACCAAGACTGCGCCTCCTCCAGCCCGGCTCGGAGCTCAGTCCGTGGGCCACTGCCAACCCCCAGGCCGGGCCCCCGCCGCCCCACTCCCTGGACGCAGATCCCACTCCAGCCGCGACAGGGACCCGAGTTTCGACAGAGCCTGCATCCTCTACCGGCCCCTCTTACCGAAGCCGGCTCGGCCATGGCGGTTCCGCACGAACCGGCCCCGCCTGGCACGGCCTCCCCCTCCGCTCCGCCCCAACCCGACTCCCAGGCGCTGCCTGGGTGCCCCCCAAACGCAGCGGCGGCCGGGCGCGGTGCATGCTGGGAGTCGGCGCCCGGCCTCGGTGGCCGCTCCGCCCCACAGCGCCCCCTGCGGTCTGGAGGAGCGGCGCCACCTGGGGATAGGTCCTCAGAGGAGGGGCCCGGGCTCCCTCTGTGCAGGCCGCAGCACGCCGATCTTTGTGGGACCCTCCGACTGCCAGGATCTGCATGGGAGGGAGGCGGTCGGAGACAACTGAGGAAGCTGACGGGAGGGGAAATGGGAGGGGGCAGGTGGACATGGAGAGAGCAGGGACTGGGAGACAGTAGGGACCGGGACAGGGAGACGCGCTCCACAGAAGCCCAGACTGAGAGGCAGCGAGAGGGGGAGCGTCCGGAGCGGTCCCTCCCAAGCCGCCCCCGAGTCAGGGATGAGCTCGAGGGCTTCATCTGTGAGGGGGTCCCGGGAATCCAGCGAGGCCGGCCAGGGGGTGGGAGGGGCGCGCTGCCCGCGGTGGCCAGGGGGTGTCCGTCCCGCCGGGGACGAGGAGGCCCTGGGGTCCCCAGGCTTGTCCCGTCGGGGGACGCGGAGGTGGGGTCTGCCCACCACGTCCTGTCCCCGTGGGTCCAGGGCCCTTCTGGGCTCCCCCGGGCCGCCACGCTGCCTCCTTGGCAGAGAACGGCCTCGGGCAGAGACCCCATGGGGAAGCCACCCCAGCTTCAGGGCCGCCTGCGGGACTCAGGGTCTCAGGGTGGCCCAGGGATGCGGGCCGGGCACCCCCGGCCCTGGCGGGAAACAGAGCGGGAGGAGAAGACGGAGGAGGCCATGACACAGGGCGTGAGAAACACGGGGACGCATCAGGGGAGAGGTGGGAAGACGCAGAAGGAGAAACCAGGGAGAGACAGAAAGGAGAGAGAGGGTGAGGAAGCGGGTGGTGATTGTGCACAGAAAATCAACCTCGCATTCTGTCCTGGTCATGTCTGGATACATGTAGTAACCACTATAACCAGGACACAGAAGAGTTCTATCCCTCTCTGAAACTCCCTGTGCGGCCATTCTCTTCCATGCTTTCATTGCTCTGCAGTTACTCCCTCCCACGCCTGTGTTAGATATAGTGAACCCCCACGTTTCTCTTCAAAGAATCAATGTGTCAGTATGCTCAGCGCTCTTATTCTTTAATTCTCCATTTTAAAGTTTAACTTCCTTGTAGTTTCAGTAAACAACCTTTTCCACCAGTTCTAGTCAGTAGTTCACATCTGTCCCCCCGTTTCCTGCTCCAGCCTCACTCATTCAGTCACCTGCTTTGACCCCTATTTACCTGCTCTGACCTGCCCTTAATTCTCCTCCCGCCAAACTACCCACCCTGCCACTCCTGCTCGTACCCCTGCTCCCTTTAAAATAGCCAATTGAAATGAGACTAAACTGTGCTAACCCTAGCCAATAGGGGTAGACACAGCAGTTTATATTCGAGCGCTACTTCTTTTGCAGCACCGAAAATTTTCCGTGTAACACCTAGACCCCTGCCAAGGACTGACCTGCTCCTGGAACATGGTTTTCTCTTTAGGAATGACGTATATATGGAATCATACAGTAACCTTTGGTGACTGGCTTCTCAGAAGTATAATGCTGGCTGGGTGCAGTGGCTCACACCTGTAATCCCAACACTTTGGGAGGCCAAGGCAGGTGGATAACCTGAGGTTGGCAGTTCGAGACCAGCCTGACCAACATGGAGAAATCCTGTCTCTACTAAAAATACAAAATTAGCGGGGCATGGTGGCACATGCCTGTAATCCCAGCTACTTGGGATGCTGAGGCAGGAGAATCACTTGAACCCAGGAGGTAGAGGTTTTGATGAGCCGAGATTGTGCCACTGCACTCCAGCCTGGCCAACAAGAGCAAGACTCGGTCTCAAAAAAAAAAAAAAAAGTGTAATGCTTTTGTGATGCATCCATGTTGACAAAGAGTCAAACTCTGTAAAATATTTAGAGGTTTATTCTGAGCCAAATACGAGTGATGAAGGCCAAGGTACTGTCTGAAGAGGTCCTAAGAACATGTATCCAAGGTGGTTGGGTTACAGCTTGGTTTTACATGTTTTGGGAAGACTTAAGACATCAATTAATACATGTAATGTGTACACTGGTTGTGTCAGGAAAGGTGGGACAACTCCAAGAGGTGCTTACAGGTCATAGGCTGATTCAAAGATTTTCTGATTGGCAATGGGTTATCTGAAGACCAGGTTTATAGACAGGACTGTCTGGGTTAAGATAAGGGTTGTGGAGACCAAGGTTCTTAGGATGTCTCATAGTGACTGCCCTTAGATGGCAAAAATTTCCTATTTAGACCTTTAAAACGTGCTAGATTATCTGGCTGGGTGCAGTGGCTCATGTCTATAATCCCAGCATTTTGGGAGGCTGAGGCAGTAGGATTGCCTGAGATCAGGAGTTCAAAACCGGCCTGGGCAACATGGCTAAACTCCGTCTCTACAAAAAATACAAAAATTAGCCAGGACCAGGCGCAGTTGTTCATGCCTGTAATCCCAGCACTTTGGGAGGCCGAGGCGGGCAGATCACCTGAGTCTGGGAGAGAGACCAGCCTGACCAACATGGCGAAACCCCATCTCTACTAAAAATGCAAAATTAGCCAGGCATGGTAGCGCATGCCTGTAATTCCAGCTACTTGGGAGGATGAGGCAGGAGAATTGCTTAAACCCAGGAGGCGGAGGTTGTGGTGAGCCAAGATCTCGCCATTGCACTCCAGCCTGGGCAAAAAGACTGAAACTCTGTCTCAAAAAAAAAAAAAAAAAAAAAAAAAATTAGCCAGCACAGTGGCAAAGGCCTTAATCCCAGCTATTCAGGAGGCTGAGGTGGGCGGATCATTCAAGCCTGGGAGGCGAAGGTTGCAGTGAGCCCAGATTGTGCTGTGGCACTACAGCCTGGGTGACAGAAGAAGATAGAGGGAGACTCTGTCTCAAAAAAAATCTATATTTTATGTATTTTTTTGTTGGGAGAAGGTCTTGATGTGTATGTCATAGAATATACGTTATTTGCTGAGAGGAGATGGCAAGGAATACCGAGCCATCCCCCAGGCAGAAGACTGCTAGAACAGTAGGCAATATGTACCGGTCATGCACTAGTTAAACTAGTTCCCAAAACACAGGATACATGACCTTGTCCCCATTGCTAACTCCCCAAAGAGTGCTTTCTAGCCTATTTCTATTTCAGTAGTGAACAGGCACTATCTGCTTGTTTAGTCTATCTTTATCCTATGAAGAAACACTGAGCACTTGCTTATTAAAAATAATCACTTGTTCACAAAGAATAAATACATGGGTCAGAATCTGCTCTGGACTTTCAGATGGGAAATGCCATCAGTCCCCTGAAGTCCCACTCTAATCCCACTTTTGCACTTTACCTTTGTTTCTGTTTCTTAATTCCTTCAGCGCTGCCTGGGTTGGGGTCTCTACAACCAAGCTGGTCTTGGCAATTTTTTATGTAAATATATAATATATATGGCAAAGAAGCATATTTGGGGATAAAATATTTTGATTTCCTTCTTTGTCATGCAGTGTTATGCCAGAGACAGGCTGGAAACTAAGCCATTATGTCAGGTTAAATAAAACATTTCTGGTGAGATTTTATGGTTTGTAGTACATGACTCCCTAGGCCCCTTAGTTAGAAATTTGGACAAGAAGGGAGGAAAGGTCACAATTTAGTTGATATCCACATCATTGTGTGTGACAACAGTTTATTTTATTTATTTAGTTTTTACTTTTATTTTTTTGACACAGAGTCTTGCTCTGTTGCCCAGGCTAGAGTGCAGTGGCTCAATCTCAGCTCACTGAAACCTTCGCTTCCCAGGTTCAAGTGATTCTCCTGTCTCAGCCTCTCAACTAGCTGGGACTACAGGCACATGCCACTACCCCTAGCTAATTTTTTTTTTTTTTTTTTTTTTTTTTGAGACAGAGTCTCCCTCTGTCACCCAGGCTAGAGTGCAGTGGCGTGATCTCTGCTCACTGCAACCTCTACCTCCTGGGTTCAAGCAATTCTGCCTCAGTCTCCTGAGTAGCTGGGACTATACAGGCATGTGGCACCATACCAGGCTAATTTCTGTATTTTTAGTAGAGACAGGGTTTCACCATATTGTCCAGGCTGGTCTCCAACTCCTGACTTTGTGATACGCCCACCTCAGCCTCTCAAAGTGCTGGGATTACAGGCGTGAGCCACTGTGCCCTGCCCTAATTTTTATATTTTCAGTAGAGAAGGAGTTACACCGTATTGGTAAGGCTGGTCTTGAACTCCTGACCTCAGGTGATCCACCTGCCTCGGCCTCCCAAAGTTCTGGGATTAAAGTCATGAGCCACTGTGCCTAACCTACAACAGTTTATTTTAGTTGCTGATGGTATTCCATGATATGAACATACTGAAGAATATTTTACCCATTGAAAATTATTTGTATTTTTTTCCTGTTTCATTTTTTTTTATTTTTAATTTTTATTTGTTTGTTTTTAGATGAAGTCTTGCTCTGGTGCCCAGTGCCCAGGCTAGAGTGCAGTGGCATGATCCTGGCTCACTGCAACCTCCGCCTTCTAGGTTCAAATAATTCCCGTGCCTCAGTCTCCCCAAGTAGCTGGGATTATAGGTGCACACTACCCAACCCGGCTCATTTTTATGTTTTTAGTAGAGAAGGGATTTCACCATGTTGGCCAGGCTGGTCTCAAATTCCTAACTTCAAGTGATCCACCTGCCTCGGCCTCCCAAAGTGCTGGAGCTACCGTGCCTGGCCTTTCCCAAGTTTTAGAATTCTGAATAGAACTGCTAGAAATGTTTGCATACAGGTTTTTGTGTGAACATAACTTTTTATTTCTTTAAGGTACATACCCAGGAGTAGGACTGTTGAGTCATGGTAAATATGTGTATTTAATTTTTTTTTTTTTTTTTGAGATGGAGTCTGGCTCTGTCACAAGGCTGGAGTGCAGTGGCATGATCTTGGCTCACTACAACCTCTGCCTTTTTGGGTTCAAGAGATTCTCCTGCCTCAGGCTCCCAAGTAGCCTCCCAGACACCCACCACCACACCCAGCTAATTTTTATATGTTTAGTACAGACAGGGTTTCACCACGTTGGCTAGGATGGTCTGTATCTCTTGATCTGTTGATCTGCCCACCTAGGCCTCCCAAAGTGCTGGGATTACAGGCGTGAGCCACTGTGTATAGCTGTACATTTAATTTTACAAGGAACCAGCAAACCATTTTTAAGAGTGACTGTATTATGTGTTCTTCTTGTGAAGGTATGAGAGTTCGGTTGGCCCACATCCTTTATTTGGTATTTTTAGCATTTTAAGAAACTGTTTGACATTCTGATCAATGGTGTTGTTATTGAAACACTAGGGTATTTGTCTAGGAGCTGCTCTTTTTGGCTAAGTCAATATGGAGACAACAAGGATTGCCAAGGAAGAAGGCTTTAATTGGGTGTTACTGCTGAGGAGATGGGAGATCAGTCACAAATCCATCTCTCTGACAGACTAAAATGAGCGGGTTACATTGCTGGGAGGAAATGTAACCATATGTGGAAAAACAGGAATTGGTGAGGGGGTAAGGAAGAGGGGTTGGTCAACAGGAAGCAGGTGGTGGGTTAGGCAATCATGATGGGTAGGGGTCTGACTTTCATTGTCCAAATGCAGTAATCTTGTGAGTTTCAACTTCTTAAAACTATCTGGGAGGCCTGTTGGTTGGTTTCCTGAGAAAGGAACTCAGATAAGACAAATGTAACTGTCTCAAGTTTTAAGATTAGGAGGATTCTTTGCTGTGTTTATTCAAAGAAACCATAAATATCAGCTCTATAGGCAAATTGGGTCTGTTTCAGTGTAGGGGCATCTCAGTATAGTTTTTACTTGCATTTCCCTAGTTAATAATGATACCAAAATTTGTTTTATGTGCTAAATTGCCAACTTTTAGTAAAGTTTTTGTTCTTGTTCCTTGCCCATTTTTAAATTGCATTTTTTTCAGGTTGATAAATATGGACTTTTTATTAAGGAAAGATTTTATTATGGGAAATTCTTTTAGTATATGCAGAACAATATTATAAGCCACATCCATAATCCAGCTTTGGAAACACTTGAAAATGTATGTTTTATTTAGAATTTCTATTGAACTTGAAGTAGGGGGGAGAGTTTTCTGTTTTAGCTTAGTCTACTAGCCTAGTGGAAAATTCTTTGCTTTTGACACTTCTAAAGATTTAAACACTTTTAACAGTTTTAGACATTTTAAATATGTTCACATCTTCTTTAACAGCTATGCAGCAAACCAATTTACCACAATTTATTCATCCCATCCTCTGCTTGATATTTTGTTTATAGTCTGTTGCTACTGCAAATATTGCTTTTGATGAATATTACATTTGCAAATATATTTATAGAATACATTCCTAGAAAATAATAGCTGGATTAAAAGATCTACTTATTTATAATCGATATACTACTAAGTTGCTCAGAAGAGGTTACATCAATTTATATCTCCACTGACTTTCTTATATTCTCTTTTTTTTTTTTTTTTTTTTTTTTTTGAGATAGAGTTTTGCTCTTGTTACCCAGGCTGGAGTGCAATGGAATGATCTTGGCTCACTGCTACCTCTGCCTCCTGGGTTCAAGCAATTATCCTGCCTCAGCCTCCCGAGTAGCAGGATTACAGGCACCTGTCACCATACCCAGCTAATTTTTTGTATTTTTAGTAGAGACAGGGTTTCACCATGTTGGCCAGGATGGTCTTGAACTCCTGACCTCAGGTAATGCACCCCCTTCAGCCTCCCAAATTTCTGGGTTTATAGGCATGAGCCACAGTGCCTGGCCTTTTATTCATTTATTTATTTATTTATTTATTTGAGACAGAGTCTCACTGTGTCACCCAGGCTGGAGTGCACTAGTTTGATCTCAGCTCACTGCAACCTCCACCTCCTGGGTTCAAGCAATTATCCTGCCTCAGACTCCTGAGTAGCTGGGACTACAGGCACACTCCACTATGCTCAGCTAATTTTTGTATTTTTAGTAGACAGGGTTTTATAATGTTGGCCAGGCTGGTCTTGAACTCCTGACCTCAGGTGATCCACCCACCTTGTCCTCCCAAAGTGCTGGGATTGCAGGTGTGAGCCACAGTGCCCTGGCTTTTTTTTTTTTTTTTTTTTGAGACAAAAAGTCTTGCTGTGTTTCCCAGGCTGGTGAGCCATGGTGTGATCTCTGCTTACTGTAGCCTCTGCCTCTCAGGTTCAAGTGATTCTTGTACCTCAACTTCCCAACTAACTGGGATTATAGGCGTGTACCACCATGCCCAACTAATTTTTATATTTTTAATAGTGATAGGGTTTCACCATGTTGGCCAGGCTTGTCTTGAACTCCTGGCCTCAAGTTGTTATAGGAGAGGGGTCCTGATCCAGAACCCAAGAGAGGGTTCTTGGATCTTGAACAAGAAAGAATTTGGGGCAGGTCCAGAGAGTAAAGTGAAAGCAAGTTTATTAAGAAAGGAAAGGAATAAAGAATGGCTACTTCATAGACAGAGCATCCCCCAAGGGCTGCTGGTTGCCCATTTTTATGGTTATTTCTTGATTATATGTTAAACAAAGGGTGAATTATTCATGCCTCCCCCACTCCAGCCCCCCTTTTTTTAGAGATGGTGTTTTGCTCTTGTTTGCCCAGGCTGGAGTGCAGTCGTGCTATCTTGGCTTACTGCAACCTCTGCCTCCGGGGTTCAAGTGATTCTCCTACCTCAGCCTCCAGAGTAGCTGGGATTACAGGCACCCGCCACCACAACTGGCTAACTTCTGTATTTTTAGTAGAGATGGGGTTTCACCACATTGGCTAGGCTGGTCTCAAACTCCTGGGTTCAAGTGAACTGCCCATCCTAGCCTCCCAAAATGTTGGGTTTATAGGCGTGAGCCACTGTGCCAGGCCATCAGCATGGTCTTTATGATTTGTATGTTGTGCCAACTTCCTATCTCATCCTGTGACTTAGAATACCTTTACATCCAGGAATGCAGCCCAGTAGGTCTCAGCCTCATTTTACCCAGCCCTTATTCAAGATGGAGTTGCTCTGGTTCAAAGGCCTCTGACAAAGTGATCTGCCTACCTCAGGTTTTCAAAGTTCTGGGATTAGAGGCATGAGGCACTGCACCTGGCGTTTTTGGTTATTTTTGTGTTTTGTGGGAAGTAAAAGTTCCTCTTCAAAGTTTCCTTTCTTGTTAAAGAATAAATCATAAGTGTGCTAATAACTCTTTGTTAAGCTCTATCCTATGTAGCTGTTAAACATGCCATGCTAACGAACATAGTATATTCTATGTCCTTGTACTTTAACCAAGCTATCTGTGTGGGATGTGCTCACAGGCATGTTGCAGCTCACAGCCTATGCCCCTTACCTGTTTAGAAAAGTTTCATTACTAGCCAATTGGGTTTTAATTTAGATTGTAGGTCTGGCTCCAACCAATGGAGATCAGACACAGCAGTAAGGACAAACCCAAATGTGTAAAGGATAAATATGTCTGCTTTTCCTTTGTTCATTGTACTCTCTTGGCAAAATGGCTAGCGAGGTTACCCTTCCTGCAGTCCAGAAAGTAAAAATTGCTTGCTAAGAAATCCTTTGTCAGGCCAGATGTGGTGGCTCACACCTGTAATCCCAGCACTTTGGGAGGCTGAGGCAGGCAGATCACCTGAGGTCAGGAGTCCAAGACCAGCTTGACCAACATGAAGAAACCCTGTCTCTACTAAAAATACAAAATTAGCTGGGCATGGTGGTGCATGCCTGTAATCCCAGCTACTTGGGAGGCTAAGGCAGGAGAATTGTTTGAACCCGGCAGGTGGAGGTTGCAGTGAGATTGCACCATTGCACTCCGGCCTGAGCAACAAGAGTGAAACTCCATCTCAAAAAAAAAAAAAAAAATCCTGAAATCCTTTGTCTCGGTGCTAATTTTTCTTTGTGGCACTGAGCATCTGTTTCCAACATGTTTTTTTAATATATATCTATATTTTTCTTTTCGTGACCTTCAGATTGTTTTTTTTTTTTTTTTTTTGATATGAGGTCTCATTCTGTTGGCTAGGCTGGAGTGCAGAGGTGTGGTCATAGCTCACCGCAGGCTTCACCCACTGGGCTCAAGATCCTCTTGCCTCAGCCTTTTAAAGTGTTGGGACTTCAGGTGTGAGCCCCGGCATCCCACCCATTATACTCTTAATGATCTTTCTGTACAACTTAAAGTTTCTTTTTTCAACTCTGAGTTAGTACTTCTAAAGATATATTAACTAGATTTCAGGTAATAGGTAAAAGAGTAACACCTGCCTGCCTGCCTTCCTTCCTTCCTCTCTTTCTCTCTTCCTTTTTCTTTCGAGATGGAGTCTCACTTGGTTGCCCAGGCTGGTTTTGTTCCTTCAGCAGTTTGCATATGAAGAATCAAGCTCAATGTTTTCTTTGACCATATAGAGAACCTGAGGTCAGGAGTTCGAGACTAGCCTGGTCAATATGGCAAAACCTTCTCTCTATAAAAAGTACAAAAATTAGCCAGGTGCCTGTAATCCCAGCTACTCTATTAAAAATACAAAAAAAGATTTCTGGGCATGCTGGCGGGGCCTGTAATCCCAGCTGAGGCAGGAGAATAGCTTGAACCCAGAGGCGGAGGTTGCTGTGAGCTGAGATCATCCCTGGCTCAAGTGATCTTCCTACCTCAGCCTCCAGAATAATTGGGTCAACAGGTGCGCACTACCACTCCAGGCTAATTTTTGTATTTTTTGTAGAGACAGGGTCCCACCACATTGCCCTGACTGGTCTTGAATTCTTGGCTCCAACAATCTGCCCGCCTTGGCTTCCCACTGTGCTTGGCTACTACATTTTAAATAATAAAATTACACAACAGAATTTTCTTTCCAAGAAAATTCAGATTATTATTAATTTTTTGTAACCTGGTCATATTGTGATTCAGAGAATGGCAATTTTAATTATTTATTGTTGAAAATGGGTTTATAACGTAGGGAAAAATCCTTACTGAGACAATGGATCACTCAGCAAGGGTAGTTTGCTTCCTGCAGGAAGGGTGCAACACGCTGGCAATCTTGCCCCAAGAACACACCTGAACAAAGGAGACAGGGACATTTATAACATTCATATCCTGACGCAATTGCCCTACTGCTGTGTCCAGTTTCCATTGGCCGGAACGGGACCACACATTCTATGCTTGACCCAATTGGCTAAAAACTTGGAAATTTTCTAAAGAGGTGAAGGCAGAGGAGAACAAAGAAAAGAGGAAGCAACTTGAGGAATGCTTAAAGAAGCCGTAACATTTCCAAATAAGGAAGGAGAATAAGCTGTAACCTCAGATTTGCCTGGGCTTGTTCGACATGTCAGGGCAAATATCTAGATTAAAGTGTAAGAACTAAGAACACAGGATACACTTATTTCTTTATTATAACTAACAGCTACTTTAAGATTATTAGCAAAAGCTTTAAAGTAAATTAACCTTTGAAGAAACTGTTATTTATTTGTAATGAACTAAGAGGAAAGCTTTGAAGAGGAAACTTTTATTCTTATTTTCTACAATTATTAAACATTCACCATCTGACCAAATGTATATTCAGGTAAATCCCAAATTATGGACTACATATGGTAGCCACAGGTTAAAAGTAACTTAGTCTGCTCAAGAGCAGTTGCCCCAACAGGATGGTTCTCATACTTTTGTGATTTACAGATAGTTACACTGTTATGGGCATTGACTTGATTTATGTGTTGAAATACAGGTTTGGCAGGGTTTGATTCATACATGTTTGAAACGAAGACTTGCTGGAAAACCAGGGTCATGTGCTTATCCTATCACAACAAGAAACCACCCTACAGGGCTGACAAAAATTGCTTGCCGGTTCTGGAGGAAATATAGTTATAATTAAGCATTAATCAGGCTGCACTTCAGCCCACTTCCTCGTTGCTAACAGCCACAAGGCACTAGATACTGACATTTGCATCTCCATTGCTCCTAAGGATAGGATTTCAGACATCAGGGCCATCAGACTAAGAACTGATTTGCATCCCTGTTCCTGTAGACCGGATCTCTGACATTAGAATCATAAGGCTTTTGTTTAAGATGTTTCTCAGACTATGAATTCCAATGAAACAGTTGATTTCAACCAGTTTGAAGACCCCCCCACAGAGGAATGGGATGAGCATGAGAATGCAGTTTCTTCATCTCCCAGTACCATGGCTGCACGCAGCACTCTCCCCACCAATCAATCATCTCCATTACCCTTACAAACCCTAACCCCAAATTCCTAGGGGAGATGGAAGTGAGGTTCCTTCCTGTCTCCTCCTTAGGTGACCCTATGATTAGACCTTTCTCTGTTGCAAACTGGTGTCGCAGCGTATAGACTTGCTGTGTGCATTAGGTAAGGAACCTATTGCAGTTACACACACTGTTGACCTGAAACACACAACCTCCCTAGATAATACTTTGTTGTCACAGGTCCTTTAGCTCAGACGCAGCAAAAGGTAACCGCAAGCTCGATCTCTGCTGCTCTCAGGAATTCCACTTCCTCCAGCTTGGGCAACATAGCGAGATACTGTCTCTATAGAAAACAATAAAAATAAAAATAAATAAAACATTAGCTGGGCTTGGTGGCCGCGCCTGTAGTTCCAGCTGCTCGGGAAGGCTGAGGGGAAGGATCCTTTGAGCCCAGGAGTTTAAGGCTGCAGTGAGCTTTGTTCGTGTCACTGCACTCCAGCCTGGACGACAAAGGGAGACTCTGTCTTTAAATAAATAAATAAGGCCAGGCGCGGTAATCCCAGAACTTGGGAGGCCGAGGCATGTGGATCATTTGAAGTCAGGAGTTGCAGATCAGCCTGGTCAACATGGTGAAACCCCGTCGCCACTAAAAATACAAATAACGATAATAAAATTATCTGGGCTAGTGGTACACGCCTGTAATCCCAGCTACTTGGGAGGCTAAGGCGGGAGAATCGCTTGAACCCGGGAGGCAGTTGCAGTGAGCCTAGATCGCGCCACTGCACTCCAGCCTGGGCAACCAAGAGAGCCTCCGCCTCTAAATAAATAAATAAAAATTAAGAACCCCATTTCCAGACCAGGCCTCAGAGAGTCAATAATCTGAGATGTGAAGGAGACCTTAAGAGTATTATTTGATCCCAACACCGGCCACTTGGGACGTGAACTGCCTCACCTTGGCAACCACATTTGTAATTTCCGCAAATGATCTATATCTTCTTCATCCCATAATTGTGCCTGTCGGTCCCTCACTCCACCCACAGGCTCCCTTCCGCCCCTTCCCGGTTACCCCGCACATTTCCACTTTTCTATATACGCTTGCCCTTCGGCAAAGCTGCTCCCTGCAGGCAGTGCCTGCCTATCGAGGCTCCGTGAAGAAATCCACTCCCCAGAATGAGCCCGGCTTTGCTTCTGGGTCCTAAACTGTGGTCTGCTGAACCTTCTCGTGGGAATGTGAGAAAGCAGAACACACGTGGGCCCCCAAATAACAACTCTCCCCCTCCGAAGCCCAGGAGCCAGGGGAGGAAGGGCGGAGGCGACGCGGGCGGCGCTGGCCGCGGGGGCCGGCAGGGGGCGCGCTGGCAGGGGCGGGCGGGCGGCGCGAGCCTGTGGCGCGTCTAGGCCCGCGCGGTTCCCGGTGCACTCGCTGCCCACAAAGCGCCAGCTGAGGGGCTGCTGCGGGCCAAGTGCGGCGAAGCCTGTTCGCGACCCCAGCTTGACCCGCCGCCTGCCGTCCCGTGCCTCTGCCGCGTCCCTGCGCTCCCGAGCCCCGACGGCCGCGTGAGTCCCGTCAGTGCGGGGAAGGCAGGGCCGGGTCGGCGCCGCCTGTGGAGAGGACCCAGCGGCGGGGCCTGCGTGGGGCCGCGCGCGGCGGCAGCGGCGACTCCCGAGGCTCGGATCAGACAGCGCAGGGCCATGGCTGAGGCGGCCCCGGCTCCGGTAAGGGCGGGCGCGCGAGTGTTGTGAGCTCCTGAGGGTCTCCGCGACCCAGACCCCGAGAGAGGAAGGCGGGCGGGCGGGGAGCGGCCGGGCACAGGCGCCGTCCTCGGGTCTCCCCCGGCCACGTCGCCTGTCGCCCCGGGCTTGGCGGCTGCAGCCTCGTGTGAGAGGACTTGGCGGGTGGGTGTGAAGCCGCCCACCCGGGACACCAGGCTGGGGCGAGGGTCTGAGGGGACTCGCAGGCGGCTGTGAGGCCCGGGGCCCCGCAGTTGGGTTGAAGCCGAGGGGGTGCCCGCTGCGTGTCAGCCCCACGCCTGCCCGCCAGACGCTGGCAGCGGGACTGGTCTTGGGAGCCGTCAGCCATTCTCGCGGCCGCAGTAGCGGTCGTCACCAGCAACCTGAGCGGTGGCGCGTGCGGCATTCAGTGTGCAGAGGCGCCCTCTCGCCACGCTGTGTGACGCTCGGGCTCCCGTACCCGGACACAGGACACGCGGGAGGCCCTCCGGAAATATCTGCCGAATGAATGACTGGTGCGGACCCCAAGGCCGGAGTAGCCTCGCGTGCGTGGCGGTTCATTCGCGGGTGTTTGCCAAGGCCTGAGGGGGCCCGGCAGCGGCCTGTTGCCAGGGCGACCGAGGCCACTGGGCCGCGCCTGCACGCAGCCCCGTAGAATGAGCAGGGAACGGTCAGGCGGCGGGGAAAGCACTCATCGCATTTGCCACCCAAGAGGCCTTTGGTCACCTCTAGCAAAGCCATTGTACTGGATCAGGAGCCACACTGGCTCACGCGGGGTGACTGGGAAAAGGAGGAAGCGCAGCAATGGGTGGGGGGATAGAGCAGAGGGGGAGTGCCACCTCCACTCTTGGATCTGTTTTTCTTTTTTCCAACGGTGTGTGTGTGTGTGTGTGTGTGTGTGTGTGTGTGTGTAGGTGGTATGGTAGATGATCCTGTGTGTGTGTGTGTGTGTGTGTGTGTGTGTGGTGTGTGTAGGTGGTATGGTAGATGATCCTGTGTGTGTGTGTGTGTGTGTGTGTGTGTGTGTAGGTGGTATGGTAGATGATCCTGTGTGTGTGTGTGTGTGTGTGTGTGTGTGTGTGTGTGTGTGTGTGTGTAGGTGGTACATACAGTAGTTGATCCTGTGTATCTGCTAGCTCTGGCCAATAAAAATATAAGGGAAGCTGCATACAAAACTCCAAATCAAGCTTGTCCAACCCTCGGCCCCCAGGCCGCATGTGGACCAGGACTGCTTTGAATGCTGCTTACAAATTCATAAACTTTCTTAAAACGTTATGAGATTTATGCATGGATCGTTTTCTTTTCGTTTGTTTTCTTTTAAAGCTCATCAGCTATCCTTAGTGTATATTATGTGTGGCCCAAGACAGTTCTTCCAATGTGGCCCAGGGAAGCCAAAAGATTGGACACCCCTGCTTAAATTCTCTAAGATTCATGTTTAAAAAGTAAAAAGCCAGCCAGGTGTGGTGGCTCATGCCTGTAATCCCAGCACTTTGAGAGGCCGAGGCGGGCAGATCACCTGAGGTTGGGAGTTCAAGACCAGCCTGATCAACATGGAAAAACCCCATCTGTACTAAAAATACAGCCAGGTGTGGTGGCACCTGCCTGTAATCCCAGCTACTCAGGAGGCTGAGGCAGGAGAATTGCTTGATTCAATTGCTTGAGTCCTCTGGGAGGCAGAGGTTGCGGTAAGGCAAGATTGTGCCGTTGCACTCCAGCCTGGGCAACAAGAACGAAACTCTGTCTCGAAAAAGAAAAAGAAAAAAAAAGTGAAAGCCAGGCACTGTGTTGTACATGCCTGTAGTCACACCTAGGCCGGGGGCTGAGGCAGAAGAATGGCTTGAGCCCAGGAGTTCCAGGCAGTCCACACCATGTCTCTAAAATAAAAAAAAATACTTTTGAAAAGTTAAAAAAATAGAAATAGGTCGCTGGGCATGGTGGCTCACGCCTGTAATCGCAGCACTTTGGGAGGCCGAGGTGGGTGGATCACGAGGTCAGGGGTTCAAGACTAGCCTCGCCAAGGTGGTGAAACCCCGTCTCTACTAAAAATACAAAAAGTAGCCGAGTGTGGTGGTGGACACGTGTAATCCCAGCTACTTCGGAGGCTGAGGCAGAGAGTTGCTTGAACCCGGGAGGCAGAGGTTGCAGTGAGCCGAGATCGTGCCGCTGCACTCCAGCCTGGGTGACGAGTAAGACTCTGTCCCAAAAAATAAATAAATAAATAAAATAGGTGAAATTAATTTTAATGATATCTTTAACTCAATATATGCACAACATTATTTCACCATGTAATCAATTTAAAACATTAATGGTCAGGCGTGGTGGTGGCTCAGGCCTGTTATCCCAAGCACTTCAGGACGCTGCTGTGGGAAGATGGCTTTACCCCAGGAGTCGAAGACTAGCCTGGGCAACCTAGGGAGACTCCATCTCTACAAAAAGACAATTTTTTTTTTTTTTTGAGACGGAGTCTCGCTCTGTCGCCGAGGCTGGAGTGCAGTGGCATGGTCTCGCTTACTGCAACCTCTGCCACCCAGGTCAAACCATTCTCCTGCCTCAGCCTCCCAAGTAGCTGGAATTACAGGCACCCACCACCAAGCTCGGCTAATTTTTGCATTTTTAGTAGAGACGGGGTTTCACTATGTTGGCCAAGCTGGTCTCGAACTCCTGGCCTTGTGATCTACCCACCTCGGCCTCCGAAAGTGCTGGGATTATAGGCATGAGCCACTGCGCCCGGCCAAAAATAATTTTTTTTTTTTTTGAGATGGAGTCTTGCTCTGTCACCCACTGGCGTGATCTTGGTTCACTGCAACCTCCAACTCCTGGGTTCAAGCAATTCTCCTGCCTCAGCCCCCTGAGTAGCTGGGACTACAGGTGCATGCCACCACACCCAGGTGATTTTTGTATTTTTGGTAGAGATGGGATTTCACTATGTTGGCCAGGACGGTCTGGGTTTCTCGACCTTGTGATCCATCTGCCATAGCCTCCCAAAGTGCTGGGATTACAGGTGTGAGCCACTGTGTCCGACCAAAAAAATTTTTTTTTAATTAGCCAGGTGTGGTGGTACTACTTCTACTCCCAGCTAGCTACTCAAGAGGGTGAGGTGGGAGGTGCTTGAACCAGGGGGGGTGAAGCCTGCAGTGAGCTGTGATCCTGCCACTGCCCTCCAACCTGGGCAACAAAGTGAAACCCTGTCTCAAGCAAACATACAAATAAATAAATAAAAATTTTTTCATACTAAGTCTTCAAAATCTCATGTATTTTATACTCATAGCACATCTTAGTTGAACTAATCACATTTCAGGTGCTCTGTGGCCACATGTAGGTAGTGGCTACGGTATTGAACAATGCCAGTCTACCTTATGGAGAAAAATCAGGAAACAGATGGATACTAAAAAAAGAAAGGAATACCGGGCTTGGTGGCTCATGCCTGTAATTTCAGCACTCTGGGAGGCATAGGGGGCCAGATTGCCTGAGCTCAGGGGTTCGACACCAGCCTCGGCAACACGGTGAAACCCCGTCTCTACTAAAAAGACAAAAAATTAGCTGGGCGTGGCATTGAGTACCTGTAATCCCAGCTACTACTTAGGAGACTGAGGCAGGAGAATTGCTTGAACCCGGGAGGCGGAGGTTGCAGTGAGCAGAGATCATGCCACTGCACTCCCAGCCTGGGTGACAGAGCGAGACTTCGCTTCAAAAAAAAACAACAACCTACCCAAAAAGGTGGAAGGGGTTGGCATAAGTGAAGCAATTTCTTAGGAAGTAAAGAGAAAGCTTAGATTAAGTTACTGATAAATTTGAAGGGAGAAGGAATATGAAGAGAAAGAATGAATTTAGGTCTGATTAATTTTCTTCTCAAAGTCAGAGGCCATGTCATCTGAGAGTGGGGGCTGCGGCAGACAAGTCTTACTGCTCAGTGTCAGCATCATCTGGGAGTTTGTTAAAAATACAGGTGTGAGCCACTGTAGAATCTCAGGCCATGAACCGTAGCTCATGCCTGGAGCACTTTGGGAGGCTGAGGCAGGCGGATCACTTGAGCTCAAGAGTTTGAGACCAACCTGGGCAACATGGTGAAACCCTGCCTCTACCAAAAATACAAAAATTAGTGGGGCGTGGTGGTATGTGCCTGTGGTCCCAGCTACTCAGGAGACTGAGGTGGGAGGATCGTTTGAGTCCATGAGATGGAGGTTACAGTGAGCTGAGATCGCACCACTGCACTCCAGCCTGGGTGACAGTGAGACCCCATCTCAGTAAAACAAAAAGAAAACCCAACAGAATCTCAGTTTTCCTTACAGACCTACTGAATCAACATCTGTAGTTTGACAAGATCTCCAGGTGATTCTTATGCATGTTAGTTTGAAGACAACTGTACTAAAAGCTGAAGGACCATGCTGAGACTTTGCAGTAGCCACTTTATGGAATGGGAGAAGCAGCACGGAGGGCACAAGTCAGTGTTGAGGTTCCCACTAAGCTTAGAAACCATTAGTGTGTGGTGACAGCAGTTTACCTGGTGATTTCTTCTAGTCACACTTACTAGTCTGCTTACTGGAATGGAGAAAGAATGACTGGACTGATTCGAGGCCAGAGATTAGCTGAGCAGATGAGACAGAAAGACATTAGAGAAGAGGGGTTGGAAGTGATTAAAGTGATCAACTGGTGAAAAAAACAAAGCCAGGAACAGGCAGATAAACCAGGAGTGAATGGAATGGTCAAAGGGCTAGGTGAAATGAGAATAAGGTAGTGGGTGAGCTGGAAGGATGGGAGGTTGTAGTCAGAGAGTAGCTTATCAAGTTCATAGAGTTAGAAGGTTTTGTATAGGTCATCCTAGTCCAACCTCCTATTTGTTGTAGGAATTTCTTCCCTTTATACTACCTTTGTTTCAGAGTAAAGTATTTTAGAGCAGCCTTTTATTTTCTTGGAAAGATCAGGAGTTCTAGGTTACAGTGAGCTATGATCTTGCCACTGCCTTCCAGCCTGGGTGACCCTGTCTCTAAAAATTAAAAAAAGAAAAATTAAGCTATAGAAGACAGCCCTGAGGTAGCTGGTTTACATGCAAGCCTATTTATTTATTCATTCGTTCAACAAAAATTTCCTTTTTTTTTTTTTGAGCTGGAGTCTCGTTCTGTTGCCTTGGCTGCAGTGCAGTGGCACAATCTTGGCTCACAGTAACTTCTGCCTCCTGGGTTTGAAAGATAAGTGGATAATATTTAAACTGTCCATCTTAGACTCTAAAATCATGTGTAAAATAATCTGATTTCTCTTAAAGATTTCTTTTTTTTTGTTTGCTCTTGTTGCCCAGGCTGGAGTACGATGGGGAGATCTTGGCTCACCGCAACCACCACCTCCCAGGTTCAAGTGATTCTCCTGCCTTAGCCTCCTGAGTAACTGGGATTACAGGCATATGCCACCACCCTCTCCGGCTAATTTTGTATTTTTTGTAGAGATGGGGTTTCTCCATGTTGGTCAGGCTGGTCTCCAACTCCCGACCTCAGGTGATCTGCCCACCTTGGCCTTCCAAAGTGCTGGGATTACAGGTGTGAGCCACTGCACTCGACCTCTTTTTTTTTTTTTTTTTTTGAGACAGAGTTTCCCTCTGTAGTGCAGTGGTGCAGTCTTGGCTCACTGCAGCCTCCGCTTCCCAGGCTGAAGTGATTCTCCTGCCTTAGCCTCCCTAGTAGCTGGGATTACAGATGTGCACCACCATGCCCAGCTAATTTTTGTATTTTTAGTAGAGATGGGTTTCACCATGTTGTGCAGGCTGGTCTTGCACTCCCAACCTCAGGTGATTCACTTACCTTGGTCTCCCAAAGTGCTGGGATTACAGGCATGAGCCACCTGCCTGGCCAGAATTTCTTTTTTTTTTTAATAGTTCAGTATTTAGTAGTGGGTCACAGTGGCACACACCTATAGCCCCAGCTACTTGGGAGGTTGAGGCAGGAGGACTGCTTGAGCGAACCAGTCTGGGCAACATAATGAGACCCCGAGACCCTGTCTCTAAAAAGAAATAAAAAATGTATTTATTGTAGGCCAAGGTTTGCCTGCCCGAAAATTTTCTTATGTTGGTTCTAGTTCTGCCCTCTGGAGTAACATAGTATAAGATTAAATTAGCCTGTTCTGCCTTCTGTTTTGTAATCCTCAACTATTTGAAAACAGCTCTCATGTTTTCTTCAGATTCAAGATTCTTAGTTTATTCAGCCATTACTGAATGGTGTGTTTGTGGTTTGTAAACAGGGTGATTGACAGGGCTGGAGCATAAGTCTATAATGGATTTATCAGAGGGCACTGGGTTCAGTGAGGCCTGGAAAGGATCTATGTGCACATTTGCCTTTAGAGGGTGCTGCAGCTACCTAAGCTAGATCTTATATTGGAGGAAATACACCAGACTAGTTCAAGAGCCAATTTCATTCATTCATTGTCTTACCCAATCTATCCCTGAACCACTAAAGCAGGTCTCTTGGCTGTTGATGCCAGTGAGCTCCAGAAAGATGAGGCATGCACAGGCAGTACTAAAACTATATTCAGATTAATCTCTGCTAGACAATTGGAGTTAGGGTTCCTTCTAATGATCAATGTCTTGTTCCATCTTTCCACTGCATGCAGGCATCTGAATGGGACTCTGAGTGCCTTACATCCCTGCAGCCCCTTCCTCTTCCTACACCCCCAGCAGCAAATGAGGCACATCTGCAGACAGCAGCTATCTCTCTGTGGACAGTGGTGGCCGCCGTGCAGGCTATAGAGAGGAAGGTGGAGGTCCACAGCCGGCGACTCTTACACCTAGAAGGCCGGACAGGGACAGCAGAGAAGAAACTAGCCAGCTGTGAAAAGACAGTGACTGAGCTTGGGAACCAGCTGGAGGGCAAGTGGGCTGTGCTAGGAACCCTACTGCAGGAGTATGGGCTGCTGCAGAGGCGGCTGGAGAACTTGGAGAACCTGCTGCGCAACAGGAACTTCTGGATCCTGCGGCTCCCTCCAGGTATTAAGGGAGATATCCCAAAGGTAATACCTTCATTTCTAGATGTAAAGTGGTACTACTAGAACTTACACTAGTAGTAAGGGATAGTCTTGGTCATTCAGTTACTTATTTTTATTTTCTTTTAAAATTTCTTAAAATTTTTAAAAAATGTCTTAGGCTGAAAGAATCATGAAGTTGTTTTATGTTTATCTATTTGGGAAGCATTTTATGTTCAATTTAATACCCAATTAGAGTGCCAAGATTCAGATTGGAAACCTCTTTCCAGACCAAAGTTGGCTATCTGATAGATAGATTTTTTTCTCTTTAGCTTTCTCCCACCCATTACCTATAAACTGCTTCCTTCTTCATTAACTTGTGTGCCAGGATCTTGGTGAGGAAACTACATAAATATTATTTAAATCAGTCAATTTGAGGCCAGGTGCAGTGACTCACATCTATAGTCCCAACACTTTGGGAGGCCGAGGCAGTCGGATCACCTGAGGTCAGGAGTTTGAGGCTGGAGTTGAGACTGGCCAACGTGGTGAAACCTTGTCTCTACTGAAAATACAAAAATTAACCAGGTGTGGTGCACATCTGTAATCCCAGCTACTCGGGAGGCTGAGGCAGGAGAATCGCTTGAACCCAGGAGTTGGAGGCTGGTGAGCCGAGATCATGCCATTGTACTCCAGCCTGGGCAACAAGAGGGAAATTCCTTCTCAAAATAAAAAAAAAGGGGTCTGGTGTGGTGGCTCACACCTGTAATCTCAGCATGTTGGGAGGCCGAGGCAGATGGATCACCTGAGGTCAGGAGTTTGAAACCAGCTTGGCCAGCATGGTGAAACTCCATCTCTACTAAAAGTACTAAAAATTAGCTAGGCATGGTGGCCGGCGCCTGTAATCCCAGCTACTCGGGAGGCTGAGGCAGGAGAATCACTTGAACCTGGGAAGTGGAGGTTGTAGTTAGCCAAGATCGCATCATTGCACTCTAGCCTGGGCAACATGAGTGAAACTGTCTCAAAAAAAAAAGAAAAAAAGAAAAAAGTTCTAAAGCTGTGGGGCTAGGTGTGGCACACCTGGAATTCCAGCACTTTGGGAGGCCAAGGCAGGAGGACCGTTTGAGGCTGGGAGTTAAGACTAAAGACCAGCCTGAACAACATAGTGAGACTCTGTCTCTATTAAAAAAAAAAAAAAAAAAATTGGCACCTGTAATCCCAGCTACTGGCGAGGCCGAGGCAGGGAGAATTGCTTGTACCCGGGAGGTGGAGGTTGCAGTGACCCAAGATTGTGCCACTGTGCTTCAGCCTGGGCTACAGAGCGAGACCCTGTCTCAAAAAAAACAAAATGTTTTTTTAAAAAATAAAAAGTTAGCCAGGCATGATGACATGCACCTATAGGCCTAGCTGCTTGGGATGCTGAGGCTGGAGGATCACTTGAGCCCAGGAGTTCGAGGTTACACTGAGCTATGGTCATGCCACTACACTCCAGCCTGGGTGACCTTCTCTGTAAAAATTCATTTACAAAAGACAGCCCTGAGGCAGCTGGTTTGCATGCAAGCCTGCCTATTTACTCATTCATTCATTCAACAAAAATTTCTTTTCTTTTTATTTTTTTTTGAGACCCAGTCTCGCTATGTTGCCCAGGCTGGAGTGCAATGACGTAATCATAGCTCACCACAACCTTGAACCCCTGGATTCAAGCCATCCTCCTGCCTCAGCCTCCTTGGTAGCTGAGGCTACAGGTGTGTGCCCCCACACTCAGCTAGCAAATATTTTTTGAATGCTTACTATCTGCTATCTACGTCCTAAGGGCATAGCAGCAAACAATTCACTTAAGCTCCTCTGGAGCTTAGATTTTTTGAGGAAAGAAAAATAATACAAACCCACACACACAAGTACATTTAGATGCTTTGATAAAAATAAAACAAAGCGCCATCTGGTAATCTATTTTTATATTTTCAGTTGGATGTCAGAGAAGATGTCATAAAGGTGCTAATATTTAAGTTGAGTCTGAAAGATGAGGAAGGACTCAACTGTGAGATCTGACAAAGAGCTTTCCAGGCAGAAAGAATAGCTATGCAAAGTGCCTAAGGCACAAATAGATTTGGAACCCTGAGGCAAAGGAAAGAGGCTAGTGAGTTGGTATGCTTGAATGAGCTAGAGCATGACTGGAGAAAGGAACAGGGGGTCAGATCATTTAGGGTGGTGGTTTTCAGCCCTGGCTGTACATAAGGACCACCTGGTAGGCTTTTAAAATTTTTGTGGGCATCACATCTAGATTCTGACCCAGTAGGTTCAGGATAGGGGCTAAGCATGAATATTTTTTAAAACCTACATAGATGATTCTAATATGTGACTAGGGTTATGAAACACTGATGTAGGACACTTGAGACCAAGAAAAGGAATTTGGAATTTTAACTAAGATGTAATGAGGAGAAATTGGAGGGTTTGAAGCAGAGGCATTATATTTGGTTTCATATATATATATATATATATTTATTTATTTATTTTTTTTTTTTTTTGAGACAGAGTCTTGCTCTGTCACCAGGCGCCAGGGTGGAATGCAGTGGCGCAATCTCGGCTCACTGCAATCTCCACCTACTGGGTTCAAGCAATTCTCCTGCCTCAGCCTCCCAAGTAGCTGGGACTACAGGCGCACGCCACCATGCTCAGCTAATTTTTGTATATTTTAGTAGAGACGGTTTCACCATGTTGGCCAGGATGGTCTCGATCTCTTGTCCTTGTGATTCGCCCACCTCGGCCTCCCAAAATGCTGGGATTACAGGCGTGAGCCACCGCGCCCGTCCTGGTTTCATGTTTTGAAAGAATCCCTTTGGCTGCTTTGTGAAGAATGGATCATGGGGGCAAGGACTGAAGAAGGGAGGAAATACTAAGGCAAGGAGGGATGTAAGTGGCTTAGGTGAGGGTAGCAGTAGTAGACATGGAGGGAAGTGGACAGATAGAGGATGTTTTGGTGGTAGAATTGACCATTAGACTTACTGATGGGAATTAGGAAGTAAGGCATTAAGAATAATAATTATAGGCCAGGTGCAATCTCGGCTTACTACAAACTCCGTCTCCTGGGTTCAAGCCATTCTCCTGCCTTAGCCTCCCGAGCAGCTGGGATTACAGGCGGCCACCACTGCGCCCAGCCAATTTTTTGTGTTTTTTGTAGAGAGGGGGTTTTGCCATATTGGCCAGGCTGGTTTTGAACTCCTGAGCTCAAGTGATCAGCCTGCCTCGGCCTCCCAAGTGCTGGGATTAAAGGAGTGAGCCCCTGTGTCTGGCCTCATTGTGATTTTTTGTTTGTTTGTTTTGAGATGGAATCTTGCCCTGTAACCAGGCTGGAGTGCAGTGGCACAATCTCGGCTCACTGCAACCTCCGCCTCCCTCATTCAAGCTGTTCTCCTGCCTCAGCCTCCCGAGTAGCTGGGATTACAGGCGTGCGCCACCACGCCCAGGTAATTTTTGTATTTTTAGTAGAGATGGAGTTTCACCATGTTGGCCAGGCTGGTCTCGAACTCCGACCTTGTGATCTGCCTGCCTTGGTCTCACAAAGCACTGGGATTACAGGCGTGAGCCACTGTGCCTGGCCTCATTGTAATTTTGATTTGAGTTTTCCTGATGATAAATGACATTGAACATTTTTCATATGCTTGTTGGCCATTCATATGTCTTCCATTGAGACATGTCTGTTCATTTGCTCATATTTTAATTGGGTTATTTGTGTTTTGCTGTTAAATTGTTTGAGTTACTTGTATATTCTGGATATGTCTTTTTTAAAAAATATTTTTATTTTTAAGTTCTGGGATACATGTGCCCTGGATATTAATTTCTTGTTGGATGTACAGTTTGCAAATGTGTTCTCCCATTCTGCAGATTGTCTCTTCACTTTTTTGATTGTTTACTTTGCTATACTGAAGTTATTTAGTTTGATATCTCATATGTCTATTTTTGTTAATTTTTATTTTAGCTATTATGCATTAGATTTTTAATAATATTTATGTTCTCCCATTTTTAAATTTTTAAATTTTTTATTTTTTTCTGTGAACCTATAGATTATACTGAATTTTTGCTTCTAGTTTAAAGCAGCCTAAATATCTTTTTTTTTTGGAAGGAATATCTGCTCAAATTTTGCTGAGAATATATATTAGAGGTTTGTTTGTGGTTTAGCTTATTGTGTTTTTTTCCCCCCCCTCTGGTATTATTCGTAGTGTTTTTTTCATCTTGCTTCTCTTAATTTTTTTTCAAATATGGAGTAATCCTTGGTGGTTTGATTATATTCACAACTGAAGAATTAGGTTGATTAATAGTTAATTACAGGAAACTTGCATGTATGATTATTATAGGAAGCTGGTATGTGTCCTCTGCCACCATGCAGGTCTCTGACCAAAAGATCTTTCCTTTGCAAAAGAGGGCCAGTCTCCATAGGTGCTCCATGTAGATTCACTTCATTTTAAAGTGCCCTGGCATGGAGCAATTAGGCAGAACAAGGACCACCCAGAGGCCAGAAGTAGGGCAGTACTTTAAGTTCATCATCTTTACTGGGCTTCCCTAGCATTAGTAGAGGGAGACCAGAAGTACAACCAAGTCACCCTTACTCCGTAGAGGCCTTCCCTATTTCAGACAACACTGAGCTTCCTATTGTACTTGCTCATTCAACAAATGTTTGCTGAGCACCTGTGTGCCGAGCACCTGTGCTGAGAGCTCTGGAGGCTGACAGGATTCACACATGGTCCCTCCTTTGCACAACATCACATCCTGTGACTATTTCTTGGTCTTGGTCTTGTCTATTGCTCCCTTCCCACTGCAGCTGCACCCAGTCAGTCAGGTAGGTCCTCACTGGCTCTTCCTTGGTCTCGCTCAAAACCTTTGAACATACCCCACGCCCCAACCCCCCCCAAAAGATCACTGTATAATTCTTATTAGTATTCCCAGATTACTCTTTTGCTCAAAATTCTTCAGCTCCCCCATTACCAACTCAATAAAATCCAGACTCCTTGAAGGCTGACCCAACCCTAACACCCACTGCTCTCTTCTCACACCCCACCCTCCACAAATTGGATGAACTCCTCTTCTGTACCTGCCCCATCACGTCTCCTGACTTGGTCATGTCGCATCCATTTAGAATGTCCTTCCTCCCATCCTTAAAAGGCGGTTAAAATACCACCTATCACAAACTCTTCCCCAGTGTCTCACATCTAAAATCATTCTTCTCTGAATCCTTATAGCCTTTTACCCTCAGTTATCTGAAGACATTACTATTCTATCTTATATCCCTTTAGCAGCCTGTAAGTCCAAGAGCAAGATTTATCCTTGTACCCACCTCTGTAGAATTCTGCACAGCGAGGATACTCAGATATCTGTGAGTGAACAGACTCTAAAACAGAATGGAATACTGCTTCATTATAATGTTATAGGACCATCAGTGTTGTAGACATGGTCTGTCATTGACCCAAATGTTGTTATGTGGCAAATGACTATATATTGGTTATAAGGAGTCTCTTGTTCTCCTATTATCCTTTTTCCATAGCATCTTGTATGTATGTATGCATTTATTTATTTACTTTTTTGAGACAGAGTCTTGTTCTGTCCTCAGGCTGGAGTGCAGTAGTGCAATCTTGGCTCACTGCAACCTCCGCCTCCCAAGTTCAAGTGATTCTCCTGCCTCAGCCTCCCGAGTAGCTTGGATTACAGGCACATGCCAGCACACCCAGCTAATTTTTTATATTTTTAGTAGAGACAAGGTTTCACCGTGTTAGCCAGAATGGTCTTGATCTCCTGACCTCGTGATCCGCCCGCCTCAGCCTCCCACAGTGCTGGGATTACAGGCATGAGCCACCATGCCCGGCTGTATCTTGTTTTTATTTTATGGGTGTAATGGCTTCTCAAATATTATGGGGTTGCTAATTAGAGAATTTACTTTTAAAAAAATTTTATTCCCTAATTATTTTTATTTTTTTTTGTGGTCATTTTTTTCCTCCTTTTATTTTAGTTTTTCTTGTTCATATCACAGGCTTTCTCTAAATGGTCATTGATACTTGGTAGGTAGTTCATATTCAAGAATCAAACTGTAGAAAGCTGCTAGGTGGGGAGGAGGTAGAGCCATTATGATAAACAACTTAAACACCAAGACGAGGAAAGCTTTGTGCTATATGATAGTGTCCACACTGGGTACCTTACTTTTCTCTTTTCTTTTCTTTTCTTTCTTTTCTTTTTTCTTTCTGGTGGAGTTTCACTCTTGTTGCCCAGGCTGGAGTGCAATAGTGCAGTCTCAGTTAACTGCAACCTCAGCTTCCCAGATTGAAGCAATTCTCCTGCCTCAGTAGCTGCGATTATAGGCTCCCACAACCATGCCTGAGTAGCTGCGATTATAGGCTCCCACAACCATGCCTGAGTAGCTGCGATTATAGGCTCCCACAACCATGCCTGGCTAGTTTTTGTATTTTTAGTAGAGATGGGATTTCACCATGTTGGTCAGGCTGATCTGAAACTCCTGACCTCAGTTGATCTGCCTGCCTCAGCCTCCCAAAGTGTTGGGATTACAGGCGTGAGCCACCACACCCAGCCGAGTATCTTAATTTTTCTAGAAAACTCCTAGATTTCTTCACAGAAGAACTTTTCCGTTTTTGCCTAGGGCTAAGCGCCTAGCTTTAGACCAGTCTATTCTAGGAAGTGGGATTCTTTTCCACATATGGCCGGCCATTCCCTACATGCAGTCTTAACCCTAACTAGGCAGAATTTACAGTTCTCCTCTGAATGCACTCTTTAGTTTCCCTTGCTTGAATGTTTTCTCCATTCCCATTAGGGCTAGCCAAAGTTGCATCTCTCTTTTTTTTTTTTTTTTTTGAGGTGGAGTTTTGCTCTTGTTGCCCAGGTTGGAGTCCAGTGGTGTGATCTCAGCTCATTGCAACCTCTGCCTCCTGGGTTCAAGCGATTCTCCTGCCTCAGCCTCCCGAGTAGCTGGGATTACATGTGTGAGCCACTGTGCCCAGCCTCGCATGCCTTTTAGAGTCATGCCAGCCCTATTATAGATCTATTTCTAAAATGTCTTGTCTATGTCATTAATTTATGGATAGTCATATTCCCCTTTGGGGCAGAAACCATATTTTAATTATCTTAATGCTTAGAGAAAACCTTGTATGTAGTGGATACTGAGTGTTTTGTTTTGTGAATTAAATACTGCTTTGTGGCTGGGCGTGGTGGCTCACTCTTGTAATCCCAGCAGTTTGGGAGACCGAGGCAGGAGGATCACCTGAGGTTGGGAGTTCGAGACCAGCCTGAAACAACATGGAGAAACCCCGTCTCTACTAAAAGTACAAAATTAGCCTGAGTGTGGTGGTGCATGCCTGTAATCCCAGCTACTCAGGAGGCTGAGGTAGGAAAATTGCTTGAGCCTGGGAGGCAGAGGTTGCAGTGTGGCGCAGTCATGCCATTGCATTTCAGCCTGGGCAATGAGCGAAACTCCTCTTTTAGACTGGTCTCTAAAAAAAAAAATACTGCCTTGTATTTGTATCTAACTCTGAGTAACTATTTAGAAGTTCTGTCCTCCACTCTCCTGAAGCTCATAGCTTTAGAGTTTATCACCTTTCTTCTTAAAAACATTGTGAACTCCTAGAGGTTGGCCTGTATCTTATTTTTTCTGTATCCTTTCAGTACCCCATAAAGTTTTTTGCAGTCAGTAGGCACTTAGTAAAGATTTTTTGACTGAGGGGGCCGGCGTGAGGGTGGGCTGCTGGCTGAGGTGGTGTCTCTGCCACGCATCCCAAGGAGGCCTGTCAGGAGGAGGTGGGCTTTCCCCAACACTGCCCTCTTCACCTTTGGAGCTCTCCCTGGATTCCTCAGATTTCCCCACTTCCCCTTTGGCACTGTGTCCCCTCCTCTTTGTCCTGCCTTCTCCCTGCCCCACCACCACCTCTTCACCCTGTCTGTCCTCCTCACCCTGTCTCTCCCCCCGCTCCTCACCCTGTCTCTCCCCTCTTCTCACCATGTCTCTCCCTCTTCCTCATCCTATCTCTCCCTCCTCCTCTTTGTTCTGTCTCCTTGCCAACAGAACCTTTTCCCAACTTTTTTCTTTCCTAGTAGAGACAATGAGCTGACAAGTTCTCAATCTGACTTATAAAAAATATTAATTGATGAAAGGTAAAAAAACTAGTTTTTAGGCCAGGTGTGGTGACTCAAGCCTGAAATCCTAGGGCTTTGGAAGACTGAGGTCGGAGGATTGCTTGAGGCCAGGTATTGGACACCAGCCTGGGCAACATAGCCAGATGCATCCCTACAAAAATTTTGTTTATAAAGATTGACTCGCCATGGTGGTGTGCGCCTGTGGTCCCAGCTACTCAGGAGGCTGAAATGGGAGGATCACCTGAGCTCAGGAGGTCAAGGCTATAGTGAGCTATGATCACATCACTACACCCTAATCTGGGTGACAGAGTGACAGAGTGAGACCCTGTCTCAAAAAAAAAAAAAGAAAAGAAAAGAAAATGAAAAACAACTAGTTACCAGATTCTGAATGCCTAACACACAAGCATACAAGTTGGCAGGATGAGTACATAAAGTTGCAAAAAGTACTCGAGTGCCTATTAAATGAAAAGCAAACATACCAGGAAAAATTTCAGCTCCTGCTTGAAGAACTAAGAGGGGACTTAGTAGAAAAACTAAGGACTTAGAAGAAATGAAGCTGTAGGTATTAACACCAAAAAAATAAATTGGAATTGTTAGGAGCCCAAATATAACAAGAATTAGGAACTCCAGTGTTTTTGCAATTGGGATGAAAAAGTAGAAAAGTATAGAGACGTAAGCTTTGCTATAAATATAGATTTCTTAAGTCAGAATCCGAAACACTAGGAAGAAGAATTTGCATGTAGTTTAGGAAAACCCCTAAAATTTGAATCAGAGGGGTTTTGTTTGTTTGTTTGTTCATTTGTTTTTGAGATAGGGTCTTGCTCTATCATCCAGGCTGGAGTGTAGTGGTACTATCTTGACTCACTGTAGCCTTAAGGCTCAAGTGAGCCTCTTGCCTCAGCCTCCTGAGTAGCTGGGACTACAGGTATGCAATACCACAGCTGGCTAATTTTTAAGTTTCTTTGTACAGACAGGATCTCGCTATGTTGTCCAGGCTGGTTTCAAACTCCTGACCTCAAATGATCTTCCTGCCTTGGCCTCCCGAAGTGCTGAGATTACAGGCATGAGCCAGTACACCTGGCCTGAATTATAGATTGCAAGCCTGGGGAAAGATGTAGAACTATATACCTAGCTGCTTAGTGTTGATCTCACAAGAGACAGCAAATAAGTGGAGGAAGAACTTGTTTGAGAAAAAGTCCATTTGTTTTAGAAATTAAAATATTCAGAGGCTGCAGTAGCAGATTTAAGGGCTGAAAAAGAGAATTCTGGTGCTCAGTTAGAAAATATCCTAAGAATACAGGTGTGGCAGTTGGCTGAGATGCAGGTACAGGTCAGGTCCCAGGAGGCTGAAAAAGTCAGCTAACCTATAGGTTAAGTGCTTGGAAAAGAGCTACAGTCAAGCAGTGAACAAAATATCTTTTTTTTCTCTTTTTTTTAGATAGAGTTTCACTTTTGTCACCCAGGCTGGAGTGCAGTGGCGTGATCTCAGCTCACTGCACCCTTCGCCTCCTGGGTTCAAGCACTTCTCCTGTCTTAGCCTCTGAGTAGTGGGATTACAGGTGTGCACCACCACTCCCAGCTAATTCTTGTATTCTTAGTTGAGACGGGGTTTCACCATGTTGCCCAGGCTGATCTCAAACTCCTGACCTCAGGTGATCCACCTACCGTGGCCTCCCAAACTATTAAGATTACAGGTGTGAGTCACCGCGCCTGGCCAGAATACCTTTTCAATCATTAAAGGTTACATAAAACTGAACAAGAAAGAAATACACTGACCAGGCTGGGCACAGTGGCAGTGGCTCACACCTATAATCCCAGCACTTTAGGAGGCTGAGGTGGGTGAATCTTTGAGATCAGGAGTTCAAGACCAACCTGATCAACATGGTGAAACCCCGTCTCTACTAAAAATTAAAAAAATTAGCCAGGTGTGGTGGTGTGCACCTGTAATCCCAGCTACTCGGGAGGCTGAGGCAGGAGGATCGCTTGAACCCAGGAGGCAGAGGTTGCAGCGAGCTGAGATAGCATCATTGTACTCTAGACTGGACGGCAGAGTAAGACTCCATCTCAAAAAAAAAAAAAAAAAAAAGAAGAAGAAGAAAGAAATATAACTGACCAGTAAAGTCAAAGACGAAACTTTCAAGCAAGCTGGAAATAACAACCATGAAACTGGAGGCAGCAAGAGTGAGCTAGAAAGGGAAAGGACAAAGATTCAAAGTGAACCGATGGTTTACAGTCAGACAATGAAATTCTCAGACCAGCTACTGAACACGACAAAGTACCCTCAGTAAAAAAAGATCGCGTATTAATATGTAAGTCACCTAATGCCAAGGAAGAAGGTTATAAAAGACTTGTGGTATTACAAGATGAAAAGCTAGAATTTGAGAACAAGTTAGCAGATAGAAAATGAAGGTGGGGCTGGGCATCGTAGCTCACGCCTGTAATCCCAGCATTTTGGGAGTTCAAGGCGAGTGGATCACCTGAGGTTTAGAGTTCGAGACCAGCCTGGCCAACAGGGCGAAACTCCATCCCTACTAAAAATACAAAATTAACCGGGCATGGTGGTACACACCTGTAGTCCCAGCTACCTGGGAGGCTGAGGCAGGAGAATCGTTGGAACCCAGGAGGCAGAGGTTGCAGTGAGCTGAGATGGCGCCACTGCACCCCAGCCAGGGCAATAGAGCAAGACTCCATCTCAAAAAAAGAAAATGAAAGTGGAGCATGATATATGGAAGCAATCTGAAAAGTATCAATGTGAAAAGTAATTGTGGGCTTCACTGACTCAGATTGTAGAGAGTCAGTTGGAAGGGAGCTTTCAGGCATTGGGTTCAAACTTCAACAACAAATTGGGAATATTGAAAATGCAGAGGAAGAATAAAATGAAAATTCTGACCTGGAATACTCAATCAGTAGTTTGCAGATCCAAGCAACCTCACTTGCAGAGTCAGAAAATGACTTACAGAGTTCAAAGCAAATGCTGAAGGAAATAATGGAGACATTAAAACAGGAATGCTGAAATTTAAGAAATCAAGCTGAAAAAGTCTAACTAGAAGTCGAAAAGACATTGGAAAGGGAACAGAGTCAGCGGTTAGAAGAAAAGCATATGCTTCATGAATGTATCACAGAGAATTGCATAGTGAAGCTAAAGAGAAATTGCAGTGAGCTGCACTTGCCCAGAAAAAGAGCAAATCTTGCCTTGAAAACAAATCGAAGAGATTGCAGGACAAGGTGTAAATCTTGGAGGCAGGTAGAGAAGAACTGGAAACAGAAAATTGGGTTTTAAATAAACAAAATGTTCTGTTTGAAGACTATACAAAGCTTCAGAAAAGACTAAAGGATACACAGAGAAGACATTATGAATTTCGAAGTTTAATTTTGGTTCCTAACATGCCTCCAACATCAATCCTGTTAGCTTTCAGTCATCAACCATGATATTATCCTTTCCTCCTCATATGCAGGATGAACAGCATCAAAGGGAACTCTGTACTTGGCAAAGACTGGAGGAACTAGAAACAACACAAAGAAAACAAACAGAGGAATTTGGATCTCCTGGAGAGTGATGTTCTTAGAAAAAAGGCATTTTAAAAGAGGTGAAATCAAAGACTCAATAAAGGTTGAAGTTTTAACATATGTGGTATTTATTACTGCTTGCCAAAATATTTGAATGTGCCTCAATAAAAGGTACCAGCTACATGCTGTATTGCATGAGTATTAGGATTTTAGGATTTACTCATGACAAGTGAAGCATTAAAAGAAAGAGTTTCAGAGATACTTAGAATATTTATTGACCAACCTTTGAAAATGTAAAAAAATAAAAGGAACTAATTCAAGGTAAAGAGATTTATTGAAATGACTGAATTGTAATGGGAGGGACTAACCCATGTGATTGTAATTTTAGGTGCCTGTGGCATTTGATGATGTCTCCATCTACTTTTCCACTCCAGAGTGGGAAAAGTTAGAAGAATGGCAAAAGGAACTTTACAAGAATATCATGAAGGGCAACTACGAGTCTCTCATCTCCATGGGTGAGGCTGAGTTGACACCTTTTGAATGAAGTGATGTCAGCTCCGAGAAGGCTCAGAACAGTCCCTTTTCCTCCAGTGACCTCATTTTCACTCTCTATCTTCACACACTTTAGATTCTGATTTCAAGCCAAAGATGACCAATTCATGCTTGCTACATAGAAGTAATAATCTCTCCTTTTGCCAAATTGTAGGACAGAGAATGAAGTTCAGGGTTATGGGTGTGACAGCTGTTGGTTTCCATGGGTATCCTTCACTTGGCAAGGAGCTCGACTTCTCTGCCTTGAGGCACACTGTCACTCTGAATGAAAGCTGTGCTAACCTAGCACATATGCTTTCCCCACACATTACCTCTCCACTGCCTGCTTTCTTGAATAGATACCCACAGTTGAAGGTGGATAAATGGGAAGCAGTGATATGAAATCTAAATGAAATTCCCTGAGACCGTGACCACAAAGCTTCAGCTTGGCCTTGATGACAATTAGTTGTTGTCCTCATATATCTCTTTGTCATACCCTCTTCCTTTTCCTCTCCTAGATTATGCTATAAATCAACCTGATGTCTTATCTCAGATACAACCAGAAGGAGAACATAATACAGAGGCCCAGACAGGGCCAGAGGAAAGTGAGATTCCCACAGACCCCAGTGAAGGTAAGTGGGAGAAGAGATTATCTACTCCTCGTCTCCCTTTCCTGGTCAGAGATGGTGGCTCAGAATTCAGCAGGGCTTAGGCGCTTCTAGAGCCATTCATTCATTGCTAAAGCAACTAGATTTCGAATGGGTCATCAGGCTCACTGCAACCTCTGCCTCCTGGGTTCAAGCCATTCTCCTGCCTTAGCTTTCAGAGTAGCTGGGATTACAGGTGCCCGCCACCATGCCTGGCTAATTTTTGTATTTTTAGTAGAGATGGGGTTTCACCATGTTGACCAGGCTGGTCTTGAACCCCTGACCTCAGGTGATTCACCTGCCTTGGCCTCCCAAAGTGCTGGGATTACAGATGTGAGCCAGCGCGCCCAGCTGAAATATATTTCTTATGCAGTAAGACTTCAAAGTAAAAATTACTCCTTGACCTGTGGGCTGTAGAATGGATGTTGTTTTAGCAAGGATGAAAACAACATTCAACTCCTTGTTCATCCACATCAGAGCTTGTGGGTGACCAGGTGCATTGTAAATGAGCACTAATATTTTGAAAGGAATCTTTTCTTCTGATCAGTAGTTCTCTACAGTGGGCTTAAAATATTCAATAAACCATGCTGTAACTGATGCGCTGTCATCCAGGCTTTGTTGTTCCATTTCTAGTGCACAGGCAGAGTAGAAATAGCATAATTCTTAAGAGCCCTAGGATTTTCAGAATACTAAAATGAACACTAGGTTGAAGTCACCAGCTGCATCAGCCTCTAACAAGACAGTCAGCTTGTCCTTTGAAGTTTTGAAGCCAGACATTGACTTCTCTCTAGCTGTGAAAGTCCTAGATGACAACTTCTTCCAATAGAAGACTATTTCTTATACATGTAAATCTGTTGTTTAGTATAGCCACCTTTGTCAAGTGATTGTAACTAGATCTTCTGGATAACTTGCTGCAGCTTCTCTATTAGCACTTGCCGCTTCACTTTGCACTTCCTTAAACCTCATCAATCCCACTTCTGCTAGCTTCAGACTTACACGGCTTCCTCACCTCTACCAGCCTTTATAGAATTGAAAGATGTTAAGGCCTTACTCTGGATTAGACATTGACTTAAGGGAATGTTGTGGCTGATTTGATCTTTTATCTAGAGTACTCAAACTTTCATCATATCATATAAGATTGTTTTGCATTCTTAGTCGTGTATTTACTGGATTGGCAGTGTTAATTTCTTTAAGAATTTTTCCCGCTGGGCGCGGTGGCTCACGCCTGTAATCCCAGCACTTTGGGAGGCTGAGGTGGGCGGATCACCTGAGGTCAGGAGTTCGAGACCAGCCTGACCAATATGGTGAAACCCCATCTTTAAAAGAAAAAAAAAATTTTTTTTAATAAATAAATAAATAAAAAATAAATAAAAAAAAAAAGAATTTTTCCCTTGCATTCACAACCTGGCTAACTGTTTGGTTCAAGAGACCTACCTGTCAACCTACCTCCCGTTGGCTTTTGACATGCCTTCTTTGCTAACCTTAAGCATTCTAGCTTTAGATTTAAAGTGAGAGATGTGTAAACTCTTCCTTTCACTTAGAGGCCATTGTAAAGTTACTAATTGGTTGTGTCTCTAGGGAATAGGGAGGCCCTAGGAGAGGGAGGAAGAGAAGCAAGGGAACGGCCCAGTCGTTGGACCAGTCAGAACAACACATAAAACATTTATTGGGGCTGGGCACAGTGGCTCATAGCTGTAATCCCAGCACTTTGGCAGGCCAAGGCAGGTGGATCATGAGGTCAGGTGTTCAAGACCAGCCTGGCCAACATGGTGAAACCCATCTCTACTAAAAATACAAAAATTAGCCAGGCGCAGTAGTAGGCGCCTGTAATTCCAGCTACTCGGGAGGCTGAGGCAGGAGAATCACTTGAACCTGGGAGGCAGAGAAGGTTGCAGTGAGCCAAGATTATGCCACTGCACTCCAGCCTGGGCGACAGAGTGAGACTCCATCTCAAAAAGACAAACAAACAAACAAAACATTTATTGGCCGGGCGTGGTGGCTCATGCCTGTAATTTCAGCACTTTCGGAGGTTGAGGCAGGTGGATCATCTGAGGTCAGGAGTTCAAGACCAGCCTGGTCAACATGGTGAAACCCCATTTCTACTAAAAATACAAAAATTCTCCAGGCATGGTTGTGGGCAACTGTAATCTTAGCTACTTGGGAGGCTGAGGCAGGGAGAATCGCTTGAACCTGGGAGCAGAGGTTGCAGTGAGCAGAGTTCACACCATTGCACTTCAGCCTGGGCAACACAGCAAGACTCTGTCTCAAAACAAAACAGAACAAAAAAACAACCAAAAACATTTATTAAGTTAATCATCTTATATGGGTATGGTTTGTGGTGCCCCAAAACAATTACAATAATTACATCAAAGGTCACAGATCACAGGCCAGGAGGCATGGCTCGTGTCTGTAATGCTAGCACTTTGGGAGGCCAGGGTTGGAGGATTGCTTGAGCTCAGGAGTTGGAGACCAGCAGGGGCAAAATGGTGAAACCCTGTCTCTACTAAAATACAAAAAATTAGCTGGGCACGGTGGCACGTGCCTGTATTCCCAGCTACTTGATAGGCTGAGGCAGGAGAGTCGCTTGAACGAGAAAGGCGGAGGTTGCAGTAAGCCGAGATCGCATCACTGCACTCCAGCTTGGGGGATAGAGCCAGACTTTGTCTCCAAAAGAAAAAAAAAAGACGACTCATCACAGATCACTATTATTTTATATATATATATATATAAGTAAAACATATATAATAATAATGAAAAAAAGTTAGGAATATTGTAAGAATTACCAACATATGCCAGGCACGGTGGCTCATGCCTGTAATCCCACCACTTTGGGAGGCCGAGGTGGGCAGATCACAAAGTCAGGAGTTTGAGACTAGCCTGACCAACATGGTGAAACCCCGTTTCTACTAAAAATACAAAAATTAGCCGGGTATGGAATCCCAACTACTCAGGAGGCTGTAATCCCAACTACTCAGGAGGCTGAGGCAGGAGAATTGCTTGAGCCCGGGAGGTGGAGGTTGCAGTGAGTAGAGATTGCACCACTGCACTCCAGCCTGGGTAACAGAGTGAGACTCCATCTCAAAAAAAAAAAAAAATTACCAAAATGTGACACAGAGGTACAAAAGGAGCACATGATGTTGCTGCTGATGGACTTGCCTCAGGAAGGGTGCTACCTCACCTGGCCAACATAGTTTTTAAAAATTAAATTTAAGGGCCGGGTATGGTGGCTCACATCTGTAATCACAGCACTTTGGGAGGCGAGGCAGATAGATCATTTGAGGTCAGGAGTTTGAAAACAGCCTGGCCAATATGGTGAAAAACCCCATCTCTACTAAAGATACAAAAATTAGCCAGGCATGGTAGCATGCACCTGTAGTCCCAGGTACTCAGGAGGCTGAGGCAGGAGGATTGTTTGAACTCAGGAAGTGAGACAAGATCACACCACTGCACTCCAGCCTGGGCAACAAAAGGAGACTGTTTCAAAAAAAAAAAAAAGTTAAGCTTAAAAAGATCAACTAAACCTAACTGTGTATCAGTTGGTGACATAGATACATGGAGAAGATTGATTTCAAATTACTTTAAAACATAGTATTTAACATAATTAAATATATCCTTAGGATATATATATCCTAAGGACTAAAAGAATCACACAAGGCTAGGCGCAGTGGCTCACGCCTGTAATCCCAGCACTTTGGGAGGCCGAGGTGGGTGGATCACCTGAGGTCAGGAGTTGGAGACCAGCCTGGCCGACGTGGAAAAACTCTATCTCTATTAAAAATACAAAATTAGCTGGGTGTGGTGGTACATGCCTGTAATCCCGGCTACTTGGGAGGCTGAGGCAGGAGAATTGCTTGAACCCGGGAGGTGGAGGTAGCAGTGAGCTAAGATCATGCCATTGCACTCCAGCCTGGGTAAGAGAGTGAAACTCCATCTCAAAAAAAAAAAAAAGAACACACGAAAAAACTTGAGTTCATATTTTTGTTGATAGTGGTATTAATTGGAAACATACATTTGATTAAAGCAAAGATTATGTTAATGTCATAAAAACCAAGATTTTCGGTGTAAGAGAGAAAAGATGCAAGAATCTATAGATAACAGTAACTATAGAGAACTTCAAGGTATTCTCTGGAGCTTGACGAGCTCTCTTGTCAGCTTGCCAGCTTGTTCATTTAGTTAAAAAAAAAAAAAAAGCCCTATAGGCCTAGGTTGGAACAGCTAGCACAGCTCTTTTGGTACTGATCAGATGAGGCATAGTGTGTGCAGAGCCTCTAGAGGCTGTGTGCTTTTTCTTTCAAAAAGAACCCCCAAGACTGGAAGGACTTGCAGATACTATATTCTTCTTCCTCCCAGCATTTAGGAAACAATGACTTGTATCATTTAATAGACAAAGGTAATATATTAATATTTAATAGACAAAGAAGTTTGAGACCAGCCTGGCCAACATGGTGAAACCCCCGTCTCTACTACAAATACAAAAAATTAGCCAGGTGTGGTGGCGTGCTACTGTAATCCCAGCTACTTGGAGGCTGAGGCAGGAGGATCCCTTGAACCTGGGAGGTGGAGGTTACAGGTGAGCCCAGATCATGCCATTGCACTCCAGCCTGGGAGACAGAGCAAGATTCCATCTCCAAAAAAAAAAAAAAAACCAAAACTTTTTTTTTTTTTTTTTGGTAGTCTTGTTTCTTTTGGGTTTTTTAATTTGGGTGTTTTGTTTTGTTTTGTTTTTGTTTTTGTGTTTTGAGAGAGTCTCACTCTGTCTCCCAGGCTGGTGTACAATGGAGCGATCTCAGCTCACTGCAACCTCTGCCTCCCTGGTTCAAGCAATTCTCCTGCCTCAGCCTCCTGAGTAGCTGGGATTACAGGTGTGCACCACCATGCCTGGCTAATTTTTGTATTTTTTAGTAGAGACAGGGTTTCACCATCTTGGTCAGGCTGGTTTCGAACTGCTGACCTCGTGATCCACCCGCCTTGACCTCCCAAAGTTCTAGGATTACAGGCGTGAGCCACCGAACCCGGACTTTTGTTTTGGTTTGGTTTTTGTTTTGTTTTGAGATGGAGTTTCACTCTTGTTACCTAGGCTGGAGTGCAATGGTGAGATCTTGGCTCACCACAACCTCTGCCTCCCAGGTTCAAGCAATTCTCCTGCCTCAGCCTCTGGAGTAGCTGGGACTACAGTCACAGGGCGCCACCATGCCTTGCTAATTTTGTATTTTTAGCAGAAACAGGGTTTCTCCACATTGGTCAGGCTGGTCTTGAATTACTGACCTCAGGTGATCCACCCTCCTCGGCTTCCCAAAGGATTACAGGCGTGAGCCACTATGCCTGGCCTCTTTGGATGTACTTTAAAGTAAACCTTTGATAATATGGCATTTCACGGTAAATCCTTCCTTATTGGCAATTTAATTTCTATAGGCCTCTCTACTTAAATGGAGAAAGTTATTTCTTACTTTGCTGTTTCATAAACAAGCTGGGAGAGAAAAAAAAGTGAAAATATTTTGAATGTAAGAATGCTAATGAAACAAAATATACTGGTGATTGAAGATTATTTCAGGGAATCATTGCCAATATAAAAACTGTGATTTGTTTTAAATGGGCTCACTAAAAATAGAGAATCAAGCTGAGTATATCATATAAAACCACATAATTTGTTTTCATTTTGAACTTGCTCCTCTAAAGTTTGCGTGCTTTCTTTTTTTTGAGATGGAGTCTTGAGGTGTTGCCCAGTCTGGAGTGCAGTGGGGCAATCTTGGCGCATTGAAGTCTTAGCCTCACAGGTTCAAGTGATTCTTCTGCCTCAGCCTCCCGAGTAGCTGGGATTACAGGCACCTGCCACCATGCCTGACTAATTTTTTTGCATTTTTCGTAGAGACGGGGTTTTGCCATGTTGGCCAGGCTGGTCTCGAACTCCTGACTTCAGATGATCCACCCGCCTCCGCCTCCCAAAGTGCTGGGATTACAGGTGTGAGCCACCACACCTGGCCTGTATGCATTTTTTAAAAGGCTGGTTCTGTGTTATGGTTATAGTTATTTATAAATAAATATTTGGGCAAAATACAGCATTCAACAAACCAAAATGATTATTTCACCTTCTCATTCAAGTTCCTGAATGCCGTTTTTTTTTTTCTTCCCACAAATTAGAACCTGGTATTTCAACATCAGATATTCTGTCTTGGATTAAACAAGAAGAAGAACCTCAGGTTGCAGCCCCGCCGGAGTCCAAGGAAAGTGACGTTTACAAAAGCGCTTATGCTGGTGAGTAAGAAATTAAAAAGGTGTTCGTGTTCATATCCAGCTCATACCAGGACTGACTGAAGAAATAGCAGGTGAAATGGGTTTGTAGAGGCAAAGATGTGGGAGAAGAATGAGAGAAAGAAACAAAGACATGCTCAAATACATTATAAGTGAAACCAAACAATCACTAAGATAAATTTTAAGTGAGTCAGAAAATTTACATACAAAGACAAATGAGAATTGTCAGAGGAAGAAAAACAAGTGCCTACAGACAAACCAAAATTATGGGAATGGGGAAAGACAGAAGCACATTTGAAAATCATGTAGAGGCCGGGCGTGGTGGCTCACACCTGTAATCCAAGCACTTTGGAGGCCAAGGCGGGCGGATCACCTGAGGCCAGGAGTTCAAGACCAGCCTGACCAACATGGTGAAACCTCGTCTATAAAAAAAAAAAAATCATGTAGAAAAGGTAGAAAAAGGGAGTGGGGTGGAGAGACAAGCCCTGGAGATAGAAATGGCATTGGAGAGCTATAAATGGAAAAGTTAAGTAAGAGCCCTCCCTCAGTGAAAGGAAAATCATTGATGGGAGAAGAAACAGAAGTATCTAAGATACTTTTGTTGTTTATATTCTAGAAGAGAATCTCAAGATCAGAAGGATCTCAGTCATTTATACAATTTAATGCAGTCTGTTTTTTTATTTAGTATCTTCTGTGCTCTGCGTTCTTTTAGACTGGGAAACACAAATGCAAAATAAGACAGTTTCAGCTCTTGAAGAAACTTACACTAGGCACATACATATTAGTACTAGGCAAGCCTGTTATGGGTCAAGGATGATTAGGGTGGATGACTTATATAAATGAATGAGAAGTTTCAAGAACATGCATCAGGTTGGGCTTGGTGACTCATGCCTGTAAGCCCAGCAATTTGGGAGGAGGTTGAGGTAGGTGGATCACTCAAGCCCAGGAGTTTTAAGACCAGTCTGGGTAACATAGGGAGACCCTGTCTCTAAAAAAAAGAGAACATGCATCAGTTGTAGTGTAGGTATTTAAATAAGACCTCAAGAAGGGCATAAAACCAGAATTGTACCTTAAAAGATTGGTATGATATGGCTGGGTATAATTTGGGAAGGCAGAGAGACGGGGGAAGCATTCTGCAAAAGCAAGGACAGAGTAAGTAAAGATGTATAGCAGAAATGTGTCCTCTGTTCTTAGGGGAAGCAGAGACAGCTGACCACTGTGACAGATTGATCTGATAGAATAGAGAGAAATAGGAGTAGATAATTACATGATTTTAGGCTTTGTCACAACAGATAATAGAGAAAGTTCTTGAGCAGAGGTAAAACATAATGAAAGTAACATTGGGAAGATTGATGCCAAGGATTTTCTGCTTGTTAACAGATAGCATAGAAGAGGTACAATAGGCCGGGTGCAGTGGCTCACGCCAGTAATCCCAGCACTTTGGGGAGGCCAAGGCGGGCGAATCACAAGGTCAAGAGATGGAGACCATCCTGGCCAACATGGTGAAACCCCGTCTCTACTAAAAATGCAAAACTTAACTGGGTGTGGTGGCACGCCTATAGTCCCAGCTACTCGGGAGGCTGAGGCAGGAGAATCACTTGAATCCGGGAGGTGGAGGCTGCAGTGAGCTGAGATCACACCACTGCACTCCAGAGTGAGACTCTGTCTTAAAAAGAAAAAAAGAAGAGATACAATATTAAATTTTCAGATGAGATCTGGGTGCTGTGGCTCACGCCTGTAATCCCAGCACTTTGGGATGCTGAGGCAGGTGGATCACTCGGGGATAGGAGTTCGAGACCCTTGGTCCACCATGGTGAAACCCTGTCTCTACTAAAAATACAAAAATTAGCTGGGCACTCTAGTGCATGCCTGTAATCCCAGCTACTTGGAAGGCTTAGGCAGGAGAATCACTTGAACCCAGGAGGTGGAGGCTGCAGTGAGCGAAGGTCATGCCACTGTACTCCAGCGTGGGCGACAGAACGAGACTCTGTCATAAAATAAAATAAATATAAAATTTAATTTCATTTTTCTTATGATTTGCCACACAGACCACAGATATCTTGGTTATTATTGCAGCCTTCCGCTGGGTTTCTGATCTGAGCCAGTTAAGAGCTTAGAGTGATCGGTTAGAGCTAAGTAGGAATGCATGAGAGTTGCTAGTGGGATGGTTATTGATGGGTATAACTCTGGAGTCTTTATTTTCAGATGAAGAGCTTGTCATCAAAGCTGAAGGCCTTGCTAGATCTTCATTGTGCCCTGAGGTTCCGGTCTCCTTCTCTTCACCACCAGCAGCAGCAAAGGATGCTTTTTCAGATGTGGCTTTCAAAAGCCAGGAGTCTACATCCATGACACCTTTTGGACGTCCAGCCACTGACCTGCCTGAAGCCTCTGAGGGACAAGTGACTTTTACTCAGTTGGGTAGCTATCCCCTCCCACCTCCAGTTGGCGAGCAGGTGTTCTCATGCCACCACTGTGGCAAGAGTCTCAGCCAAGACATGCTGCTGACCCACCAATGTAGCCATGCTACTGAGCACCCCTTACCCTGTGTCCAGTGCCCTAAGCACTTTACTCCGCAGGCGGACCTCAGCAGCACCTCCCAGGACCATGCCAGTGAGACACCCCCCACTTGCCCACACTGTGCCAGGACTTTTACTCACCCATCAAGACTTACCTACCATCTTCGTGTCCATAACAGCACTGAGCGTCCTTTCCCCTGTCCTGATTGCCCCAAGCGCTTTGCTGACCAGGCTCGACTCACCAGCCACCGGAGAGCTCATGCAAGCGAAAGGCCCTTCCGCTGTGCCCAGTGCGGCAGGAGCTTTAGCTTGAAAATCAGCCTCCTGCTCCACCAGCGGGGTCATGCGCAAGAGCGCCCATTCTCCTGCCCCTCAGTGTGGCATTGACTTCAACGGGCACTCGGCCCTGATCCGCCACCAGATGATCCATACAGGCGAGCGTCCTTACCCCTGCACTGACTGCAGTAAGAGCTTCATGCGCAAGGAGCACCTGTTGAACCACCGGCGGCTGCACACGGGTGAGCGGCCCTTCAGCTGTCCTCACTGCGGCAAGAGCTTCATCCGCAAGCACCACCTCATGAAACACCAGCGCATCCACACAGGGGAACGGCCCTACCCCTGCTCCTATTGTGGCAGGAGCTTTCGCTACAAACAGACACTTAAGGACCACCTGCGTTCAGGCCACACTGGAGGCTGTGGGGGTGATAGTGACCCATCGGGTCAGCCACCTGACCCACCAGGTCCCCTCATAACTGGGCTTGAAACTTCTGGCCTGGGTGTCAACACTGAAGGTCTAGAGGCCAACCAGTGGTATGGGGAAGGGAGTGGAGGGGGAGTTTTGTAAATCCAAATCTCTGTGGCTTCATGGTTGTATATGCTCACAGCAGGACACAAAATCCAAGAGAAAGCCTGTGAGCCTCATCTAACACCTATGGTAATTATTATCTGGCACATCAATGAATGTGGGGTCCTATACGCTTGACTAGAGACATACTTGTGTTTTGGAATTTCACAGCATTACAAGAATACCACATTTTGAAACCCAGAAAGACTTGGAAAGGAGCCCAGCATCTCCATCTTTTCAAAGATACAACAAAAGCAGAAGTTACAAGAATATTGTGGAGAGGTTGGAGAACAGCAGGTTGATGGTAGATTATGTCTCTAGATAGAGACAGGTACATGCAAGGGCCTCCAAAACTGGAATCCCATCATGAGGCATGAAAATGTTTAAAGCCTTTTATTAGCTCCTTGATAGGTAAGATGATTGTTGGAGAAAGTGGTTAAGCCACTGTTTATGTTGCTGCCTCCTCTCTCAAAACCAGCCAAGATCTGTTCACATGCCTCTGTGGCTGCCTTTCCCTGAAACTTGGTAATTCAAGACTGCCTTCCTAGGTTTCTTAGATTAATTTTTGACATAAATTTTGTTTAATATTGGGTGAACAAGGAATCTGACTTTAAAAGATGATTAAGGAGAACATTCCTTAACTATACTGGCTTGATTTGAAACAGGCTCTTACTGGCATTTAAACTACCAGAAACCTTTGCCAAGGTCCTGGTTAAAAAATTGGGAACAGTTTTCTCAGCCCCAGCTTTAAAAGCTACAGATCTCAGAGAAATAACTGGCTTAACAATGACAGAACAGCCTAAAATTTGTGCCTACACCATGTTCTTAGAGTCATTCACATCAAATTCTTCCTTATCTTTTCCAAGCCAGTAAGTTGGCTTCTCCATTCCTGGTGTCTGATGTTCTTGATCATCATCAGCAACAAAGATCACAGCACTTTGCAGAAGCATGGAGCTTCAGAAAGTGCCAGTGAATTATTGATCCTCAGTAGTGAGATGATAACAGTGTTGTAATGCAGCTTTCTTGAGCCATCAGAGAGAGTGTATGTTCACCATATCTGGCTATCCCATTGGCAGTGGACAGATTGAGGAACTTCCTAGATCACTGAGAGCTAAGCACAGCAAACTGACAGTAGTTTCTTCCTGCTTGTATTGCTTTTAGGGACCTTGACTACCGTATTCTTTTCTTGGGGTCATTTAATCACCCGGGAGTATCTGAGCCTGCTCCTAAGTGGCTTCGCACCTGGGCATAAGTTCCATTTCCTTTATGGATTTTCATCTGCAAAATGAGACTGTTGAAAAGAAAAAAAGTGAGCCTCTAGGAATTATTTTAAAAAAATTTTTGTGATACATTCCTTTTCCTGCCAAAATTCTGTCTCTGTCTTTGGCTTCTGTCCAGGCAAAGCTAAATAAGACAGCAAAGTCAACGCAGATAAATTTTTGCTGAAACTTGACTAAAATTTATTTGATTTGTTGTTTTACTCCTGCTTGGAAGCCTGAGGTAGAAGACAGAATGCAAAAGTCTTACATCTTGGGCAGAAATTCTTTGTTTATTCCTATACTCTCTTGTTTCCTCTGCTTCTTCCTGAGGTGCCCAGAACAAGGTCTGGAAATGTTTGGACAGGACATTTTCTTGATGAAGTGATAAGGAAAGAACCCTTTTTCCTCACCTAGCCCAACCCTTATTATCTAGTTACGCATAACAACACTAGGAAAAGTGTTGGCCAGCTAACTTTGCTTCTGGGAAGGCTACGTCTGAACATGTTGCTCTGTAGGATAATCACACTTACAAAACATCTGCTCTATGACATTCATAATACCAGGGACCATGGGAGACACAAGGAATGTGTGTGAGACCTAGACTGCTGTCGTAACTTATAGTGAAAAAGCCCGATAATACAGAATAAGGCATGATGGCCAGAACCCTAGCATATTGGGATTAAGAACTTTCTAGCCAGAATCTGAACCTATACCATGGGAAAATTTAGGGGTTCTGGGAATCCCAAAGCCAAGGTTCTGGCTTCATTGGCAACCCACTAGGAACTTGAGTAAAAGATTCAGCTCTAGTTTGTACCTTGATTTCCCCAATGAAAAGGGAGAAGAGTCAAAGTCTTGTCTAGATGGTGAGTTCCCTTTTCTGAGTGGATTTCAAGCATTTACCAGGGTATGCTGGAGGGTATTTCTACAGTAGATGAGAAGTGGGACTAGGTAACACTTTAAATTCTTTTTTACTCAAAGGTTTGCCAAGGACACAGCTTATTAATGAAAGAGACCTGTGGATTGAAATGTTGCAGATAGATCCCACAGTCCCTTCTGGAAGGAACTGTGTAGCCAGCAGGGACCTAAACTTTGGCAAAAAGTGAACACAATTCAAATACAAGTGAAGCAAGAGCCATAAATCTGAATGAAGGGGGATGTGTGAGGCCATCCCAGAAAGATGGAAGCAGGTGTGATCCTAATCCTCAGCCTGGTATAAAGTAGAGAGTTCAACTATTATTATTCTCTTTCATCAGTCCCCTATCAGGTAGAAATGCAGGCCAGCTCCAACGAGTGTTTGCTTAAGATTCAAAAGTGGATAAGTAAAATGGATCAGTGGGAAGGATAAGGTGTCCAGCGGAAAGTGTGGAGGAGAAACCATGCATTTAACTCTGCAGTTAAAGAAATACCTGAGAACTGCCTGTCATGACCAGACAAGATAGGGAAGGGGAAACCCCAGAAACATGCTCTTCATCTGTCAGCCCTTTGGACCAAGAAGCTGTTATTATCACACATAGGCACCATTCCCTTAGAGTGGATCCAGGTGTTAACTGTAACCAGATTTACTCTTTGCTTACTAGGTTTTTCATTGTCACCACTGGATGAACCTCTGGTTTAGCCACAGTTGTGAAAATAAATGGAAGTTGGTTGATTGTCTAGAAAGTGAAAGAAGATGACCCTGTTCCTTTTCTGCTGAACATCGGAAACTCCTACTTCCCTCTTCATTAATAATAAAGTGTGCAAGGTTCCTATGGGGCGGGGGAGGTGCAGGGCTCTGCTGGGCTTCTCTGAAGCATAGCTGAGGAATGATGTTCATACCTGTCTCAACCAGGACCAGACCCTGTGACTTACTAATTCGTAACAGTCCACAAAACCTCATTGATAAAAGGACCTCATTCCAAACAGAAAGGGAATCCCAAATTTCTGCTCAAATTTTCTCTGAGGAGGGACAGAACACCCGCCCTTCCTTCTACATCTTAGCTTCTTAAACAATAAAAAGCGTCCTCAGTCACTGCCTGAGGGCAGTTCAGTAGCCATGAGTAAAAGTGTTTTATGGAGAAGGACCTCTGATGTCACCAAATATGTTTTTTGCTTTGTGCCTGATGGATACTTCTAAACTTGTTCTCTTTAGCCCTGTTTGTTTGTTTTTGTTTTTGTTTTGGTTTTTTTGTTTGTTTTGAGACAGAGTCTTGTTCTGTCACCAGACTGGAGTGCAGTGGCACAATCTCAGCTCACTGCAACCTCCACCTCCTGGGTTCAAGCAATTCTCCTGCCTCATCCTCCTGAGTAGCAGGGATTACAGGTGCCCACCACCACACCCACCTAATTTTTGTATTTTTATAGAGATGGGGTTGCACCATGTTGGTTAGACTGGTCTTGAACTCCTGACCTCATGATCTGCCCGCCTCAGCCTCCCAAAGGGCTGGGATTACAGGCGTGAGCCACTGCGCTGGGCCTTGTTTTTTTTTTTCTTAAATTTTTTTTCTTTTTTTTTAGAGAAGTCTGTGTTGCTGTGTTGCTCAGGCTGGTGTTGAAGCAATCCTGCCAAGGCCTCCCAAAGAGCTGGGATTATAGGTGTGAGCCTCCTTGCCTGTCCTAGAGCTCCGGTTCTTTATCTGTAGCAAAGGAATAGTCATTTCTCACAGGGTTTATACACAGAGGCCTGTTCTTTGTTTTAAAATGTTTCAGACTCTTACAGGTAAAAGATACTTTTGCCAAGTTAGATCAAATTGATGGGGTAGGGTGTGTGCAGGGCCTTAACAACGATACATCACGTATGTTAGTACAGCTTAACAGTTATGAACAAGGACTCTGGAGTCCTCAATTCAAGTCCTTACATAAGTAAAATAACTGATTTATCATTTAAACATCTTGAGACTTATGAGATGGGGATAGTAATACCTGTATCTCAGAGGTGTTAAGGCTCAGGAGGAAACCTATGTAGTGTTTAACACGGGACCCTGACAGACAGGAGGTGTTCAGTACAATAGCTATCAGGAAAGATTTTATAGGACCAACAGGGCGGGGAGAGGGGGCAGTTCATAAAGCCAGGCTGAATTTGAAGTGAAAGTGCCAAGGATGGAGGCTGCCCTGCAGAAGCACATGGTCACTGGGACTCAGCTTGTTGCCACCGTCTTGCTTCCTTTAACCTGTTTTATCTTTTCTGTACCTCCTAGCTCCCACAGGTTTCTGTGTGCCATGACATCATCTGGCTTTGATTCTCTTGGCCTCTTCGTTCTTTTCTTTCTTTTTTTGAGGTGGAGTTTCACTCTTGCCCAGGCTGGAATGCAGTGGCATGAACTCAGCTCACAGCAACCTCTGCCTCCCAGGTTCAAGCAATTCTCCTGCCTCAGCCTTCCGAGTAGCTGGGATTACAGGCACCTGCCACCATGCCCAGCTAAGTTTTTGTATTTTTAGCAGACACGGGGATTTCACCATGTTGGCCAGGCTGATCTTGAACTCCTTACCTCAAGTGATCCACCCACCTCTCTTGGTTTTTCTTACTTCAGATTCATCAGTGGGGAATCTGCCAGGCCACAGAAGTTCCTTGCCAACCCTTGAATTGGCTGCCCTGGGTTACATGCTTATCCTGGTTCAGTCAGCTGGAGTTGTCGGGGGAAGGTCCTGTACCGGGATCTGTGGGCCTTGTAACTTGGGAATGGGCAAATGGGACACAGTATAGCATTTCTAGTGCTGCCAGGATAGAATCTCGGTTTCTATTTTGTAAGCAGTATCATGGGCCAGAGTATATTGTTTCTTGCAGAAAGGACCTGGAAGGTTCTGTGTAAGTATCTTGCAAGAGTCATTTGTCACTTTCTAGAATGTTATTCCTCCCTTCTGTCCTTGTTTTAGTTTCTTTTTAAATGAGTAACTCTGGCCACAATCATATAATGTATACACACATACACAATGACTTTTGGTCAATTAAATTGCCTCTTCAAAAAAAAATTTCACCCTTAAAACCAACTCCCATCAAAGAAGACAGATAGTTATAGCCCAAAGATGCCTCAAAAACAGTGCGATACAATGCTCTCAAAAATCACCAGGTTATGTTTCAAATAAAATATTTGATAAAACCTCATTGAGTAGCCAGGGGCAGTGGGTCACGCCTGTAATCCCAGCACTTTGGGAGGCTGAGGTGGGTAGATCACCTGAGGTCAGTAGTTTGAGACTAGCCTGGCCAATATGGTGAAACCCCATCTCTACTAAAAATACAAAAATTAGCCGAGCATGGGGGCAGCCACCTGTAATGCCAGCTACTCAGGAGGCTGAGGCAGGATAATCACCTCATGCGAAGACAGTGTTTATATAGTAGTTGCAGGAGAATTACTTTTTAGCTAGTTAAACAATATCCTGGGTCATATCGATGCTGGCTCAGTCATGTTATCCCACCACTTTGGGAGGCCGAGGCAGGAGCATCACTTGAGCCCAGGAGTTTGAGACTAGCCTGGGCAACATAGTGAGACTCTGTCTCTACCAAAAAATTAAAAAGTAAAAAGCTAGGTGTGGTGGCACATGTCTATAGTCTCAGCTACTTGGAGGCTGAGGTGGGAGAATCCCTTGAGCCCAGGAGGTTGAGGCTGCAGTGAGCCGTGATTGTGCTACTGCACTCCAGTCTGGGTAACAGAATGAGACCTTGTTTCAAAAAAGGGGCAGTAGTTTGTTTCCAGTTTGCCTGCCTGTGATGAAAAGCTAGCCCAAGATTGTAATTTGGGGAATAATAGCAGAAGTGGAAGTACGCATGGACAGAGATGAAAAACAAAATTTAATGCCAACAATATTAGGTTTACATGTATAGTATATTGAGTTCTATCAGCAACTTTTGTTAACCACTTTTATGTATGGGAAGAATCATAACATCAGGAAGACAAGCATGTTACTGGAGAGAGTTGACTAAACCAGCAGGATTCAGAATTAAGGATGTACATAAATTTATGTACGTCAGGTCAGTTCTTGGCCTTGAGTTTACAATTTTAAAAAATTGTATAAGACAGTACCTACAAGCCACCCGCAGTGAGTAAAGAGCAGGACAAAAACAAGAATAATTACACCAATCATATTTATGTTATTAGCCAAGAAAGTAGTCATTTAGGATGTTTATTTTCCCGATGATCTTGTGGGGCCAAGACAAGGAGATGAGGAGTAGCAGGAAGATTCTGTTGCACTAGTTTCTTTTGTTTTTTTATTTTTATTTTTATTTTGAGATAGAGTCTTGCTCTTTCGCCCAGGCTAGAGTGCAGTGGCACGATCTCGGCTCACTGCAACCTCCACCTCTTGGGCGCCCGGCTTGTTTTTGGCTGAACTTTTAGAATAACCTGGGGAGCGGCTGGGCACGCGGTGACTCACGCCTGTAATCCCAGCACTTTGGGAGGCTAAGGTGGGCAGATCACGAGGTCAAGAGATCGAGACCATCCTGGCCAACATGGTGAAACCCCATCTCTACTAAAAGTACAAAAATTAGCTGGGTGTGGTGGCACGAGCCTGTAGTCCCAGCTACTTGGGAGGCTGAGGCAGGAGAATTGCTTGAACCGGGGAGGTGGAGGTTGCAGTGGAGGTGGAAAGCTGTGACCAAGGACATGCCAGTGGGGGAGGAAGCCTGAGCAGCTGAGCCGCCTTCCTTCCCCTATCCTGTTGACCACATTGGCAGTTCGTAGCCTGCTCATCAAATTAGGTATGGGGCAAAAAACCAAGACAGGAGTGCAAATTTGGTTACCCTCTTCGCTTAGCTAACAGCAAGTCCGGAAGTTTTCTTCCTCAAATAAAGCTTTATTCTAGTTGTTGAAAAGATGCAGAGCACCAGAAATCTTTAGGAAATAGACATAAATGTTCTGGTGTTGATGGGTCCCCTCTCCTGTATTCTTTAGTTTGGCATCCATCACTTCAAATATCCTATCCAGAGCAGTAACAATAGAATTCCTAGGGGAGGGGATGAAAAGCAGTCAGTTCCCACCTGAGAGACTGAGGGGCCAGGCCTGGGTCCTTCCCCTAAAAAGAAACTTGTATTAACTATGCCATATACTTGGCGTTATAATCCCCTTGATCCAGTTACTCATTCTGCTCTTCAGGATGTGAGATAACTGTCTCCTAGTTACCCAGTGATTTCTGGAAACCAGTCTTATGACTGGACACCTCCCAATGCAGGATCTCTCTCACTCTTGGGTATCTCTCTGTCTCATCAGCCTGTTGATCATGGGAGGATCTATAACTGGGCCCACAGCCTGTGCAGCTGCAGCAGCTTCCTCCTCATTCCCTGCTTGTTTTCCTTCTGGGAAGTTCTCCTTAATCACTCCCTTCACTGCCCTGCTGCTGGTAGCCACTGTGGCCTTTTATGGCCTGTGGTTGCTAGGCTTGGTGGTTATAAAATAACGCTGGTACAAAAAGCCTGTGCATTTAAATTCTGTTTGAGTTGAGAAGCTTTGCTCATATATCTTAACAATGAGGCCAGGCGTGGTGGCTCACGCCTGTAATCCCAGCACTTTGGGAGGCTGAGGAGGGCAGATCACAAGGTCAGGAGTTCGAGACCAATCTGGCCAACATAGTGAAACTCCATCTCTACTAAAAATGCAAAAAATTAGCTGGGTGTGGTAGTGTGTGCCTGTAATCCCAGCTACTCGGGAAGCTGAGGCAGGAGAATTGCATGAACCCAGGAGGGGGGAGGTTGCAGTGAGCTGAGATGGTGCCATTGCACTCTAGTCTGGGCAACAGTGTGAGACTCTGTCTCAGAAACAAAAAACGACGACAATGACAACAGCAACAACAAACCATGAATGGGACCTCTAGCTCTGAGCTACTACTCTGGTCACAAAGCGTGAAAGCGTTGATGGCTGCATGAAAATCCACCCTCTGTGAAGGAAAAATGTGAAGCAGACACACTGCAGTAATGTTTTATTGTGTAACAAAGGACATCGTTATAACTAGTTAAGTGCTTAGGAAGGGAAGTCATTTTAAAGGCTTTATACTGAAAAGATAGCATAAATGTTTGGGACTAACCTAGTCCTCCCTTTATCACCTCTAGGAAAAGAAAAAAGAGTCAATAATCTATAGTGCAGAAGATGTGTTCTGGTGGAAATTAATTTGCCTAGAGCTTTTCAGACTGGACCTGCCTGGTTCCTCTAATAAAAGTGAACGTGGTATTTACAATCAGGGCCAGGAAACAGGGGAAGGAAACCACTGACTTCTGGGAGCATGGCCTCTACCAGCCTGTAAGCTCCTTGAGGATAATCTTAAGTCTGTGAAGTACTAATTTCTGTGTCCTGGAAGTGTGCCTAGCAGAGAAAGTAGTTGATAACTGTTCTTCTGAATATGGCCCTCTAAGCACATGTCTCACATAAGCCAATAATGTCCTTTATTTTACGAAATGCAGTGGAAATCAAAGGTACTAGCAGGTCTGCCTCTGCACAGGGTGATGAGCCTTAGAGATCTCTTCCTTAACAAGACAGGGACTGGTCCTTTAGGAAAACAAAGTAAATACTATTTTGAGGATAATTACAAAAACACCTTTGGGGGGGCAACTGTCTTTGCAGAATTGCTCACTATGTGCCAGGCACGATTCTCATCTAATTTTACAACATTAAAATAGAGTAGAGTTGGCATTATTTTCTTCATTTATATATGAATAGAATGACTGAGGCTCAGAGAATTTAAATAAGTTGCTCAAAGTCATAGCTAGTGAGTACTGATTTTGGGATTTTAAGCTCAGGTGTATGTACCTGCAAAGCTCACCCTCTTCCTAAACAGCACCTGGCACACCGTAGGTGTTCAATAAATAAACTCAGAATGACTGAATGAATTTTCCCCCTCCTTCATCTTCATCAGCTTACACTGGCCTGTCCCTAGTTCCTCCTCTGACCTGGCCTGACGTTTCAAAGTGACATTGATTTGTCCTTAAATGGTGTTTGTAGAGAAGGGGTCTTGCTGTGTCACCCAGGCTGGTGACACAGCTGGTGAACTCCTGGCCTCAGCCTTGGCCTCCAAAATGTTGGGATTACAGGTGTGAGCCACCATGCCTGCCCAATTTAAAAGTTTATTTATTTATTTGACACAGGACCTTTGCTATGTCATCCAAGCTGGAGTGCAATGGTACAGTCATGGCTCACTGCAACCTCCAACCTTAGCCTCCCAAGTAACTAGGACTACAGGCATGAGCCACCATGCCTGGCTAATTTTTATTTCTTCTTCTTTCTTTTTTTTTTTTTAAGATGGAATCTTGCTCTGTCACCGAGGCTGGAGTGCACTGGCACGATCTTGGCTCACTGCAACCTCCGCCTCCCAGGTTGAAGCGCTTCTCCTGCCGCAGCCTCCTGATTAGCTGGGATTATAGGCCCAGGCCACTATGCCTGGCAATTTTGTTATATTTTTAGTACAGACAGGGTTTCCCATGGCCAGGGTGGTCTCGAACTCCTGACTTCAGGTGATCCACCTGCCTCAGCCTCCCAAAGTGCTGGGATTACAGACGTGAGCCATCGCGCCCAAATGATTTTTATTTTTTGTAGGGACCAGGTGTCAATGTGTTGCTCAGGCTGGTCTCAAACTCCTGGGCTCAAGCCATCCTCCCGCTTCAGCCTCTCAAAGTGCTCAAAGTGCTGAGATTACAGGTGTGAGGCACCACGCCCAACCCAATTTCAAGGTGTTTGAAGAGGCCACTGTTAAAATGCACTGCACCTTACTTGGGAGAAAGAGCTCAGCCCTCTTTGACACCTTAGCACGAATCACTTCTCTGTCATCCATAACAGTGCAAAAGCTTTGGGATGGGTCCAGGTAAAACTGGATTGGGAGGAAAGGGAGTGAGGGGTAAGGTCTGCAAAGGAGTGAGGGAAGGCAGAAGGCCAGAAGAAAGTGCCCGAAGACAGAATGACTCTTGCAAAATTTTCAAAAGGGTCAGGCACTGTTTTCTCCCCGGGATGCCCAATACATTGGCAGAATTAACAGAAATCAAGCCCACAGTCCAGGTCCTCACATAGTTTGGGACTTTAAGGTCGGCCATCCCAGACTGAGGGGGCCTGACCTTTGGGCCAGGCCGCCGCCTCTCAGCTTTGGGGCGGCGGCGGCCCCAGCCTGAGAGTGGCCCCGGCCTTTCCCCGCAGGCGGGCAGGAGCTCCGAGGCTATTGGCTGGCGCGCGGGCTGCGGAGGGGCGGGGAGCGCCGCCGAAGGGGACTGTTTGCTCCTACGGGCTGTAGATGGAGCTGTCCGGCCCCGGCGAGGGGGGAAGGCGCCTGGAAAACGTTCTTCTTCTCCCTGGCCGGCCCGAGCGGGGAACAGCACTCCCAGGATGCAGTTTGTGTCAACACGGCCGCAGCCTCAGCAGCTGGGCATCCAGGGCCTGGGGCTGGACAGCGGGAGCTGGAGCTGGGCCCAGGCTCTGCCCCCGGAGGAGGTCTGCCACCAGGAGCCGGCGCTGCGCGGGGAAATGGCCGAGGGAATGCCGCCCATGCAGGTGGGAGAGCCCCGCCGGCGCCATGGCCGCGCTGCCGTGGGGGGCGGGGCGCGGGCTGGGCCGCGGGACCGGGCCGCACCGTCCTCCGGGAGCCTCGCGGCGCCCTCCCCGCTCCCGCGCCCAGACGAGGCCCGAGGCGGGCGGGGCACGGCCGGGCTGCGCGGCAGGCAGGGCGGAGCGGGCCCGACGCAGGCCCGGAGCGGCAGGCCTGGCCCGCGCGGCGCGGAGCAGCGATCGCCGGGCCCGAGTGCGGAGGCCCTGAGTGCGGGGCGGGGCCGGGACCGCCCTTTCCGGGACCTGGCGGAGCCCTGACCCCGTCGCCGAGCCCGGGCCCGGGGCTCCCTTCGCGCCCGGCCGGCGGAGGGCTTCGCGGGCAGTGCTTCCGCCCGGCAGCAGGAGCGAATGCCTCGTCCGTGTTTACACGGTGGCCAGTTTGACGAAGAGATTTTTAAAATGTTTGATTGCCACCTTTCACCAAGTGTAATGAGTAATTCACTTTCCTCCTGCATCGACTGTGAGGCCAGGAAAGGGGCCTTGGAGAGGTGACTGTGGGGTCTTTCCTGCGGTTGGCAAACTTGGCCGCAGGTTGGAATGGCCTGGGCAGCTTTTAAGACTCCTGAGCCCTCGCCTTGTCCAAGAGCTCAGGGTCTCTGCCTCTTCCGGTGAGAGTAGCACAGGCTCCATCCATGATCTCCGTGGGCAGAACCAGTGCTCCAGAATTGGGTATAAAACCAGGGGGAGGTGGATCCTCAGAGAGGCCTGAGAGCTTCCCCAGGGAAGAGACTGGGCCGACCCTGGGACAGGGCTCCTCAGGAGCCCCTCTGCTCACCACCGGCCTCTCAGCTAGGTGCTAACGAAGGAACCAGGAGCTGCTGTGCTGTGTTTGATCATTTTCAGAGTTAGGTCTTCAAACCTGAGAAAACTAAACTGGTCCTGGGACTTTCTTAACTTCAACTGTCGACTCTGTCCCCTTCTGTGGGCTAGGGCGGAGTGGAGCCTCCGTGATGGAGGAATGGATGCTTTTGATGGAAATACCAGCGCCTCTTACTCAGCAGGGCCTGGCGATCCTAGGACCCTGCTCTCCACTCTGCTCTGTCCCAGAGCAGGTCTCAGGCAGCTGGGACTGTGTGGCCGTTGCTGCTGCTCTGAGTCAGAGAGGGGGGGCTGGCCTGTCCAGATTGCCTCAAGCAGCAGGCCTCGCCTTTTACTGGCCCTAGGGGCCTCTTCAGCAGCCATCAGGAGGACAGAAAATGACATCTCCTCCTGTCCCAGGTGTGAAGGAGAGTCGGTTCCCAGCCCATGCAGTCCAGTGAGCCCTGAGTCTGACACCAGGTCCTAGATGACCAGTGAACTGTCTGTCACCACCCTCAACTGGTCCCCCTTAGCCATAGGGCTCAGCTCCCAATCTGTACCTATTAGCCTACCTTTCTGGGGTGAGGGCTCTGTGCTGGAAGATAAAAGGGGGGAGTCCCCAGGCCATGGTGTACCCCTTCCTCAGGAAGCAAGGAGGGGTCCTGGAGGAGTTCTCTCTTTAGTCCTCTTGGGCGTGAGGGACATCCCCTTTTCACCTCTAATGAGTGACCTTTTTTAGTGAACCTATTTTCATTCTGGAAAATGTTTATGAAACAATGGTTGTATATGGGGGAGGGGAGCTGCTTTTCTGCTCTAGCTTGGGCTCTCTGGTCTTTCCCTTCACCGCAGCCCTGGTGGGAATGTGGTGGGGTTTTGTTTGTTTGTTTGTTTGTTCTGAGACAGAGTCTTGCTCTGCCACCCAGACTGGAGTGCTGTGGCGCCATCTCAGCTCACTACCACCTCCACTTCCCAGGTTCAAGCAATTCTCCTGCCTCAGCCTCCCAGGTAGCTGGGATTACAGGAGCCCACCACCATGCCTGGCTAATTTTTGTGTTTTTAGTAGAGACAGGGTTTCACCATGTTGGCCAGGCTGGTTTTGAACTCCTGAGCTCAAGTGAGCCGCCTGCCTTGGCCTCCCAAAATGCTGGGAAGGTGTAAGCCACCTCGCCCCCGCCAGGAATGTGTTTTTTGTTACCTGCAGCACCTAGAGCTGCTCCAGCTGGCAGTGCAGGGAGGCGCTGCGGAGTGATCAGCCACCTCCCTGTGCCTCAGTTTCATCATCTTTAAAGCAGAGATCATCATTCTTGCCCTAACCTGCTGAGAGATTGCCGGGAAGATTAGCATCAGATAACTTTGTACATCAAAGTTCTTGGAAACATAAAACACTAGGCAAATATGAAGTTCATCATTAAGCCTAGCCCTGGAAGAAATCAGTTGGTCTATTCAAAGAAAGTGACCTGTGACATTTTAGGCAGGGGTCACAGCCGTAACTTGCTAAGGGTCAAGGTGGGTGAACTAGTGACCAGACTGAGTCACCTAGGCAGGAGATGGAGAGTGGTAAGTTGGGTGGGTGGGTAGTTATTGCTGGGAGCGTTAGTATAGCCCAAGGTACAGGGGCTTGGCAGAAGAAAGACACCATGTAGCATTTGATTACTTGACCCTTGTTCCCAGCTGACTTCCCCTACTCATACAAGGTCTCATCGCGGGTTATCACTTTCTGCCTCTGCATACAGGCTCAAGAATGGGACATGGATGCGCGGCGGCCGATGCCTTTTCAGTTCCCACCCTTTCCAGATAGGGCACCTGTGTTCCCCGACCGCATGATGCGAGAGCCGCAGTTGCCCACAGCAGAGATCTCACTCTGGACCGTGGTGGCTGCCATCCAGGCTGTGGAGAGGAAGGTGGATGCCCAGGCCAGCCAACTGCTGAACCTGGAGGGGCGCACGGGGACAGCCGAGAAGAAGCTGGCCGACTGTGAAAAGACAGGCTGTGGAATTTGGGAACCACATGGAGAGCAAGTGGGCCATGCTGGGGACCCTGCTGCAGGAGTACGGGCTGCTGCAGAGGCGGCTGGAGAACTTGGAGAACCTGCTGCGCAACAGGAACTTCTGGGTCCTGCGGCTGCCCCCGGGTAGCAAGGGGGGAGGCCCCCAAGGTATGTGGCGGTCCCCAGGGCAGGGATGGAGGTGGAGAAACAGTATAGGTGAATAAAATCCTTGATTTCATTTGTCAGCCCTTCTCATCAACTTCTCTGGCTCCCTGTTATCCAGTTTCAGTGCCTTTTTTTTTTTGAGATGAAGTTTCGCTCTTATTGCCCAGGCTGGCGTGCAATGGCGCGATCTCGGCTCACTGCAGCCTCTGCGCCCCGGGTTCAAGTGATTCCCCTGCCTCAGCCTCCCATGTGGCTGGGATTACAGGCATGCACCACCATGCCTGGCTATTTTGTATTTTTAGTAGAGGGGGTTTCTCCATGTTGACCAGGCTGGTCTCGAACTTCTGACCTCAGGTGATCCGCCCACCTCAGCCTCCCAAAGTGCTGGAATTACAGGCATGAGCCGCCCGCCCAGCCTCAGTGTCTTCTTAGGGCCTGTCTCCACTTAAACAACCTGGTCTTGAACATTCTACCCCAGCAAGGCTCACCTCCACTCATTCCCCCACAGAGTCTGCATTTCCGTTTTGGACTCTTTGCTCTTGCTGTTCCTAGACCCCTCTGAGTTGCCTGGTTGTCGGCAGGTTTCTGCAGCTCTTCACTCCTTGGTTTTCCCACTTGACACCTACCAGCGACCATGTGTCATTGGCTGTCTTGGTGTACGCCCACCTGAATGTGGCTAGAGTCACATCTCAAATCAGGCTCCCTGGGGTTGCTTTCAAGTCATGGTCACTGACCTCAGGGGTCCCTTCTTCAAGTTCGGAATGCACGCTCTGTTTCTCGTTCCGTTTCCTCTCCTGCTTTCCTCTCGGATCCTCACTGCTGCTTTTCCTGAGAGAACGGAGTCACTCAGAAGAGGCGTCCACACGCAGCCAGCTTGTTCTTCCATCTGCTGCTCGGTGGCCACAGGTTCTGCTTTCCCTTGTTCCTATGGCTTGATGTCCGCTGCCCACCCCAGGAGGTCACCCCAGCCTCTCTCTCCTTTCTCCTGAGTCATCAGCTCTCCCCTCTCTGCTGGGCCGTTCCCGCCGGCATGTGACTGTTTTGTCCCGCTCTCCCTCTCTAACAGAAAACCTCCCTGGGCCCTGCATCCTCCTGTATTGGTGCCTCATTTCTCCACTCCTCTTTAGAACAGGATCCCTTGAAAGTGTTGTCTGTACTTATTATCTCCAATTCTTTCTTCCCCATTTTCTCTCCTTCCTTCCCTTTTCCCCTTCTCTTTATTATAAAATATACAAATAAAAATAGATAGAATAGTATAATGGGCCCCCATGGACCCACCATCCAGCTTCATTAGCTGTCAATTCTTGGCCAATCTAGTTTCACCTAAATCCCTGCCCACTTCCCCATTCCCATTTTATTTTGACGCAAACCCCAGAAATCAGTCATTTCCTTTGCAAATATTTCAGTATTAGCTTAAAAGGTAAGGACTTTTTTTTATGTGATAACCTCAATGTTATTACCACCACTACCATGGTAAAAGCTTGAGCCTAGATCACTATCTAGACAATGATTAGATTTTTAGTTGTTTCCATTTTTTATTTTGTTTTCTTTTTTATCCCCCTCCATTTTTTTTTTTTTTTTTTTTTTTTTTGAGGCAGAGTCTCACTCTGTTGCCCAGGCTGGAGTGCAGTGGCGCAATCTTGGCTCACTGCTACCTCCACCTCCTGGGTTCAGGTGATTCTTCTGCCTCAGCCTCCCCAAATAGCTGGGACTACAGGTGTATGCCACCATGCCCAGCTAACTTTTTTTATTTTTCATATAGATGGGGTTTCTCCATCTTGGCCAGGCTGGTCTCGAACTCCTGACCTCATGATCCACCTGCCTCGGCCTCCCAGAATGCTGGGATTACAGGCATGAGCCACCATGCCCGACTCTCCGTTTTTAAAAAAAAAGATTTTTGTTTGAATTAGGATTTAAATAGTGTCCACACATTATGTTTGAGATGTCTCTTAAGTCTTTTTTAATCTGCAGGTATCTCCTCCATCTATTATTTTTCCTTTCAGTTTATGTGGAAGGAATTGGGCCATCTGTCCTGTTGAGCATCTCACTGTCTGGATTCTGCTGATTGCGTCCCCTGTGGTCTCATTTAACACGTTCCTCTATTCTCAGTATTCCAGTTGATTGGTAACTGGATCTTTCTCTCTGGAATGCACTCTGATCCGGCCTTTTCTTACTAATGATGCTCGTGCGGTTACAGCCAGTGGTCGCCTCTCAGTCTTCATTTTCCTGCCCCGTCAGCAGCATTGTGTGTAGGTGACCACTCTCCTTGAAACCCCTTGCCATGGCTTCTGGGACACCTCTCTCTGTTGATTCTTTTCCTACCTCACCAGCTGCTCTGTCTCACTGTTTGCCGATTTCGCCTCCTTTTGCCAACTTCCTGATGCATGGAGTGGGCCAGAGCTCCATCTTGGCCTTTTGCTCTTTATTCACTCTCCTTCTTCATGACTGCATCCTATTTCACAGTCTTTTTTTTTTTTTTTTTGAGAAGGAGTCTTGCTCTTGTTGCCCAGGCTGGAGTGCAATGGTGCTGTCTTGGCTCACTGCAACCTCTGCCTCCTGGATTCAAGTGATTCTCCTGCCTCAGCCTCCTGAGTAGCTGGGATTACAGGCACCCACCACCATGCCCGGCTAATTTTTTGTATTTTTAGTAGAGACAGGGTTTTATCATGTTGGCCAGCCTGGTCTTGAACTCCTGACCTCAGGTGATCCTCCTGCTTTGGTCTCCCAAAGTGCTGGGATTACAGGTGTGAGCCACCATGCCCAGCTGTTCTCACAGGATTGAAAGCAATCTGTATGCTGTCACCTCCCAAACAGATTCTTTTCCTCCCGTGCCCCCTTTCTTTCTATATCTTGCCCAGCTTGCTTTCTGGAATGCCAGATTCACATTCCTACCTATTAATTCATTTGGATGTCAGTAAATCGCTTAGATTTAACATGACCAAAGTGAACTGCAGATCTCTTGCCTGAGACCTGTTCTACCTGAAGTCGTCCTCATCGCCGTTGATGATGGATGTTTCCCTCCTTTCAAGTGCTCAGGCCAAAGCCTTGGAGTCATACTTGTCTCCTCTCTCTCTCATACCCTACTTCCAATCTATTAGTAAATACCATCTGATTTTTCTTCAAAATATATCCACAACCTGGCCACTCCTCGCCACCTCCACTCCCATGCCATCGTCTGATCTTAGGCACCATCGTCTTTCATCTGATTTGTGCCATGGCCTCCTGCTGGGTGTCCTTGTCTTCATCCTTGTCCCCCCACCCATACAGTCTATCTCAACACAGCAGCCAGAGTGATCCTTTGAAAATGTGAAGCAGTCACATCACACTTCTGCTTAAACCTCCCAAATAGCCGGGCACGGTGGCTCATGCCCGTAACCCCAGCACTTTGGAAGAAGGCTGAGGCAGGCGGCTCACTTGAGGTCAGGAGTTCAAGACTAGCCTAGCCAACATGGTGAAACCCCGTCTCTACTAATAATACAAAAATTAGGTGGTGGTGGAGGCGGGCACCTGTAATCCCAGCTACTCAGGAGGCTGAGGCACGAGAATCTCTTGAACCTGGGAGGTGGAGGCTGCAGTGAACTGAGATCATGCCACTGCACTTTAGCCTGGATGACAGAGCGAGAATCTGTCTCAAAAAAACCAAAACCACCTCCCAAATGGCTTCCCATCTGATTAGAGTAAAAACCCATGTCTGTTTATGGCCCGTACTCTCTTCCCCTGCCTCTCTGACCTCTCCTCTCCATCCACTCCTTCCTGCCCGCTCCTGTCTGTGCTGCTCTGCCAGCACACCACACGCGCCCCCAGCTCAGGGACTCTTGACTGAGAAGTTCCTACCCTGAATATCTGCATGGCTGTCTTCACCCCCTCTTCCATCAGGGTTTGCTAGGTGTGACTTCTTCAGCGTGCCCTTCCTCGGCCATCCTATATAAAAGAATCACATCCTTCCAGCATGCTCTTCTCCCTGCCCCTACTCAAATTTTCTCCAAAGCACTTTTGCCATTGGCATCTTAAATATTTAAAATGTTCTTTTTTTTTTTTTTTTAATGAGACAGTCTCGCTCTGTCGCCCAGGCTGGAGTGCAGTGGTGCAATCTTGGCTCATTGCAACCTCTGCTTCCCGGGTTCAAGTGATTCTCCTGCCTCATCCTCCCGAGTAGTTGGGATTACCGACGTGCATCACCACGCCCAGCTAATTTTTGTATTTTTCTTTTTTTTTTTTTTTGAGATGGAGTCTTGTTCTGTTGCCAGGCTAGAGTGCACTGGTGCGATCTATGCCCACTGCAACCTCCCGGATTCAAGCAAATCTTCTGCCTCAGCCTCCCGAGTAACTGGAACTAGAGGCGTGCGCCACCACGCCTGTCTACTTTTTGTATTTTTATTTTTTTTAAAGATGGGGTTTCACCATGTTGGTCAAGCTGGTCTTGAACTCCCGACCTCAGGTGATCTGCCCGCCTTGGCCTCCCAAAGTGCTTGGATTACAGGCATGAGCCACCACTCCCGGCTACTTTTTGTATTTTTAGTAGAGACGGGGTTTCACCATGTTGGCCAGGATGGTCTCAATCTCCTGACCTCATGATCCTCCCGCCTTGGCCTCCCAAAGTGCTGGGATTACAGGCATGAGCCACTGCGCCCGGCCTAACTTTTGTATTTTTTAGTAGAGATGGGGTTTCACCATGTTGTCCAGGCTGGTCTCAAATTCCTGACCTCAAGTGATCCATCCACCTCAGCCTCCCAAAGTGTTGGGATTACAGGCGTGAGCCACTGTGCCTGGCTTTAAGATATTATTCTTGGCTGGGTGTGGTGGCTCATGCCTGTAATCCTAGCACTTTGGGAAGGCCAAGACAGGTGGATCCCAAGGTCAGAAGTTCAAGACAAGCCTGGCCAAGATGGTGAAACCCCGTCTCTACTAAAAATACGAAAAAATTAGCCAGGCGTGGTGGTGGGCACCTGTAATCCCAGCTACTCAGGAGGCTGAGGCAGGAGAATTGTTGGAACACAGGAGGCAGAGGTTGCAGTGAGTTTGAGATTGCACCCCTGCACTCCAGCCTGGGTGACAGAGCGAGACTCCATCTCAAAAAAAAAAAAGAGAGATTATTCTTTTATTTATTTATTTGTTTTATTATTATTATTTTTTTAAGACGGGGTTTCACCATGTTGGTCAGGCTGGTCTTGAACTCCCAACCTCAGGTGATCTGCCCACCTTGGCCTCCAAAGTGCTTGGATTACAGGCGTGAGCCACCACACCCGGCCAGAGAGATTATTCTTAAATATAATATTCCTTTTTTGTCTTCTTGGTCGGTTTTCCCCAACCAGAGTGTAGATTCTGTTTGGTTGTCTGCTGTTATCCCTGTGCCTGGAACGGTACCTGGCTTTGGCTGGTATGCCAGAAATGTTTGTGGAGTGCCTCTCTCCAACTGGAGAGCTCACAGCTTCCTGGCAGGGACCGGGTCTTGTATGTCTCTGTCTGCTGAGGCAACCAACCCAGTGATTTTGCCAGAGGAGTTGTTTGACATTACTTATCAAGGCTTCACAGAACTTAGTTGTAACAGTGGCTCTGGCTCCTCTGCAAAACACCTCCTGGCACTGCAGCCACCGAGGCTGGTTTTTAGGATGGTTTTGCCCATGTCGCTTGTGTAGCACAGTCAGCACCTTCGTACACACTGCTCTTTTGTCTGTACTGTGTGTCTCAGCTCATCTTTGTGTGGCACTGGGATGTGTTCTGTGCGTTGGATTAGGCATTAGAGGAGACTTGACTTGACAAAGGCTCTTACGGAATAATGAAATGGTTTTAGGGTCTGGAATCAGAGAACTTGGATTTAAATCCTGACTTGGCTACATACTGGTTTGGTTTTTTAGTTTTTTGGGACGGTCTCACATTGTCGTCCAGGCTGGAGTACAGTTGTACAATCATAGCTCATGCAGCCTTGAACGCCTGGGCGCAAGCAATTTTTCCACCTCAGTCTCTCAATCAGGACTACAGGCACATGCCACCACATCCAGTTACGTTTTTGATTTATTTTTATTTTTTATAGTGACAGGGTCTTGATATGTTGTCGAGGCTGGTCTTGAACTTCTGGGTTCAAGCTGTCTTCCTGCCTGGGCTTCCCAAAGTGCTGGGATTATAAGCTGAGCCACTGCATGAGGCCTGCTTATACTGATTTTCCTATCATTGGTCAAAAGTGTTTTTTGTTGTTTCTGAGCCTCCTCAATTCCTCTTTTGAAGGAAGTGAAGTATAAACAATTGAGTAAATTCCCAGCTGGTTTATCTGAGTTTCAGGGTTATTATCAATAAAATGAAGATGATAATATGCTTACTTCATGGAGTTGTGAGGATTAATTTTGTTTGTGGGAAAACATTATGTAGATTATTGTGTTAGTTACCTATTGCTGTATAACTACCCCAAAACGTAGCAGCCTAGCCTAAAAAAATAATTATTTATCATCTCACTATTTCCGTGGGTCAAGAATTGGGGAGCCCCTTAGGTACGTGGTTCTGGCTCAGAGTCCCATGAGATTACACTCAAGCTGTTGAATGGCACAGCAGTTATCTGAAGGCTTGACTGGGGCTAGAGAGCCTGATTCCAGCATGGCTCACTCACTTGGCCGTTGGTGGGAGGCCTCAGTTCCTCAGCATGTGGACCTCTCCCTAGGACAGCTTGAGCATCCTCATAGCTTAGCAGCCAGCCCTCCCCATAGGGAGTGAGCCAAGAGAGAGAGAGACCAGACTGTAGACAGTCTCAGAAGGTCCACAGTGTCGCTTCTTCATTGATTTGTTAGAAACAAGTCCCCAAATCTTGGCCACACTGAAGGGGAGAAGAATTAGGCTCTACCTATTGAAAAGACTGTCAGCCGGGCACAGTGGCTCATATCTGTAATCCCAGCACTTTGGGAGGCTGAGATGGGCTGATCACAAGGTCAGGAGTTCAAGATTAGCCTGACCAAATGGTGAAACCCTGTCTCTACTGAAAATACAAAAATTAGCCGGGCTTGGTGGTGGACGCCTGTAATCCCAGCTACTCAGGAGGTTGAGGCAGGAGAATCACTTGAACTAGGGAGACAGAGGTTACAGTGAGCCAAGATTGAGTTACTGCACTCCAGCCTGGGTGACAGAGTGAGACTCCATCTCAAAAAATAAAAGACTGTCAAAGAATTTGTAGACATATTCTTCCACAATCCTTTTACCTCAGTCTCTCAATTAGTTAAGACTAGATCTAATTAAGGACCACCACAACCATAGACCACCACAAGAATGTAATTAATCTTGCTAGCAGAGTTATAATTCGTGCACTCTTGGGCAAGCTAGATGCATTCTCTTCATCTGTCAGATTGAAGGAAGCACAGTGTTCCAGATCCTTTGTGCCTGCTGGATTCTGTTGTATCTGTTGATTGATTGAGTCATAGCTGATTCATGGATATTCTTTTCTATCCAGCTAGACCACAGGCTCCCTGCAGTCTCAGACTATGTCACAGATTTCTGCTGCATCCTGTTACAGTGAAGTTTTTTTTTTTTTTTTTTTTTTTGAGATTGAGTCTTGCTCTGTCACTCAGGCTGGAGTGCAGTGGTGCCATCCCGGCTCACTGCCACCTTCACCTCCTGGGCTCAAGCAATTCTCCTGCTTCAGCCTCGGCCTCCCAGGTACCTGGGACTACAGGTACCCATCACCACACCCGGCTAATTTTTGTATTTTTAGTAGAGATGGGGTTTCACCATGTTGACCAGGCTGGTCTCGAACTCCTGATCTCAAGTAATCCACTCAGCCTCCCAAAGTGCTGGAATTCCTGGCATAAGCCACTGCACGTGGCTCACAGTGAAGTTTTTTAAAAGTGGTGTCTGTTTGTAGTGGTAAGAATATGATTCCAGAGTTTTACTCCTCCACAGAACTGGTGAAATGAGGGAGAAGAGTTGGGATGTTGGAAAATATAATGGACCTGGGGCAGGCAAAGTGGCTCATGCCTGGATCCCAGTACTTAGGAGGCTGAAGCAAGAGAATCGCTTGAGCCCAAGAGTTTGAGACCAGCCTGGGCAACATGGTGGGACCCCCGTCTCTATAAAAAATTAGCTAGGCACAATGGCACACACCTGTAGCCCCAGATACTTGGGAGGCTGAGGTGGGAGGATCACTTGAGCCCAGAGGTCCAGGCTGCACTGAGCTGAGATTCTGCTACTGCACGCCTGGCTGATAGAGGGAGACCCTGTCTCACAAAAAAAAAAAAAAAAAAAAAAAAGATAGTGAACCTGGCTTTAAATGCATTTAGTCTGAGGTACTTAAAGATGATTAAATGGAGCTACTCTAGGCTCTGGAACTTTGAAGGGAGGAAGGAAAGTTGAACGGTGTCATCTGCAAAGTAATAACAGCTGAAGGGAAAAGTGAAGAAACAGGAAAGGGTGACGACAGAGTCTTGATCTTGGGGGAGGAAGAGGAAAAAGTAAAGAAGACATGTGCCAGATGGACAGGAGGCAACATAGTTACGGGAACCAAGCAAGGGAAAATTCTAGAAAGACGATCTGACCTTTCAAAGAGATCAGAAATGGTGAGGATTTCAACAGAAGGTCGCTGATGATATTCCAGGGTGTGGTTTCAGAGAATGGAGCATACAGAGGCAGAGTCTAAGGAGGTGAAGAATGAGTAGATCATGAAGAGGGGAAAACAGAACGTGTCTCTCCGGAAGTTCCCAGTGAAGTGGGACGGCAGAGTGAGCCGAGGGAGCAGCATTGAGGGAAGGTTTTTCTGAGGCCGGAGCTGGTGGAGAGGGAGAAACTGTCAATGTAGGTGAGGAAGGATTGTTTGGATTAAGATTCACAGGCAGGGGGTGGAGGAGAGGTGAAGGCCACATACCAGTGGCCTTGGATTTGGCAAGGAGAGGGGCAAGGAAGCAGCTTGCTGGCGCCTACCTGAGATCAAAGACAGACAGATGTGGGAGGTCACTTAAAGGTCTGGGAGAATGTAACATTTGAAACAAGCCTCCTGGGGAACATAGCAAGTTGTCAGCAAGAGACCAACAAGAAGCTTCTGAAGCAGCCATGAGACAGCGGTATGAATTGGTGGTGGTATGAATTGGTGGTGGTATGAATTGTGGTGGTATGAATTGGTGGCGGTATGAATTGGTGGCAGTATGAATTGGTGGTGGTATGAATTGGTGGTGGTATGAATTGTGGTGGTATGAATTGGTGGCGGTATGAATTGGTGGCGGTATGAATTGGTGGCGGTATGAATTGCTGGTGGATGTCGTCCGCAGAGTTCTAGCAGCAGAGAATTCAAATAAAAAAGGGGGCTGAGTGCGGTGCCTCATGCCTGTAATCCCAGCACTTTGGGAGACCAAGGTGGGCGGATTACAAGGTCAGGAGACTGAGACCATCCTGGTCAACATGGTGAAACACTGTCTCTACTAAAATACAAAAAATAAATAAATAAATAACTGGGTGTGGTGGAACCCCACCTCTGCTAAAATAAAAAAAAAATTGCCGGGTGTGGTGATACACACCTGTAGTCCCAGCTAGTCGGGAGGCTGAGGCAAGGGAATTGCTTGAACCTGGTAGGCAGAGGTTGCAGTGGGCTGAGATCACACCACTGCATTCCAGCCTGGTGACAGAGTGAGACTCTGTCTCAAAAAATAAAATGAAGAACAGGATCTGTATTAATTTTTCCTGGTTAGGGCTTTGCCTGCATCTGGGGGAGGTCCAGGAATTAAAGGTTCTAGTTCTGATTGGAAAGGTGGACGGTGAGTTGTCAGTCCATACGGATGGGGCCATGGCGCTGAGGTGTAGGCATCGCACCTGCGCAGGGCACCCTCAGAGTTACAGCACCTGGTAAAGGGGCTGACATTTCTAACTTACGTAACGGTGCTGCCCACTCACCATGCTGAGTAGCGGTAGCTGTGCTCCTGACTTGGCTGGCTGTTTCTAATTCAGCCCCGGGTGCCATACAGGCCAGCTTTGGCCCTGTAAATGCAGATTTGTGATGACGGGATGGGGGAGGACTGAGGGGTTGGATTTCAGACTGAGAGTGAAAGGCTGGTTTAGTCAGAATGCAAAAGTGGTAAGAGGGAAGCCTGTGTCCACAGAAGGAAGTTTAGTTACCAAAGTCATGGAAGTGAAACGATTTTGGGCAATTGGGTCCAAGTTGAGGTGTGCTGGCGAGTGGCTGAAGTGAGTGTGGATGAGGGTCTTTGCAAACTGACATCAGCTTTCTGTAACTGATCCCAACACACTTGTCATCAGTCTGACAAGTGACTGACACCACGTGATGACTCGGGCTGCAGTGGGGCTTCCTGGTATTGACACTCACTGCGCAGCACACTCAGGTTCTTCTTGATTCCCTACTGTGTGCTCCTTGATGATCGAGTGGACCCAGGTCCTGAACCTTAGCACGGGCCTTTAGATTTCACATGTGTTGCCTACAAAGAGGTAACTGTAGGCAACAGTTCACACAGAGGTGACCTGACCTGAAATTCAGGTTTGGTAACCAGGTTTTACTCTACTTGACTCACGGATACCCACTCTGAGAACCTGCCACCCCTCCGTCACCCTGAATACCAAAAGAAGCACATTGACTGCTCTTACCCTCAGGTATCCAGTTGTCCTAAAAGAGAAATAATAAAGGAGGTGGCTAAATGCTTTTTCTAAAATGGCAGAGTTGAGCATCCATATTGAAAGCACAAGAAGGTCCAGGACAGAGAGGACTGATTCCATTGAGACGGATGTTCAGGACTGGGGAGCCACAGACAGCAAAGGCCGGGCTCTGGCGGGGGAGTGGGTCCTGTGGCCCGCAGGAGAAGGGGAGTTGGTGGGGAGGAGCAGGCAGGAGGCGCTAGATTAACCCGCTTGTTGGCTCAGGTTCCAGTGACTTTTGTCGACATTGCTGTGTACTTCTCCGAGGACGAGTGGAAGAACCTGGACGAATGGCAGAAGGAGCTTTATAACAACCTTGTTAAGGAGAACTACAAAACCCTGATGTCCCTGGGTAAGGACACCCTCTCTTCGGTGAGCCGTCTCTGCAGAGAGTTGTGAAATGCTTGTCAGTCCACGTTAACACCGCCGGGGCAGGTTGTTTCATGTTTTTGCGTAATGGAAACACAGGAAACCTTTTGCTTACAATGCTAGTAGGATAGAACAGTTTACAGTAGGATAAAAATGTAAAACCCAGTAACAGAATTCAGCATTACGCCCCTACCACGCTGGATTACAGTAACACAGCACGTGCACCTCACCACGTACCACATCCCAGCAGCCCGGGGTAAGCCATAGTCGGTCTGATGCTGGCTTCCAGAGACCAGGTCTTTCTACAGTAGAAATGTAGGAATCTATCAACTCATTTTCAAGGTTCTTTATAAGAGATTACCCACTTAACTCGCATAACCGCTGAAGAGGGACACTCAGGTGGAGGGGAGTGTTGGGGTAGTGGAGAGTTCTCCTGTCCCCTTGCTGGACGCGTTGGTCAACTTCACACAGTCCTTCCCTCCCTCCTCACTTCCAGACGCGGACGGCCCAGTCCCCAAGCCAGATGCTCCTGCCCAGGCTGAGCCCAGGGAAGAGCCGTGTGTGTGGGAGCAGCGCCACCCCGAAGAGAGAGAAATCCCAATGGATCCCGATGCAGGTGATGGCAATGGAAGCAAGTGCGGGTTCCAGGGAAGGCGGGGGAGAAGAGAGCCGGGCTGCCCACATGCTGCTGTGGGAGGCACCCCTGTGTGTGCACCATGGGGCGAGGCTCTTGGGTAGCTCCCAGAGGCCAGTTGGGCTGGAGTTAAAATTTGGTGGTCACTTACAGGAAGAGATCTCAGGGCTCAAAATAGCACCATGGATATTTGTCTTTGGGTTTGTTAAAGCCGCGTAGCTCTGGACTCACAGGTGAGCTGGGTGGAGAAACAGGAAGGGCTTAGGCTAATGCTATCGCCCAGGCCTGATGTGGAACTACAGAGAGAGGCCCCGGGCCTGGGCTCAGAGAGGCTGACAGAGCAGGTGAAAAGGAGTGTGAGGCAGATGCAGGGTTTCGCCCTGACCATTGCTTAACGATTGGCCTGACATGCAGTATCATCACCTCATTCTTCGGCCAACACACGTGGCTCACCTGCAGGCTCACCCTGCAAGGCTCTGGCCTCACCTGAGAAGGAATTTTAAGCCTGAGGAAATTGGGGCCCTGAGCACATCACACTTGATGAGCTCTTTTTTTTTTTTTTTTTTTTGAGATGGAGTCTTACTCTGTTGCCCAGGCTGGAGTGCACTGGGGCGATCTCGGCTCACTGCAACCTCTGCCTCCTGGGTTCAAGTGATTCTCCTGCCTCAGCCTCCCGAGTAGCTGGGACTACAGGTGCACGCCACCACACCCGGCTAATTTTTGTATTTTTATTTTAAATTTTGTATTTTTAGTAGAGATGGGGTTTTACCATGTTGGTCAGGCAGGTCTTGAACTCCTGATCTTGTGATCTGCCCACTTCCCAGAGTGTTGGGATTACAGGTGTGAGCCACCGCACCCAGCCACACACTTGAGCTCTTGCTGGGGTGGAAGGCACTAGAGTTCTAGGCCTGCCTCTGCCTTGGAGATCTTTCCTCGGGCCCTGTCCTCCTGAGCGTTGTTGGACTAGTTGAAATCTGGTGCTCAAACTGTGTTCTCTGCCTCATTGGAGGAACTTTTGCCTATCTGGGACCTCTGTCCTCCCTTATTATTATTTTTTGTTTGTTTGTTTGTTTGTTTGTTGTTTCTTTGAGATGGAGTCTTGGTCTGTCACCCAGACTGGAGTGCAGTGGTGGTGTGGTCTTGGCTCACTGCAAGCTCCACCTCCTGGGTTCAAGTGACTCTCCTGCCTCAGCCTCCTGAGTAGCTGGGATTACAGGCACCCACCACCATGCCTGGCTAATTTTTGTATTTTTAGTAAAGATGAGGTTTCACCATGGTTGCCAGGCTGGTCTTGAACTCCTGACCCCAAGTGATCCACCCGCCTTGGCCTTCCAAAGTGCTGGGATTACAGGTGTGAGCCACCGCACTTGACTGTCAACTCCCTTGTTATTTTTTTTTGAGACAGAGTTTCATTCTTGTTGCCCAAGCTGTAGTGCAATGGCACAGTCTTGGCTTACTGCAGCTTCTGCCTCCTGGATTCAAGCGATTATCCTGTCTCAGCTTCCGTAGTAGTTGGGATTACAGGTGCCCGCCACCACACCCAGCTAATTTTTGTATTTTTAGTAGAGATGGGGTTTCACTATGTTAGCCAGGCTGGTCTCGAACTCCTGACCTCAGGTGATCCACCAACTTCGGCCTCCCAAAGTGCTGGGATTTCAGGTGTGAGTCACCACGCCCAGCCGTCGTCCTCTCTTGTTTTAAGTGGAGAACATTTTCGTGAAACTCTTCTTAGAAAGAAGCTCTCAAGGCCACAGTCTACCCCACAACCCCTGTTCCCAATCTTTCCTTTCTATTGAGATCTGATTTACAGACTATCACATTTACTGTTTTAAAGAATGCAATTCAGTGGCTCACAGAGTCATGCAACCAGAATCACTATCTAATTCCAGAACATTTCTACCATAAGAAACCCCACACCTGGCCAGGCACAGTGGCTCATACCTGTAATCCTAGCACTTTGGGAGGCCGAGTGGGCAGATTACCTGAGGTCGGGAGTTGAAGACCAGCCTGGTCAACATGGTGAAACCCCATCTCTACTGAAAAATATTAGAAAATTAGTAAGGTGCGGTGGTGCGCACCTGTAATCCCAGCTACTCGGGAGGCTGAGGCAGGAGAATCGTTTGAACCCAGGAGGCAGAGGTTGCAGTGAGCCAAGATCGTGCCACTGCACTCTAGCCTGGGCTACAGAGGTAGATCTCATCTCAAAAAAAAAAAAAAAAAGAAAGAAAAAAAAGAAACTCCACACCCATAAGCAGTTCCTCCCTGCTGCCCTCCCCACCAGCCCCCGGCAACCACGAATCCGTGTCTGTGGGCTTGCCTGTCCTGCACGTTTCCTCTCAATGGCTCCTTTCCTGTCTTCATCAAGCACTGCAGAAGTTTCAGCTCAGCGGCGGTGGGGACAGCACCTAGTCTTATGTGGTAGCTTTTTACATTTGAAGCAATGTAATCTCAACAGTTTCAGTTGGTTATCAAACCATCCCTGAGCATGAGATAGAATAGGGATCACTTTGTCTTTTTGTAGATGAAAAGGGTAGACCAGAACCCAGAGAGGTTAAATGACTCATCCACTGAGCTGGTGGCAGAGTTGAAACCAGGATCCCAGTCTTCAGAATCTTTGTTCTATCTCTTTCCTGGTGCCCGAGCCTCCTCCTGCAGCAGGGGGTGCCATCAGAAGAGAGGCCCTGTTTGGTGCATGCTGGGCTTTTATGCAGAGGCTGCGTCATTGTCTTTTACGCACTGTGAGTCCTCACTTCCTGTCATTGATAGGGTCTCGGAAACTGTGGCTTTGAAATGACATAAAAACACAACCAATTTTTCTTTCTTGTCAATGTCATAACTAAACGCCACAGAAGGAAATGACGTTATTTGAGGATCTGCCATGTGTCATTTCATTTGGACTCACTGTTTCCAAGAACCTGTTGTCGACGGTGAGACTGACTGTGTAAGGAGGCTGTGCACTCTCTCCAACAATAGAGCTTGGTTGTACCTTGTTGCCCCGCCTGGCTTCTTACCAATCATGTATATACACGTGTGTGTGTGCATCTGGCCTTAGCCTGGCCAGCTCTTTCTGATGGGGGTGACAAACAAGGACTAATGACTCCCACAGAGAGGTCCAACTTGTGGCCCAGTCCTGATTAGCACCCAACTCGTTACATAGCTCTGGGTTATTCCTGAATCCTCTGTTTGGCCTCATCACCCCTCATTTTGCTGCTTGCCTAGCTCTTTTTCCTGAATGTTGGCTCTCTCTCTGCTCCTGAGACCTTCTGCTCCTCAGGGTTCCCCCCCTGGCTCTAGCAGGAACCCGAGACCCCCATACTCTCCCCTGGCAAGGGCTGTCCGCCATGCTCCTGAGCCCAGAACGTCCTGGTGACCAGCACAAAGAAATAAAGACACAAAGCAGTGTGATTCTCTGTCCCCAGGAGCAGAGCCCCTGGTCCCTGCACAGGATGCGTCCTCCCAGGTGAAGCGCGAGGAAGCCCTGTGTGTCCGGGGTGAGCGCAGCCTGGAGGAAAGAGCTATCCCCACGGAATCCATTACTGGTGAGTGAGCCAGGCAGCCGTTCACCAGGGAGGGGCAGGGAGAGGGTTAGCATGGTCCACCGGCCCCCAGAGTTAGCTGTCGTGTGTGCCAGGCCAGAGGGCTGAGCTCAGAATGGAAGGGCTGTGCATCCAGGACTGGGCTGAGCCAGGATTCCTCCAGGGGACGCAGACATGGCAAACAGCATTGACAATTTGCTGATATACCTAGGGTCAGCATGTTCTGTTTCCTCTCTTCCTCATATTATCCATTTTTAACTATTCCATCTTCCCCTTTAGAAACAATATCCTGGCAGAAGTACTAAGTGTAAGGCTTCATGGGTGGGGAGACAGGGAGGTCAGGAAGACCTGTTGTTCCCTGACCACGAAGGCCTTTCATTGTTTTTTTTTTTTTTTTTGCGGGGGATGGACTCTCGCTCTGTCGCCCAGGCTGGAGTGCAGTGGCACGATCTTGGCTCACTGCAACCTCCGCCTCCCGGATTCAAGCAGTTCTCTGCCTCAGCCTCCTGAGTACCTGAGATTACAGGCACCCGCCACCATGCCCAGCTAATTTTTGTATTTTTAGTAGACACAGGGTTTCACTGTCTTGGCCAAGCTGGTCTTGAACTCCTGACCTTGTGATCCACCCACCTCAGCCTCCCAAAGTGCTGGGATTACAGGCGTGAGCCACCACGCCCGGCCCATTGTTTTAAACAAGTATTTATGGGCTGCCACCTCTGTGCCAGGCACCCGCATACCTGCAGTCCTGTGAGGGAGCTCCTCTTAGCTGGCATTGCAGCTAGACTCTGTTGTAGGTGAGAACTCTGTTAGAGCAGATGTGTGTATCAATTAGAGTTCTCCAGAGAAACAGGATCCATAAGGGTGTGTGGTGTATGTGTGTGTGTAAAAGAGAGATTTATTTTATTTTAAGGAATTGGCTCGTGATTGTGGAGGCTGGCAAGTCCAAAATTTACAGGGCAGGCCGGCAGGTTAGAGACCCAGGGACACCCTGATGTGGCCGCTCAAGCCTGCAGGCGGATTCCTTCTTCCTTGCGGAAGGTCCGTCTTTCCATTTCCTAGACGGCAATCTGCTTGACTCGAAGTCCACTGACTTAACGTGTTCAAATCTCAACTTTCATAGAAACTGCTAAATAATGTTTGACCAAATATCTAAGTACTGTGGCCGAGCCAAGTTGACACATAAAATCAGCAATCATGAGACATGTTAACATACTGTAGCCCTTTACTTACCCACAGGTTAGAGCTCCACAAACCTCATCCCCCTTAGTCAGAGCCTCACACCCATAGGTAAGTGATCACAGTGTCTGGGTAGAGGAAAGCCCGTTCACTTGTCATCAGGCATGATCCTTGAAAGCATCACAGTATTAGGATCTTTAAAGAGGTCTTTAAGAGATAAGAAGGCAGTAAAGGGTAAATTAGGTTTCAAAGACTCTGCAGAAGAAAGAAAACATAGGGTCTTTTTCTTACATCTTAGAAAAATCCCATTCAAAAGATTTAAAGTCTTCTTGTAACATTACTTCATACTCCATAAATATATACAACTATAGGCCAGATGTGGTGGCTCACGCCTGTGATCCCAGCACTTTGGGAAGCTGAGGCAGGTGGATCACCTGAGGTTGGGAGTTCGAGACCAGCCTGATCAACATGGAGAAACCCTGTCTCTACTAAAAATACAAAATTAGCCGGGCGTGGTGATGCATGCCTGTAGTCCCAGCTACTCAGGAGGCTGAGGCAGGAGAATCGCTTGAACCCGGGAGGTAGAGGTTGTGGTGAGCCAGGATTGCACCATAGCTCTCCAGCCTCGGCAACAGAGTGAGACTGTGTCTCAAAAAAAAAAAACAAAAAACGCTTTCTGGAAGGTGTCATCTTTCCAGAGGAAATACCTCTTTCCATGGTGGTTTCAGCACCAGAATGGGAACCTCATTTTAAGGGAGATTCAAGTTACTGCAGCACAGAAAGACTTTCTTAAAGTCACTGTGATGTCACTCCCCTACAGCATCCTCTTATGTACAGCAAAAGCTCCATTAATTGGGGCGAAGCTGACTTCAACCTTCAGTTAATGAGACTTATGTAATTGTACCTGATGTTTAGGATAATTGCATGAAATCAGAGATTTACTCAAAACACAAACGTGCAGGCAATTTCGCATCTTCTGACACCTTTGCCGCTCTTGTTCCCATGACTAGACTCCCCAATTTCTGCCCAGGACCTCTTGTCTCGGATTAAACAGGAGGAGCATCAGTGCGTGTGGGATCAGCAGGATTTGGCAGACAGAGATATTCCCACAGATCCCAATTCAGGTGAGAACGAGGCCAGAATGAATATTGAGGGCAACCAGTGTTTTTTCAAAAGGAATCATTAAATTAATAATTTGTCATGTCTATGCAACTGATACTAAAATTACTTCACTGGTTTTTTGTTTTTTGAGATGGAGTCTTGCTCTGTTCAGGCTGGAGTGCCGTGATGCAATCTCAGCTCACTGCAACCTCCGCCTCCTAGATTTAAGCGATTCTTCCACCTCAGCCTCCTGAGTAGCTGAGATTACAGGTGTGCACCACCACACCCTGCTAATTTTTTGTATTTTTAGTAGAGACGGGGTTTCACCATGTTGGACAGGTCGGTCTTGAACTCCTGACCTCAAATGATCTGCCCGCCTCAGCCTCCCAAAGTGCTGGGATTACAGGCATGAGCCACCGCACCCAGCCATTCATCACTGATTTTTGAACAATAAAAACAACCAAAAGACATCTAAAAGCTGTGTGTATTTCTGTGTTGGAAAATTACTTACATCTTCTGGAATTTCTTTTGAGTGAATACTAGCTAGAAGTTTCCCAAGAAAGTTGGGAGGGTCCAGGCATTCAGGGAGGCATAAAAGAAAATGGAAGCCCTACCTGCCCACGGCCTCTGTGTGTCCATGTGTTTGCAGAGCTGAGAAGTCCAGTGTCATCGCCTGGTAGTTAGGACACAAGTCTGATCCTACCCACCATACCAGGGAGAGAGGATGAGAAGTTGAATCTAGGACTCCTTGTACTTTGTCAGCTTCACCACAGAGAAATTGAGGGGACCCAGAGCAGAGGGAAAGCGGGGCCTTCCTGCTTCACTATGGTTCTTATCTATGACCTCTGGTTTCGGCCTCTGCCATCGCTGATTTCTGAGCCATACCCGTTAGTCACGGCCCTGTGGGCTGTTATCTGGGGCTTTCCTGTGGCCTGTCCCAGTCCCATGTCTTCCTCTGGGGCTAAGTGGCAGAGTCAGGAGATCTGGGTTTTAATCCTGGCCCTGGCACTGCACGGACCTTGGGCTACGCCTGCTTTGGCCAACTCGAAATGCAGCGAGCAGCGGTGTCCATTTAGGAAGGGACTTAACGAGGGTAAGGAGGATGGCCTGGAAATGCAACACCGATCCCAAAACATGCCCTGCAGGCTGCAGCCACTGCATGGGAGGGTTTTCAGACCTTTGATGGGCGGCCCAGTGGGAATGACAAAATCTAAGACTGCCTTCTTTCCATGACAACAGAGTCTCTCATCTCAGCACATGACATTTTGTCATGGATCAAGCAGGAGGAACAGCCGTACCCATGGGGACCACGTGACTCAATGGACGGGGAGCTTGGATTAGACTCTGGCCCTAGTGAGTATCGTGCCCACCTGGACTCCAGAGTTTCTCCTCTGGAGCGGAACTTGCTGAGGCCTGGATGAAGGCTGGTGCTCTTCTTAGCTCACTCCTCGCAGGGTGATGTTCTGTTGATGGCAGCCTTTCAAAGTTCTGCACCAAAGCGCCCCGTTCTTTTTGGAGTGTGATATTGTATTAGTTCCCAAGGGCTGTCATAACAAATTGCCACAGGCTGGGCAGCTTAACATAGAAATGTATTCTCTCACAGTTCCACAGGTCGAAAGTCCAAAATCAAGGGGGTGGGCCGGGCCCTGCTTCCTCTGACATCTGTAGGGGAGTCGTTCCTCGCCCCTCCCAGTTTCTGGTGGGTGCCAGCAACCTCTGGCGCTCCTTGGCTTGTAGATGTGTTTCTCCAAGCCCCCGTTGTCACATGGCATTACCTTGTGTCTGTCCTCACATGCCATCTTTTTTTTTTTTTTTTTTTTTTAGACAGAGTCTCGCTCTGTCACCCAGACTGGAGTGCACTGGCGTGATCTTGGCTCACTGCAACCTCCGTCTCCCACGGTCAAGCAATTCTTCCACCTCAGCCTCCCGAGTAGCTGAAATTACAGGCGTGTGCCACCATGCCCAGCTAATTTTTGAATTTTTAGTAGAGACGGGCTTTCACTATGTTGGCCAGGCTGGTCTTGAACTCCTGACCTCAAGTGATCCACCCATGTCGGCCTCCCAAAGTGCTGGGATCGCGTGCCCAGTCCTGACATCTTGAAAGCACTTAAAATCCACGTAGGAGAAGAGGACATGGGTTGTTTCTGGTTCTGAACAGCCATTTCAAACTCAGGCGAGCAGATCACACTCTCTGTAAGACAAACTTAGTTCTGGAAGAGCCAGTGTGGACCTGGAGGAATTGGCAAGAAAGAGATAGGAACAACGGATGTCTCTATTTCAAATAGAATTGAAAGCGATCCTCTCTGTAACTGCTGGCTTGGTGGGGTGAGAGGGGGAAGCCAGGAGGCTGGCGGTGAGCACCAGGAAAAAGCCGGGTCCACCTCTTCCTCCACAGCTGGTAGGCTACCATTGCTAGCTCTGGCCCTGACGGCATAGAAACTAGAGCCTCTGACCTGGGGCCAGGAAATTCTAGCCAAACCCTTTTTGTCCCTCAGTGCTATCTTCTGATTCTTCTAAGTTGGCTAGGAATGTGTGGGCCTGGAGGAGCCTTTTCTTGGGGACCTGTGCTGTGTGGAAAGCAGTCTAGGAAGGCTCATGGAAAACTTGCAAGGATTTGCAAAGGACCCAACCATTTTCCTTCTTAAGTCTGGATATGATGGCTCATCGAATGACTGGCCTCATCTTTGTTGTTGTTTGTTTGTTTAAGACAGGGCCTCACTCTGCCGCTCAGGCTGGAGTGCAGTAGCGTGATCATGGCCCACTGCAGCCTCGGTCTCCTGGGCTCCAGTGATCCTCCTGCCTCAGCCTTCCAAGTAGCTGGGACTACAGGCATGTACCACTGTGCCTCAATAATTTGTTTAAATGTTTTATAGAGACAGGGTCTTGCTATATTACCTATGCTGGTCTGAACTCCTGGCCTCAAGCAATCCTTCCACCTTGGCCTCCCAAAGCTCTGCGATTACAGGCAGGAGCCACCAGGCCCAGCCCATGTTATTTTGTCTTTGAGAAGCCTTTGAACTGTAGCATTTAGGAGGAAATGCACAGAATTTGGGAGATAGGAGTATCTAGAAATGGTTCTCTTGCCTGCCCAGTCACAACAGCCTCTTGTCAGAACCTCTGTTCTTTCTCCCAAAGTGAGCCTGCTTCCTACTTCTCAGTGTTGGAATTTGACACTGGCATCTCATCCGTGGTTTCTTTGAGGTTTAAAACCAACCCTAGTATTGTGGTTGCCAGAGACAGCTGGATGATAGACATGATATTACATGCAAGAGTCTTCTGGAAAGGGAATGGAAGGGAGAAGAGTTGGGGTATAGAACTCAGTGCAGACCCTGCCGACTTCCTTCTCCACCCTGGGAGAACTGGTATCTATTTGAATCAAAGGCAGACCTCAACCCAACTGGGTATTACATTCATGTAAAAGGGACTCCTGCATTTATTTATTAATGAGTGTGTACTGAGCCTCGGCTCTCAGCCAGTTAGTGTAAGACAAGAAGATTCAGTTCTCCCAAAGTTAATGTGCATCAGTGCCTCCACTGAAGCAGGAAGTGTGGCTAGGCTCGAGTCCAGTGGCTCACAGGTGCTTCTGGAGTGAGAGGTGGTCAGGACCCTGAAGCCAGCCACCCTTCCCACGTGCCAGCGCCCACAGAATATGACGTGAAAGCACCCTCTTGAAATTTCCAAATTATTCACCGCGTTGGGTTAAAACAGTGGTTCCAACCTTTCATAGTTTCTATATTTTTATCAAGTATTTACTTAGTCCCTGCCATGTGCTATGCAGTTTTGTAAGCACTTAGAATCAGCAGTGAAGGGCCGGGCGCAGTGGCTCAGGCCTGTAATCCCAGCACTTTGGGAGGCCGAGGCGGGTGGATCACCTGAGGTAGGAGTTCGAGACCAGCCTGGCCAACATGGTGAAACTCTGTCTCTACCAAAAATACAAAAACTAGCCAGGCGTGGTGGCGGGTACCTGTAATTCCAGCTACTTGGGAGGCTGAGGCAGGAGAATTGCTTAAACCTGGGACGTGGAGGTTGCAGTGAGCCGAGATCGCGCCACCACACTTTAGCCTCGGCGACAGAGCAAGACTCCGTCTCAAAAGATAAAAGCTTTTCAGTGGAATGGCAAGGGTGCATGCCTGATTGGAATAATCTAAAAAGAATGGGAGGTGAGGCCGGGCGCGGTGGCTCACGCCTGTAATCCCAGCACTTTGGGAGCCCGAGGCAGGTGGATCACGAGGTCAAGAGATTAAGAACATCCTGGCCAACATGGTGAAACCCCGTCTCTACTAAAAATACAAAAAATAGCCGGGCATGGTGGCACGTGCCTATGGTCCCAGCTACTCAGGAGGCTGAGGCGGAGAATCGCTTGAACCCAGGAGGCGGAGGTTGCAGTGAGCCGAGATTGCGCCACTGCACTCCAGCCTGGCGATAGAGCAAGACTCCGTCTCAAAAAAAAAAAAAAAAAAAAAAGAATGGGAGGTGAAGAAGTGGTAAGGGCAGGTGCGATGACTGTTGACGAGTCTTGCTGTGAAAGGGAACTGAAATGAGATGAGAGGAGCTGGGGCAGGGGCCACACGGGTCTAGGGAGGGGGTTCTTTTAAGATGGGAGGTCACTAGATCATCATCTGTGGTCAGATGCTCTCAACTACTTTAGAACCCTGATTTGAACTGCCTTAAAGAATCAAGAAATTCTTGTGTAACTAGAATCCTAAGGTAGGTCAGGTTCGGGCTGATTCAAGGACTCAGCATGTTTGCAAGGACCCAGGTTCTTTCCAGCTCCTTGCCTGGCCATCCTCGGTGCGGCTTCATCCCCAGGCTGTTAGCATGGCAGCTGCAGCTGTTCCAAGCGTCACATCCAGACGTGAGTGCACAGGAAAGCCCACTCTAAGGAGTGAGGAAATCTTTCCAGAAGTCTCCCCAGCAAACTTCTCATACCCCACTGAGCATAACTAGGTTACATGCTTGCATATGAATCACTTACCAGCAGGGACTGGAAGGGGAAAAGCCCTCGTGGCCATGCCTGGGGTGGGGTGGGGCGGGGTAGAGGAGGAAGGATGATGTAATCGTTCCAGAGTGGAAAAGTAAAACCCACTAGAGACATGGGCCAGGTTGCCAAGCTGTGTGCAGGCCCCTCGAGGGTTTTCTTTTTTGAGACAAGGTCTCACTCTGTCACCCAGGCCAGAGTACCGTGGTGCAATCACTGCTCACTGCAATAAACGATCCTTCCGCATCAGTCTTCTGAGTAGTTGGGACCACAGGTGTGTGTCACAATGCCTGGCTAATTTTTAAATGTTTTTTGTAGAGATAGGGTCTCCCTAGGTTGCCTAGGCTGGTCTCAAACTCCTGGGCTCAAGCAAACCTCCTCCTGTAGCCTCCCTGCATGCCAGGATTACAGGCATGAGCCACTGTGCCTGGCCAGCTTGTGTGGTTTTTCAGCCACCTGAGTGCAGTCACAGGACTGGAGTTCTCCAGGCAGGCACAGCAGAGGAGCAAAGGCAATCACGGTGCTCTAGCAAGTGCCTGTGTGACCGGGCCTGGGGAGCCAGGTTGGGTCAGGAAGACAAAGATGTTGGAGGTTGAAAACGTGGACTGAGGTTCATACTGGGCTGGAAGAATGATCAGAGTAGGACTGTCTTCAGTTGGTTTCCTGGGAAACAGCCCCTGGGAGTTTATGTGCATATGGTTTCTTTGCAAGTCCTCTGGGAATACACCTGGGAAGGAGTGAGAGTAGCAGGACTGGGTAGAGGGAGAAGCAAAGACCCTCGTGCCATGCCCACAGAGGCCACAGCGATCTCCTGGGATGCTCTGGAGCTGGGATACCCCCTTCCCAGGCATCCCGCACTGAGGTGAAGAGAATTCTTTTGGCCTCTGCAGCTGGCCAGTATCCTGCAGAGATCATTCTCTGCCAGATCGATTTTGCTTGAGACAGACAGGGAGGACCTTGGCCAGTCTATTTAAGAGTATCATGTAAGGACAGGTCTCAGTCAAACAGCAATGAATATAGGAGGATTGGGTGGAAGCATGGCGGAAGTGGCCTGAGAAGTGGCCTCCGGGGAGCGGCTGGGCCCCGGGCAGAGGGGTGTGAGCACAGAGAAGAGAAAAGAATGCCGAGAAGAAGTGGGAGGCAGTCACAAACTCCCCTTCTTCAGAGCTCTTCTGCAGGCTTTCCCTAAACTGGGGAGCAGGGCTCTTCTAAGGAGAAAAGAATTCCAAATGAAGACCAGGGAGGTGATGGAGCATGAGGCCTAAGAACCACTGGGGGCTGGCTGCTGGGCCGGGGTGGGGAGGAAGGACGGGGTCTGACATCACTGTTCTGATGCTCAGAGCCTGGGCTTTGTCTCCTGCCACCCAAGATGGTGGAGAGCTCCAGGCACTCATGACCTGGAGACCTTAGAATGCAAGGAAATGGGGCAAGAACCATTTCCTTGGGGCGCTAGGCTGGGCGGCCACTGCCAGGAGTGCAAGGAGAGCCTGTCACAGTGCTGCCAAGGTCCAGGTGGGTCAGGTGCAAGGGTGGGACTCACATGTCCCAGCTGCCCACACCACCCTGCCCAGTCAGATGCCCACATGCTTAGTGGAAACATGGCTGCCAATCCGTCTGATGCTTATGTTTCCAGCTCCCTGCATTCCATTCCTGTGGGCCTCTAGATGCTTTTCACCTTGGATAAAATTCTTCCTTCCCATTGAGAGACTTTCCTGAGATAAAAGTTAGCATTGTCAGTGTGTGTGGTGGCTCACATCTGTAACCCCAGCAGTTTGGGAGGTCAAGGTGGGAGGGTTGCTTGATCCCAGGAGTTGGAGACCAGCCTGGGCTATGTAGTGAGGCCCTGTCTCAACAAAAAAAATTTGTTTAATTAGTTGGGCCTGGTGGCACAAGCTTATGGTCCCAGCTACTTGGGAGGCTACAGCGGGAGGATCACTTGAGCCTAGGACATCAAGGCTGCAGTGAGCCATGATCTTTCCAGTGCACTCCAGCCTGGAGGACAGAGCGAGACCCTGTCTGGAAAAACAAACACACAGACAACATTGTTCATCAGACTGCAATTAAGTCTTGTTGTTTCTGAGCAATTCTACCTTCCAAAATGACTTCTGGACAGCAGGTCCCCTACCCCTTAGCTCTCAGCGTTCCGGAGGGACTTCCTGTCCTTGCCCTGTGCCACTTGCTTGACTGTTTCTGGGCTCCACAGCAGGGCGGCTTCGGGCAGGTGGAAGGGCCATGTAGATGTGACCCAGCACCTTGTGCAGTCCCTCGTAGTTAGTGGAACTGAGGCTCAGAGCGCACGCCCCCTGACCCTTCCGGGAGTAGCGGGGGGGTCCCAGCTGAGATCCCCTCTCCACATGTCACTTCTTCCTGTCTCCCCAGGTGACAGCCTGCTGATGGTGAAGAACCCACCCCCAGCCCCGCCGCAGCCGCAACCCCAGCCCCAGCCTCAGCCGCCGCAGCCGCAGTCTCAGCCCCAGCCGCAGAGCCTGGCCCCTATCGCGGTGGCCGAGAACCCAGGCGGGCCCCGACCCGTGGGCTGCTGGACGACGGCTTCCCCCGCCCTGCCCGGGGGAGCGTGGCTCGGGCGAGGCGCCGCCGGGCGGGGACCGCAGCACCGGGGGCGGCGGGGGCGATGGGGGCGGTGGGGGCGGCGGCGCGGGGACCGGGGTGGGTGGCGGCTGCGGCAGCTGCTGCCCGGGCGGGCTGCGGCGGAGCCTCCTCTTGCACGGCGCCCGCAGCAAGCCCTACTCCTGCCCCGAGTGCGGCAAGAGCTTCGGCGTGCGCAAGAGCCTCATCATCCACCACCGCAGCCACACCAAGGAGCGGCCCTACGAGTGCGCCGAGTGCGAGAAGAGCTTCAACTGCCACTCGGGCCTCATCCGCCACCAGATGACGCACCGCGGCGAGCGGCCCTACAAGTGCTCGGAGTGCGAGAAGACCTACAGCCGCAAGGAGCACCTGCAGAACCACCAGCGGCTGCACACGGGCGAGCGGCCCTTCCAGTGCGCGCTGTGCGGCAAGAGCTTCATCCGCAAGCAGAACCTGCTCAAGCACCAGCGCATCCACACTGGCGAGCGGCCCTACACGTGCGGCGAGTGCGGCAAGAGCTTCCGCTACAAGGAGTCGCTCAAGGACCACCTGCGTGTGCACAGCGGCGGCCCGGGCCCCGGCGCCCCACGGCCGCCCCCGCCGCCGCCCGAGCGAGACTAGGGCCGGGCTGGGGGGAGGGCAGGGCCGGACGGAGAGGGCCGGGGGGGGCGGCCCGGGGGCAGCCCAAGCACCGACCACCCTGCCCGGTGTCCTCGGCCACCGACTAGAAATTGGCAACAGGCATTACACTCCGGTTGGGAGCCCCCCAGGTGGACAGGGGTCCCCCCAGATCTGTCTGGTCTGAATGGACGCCCAGCTCGTCTCTAGGGTGGACCCACCGGCCAGGGAAGGCCCAGGGGGACCGCGAGGAGCTGAGAGTGCTTGGGTACGCCCTCACACCCTCTGGGTGCCCTGGGGCCACCGGGCCAGGGAGTCCCGAAGCCCTCCCAAGATCAGGAAATCAGGTCCCAAGGTTAGGAGATGCCCTGAAAAAAAGCGAAGGCCGAGGGATGTGCTAAGGGTAACACCTTCGTGATGACAACACTGCCTCGCGTTTCAATAGCGCTTTATACTTTTTTAAAAGTGTTTTCTACCCCGTTATCCAGTTCACCCTTGGCCTATCCCTCTGAGATAGGTGGGGTAGGATTTTCTTGGTGACTGACGAAAGTGAGACACAGGTGAGATGGTTCACCCAATCACACGGGAAGAGGCGCGCGCGGCCCCACCACGCTTACCGCCTACCTCCGCTGCCCGGGAGGCTGCCGGCCTGGCCCTCCTGGTCTCCCTTTCCTCTCTCTCACCCACCAACAAAATCAGAAGCGACAGGAGGCCAGCTCCTGGGGTTCCTGGGAGCGGGGGAACAGGTTGGCTACGAAACACCCGTGTTGTGCTTCCAGAGGGCTCTTCCTCCGTGGGAGCTCCTGGTGCCCCCTCCCCCACAACCTGTCCCTCCTGCCTCCAGCCCGTCAATCTGGTGCAGTAGCATCTTGACACTGCACAACAGTGGCCTGGTCCCCCACAGGCAGCTGGGGCCCCGGGGTCAGACCTCACCGTGATGATTTATTCGAGTTTTCCCAGGGCAAAGGGGCGAGGGAGAGGCTTTTGCTGAGAGAGCAGCCGACACGAGTCTCTTCCCCGGAGCTCTGGGCAAGTGGGTGCTAGAGTCTGAGCCTCAGGCTCTCCTGCTCTGGGCCTCCCAATTGGTGCTATCTGTTACTGCCCGTGCTCACGGACGTGGACACAGACCCTGCTATGCTCCACACCCTGCAGGCGCCTCGGGAAGCGCCCAAAGGACTCCCCTTCACGTTGGTGCACCTGCTCCATGGCTCCGGGCGCTGCGACGCGAGGGGCCACAGTCTCCATTTCAGCATCTTGCATGGCCAGGCACCGGGTGGGGTGGCATGCCCCAGGACCCTTGTTTGTGTCAAAAATGACTTCCCCTGCCCCTGCCGTGGGTCCCGCATCCCCTCCCAGCTGGGAGTGCAGTGGGCAGCCGGCACCCGGCACCACTTTGGTGAGCACCCTGCTTCCGCCCTCGCCCTCATCTACGCTGCTCCGCTTTCCTCAGACCCCTTTTTGCCGAGCAAAGGGAATTCTTGAAATTAAATAAAAGGTATCCAGATTGCAGACTGCATGTTCACAGAGCTGGAGGGTTCTCCAGCTCAGCCTACAGTAAAGCCTCAATGAACTGGAATCCAATTCACTGGGGTATGTATTTTTTTTCTTCATTCTGCTTTTTGAAGGAGACAAAAGAAAGCAAATTGAGATGAGAAATTAGGGTCCAGTAGAGTTTTGTTAGAGCAGAAGGGACCCTCCAGTGCTCAGTTGCAGGGGGAGGGGGTAGTGTGCCACTTTTCAAAGCATGTGCAGAAAGTTTTCCTAATCTAGATCATGGAAAGGTAAAAATGTTTTTTGGTTGTTGGGAGGGTGAGGAAAGGGGGAGATGCCACTGTTGAAACATGGGTTTAAAACACCTGAGCACGAGGCTCAGGCTGATCCCTTTATTTTACCCTCAAGGGGCTGATTCCCAAGGAGGCCTAGTGGCTGAGCTAGGGAGAGCCAAGTCTGTCTCTGCTTTCCTGGATTCTAGACTGGTGGATGCCACTGCACCAAGCACCCCCCCCCTCAGCTACACCATGAGTCGTCCTAAGCCCTGGCACAGGCTGCTGGAGAGTCCCATAGTGAGCCTGATCCCCCAGAGCTGATCGGAGATGGTGACACTCAGGATGTTGCCCCTGCTGGCTCCCAGGCAGCAGGGATCCTCAGCATAGACCCTGGAGTCCACATCCCGAAGCAGGACAGGGGTCTTGCTTTGGGGGTGGATTTTAATTTTCCTTCTGAGAAAATGTAATTTATGTATTATTATTTTATTTTGAGACGGAGTTTTGCTCTTGTTGCCCAGGCTGGAGTGCAATGGGAGCTAACTCGGCTCACCGCAACCTCCACCTCCCAAGTTCAAGCGCTTCTCCTGCCTCAGCCTCCCAAGTAGCTGGGATTACAGGCATGTGCCACCACACCTGGCTAATTTTGTATTTTTAGTAGAGATGGGGTTTCTCCATGTTGGTTAGGCTGGTCTCGAACTCCCAACCTCAGCTGATCCGTCCACCTTGGGCTCCCAAAGTGTTGGGATTACAGGCGTGAGCCACCGCGCCTGGCCCAGTTTGTGTATTTATTTAGAAGTAAGGTCTTGCTCTGTCATGCAGGCTGAGTGCAGTGGTGCAGTCTTGGCTTACTGCAGTCTCGACCCCTGGAGCTGAAGCAATCCGGTTGGGCATGGTGGCTCATTCATGTAATCCCAGCACTTTGGGAGGCTAAGGTGGGAGGATTGCTTGAGAACAGGAGTTTGAGATCACCCTGCCAACATAGACCCCTGTCTCTAGAATAAAGAAAAATAAAAGCAGAAGGTGGGCATGGTGGCTCACGCCTGTAGTCCCAGCACTTTGGGAGGCCAAGGCGGGTGGATTGCCTGAGCTCAGGAGTTCGAGACCAGCCTGGGCAACATGGTAAAACCCCATCTCAACTAAAATAGGAAAAATTAGTCGGTCATGGTGGTGTGCACCTGTAATTCCAGCTACTTGGGAGGCTGAGGCAGGAGAATCACTTGAACCTGGGAGGCTGAGGCAGGAGAATTGCTTGAACCTGGGAGGCGGAGGTTGCAGTGAGCTGAGATGGCGCCACTGCACTCCATCGTGGGTGACAGAGTGAAACTCCATCTCACAAAGAAAAAAAAAAAGACAGGGTTTCACTCTTGTCCAGGCTGAAGTGCAGTGATTCAATCATGGCTCATTGCAACCATGAACTCTTGGGCTCAAGCTGTCTCTTGCCTCAGCCTCCCCAGTAGCTGGGACTACAGGCATGCATGCATCACCACACCTGGCTATTTTTTTAAAAACTTTGTAGAGATAGAATCTTGTTGTGTTGCCCAGGCTGGGCTTAAACTCCTGAGCACAAGTGTTCCTTCCACCTCAGCCTCCCAAAGTGCCGAGATTACAGGTGTGAACTGCTGCGCTCGGCCTATTTTTATTTATTTATTTTTATTTTTTAGATGGAGTCTAGCTCTGTTGCCCAGTTTGGAGTGCAGTGGTGCCATTTCAGCTCATTGCAACCTCCGCCTCCTGGGTTCAAGTGATTCTCCTGCCTCAGCCTCCCAAGTAGCTGGGATTATAGGCACCCACCACCATGGCTGGCTAGTTTTTGTATTGTTAGTAGAGACAGGGTTTTGCTGTGTTGGCCAGGCTGGTCTCAAACTCCAGACCTCAAGTGATCTGCCTACCTTGGCTTCCCAAAGTGCTGGGATTACACCATGCCCAGCCCAGACCTATTTTTTAAAATTAACTTTTTTTTTTTTTTTTTAGACGGAGTCTTGCTCTGTCTCCAGGCTGGAGTGCAGTGGCACAATCTTGGCTCACTGCAACCTCCACCTCCTGGGTTTAAATGATTCTCCCCCTCAGCCTCCCGAGTAGCTGGGACCACAGGCACGTGCCACCACGCATGGCTAATTTTTTTTGTATTTTTAGTAGAAACGAGGTTTCACCATGTTGGCCAGGATGGTCTCGATCTCTTGACCTTGTGATCCACCTGCCTCAGCATCCCAAAGTGCTGGGATTACAGGCATGAGCCAGCGCGCCCAGCCTAAAATTAACTTTTAAAAATTAATACGGCTGGGCATGGTGGCTCATGCCCGTAATCCCAACACTTTGGGAGGCTGAGGTGGGCAGATCACTTGAGTTCAGGAGTTCAAGACCAGCCTGGCCAACATGGTGAAACCCTGTCTCTACCAAAAATTCAAAAATTAGCCAGGCGTGGTGGGCGCCTATAATCCCAGCTACTTGAGGCTAAGACAGGAGAATCACTTGAACCAGGGAGTCGGAGTTTGCAGTGAGCCCAGATTGTGCCACTGCACTCCAACCTGGGCAACAGAGTAAGACTGTGTCTCAAAAAAAAAAAAAAAAAAAGAGTGAAGAGTGAAACTCTTTCCTATCAGACTTCCTGTTGAGAAGTATCCACTGCTGAGAGCTGCATCTGTGTCCTTCCAGACCTGTGTTCAACTTCCCAGACATTCAAATTACTTCCTCACTTCAGGGTATGCTTTTCTGGGCTTTCTGTCCTCATCAGCCTAGGAAGTTCTAACAGGGACATCTGGATTGTAGCATTCCTTCCTCAGCACTGTACCAGATGATCGGGTACAAGCCGTGCCTGTGAAGGTTGCTGCTCCAAAAGCTCAGCGAGGTTGAGTGGATCCTGAGGTGGGTGAACAGCTCAGGGAACGTCATGCTCAGGGCCTCAGTTTGTGCTTTACTTTACGGAAAGGGGAAGGCAGGGACAATGAGATTGAGGATGGATGGGTGGCTGCATTGTTACTGTTTCATAAACACCTACTAGGGAACAATGACGTGTAAGACCTAGTCCTTGCCTTCTGGGAGCCTGATGTCTAATAGGAGGAGAGAAGGTATTTGTGGGAACAAAACTACGAGAAAGCCTATGACTGCATGAGGGTGGGGCTTGTGAAATACTCGCCTAATCTCCTGGAAGGCTCGCTGCAGGACATCTCGCTGGGAAGCTGGGAAGTACTGGTCTATATAAGCCATACTGAGCTGGTGATGGCCAAGGCTGAGCCTCCGGTTTACTGGGTCCTGGGCTGGGGGATCCCGCTCTACCAGTACCCCTCAGCTATACCATGACTCACCCCGGTCCCCAGCACAGGCCCTAGGAGAGTCCCATAGGGAGCTCTAAACCCAGAGCTGATCAAAGATGGTGACACTCAGGATGTGGACCTCTGCATTTTGTTCCCTTAGTTACCTCTTTAGTATTTAGCACGTGTCTAGCCAGGATGGGCACCATAGGGGGTACAAATGATTGGAGGTGGAGACAGACGTGAAGAGGAAACTGGCAACCTAAGGCAGTCCAGTTGCTTGACAGCAGAGTTGATGGGAGGAGTCGGAGCTCATGATGTGATAAGCATGAGATGAACCTTCATGGAGAAGTCAGGGATTGAAGGATGAATTGGATGGGGCAGAGAGGAAGGAGGGAGGAGGCAATGTGGAGCGAAGGTGAAACACACTGGGGAGACGGGAATTGGGATTGTGAGGCAGGAGACTGGCATAGCCAGAGGCCATGGACCAGCTGCCGGTGGTCTGGGCCCCATACAGCTGAAGCCCCTTTAGAACTCAGGAGCAGGGAATGCATAGCACTTAAAGGAGGCGAAAGAGGATGAAATGGAAGTCTCGAGAAGGCAGATTGAAGCCAGGCACCACCAAAAATGGAAACATCCCAAACCCCACAGGTAAAGGCGGTTATCTTATAATCAAGGATTTGGGCACCATGACCGGCTCTCTGGCATCTGGGCCCTGGGTATTGGGTATTGGCAGGGAGTAAAGGGGAAAAGTAGGAAACTTCATACCAGGCCCAAGATTAGCCAGCCTGTGCTTATAATTTCACAGCATTGGTCCATCTAGCTGTTACTGTAAACATGTGAAATAGAGCAGCCTAGAGGCCCAAACCCTGTTTTGGTAGAGCATAGGACAGCTTGGGGAGGCCATGGCTATCATTCCATCCCACACTGGCTCCTAGGGAGTCATTAGGGTAGCATATCTCTCTTTCTTTCTTTCTTTTCTTTTGTTCTTTCTTTTTCTTTGCTTTTCCTCTTTTTTTCCTAAGACAAGCTTTTTCTCTGTTGCTCAGGCTGGAGTGCAGTGGCATGATTTTGGCTCACTGCAACCTCTGCCTCCCAGGTTCAAGCGATTTTCCTGACTCAGCCTCCTGAGTAGCTGGGATAACAGATGTGCACCACCATGCCCAGCTACTTTTGGTATTTTTAGTAGAGATGGGTTTTCACCATGTTGGCCAGGCTGGTCTTGAACTCCTGGCCTCATGTGATCTACTCACCTCAGCTTCCTACGGTGCTGGGATTACAGGTGTGAGCCACCACACCTGGCCAGGGAAGCATATCTCTAAACTGGTAATTCTTGAGATGAGAGGTCCTGGATATCTGTCAGAATCATATACAGCCCCCAGCCCACCCTGGGAAGGGTCCCAGATGTCTCCTTCCATAAGAATCACTCTCTAGTGAGATGCTGGCACTGTATTCCAAAGGTTGGGAACCTCTGTTCAAGCTTCTTTAGATGTATTTTATTTTTAATTTAATGTGCTATTTTTTGAGATAAGGTCTCGCTCTGTCATTCACTCTGGAGGGCAATGGTGGGATCATGGCTCACTGCAGCCTTGAACTCCTGGGCTCAAGCCATCCTCCTGCCTTGGCCTCTCAAAGTGCTGAGATTACAGGTGTGAGCCACTGTGCCTGGCCTAGACATATTTTAAATCTATATCACCCCCTCAGCATGATAATTTCTTTAGGTTTACCAGAAGACTCTCTCTGTTATAAAAGACTACCTCCCATTCAAGGTTCAAGCCCTGTATCTAGTATTAGAGGTGTAAGCCAGTGTTGACTATCTGGGTGTCTCAACACCTTTCATTCTGATGGTGTCAATATCCATTAACTGAAAAGTGGCTTCAGACCCCATCCCTACATATAATGTCAAAGCCAGTGCCCCTGCCCCACACTTCAAGTATTTGGGGATGAGGAGTGGTTCATTTTCTTTTGCTAATTCATACTTCACTTTCCTGCTTTCTGGATTCTGGAATTCACACATCTTCCTTCATGCGGCAGTCTCTTCCCTCTGCTCTGCATTAACTCAGATAGGGGAACTCGGTGTGTTCTCTTTGTTTGATTTCTCCCTATCAGATGCTCACGTTGGCCGGGCGTGGTGGCTCACGCCTGTAATCCAAGCACTTTGGGAGGCCAAGGCGGGCGGATCACCTGAGGTTGGGAGTTCAAGACCAGCCTGACCAACATGGTGAAACCCTGTCTTAAAAAAACAACAACAAAAAAGATGGTCATGTGTAGGAGACGTTTATACTTTGGAGGTTACAGGAAGGGTCTCATCTTAGGCTAGGATGCCAAATGACCCAAAAGTTAGACCTAAAATATTAGCCACCCTATTCTTAAAAGACTGTGAGCCATCTCACCATTAGGAATTTCTCAGAATTTGCTGTGTACCCTGCTCGAGCTTGTATTTTCCTGCCTCTAAACAGGACCTTTTCTCCCCCCCATTCTACACCCAGAGAAATCCCCAAATTCTAAGTTATTAGGGAGAGCAATTTTCTGTTATCTTTGTTCATCTCTGGCTTCCAAGCCATGCCCCTGGACCTCTTTTCCACAATTAAAATGGCTCTTGCTAAACAAAACACTGTTCTCTCCCTCAGATGAATTCTGCACCAGCTTATTTATTTACTTGAGACAGGGTCGTGCTGTCTCATCCTGGCTGGAGTAAAGAGGCATGATCAAGTTTCACTGCAGCCTCAACCTCCAGGGCTCAAGCTATCCTCCCACCTCAGCCTCCTCAGTAGCTGGGATTACAGGAGTGCCATACACCTGGCTAATTAAAAAAAAATTTTTTTTTTTGTAGAGGCGGGTACTGCTATGTTACCCAACATAATGCACCAGCTTTTAATTAATTAATGAAGTTTTGAATAGATTTTGCATTAATACATTCAAAATTCAAAATTTATTAAAGGATACACAGTAAAACATCTTGTTGGCTGGGTGTGGTGGCTCACGCCTGTAATCCCAGCACTTTGGGAGGCCAAGGCAGGCAGATCACAAGGTCAAGAGATCGAGACAATCCTAGCCAACATGGTGAAACCCCGTCTCTACTAAAAATAAAGAAATTAGCTGAGTGTGGTGGCATGCACCTGTAGTCCCAGCTACTTGGGAGGTGGAGGCAGGAGAATCGCTTGAACCCAGGAGGTGGAGGTTGCAGTGAGTCGAGATGGTACCACTACACTCCAGCCTGGCGACAGAACGAGACTCCGTCTCGGAAAAAAAAAAAAAAATCTCCTTGTCACTCAGTCACCGGGTTCCCCAATGTGAAAGCATCCCAGCTATCAGTTCGTGTATATACTTGTAGGCTATACAAACAAATACATGTAAGTATTCTCATTATCCCCTCCTTTTACTTTGCAGAAATAGTACAATACTATATACTTTGTTCTTCACTTTGCTTTCTTTGTAAATGAAAGATCATTTTGATCAGTATGTAAAAACTTCCCCTTTCTTTTGCCAGCTTTGTAGTTTTCATTGACTGGACCTAGTTTATTTCACCAGGTCCCCACTGATTGCCTTCCGTTTTGAACGGAGCATTTCTTTCTTTATACTGCACCTGTGATGACAGCACAGACATTTAGCCTGTCAGTGGAAGCTCCCTCTGCTCTACTGCCTACTACCCAAACTTGCCCAGCTGTGCTCACCAGGTCTGCCTTTCCCTCCCTCCCTCCCCATCCTCCCTTCCTCCCTCCCTCTCTCCCTCTCTCCCTTTTTCTTTTCTTTTCTTTTTTCCAGGGTTTTGCTCTGTCACCCAGGCTGGAGGGCTGGAGTGCGGTGGTGCAATCATAGCTCACTGCAGCCTTGACTGCCCAGGCCTAAGCAATCCTCCCACCTCAGCCTCCCAAGTAGCTGGGACCACAGATGTGTGCCACCATGCCTGACAAATTTTTAAATTTTATGTAGAGATGAGGTCTTCTTATGTTGCCCAGGCTGGCCTCAAGCTCCTGGGCTCCAGGGATCCTCCTATGTCGGCCTCCCAGGGTGCTGAGATTACAGGCTTGTTTCTTGATCACTTCCAAACCGTGCCCTGTTTTTCCCACGTTTGTTCTCCAGGGGTCCTGGGCAGGGGAGCTGTGTCCAAGTCCTGGTCCCTCAAGCCCCAGCTCTGGTTCCACTTTGTCCCTGAAGACTGCTTCACCACTCTAGGTCACACCCTCTCCTGACTTCCCACAGAGCTTTCAGAAGTATCTCCGAGTCCAAGAAACTGCGAGGCTGAGAAAGACACAAAGGATAGGAGGCGCTCCTTGCCCTCCGGACCTTCCATTCGGTTTGGGTAGGCAGACAGCCGTCATTCCTTCCCTAGTCAGTGTGCTTCCGGCTGCAATCAACAGAAGCTGATTGGGAGCAAGGGGGAACATTCTGGGAGGAACCTGGAATCAGTCACAGACTCAAAGAAACAGTTGAAGAACCAATCTTGGACACCAAGAAAAATGTGTCTCTCATTTCTGTTTCTTTCACTGTATTGGGATCATTCTTTCAAACCAACTTACTCTAAAAAAAATGCAGAATGGCCGGGCATGGTGGCTCATGCCTATAATCCCAGCACTTTGGGAGGCCAAGGTGGGGTGGATCAATTTGAGGTCAGGAGTTTGAGACCAGCCTGGCTAACATGGTGAAACCCTCGTCTCTACTAAAAATCCAAAAATTAGCGGGGCATGGTGGTGCATGCCTGTAGACCCAGCTACGGGCGGCTGAGGCATGAGAATCACTTGAACCTGGGAGGCAGAGGTTGTAGTGAGCTGAGGTCACAACACTGCATTCCAACCTGAGTGACAGAATGAGACTCTGTCTCAAAGAATATATATAAAGAAAAAAAAAAATGGAGGACAAGATTATTCCTAACTCATATAGTTGTAACATGAAGAAAATAGTTTTTTCCCTCAGCTCAGTTAGAAAAATCCCAGGGGAGAGCTTGGATTGGTCCAGCTCAGGCCACATGCCCACCCTGATTTAATTACTATGCTATGAATGGGCCCATAGGGTGCTATGATTGGGCTGACTTGAGTCAGGTGCTCACCCTTCAAACAGTTACTGAGACCAGGCTGGAGTTGCTATGGAAGAAGATGGCAACACACATTTGAATTACATGGCTAGAGTCTAGGGAGGAGCCTTTCCCAAAGTGCGGGAGGTGCGATGCCCAGAGGAAGAAAGGAGACATGCTAAGCTGATGAAGTTTGTGGGTGTGCACCATTGACAAACAGCAGGGGAGAGGCCGGGCGTGGTGGCTCACGTCTGTAATTCTAGCACTTTGGGAGGCTGAGGTGCATGGATTACGAGGTCAGGAGTTCGAGACCACCCTGAGCAACACGATGAAACCCAGTCGCTACTAAAAATACCAAAATTAGCTGGGCGTTGTGGCACCCAATATTATAAAACCTTGAACACTTGAGGTCAGGAGTTCGAGACCAGCCTGGCCAATATGATGAAGCCCCATGTCTACTAAAAATATGAAAATTAGCTGGGCGTTGTGGCGTACACCTCTAATCCCAGTCACTTGGGAGGCTGAGGCAGGAGAATCGCCTGAACCTCTTGGCTCACTCAGTTGCAGTGAACCAAGATCGCGCCACTGCACTCCAGCCTGGGCGACAGAGCGAAACTCTGTCTCAAAAAAAAACAAAAAAAGTTTTTTAAAACGGCCTATGTCAAGATTTGAATGTCAGTGGGAAAAAACAAATGAGTAGCTTCTAAGAGACACAGTGAAGCCACATTTATCCTGCTGAATTCATTGCAATACAAGGCTTGGACCTTGCAAAAGTAAATCAGAAAGAAGAAATTGCCTGTTACTGAGTGCTCGCTGTATGCCAGGCTCTTGGCTACATAAGCCAATTATTTCTTTTAGTTCCATCAGCAACCTTAGGTTGAAGTGTTCACATTCTCAGCGGAAGACCAGGACACTAAGGCAGAGTGAGCATAAGGCAAGCACTTAGTAAGCGAAGAAGCTGGAACTAAATGACAGTAGTGATCATGAGTACTTCTGAGCTCTTACTCTGGGCCAGGTACTGTTGTAAGTACTTGACTTGAATTCACTCATTTAATTCACACAACTCTGTAAGCTAACTATTGTTATCTATTCACCAATAATAATGAGGAAACAAGTACTAAGAAGTTAAAGACCGGACCAAGATTCACATCTCATAAGTGACTGTGATGGTTAATACTGAGTGTCAACTTGGTCGTACTGAAGGATGCGAAGTATTGATCCTGGGTGTGTCTGTGAGGGTGTTGCCAAAGGAGATTAATATTTGAGTCTGTGGGCTGGGGAAGGCAGACCCTTCGTCTGATGGGCACCATCTAATCAGCTGCCAGGGCAGCTAGAATATAAAGTAAGCAGAAGAAAAAACGTGAAAAGACTAGACTGGCCTAGCCTCCCAGCCTACATCTTTCTGCTGTGCTGGACCCTTCCTGCCCTTGAATATCAGACTCCAAGTTCTTCAGTTTTGGGACTTGGACTGGCTTTCCTTGCTCCTTAGCTTGTAGATGGCCTATTGTGGGACCTTTTGATAGTGTGAGTTAATAATAAACTCCCCTTCATACATATGTGTGTGTGTGTATGTGTGTGTGAGTGTATATATATATATATATATATATATATCCTATTAGTCTGTCTCTCTAGAGAACCCTGACTAATATAGTGGCAGTGCTGGGCTAGGGACCCAGATGGTCTCACTCCTCAGCCCCACTTAGCAAATCACTGTGCCACACACCAGCCCAGGGGCCTGCAAGCGCCACACCATCTCCACCAGCCCAGGGGACTGCAAGCCTGGTGCCTGGTGCTGCCTCCTTTGCAGGCTGGAAATTTGATCTGAACCTTTTTCCAGACTTCCAGGCTCAGAGTCTGAGATGCTGAATCACGTTCATTTTCAAGAGACTGAGGTATAAGCCAGAGTATAGACCTATGCATCAGCCTTACCTGCCTGTTGCCTCCCAGCACCTACCTGGGAACATGCAGTGTCAGAGGGTTGCCTCGTGAGTGTAGATGCAGAATAGAGGGAATGAGCTCTGTAACTGAACTGTTTGATGACCTCAGCATCCTGTGTTCTGACATTGTGCCTGTGAAAAATAATTTTTTTTAATTATTTTTTGAGACGGAGTCTTTCTCTGTCACCAGGCTAGAGTGCAGTAGCACGATCTTGCCTCACTGAAACCTCTACCTCCTGGGTTCAAGTGATTCTCCTGCCTCAGTCTCCCGAGTAACTGGGACTACAGGAACGCGCCACCATGCCCGGCTAACTTTTGTATTTTAAGTAGAGACGGAATTTCACTATGTTGGCCAGGATGGTCTCAATCTCTTGACCTTGTGATCCGCCCGCCTCAGCCTCCCAAAGTGCTGGAATTACAGGCATGAGCCACCACGCTGGCCACATTTTTATTTTATTTTATTTTATTTTATTTATTTTATTTTTGAGATGGAGTTTGGTTCTTGTTGCCCAGGCTGGAGTGCAATGGTGTGATGTCAGCTCACCGCAACCTCCGCCTCCTGGGATCAAGCGATTGTCCTGCCTCAGCCTCCTGAGTAGCTTTACAGGATTACAGGCATGTGCCACCACGCCTGCCTAATTTTTTGTATTTTTAGTAGAGACTAGGTTTCTCCATGTTGGTCAGGCTGGTCTTGAACTCCTGACCTCATGATCTGCCCACCTCGGCCTCCCAAAGTGCTGGGATTACAGGCATGAGCCACCGCACCTGGCCTTTATTTTTTATTTTTTAGACCGAGTTTCACTCTTGTTGCCTAGGCTGGAGCGCAATGGCATGATCTTGGCTCACTACAACCTCCGACTCCCAGGTTCAAGTGATTCTCCTGCCTCAGCCTCTCGAGTAGCTGGGATTACAGGCATGCACCACCTTGCCTGACTAATTTTGTATTTTTTTAGTAGAGACGGGGTTTCTCCATGTTGGTCAGGCTGTTCTCGAACTCCTGCCCTCAGGTGATCCGCCCGCCTCGGCCTCCCAAAGTGCTGGGATTACAGGTGTGAACCACCGCACCCAGCCCATTTTTATTTTATTTTTAAATACAGGGTCTTAGTCTGTTGCCTAGGCTGGAGTGCAGTAGTGCAATCATGTCTCACTGTAGCTTCGAACTACTGGGTTCAAATGATCCTTCCACCTCAATCTCTTGAATAGCTGAAACTACAGGTGTGCAACACTACTTCTGGCTCATTTTATTTTTAATTTTGTAGAGACAGGGTCTGGCTACGTTGCTCAGGTTGGTCTCAAACTCCAGTGATCCTCCTGCCTTGCCCTCCCAAAGTGCTAGGATTACAGGCATGAGCCACCTCACCCATGACACATTTTTTTTTTTTCTGTATCTGACACCAAGTGTTAGTTGTTCTAGAGAGTAGGTCAGACCCTCTGGACAGGATCTCCCTGACCGATTGCTTTCTTCAGGCTGGCCCATTCTGTCTCTAGATTTATTAATGGTTCAGTCAAGTGCCTGTCGATCTAGTTGCCCTGGAAATCATGTCTTCTGAGATGACATTTCATATACTTACTCTCTGATTCACCATTCAATTGTTTACAAATCTGAACACTTCCGTGTACAATAAATGGAGGATACAGTAGAGAGACATTTCAGTGGAAGAGATACAGATATTAACATGTAAACCAGTGAAAAAAATGAGATTACTTCAGATGGTGATAAATGCTATGAAGTTTCCAGCAGGGTAACGAGACTGAGTATGAGACGGAGGATGGTGCGGGGCTGTCGGAAGGGTGGGCTGGGGATGTCTCTCTGAGGATGCAGAATCTGAACTGAGCCCTGCATGTGAGGAACGAGCCAGTCATGGTCTTAAGAGTTTGTTCTTAGAGGAAGGACCTCTTCCACTCACACACCTTGTGAAGTGGAAGTTCATTGCTTGTCTCCAGAGAGACAATGGTATTAATTAGGCAGGAATGGCTGCTGTGGCGTTGCAGGTATTGGGGCTTAAGTACATGACGATTAAATGGTAATGTGGCCGTGTTTCCAACAAAAATTCCCAACACATCGACTTACAGGTAGCGTGAGGACTGGAAATATTTGAAATCAGGGTTATCTTGGACTTTCCAAGACACGTGATTACCATAATTAACAGGCTACAGAGGGTTGGCCTGACCCCCACACTGTTGGTGTGGAAACTGTTCCCAGTTTCTAAAAAGCCAAATGACAGGTGAACTTCTGGAAAAAATCACTTGCCTTTTGGAACCATATTTCTTTTCCCCAAACAACATTACATGTTCTTTCCTCAGCAAAAAGTCTGTGTTTTACATATTTTTGAATCCCTCAAAGCATTTAGCAGAGTCTTGGGCATACAGAAGACAGCAGGGTCCCGTGGCTCTGCCTGAAACGCGGAACCCGGTCTTGATTTTTGAGTGACTGAGCCCTCTTGGTGTCGCACTCTGGCTGGGCGGGCCAAGCGGCGGTTCTCCCTCCCGCCGCACGGGGGCGCAATGGGAAGCCCGCGCAGTGAGGGAGAGAGGCTGGAGCCGGTCTTGAGCCACGGAGGGCGCCGCTCCCAGAATGCACCTGGCATCAACACGGTGGTGGCGGTGGCTTCCAGCAGGCCCCGGGGCGCCGAGCGGACTGGCACGCAGCCCGGGGGCTCTGAGGCGGGGTCCGGGTGTTGAGGGGCAACTGGAGCCATGGCGGAGTCGGCGCCTGCTCGGGTAAGAGACTCCGGCGCGCGGGCTCGAGGGCGCGTTGGGGAAGGCGGAGTCCCCTGCCTGGGGCGGAGCTTCGCGGTTTGGACGCAGCCGGGTCTTGGTTTCCCGGGGCTGCCGCTGGCGCGGGTGAACGCGGACCCTCCTCCCCGCGACCCCAGTGCTCTGCCCTTTTTTTCCCTCCGCTTCTTTCTGCGGGAGGGGTCAGAGCCTCAGCGCCGTGCGCCTTTGCCCAGAAACTTCTTCGAAGCTTGTTTTTATGTTGTCGGGTTTGTGACCCTGCCCACACATTTTCTCTTCGTGCCAAGAGAGCCCTTTCCCAGGTTGGAGAGGTGACGCAGGTTGGAAACGGTCTCCGTCACCACGAGTGAGCTCTCCCGCTGCCCCAGAGACCCCTGGACTTGGCTCTCTGCGACCACCTCCTCGTTGGTTCGATGTATTGCCCGTTTCTCCCGTGCCGCGGATTGCTCTCCTGGAGTTGCAGCCACAGGTTGAAGTCAGCCTGGCCTTCCTCTCTTTGGGGACGGGTGTTACCTACAGTGTAGTTGCTGCGTTTTGTTTGTAGACCTGTCCAAACTCTCTCCTTCGCTCCCCCCTTCTACCGACCTTCCCCATTCTGGGAATGTCAAGATACGGAGCTTGTCGTGGGGGAGAATCCTAGCTGTGGAGTCACGAAGCGAGTTCAGCCGTAACTCAGCTCTCTGCTATCCATTTGGGTGATTTTAGGCAACTGTGTTTGCCTCTCTGGGTCTCTGTTTTGTTTTCTTAACTGTGAATCGGGAGTGTTGGAGTAGTTGCTAGATGATCTCTAAGGTTCCTTCCAGCTCCGACATTCTCATACTATTCCAAAGTAGTGATTAATTTAATCACACCAGAGGGTTTGCAACGGAAAGGGCAGCTGGAACTGAATTGATTTTTAGTGAAGTGTTCCTTGGTCCAGAAACACTTTGAGAATCATGTTGGATCTTTGCGAGAATGGAGGGCTAAGGAGATTCTGTGGTGAAAACTTTACCATGACCAGGATGCACTGTATTTGATTCTTGTAGCAAGTGGGTAAAGAACTAAAAAGGGAGGGATTGGAAGACAGAGAACACAGTGTTTGCTTTCAAGGAACTTAACAGTTGAATTGGGAAGACAAGACACAAATGTTTACAATATCTACTTCATCTGCCTCCTATAAGCTAGGCTGAGCCAGTCAAAGACCTGGCTTTTCCACAAGGTCTAGTTCGTGTTAGAGTCGGGCAAGAGGACTCTACCACAGTTCTTCCTGCCAGGTCACTCCACAGTTACCTACATGTTGTTATCAGTAGACCTTGTTAGGAAGAAGCCTTAAAGGTCCATCACAGTCCCCAGCTATGCCTTAAATAATGTGAATTTGTCATTGTAGAACTTATTCAAATTGTTCTTGAGCCTATTTCTAGTCTCAGACGTGTCTTCAGGTGAGGATTCTGTGCCTCTCGTTTGACAGGCCGAGTAGGTGCCCTGAAAAAACAAGTAAAAATGCTGGAAAACCCCCAATAAATGCATTTGAAATGTATGTTAGTAAAGAATACTTGGAGCCTCAAAACTAAGCGAAAGAGGGAACTCGAAAGTGATAGAGTTCTGAAGCCAACATTGAGGGCAAAGTTGCTGAACATTCATCTTTGGTGTTTATGACTCAAGGAACCAACAAAATAGAACACAAATCTTAGCGCCTAAGACGGAAAGTCTAAGAAGCTTCCTAACCCAATCCCATGAAGCAGAGACCTCAAAGGGCAGCATTCTGTGTAAGGGTGAACTGAAAGTAAGGTCTGATCTTCAGATGATTGCAAAGAAAATTGTTAAACCTTGGCACTGAGAGATGGATATGAGGTGCCCTTTGAGAATTCACAGTGACCCTTATGTGGGTCTGTTACTGAATTCATACTACCTGGATGGTTCAAGGAACCTGAAGCCAAGAGTTTAAAGTAGAGCCCTCAGCTCTCTGTCCAAAATAAACACGAATCTTTTCTGGAGGAATCTACATATAACTCAGGCTTCTCATAGATAATGTGAGTTCATGATAAAAAATTACTGGCCGGGCACAGTGGCTCATGCCTGTAATTCCAGCACGTAGGGAGGCCTAGGCAAGTGGATCACTTGAGGTCCGGAGACTAGCCTGGTCAGTATGGTGAAACCCCATCTCTACTAAAAATAGAAAAATTAGCTGGGTGTGGTAGTGCACGCCTGTAATCCCAGCTACTCAGGAGGCTGAGGCAGGAGAATCTCATGAACCCAGGAGGCAAATGTTGCAGTGAGCCAAGATCATGCCACTGTGCTCCAGCCTGGGCGACAGAGCAAGACTCTTGTCTCAGTAAAAATAAAATAAATAATGGACAACTCTCAACGTTTCAGATATTAGAGTTATTGGACACAGAATATAAAATAACCATGTTTAGTGTATTTAAAGATTAAAAAAAGGAAAAATATGAATAAAGGCCAAGAGACTATAAAGATGACCAAACAGATTTGAAAAAGAATCAAATAGAATATCTAAGAATGGAAAATATAATTAACATTGAGAAGTCAGTAGTAAGCTTTACTTAGCATGTTAGACATGCAAAGAGAGAAATAGGCAACTGGGTGGTGGAGCTAAATAAATTATCCAGAAAGCAGCACAGAGTTTAAAAAACGGAAAAGGAGAAGGTAAGAGATAGGGAAGATGGAATGAGAAAGTCTAATGGTCATCTAATTAAAATTCCGAAGGGAAAACACACAGTCTGGAGTCTGTATTTCTTGAGTAGCTGATGGTTGATGATATTGTAGGGCTGATACAAATACCAATACATGGAAACTCAGTGGACTCCAATCAGTACAAACAAAAAGCAATCTCTGTGTAGACACTTAGTGGCAAAAATACAGAGTACAAGGAAGAGGGATTTTTTTTTTTTTTTTGAGGCGGAGTCTCGCCGTGTTGCCCAGGCTGGAGTGCAATGGCGCGATCTTGGCTCACTGCAGCCCCCGCCTCCCAGGTTCAGGTGGTTCTCCTGTTTCAGCCTCTCAAGTAGCTGGGATTACAGATGCACACCACCACGCCTGGCTAATTTTTTGTATTTTAGTAGAGACAGGGTTTCACCACGTTGCCCAGGCTGGTCTCAAACTCCTGAGCTCAGGTAATACACCAGCCTCGGCTTCCCAAAGTGCTGAGATTACAGGCATGAGCCATTGTGCACAGACTTTTTTTCTTTTCCTTTTTCTTTTCTTTTCTTTTTTTTTTTTTTTTGAGACAGAGTCTTGCTCTGTTGCCCTGGCTGGAGTGCAGTGGAGCAATCTTGGCTCACTGAAACCTCTGCCTCCTGGGTTCTAAGCGATTCTCCTGCCTCAGCCTCCAAAGTAGCTGAGATTACAGGCACGTGTCACCTTGCCCAGCTAATGCTGTGTTTTTAGTAGAGATAGGGTTTCACCGTGTTGACCAGGCTGGTCTCGAACTCCTGATCACAGGTGATTCACCCGCCTCAGCCTCCCAAAGTGCTGGGATTATAGGCATGAGCCACCGCACCTGGCCTAAGGCAGAGGGCATTCTTAAAAGCAACCAGAGAAAAAAGACAGACTACCTTGAAATGAAGTACAGTAAAACTAATGGGGACCAGCTTCTCAACAGCAACCATGGGAGTCAGACAACAGTAGAATGATATTGTCAATAGGCTGAAAGAAAGTAACTATAATCCCAGAGTTTTATATGCATTAAAAATGTGTTTCAGAAACAAAGATACAATGAAGACATTTTCAGACAAGTTAAAAATGACAGTTTGCTACCAATACACTCGCAGTAAAGGAAATTCTAAAAGATATACCTCAGGTAAAATGAAAATTATCCCAAATAGAAAGTAAAGTCTGAGAAGATGTGATGATGCATGAAAATGATTAAATGTGGCCGGGCATGGTGGCTCACATCTGTAATCCCAGCACTTTGGGAGGCTGAGGCGGGTGAATCACAAGGTCAAGGGTTCAAGACCAGCCTGGCCAAGATGGTGAAACCCCGTCTCTACTTAAACCACAAAAATGAGCTGGGCGTGGTGGCAGGTGCCTGTAATCCCAGCTAGTCGGGAGGCTGAGGCAGGAGAATCGCTTGAACCTGGTGGGTGGTGGCTGCAGTGAGCTGAGATCGTGCCACTGCACTCCAGCCTGGGTGACAGTGAGACTCTATCTCAAAAAGAAGAAAAAGAAAAGAAAATAGTTAAGTGTAAAGAAATGACTTAACGAAACAGTAACAATTTTTTGTTATGTTAAAAACAATTAAAATACATGATGGCATTGATGTAAATGTTAGGAATATATGATCAGAATTAAAGTGTTTAAAAGTCTTTGTTAAAGGTCCTTCTGTGTATGTTTTCCATAATTTCTAGTATACTTGCTAAAAGACTAGAAATTGTCTGTATAACTTACAAATTAGAAACAGGAATAATAGAACAAGAAAAAAATTAATGTAAAAGAAGGCAAGAAAGTACAGAAGAAAGATGAAGTAAATAGCACAAAAAAGGTAAAAATAAATCAAAACGAATGAACAATTACAATAAATGTAAATGAATGAAATGTTCAAGTTAAAAGGCAGAGATTGTCAGGATGGGGGGAAAATCCAGCTAGATGGTTTTAAAAAGATACAACTAAAAGATAAAGATACAGAAACAGTTGAATATAAAAGGACTTGAAAAAAAATACCAAGCAAATACTAATCAAAAGAAAGTTGGCTGAAATATATATAATATCTCTAGAGATAGAAGGCTACTGCTACTTTTGTAATGGTAAAAGACTCAATTTACCAGCTAGATACAAAATTGCTAAACCTATATCCACCTAATTACATAGCCTCAAAATGTATAAAACAAAATTGACAGAACTACAATAAAGATTCACTGTTATAATAGGAGGTTTTAACACAACCTTAGTATTTTATCAAACAGAAAAGAATTATAAGGGTGTAGTACATCCAGTAGAACTTTCCAAGATGATAGAAATGTTCTGCTCTGCACTGTTTAATACAATAGCAACTTGTTACATGTGGCTTTTGAGCACTTGAAATGCTAGTTAGTGTGATTGAGGAACTGAGTTTTTAATTTAATTTTTTTTTTTTTTTTTGAGACAGAGTCTCACTCTGTCACTCAGGCTGGAGTGTGGCATGATCTTGGCTCACTGCAACCTCTGCTTCCGGGTTAGAGTGATTCTCCTACCTCAGCCTCCCAGCTAGCTGGGATTACAGTTGTGTGCCGCCTCATCCGGCTAATTTTTGTATTTTCAGTAGAGACAGGGTTTCATCATGTTGGTCAGGCTGGTCTTGAACTTCTGACCTCAAGTGATCCACCTACCTTGGCCTCCCAAAGGGCTTGGGGTTACAGGCATGAGCCACTGCACCCAGTCAATTTTATTTAATTTTAACCAGCCACATGGTACTAGTGGGTATGATATTGGAAGCACAGGTATAGAAATGATTATTTTTTTATCCATATATCCATCAGTATATAATCAATGTGTAGAGACAAAATGAAAACAGAGGAGGCAAAAAAAATTATTAGGAATGAAAATGTGTACCTTCACATGTCTATTGGTTGGTAGTAGCACGTAGACTGAGACCATAGGTAAGGCCATTGAACAGAACACCTCATGCACCCTCTTCATGTGGCTTGAGATTTCTTAAGGGATACTAGCACCTGGCTGCCTGTGATTTGCCTCACTTGACAGAGAGTGGAGCAGAGACACACTCTCCATGCCTTACCCTCCTTTAATTGCAGATTCATGTGGAAAGTAGATGATGATGTCTTCAGCCACTAAATTTGGGGATTATTTGTCATAGGAGTGGATGATTGGAATAGATACCTAGGGAATATGTTAAAACATTGAAAGATACTAAGAATGGAGTCTCAAAAGTCTGGGCATGGTGGCTCATGCCTGTAATCCTAGCACTTTGGGAGGCTGAGGTGGGTGGATCATTTGAGGTCAAGTTTGAGACCAGCCTGGCCAACATAGTGAAACCCTGTCTCTACTAAAAATACAAAAAAATTAACCAGGCCTGGTGGCATACGCCTGTAATCCCAGCTACTTGGGAGACTGAGGCAGGAGAATCGCTTGAACCTGGGAGACAGAGGTTGCAGTAAGCTCTGCACTCCAGCCTGCAGTCTGGGCAACAGAGCAAGAGACTCCATCTCAAAAAAAAAAAAAAAAGATTCACATACTATGTTTATGAATTGAAACATTTCATCCTAAAGATGTCACTTCTCTGTGAGGTGGGGTGACTCATGCCTGTAATACCAGCACTTTTGGTGGTTGAGGCAGGAGGCTTGCCAGAGCCCAGGAGTTCGAGTTTCCAGTCATGTATAATTGCATCACTGCCCTCCAGTCTGGGCCACAGAGTGAGACCGTGTCTTTATTTATTTATTTGAGGCTTGAGACAGAATCTCTCTCTGTCACTGGAGGGAAGTGGTGTGATCGTGGCTCACTGCAGCCTCAATCTCCTGGGCTCAAGCAATCCTCCCACTTCAGTTTTCTGAGTGGCTGGAAGTATAGGCACATATCATCATGCCTGGCTAATTTTCTTGTCTTTTTGTAGAGATGAGATTTCACATTGCTACAAAGAGATCTTTCATCTTGCCCAGGCTGGTCTTGAACTCCTGGGCCCAAGCTGTCCTCCCTTCTCAGCCTCCCAAAGTGCTGGGATTACAGAATGTGAGCCACTGTGCCCAGCCATAGATTCCCCAAGTGGGATTGCTAAGTAAAAGCGTTTTTAATGACTTGAAATTTTTCTTCCCCTATGAGTGTGTAGTATTTTTCATTCCTTCTAGGGGTGTTATGAGTGTCAATTTACTACATTATAGTCAGCTCTGAATGTTATTCTTGTCTCTGTTTCATGGGGGTGAAAGTGGTTTCACTTAGTTATATTTGGATTCCTGACTGTAAGGTGGTTGTGTTTTCATTTGTTTATTGACTGCCTGTATTTCCACTTTCGTGAATGATTTATAGTCTGCAGTTTTATTTTGGGGTTATTTATCTTTTTCCACTTTATATTCTGTTTGCAAATATTCTCTCCCTGTTTTTAGACTTTGTTTATGGTATCTTTTATTACAGCTAGCATTTTCTCCTTGCTTCGACATTCTAAGACCTGTTTATTAAGATACCATTTATATACAGTAAAATTTACTCTTTAAGCAGATAGTTCAACAAATTTTGACAAATGTGTTGCCAGCATATTACCAAGATAGAGAATATTTCCATCATCCAGAAAAGTTATCTCATACCCCTTTATGTGAGAATGCTGGGCCACAGAAAGAAAAGAGGAGACTCACAGACTTAACACAAAAGCAAAACAAACATGATGGCATGCATTTATCCAGTTTAATGTTTTGTTTTGTTTCACTTGCATTTGTCTTTTATATCGTTTTATATCAGTCTTTTTCTAACCCTAGCTTTTGGCAACCACTGATCTGCTTTCTGTTCCTGTAGTTTGCCTTTTTCCAAACATGTAAATGAAACACAAATGTAGGCTTTTGTGTCAGAATTCTTTTTTTATTTTTATTTTTTTGAGATGACGTTTCCCTCTTGTTGCCCAGGCTGGAGTGCAGTGGTGTGATCCTGGCTCACTGCATCCTCTGCCTCCTGGGTTCAATAGATTCTCCTGCCTTAGCCTCCTGAGTAGCTGGGATCACAGGCATGCGCCACCACGCCCAGCTAGTTTTGTATTTTTAGTAGAGACAGGGATTTTCCATGTCGGTTAGGCTGGTCTCCAACTCCTGACCTCAGGTGATCTGCCTGCCTTGGCCTAAGAAAGTGCTGGGATTACAGGTGTGAGCGACTGCCCGGCCCTTTTTTTTTTTTAAAGTGGTCTCACTCTGTCACTCAGGGTGGAATGCAGTGGTGTGATCACGGCTCACTGCAACCTTGAACTCCAGGGCTCAAGTAATCCTCCCATCCTCAGCCTCCCAAGTAGCTGGGACTACAGGCATATGCTATCACACCTGGCTCATTTTAAAAAATTTGTGGAGGTGGAGGTCTCACTTTATTGCCTAGGCTGGTCTCGAACTCCTGGGCTCAAGTGATCTTCCCACTTTGACCTCCCAAAATGTTGGGATTATAGGTATGAGCCACTGTGCCTGACCTGTGTCTGATTCCCGTCACTTAGCATGTTGTTATACATGTCATTGATTTTGGTTCCTTTTTATTGCGTAACAGTAGACTTGGTAGTCGAAATAGTAGTCTACTAAGCTATATATATAAAATACGCTAAACATACGATGTGCTATATAATGAAGTCTGTTATAGTGTATTAGTTTCCTAGGGCTGGTGTAACAAACTGAGAAGCTTAAATAACAGAAATTTATTATCTCACAGCTGTGGAGGTTAGGAGTCTGAAATCAGGATGTTTGCAGGATTGGTTCCTTATGAGGTTTGTTCTTCTCACCTGGCTTCTGGTGGTGCCATGTGTTTTCTTGGTTTGTGGCAGCATGACTCCAGTCTCTGCCTTAATCTTGACATGGTCATTGTCTTGGCCTATTATGTATTGGTGTAACAGAATACCTGAGGCTAGGTGATTCATGAAGAAAAAAAGTTTGCTCATGCCTGTAATCCCAGCACTCTGGGAGGCCAAGGTGAGTGGATCACCTGAGGTCGGGAGTTCAAGACCAGCATGGCCAACATAGTGAAACCCCGTCTCTACTAAAAAATATGCAAAATTAGCCGAGCGTGGTGGCCCATGCCAGTAATCCCAGCTACTCAGGAGATGGAGGCTGGAGAATTGCTTGAACCTGGGAGGCAGACATTGTGTTGAGCCGAGATCGCGCCATTACACTCCAGCCTGGGCAACAAGAGTGAAACTCTATCTCAAAAAAAAAAAAAAAAGAAGGTGTATTGGGCTCACAGTTCTAGTAGCTGGAAAGTTCAAGATTGGGCAGCTGTGTGTGGTGAGGGCCTCAAGCTGCTTAAACTCGTGGCAGAAAATGGAAGGGGAGCAGGTATGTGTAGAGATCACATGGTGACAGATGAGGCAAGAGAGAGAACCAAGGAAGTCAGACTTTAACAACCCACTCTAGTGGGAACTAATTCATTCCTGCCAGTGACAGCTCACCCCTGTGGGAGTGCATTAATTTATTTATGAGGGATCTGCCCTCATGACCCAAATACCTCCCACTAGGCTTCACCTCCCAACACTGCTACACTGGAAATAAAATTTCAGCATGGGTTTTGGTCAGGACAAACCATAGTAGATATCTTCTCCCTGTGTGAGTCTGCACGTTGTCTTTCCTCTATGTGTGTGTCTGCATCTAAAGGTCCTCTGTTTTAAGGATATCAGTCATTGGATTAAGGCCCACCCGAATGACCTCATTTTAACCTGATTTCCCTTGGAAATACCTTATTTCCAAGTAAGATCACATCCTGAGGTACTGAGGATTAGAGGTTTATTGTATTATTTTGAGGAGACATAATTTAACCCATAATATTAGATAGATCACAATTCTTTTATCCATTGACTGGTTGGTGAACATTCGAAATGTTCTCATCGTGCTAGATAATTCAAAATAGAAAAAAGGAAGAAACTTAGTTTAACCATTGTTTTCAACCTCTTACTATGTGGAGGAGGAGGGGAATCAATCCTTTGAACAGATTCTGACCTACGTTCCTGTCTGGAAAAGTGCTAGTAAGCACAGAATGCTGGGCCACAGAAAGGAAAGAGGAGACTCACAGACTTATCGCAAAAGCAAAACAAACATGATGGCATGCATTTATCCAGTTTAATGTTTTGTTTTGTTTCACTTGCATTTGTCTTTTATATTGAACTTTTAATCTTTTGTGGGAGGATGTATTTAAGCTTTGTCCCATGTGTTCCATGATGAATTAACTGACTTAGTAACTAGAGTAGGTCATGGCCAAACTTAAATGTTCAGTGTTGCACCAGTCAGTTTCCTTTGTCCCATGTTTCTCTTGCCCACGATCCCTGGCCCCAGCAGCTCTTTCGGAGATACTTCGTCTCAGTGTCTTGGTCTTGGTGGCCTCACTGTGGTTAGAGAAGCAGCCTTGAATAAAGTGTGCGCCATGAAAGAATATGAAGTTTGTAGAGGGGTTAGGACCGGAGTGAACGTGCAGGGAGACAGCGGGGGACAGCTTGGGGAAGACTTCCCCAGTGCTGGTTTCAGTAATTGTAGCTTCAATGACAGCGATTTTCCTACTGTCAGAGACAGCTCGTTACAGTGAAAATTATAAGGAAAATGTCAGTAGAGTTAGTCACATCATTTCAGTAAATATTTTTTAAGGATTTATTCTCCATCCCAGCTACTAGAGTGCAAAGATGAATGAATTAGGTGTTGTAGGTCCTGCTAAGGAATTTTGTCTTTATTGTGGGGAGCCATTGGAAGGTTTTCAAATGGGTGATGTGATCAACTATGAAGTCTGGCAGGGATGTGGAGGCAAGATAAGATGTAAATGACGTCTTTTATCATATTGTCCAAAACATTAAATAAAAATAGGTTTAAAAATAAACACTGATACAGGAGTCTCATAGAATAAGCTAAGTGTAAAACATAGATAACAAAACATACATACTATAAGTTCACTTTTGTTCAAAAAAATAAACTAAAACATGAGAAAAACTTATAGGAAATACACCAAAATTCAAGCAGCTTTATTTATTTATTTATTTATTTGGAGATAGGGTGTTACCCTGTTACCCAGGCTGGAGTACAGTGGCGTGATCTTGGCTCACTGCAGCCTCAACCTCCTCCTGGGCTCAAGCCATCCTCCCACCTTAGCCCCCAAGTACCTGAGACTACAGGCATGTACCACCATGCCTGGTTAATTTTTTGTATTTTTTTGTAGAGACAGGGTTTGCCTTGTTGGCCAGGCTGGAGTCAAACTCTTGAGCTAAAGTGATTCAGCTGCCTTGGCCTCTCAAAGTGCTGGGATTACAGACATGAACCACTGCCCCTAGCCCTAACAGCTTGTTTCTGTGTGAGAATACTTTGTGTAGTATTTTGTTTCTATTCTTTGGCATTTTCCCAACATTGTTATTAATACAATGTCTACATGTAATTTTTAGTATCAATAAAAGACATGCTTTTTTGTTAAAGAAGAAACTAGATAGCTTTGAGCACTGATACACTTGCTTTCTTTACTTGATGTTTGGAGGTGACATTGGCCTTGTGTCTCTAATCCTTCAGCACAGGAGAAAACGACGCTCCACACCTTTAACTTCTTCCACACTTCCTTCACAAGCAACAGAGAAAAGCTCCTATTTTCAGACCACCGAGATCTCACTCTGGACGGTGGTGGCTGCTATTCAGGCCGTGGAGAAGAAGATGGAGTCCCAGGCTGCCCGGCTACAGAGCCTGGAGGGGACGCACGGGGACAGCCGAGAAGAAGCTGGCTGACTGCGAGAAGATGGCCGTGGAGTTCGGGAACCAGCTGGAGGGCAAGTGGGCCGTGCTGGGGACCCTGCTGCAGGAGTACGGGCTACTGCAGAGGCGGCTGGAGAACGTGGAGAACCTGCTGCGCAACAGGAACTTCTGGATCCTGCGGCTGCCCCCGGGCAGCAAGGGGGAGGCCCCCCAAGGTAGTCTCATTGAGAATTAAAAGTTAGGAGAGAAGGGGGAGCCCAGCCCTTTAATATCTCAGGACCTCAATTGCTGGCTCTTCTGTCATAGCTGTGAGTAGAGGCACTCATGGTGTGCCATTGGTGATTCCAGGTGTCCAGGTCACTGGAGAATGATGGCGTCTGTTTCACTGAGCAGGAATGGGAGAATCTGGAGGACTGGCAGAAGGAGCTCTACAGAAACGTGATGGAGAGTAACTATGAGACACTGGTCTCTCTGAGTGAGTAGCGGTTTTCTCCTTAGAATTCTCTCTCAGACATACTACCATTCCTGGCCAGTAGCTTGTGATTCAGACTACACCTGTGGCTCTTGTGGCTGTGGTTGCACAAGAGCCGTGGGTTGTTGGCTTATACAGGTGGAGAAATGGAAGTCTCTAGGTCTTCCCATTTACAGAGACTTTTGGAAAGCTCTCAGCATTGTGCCTTTTGTGTTTCTTTTCTGTGGTCACATAGTCTATTTTTGACAGTATTTTCTTTTTCTTTCTCTTTTCTCTTTTCTTCTTTCTTCGAGGTGGAGTCTTGCTCTGTCGCCCAGGCTGGAGTGCAATGGCATGATCTCGGCTTACTGCAACAACCTCCACCTCCCAGGTTCAACCGATTCTCCTACTTCAGCCTCCTGAATAGCTGGGATTTCAGGCATGCCACACCACACCTGGCTAATTTTTTGTGATTTTTGGTAGAGATGGGGTTTCACCATGTTGGCCAGGCTGGTCTTGAACTCCTGGCTTCAAGTGATCTGCCTGCCTCAGCCTCCCAAAGTGTTGGGATTACAAGCATGAGCCACTGTGGCTGGCAATAGTATTTTCTAATAAATAACATGTTACATACCCTACAGCGTGATATGGCTAGGGTTTCTCATGCCGCTTTTAAATTTATTTTGTTTTGTCATTTTTTTTTTGAGTCTGTCACCTAGGCTGGAGTGCAGTGGCACAATCTTGGCTCATTGCAGCCTTGACAGCCTGGGCTCAAATAGATCCCCGACCTCAGCTTCCCAAGTACCTGGGATTACAGGCACATACCACTGTGCCTGGTGAATTTTTTAAATTTTTTGTAGAGACGTAGGTCTCGCTATGTTGCTCAGGCTGGTCTTGAACTCCTGGGCTCAAGTGATCCACTGCCTTGGCCTCCCAAAGTATGGGAATTAAAGGCGTTAGCTACCGTACCTGGCCCCTCATGCTGTTTTTAATATTTAAGACTACTTGAGATAGATGTGGTAGCTCACATCTGTAATCCCAACACTTTGGGAGGCCAAGGTGGGAGGATAGCTTGAGGCTAGGAGTTCGAAACCAGACTGGACAACATAGTGAGATCTCTGTTGCTTAAAAAAATAAAAAGATGATTTGACATGAAAGCCTGTGTTACCTTGGATGAGGCAGGCAGCACAGGCTGATCAAAAGCTTTGCCTTGATTTTCTTAGCATTTGGCCAGAATTATAGCTGGTCATTGTGGTCTCAATGATTATTTCTTATTGATTAGAAGTGCTGCTTAATAGGTATAAATCTTTTTTTTTTTTTTTTTTTTTTTGAGATGGAGTTTTGCTTTTGTTGCCCCGACTGGAGTGCAGTAGTGCGATTTCAACTCACTGCAACCTCCGCCTCCTGGGTTCAGGCGATTCTCCTGCCTCAGCTTCCTGAGATTACAGGTACCCACCACCACGCCCAGCTAATTTTTATTTTTTGTATTTTTAGTAGAGACGGAGTTTCACCATATTGGCTAGGCTAGTCTTGAACTCCTGACCTCAGGTGATCTGCCCCTGCCTCGGCCTCCCAAAATGCTGGGATCACTGGCATGAGCCACCGTGTCCGGCCAGGTATAAATCTTTATATGCAAAGTGTTACCTATTACATAATAAATGCATTTTGTTTGGTAGACAAAGTCTTTTAAAACCTAGGTACATGGAGAAGTGTCAAGAAGGCCATGTGGCTGGGCATGGTGGCTCATGCCTGTAATCCCAGCATTTTGGGAGGCCGAGGTGGGTGGATTAGGAGATCAAGAGATTGAGACCATCCTGGCCAACATGGTGAAACCCCATCTCTACTAAAAATACAAAAATTAGCTTGTTGTGGTGGTATGCGTCTGTAGTCCCAGCTACTCGGGAGGCTGAGGCAGGAGAGTTGCTTGAACCCGGGAGGCGGAGGTTGCAGTGAGATGAGATCGCACCACTGCACTCCAGCCTGGTGACAGAGCAAGACTCTTACCTGAAAAAACAAACAAAACCAAACAAAAAACAAAGGCTGTTGTGTCTAGAGCAGAGTAAGAGGTAAAGGAAGTAGAAAATGGGCCAGAAAGTGACCTTGTGAGCTTGGTTGGGTCTCATGCTCTAATTGTGACTATTTCCTTGTCTGTCCCAGTGCCCATCTTACCTTGCAGTGCTTTAGTAAGGATGAAATTAGATCCCCTGAGAGGAAGCTTTGGCAGGACTTAAGCTGCACGCACATGGAGAGGCAATGGTGGGTGGTGGTGCTGTCGAGGGCAGCAGTGGCTCTGTAGCCTGCCTGCCTGAGCCACAGGCCCTCTAAAGGAGGAGCACTGGAGGCAGCAGCTAGCCAAATGAGTCATTAGGATTGGCCAGAATTTTATAATTGTCCCAGACTGCTAGAGGAAACTGAGAAGAACAGTAGCCTTTGAATCTGTTGAAGTTTTAGCATTTCTTCCCTGCCGTTGATCACCTTGGTCATTGGCAGCTGATCAGTGTGCGGTGAGCTTTTGCTCTCTCTCGGGCTCACAGTGTGCTGTTTCCCACCCAGAGGTCCTTGGCCAGCCAGAGGGAGAAGCGGAGTTGGGTACAGAGATGCTGGGTGACTTGGAGGAGGAAGGTCCTGGTGGTGCCCACCCAGGTGAGTGGCGTATTCTGGAATATTCTGTTCCCCTCCCATAGCCCTCTGCAGCCTAGAGTGAGCTTTCCCACTGCTGAACTGTCAGGTGCTGACTTGGTAACTTCATCTGGCATTTGTTCGTTCTGGACTCCTTTATGATTGTCGTTAGTTAAGCTGTTATATGTGCCTCAACTCCTACCACCCTGTGGGGTCTTTAAAACTAACGCCACATCACTCTCCTTCATGCCCTACAGAATAGACCACCATACTAGGCTGTGGTCAAAAACCTGCTGGAGGTTGAGCTTGGGCACGTCAGAGCTTCAGGACGGAAGGCAGTGCAGGAAAAGCGCTTGTCAGTGGGTCATTTGGGAGATTATGGAGGAAGAACAGAGCTGGATACATGAATTTTTAAGCTGTAGGTTTAGTTTGTCTTTAGTCATTCAAATTTGTTATTTTAACACTCTTAATTTAGAATAGTTGTTACAGTGTATTCTGTCATTTTTCACGGGGATTAAATAAAAATTTGTAGACAAGCCTGGAGAACTATCATTTACAGTATTGTTTTATGAGTAATACATTCATATTTCTAGTCAACATTGGAAAAGCTGTACATGAATGTCGTTTTATATAAGTCTTGGAACCTAGCCAGTGTCATCCTTCTCCTTGTTGTCCTAATTCACTTATTCCTGGGTGCTTCTGAAATTCACAGATGTTTGTTTGTTCCTGAAGAAACCAAAGGTACTAGAATGTGATCTCTTTTGTTGGTCTTCTTCCTGTTTGCAGCAGGTGGGGTCATGATCAAACAGGAGCTGCAGTATACACAGGAAGGCCCTGCGGATCTTCCTGGAGAGTTCTCGTGCATTGCTGAAGAGCAGGCTTTCCTGAGCCCGGAGCAGACTGAGCTCTGGGGTGGTCAGGGCGGTTCTGTCCTCTTGGAAACAAGTCCTGGGTACGCTACTCTAGAGGAGCCTGTTGGTAGTAGAGATCCTAGCAGCGGCAGAACTGTGGGCTGCCCGAAGCAGAAATCTCATAGGCACGTACAGCTGGGCCAGGAATGTGGGCAGGGCCTGAAGCTAAAAAGGACACTTCCCGCCCCTACGAATGTTCTGAATGTGAGATCACCTTCCGCTATAAGCAGCAGCTGGCCACACATCTGCGCAGCCACTCAGGGTGGGAGTCTTGTACACCTGAGGAGCCGGTGGAGAGCCTTAGGCCCAGGCCACGGCTGAAACCACAGGCCAGAAAGGCCAAGCTGCATCAGTGTGACGTGTGCCTGAGGAGCTTCAGCTGCAAGGTGAGCCTGGTGACCCATCAGCGTTGCCACCTGCAGGAGGGGGCCCAGTGCCGGCCAACATGTCCAGGAGAGGTTCTCTCCCAACAGCCTGGTTGCCCTGCCTGGCCACATCCCTTGGAGGAAAAGCCGGAGTTCCCTCATCTGTGGTTACTGTGGCAAGAGCTTCAGTCACCCGTCTGACCTGGTGCGGCACCAGCGCATCCACACGGGCGAGCGGCCCTACAGCTGCACCGAGTGTGAGAAGAGCTTTGTCCAGAAGCAGCACCTCCTGCAGCACCAGAAGATCCACCAGCGGGAGCGGGGTGGGGAGCCGGGAAGGCCCAATGGCCTGCTTTAAGGGTGCAGCCCCTCGCCCGTCCGGGGGCGGAGGGGGGGTGGCATTGGTCCCCCCCGAAGAGACACTGCAGAGTCAGGTACTGACTTCTTCCTGAGAGCAGTTGTTTCTGATTTGCCTTCCCTTGTCCCAGTACCAAGCCAAGCCCAGAGGCTGTCCTGAAAACCCTGTGGAAGAAGAGTCCAGGCCAGGTCTTTACCTTGCTACTGAGTTTGCTGTTTCTTGGCACCTTCAGGTCTCTGGTTTTCTCATTCATGCTGATGCTCGTGGGCTGGGGTTGGCGTTCCGACCCTACAGGGACTGGTGGCTGGTTCCAGGGCTCGTCCCGGCATTTCATGTCTTCCCACAGGGTTGAGTCGGGTCATAGGGGTGAGCAGCTGCCTGGAAGAGCTCTGGGAAGTGTAACCCTCCATTTTTTCTTGTTTTGTAATCTCTGTTAATAGCAAGTAGAAGTAATAATTTAAATGAATTGCTTACCCTGCTCTGAAGAACCTTTTTTGGAATTAGATTTTAGTTGATTTTTTAAAGAACACAGCCCAACACTTGTTTTTCACATTTTAAGAGTTGTAGAAGTTGTTCCTAACTTGGGGACTGGGCCTACCCTCTAGGAGGGAATTGTTAATGGGGCTCTTTTAGCCTACTGATGCTTACTTAGGCCAGAAGCAGGGGGGACAGTGCTAGGTTCCCTTGTGGGATGCTTGTCTCAAAAGGACCAAGAGGAAAAGAGTCGGAGGGATAGACCCCGCAGCCCATGCTGAGAAGAAAGATTCCAGTGAAGTGGCCGATGGTGTGGCTGTGGTCTGGGACTTGCGGTGTCTCAGCATGCGCCTCTCCTCCTCTTCCCACCTCCTCCTCGCTGTGTTCTGCAGCCTCCCAGAGTAGAAGACTACTTTGTTACTTAAGGTTCACCTTGTACCAGTGGTTATTTGAGTTTGTTCCTGTTACATCAATCTTTACTTGAGGTGGTTCAGATTATAGTTTCCAAATTCATTCTGGGATTGACTATTCCAGAGAAGGTAGAGAAAAAGCACACAGGTGCTTGTCTCAGGAGTGTTGAATGTGTGCTCCGTTGCTGTCTGGGGGGGATGGGAGTGGGCTCTGGGGTCATTTGTGAACATCCCCTTGGATGATTTGCAGTTGCCTAGAATAAAACTTGCTACTAGCAAAAAAAAAAAAAAAAGTTCATACTAGATGTTTTTCTCTGTCACGAACACTCTCCTGGGGCCAAGGTGGAGGAGAGGCACCTGACCTGCAGTGATGACGGAAGGACTCATGGCACAGCCTGACTTGCGGTTTTATTAAACCTAGGACAGAAGACAAGAATATTCAGGGGACCGTACTTATGATGGCGGAGAGCTGGAGACGGTCTGGGTGATGGCTACTGGGAGGTAGAAAGAGTAGGTGAAATGAGGGTACCCCAGGGAGTGCCAGGCAGCTGTTAATGAACATTGGCTTAGATACATGTGTAGCCATCTGGATCCATTTAAATACAATGCTGAGGGGACAAGATAAGAAACAGATCTATAATATGACATCATTTACATAAATTAAAAATGCATGCACACAAAACATCTTGTAAGGACACTTAAGACCAAAGGTGACATGTCAAAGACATTATAGTTTTCCATGGGGAGGGTGAACAAATCAACAGAAGGAAACTTTGTCGCTATAAGACAGAGGTCCCTAACCTTTTTTGGCACCAGGACTGGTTTTGTGGAAGACAATTTTTCCATGGACAGTAGGGGGATGGGATGGTTTTGGAATAAAACCGATCATCAGGCATTAGATTCTCATAAGGAATGCACAGCCTAGATCCCTTGCATGCATAGTTCACAATAGGGTTCATTCTCCTGTGGGAATCTAATGCTCCTGCTGATCTGACAGGAGGCAGAGCTCACCTGCTGTGTGGCTTGGTTCCTAACAGTCCACAGACCAGTACTGATCCATAGCCCAGGGGTTGGGGCCCCCTACTATAAGGTATGCGATTGTCTTGTTATAGAAACTGAACGTGGAGGGAGCCATCGTAGGGCTGGCGCTGTGCAAGGTGGTAGCTTCAAAAGGAAAACCGTCGGAGTTTCTTTCCTAAGTTTCTTCTGCAGTCTTTCCTTATCCTTGAGCCTTTGCCTTATAGATAACCCCTCTGTCCATCCCGTCCTTAGTTATTCTTACTTCCCGACTGTTGAGCGTTTTAATGTGACCAGCCTTGGGCTTTGCATAGTGGGGAAAAGCGAAGCACAGAATATGGTCCTGCTTCTCCAATAAAGTTAAGTTTTCCTTGAGGCTTGGAAATAATTGTATCAAGCAGTTGGACTCCTGCTGACACTTGTTGAATATTTGTGTGCTAGGCACTATTTATTTCCATGAAAACAAATCCTCATGCACTGTTGGTTTGTGAGTATGATTTTACCTCGTTTTCCATATGAGATGTGGGAGGAGACCTGAGAAGTGAAGTAAGATGGCAGAGGTGATGTAAACCCAGGCTATCTTGCTTCAGAGCCACTCACTTGGCTGTGGGGTGCTATTGCTTCTGCAGTTAAGAACTCAGTGCCAAAGCTGGATTCTACGTCCCGAAGTGTGGGCTCTGCTGGTGGCGGCAGCATCCCCTAGGAGTGTGATGGCGCAGACTCGTTACTGATAATGAGCAATCTTTTTAGTATAGAACTCAAGACTCTGACAACCTGCCCCACTCTGCATTTTTTCTCCTTTCACTCTATGCTGCTGCTACCTTGGACTTCCTGGTCGTTCATTCTTTTTTTTTTTTTTTTAATTTTTGAGACGGGGTCTCAGTCTTGCCCAGGCTGAGTGTGCCGTCATGGCTCACTGCAGCCTTGACCTCTTGGGCTCAATGGATCCTCCCATCACAGCCTCCTGAGTAGCTGGCACTACAGGTGGCACCAACCATACCCAGCTGATTTTTGTACCTTTTGTAGAGACAGGGTCCCACTATGTTGCCCAGGCTGGTCTCGAACTCCTAGGCTCAAGCAATCCTCCTGCCTCAGCCTCCCAAAGTGCTGGGATTACAGCTGTGAACCACCACGTCTGGCCTCCTGTCTTACTGAATAAACCATGCTCCCTCTTTCTGCAGTGTCCTTTCTCTGAACCAAACACTATTTTTCACTGTTTTGGTTTATAAGCCCCTCTGTGAAAGCTTCCCTCATCTGTTTCTTTCGTTGAGCAAATACATATTGAGCCTCTATTATCTAGGCACTCTTTTAAATACACATCAATGAACAAAATGAAGATCTTTGCCCTCAGTGAGTTTACGTTTTTTCAAAATCAGTTTTCTTCCTTTACTGCACCTTTGCAAGCCCTTTCCTAGACGAGCACAGTATTCTATTCTGCTTTAGAGTCTGTTCACTCACAGATATCTGAGTATCCTCGCTGTGCAGAATTCTACAGAGGTGGGTACAAGGATAAATCTTGCTCTTGGACTTACAGGCTGCTAAAGGGATATAAGATAGAATAGTAATGTCTTCAGATAACTGAGGGTAAAAGGCTGTAAGGATTCAGAGAACAATGATTTTAGATGTGAGACATTGGGGAAGACTTTGTGATAGGTGGTATTTTAACCGCCTTTTAAGGATGGGAGGAAGGACATTCTAAATGGATGCGACATGACCAAGTCAGGAGACGTGATGGGGCAGGTACAGAAGAGGAGGTCATCCAATTTGTGGAGGGTGGGGTGTGAGAAGAGAGCAGTGGGTGTTAGGGTTGGGTCAGCCTTCAAGGAGTCTGGATTTTATTGAGTTGGTAATGGGGGAGCTAGAATTTTGAGCAAAAGAGTAATCTGATTCTAGGTGTGATCTGGGAATACTAATAAGAATTATACAGTGATTTTTTTGGGGGGTTGGGGCGTGAGGTATGTTAAAAGGTTTTGAGTGAGACCAAGGAAGAGCCAGTGAGGACCTACCTGACTGACTGGGTGCAGCTGCAGTGGGAAGGGAGCAATAGACAAGACCAAGACCAAGAAATAGTCACAGGATGTGATGTTGTGCAAAGGAGGGACCATGTGTGAATCCTGTCAGCCTCCACAGCTCTCAGCATAGGTGCTCGGCACACAGGTGCTCAGCAAACGTTTGTTGAATGAGCAAGTAAAATAGGAAGCTCAGTGTTGTCTGAAATAGGGAAGGCCTCTATGGAGGAAGGGTGACTTGGTTGTACTTCTGGTCTCCCTCTACTAATGCTTCCATTCCTAACATTTTTTTTTTTTGAGACAGGGTCTGACTGTTTCCCAAGCTGGAATATAGTGGCATGATCTCTGCTCACTGCAACCTCTGCCTCCCAGGTTCAAGTGATTCTCCTGCCTCAGCCTCCCCAGTAGCTGGGATTACAGGCACATGCCATCACACCTGGCTAATTTTTTGTATTTTTAGTAGAGACAAGGTTTCACCATGTTCACCAGGCTGGTCTTGAACTCCTGACCTCAAGTGATCTACCTTCCTCGGCCTCCCATAGGGCTGGGATTACAGATGTGAGCCACTGTGCCTGGCCCCTAACATCTTTATAATTCTGTGTGGGTCCACCTCCTAATCTAAATTACATTCCTGGATTGCAGGATGAGGGAGCCACAGGAATTCTGTCTCTGACCCGCCCCTGCCTCTTGGCTGAGGATGTTCTGGTGGCGACAATGGCACTTGAGTGTGCTGACCTCCTGCTGAGTGATGCTAGGTGCTACTTTGGTGGCCCTCAAACTGTGAGAACCCCACCTGCAGCGGAGGCTGGTGACTGGCTATTTCAGAGTGACTTGCACCTTGGTGGAGTCCCACTTGTTACTCCACGGGCTGGGACTCCACTGGATGTTGTCAGTTCACCCGGAGATATTCAGGTCCTGGAAATCTGATCCCCCAAAAAGCAAACTCACAGAGACAGATTAATAATTAAAGATGAATGTAGGCCGGGTGCAGTGGCTCGTGCCTGTAATCCTAGCACTTTGGGAGGCCAAGGTGGGTGGATAGCCTGAGGTCAGGAGTTTGAGAACAGCCTGGCTCAGCCAACATGGTGAAACCCTGTCTCTACTAAAAATACAAAAAATTAGCTGGGCATGGTGGCAGGAGTCTGTAATCCCAACTACTCAGGAGTCTGAGGCAGGAGAATCACTTGAACCCAGGAAGCAGAGGTTGCAGTGATCTGAGATCATGCCATTGCACTCCAGTCTGGGAAACAAGAGCAAAACTCTGTCTCAAAAAAAAAAAGTAATTTTAATTTATATCAGAGCTACAGCTGGCTTGACACCCTGGCTGATCTGCTCAGAAACCACATTATGGTGCAAAGTGTTTGATTGCTTATTAAATATATTTATAAAATCTGAGCACGGGAATCGGAGGTAGCTGTGGGACCCTGATAAACAGTGCCAAGGTTCTCGAACTGTGATCACCAGACCAATAGAACCAGCATTACTTGGGAACTAGTTAGAATTGCAAATTCACATCACTTTCATTCCCTCCTGCTTCGGACCTAGAAATGTTGAGGTTTGTGCCTAGCATTCTGTATCTTAACAGCACCCTAGGTGAACATGGTGCACCCTCAAATTTGAGTACCACTGACTTTTTAGAAACTTTTTTCTAAAAAATGAAGACCAGCTGTGAAAATTATAGCACTCTTCCCTGAACAGAGCTCACTAAATCCTAGCATTTTCTGCTCCAGTCCATTTTCCTGATCCTTTTTTTTTTTTTTTTTTTTTTGAGATGGGGTTTTGCTTTTGTTGCCCAGGCTGGAGTGCAATGGTGCGATCTCGGCTCACGGCAACCTCTGCCTCCTGGGTTCAAACGATTCTCCTGTCTCAGCTTCTGAGTAGCTCACCACCACACTCAGCTAATTTTTTTGTATTTTTAGTAGAGACATGGTTTCACCATGTTGGTCAGGCTGGTCTCGAACTCCTGAGCTCAGGTGATCCATCCGCCTCAGCCTCCCAAAGTGCTGGGAGTACAGACCTGAGCCACTGCACCCAGCTTGTTTTCCTGACCCTTTTTGTTTGCATTGAACCTTAACTGTTATTTTATAATCCTTAATAGATTGGGCTGATGCCTGATGAGATCCTAGACGCGCTTAATGTCTTTAGTGCATATTTGCAGTTTGTGGCTTAGGTCAGGATATTTCTTTTTTTAATGAGACCCACTCTCACTCTGTCGCCCAGGCTGGAGTGCAGCGGTGCGATCTGGGCTCACTGCACCCTCCACCTCCCGGGTTCAAGCGATTTTCTTGCCTCATCTCCCGAGTAGCTGAGATCACAGGCGCGCGCCACCACACCCAGCTAATTTTTGTTTTAGTAGAGACGGGGTTTCACCGTGTTGGCCAGCATAGTCTCCATCTCCTGACCTCGTGATCCACCCGTCTTCGCCTTCCAAAGTACTGGGATTACAGGTGTGAGCCACTGCGCCCTGCCAGGTTGGGATATTTCAACAAGAATTTCCAAAATGAATAATGCCAAATATTGATTTGATTTCTTTGTTACCTTAAAGTAACACTTCCTGATCTTCCCCAGATTATAGGAGTGCACCTCACTTAGGGTCTCAGTTTGTCTTTTTTCTGTGATAGCTGACCACACTTTTGCTTGGCTCAAATAGTTGTGAAACTAATTTCTCATCCCCCTAAAAAAGAAAAAGCTAAAACAAAAACAAAACCAAAAAACCCCGAACAAACCCAAACGCAGAAAGAACAAAATTACAGATTTCTAGCGGGAAGAGTTTGCCAGCTTGTTGGACAAAGACTGTGAGATGAATGGGAAATACAGAAAGACAGAACCAAAGCTTCAAGTGCATACAGCACATTTAGTTGAATGTGCCTCAGCACAAGCCGAGGAAAATGGGCCCTGCGGTTTATTCAAGACGCCCCAGGGCCTAAACGAGGGATGGACTAATTCACACTTGCCGTGTCCGCAGCCTGGACCAAAGCTACAGTAGGGTCCTCGTGGGTGGCTGAGGGCTTTCCTGGGCGGGCCCCAGGGAGGAGGAAGGGACCCCAGAGCCCCCAAGAGGGGGAGGCCAGGCTTAGGAAAAAAAAAAATCCTACAATCTTCACGTTTGTTCTGTAAAACTTTTAAAAGAGAGTTTAAAAACGTTCATCTAAGTTTCCCTGGCTTCTCCCTGAGTACCCATGTACCCTTTTTTCTTTCCCCGACTCAGTTCTGTGGTGCGTGGGAGGCGCTGTAACAGGAGGCCCCGGCCACGGCCGCACCCCTTCCCCACGCAGCTTTCCCTCGCCAGGTTTCGAGCTTTTCCCGCGCGGCTCCTTCCCCCAGCTCTTCCCGGCATCCGCGTGGGACGCAGAGAAGGGTTGGGCGCGGCCCCGGAGTGGCTTCCGCCTGATGGAGCCCTGCTGGAGGCCGCGGCATGCCCGCCCGGGCGTCGACTCCCACACCCCGGGCGAAGGTGGGCGGCCGCACCTGGGTCCCGGACGCCGCGGGCGCTGAAGGCCTCGGGCGGGCGCTATAGGCCGCGGGCTGCGGTCCTACGGGCTGCAGGGGGCGCTGTGCGCGTCCTCGGACACCGCCGCCGAGCGCAGCTCTTTTTAAAGGGCCAGCGGGGCATGTGGTTTGTCGCGGCCGCCAGGCAGGAGCTCCCACCCTAGGCGGCTCCCGCTCCGCTTCCGCCGTCGCAGTCGCGCCGTCCCGGGCCCGACAGGCCGGGTCCAGGTACTGCAGCCCCGCGAGGGACGCCGGCAGCCATGGCCGAAGCGGCGCCCGCCCTGGTAAGCGCCCTCGGCCCGGCGGACTCCCTGACGGCCCAGGCCGCCGCCGCGTGAGCCCGCGCGAGGACTCTGGCCGCGCGCGGCCGCTTGGCGAAAGGGCCCTGCCCGCAGTCTCCACGCTCGCCGCCCCCGGCCCATCGCCCGACCCGCGTCAGGGCTCGAGGTCTGCCTGCCGCCGGCCCGCCGGCCTCCGGTGGCATTGACTGGGCGGCCCAAACTCCAGGCCGGGCGGGCGAGGCCCCGACGTCAGCGACGGAGGACCCGGTCGGTCTCTCTGCGGCCTCTGCCAGGCCCGGCGCGAGTCACGCTCGGCGACGAGGAGGCCGCGCCTCGGATGCATTGTTCCATTTGCGGCCCCGCGGCTCCCCCACGGCAGGCCGGGCGGGCAGGGGCCTTCGGCCCCACCGGACATTCGCGGAGGCTGAGATGGGAAGGCACTAGCCCAGGGTCACGCATCTAGCAGAGGCGGGAGCCTCACGCCGGGGCAGGGACTTTGGAATTAGACCACTTTAAAATGCCTTATATTCTACTTTTACCTAAGAGAAAGATATTAAGTGTGGTTTACAAGAGAGATTACAAATAAAAAGAAAAGAGATTACTGGAGCACATTTTATTTTAAAATTTCATTTTATTTTATTTTTTGACAGAGTCTTGGTCTGTCGCCCAGGCTGGAGTGCAGTGGCATGATCTCGGCTCACTGCACCCTCGGCGTCCCGGGTTCAAGCGATTCTCCTGCCTCAGCCTCCCAAGTTGCTGGGACTACAGGTGCCCACCACCACACCTGGCTAATTTTTGTATTTTTAGTAGAGACAGGGTTTCATTATTGTTAGCCAGGCTGGTCTCGAACTCCCGACGTTGTGTTCTGCCTGCCTTGGCCTCCCAAAGTGCTGAGATTACAGGTGTGAGCCACCGTGTTCGGCCATTTAAAAATTTTTAAATTAAAAAATTATATATATATGTATATTATATATATATTTTTTTCAGACAAGGTCTCACTCTGTCACCCAGGCTGGAGTGCAGTGGCATGATCTCGGCTTACTGCAACCTCTGCCTCCCAGGTTCAAGTGATTCTCTTGCCTCAGCCTCCCAAGTAGCTGGGGTTATGGGTGTGGGTGCCTGACTACTTTACATATAAATATATACATATATACACACACACACATACACACACACACATATATATATACACATATATATGTACACATACATAATTTTTTTTTTTTTTTTGGTAGTATAGATGGGGTTTCAGCATGTTGGCTAGGCTGGTCTTGAACTCCTGACCTCAAGTGATCCACCTGCCTCGGCCTCCCAAAGTGCTGGGATTACAGGCGTGAGTCACCAAGAATGACTTGTTTTGTTTTTTATTTGTGCCATGTTGTTCAGGTAGGTTTTGAACTCCTGGGCGCAAGCAAACTTTTTGCTTCTGCCTCCCAAAGTGCTGGGATTACAAGGGTGAGCCACCAAGCTAGGCCAGTTTAGCAGATTTTAGAATGTTGGCTTGATATTGTGCAGTATGTCCAATTGGGAGAATGTAGTCCTTTGGGTGTTTTTGACGTATTGGAAAAACGCATGTAAAGAGCTCAATAGATGATACCTACTATTATTAATACACCTCACTGAAGGTTTTGAAACCTTGATTTTTCTGGATACTTTTATTAAAGTAGAACTTCCTCTCCCTCCTCTTTAGTGAGTGAGTGTGGCGAACATCTTTTTGGGTTCCCTGAATGTAAGGGAGAGAAAAAGGGTTGGGGATTCTGGAGGTTTACAGTCGTGATCCCTGGGAAGAGGGGGCCCTGGAAGGTGACATCAGCCACTCCGCCTAGCCTGGGTCTCGCTGCTTCACTACCTTTCTGATGATTTCTGTCCACCTGCTCCTTTCCCGAGGCTTGCAGCACTTGAGATCCAAGAAACTCCCCAAAAGGGACAGATTTGCTCTGGACTCGTTAGCCCATCCTATCACACTGTTATTTGTAAGTATTTCTGTACAGAATTTTTCTCCTGGAGAAGGAAGAACCACATCAGTTTTTTCCTGCATCTTCATTGTACATTTACTGTGATAGGTGTTCAGTAATTGTTATTACTGAATGAAGTGATTATAGATTATTAGTGCTAAGAAGGAAGAGCAGTGAAAGCCTCTAGGATGCCGTGTCTAAGCTAGAATTTTAAAGATGAGTTAAAGACGAGAGGGACTCAGACATGCAGAGGATGCACAGTGAGAGCTGATGTGAAGGTGGAGGAGAGCCGGGTGGGCCCTCAGAATCCACAGGAGGCTGGCATGGCTGGAGCATGGCACAAACTGGATGACTCTAAGGTCAAGAGAGGTCAGCTGGGCCATGAAGAAGTCTAGATCTTATGCTAGGTACACTGGGAAGCTATTGATGAGTTTTAAGCAGGGGACTGAAATGATCTCTGTGTGTGTGTGTGTGTGTGTGTGTGTGTGAGTGTGAGAGAGAGACAGAGTCTCGCTCTATGGCCCAGGCTGAAGTACAGTGGTGCGATCTCGGCTCACTGCAACCTCCGCCTCCTGTGTTCAAGTGATTCTCCTGCCTCAGCCTCCCGAGTAGCTGGGATTACAGGCATGTACCACCACGCCTGGCTAATTTTTTTCTATTTTTAGTAGAGAGGGGTGTCACCATGCTGGCCAGGCTGTTCTCAAACTCTGGACCTCATGATCTGCCTGCCGCAGCCTCCCAAAGTGCTGGGATTACAAGCATGAACCACCGTGCCTGGCCTGTGTTCTTAAAAGATTACCACTCACTCTGTGGAAAGTGTATTGTTCGGGAGAAGGCTGGAGGTGGGGAAATCAGGTGGGTGGGACCTCAGTGACTCAGGCCAAGCAAGGTGATGGGGACTTGGACTAGACACTGGCAGTGGAGAAGGAGAAACGTGGAAGGATTGGAGGTAATTTTGACGTTAGGACCCAGTGGTGATTTCACCATGAAGGATGAATGAAATGGAGGGATGAGATGTCGATTTGCCTCTCCAGCAAGGCTTTTAGGAGCACCAGCCAGGACCCTGCCGTTGCATGTGCACAGTGAGGGCTTGTGAGTCAGACACCAGGGTCAGCTGAGGCACCTGAGAAGCTTTTTCCAAGGCACTAAAGGACAGTGGAATCAGAGGTGGTGGTAAAAACGGCCATGTGAACTATCCCTGAGCCAGAGCCATCACTGTCATCAACGTCATTGTCTGAGTCTGCTCAGGCTGCCTTACTTAGTTCCTGGCAAGGGCTCTTGTCCTGGTTTGCAGATGACTGCCTTCTCATCGTATCCCCACATGGCAGACGACAAGATCATCTCCCTCGTGTCTCTTCTTACAAGGGTACTAATCCTATTTATGAGGGCTCTACCTTCATGGCCTAATTGCCTCCTAGGTGCTCCACCCCCAAATACCAGCATATTGGGGATTAATGCTTCAGCAGATGGATATTGAGAGAGACACAAACATTCATTCCATAACAATCATCATCATCATCTTAGCCCTTCAACACGGGGCTCATGTTTATTACTCATAGCGTGGTACACATTGTACTAAGTGTGTTGTACCCTAGAAGGGGAGTCACTCATTTGAGACTTGCTCAAGACTGTGAGGCATGCCTCATCCCCATAGCTAGTGTATAGGACAGGGGCGGGGCTGTGTTTCTTCCAGTTTCCCACTTGCTGACGTGTTAGTCCAGCCACGATCACTTGTATCACTTAGGCTGGATTCCTAACTGATACCCTAGCCTCTCCATCTACCCCCCAGTCTGCTGCTAACTCAGGATCCCAGATGGAGCTTTACCATGGCAGATGCCATTTCTGAAGTTTCTTTTTGAGATGGAAGTTTTGCTTGTATGATTCTCATAACCTCTCTTTTTTCTTATGAGCAGGCCCCTGCGACAGGCAAGCACACAGAGGACCAGAGGGCTTCGACACCTCCCCTTGCCCCAGCCAGCTGCTGAGAAGAACTCGTACCTCTACTCCACGGAGATCACACTGTGGACAGTGGTGGCTGCCATTCAGGCCTTGGAGAAGAAGGTGGATTCCTGCCTGGCCCGCTTGCTGACTCTGGAGGGGGCGCACGGGGACAGCCGAGAAGAAGCTGGCCGACTCTGAGAAGACAGCCGTGGAGTTCGGGAACCAGCTGGAGGGCAAGTGGGCTGTGCTGGGGACCCTGCTGCAGGAGTACGGGCTGCTGCAGAGGCGGCTGGAGAACGTGGAGAACCTGCTGCGCAACAGGAACTTCTGGATCCTGCGGCTGCCCCCGGGCAGCAAGGGGGGAGGCCCCCAAGGTAGCCCTGGGACGCCCTGGGGTGTGGGAGCCTGAGGGGCTGAGCCTGTGAGCGTGTGGGGGAATGAGTGCGACACTTGTGGTTTTAGGTGCCCGTGACCTTTGATGATGTGGCCGTGTATTTCTCTGAGCTGGAGTGGGACAAGCTGGAGGACTGGCAGAAGGAGCTCTACAAGCATGTGATGAGGGGCAACTACGAGACGCTGGTCTCCCTGGGTAAGGCCTCAGAGGGAAGCTCTGGGCCTCTGTCCACAGGCTGTGTGTGGACAGTCTGTGTCTTCACTTTGGTTTTTGGTACTTGGGTCATCTCTGCATTTCTGTGGGCATCTGGGATCCAGCTCTTCTGCATTTCTTGTTCTGTGCACAGATTATGCCATCTCTAAACCAGACATCCTCACCCGGATAGAGAGAGGAGAGGAGCCTTGTCTTGACCAGTGGGGCCAGGAGAAGGGGAGTGAAGTAGAGGTGGCGCATTCAAGGATGTCGGGCACTGGTGAGTAAAGGAGCAAGATGTGGGGGGGGGGGGGGGGGGGGGGGTGCCAGGGGCCAGCTGCACCACGGCCCATCCTCTCGGGCTTCCCAGACAATCAGGGAGGCCAAGAAGGGAGCATAGGCTTTAACCCAAAGTAGGCTACTCTGTAGGAGGCCACCCTGGGCAGGAGTGGCTGGCAGGCTGAGAGCCATAGGGTTTCTACATTTGCCTGAGGTGGACCATCACACTCACCTTACATGGTTGTGTTGACTGAGTGACAAATGATGAGCACGTAACACTGATCACTTTATCATAGTGGGGTCTTAGTAATAATAATACCTCCACCAGCAGCACTGCTGCCTCCTGGCGTCTTCAGGTGTGTCTATGTCCCCGATATTGCTTGTGCCCCCCATTGTAGTCCCACAGCCCCAGCCTGCAGCAGGAAGGCCTGTCATGTGCTTCTTCCATTTGCCTACACGGGCCCTTGGTAGGAGCGCCAGGCATGCCCTGTCCTTGTAGCTCCGTATAGGACAGTGGTTCCAAAGGACTGCACATCACAATCCTCTGGGGGGCTTTTTTTTTTTCAATTAAATTTTAAAAAATAAAGTAGAATAGTACAGTGAATCTCCAACTGATCGTCACCAGACCCGACACTGTTCTGGGTGTACCACATTCGCTTCATCCATCTGTTTTTTCCCTTTTTCTAAACGTGACCACAATACCATGGTCATATCCGAGGAATATCAGAATGTCATTTAATACCTAGCCTTTGTTTGTTTTCCCCAGTTGTCTCAAAAATGTTTTCTATAGGGCTTTGGATCCTGTTATATACCCAAGTCCACATTTTACATTTGGTTTATGTCTCTGAAGTCTTTAAAAAAACTTATGAAAAATCCCCTCACTCTTTTTCAACAGCTTTATTGAGATATAATTCATATACCATATAATTCACCTATTAAAATGTATAATTAAATACTTTAAAAATTTTTTCAACTTTTATTTTGGATCCAGGTGTACACGTGCGGGTTTGTCACGTGGGTATATTGCACCAGGTAGTGAGCATAGTACCGAAGTTAGTTCTTCAGTCCATGCTCCCCTCTCTCCCTTCCCCTGTAGTAGTCCACAGTGTCTATTTTTCCCAGGTTGATGTCAACGTGTGCTCATTGTTTAGGCCCCAGTTTTAAGTGAGGACATGCAATATTTGGTTTTCTGTTCTTGCATTAGTTCACTTAGGATGATGGCCTCCAACGTCATCCACGTTGCTGCACAGAACATGATTTCATTCTTTTTATGGCTATGTAGTATTCCATGGTATATGTGTACCACATTTTCTTTATTCAGTCCGCCATTGATGGACATCCAGGTTGAGCCCATGTCTTTACCATTATGAATAGCATTGTGATGAACATATGTGTGCATGTATGGTCTGGTATAATGGTCCATTTTCCTTTGGGTATATACCCAGTAATAGGATTGCTGGGTCAAATGATAGCTCTGTTGTAAGTCCTTTGAGAAATCTTCAAACTGCTTTCCGCAGTGGCTGAACTCATTTACAGTCCCATCAACAGTTACAGGCATTCCCTTTTTTCTGCAGCCTCGCCAGCATGTGATGGTTTTTAGTAATAGCCATTCTGACTGGTGTGAGATGGTATCTCATGGTTCTGATTTACATTTCTCTGATGATTAGTGAGGGTGAGCATTTTTTCATGTTTGTTGACCGCTTGCATGTCTTTTTTTTGAGAAATGGCTGTTCATGTCCTTGGCCCGTTTTTTGCTTGTTGGTTTAAGTTCCTCATAGATGCTGGATGTTTGACCTTTGTCAGGTGCATAGTTTGCAAATATTTTCTCCCATTCTGTAGGTTGTCAGTTTACTCTGTTGATAGTTTCTTTTGCTGTGTAGAAGCTCTTTAGTTTAATTAGGTCCCACTTGTCAATACTTGTTTTTGTTGCAGTTGCTTTTGAGGGCTTAGCCAGAAATTCTTTGGCAAGGGTAATGTCAAGGAGAGTATTTCCTAGGTTTTATTCTAGAATTTTTATAATTTGAGGTCTTCCATTTAAATCTTCAGTCATTCTTGAGTTACTTTTTGTATATGGTGAAAGGTAAGGGTCTAGCTTCATTCTTCTGCACGTGTCTAGCCAGTTATCCCAACACCATTTATAGAATACGGAGTCTTTTCCCCATTGCTTTTTTTTTTTTGGTCAGCCTTGTCTAAGATCAGATGGTTGTAAGTGTGTGACTTTATTTCTGACTTTTCTATTCTGTTCTATTGGTCTATGCATCTGTTTTTGTACCAGCACCATGCTGTTTTGGTTACTACAGCCTTATAGTATAGTTTGAAGTTGGGTAGTGTGATACTTTTGGCTTTGTTCTTTTTGCTTAGGATTGCTTTGGCTATTGTGGCTCTTTTGGTTTCATATGAATTTTAGAATTGTTTTTTCTTATTCTGTGAAGAATGATATGGGTAGTTTGATAAGAATAGCGCTGAGTCTATAAATTGCTTTGGGCAGTATGGCCGTTTTAACAATATTGTTTCTTCCCATCCATGAGCATGGGATGTTTTTAAATTTATCTGTGTCATCTCTGATTTCTTTCAACAGTGTTTTATAGTTCTCCTTGTAGAGGTATTTCACCTTTGTGGTTAGCTGTATTCCAGGGTATTTAATTTTTTTGTAGCTATTGTAAATGGGACTGTGTTCTTGATTAGACTCTCAGCCTGACATTATTCTTGTATAGAAATGCTACGGATTTTTGTACACTAATTTTGTATCCTGAAACCTCACTAAAATTGTTCATTAGTTTCAGTAGTCTTTTGACAGAGTTTTTAGGGTTTTCTAGGTATAGAATCATTGTTAACAAGGAGAGATAATTTAACTTCTTTTCCTATTTGGATGCCTTTTATTTCTTTCTCTTGCTTTATTGCTCTGGCTAGGACTTCCTATAACTGAATGGTGTTTAGTATATTCACAAAGTTGTGCAGCCATCACCACAATGTAATTTTAGACCTTTCTTGTTCCATCGGAAAGAAACCCCATACCTATTAGTAGTCACTGCCTGTTCCTCTGCCCACCTGTTGCCCTGCCCCAGGGCAACTGATCAGCTTTCTGTGTCTATGCATTTATCCATCTGGAAACTCCATAAAAATGGAATCATACAATATGTGGCATTTGTGCCTGTCTTCTTTCACTGAGCATAATGTTTTCAAGGTTCATCCACATATAGTATGTATGAGTACTTCATTCCTATTTGTGGCTGAGTGATATTCCATTATAAAGATATACCACATATTGTTTATTCCTTTATCAGTTGATAAATTCCCCCACCCCCCCAATTTATTTATTTATTTATTTATTTTTGAGACAGGGTCTCACTCTGTCACCCAGGCTGGAATGCAGTGGCATGATCTCAGCTCACTGCAGCTTTGACCTTGTGGGCTCAAGTGATCCTCCCATCTCAGCCTCCTGAGTAGCTGGAATGACAGGCACATGCCACCACCCTGGGCTAATTTTTTGTATTTTTTTGTAGCAGTGGAGTTTTGCCATGTTGCCCAGGTTGGTCTTGAACTCCTCAGCTCAGGTGATCCTCCTGCCTTGGCCTGGATGACTCCCCCTTTAATACCATCTACTTGTTGACATTTCATTGTCATTTTTAATGCCCACAGTTTAGATTTGGTGTTATTTAACGTGTTCTTTTATTTCCTGCACTTCCTATAAACTGGTAGGTAAATCTAGAGGCTTATTTAACTTTAGGTTCAATTTCTTTGGTAAGACTATGTCAGAGGTAGTGCTAGGTGTGCCTTCCTGTGTCACATCAGACGGCACAGAGGTCTGGTTGTCTTTCTTTTTGTGATCATCAGTCTTTTTTTCTTTCTTTCTTTTTTTTTGAGTTGGCATTTCACTCTTGTTGCCTAGGCTGGCGCCACTGGCGCCATCTTGGCTCCCTGCAACCTCCACCTCCCAGGTTCAAGTGATTCTCCTGCCTCAGCTTCCCAAGTAGCTGGGATTACAGTCGAGCGCCACCACACGCCACTCATTTTGTATTTTTAGTAGAAACGGGGTTTCGCCATATTGGCCAGATTGGTCTTGAACTCCTGACCTCAGGTGATCCACCCACCTCAGCCTCCCAAAGTGCTGGGATTACAGGCGTGAGCCACCGTCTCTTACCCTTTTATTATTAAGCTCCACATCAACTTTTCACCTGATGATTTTAATAGCCACTGAAGGTTGTCACCTGGATTCCTTATTTCATTGAGGTTGCAAAATGGTGAGATTCTGTCATTACTTCTGCACTTAATAGCTGAAATTCTTTTATAAAGAACAGTTTCTCTAATTAACTTTTGTATCTTTTTAAATTTTTGAGATAGAGTTTGTTCTTTTCGCTCAGGCTGGAGTGCAATGGAGTGATCTTGGCTCAGTGCAACCTCCGCCTCCCAGGTTCAAGCAATTCTCCTGTCTCAGCCTTCCCAGTAGCTGGGACTACAGATGTGTGCCACTACGCCCGGCTAATTTTTTGTATTTTTGGTTGAGACGGGGTTTCACCATGTTGGCTTTTCAGTCAGCTTGTGGTGAATGCGGCCAGGCCTAGGACCTTCCTTTAGGGCAGCGGGCTTCCCTCTGGCCCAGATATGACATTCAAGAGCTATGGCCTGGAATTGGGGACCTCAGGAACCTACTTGGTTCTCTGCCTCGCTGGGGCTTAGCTGGTACCCAAGCTACAAAACAGTCGCCTTTCCTCTTCCTTCTGCTTTCCTTAGGCAGGAGTCTCTCCCCCATAGCTGCCACAGGTGGTAATGTACTGGGTCAGACCCAAAGTCAGCATGTCCCTCAGTCTCACCCAAGGCCTAGGGTGATTACCCCCCTGGGTACTGCTGCTGTCTACTCAGGGTCCAATGGCTCTTAATCAGCAGGTGATGGATCCAGATAGGACTGGGTCCTTCCCTTCAGGGTAGCAAGTTCCCTTCTGGCCCAGGATGTGTCTGACAGCTAGGGTCTGGAATGGGGGCCTGAGGATTCTGCCCGGTATCATATCCTACTGGTGCTGAGCTGGTATCCAAATTGCAAGACAGAGTCCTCTTAACTCTTTCCTCTCCTCACTTCAAGCAGAAGGAAATAGTCTCCCCTGGAGCTGTCAGCTGCGCTGCCTGGAGTTGAGGCAGGGGTGGCACAAGTATTCCCTTAGCTGTCTCAGCTGATGTTTCACTGGGTCACCTGCCCTCCCAAGTACCCTGGCTCTGAGCCCAGCACAGTACGAGGACTTGCCTAGGAATTGCAGTCCTTGTGGCCTGGACTACCCTTATCAGGACCCTGGAGCACTTTAGCCAACTCTGCCTTGCAGGCTCAAGCAATTCTCGTGCCTCAGCCTCCTGAGTAGCTTGGACTACAGGCATGCGCCACCATGCCCAACTAATGTTTTGTGTTTTTAGTAGAGACAGGGTTTCGCCACGTTGGCCAGGCCAGCCTCGAACTCCTGGCCTCAAGTTGATCCACCTGCCTCAGCCTCCTAAAGTGCTGGGATTGCAAGCGTGAGCCACCATGCCTGTCTGTGGCTAGGGCTGTTCTAAATGCTCCCTCTGTGGGTGGGTGCCAGCTAGGGTATGCCTGGTGTTGCTTTCTGCTGTGACAGGGCAGCACTGAGTTCTGATGCAAAGTCCCACAATCACTGCACTCTCCCTCCCCTGAAGAGCACACATTCTCTGGTGCCACGTGGCTGCTGCTGGGGGATGGAGGAGGGTTGGTATCTGCAATTCAAGACTCTTTCCTACCCTCTTCAGTGCTGCTTTCCTTCATATGATGTTACGACCAAGTACTGTGACTGCTTGTCTGCTTTTTGGTTTTTTTGAAGGTGCTTTCTTGAGTGAATAGTATTGAATTTGGTGTTTCTGTTGGGGGGATAATCACTGAGGGTTCTGTTTGACCATTTTGTTCCCCCCTCCCCTTTCTTTTGAGGCAAGATGTCACTCTGTCACCCAGGCTGGAGTGCAGTTGCACAATCATGGCTCACTGCAGCCTTGAACTCCTAGGCTCAAGTGTCTTCCCATCTCAACCTCCTGAGTAGCTGGGACCACAGGCATGTGCCACTATGCTTGGTAATTTTTAAAATTTTTGTAGAGACAGGGTCTTGCGGTGTTGCCCAGGCTGGTCTCAAACTCCTGACCTCAAACAATCCTCTGCTTTGGCCTCCCAAAGTGGCGGCATTACAGGCATCAGCCATTGCACCTGGCCCTATTTTTTTTATACGTTTAAGGGCCATTTAAATTTCTTATTTTGTGAATTATTACTTTTTTTGCTCTAGGAATCTTTTAAAAAATGCATATTTCCTAGGCCCACCCTGAACCTACTGATGAGATTCCCAGAGGTGCTCCCCCAGGGGGATGCTGCTATACTAGCCTAGTACAGGATTTGGGCCTGGGAATCCCCCACTGTAGTGTTCTGAGCCCGGAGTTCCTAAAGAGCCAGAATCTTTGTGTGTGCGTGTGTGTGTGTGTGTGTGTGTGTGAGTGAGACAGAGTCTCAGTCTGTTGCCCAGGTGGCAGTGCAGTGGCGCAATCTCGGCTCACTGTAACCTCCACCTCCTGGGTTCAAGCAATTCTCCTGTCTCAGCCTCCTAAGTAGCTGAGATTACAGGCAGACACCACCACACCTGGCTAATTTTTGTATTTTTAGTAGAGATGGGGTTTCACCATGTTGGCCAGGCTGGTCTCGAACTCCTGACCTCAGGTGATCTTGCCTCAGCCTGCCAAAGTGCTGGGATTACAGGCATAAGCCACTGCACCTGCAACCCCACCCCACTTTTTTTTTTTAACCACTCTTTATTCAAAATATATCAGCCCTTTTACTTACGGAGAAAATATGAAAGTAAACATTTGTCCTCCTGACCCCCCGTAATGAAACCTGTATTCAGAATATGTACACTTTAAAAGAAAATAAGGCCAGGCACAGTGCCTCACACCTGTAATCCCAGCACTTTGGGAGGCTGAGGTGGGGAGATCACGAGGTCAGGAGTTTGAGACCAGCCTGACCAACATGGTGAAACCCTGTCTCTACTAAAAATACAAAAATTAGCCAGGTGTGGCACTTTGGGAGGCCGAGGCAGATGGATCACAAGGTCAGGAGTTTGAGACGAGCCTGGCCAACGTGATGAAACCCTCTCTACTAAAAATACAAAAATTAGCCAGGTGTGGTAGTGGGCGCCTGTAATCCCAGCTACTTGGGCGGCTGAGACAGGAGAATTGCTTGAACCCAGGAGCAGAGGTTGCAGTGAACTGAGATCATGTCACTGCACTCCGGCCTGGATGACAGAGCGAGACTCTGTCTCGAAAAAAAAAAGGATTTGTAGATTATCGAGCTGAAACCTGGGAACTTTAGCAGTCCAGTTTTTTGTTTGTTTGTTCGTTTGTTTGTTTTTGAGACAGAGTTTCTCTCTTGTTGCCCAGGCTGGAGTGCAATGGCATAATCTTGGCTCACTGCAACCTCCACCTCCTGGGTTCAAGCGATTCTCCTGCCTCAGCCTCCCAAACAGCTGGGATTACAGGTGTGAGCCACCGTGTCTGGCCTGTTTTTAGGAGTCCATCTCTTTCATCTCCCTATAGCTGACACCTGCCTTCTTGGGGCACTGGTTATCACCACCATGGACTACTTTTTTTTTTTTCAATTCCCATCATTTCACAGATGAACTTTTAAATTTATTTTAAAATTTATTTTTTCTTTATTTTGTGTTCTGAGTGGTATACTCTCGTGTGTAGTCACTTGTAACAGCTGGGCTCATGGCATTTTCTGGGAGACGTTGCTGCCGCCTCTCCTGCCGTTCTTTCAAAGTCATCTTCAATGAGGTTGCCTTCTTGGCCTGTGTTTCCCTTTATTCATCTGGGGGCACTGGAGGCCAGCGAGCTGTGTGGGGTCTTCACCTGATGGAACCAATGGAAGTGGCATTTTTGGAGAGGCCTGGGACTGTCCCACCTAGGAGCAGCGCTGGCTTGCAGGCTGCTTGATCCTGGGGGTGCTGCTGCTTTGCCAGTGCCACCCCCAAATCCAGCTGCACAGAATCTGGCTCTTTTTCCCAGTATTTAAAAAATTATTCTCAACCTTTTTTTTTTTTTTTTTTTTAAGGCAGGGTCTTGCTCTGTCGCTTAGGCTGGAGTGGTGTAATCATAGCTCATTGCAGCCTCCACTTCCCAGGCCCAGGTGATCCTCCCACCCGAGCCCCCTGAGTAGCTGGAACTTCAGGCATGCACCACCATGCCAGGCTAATTTTTGTATTTTTTTTTTTTTTTTGTAGAGACAGGGTTTCACCATGTTGCCTATACTGGTCTCAACCTTCTGAGCTCAAGCAATTCTCCTGCCTTGGCCTCCCAAAGTGTTGGGATTACAGGCGTGAGCCACCATGCCTGACCTTATTTTCAGTTCTTAGTGGGTCACGAACAGTTAGGATTCACATTTGCACTTAGACCGTTCTGTTTCTCGTTCTTTTTTAAGCTTCATCTTGCTTAGTCACCACCTTGTGATGCTTGGGGCTGTGTAGGAGGATGGATGATGTGTTTCTCTTTGTTGTAGGAAGGATCCAAAGATTAAACTTCAGAGGATGATCCACTGAAATGTTTTGGATCTGCTGATGAAGCAACCGTCTTTAGGTTTGTCATGAAAGTACCATGTTTAGGGGCAGTGTAACTCGGTGTATAACTCTACCATATGTAAAGGGGAATTGGTAGCAGTGTTAGCAGGCACAGACTCAATTGGATTATTACTTTTCACCACTATTTCACCCTTTGATAACTTCTAGCTGGTTTTACCTCTTCTCTTAGAGAGAACCTCAGTTGAGGTAGAGAGGACCCCACTTGGGTTACTTATTTATTTATTTATTTATTTATTTATTTGAGACAGAGTCTGGCCCTGTTGCCCAGGTTGGAATGCAAGTGGCACGATCATGGCTCACTGCAGCTTCAGACTCCTGGGCTCAAGCCATCCTCCTGCCTCAGCCTCCCAAGTAGCGGGGAGTACGGCATGTGCTACCACACCTGGCTTTTTTTTTTTTAAATCTCTGACAAAGCATTGTTCTCTGGAGGCTTAAGTTCAGGAAGATCCAACATGGTAAATTCAAACCTGGTTTTGGAGGTAGAGTCACTTTTTCCATGATTCTGGGTTTCTTGTCTGTTCCCTTCTGATCTGATGCCTGTCTGATTTCACATCCCTCTTAGCGTCAAGTGGACAAACGATGTGAGCCGTTTGCTGATTTCATCTCTGATGGTAGCATTCCATCGGCTCTCCTACTGTTAGCCTTTTGGTCATCAGTTTTTTTCTCATCATCTTTTTTTTGCTTAAAAAAATCAGAGCTTCAGCTGGGCATGGTGACTCACACCGGTAATCTTAGCACTTCGGGAGGCTGAGACGGGTGGATCATGAGGTCAGGAGTTCAAGACCAGCCTGATCAAGATGGTGAAACCCCGTCTCTGCTAAAAATACAAAAATTAGCTGGGCGTGGTGGCGGGCGCCTGTAATCCCAGCTACTGGGGAGGCTGAGGAAGAGAATTGCCTGAACCCAGGAGGTGGAGTTTGCAGTGAGCCGAGATCGCACCACTGCACTCCAGTCTGGGTGACAGAGTAAGACTCCGTCTCAAAAAAAAAAAAAAAAAAAAAAAGAGCTTCATTTCTTGTGTGAGAGGACACGTGCTCATTTTGGGGCTTTACCGTTTGAAAGTCTTGCTTAACAGCTGGGTTGGTTACGATCACTCTGGGAGGTGGGCGCTGAGTAAACGTGTGTGTGGACTTGGGCCCTAAGGAGTAGACTAGGGATGGAGTTATCTTGAAAGACAAATACTGAGGGGGGAGCCTTGACGTTCCTAAAGCCATATCTTCCAGTTGTGTTTCTGCCTGGCCTTGGGTCTCCCTTATGCCCTTAGAGAAGGAAGGGGAGGGGGAGGGGGGAGGCAATCACCCCATTGGCTGGTGGGACAGGCATGGGGTTTCTCTTTCCTGCCTTAAAATGCCAGATTCTGTCATGACCTGCCTGGCTATCATTACCGTGAATTCCTGTCTGCAGTTTCCTTCTCTGGGACATGAGGCTTCAGACTGGAATCTAGCTGCCAGGTGTTCAGTGGGGTCCACCTCATTATCATGCCCTGTGCTGGAACTGAGACCCTAGGCTCCCAGTGACTCTGCCATTTTAGCCTTCCCTAGAGGGTCCTCGGTCACCCGGGCAGGAGACCTCCGCATTGTGTTGAGTGTCACTGATTTGCATTCTCCAGGCCTCCCTCCATATCCGGAGCACCTCACCAGCCCACTCAGCCCTGCCCAGGAGGAGCTGAAAGAAGGGCAGGCCCCCAAGCAGCAGCGGGACTCCAAGGCGAGAGTGGCCCCAGCCAGGCTGGGAGCAGGTGAGTGTGGACAGTAAGGCGGCAGGATGAACAGAGTCCCGAGGCAACGCATGGTTACCAAGCGAAGGTGTTTAGGAAAAGCGCTGGGAGTGGGCTGGCCAGGAGAGATGGCTGGGAGCCTGGCTGGGCTGGGCTGGACAGGCTTTTTGGGAAATGGGCCCTTGAGACAGGCCTAAAGAAGGTAGGTTTTGGCATTTGCAGCATGAGGAAACAATCTCAATAGAGGGGTGGGTTCCTCCATGTGTTGGGGGCCTGGAAACACCAGTCCAGCAGAGTGAGGGGAGGGGGTTAGAGGGGTGTGTTGGGCCTCCCCAGGGTTCTTACGAGGGTCTTATCCACGGGGCAATGTGTGTCCTGTGCCTGGCGTGGTGCCAGCGTGGTGTTGTTTCTCAGTAAATGCTCTCTTTCTGAAAACCTACTGGGGCCAGGGAAGAAGGCAGAGGCATCTGTGGCCGCAGCAGAGCCCCACAGGAGCGTGGGAGCCTTTTGGGAGTGGGGTGGGGTTGGGTGGGACCTGGTAAAGGGCTTCCTCCTGAGGGTTCCCTCCCTCCCTCTCCAGCTGCTATTTCCCTGGGGACTGTGGGGACCCAGATCAGTCTGGGGTCCTCCTGGTCTTTCCCCATTGTGGTCCGGTCTGGCTTGGCTAGAAAGGCACTGCATGAAAACCCAGGCATCAGACCTCATGCACATGGTCTGATAATGAAGAAAAGCTGTTCACCTGGTCTTGGCGTGGCCAGGCTCCCAGCCCCTCAGGCCCACAGTCTGTGTGTTCCCCCTGCATAGAGTCTGTGCTTCCCTGAGAGGGCGCGGTGCCAGGATCCTTCCTCCCTCACATTAGGGACCCCTGAGAGTGGGTGCTGAGAAATGGGGTCTCAGGTATCCAGCACATTGCTGTGACCACCCGCCACTGCCTCAGTTGTCCTTGTCACTGCTGTCTTGGCAGCTCCTTGGCTCCATCCAACCTGGGAGTTGAGTGAGACCCACACAGACCCAGGCAGGAATCTCAGGTCCTAACGCCTCCTCTCTGTCACCAGTGAGTGTGGTGCAGGCAGGTCACGGACACTCTAGGCAGATTTGTCATGTGGATGAGCAGCTGAGCACAGGCGTGGAACTCACCTCCCCAGTTCACAGAAGCCTCTTAGGGTGGTCTGGGGGCAGCCAGGGCCCCTGGGGCCCATTGTCTTTCACAGATGGTAACTAGTGTCACCAGAACTCTTGAGGGCGGGGTCCTGCCAACCTCTCTCCTGTGTCCAGGGTCTCTGCTTCTGTGTCTCACTCCAGGTGACCCTGACCTCCAGGCTCCCTGGCTCCTGGCCTTGCAGCACGATCTCCCCTTCCCTGATGTCCTTAGCTTGGCCTCCAGGAATGAGGCAGATGACAACAATCAGGACTGAGTGACAGTGGGAGGCAGTGCCTGTGTGGCGGGGCTTGGTGAGCAGGACCCTGCAATGTGCTGTGAGCACTGTGGGGAGACTGTGCCTGGGCTGAGGCTGGAAGCCAGGACTGGGCCGAGTGACCTGGGGGACAAGGTGGTGAGGTCCACTTGGAAACCAGCATAGACTCCTTTTGCCAGGTGGTGGTGTGGCCATCAAGACAGAGGCACAGTCCGAAGACGAGATGACGCCTGAGCGGCTCTTTCTGGGGGTGTCGCGGAGCCAAACAGAGTGTAGAATCCCCCCGAGGGCCCAGGAACAGGCGTGGGGGCCCCAGCCGTCAACAGGCCCAGGGCGTGCCCAGGCGGGCGGGTGAGCCACGGCCACCGGGGCCCGGCGGGAGATGCCCCGAGTCCTTCCCCCGCCGGCGGGAGCGGGCGCTCCCCTGCCCCGACTGCGGGCAGAGCTCCGCCTGAAGATCAACCTGACGATTCATCAGCGGACCCACGTGGAAGAGGGGCGGCGGGAGGCTCCCGGCCGCTTGCCCACCGGCTGCGGGGAAAGCCAGGCCACGCTGGAGCCGGGGGAGGTGGTGGTGCCCCGGCCCTGTCATTCCCTGGCTCCCAGAGGACCCCGAGGGCTGCCGCTCCGTGGCTGGGGGCCGCGCGTTGGCTGGGCGGCGGCCTGTGGCCAGCAAGATGTACCACTGCAGCGAGTGCCTGCGCTTCTTCCAGCAGCGCAAGAGCCTGCTGCTGCACCAGCGCCTGCACACTGGCAGCGGCCAGGGCTGGCCCGCCTGCCCCTACTGCGGCAAGACCTTCCGCCGGCCCTCGGACCTCTTCCGCCACCAGCGTATCCACACTGGGGAGCGGCCCTACCAGTGCCCCCAGTGTGGCCGCACCTTCGACCGGAACCACCACCTGGCTGTGCACATGCAGACCCACGCCCGAGGCCAGGCGGGCCCACACTTGCCCGCCTCTGCCCAGGCCTAGCCGCACGGAGGAGGGCTGACCAGGCAGGAGCCCACAGGAGCCCTGGCAGGGCCTGCCCGCGGTGCCTGATGCAGGTTCCTCCTCGTCCTGGGAAGGTTTCGAGAGAGGTTTGTTGTTTCTACCCATTCAAATGGGAAGCAGCCGCCCTTTCGGTGACGGTGTGTGTGACCAGGTGCCTTGTTTCCTCTTTCGTGTTTACACTCTTTGCTGCCTTTTCTGCATTCCTGACTTGTGAAAGATTCCTTAAGGCTTAAGGGATGCCTTATTTTTGATGGGGCCTCTGGTAGGTACCACAGTCAGGAGGACCAGAGATCGTGGCCCTTCCAGTATGGGGGCGATAGAGACATCGGGGACCAGGAATTTTTGTTTTGTGCAGAGATCCCTTGCCTGCTGTCACCATGAGAAACAGTGGAGTGGATGGATGACCTGAAGAAAGGAAATTCTTCTACTTTGCTATTTTGAAATTTTTTCCCCTTGTTATAGAGACTTTCAAGTGCTTTTGTAAATGTGTTTAGTTGCTAATGGAACTTTGCCTTTTGTGAAGTTGGGAAGAGCCGGCTTTTCCACGTGGGGCTCGCAGGGCTGGAAGAGGAGCTGCTTCCACCAGCCTGTGGTTCTTCTTTTTTTTTTTTTTTTGAAATGGAGTTTCCCTCTTGTTGCCCAGGCTGGAGTGCAATGGTGCAATCTCGGCTCACTGCAACCTCCGCCTCCTGGGTTCAGGTGATTCTCCTGCCTCCGCCTCCTGAGTAGCTGGGATTACAGGCGCTCACCACCATGCCCGGCTAATTTTTGTATTTTTGGTAGAGATGGGGTTTCATCATGTTGTCCAGGCTGGTCTTGAACTTCTGGCCTCAGGTGATCCACCTGCCTTGGTCTCCTGAAGTGCTGGGATTACAGGGGTGAGCCACTGCACGCAGTGCAGCCTGTGGGTTTTGATGGGGATGTCTTGGCTGCTGTCCTGGAAGCACAGTGTCTCCCCCAGGTGTGTGTTTCTCTGCCCAGAGTGACTCCCAGTATTCCTAGTCCTTACCCCATGGGATAGTCACATCCGTGATTTACTTTGGTTCTTAGCTGGGAGGGGAAACTGAAGCCTGGAGTGGGTGACACTTGCCCCCCGCCAAGGGCTCAGTGTTCATTGGTGTGCAAGATGTATTGACTGGACCCCCAGAAGGCACCCTGAGGGGCAGTACAGGGAGAGCCCAGGAAGCTACTCCCCTAGAGGAGGCCCCTGGTCTGGCTGAGGCCCACCTTTACCCTGGGCCTCCAGGCCTGCTTTTCACATTAAAGGAGGGGCTGTCTCCTCTCAAAGGAGTTCTTTGAGCACGTTGGGCTCTGGGGCAGAGTTGGGCTAGGAGATCTGGATGAATCCTTCAGTCACTGCTAGTTTCATGATCCTCTTCTGTCAAAGGGGGTCACGGCCCCAGTGTGTCGTACCTGAGTTGTCAGGGTCAAATTAAGAGGCACTGGGATAAATAGGAAACCTAGCTTTGTGCTTCCTTTCAAATTCAGGACCTCCTTTCTACTCCATTCCAGCCTTTTCCCCACCAGTCAGAATCCCTCGGGAAGGACCTTTATCTTCTGGAGTGAGTGGCAGTTCCACTGGGTTCAGTGAAAGACTCTCCCACGGGGGTCTGTTCTCCAGGAGTCCTTTGTATTTCGGTGAAAAAATTATTATTTTTTTATTTTTATTTTTATTTATAATTTAACACAGAGTCCTGTGATGTGATTTTTTTTTTTTTTTTTTAATTTATACTCGGTGAACAAATTCTTACCAAAGCATGAGATTCGGACTGTAGAAGTTCAGGCAATAATATCAGGTCTCATGGAGACGTCTTGAGGTCAGCTGGCTTCTGGTGCCTCTCATCACACCACTGTGGGTGCTGCCTGTAGAGCCGCCTGGGTGCGGGTGACTCTGAAGCTGGAGTGATGGGACCCCGGCTATCCTTGTGCTCTACCGTCCTGTCTGGCACTTTAGTGGCCAGCCTTTAGGGCTGCTCTGGGGGCCTTGGTCCCTGGTTGTACCACTTTCTCACCTGCCCTTCTGACCCTCACACTTCTTGGGGGCTGATGGAAGCATTGCTGTCATCTCTGGGAGGAGGGTGAGTATACAAGTCAGTGATAGTTCAGCCAGGCTTTCTTGGGTTTGGGAAGAGGCACTGCCCGTCTGTGCTTTGGATCCTGCTTGTCTGCTCTGGAGTCCCCCAACCCTTGCCGGGAGCCTCACAAGTCAGAGGTGGGCTGTCAGCAAGAGCTCAGACAGGATGTGGTGCACGTGCAGCTGCAGGAGCTAGTCTCAGGTGTTCTGGGGAGATCTCAGGCTAAGAATTTTGCTGAGTTTCTAGGCTTGTTCTTTTTTTAAAATTTTTACACCCCAAATTTTTGCTGAACTAGGCTTGTTTTTCTAATGCCAGGTGCCCCTCCTTAAATATCGTAAGGTGCTGATTCTCCTTTTTTCTTTTTTTCATATCAGTGTGCTCAACTTTGAGCTAGGCCTTGTCAGTTTGCCTAGCACTCAGAGGTGTTTAAATAACGTTCTTTACATTGAAATGAGTCAACCGAAGCTTGGTGGTGCAGGAGCTGAGGGTGCCCCCGACTAGGTGGGAGACTTGATTGGGCCCCAAACTCCTGCGGGGTCCTCAGCTTCCTCATGTGTGAAATAAATAGGTGGGCCACGACATTAAACGCCCAGAGAACTGTGAAGGTGGAAGTCCCTTGCCCTAACCGGTGATCAATAAACTTGTTGGCATAAACGACTGCGTGCGCATGATCTGGTGTCTGCTCTCTGGGTGGTGAATGGCCGTGCGGGGCGGTGGCAGCTGGTGACACCTGCGGGCTGTTAGGCACCAGCCCGGGGCCGGGCGCTCACACCTGCCGGGCGCGCACAAACCCCGGCGCACGCCGTGAGGGCGGGGCCTCCAGGGCTGGCCAATGAAGGTCCGCACTGGGTCGCTGGCCCCAGCCGAGCGGGGACGAGCCTCCAGCCCCGTCAATGGGGATCTGACTTCGGGAGGCGGGGCGGCTACCTAGTCGTAACCCTCTCGGTCTCGGGCACAGCCGCTGCCCGGGCTCCTTCTGTCAGTGTCCCGAGTCCCGGCGGCCCCGGAAGGTCGGTCCGTGCGGGGAAAGCAGGGCTGACGCTGTCAGCGGAGAGGACTGCGCAGTTGGGCTCGTGTGGGGCCGCGCGCGCGCAACGGCAGCGGCGACTCCCTGCACAGGCCGGCCAGCACAGTGCCATGGCCGAGGCGGCTGTGCCTCCAGTAAGGGCGACCCTCATGGAAGCGTGGGGACCTAGAGCCGAGTCCTGAATTCGCCAGGAGGACGTCCCACCCCCCACCAGCCCGGTCACCTCCTGGAACTGGAGAGGGCTAAGTCCGGGTGGTAGGAGGAGGACTCCTAATGCCAAATGATAAACTCCCTTCTCTTTCCCCGTTTCCTAACCTGTGGAATAAGGCGATTGGCCCTAAACACAAGATTTGGAGGTTCCCTCCAGCCCTGATATCCGCTGGAACCGGTTCTGTGGGGGCAGTGGACTGAGGACATCTTCATTCTAGACTCCAAGGTTCCTCTTTCTGGACCCGCCCTTTGGCACCCCCCACCCCCAGTCGACCATCTGAGAAAGATCCATCCTGTTCCATCCTCTCTCCAAGCTGAGATCAGTGCCATGGCATGGGGAGGGATGTCCGCTGCAGTCTGTGGAGCCAGAATCTGGCTCCTGGCTGTGAGGTGGGCTCTGGACCTGAGCTCTGATTCCACTCAGGAGGCTTCTGATGCCAGAAGTCCCTGCCAAGTCCTTCTGGCTGCTGCTGAGGGGGATCTGCATTGTGAGGATTTTTGGTTTGGGGCTTCAGGCTCAGGCCTGACCTAGGCCATCACTGGCCTGCATAAGAACTGTTGAGATTTTCATAGGTCTTTAGTAAGTAGAGGGGTCATCTCCTAATAGAAATAGCTTTGCAGTGGTTTTGGATTCATTTCTGCATGGCACATTTGTGGCAGGGCATTGCAGGGAGGTGAGGATGTTTGCCCCTAATCTGTGAAAGCCACATTACTTCTCTAAGATTCTATTTTCTCACTGATGGGGACATCCTAACTTCCTTCACTCCTAAGTTGGCTGTGTGGATGAAATGCACTGAAGAGATGGAAAAGCACTCCAGGTATGTGACATTAGCACATTTTATATTCTTAAAAACAAATGTAAAGGCTGTGGACCAGTGATCTGACTGTGTTTTATGAACCAAAGGCTGTGATTAATCCAATTCTGTGAACTGAGTTTCTTAGAGACCTCCCCAATAAACGTACTCAGCAGTGTCGCACACATACTAGGTACTAGACACCAGACACCTGGCCCTTTCCTTCCCCTTGCAGCATGGCTCGCCATCCTCAAGTCTGGCCTCTTCCTGATACAGTGAAGTGGAGCCCAGAGGAGACAACATGGCCTTCACAGATCAAGTTCTAGGTGAGTTCCGTTTCCAGGAGTGCTCCCTTTCTACCTCAACTGTTGCCCACTGAGGGATTCCCGGATTTTAAATTTGATTTCCAGCAATACACAATACCTTTAACACCTCTTGTGAACAGGGTATTCCTTGTAATGTTTCCTTCTTTCCTTTTCTGCTTTCAACTTTCTCTGGCCCCTGTTGCCTGGCAGCTAGAAGGGTGGAGACCAGCCTGGGGCTGGTCAACAAGGCACCTGGATTGTGCAGACATGGTGTCAGGCAGGACAGGAAGTCACACCAGTAGATGTCAGGGTGGACGGGCCTTAGAGATCACCAAGGCAGAACAACACGCCTTTCTCCCCCTCTGAGCCCACTAAGGGGTGTGGGCTTGTTCTAGAAGAAGGCGAGGACTCAGATTGCTGCCCGGGTGTGCATTGGACCCCTGGCAGGCATTCTGGACTTGGGCTTCTCACCACTTCTTGGCTCCTGCTGCTGGCTGTGTTCCCTGGTTGGTTGAGAAATTGGCTGAGCTAATAGAGCCAGTGAGTGGTAGAGCTGGGATTCACTCTCTGTCCGTTTATGAAGGTAATGTTTGTTATGTCATTTTCCATTGGCCCTGGGTCTTGGCTCAGGATTCTTCTCATGGGGGTTCTGTGGGGTCCAGTGTCTGTTGTCTTTGACTATTAGGTGGGGTCAGTTTGGGGATCTGACCAGTGAGGCCCTCTGGCACTCAGAATATGTCTCCCTGATTCCGGAGAATCCTGACCTTCCTGTAGCTGGGAATAGCTCTGGGCCATTCTACTTCTGGTGGCCGACTCGCAAACTTGTGTCTGGTTCCAGGACTGGCATATGTGGATTGGCCTCCAGGGAGAGGCCCAGATCCGTTCTGCAGAGATCTCCCTCCTGACCATCGTGGCTGCTATTCAGGCCGTGGAGGAGAAGATGGAGTCCCAGGCTGCCCGGCTACAGAGCCTGGAGGGGACGCACGGGGACAGCTGAGAAGAAGCTGGCTGACTGTGAGAAGACAGCCGTGGAGTTGGAGAACCAGCTGGAGGGCAAGTGGGCCGTGCTGGGGACCCTGCTGCAGGAGTACGGGCTGCTGCAGAGGCGGCTGGAGAACGTGGAGAACCTGCTGCGCAACAGGAACTTCTGGACTCCTGAAGGCATGGTTGGGTATTTCTCAGTGGAGCGGGGTGGCGGCCTGGAGGACTTGCAGAAGGAGCTCTGCAAACATGTTGTAAAGGGGGAGCTGTGAGACCCTGGGCTCTGGGTAAGAGGCTGGCCTCAGGGGCCTCCACACCTTGGTTTCACTCCTTTATTCAGTCACATAGACTTCTGGATCTGAGAGCAGGAAGCATGGGGAAATCATTTGTTCAGCCCTCTGTCTTCAGGCAGGTAGAAAGTATCTGTCATTCTCATTTGGAGGTTTTATGCAATGAAATGCAGAGGTTATGTGACTTGTCCCAGGTTTCATGGAGTAAATGAACCAGAATCTGCTCCTCACTGTCCTGCCCTCTGCATGGTGCCAGAGGCAGCTCCTGTGTGCACACCTGTGGCCGCCAGCCTGTCTGCTCCTGGGGGAGCTGGGGCCTTCCCTGGTTTACATCTGCATTCCTAGGACTCCCAAGCTGCACTCTGCACACTGAGTTCTCAGGAGATTCCTGCTGAGCAAAGAAGGATGAATTGTAGGCGTGCTTTTAAGGGTGCCCCAGGTCCAGAAAATGAGGGCCAGCCCTAGGAAGTTCGGTCCTTTGGGCAGGTGTGCGTGTTCGTGTGAGACTTGATCAGACCTGGGTTTTGTAGCTACCCCCACTCCCAAGCTCTCCATCGCACAGTGGCGTTCTCACTGCTTTGGGCAGGTGAATAGTTGGCTTTTTGTCCACTCTCTCCCCCCTGTCGGGAGGCTGAGGCCCAGAACACAGTGCCTTCCCTCTCTTTGCCTGGCCACAAAGGTTCCTCTTTTAGAAGAGGGTCCCGGTCTGCTGTGGGAGGCAGGGTGAGGAGGCTGCCCAGCCTCAGGCAGGGAAGGGGAAGCACGTGGAAGGAAGGGCAGCAGGAAGCCTGAGCTCTGACTGCTGTGAATGGCCAGCCCCTCTCTTGGGCCTCAGTTTCCTGGTCTGTCTGGACTAGGTGACTTGTCTGTGTGGGCAGTGGATGGAACCCTTTCTCTTGGCCTCATGGCACTCACTTCTGGCCCAAGAGGACTGAGAGGCCTTGCCTGCCCTACTCTCCATGCCCCTCAACACATACCTTGAAGAGGGAGTGAGTCCTGCTCCAAGCCTGGCAGAACACCCTCCCTTTCCGGACCTGCAAGGGCAGCCTGCCACTGCCCTTTTCCTTTCCACAGGCCGGGCCACCACCAAACCAGAGCTTCTGGCCCCAGCGGAGAGAGGAGACCAGCAGGCAGCTGCAGCCTGCCCAGGGCGGAGAGGGGCCAGAGCCTGGGCACTGGTGAGTCTCTCAGTGTGTGGGCGGGCCTGGGCCTCCCAACCTGCATCTGGGGAGGGCATCTGGTGTCAGGAGGCCCCCCTGAAGAAATAGAGGCCGAGATGGGGGAAATGAGCTGCTGGGCCTCACAGCTGGCGATCAGGGTCAGACCTGGGTGTTCTGATACCCAGAGAGGGCCTGGGCCACTTCCCTCACTCCATGTCCCTTTGGAGCCATTGCTTGGCCTGAGACCACTCTGGGGGCCTGAGGGGAAGGGCAGAGGGCAGAGCAGATACCAGGGACCAGAGACTAGACAGGCTGTGGTGGTGCATGCAGGGTTCTGGGAGGAGGGGCAGGCTGGCGGCCTTCGGGAGACCTTCCTGGTGCGGCGTCTGCTCCCAGGGCCCTCGGTGCCTGTGTGCGGGTCCTCACTCTGCAGCCTGATCCCTGCTTCCTCTCCAGGCTTCACTCTCCTTGGGCGAAGGACTGAGTCTTGCTGTGATACCCCCTCCTCCAGCACCTTACCCAGTGCCTGGCATGTACTGGGATTATAAACAATAAATAATTATTAAATGAACAGTGAACCAGAATAGTGGTTCTGTTTTTCAAATAATAGCATTGGATCAGAATGCATTTTTTTTTAAGGTGAGAACCCTTTATTCCAATGACAACCAGAAACATATAACATGGGGGACAGTGGGGCCATTCTAGCTGAAGGACAGGAGCCCTGGAGCTGTTGCTCAGAACACAGTGGGTCATGCCAAGACACTGCTCCTTGCTTTCTAGATTCTTAGATTTGGGGAGAAAGACTCCCCAGTGAAGCAGGCTCTTTGTGTAGGTAAATTGAGTCACGGTGAGCCCAGAGTGGGAAGAAGGTGGGGGTTGACAAGGGCACTGAGTGGCTGGCATGTAGGTTCAAAGCTAAAAGTGGCACTTCCAGGCCCCTGCAGGGGGCGGGAGCACCACAGAAAGAGCAGGGTGGAGTAAAGGGCCGGGGAGTGGCAGGATGCCGCTCACAAAGCCGGAGCTGGGGAGCCCGGAGCAAGACAAGAGGCCAGCTGGGTGGAACGTGGCTCTTTCGGCACTGAGCACTATTACTACAGCAGCCTGGCCAGCACCTCCTCCCCTGCAGTGCAGGGAGGGGGAGCTGGGCCCAGGCACCGCAGCCACCCCGGTTCCTGGGCTACCCCCCTTCCCTGACAGCAGGTGTGAGCAGGACTGGGGCATGTTCAGAGGCTGTGGCCGGTGCCACGGTCCCCCAGGGCTGAGCAGCTCCTAGGGGGATGCAGAGCAGCAGGCAGGGCCTGGCCAAAGAGCCCCAGGCATGGCTCTGCCGTGAGGCTGGGCTTACACCTGAAGGCAGCTGGGGAGGTAGCGTGGGAGTGGAGGAATGAGGCCTGCTCAGGGGGGTAGCATTGCCCTGCGGTCTGGGTAGTCCTTGCTGTTCTAGCAGTTACTTCTTGTATTCCATTCTCTGCAAGCTTTTCCAGATTTCTCCGGGAGAGAACTTCGTTTACTCCCCAGGACTGGTCTCACTCCTAGAAGCTGCTTCTAAACCCTTTGCTGAAAACCTGCAGGCCCCAGTCAGTGTGGGTGCAGGACTGCTTTATCTATCGGCTGTTTCCACAGGTGTGCTCTTCCTGCCAGAATTCTAGAGGCAGTGTAAACGGGGTGCTCATTCGTGAGGTACGGGCAGGGTCTGGGCACTGCACTTTCAACACTTTCCCCGCGGGATTCTGGTGCCGTTAGTTTGAGAATCAAGGCTCAGAGAGCCCTCTGAACAGAAACTGACCAGCCTCTAACCATTGAAAGTGTGTATGTTTTGATTATGCAAATAGATTATTACACGAATACGTTCTCACTAAGCAATGTGGGGGGTCATGGGCAAAGCTCAAGGGCTCTCTGCTGGCCACCTGCCCCCACCCTATGCTCCTCCCAGGGTTGCCACTGTTACCGTTTTGCTGCGTAAACTTTCAGGCTGTTTCGTCATGCATTTACATACTTGTGTGTACTGCAGAAAAAATACAGGGGTTAAGAACACACAGATAGACTCTACATATCTTCTGCAGCTTGCTGTTTTCACTCAACAATATGTCTTAAGGATCTTTTTGTGTTGGTACAATTTGATCGACTTTCTCTCTGAAGCAGTTTCCAGGGAGGCCCTGGTTAATTGTGGAGCCAGCCTGGTGTGTGGTAGCCAGGTTGGGCTGGTGTCTTCAGAGTGACCGTGTCAGAAGTGCCTTATGTACGACAGAAAGAAGTGAGCGGTGCCCCAGCCGTAAAAGCTGGCACCATTGAGCGATTGGATAGCAGTGAGATATGGGAAGCTTGGAATGTTCTCCATTCATTCATTCACTTAACGAAAACTGTGCCTACCCATGTCAAGCCTGGAGCAGGGAGAGGAGCAGTAATTATTCCCTGATCTTAAGATAGGCCTTAGAGGTGGGCACAGATTGGTGGGGTAGACCAGGTGTTGAAGGTTACCCACCTGAGGGCACTGTAGGATCTGTGCTTGGCTGCTGTAACAGAGACTGAAGAAAACAAAACAGCGAAACCAGAACCCCGCAGCTTCCTCACGGCAAGGGTTGGTCTCTCTCCTGACAGGGCTTTTTTGGCAGCTTACAGGCCCAGGCTCCTTCCAGCCTGTCGCTCCACCTATCCTGGGGCCAGGTCTTGTTACCGTGGTTCGAGATGGCCCACGACCATGCCTGCGGCTGGGAGGGGGTGCCCATTCCCCTTTCTCTGAGGTGATGCCTTTCCCTTTAACCAGACACATTGGTTCCTCGTCTAGTAAACACACATTTAGTACTTCCTGTGCACTTTATAAACATTGACCCATTTAAGCTTATTCCAACTCTCAGTTTCCTCATATCATAGATGAAGAAACAGGCACAAGAGAGGCCGACTCCACCGTGGAAGGTCCCGTAGCTGGACGAGGCGCCCCTCACATCCATTAGTCAGACCAGCCCTGGGGCACATCTACTTCTAGGGAGGCCCAGAAACATGGTCCGGAGTCTGGATGGCCACTTGCCCAGCAGGACACCAAGTGCTCTGTTAGTGTTGAAGGGGGGTGAATGGCACTGGAAGATGGCTGGCCATCCCCGTCACAACTCACAGCCCGTCTTCACTTGCCAAGCTTCCCTAGCTTGACTCGCTGCCATGTCACACGTCCCTAGGATGTGCTGTGCCTTTGCTGGGACCTACAGTTCTGTTGGGAGTCCCTTTGGCGTCTGTGAGACTGTGAGAGGAAAGATGGCCCATGACACCTGATGTCCTCAGAGCCTCTTCTTCTTTCCCTTAGATTCAGGCCAGCTGGAAACACCCCCAAGAGTTCTGTCCTGGATCAGGCCAGAGGAAGGGGCAAGTGGGAGGAGCCAGCAGGGCTCACAGGAGACCACTGCGAGGGACCTCTGCTCAGGTAGGGCACGCTGGGCGTGTGTCCCCAGGCCTGCATCCCTGAGCCTTAGGAGACGCGGTACCCCCTGGGGGGGCCTCACAGCGCCTCTAACAGGGCTTTCTCCTGCGCGAGGCTGCTGAGGGAAGGCAGTGTGCAGCCTCCCTGCCTGGGCTGTGTCTGCAGAATCTGGTGTGCTTGCTGTGCGGCGTCCTCCCATGCAGTTGCATGAAAGCATTCTTTTATTCCTGAAGCTGTTTCCTGTTCATTTCATGAACTCGTCTGTGGGCAGCATGGTGCTGGGCACTGCAGGGGCTCATTAATGCGTGAGACACAGCTTCCTCTCGGGAGAGAGGAGACGAACACAGACACAGTAAACAGTGGGGCGGGGCACCGCTGTGTTTGCAGCCAGAGAGCCCTTTGAGACTCTGACCCAAAAGATGGCCAGTATCCTAAGAAAAAGCACATTTGCTTACGATGTGCGCGCAGCTGCAGTTATTCTTTCACCTGTGGTAGAAGGGGTGTCTTGGTGGCCACAGGCAGCCCAGATGAAGGTGCTGCCGGGGGAAAATGTCACCACACTGGGCTTGGGGGGCTCTGTGTGAGAGAGGGGGGGACTTGAGAGGGACTTAGAGTCTGGGTGAGAAGCATTGAGGAGGCCAGAGGCATTCTAGGTAGAGAGGACCCTTGGGCTGAGGCTCAGAGGTGGATGAAAGGGGGAGGTGTGTTGGGTGGCCTTAGGTGGAACAGCCACTGAGTGGAACCCCGCGGAAGACGACGGGAGCTGAAGGAGGCTAGGTGGGAGCAGGGCCTTTAGTGATGCCTGAGCCCAGCCTCAGACTCCAGGAGGGCAAAGGGCAGGTGGCCCAGTTGCAGAGCCTGTGACAGGGATGCTTCACTTGCTGTACCCGTCTCTGTGCCTTCCCTACAGAGACCTGGCTGAGCAGCAAAGAGGAGTCTGGAGGGGAGGGTCCGAGGACAGCAAACCAGGCTGGGCTGCTAGAGGGGGTCCTGGCAAGGAGGGCTCCCCCGGGGGGAGCACCTGTGGGAGTCTGCTTCCTGACCCCAGGGAGCGAGAGGTGGCCTCCCTCCCTCTAGGTCCCCCGAGCCAGGCTGAGCCAGCTGCTAGGGGCATGGAGCAGTGTCCACTCTGCGCCCAGCGTGGAAGGTGCTCAGTGTACAGCACCAGCACCCGCATCATGGCCCGCGGCCCTTCGCCGGTGATCAGTGTCCCAAGAGCTTCGCGCAGCCAGCCACCCTCGCCAGCCACCACCGGGCGCATGTGGCTGAGCGCACCTATACCTGTCCCCAAAGCGGCAAGACCTTCGTCCGCCAGGCCACGCTCACCCACTACTGCATGCACACCGGGGGAGAAGCCCTGCGAGTGTACTGAGTGTGTCAAGCGCTTCGGCCGCCTGTCTACGCTGTTGGAGCACCGGCGCACGCACAGGGGCGCGCGGCCCTCCAGTGCGCACAGTGTGGCCGCTGCTTCCGCCGTCTGTCCACATTGCTGGAGCACCCGCGCATGCGCACCGGCGAGAAGCCCTTCCAGTGAGCGCAGTGCGACAAGCACTTCAGGCGCCTGGCCAACCTGACTGTGCACCAGCGCGTGTATTCGGGCGAGAGCGCCTTCTAGTGCGCCCAGTGCGCCCAGCGATTCACGCAGAAGCCCAGCTTCCTGCCCCCACCTGTGCGGCCACTTGCAGGAGAAGCGCTGTCCTTGCGGCCAGTGTGGCGACAGCATCACCTGTCCCTCCTGGCTTGTGCGTCACCAGGGCATCCATGCTGATCAGGCCTCTCCATCTTGCCAGGTTTGTGAGAGGGAATTCCCGACCCACGAACTGCCCACAGGCCTCCTCAGGGGTACAGCGTGGGGAACGCCCCTAGTGATCCTTCTGCCACACTCAGATTTGAGGGCACCAGGACAGAGCTGGGCCTCAAGGGTGTCCTGGGGACAGGCAGCAAAGTGATGGTGATCAGGAAGGTCTGGGGGGGGGTCCCTTGCACAGTCCTCTTTCTCATGTGAAGATGGAGAATGTGGGTAGCACTCAGAGAAGCTCCCTAAAGGGGCTCTGAGGGCGGAGGGGCAGTTAGTGCCCCTTCAATCCAAGGAGCCTCTCCCAAAGGGCACTTCCTGGCCAGGTCACAGTATTCTGCACCATGGTCTTGGCCTCTGTGGTTGCCCACGGGACTCCTTGCCACAGGGAGGCATGCAGGGAGGCAGGGATGTGGCTGGGGTAGAGGCCAGTTCCAAATACCTGATCCTCACTGAGGGGAAGGCCTGTGCTGGGAGTGGGGCTGGGCAGGAGTGGCCGGCTTTGCTTTGTTCTACTAGGGGAGCGATTTTCAGAGACAAAGGTCCCAGTTAGGAGATGTCATTACTCAGTGCTTTGAAGGGACATCCAAGGTGCTCACCCTTAGCCATAGCCCTTGGTTTCCTGAATGCTGATTGTGCAGATCCTGAAGTGCTTCCTAGGGTGGGCAGTGATGGTGGGAGGCCCTGGACGGAGTCCTGGCCAGACCCAGCCTCCTGTTTAATAGGCTGAGCTCAAGCTCCCTCAGATTCAAACCTCGAGCTTGGTGAATCAAGAGCCTTGGTGAGTTGTAAGTTTTCATGGAAACTTTCCCTGACTTCTGCCTCTCCCCTGGCCCCTCGTTATCTGGGAAGGCAGCTCTGTGGGCCATGCGTCTCAGAAGTGCCTGGGCTGGCTGTGGCCCCGTGCTCAGGACCAGCCATCTTGGCCTCCACAGGGCACTCTCCAGTGGTGTAAGATTTGCCTTCAAGCCACTGTTGGAGCAGGCAGGCAAAGGGGCTTTCTGAGGATCCAGCCTGTGCCAGCCACTGGGATACAAGAAGACTGAGGCCTGGATCCTAGCTGTGGGGCTAGGAGGGGGTATCTGGCATCAGTGGTGGCACCTGGGGGGGGGGGAACACATCGACATTAGCAGGCAGCATGGGCTGCAGTAAATGTGCAGAAGCACCTAAAGGTTGAGCAGAAGGTAGGAAGGAAACCTGGACGTGGCCTGCTGGCAGCTCACAAGCCCCGCTGAGATCCTGGCGGCCCGCCACCATCTGAAGATTTAGGCCAATCACTTGGGCTTTTCAGGCGGGCCCTTATGGTGGCCCTTCCATTTTGATACATTGAGTTCCCCCTCAACTACTGGAGATCTCAGCCGCAACTGGGCTCCAGCTGCGACCCCGGACTCCCCCAGGATCCCCCTAGACCCCTAGATCCTTGGCTGTCAGATAGTCCCGTGCCCCCTCCTCCCCCACTCAACCCCCAGTACTTGATACGAATGCATGTATGCTTCCAAGGACTAGAGGCCAGTGCTGTCTCTACCATTGCCCTCGCTCTGGGGGGGCACACGAGCAGATGGTAGCAAGCTCTGGAGAGCAGCACTCGGGCAAGTGGGATGCTCTGGCACTGCCCCCTGGACTTCGCGTTTGTGGTTCAAGTTGGTTTTTATGGGAAGCTCTGTGATTTACTATAATCACTTACAACCTCTGTAAATAAGGAACTATTTATGAGGAATTGTAAATTTCCTCTCTCCCCCTTCTTACCTTGTCCGTGATTGTTCTTGTTTGTGATGCAGTAATGGTATTCAACTCCAGGTTCCCCCTGATCAGTGGTGAGATATAGTGATTCTCACGTGCGTTTCCATTCTGAAGTTCTGAAAAGAAGTGCTGGATGGACTGAAGTCCAGGACAACATCCCAAAGAAAGGCAGAGTCCAGGTGGGCTTGGAGGGCCAGCCTGTCAACGCCTGGAGGGCAGAGGCCTCAGTGTCTAGCATTGTGCCCTGCACATGGAAAGCCCCTATGTTTGTGGAATGAATGAATAAAACTGTTTTCATAAGTGGTGCCATTCTCAATTTTAATTTCATTGATCTGATAATGCAAATTTTAACAACACATCTTTACCACTTCCTGCCTTAAATAATAGTTGTTAATACATTTCCTGTATTTCATTGACTCTAAAGCCCATTGATTGTAAGACACACCCTTATTTTCTACTTTACTAAGCAAGGAAAAAATGTGTCAATTTCACTGTGACTGTTCTCAATGCAGGATGAAAACTAGCTAGGGGGTGACATAAGTGCCACTGTTACTGTTCTTGACAATATCAGATCAAATGATTCATTTCTTTCTTGAGACAAGGAGTACAGTGGCAGAGTCATGGCTCACTGCACCCTTGACCTCCCAGGGCTCGGGTGATCCTCCCACTTCAGCCGCTGTAGCTGAGACTACAGGTGCACGCCACCATGCCTGGCCAATTAATTTTTTTGGTAGAAACTAGATTTCAACATGTTGCCCAGACTGGTCTTGAACTCCTGGGCTCAGATGATCTGCCTACCTCATCCTCCCAAAGTGCTTTTGGAGTGAGCCACTGCGCCCAGCCAAATGATTTTTTTTTTTTTTTTTTTTTTTAGACAGAGTCTGGCTCTGTCACCAGGCTGGAGTACAGTGGTGCAATCTTGGCTCACTGCAACCCTACCTCCTGGATTCAAGCAATTCTCCTGCCTCAGCCTCCTGAGTAGCTGGGACTACAGGCGCGTGCCATTACACCCAGCTAATTTTTTGTGTTTTAGTAGAGACGGGGTTTCACCATGTTGGCCAGGATGGTCTTGATCTCCTGACCTGATGATCCACCCACCTTGGCCTCCAAAGTGCTGGGATTACAGGCATGAGCCACTGTGCCTGGCGATTCATTTTTAACAAAGGTCTTAGAAGTGTAAAAGTGAACCCAGAACAGCATTGGATCCTATCAAGATGGGCTACCAATACATCAGATCCTAGACAGTTCTTGAATTTGGAATCCCATCATTTCTCTTGGCACCAGGGAGCTCAGTTTTGTGACAGCAGCTCCCATCATCAACCCCAGCTACAGACAAATCACCCAGAGACAACTGTGCCTCCTTCACCTTAATAAGATGAGGCACCTCTTGCAGGGAGGGTCCTCTGCTCTCATGTAGCAAATTTATTCTAGGATTCTGCTACGGGCTGAATTGTGCTCCCCCCACAAATTCATATGTTGAAGCCCTGACCTCCAGTATGATAGTATTTGGAGATGCAGCCAATAGGAGAGGTAGGCTTAGGTGATGAGGTCATTAGGGTGGGGCCCTCACGATGGAATTGGCGCCCTTACAGGAAGATGAAGAGACACCAGAACTCCCTGTCATGCGAGGACCGAAGAGCATCCTCACCAGGACCTGGGCATGCTGGCACCCTCATGTCAGCCTCCAGTGCTGCCATGAATTTCTGCTGTTTAAGCTGCCCAGTGTATGGATATTTTGGTAAGGCAGCCTGAGCCGACCAAGACAAGTTCCTTCCCCCAAGAGCTTCCTGATCCTTTCCTCATTATGACGCCTTCTAGAATTTCCACTTCATTTACTATAGGTCATTATCATGCCCCAGCTCCAAGGAGTCATGTCAGTAGATGATTAGGACTGGTTCTGGCTCTCTTTGCCAGATCACGATCCAGAGTCCTGAGGCGTCCATGCCAGCGCCCTCTCCAGCTCACATCCATCCTGTCCCCCAATGATCCGGGGCCCTGTGTTGCTCTGATGGCGGCTGACTCGGGGTTGTGGTTTGAATCGTATCCTCCCAAAGGTACACTCAAGTCCTAATCTGCAGTACCTGTGAGCGTGACCTAAGTTGGAAATAGGGGTTTTGCAGATATAATTAAGATATAAGTTCAGATGAGGTCACAATCGAGTAGGATGGGCCCTTAGTCCAGTATGGCTGGTGTCCTTATAAAAGGAGAATGCCACATGAAGGGCACAGATGTGGAAGGACATCGTGTGACGGTGGAATGAGATTGGAGGGACATGTCTGCAGGTCAAGGAAGGGTGGTTGCTGGGGACACCATAAGCGAGGAGAGGGATGTGGAACAGATTCTCTCTCTTGGAGGCTTCCTCCAGGTGAGAGGCAGCTGTTCCATTTTCTCCTGGCAGGAGTAAAGAGAAAACAGAATAGTTTTTCTGCCCTCAGCCCTGCTTTACCATCTGGAAAATGCAGGGTGGCGTGGGGTGGGGGTGGTGGGGTTTTCGTTTCTCAGGCTTGTCTATCCAAATCTCCCCATCTTGGACCCCAAGTCCCACTGTCCCACGTGGGCTCTGATTCTGACCTGGGCCACCCGTTGCTGTCCCTTGTCTCCTTCCAGCCTTCTGCGCAGACTGCCCTGTGGCTCCAGGATGTGAGACCTCTTTCAAAGCTGCCCTAAACCTTCTGGTGTTCAGTTGGTCTCAGCTGGCAGTTGACTGTCCTGAGCCTACTGTTTCATTTATGCAAAGCGTTGATGTGAATGGAAGCCAGACCCCTCACCATCCTCATCTTTATCATTGCCGCACACCAGGCATTGGCAACTGCAGCTTCCAGCCGAATCTGGCCAGCTGTGTAATTTTCAGGGCCCAGTGCAAAATCAAACTGTGGACCCCCTCATTCAAAGGCAAGAAGAAAGTACCACAGAGGGTACTAAAATACCAAAGAAAGTACCACGGAGGGTACTAAAATACCAAAGATAGTACCACGGGGGGGGACCAAAATACCAAAGAAAGTACCACGGAGGGCACCAAAATACCAAAGAAAGTACCACGGAGGGTACTAAAATACCAAAGAAAGTACCACGGAGGGCACTAAAATACCAAAGAAAGTACCACGGAGGGTACCAAAATACCAAAGAAAGTACCACGGAGGGTACTAAAATACCAAAGAAAGTACTACGGAGGGTACTAAAAGCTTCTTCCTTTCTTCCACAGTCTCTCTTTTGACCTGTCATGGTGTTTTTGTTTGCTCTTTAATGTCATTCTGAGTAAGGAAAAATTAGAACATTAATTGTTAATGTAAAACAAGAATTAAAAACATTTAATAATGAACATGTGTACCATTCATCTTTGCATTATGAAACGATTGTTTTAAATACAAACAGGAGAGCATTTACTGGGATACAGAATCACTGGAATCACATGATTCTACACAAGTAAACAATATTTGTAGTTCACACATGCATATGCATCTCACGCTTGCCAGAGCTGTGGAAACTGCCCAAAACGAACTTCATTGTTTTCATTTCACTTCCTGCTCTATGACTGTTCTACCAACACTCTCTATTTTCAGTATAACTAGGAGCGAAGGACTGAGGGAAAAGGAGACATGGGCTGCCCTCTCCTTCTTCTTCCTTCTAGCTCATCATTTTCAGAGTAAGTGGTTGGCTAGCACATGTATGATAATACGAGTAGCATGGGGAAGAACACGTCTGATACGTTTCCTTGGTTGCTTGTGTTTCTCAGACACCATGTGATATGGTTTGGCTGTGTCCCCACCCAAATCTCATCCTGAATTTCCATGTGCTCTGGGAGGAACCTGGTGGGAGGTAATTGAATCATGAGGGCAGTCTTTCCTGTGCTGTTGTAGTGATAGTGAATAAGTCTCATGAGATCTGGATCTGATGGTTTTAAAAACAGGAGTTTCCCCTGCACAAACTCTCTCTTTGCCTGTCACCATCCATGTAAGATGTGACTTGCTCCTCCTTGCTTTCCACCATGATTGTGAGGCCTCCCCCAGCCATGTGGAACTGTAAGTCCATTACACCTCTTTCTTATGTAAATTGCCCAGTCTTGGGTATGTCTTTAGCAGCAGCGTGAAAATGGACTAATACACCATGGTATTCTTTCTGTATTTGAACCAAGTTCTGGTTCCAAAGGAAAGTAGGACCTTTTGGGCTGTCAACACCCTACTTTCTCAGTCATAGATGGAATGTGCTTACCTTGTATTCGTATTGGGTCTTGCTGTACTCCATGGATTGTGGGCCTCTGGAATTCTATGCACACACATCTCCCTCTATGCAATGCGGCACCACAAACACTCTTTATTCAAATTGGGCTACAAGGAACATGCTGTGCTCATCTCTGCTCCTGACATGCTCTTCATCCTATTGGATTTCACCTGCAAAACACAAGTTCAAAGGTAAGATTATGAGTTTCCAGATGGCAACAGCAGAGCATGATAGCAAACTCAGGTCCTTCTATGCACAGGGCTCTGTGTCCCTGCACAGGTTCATGCCCAGGAAGTGCTCCTTATCTAAGTGGTGCTTGAGAGGTGTGAGTATCGCCTGTTCCAGGCACTGCTGAATAGATCAGGAGTTCCAGACAGAGTCCTGCTCTTTTACTATCAAATCACAGTGCAGTTGGGGGATGTGAGTTTATGAATTCAATAACTCACGTATTCAGTAGCATTTTCCATGCCAAGTACTATATATTAGAAATATTGGCCAGGTGATAATCCCAGCACTTTGGCAGGCCAAGGCAGGTGGATCACGACATTAGAAGTTTGAGACTAGCCTGGCCAAGATGGTGAAATCCCCGTCTCTACTAAGAAATGCAAAAATTAGCCAGGCGCAGTGGTGCATGCCTGTAATCCCAGCTATTTGGGAGGCTGAGGCAGGAGAATCGCTTGAACCTGGGAGGCATGGCGGAGGTTGCAGTGAACTGAGATCACGCCAGTGCACTCTAGCCTGGGTGACAGAGCAAGACTCCGTCTCAAAAAAAAAAAAAAGAAAGAAAAAAGAGAAAATAAAAATAAAAAATGTGGGATCTTCAGTGAGAGTCCATGCCGGGTCTCAAAGGATGAGGAAGTGTCTTCAGGGACTCCCACAGGCGTGAATCCTGCCCAAAGTCCTCAGCCACCCACCTCCGCCACCTCCTCTGCCACCATCTTGCCTCAAACATCATGCTCCACAGCCGGGCCTTACCCTGGCTCCCTGCAGTCTGCACTGCCCACTGGGGGCCTCCCTCATGGTGAAGGGCCCATCCTCTTTCTACCTGGCCACGCCGGCAATGGTTCTGCTTCCAGGCCTCTGCTCCCGTTGGTCCTCCGCCTGTGAGCCCTTCCCTTCAGACATCCACATGGCTTGCTCTTCGCTCCTTCAGATCACTTGTAGATGTCACTCCTGCATATTCTGTCTAAAATAGCACCCCCCCACTGCTGGAGCCCCTTCTCTTCCCACCACTCTGCCTTATGTGTCTTCACAGCACAGATTTGCATCTGACATTTATTATTTATTATCTTTTTTAAAAATTATTATTTATTTTTTGACACTAGGTCTCCCTCTGCCACCAGCCTGGAGTGCAGTGGTGCAAACACAGCTCACTGCAGCCTTGACCTCCTGGGCTCAAGCAATCCTCCCACCCCAGCTCCCAAGTAGATGTACCCACAGGCACATGCCACCACCCCAGGCTAATTTTTAAATTTTTTGTAGAGATGGGGTCCCATCATGTTGCCCAGGCTAGTCTTGAACTCCTGGACTCACATGATCCTCCTGCCTCAGCCTCCCAAAGTGCTGGGATTACAGACGTGAACCACTATGCCCTGCCTGTTTATTATCTACTCCACGAGAATGGGGATTTTGTTTTGTTCCTGCTGTATGCCCAGTACCTAGAATAATGCCTGGCACATACTAGGTGCTTGCTAAATATATGAATTATGGAATAGTGTTTTGTGTCTCTTTATACTAAAATGTACATTCTGTGAAAGCAAGCACCGTGTTCTTCATTTCCCCATCTTTCCTGTTTAGCACAGAGCCTGGCACAGAGCAGATGCTTAATAAACGTTACATGATCTCTTCAAATGGCAACATAACATTCCACTAAGTGAATGCTGTTAAGCATTCCCCTATACTAGACACTTAGAGGGTTTTTCTCTAATTTTAAAATAATACAGTGATAATCTTCTTAGGTTTGTTATTTTGCATGGGTGTTTATTTCTTTAAAATCGTTTCCCAGAAGTGGCACGACCGAGTCAATGAAATAAATACAATATTGCCAAAATTCCTTTCCAAAAGGGTTGGAGAGGATTGAAAATGTGGAAAATCACATTTACCAGCCTTGTCATCTTAAAGTGTTAGTGCTGGGTAACAAACAAAAGAAACAAAAACAAAACAACAACAAAAAGTACTGAGTTGACAGTACTGGTCAGCATGGGATGCTAAGACGAAATACCATGGACCGGGCGGCTTGAACAGCAGAAACCTATTTCTCACAGTTTTGGAGGCTGGAAGTCCAAGATCAAGGTGTGGGCAGGTTCCTTCCTGGCTCTCCTTAGGGCTCTGCTTCTGGCTTGCAGACATCCTCTGCATGTTGGGGAGGGAGAGAGAGCGGGAACGAGAGAGAAAAGGAGACAGAAAGGTGGGGGGTCCTCTTTTCATGTGAGGGCAGTAATCCCCGAGACCCAACCCTCAGGATGTTATCTAAACCTAATTACCTCCCAAAGGTCCAACCTCCAAACACCATCACTTTGGGGATTAGGGCTTCACCATACGAATTTTGGAGGACACAGACATTCAGTACATGACATTGACCCAAGAAAAGTTTCTGGAAGGGAACAGCACAACCAGATTCATTTTGTGGGTGTTATGGGTGGAATTATTTCCCAATCCCTTTTTTTTTTTTTTTTTGAGATGGAGTCTTACTCTGTCGCCCAGGCTGGAGTGCAATGGCACGACCTCAACTCAATTTCTGCCTCCTGGGCTGAAGCAATTCTCCTGCCTCAGCCTTCCCAGTAGCTGAGACCACAGGCGGGTGCCACTATGCTCAGTCAATTTTTGCATTTTTAGTAGAGATGGGGTTTCACTGTGTTGTCTGGTCTTGCACTCTTGACCTCAAGTGATTCGCCTGCCTCGGCCTCCCAAAGTGCTCAGATTACAGGCACGAGCCACCATGTCCCCACCCCTGACAAATTTATATGTTGAGGTCCCAAACTCCAGTATCCCAGAATGTAACCATATTGGAAGATGAGATCTTTAGAGAGGTGACGAAGCTAAAAATAAGCTGTTAGGGTGGGGCCCCAATCTAATAGGACTGGTGTCCTTATGAGAAGGGGAAGAGACACCAGGACGGGCACACACAGAGGACAGGCGTGTGAGGACACAGTGAGAAGGGGACCACCTGCATGCCACAGAGAGGCCTCAGGAGAAACCAACACCACCGACACATTGATCTTGGGCCTCCAGCCTTCAGGACTGTTAGAAAATAAATGTCTACTGTTAAAGCCACCCAGTCTTGTTATGGAAGCCTGAGTGGATTCACGGTGGGTCAATTGCTGATGGTCCAGAGAGTGAACAGCACACGGGACAGGGTCAACGAGCTGCAGCTTCCTTCGGGCTGCGTGGAGGCTGCACGCACCACCCCACAGGCTTCTCCTCTCTGCGGGTGCTCCCGCGGGTTTGCTGAAGGCTGTGGGACCCAGGAGGTGCTAACTCTGTTTCCTGGCGGGAGAAGGCATCCCTCCCAGGGCTTGGATTGGCCTTTGTCATTCCAGAAATATTTGCTGAACCCAAGTCATGTGCTTTGTGTTATGTGATGGGACTATGAGGCAAGTGAGGCAGGGTCCCCCAAGGTTCAGACCAGCGGAGATGCCTGTAAGAAACAAGTCACTACACTGGTGCTAGAGCCAGGGTTTTGAGAAATTTAACTTAGGTGTCTGGACATCTCAAGTATGTGTCCTTTTTCATTTGTATTTTATTATAGTATACAGACAACTGGGTTTGGGAACTGTATTATTCCTAGTATTTGTTTATTTATTTTTGGAGATGGAGTCTTGCTCTGTCACCCAGGCTGGAGTGCAGTGGCACTATCTCAGCTCACTGCAACCTCTGCGTCCCGGGTACAAGCCATTCTCCTGCCTCAGCCTCCTGAGTAGCTGGGATTACAGGCACCCACCACCATGCTTGGCTAATTTTTGTATTATTGTAGAGATGGAATTTCACCATGTTGGCCAGACTGGTCTTGAACTCATGATCTCAGGTGATTCACCCGCCTTGGCCTCTCAAAGTGCTGGGATTACAGGCTTGAGCCACCACACCCACCCACTCCTAGTATTTTTAAAAATATTGTGGGTATTTTAATAACTTTTATATTTACTTTTTGTTGGAAAAAAAGATACATTTGTGTGGGAATAGAGAGCCCCAAAGGAAAGGGGGCACAGGAGAAGGAGATGAGGTATGACCCCATCACAGAAGGGGTGACATCTAGGCTCCAGAGAGTTTTTGTTCATTACACTCTCTTCCTTTTTAGAAAAGTAAGAAAATATTGACAAAATAATATGTTTACATGGTTCAAAATTCCAGTGGCACAGAAACAATGGTATCTCCTCTCACTCCTGTCCTCCAGCCACCCATGTCCCCTCCTTGCAAGCAACCGATGTGGCCAGTTTCTTGTACATCTTTCTAGAGTTTTTTCATTCCATAAATGCAAATATGTCATCTCTCCTTTTCTTTCCCTCTACTAACTGCCGGGTCCTCCTGGCAGACCCTGACCCAGCAATGGATGAACAAATGTACCAGACACCAACATCCAGTGAAAGAGCAGGCTGGGGGTCCGGGCTACTCACAGACACTGAGGAGGGTGCTGTAAAGAGTCAGCAGCCTCAGCCCTCACCAGCTGATGCTGCAGGCATTTATTCAGTATAGATTTAATGACAAAGGCTTTGAGTCAACACACTTGTGGATAATTAACATGCTTGCCTTCCCCAGAGAGAGCAGGCCTACAAATGATTAAAGGCCAGGTTCCAAGGTCTAAAGCAAACACCATTTTTGGGTAATAACATTGTCGATCCCCTAAATAGAGAGCAGTCATGTACCCATGGAGGTTCAAAGGTTGGTCTTAGGACCACATGAGTAAACAAGCTCTTTAGATAAACTCCCTTACATTCCTTTGTACCTACTCCTGCCTAATTGCCTCCGGGTAAGACCGCTGCCTTCGGCTCATTCCTTCCCAAGGCTTTTGCAAAAACTTCCTGGCCTTCCAAGAGGTTTGTGTCTATTTTACAATTTTTCCCACCACCCTGACTGAACCCCTACAGCTAACAGCAGCAGAATATGGTGGAAACCCATTGTCCTTGCTTGCTTTTCTGGTTCTTCTTGGCAACCTTTCCATATCAGTGCATAAACAGCATCCCCATTTGCAAATGGTTGCCTAGCATTCGATTGTACAGCTGTACGTAATTTACTTAACCAGTTGTCAAATAATGGACAATTAGGTTGCTTCTAATGTTTTATAATTAAAAATGATGTGGCTATGGAATAACCTGGCACAGACATCCTTTCACAACTGTATTCATAGATCTCTTAGTTTCTACAAGTGTAATTCCTGGGTCAAAGTTATATGCTTTTAGCATTTCAAGAGTTCTTGGCAGATGCTTGCTTAGAGGTTGTATCAGTGTACACTCCTACCAACAATGCAGAAACCTGGCTGTTCTCCACACACCCTGAATCCCTAGTGTGGTATCAGACTTTGTAGTTTTTAGCATATTACAGGAGTTTACCTGGAGGTCTTGGAGAATGAGGCTAGGGGAGGAGAGGGAGCTGGGGTTGCGGTTGTTGTGAATGAGGCCGGAAAGTCAGGGAGAATGGAATGGGAGCCAGGGAACTCTAGGCTCTCCAGTTAGGCGTGCTTACTCTCTGCTGTAATAACAGCACTAGCCATTGTTTATGAAACGTTTGCTATGGGTTGGCCACCACTCTAAGGCTGTAAGCCTGGAGTCAGACTATTGTTCTGAAAAGGGCCAGATTGTACATGTTTGTTATTTTATTCTATAGGCAAAAGAGTCTCTGTTGCAACCACTCAGCTCAGCCTTTTTAACAGAAAAGCAACCACAGACACTGCAGAAATGAACCAGAGTGGTTGGTTGTGTTTCAAGGAAACTTTATGGATGCTGAAATTTGATTCTCTTATAATTTTTGCATGCCACAAAATATTTTTTAAAGCAACAGCAAATATTTATTGAGCACCTACTCCGTGCCATTAAAAAACATCCAATTGTCTCATTTACTTTTCCCCCAAGTCCCATGAGGTCCCATTTCCCATCCCCCTCACAAGCCATTTATTTAGTAGGGTAAAATCCATTTGTGGCCCACGAGGCCGTACTCCGTGACAGGCCATGGTTTGCTGATGCCTGCTGTGGAGGTTCTCATTTAGACTGCATAAAGAAAATGTGGTACACATATACCATAGAATACTACACAGCCACAAAAAAGAATGAGATCATATCCTTTACAGAAACATGGATGGGGCTGAAGACCGTTATCCTAAGTGAACTAATGAAGGAACGAAAAACCAAATACTGGATGTTCTCACTTAGAAGTGGGAGCTAAACATCAAGTACACATGGACACAAAGAAGGGAACAACACACACCAGGGCCTACTTGAGGGTGGAGGGTGGGAGGAGGGTGAGGATCAGAAAACTACCTATTGAGAACTATGCTTATTATTTGGTGACAAGATAATCTGTGCACCCAACCCCCATGATATGCAATTTACCCATATAACAAACATGCACATGTACACCTGAACCTAAAATAAAAGTGAAAAAAAAAATGAAGGTTCTTATTTAATCCTCACAATTGTAGGACCTTCTATTTTATTGTTTTTGAGATAGGGTCTCGTTCTGTTGCTCAGGCTGGAGTGCAGTGATGTGATGATGTCTCACTGCAGCCTCAACCTTCTAGGCTCAAGCGATCCTCTTCCTCAGCCTCCCAAGTAGCCGGGACCACAGGCGCGTGCCACCACACTCGGCTCATCTAAAAAACATTTTTTTTTTTGTAGAGTTGGGGTCTCACCATGTTGCTCAGGCCAATTTCAAACTCCTGAGCTCAAGCAATCATCCAGCCTCAGCCCTAAGTGCTGGAATTACAGGTGTGAACCACCGCACCCAGCTGTAGGGCTTTTACATTCCCATTTAACAAGTGGCAAAACAGAGGCCGAGGCAGGTCCAAGAGAAAAGAGGGCTCAGCTAGCACACTCAAGGGGGCGGCCACACTCACGGCTCCAGCTGGACCATCAGGAAGGAGGACTCCCACCCTGCTGCAGAGCAGCCCTCCCAGAGGGGGGCAGAGCCCCCCTCCCAGAGCACTGCGGTCTCTTCCTCACTTGCTTCCTGCAGGTGAGAGGCGGTGAACAGCACCTGTGGGGGTCTGGGCCACCCTCCTGGCTTCATAGGTAAGCAATGGAGTTCTGTGTGATGTGTACGTCTCAGCTTTTACTGAGCATTCCTGACAGTTCTCTACCTCGCCACATGCAGTGAGGTTCCCCTTATTTTCTCCTGATCCGGGCTATTTCCTTTTCTTTCCTTACTCAGCCCTCCCTCTTCCTTGGGGAGCCAAGGTCTCCAGGGAAACCTCTTTATTCCCTGGCCAGAGAGACAGTGGCCCTAACAATCCCAGGGACCCCCACATCTGCGCTGGCCAGCCAGGCTGGAGAAGCTGGAGTTTGACAGTCTGGAGGTGATCAGGCCCAGGCGGGCGGCTTCACTCTTCTCTCTGCAGTCCCTGCCCTGGACGCAGGGACAAAGTAACCGCCTGCATAGGGACTGTATTAATTCCCTAGGGCAGCCATACAGGGTACCACAATGGAGTGGCTTGAAACAGCAGCAGTTTATTCTCAGACAGTTCTGGAGACCAGAAGTCAGAAGCAGAGGTGCTGGCCAGGCCTGCTTCCCCGGAGACGCTGGGCAGGGTCTTTCTGGCCTGTTCCCGGCTTCTGGTGTGGCCTTGCTCCCTGGTGCTTGTGGCTGACAGACATTCTCTCCAGTCTCTGCCTCCGTCTTCCCATCACACTCTTTCTGTGTCTGTCTCTTCTCTTCTTCTTACGGGGACACGAGTGATACTGGATGAGGGCCCACCCTAATGGCCTCATCTTGAGCTCATTTTATCTGCAAAGCCCCTGTTTCCAGATAAAGACCCATTCACAGGTACCAGAGGTTAGGGCTGCTGCATATCTTTTGAGGCGACCCATTCACCCCAAAGCAGGGACCTTGTCTCTTGGTGAACAAGCGCAGTGAAACCCACCCCTGAATTCCAGAGCTCGTGTCCTGAGTGGGCTATAATATGAAAAATACAGGAAGACATTCATGTGTGAAAGCCAGAACAGGGAGAAGGCACCTGGATTTGAACCCCAACTTCTTGACCTGGAGTCCAGTGCCCCTAAGCTGCAGCCCCAACACATCAGCAGGTCTGATGGGCCCTCTTCTCCATTGGGGTCACAGCCAGGGCCCACAGTGATTTTTAAAAATTTTTTAATTATTTTTTTGAGATGCAGTTTCACACCGTCACCTCTGCCGGAGTGCAGTGGCTCAATCTCGGTTCACTGCAGCCTCTGCCTCTGGGATTCAAGTGATTCTCCTGCCTCAGTCTCCCGAGTAGCTGGGATTACAGGCGTCTGCCACCACGCCTGGCTAATTTTCTGTATTTTTAGTAGAGAGGGGGTTTCACTATGTTGGTCAGGCTGGTCTCAAACACCTGACCTCATGATCCACCCACCTCGGCCTCCCAAAGTGCTGGGATTACAGGCGTGAGCCACTGCGCCTGGCTCCACGTTCATTATTAATTCTGCAAGGAGACCCTGCTGTACTGTAACCCTTGGGCCTCAACACCTCTCCAGGCACCTCCTCCACCGTCTCACCTAGCACTGTGCAATGACCATCTTCGAGCTTTCTTGTCAAGGCTGCACCTGAATCCAATGCTCTTGCTGCCATTTTCACATGGAATTCCTTCCCACCTCCCTTGTTTATTAAGTAAGCCCTTTAGAGTGCAAGGCCCATTTCGAATGGAACGTGCCATTATCCTAGTTTCGGTCAGGTACGTAATTTACACCATCTCCTCTGTGTTCTCAGAGCTATTATTACACATTACCGTGCCAGGCATTTCCACTAAACCTTCAGCTCCTGAGGCCAGGAATTGTGTGGTTGGTTGAGTCCGGGACACAGGAGGCACGGACTAAGTGCTCGTTGAATTAATGCATGAAACCCATCAAGGAATCTGGTTGTGCAGGGCTTCCCAGGCTCTATTTAGCAGAGGCAGTAGGTTGCTAGCCTTTCTTAATATGTTCCACTCTACTGAGAAGCCCCTAGGGCTGCAGTGATGGTGTCCGAGGCTGTGTCCTGGCTATTCCTGACTTTTTTTGGAGAACCACATTTTTCTTCATACTATAGACATGTATTCTGAGTGGAAGCAGATATACTCTTACAAGCCCTTACTCCTGCCATGGTTATACCACTCAGGTACCTTAACCCCTGGTCACAGTGGCTGGTCACAGATAGGCACAGAACCCAAGCCAAACAAACCAGGGTCCTTCTCTAGAATTTTTCAGACTCAAGTCTTCTCTCTGGCAACCCAAGTGTGGAGATATGAGTCTACAAATGTTGGAGGCAGGGTCTCAGCTGCATGAAGAGATAGGTTTGAGACATTAAAGCTAACTTAGGGAACCAAAGAAGAAAGCTAGAGGGAGAGAATCCTGGGAACATTTGAGTTCCTGGAAGTCAGTTTCTTGTCTGATATTTACATTATCTTTCATTTTCTATCAGCTGAAATTTAATCTCTGCCACTTACCTCATGTTAATACAACATGATTCCAAAGCTGAAATAATAGGAAGCATAGTGGCAGCAGGGGGTATAGCTCAGTGGTAGAGCATTTGACTGCAGATCAAGAGGTCCCTGGTTCAAATCCAGGTGCCCCCTAGTTTTCTTCACTTCTAGAGTGCATCTTTTGGGAGACAGTATTTGAGACAAAAGAGGTGATGAGAAACAATGAAAGAAGCTTAAGGAGCTGGAGAAATGGATGCTGGGTAAAAAGAATCAACAGCTGTCCACCAGAGGGAGTGATATGGTCAGGTTGAAATCTGAAAAAAAAAAAAAAAAAATCTTGTTTGGCCCAGCAATGTCTGAGTTGGAGGAAGAGACAGAAAGAGATGCTAGACTACTGCAATAATGATGTGCTGAGCAGAACCGGACTGAGCGTTGTTCCTTCTCAACAGTCAGCCTCACTGGAGGTCTAGTCCCAAAGCCCTTGAAAACTTCTTGATACGGTTTGGCTCTGTGTTCTCACCCAAATCTCTTGTTGAATTGTGACCCCCAATGTTGGGGGAGGGATCTAGTGGGAGGTGATTAGATCATGGGGGTAGATTTTCCCTTGATGTTCTTGTGATAGCGAGTGCGTTCTCATGAGATCTGGTTGTTTGAATGCATGTAGCACTTCTCCCCCTTCACTCTCTTTCTTTCCTTCCAGCCACGTGAAGATGTGCCTGCTTCTCATTCCCGTCTGCCACGATCGTAAGTTTCCAGAGGCCTCCCCAGAAGCAGAAGCCTGTACAGCCCACAAAACTGTGAGCCAATTACACCTATTTTCTTTATAAATTACCCAGTCTCAGGTATGTTTTTATAGCACTGTGAGAACAAATGAATACCTTTCTCTTTCCCTTCCCCCATGCTGTGGACAAGATATCAACAAGAAAATTTTTCTTTGCTGGTCTGCACATAAGCTCAAGTTCAAAAGAGCTGTTGGCCTGGGGTGCAGAGACTTCTCCTGGAGGCCTGAGACTAGGATGATGATCATGTTGTCCCTTGGGTATTCTATATATTTGCAGTGGGAACAGTTCTCTGGCCCATGAGCTCCTTGAGTGCCAGAACAAAGTATTCATCAGCTAGGGGTTCACAGAACACGACATAGATTGGAACAGGTAGGAGCTCAATAAATGTTTCTTGGATACCTCAACTAACAATGACCTTTTTAAAATTTTTTAAATTTTAATTTCAAGAGGTACACGTGCAGGTTGGTTACATTGGTATATTGAAAGTAATGCTGATATTTGGGCTTCTGATGATACCATTGCCAAAGTACTGAACATGATATCCAACAGGGAGTTTATCAACTACCTTTCAGATTCCCCCGACGTTTATTGTTCCCATCTGTGTCCATGTATATCTAATGTTTAGCTCCCACTTGTAAGTGAGAACATGTGCTATTTGGATTTTTGTTTCTGCGTTAACTCACTTAGGATAATGACCTGCAGCTGCAGCCGTGTTGTGATTTCATTCTTTTTGTGATTTCACAAAAATACACATGATGTGGTTTCATTCTTTTTTGTGATTGTGTACTATTCCATGATATATTGGTTACCACATTTTTTTTTTTTTTTTTGACAAGGCCCTGCTCTGCCACCCAGGCTGGAGTGCCATGGTGCAGTGACAGCAATCACAGGTCTCTGCAGCCTCAATCTCCTGGGCTGAAGCAATCCTCCCACTTCAGCCTCCTGAGTAGCTGAAACTACAGTCATGTACCTCCATGCCTGGCTATTTAAAAATTTTTTTTGTAGAGATGTGGGGTATCACTATGCTGACCAGGCTGGTCTCAAGCTCCAGGACTCAAGATATTCTTCTGCCTTGGCCGCCCAAAGTGTGAGATTATAGGCATGAGCCACCATGCCTGGCCCCATATTCTTTTTATCCCATCTACTGGTGATGGGCATCTGGGTTGATTTCATGTCTTTGCTAGTATGAATAGTGCTGCGATAAATGTACAAATGAAGGTATGTTTTTGGCGGAATGATTTATTTTCCTTTGGGTATATACCCAGTAATGGGATTGCTGGGTTGAATGGTAATTCTATTTGTAGCTCTTTGAGAAAGCTCCAAATTGCTTTCTACAGGGGCCTAACTAATTTACATTCGCACCAATAGTGCATAAGCATTCCTTTTTCTTTGCAACCTTGTCAACATCTGTTATTTTTTGAATTTTTAATAGTAACTATTCAGATTGGTGTGAGATGGTATCTCACTATGGTTTTGATTTGCATCTCTCTGATGATTAATGATGTTGAGCATTTTAAAAATATGTTTGACCTCTTGTGTGTCTTTTTTTGAGAAGTTTCTGATCATGTCCTTTGCTAACTTTTTAATGCAGTTATTTGTTTTTCTTATTGATTTGTTTAAGTTACTCATAGATTCTGGATGTTAGACTTTTATTGGATGCACAGTTTGCAAATATTTTCCCCCATTCAGTAGGGTGTCTACTCTGTTAATAGTTTTTGTTTGTTTGTTGCTATGCAGAAACTCTTTAGTTTAATTAGGTCCCACTAGTCAATTTTTTGCTTCTGTTGCATTTGCTGTTGAGGACTTCATCATAAACTCTTTGCCTAGGTCAATGTCTAGAAGAGTATTTCCTAGGTTTTCTTCTAGAGTAAGATATTTAAGTCTTTAACCCATCTTGAGTTAATTTTTGTTTATGGTGAGAGACACGGGTCCAGTTTCATTCTTCTGCAAATGGTTAGCCAGTTTTCCCAGCACCACTTACTAAACAGGCTATCCTTTCCCCATTAAAAAGAATCGACTTGGGAGACTGGAGGCCGCGCGGTTTCTTGGTCTGGGCCATGTCTGGCTGTGACGCTCGGGAGGGAGACTGTTGTTCTCGGAGATGCGACGCGCAGAACCCAGCCAGCACATGTATCCATGAGGACAAGGACAAAGACTGGAAGAAACTAATAACTCAGTCCTGGGAGATGGATCCAAGATGGCCGATTAGAAGCTCAGGATTGCAGCTCCTAGCGAAAGCGCGGAGGACGGAGTCTCACTTTGTCGCCCAGGCTGGAGTGGAGTGGCATGAACTTGGCTCACTGCAACCTTGCCTCACTCCCTAGTAGGTGGGACTACAGATGGAGTTTCGCTTTGTTGCCCAGGCAGGAGTGCAGTGGTGTGATCGCGGCTGACTGTGACCTCCACCTGCCAGATTCAAATGATTCTCCTGCCTCAGCGTCCTTAGTAGCTGGGATTACAGGCACCCACCACCATGCCCAGCTAATTTTTGTATTTTTAGTAGAGATGGGATTTCACCATGTTGGCCAGGCAGGTCTCGAACTCCTGACCTCAGGTTATCTGACTGCCTAGGCTTCCCAAAGTGCTGGGATTACAGGCATGAGCCACTACGCCCAGCCAGGTTCTCGTATTTTCAATTATTACATGTGTCTTAGAAGTTGAAAAGGGAGTAGCTTTTGTTTAGTATTTACTTTATTATTTGATTTATTGCCATTTTTATTTTAAATTTGGGAGGTATATGTACAGGTTTGTTACAGGGTATATTGTGGGATGCTGAGATTTGGTCTTCTATTGGTTCCATCACCCAGATAGTGAACATAGAGCCCAATAGGAAGCATTTCAGTCCTCCCCGATCCTGCTTTTGGAGTCTTAATTGTTTATTGTTCCTATCTTTATGTCTGTGTGAACCCAAGATTTAGCTCCCACTTATGAGTGGGAACATGTGATATTTGGTTTTCTGTTTCTGCATTAGTTTGCTTAGGATGATGGCCTCCAGCTGCATCCACGTTGCTCCAAAGGACATGATTTAATTTTTTATGGCTGTATGGTAGCCCATGGTGTATATGTACTACATTTTCTTTATCCAATCCTAGGTTAATTCCATGTCTTTGCTATTGTGAACAGTGCTACAATGAACATATGACAGCATTTGTCTTTTGGGTAGAATGATTTGTCTTCCTTTGGTATATACTCAGTAATGGGATTGCTGAGTTGAATTGTAGTTCTGTTTTTAGTCCTTTGAGAAATCTCCAAACCGCTTTTCAGAGTGGCTGACCTAATTTACATTCCCACTAAGCGTTTCCTTTTCTCCACAACCTTGTCAACATCTATTGTTTTTTGACTATTTTTCTCTGTACATAGCGATGACTTTTTAATAATACCCTTCTGACTGGTGTGAGATGGTATGTCATTGTGGTTTTGATTTGCAACTCTGATTATTAGTTATGATGACCATGTTTTCATGTGTTTGTTGGCTGCTAGTGTGTCTTCTTTGGAGAAGTGTCTGTTTATGCCCTTTCCCCACGTTTTAATGGGATTGTTTGCTTTTTTCTTGCTGATTCATTTAAGTTCATTATAGATTCTGAATATTAGATCATATGTGGATGCATAGTTTGCAAATATTTTCTCCTATTCTGTAGATTGTTCTGTTGATCATTTCTTTTTGCTGTGCGTAAACTCTTTAGTTTAAGTAAGTCCCATTTGTCTATTTTTTTTTTGCAACAGTGTCTCCCTGTGTCACCCAGGCTGGAGTGCAGTGGTGTGATTTCGGCTCAGTGCAACCTCCGCCTCCCAGGTTCAAGCAATTCTCCTGCCTCAGCCTCCCAAGTAACTGGGATTACAGGCACCGGCCACTACCCCTGGCTAACCATTTGTCTATTTTTTATTTTGATGCATTTGCTTTTGGGGTCTTCATCATAATTTTTTGGTCTAGGCCAGTGTCTAGAAGAGTATTTCCTAGATTTTCTTCTAGAATTTTTGTAGTTTGAGGTCTTACATTTAAGTCATTAATGCATCTTGAATTAAATTTTGTGTATGATAATAGGTGGGAGTCCAGTTTCATGCAGAAGAATTCTGCATATGGTTAGCCAATTTTTCCAACAACATTTATTGAATAAAGTGTACTTTCCCCATTGTTCAAAAAAAAAATCGACTTTGCTGAAGATGGATTGGTTATAGGTGTGGCTTTATTTCAGTGGTCTCTATTCTGTCCCATTGAGCTATGCGTCTATTTTGCACTAGTACTGTGCCATTGTGGTTACTGTAGCCTGTAGCATAGTTTCAAGTTGGGTAATGGGATGCCTCCACTTGCTTTTTACTTAGGATTGCTTTGGCTATTTGGACACTTATGGTTCCATATGAATTAAGTTAAATTTATTTATTTATTTATTTATTTATTTTTAAGAAAGGGTGAGGCCGGGTGCAGTAGCTCATGCCTGTAATCCCAGCACTTTGGGAGGCCGAGGTGGATGGATCACCTGAGGTCAGGAGTTCGAGACCAGCCTGACCAACATGGCAAAAACCTGTCTCTACTAAAACAAATACAAAAAAATTAGCTGGGCATGGTGTTGGGTGCCTGTAATCTTAGCTACTCAGGAGGCTGAGGCAGGAGAATCGCTTGAACTCGGGAGGCGGAAATTGCAGTGAGTTGAGATTGCGCCATTGTACTCCAGCCTGGGCAACAAGAGTGAAACTCCATCTCAAAAAAAAAAGAAAAAGGTGTCATTCTGTCACCCAGGCTGGAGTGCAGTGGCGCAATTCTGGCTCACTGCAACCTCCACCTATCAGGCTCAAGTGATCCTTACATCTCAGCCTCCTGAGTAGCTGGGACTACAGGTGTGTGCAACCATACCCAGCTAATTTTTGTTTTTTTGGTAGAAATGGGGTTTTGCCATGTTGCCCTGGCTGGCCTGACACTCCTGGGCTCAAGTGATCTATCCATCTCGGCCTCCCAAAGTGCTGGGATTATAGGCGTAAGCCACCACACCTGGCCCCATTTGAATTTTAGAATAGTTTTTTCTACTTCTGTGAAAAATGATGTTGGTAATTTGATAGGAATAACATTAAATCTGTAGATTGCTTTGGGCATTGTGGCCATTTTAATGATATTGATTAGATGTACTTTTGTATGTGTGGCTATTATAAATGGGATTTTTTTCCTCATTTGGCTCTTAGCTGGAATGTTATTGATGTATAGAAATGCTACTGATTTTTGTATGTTGATTTTGTGTCCTGAAACTTTACTGAAGTAGTTTATCAGGTCTAGGAGTCTTTTGGTAGAATCTTTAGGGTTTTCTAGGTATAGAATCATATTGTCAGGGAAGAGAAATAATTTGACTTCCTCTTTTCCTATTTGGATGCCTTTTCTTGCCTGACTGCTAAGCTAGGACTTCCAGTATTATGTTAAGTAGGAGATGATAATGAGCATCCTTGTCTTGCTCCAGTTCTTAGGGGGAATGCTTCCAACTTTTGCCCATTCAGTATTACTGACTGTGGGTTTGTCAGAGATGACTCTATTATTTTGAGGCATGTTCCTTTGATGCCTAGTTTATTGAAGGTTTTTGTCATGAAGGGATGTTGGATTATATTAAATGCCTTTTTCTGTATCTATTGAGATGATTACAAGGCTTTTGTTTTTAATTCTGTTTATGTGTTGAGTCACATTTATTGATTGCATATGTTAAACCATTCTTGCATCCCGTGAATAAAGTCCTCTTGATTGTGGTGAATTAGCTTTTCGATGTGTTGCTGAATTCAGTGCAGTATTATTTTGTTGAGGATTTTTGTGTCTATGTTCACGAGGGGTAATATTGGTCTATAGGTTTTTTTGTTGTTGCTGTATCTTTGCCAGATTTTGGTATCAGGGTGATGCTGTTTTCATAGAATGAGTTAGGGAGGAGTTCCTCCTCCTAAATTTTTGGGAATTGTTTCATTAGGGTTGGTTCTAGCTCTTATTTGTACATCTAGTGGAATTTGGCTGTGAATCCATCTGGTTCAGGGCATTTTTTGGATAGATTTTTAATTATTTATTTAATTTCATTACTTGTTATAGGCCTGTTTAGAAATTCTGTTGCTTCCTGGTCCACTTTTGGGATGTTGTATGTTTCCAGGAATTTATCCATTTCCTCTAGATTTTCTAGTTTGTGAGTAAAGAGATGCTCATAGTAGTCTCTGAAAATCTTTTGTATTTCTGTAAGATCGGTTGTGATGTCTCCTTTTTCATTTCTGATTGTGCTTATTCGGATGTTCTCTTTTTTCTTTTGTTACTTTAGCTAGCAGTCTATCAACCTTGTTTATCCTTTCAAATAACCAATTTTTGGTTTTGTTGATTATTTCTATGGTTTTTTGGGGTCTCAGTTTAATTTGGTTTTGCTCTGATTTTGGTTCTCTTTTCTTCTGCTAGCTTTGGGTTTAGTTTGTTCTTGTTTTTCTAGTTCCTTTAGGTGCAAGGTTAGGTTTTTAATTTTAGATCTTTCTATCTTCTTGACGTAGGCATTTAATACTACTTCTGCCACATCCCAGAGGTTTTGGTATGTTGTATCTCTACTTTCTTTATTTCAAATAATTTTTTAATTTCTGCCTTAATTTTGTTTACCAAAAAGTCATTCAGGAGCAACTTGTTTAGTTTCTGTGTATTTGTGTGGTTTTGAGAGTTCCTCTGGATATTTATTTCTATTTTTATTCCACTGTGATCTGAGAAGATGCTTGGTATAATTTTGATTATTTTGAATTTAGCGAGACTTGCTCTATGACCAAGCACGTGGTCAGTCTTAGAGTGTGTCCCATGTGCAGAGGAGAAGAATGTATATTCTGTGGTAATTTGCGTGGAGTGTTCTTCAGACATCTATTAGATCTGATTGGTCAAGTGTCAAATTTAAGTGCAGAATTTCTTTGTTAGTTTTCTACCTCCACGATCTGTCTAATTCTGTCAGTGGGGTGTTGAAGTCACCACGACTATTCCATTGTTGTCAAAGTCTTTTCTTAGGTCTAGAAGTAATTGTTTTATAAATCTGGGTGCTCCAGTGTGGGGTGAGTATATACTTAGGATGGTTAAGTCTTTTTTTTTTTTTTTTTTCTGAGATGGAGTCTCACTTGTTGCCCAGGCTGGAGTGCAGTGGCATGATCTCAGCTCACTGCAACCTCCACCTGCTGGGTTCAAGCAATTCTCTTGCCTCAGCCTTCTGAGTAGGTGGGATTACAGGCATGCACCACCATACCTGGCTAATTTTTGTATTTTTTAGTAGAAACAGGGTTTCATCATGTTGGCCAGGCTGGTCTCAAACTTCTGACCTCAAGCAATCTGCCCGTCTCAGCCTCCCAAAGTGCTGGGATTATAGGTGTGAGCCATCATGCCCAGGCCAAGATAGTTAAGTCATCATGTTAAAATGAACCCTTTATCATCATGTAATGTCCTTCTTTGTCCTTTTTGACTCTGGTTAGTTTAAATCGATTTTATCTGTGACCTCTGTTCTTCTTCTGTTTTCCATTTGCATCATAGATCTTTCTCCATCCATTTGCTTTAAGGCTGTGGATGTCATTACATGTGAGACAAGTGTCTTGAAGACAGTAGAAAGAAGGGTCTTTTTTTTTTTTAAATCTAATTTGCCACTGTTTGCCTTTTACGTGGAGTGTTTAGGCAGCTTACTTTCAAGGTGAATGTTGATGTGTGAGATTTTGTTCCTGTCATAGCATTGTCAGTTATTTGCTTTGTAGTCTCAGTTGTGTAGTTACTTTCTAGATTCTATGGGCTAGGTGCTTGCATATGCCATTGTGTAGGCAATTTTTATTCTTTTGTTTCCATGTTTAGAACTCTCTTAAGCATTTCTTGTAGGGCCAGTCTGGTGGTGACAAATTCTCTTAGCAATTGCTTGTCTGAGAAAGACTTTATTTCTCTTTTCATTTATGAAGCTTACTTTGGTGGGGTATAAAATTCTCAGCTGGCATTCGTTTTCTTTAGGAATGCTAAAAATGGGTCCCCAATCTCTTCTGGCTTGTAAGGTTTTTGCTGAGAAGGCCACTGTTAGTCTGATGGGTTTTCCTTTAGAAGTAATACAACCCTTTTTTCTAGTTGCCTTTAAGATTTTTTTCTTTCACTTTGACCTTGGATAGTCTTGTGACTATGTGCCTTGGGGATGATTGTCTTGTATAGTGTCTTACAGGAGTTCTCTAGATTTCTTGTATCTGCCTGTCAATCTCTATAGCAAGATTGGGGGGAGTTTTCCTGAATTATATCCTCAAATATACTTTCCACGTTGCTTACTTTTTCTTCTTTTCTCTAAGGAATGCCAGTAAGTAATAGATTTGGTTGCTTTACACAATCCCATATTTCTTGAAGGCTTCATTCATTTAAAAAGAATACTTAAAAATTTTGTGTGGGTTGAGTCAAAAGAGTGGTCTTTGAGATCTGAAATTCTTTTTTTTTTTTTTTTTTTTTTTTTTGAACCCCTTCCCCAACCATTTCCATCTTATTCTGCTTGGTCTAGTCTGTTGTTAAGGCTTCCAACTGAAATTCCTGTAGGGAGTCTTTCAATCCAAAGTTTTGTTTGGTTCTTTCTTAATATAGCTATGTCTTCTTTCAAATCTTGGATGGTTTTTCTGGCTTCTTTGTGTTGGATTTCAACTTTCTCTTGGATCTCATTGAGTTTCTTTGCCATCCGTATTTTGAATTCTGTGTCTGTCATTTCAGACATTTAACTCTGGTTAGGATCCATTGCTTAGGAGTTGGTGAGATCCTCTGGAGGTGATGAAACGCCCTGGCTTTTTGTATTGCCGGAGTTCTTGTGCTGGCTCCTTTTCATCTGAGAGAGCTGATGGTTTTTTTTTTTTTTTTTAATTTGCTATCTATCATTTGGGGGTTTCTTGATATTTTATTCTTTTATCCCTTGGGGGTATGATTCAGATGTATATTATGTGTGATGGGTTTGCGATATTGTGATATTTCTGGGTGCTTTCAGGGTACCAAGGCTCTGTATTGTTCCTTGAATGCAGATAGGTAGCTTTCTCAGATGTTGTTTGTAGTAGTGATATAATTTTGCTTGATGATACCAGTTAGGCTGCAGTCTAGTAGGTGGGCTTAAGAGTAAGAGCCAACAGGTAGGGTTGGGAGTAGAGGTAATGGAGAAATGAAAAGAGGCACGCATTCCTGAAGAATACATCTTCAGTGGGGTGGAGCTTCTGGAGAGGGTCTTTCTTTTCCACCCCAACAGGAGGAACCACTGCTGAGTATGCCACAGTGCACTGAGGAGGGGGCACCATGGGCAAGAGATGACTCCCTTCCATGTCTATTCTGAGCTTTGGTGTGCCCCCTGCGGATGCTAGCATGGTGCTTGCATTTCCTTTGACCTAAGGGTGGCTTTGACATTCTGTGCTCTCCATCTTCTTAGAGGGGACCATACCAAGAGTTAGATTTCTATGGGAGTGGAGTGCACTGCCCTCCAGCTTCTCAAATGTGGTGGGGTACTGTCCCCCAACTGACGAAGAGAGTAGGCTGGAGCACCTAGCAATGACACATGCAGACTGGTTCCGGGTCACAAAACTGTCCCTGGCTGCAAGTCTTGCTTCCCAGGAGAAACCTTGGCTTCTGCAGCTCTCCTGCCACAGCCCTGCAACAGGAGAGAGCCTAATTCCTGCACCTACTGCTGGGTACCTCCACGTTTGCTGCTCAGTTCTGGCTGTGGAGGGCTTTTCCCTATTCCAAAGCAAGTGCTCCATCTCTAGCCTGAGACTAAAATGCCTGTTATGGCCACTGCTGCCCCGTTGCCAAATAATGTCTCTAAACTCTCAAAATGGTGCCAGCTGTGAGCTTGTGACTGGAGAGGGTAGAGCCCCTCTCAGGAAAGCATGGCAAAAAGCTGTGGGGGAGTGAGGTTTGCTTGACTCAGTCTCACAGCAGCCTGTAGCAGGGTGCTGGATGTTGTCTACGTATGCATAGGAGAGCCTGGCTTCCTTGTCTCTCAGCTGGGCAGTGGCCACGGCCACATAAATTTAAACTCAGGCTGGGGGGCGGGGCCCAACCCAGTGTTAAACCCTCAAAATGGCACCTTGGGCCTAGGACCAGAGAGAACGGGGCATCGCCCAGACAAGCAGTGTGAGCAAGAAGCTGTGGGAAGTGTAGTGCGCTCGCGTCCCAGTCTCAACGGCAGCTCATAGCAGGGTGGCAAGTGCCCTCCCGGATGCATGGACGTGCCCATTCTCCCTCCTCCATCCTGGGAACAGTGCACCAGCTGCAGCCATGTCTGTAGATCCCAGGAATCTGAGTCCGCACATGGCTCCCAACCGAGCTATTCCAGCCTTGAATGCCTGTGGGGTTCTTCGTGGGCTCCCTTTGGGGAGCAACGTCTGGGCAATCTTTAGGCAGCTCTGTACATCAGGCGTGAGGGTTTAGTGCACCGAGGGTTTCTCCCATAGCCAAGATCGTTTTGTTTCAGAGCTCTGAGGATTTCTGTCTTACCATTTTCCCTTGTCCAGGAGTTTCTCCCGGCTCTCAGTTGGTCCCTGGATGGGCAAGCTGCCTTGAACTCTCTGCTTACTTTCTTCTGGTGCTCCTCATTACTTCTCTGTGAATCCAAACATTTTCTCCTAGATGACCTGTTCAAAATGTGAATGTCTACTTATTATTCTGGCTGTCCTCCTAGGAGGAGACACACACTCCTGTGTCTAGTCAGCTGTCTGGCTATGACCTCTCTTCATCCCGTTCTCTTCTCCTTGTGTGACTTCCATAGTCATTTACACATTTTCTCCCTTCTCACTAAGGCCCCCACCCACCTCTTCTCCAGGTCCAGTTCCAAGAAGCAGTTCAGGGAAGAACCTGGGCACATGGGGTTTGAGTAGTCTGGTTTATCTGCACCAGTCTCTGGGGGAATAAAACCTTGTAGTAAAACACTGAACTTGTAAGGCAGTACCTGGAATTTTAAATTTGCGGTTCAGCTGCCTTGCCTGAGTTCTGTCCTTTGCTCTGCCCTAAGCTCAAATGAGCTTTTCCATTTCTCACTTTGAGGAGGTGGGGCACTTAGCACAGCTGTTCATACAGGATTTATTTCCCATTCATTCATTCAACAAATATCTATTGAACATTATGTACCAGAATTGGGATCAGGGCTGGGCATCGATAGAAAAAGTAAGGCAGGATCCCCTGTTCTCAGGGGCTCCTAGACCCTTGAGATGGTAGGTGGCCCTAAGCTAAGCGCTGTGGAATATAAAGTAGGAATCTGAGATGCACCCCTGTGATCATCACTAACGCTGCCACCTTTGAGATCTCCGTATAAATATAGTAGCTCACCTTCTACCTTCTCACTTTGTGAAATTCCCTTTCCATTGAGCGTGTCGTTTTTTCACCACACATGTCCCATTTCATGATTTTTCCTCCTTGCCTGCACAGCTTAGATTCTCCGGCCCAGTGCAGCAACCACTCTCTTACAAATATTCTTACCCGGTTGGCCCTCTCTTCCTGTGCTGGACTCACTTGGCAAAATTGCGATCCCGGTATTAATTCCATGCCCATAGCTGAGCAGCAGGTCATTGCTGGGGAAAAGCCACACAACTGTGTTGAGACTCAGCTGTGACCGCTACTTGAAATTTAACATTGCCAGGCAAGCCTGTTAGTTTATGTAATACGCTTGCCTTATCACTTCCTGAGATGGCTGTTTTATCTCTTCTCTTCTCTTCTCAAATCCTCAACATTGCTTTCTCATTTTCTATTGTAGTTGAATGTGCAAAAGTTGTCAGAATCAAAATGGAATCACTTGTATTAAAAAACCCTTACAAATAGAGTTGGTAAAGGCCATGAAGGGAGGGTTCTCTGCACCAATGCCTGACAACAAGGACTATCACAGAAGCCTGCAAAACCCACAGGGTTGCACAAAGGTCATTGCAACCTTACACACACAAAATACTTTTGTGAGAACATCTGTCCAGAAACTGCTAACCTTGGACTGGCACCCTCTTATTACTGATCCTTAGTGCCAAGGAAAATTGTCTCAAAGCAATTATATAATTCTTCTCACTTTTTTCATTAAACACCTTTGTCTTTTTTTTTACCCCCCTGAATATGCATGTACTTACTATAACACACATATTCCCATGGCAATGCTCTGTTTCCAAATAAGCACAATTTTTAAAGAATCTCCATCTCTATTTCTTAGTTTGACAAAATGGTGTCTCAGAAGTGGGACTGAAGTGAGCTCAGCTTGAATGGGTTGATGGAATCGAGTGTGGTAGCACCTGAGCTCTTTGCATTCGGCTTCTGTCAGTTACCTTTTCTGCCCTGGTGAATCTCCCCTTGGATTTTTGGACTTTCTTTGTTTGGTCTCTTTTATTTTATTCATGTTCTGATTTGGTTATAAGGCCACCTCAATGAAGAAATGTGCATCCCTCCTGGGATGGCAGAGACTTTGCTTTTCTGGCAAACCATTTCTAGTATAAGGACAATGCCCTTCTAGTTTCAGTACTCTGGTTTCTACAGAATTTACATTCTGTCTGGTTCTCTATGCCTGGTTTAATATTTTGTTTGGTCTGTGTATTAGTCTATTCTTCACTGCTATAAAGAAATACTTGTGACTGGATAATTTATAAAGAAAAGAGGTTCAATTGGCTCACGGTTCTGCAAGCTGTACGGGAAGCATGATGCTAGCATCTGCTTGGCTTCTGGGGGAGGCCTCAGGGAACTTTCAGTCATGGCGGAAGGTGAAGGGGGAAGCAGGTACTTCTTATGTGGCTGGAGCAGGAGCAAGAGGAGGGGGAGGTGCTACACACTTTTAAATAACCGGATCTCAAGAGAACCCACTCACTCACTGTCATGAGAACAGTACCCAGGGGATGGCGTTAAACCATTCATGAGAAACCACCCCCCATGGTCCAATTGCCTCCTAGCAGGCCCCCCTCCAACATTGGAGATAACAATTTGACAAGAGATTTGAGTGGGGACACATATCCGAACTGTATCAGTCTGCGTATCTGGCTTAAACGTTTTATGAACTCTTACTTCTGGTTTCATTTTGGTTGCGTCACGTGTATCTGTAAACAATTTGGCTCTTTTCTCCCTTGCTTGTTTCTAAACATGTTCTGAGAGAGGGAAAAAAAATCATTCTAAATGGTGGGCGTAAGATGGCCAATTAAAAGCTACTAGATGGTCATTACCTTCTATCATGGTAGTTCAAATTAATGACATTCTTTGACAGGATTTATAGGACTTTTTTGCCCTTGAGAGATTAACAAGAAATGTAATACGATTATCAAATTCTAAAGCATACCACAACAACCTTCCTTTGGAATTCCAATGAGAATTGCTTTAACCCATGAGGCAGAGGTAACAGTGAGCTGAGATCATGCCACTGCACTTCAGCCTGAGTGACAGAACAAAACCCTGCCTCAAAAAAAAAAAAAAAAAAAAAAAAAACTAAGAAGCTCAATGAATTCCAAGTAAGATGAACTAAAGAGACCCACACTGAGGAAAGAAGACACCCTATTCAACAAATAGTGTGAAAAATTGGCAAGCCACATGTAGAAGAATGAAACTGGACCTTCGTCTCTCACCTTATACAAAAATGGACTCAAGATGGATGAAAAACTTAATATAAGACCTGAAATCATAAAAATTCTGGAAGGTAACATTGGGAAATCCTTCTAGACATTGGCCTAGGCAAAGACTTCATGACCAAGAACCCAGAAGCAAGCACAACAAAAATAAAGATAAATAGATGGGACTTAATGAAACTAAAAAGCTTCTGCCCAGCAAAAGCAATAATCAGCAGGGTAAACAGGCAACTCAGAGTGGGAGAAAATCTGACAAAGGACAAATATTCAGAATCTACAAGGAACTTAAACAATCATACAGACAATAAGTAAGGAAATAGAAGACTTAAACAGCACAATAAACTAATTGTATGTAGCACACATATACAGAACACTGCGCAACAAAAACAGCAGACACATTTTTCTCAAGAGCACATGGAATATCTTCCAGGATAGATCATATGTTAGGCCACATACTAAGTCTCAATAGATTTAAAAAGATAGATATCATACAAAATATCTTCTTGAACCACAACAGGATAAATATAATAACAGAAGTAAAACTGGGAAATTCACAAAATTGTGGAAATTAAACATCACACTCTTAAACAACCAAGCAATTGAAGAACAAATCATAAAGAAAATCAGAAATACCTAGAGATAGTGAAAGTGAAAACAAAACATACCAAAACTTATGGAACACAGTGAAAGCAATGCTAAGGGAAAAACTTATAGCTATAAACACATTAAAAAACATGAAAAAATTCAAATCAATAACCTACCTTTACAACCTAAGGAACTAGAAATTGAAGAACATGTTAACCCCCAAACTAGCAGAAGAAAATAATAAAGATTAGAGCAGAAATAAATAAAATAGAGAACAAAAAATATGAAACAAAATAGAGAATAGAAAATTAATAAAACCAAACGTTGGTTCTTTGAAAAGATCAACAAAATCAACAAACCTTTAGCAAGGTGGAAAGAAAAAAAGGCTCAAATTACTAAAATAAGAAAGAGGGGATGATACTACTAGTTCTACAGAAATAAAAAGGATTGTATCTTACAGTCCTATGCATTATGAACAATTGTATGCCAAGACACTGAATAACCAAGATGAAATGTACAAATTTCTAAAAACACAAAACTTATTAAGACTAAATCACAAAAAATCAGAAAATCTTCGTAGACCCATGACTAGTAAGGAGATTTAATCAGTGATCAAAAATCTCCCCCAAAAGAAAAGCCTTAAATCTGTTGGCTTCACTGATGAATTCTACTAAACATTTAAAGATGAATTAACACCAACCCTCCTCAAATTTTTCCACAAACATTGAAGATGAGGTCATACTTTCTAAATTATTTTATGATCGCAGCATTAGTGCAATATCAAAGCCAGACAAAAACACTACAAGGAGAGAAAACTACAGGCCAATATATCTTGTGCACGTTTGTATTATTTTGTTTGCATGCTGCTGATAAAGACATTCCTGAGACTAGGTAATTTATTAGGAAAAAGAGGTTTAATGGACTCACAGTTCCACATGGCTGGGGAGGGCTCACAATCATGGCAGAAGGCAGAAGTCACGTCTTACATAGCGGCAGGTGACAGCGAATGAGAGCCAAGTGAAAGGGGCTTCCCCTTATAAAACTGCATCAGATCTTGTGAGACTTATTCACTACCACAAGAACATATCAACATTTATGGAAAAATCCTTGACAAAATAGTAAAAAACAAAATTAAGTAGCATATTAAAAGGTTTATACACCATAACCAAATGGAATTTATTCGTGGAGTGCCACAATGGTTCAATCTATGAAAGTTGATCAATATAATACACTGCACTAACAGAATGAAGGGAAAGAAACATGATCATCTAAATTGATGCAGAAAAAAAATATTTGACAAAATTCAACACACTTTTATGGTAAAAACACTTGAGAAACTAGTAGAAAGATACTACCTCAACATAATAAAAGGCATATGTGAAAAGCCGGATGTGAAAAACCACAGCAAATACCATACTCAATGGTGAAAGACTGAAATATTTTTGTGTAAGATAATAAACAAGGCAAGGAGGCTCACTTTCACCATTTCTGTTCAACATATTACTGGAAGTTCTAGCCAGAGAAATTAGGCAAGGAAAGAAACAGGTATTCAAATAGGAATAGAAGAAGTAAAATGATTTATGTGCACAGGTGATATAATCCTACACATAGAAAACCCTAAATATCCCACAAAACTGTTAAAACTAGTAAATGAATTCAGCAAAGTAGCAGCATACAAAGTCAACATACAATAATTAGATTCATTTCTAACAATAAACAATCTGAAAAGGAAATTATGAAAATAACTCAATTTACAATAATATCAGAAAGATAAAATAGGAGTTAACTAAGAAAGCAAAAGACCTGTACAATGAAAACAATTGCTGAAATAAAGAAGACAAATAAATGGAATCTTGGCCGGGTGCGGTGGCTCACGCCTGTAATCCTAGCACTTTGGGAGGCCGAGGTGGGTGGATCACCTGAGGTCAGGAGTTCAAGACCAGCCTGGCCATCATGGTGAAACCCCATCTTAAAAAAAAAAAGAGAGAGAACAGCCTGGCCAACATGGTGAAGCCCCGTCTCTACTTAAAAATGTAAAAATTGACTGGGCGTGGTGGCTCACACCTGTAATCCCAGCACTTTGGGAGGCCAAGGTGGGCGGATCATGAGGTCAAGAGATTGAGACCATCCTGGCCAACATAGTGAAACCCTGTCTCTACTAAAAAATAAAAATTAAAAATAAATAAATAAATAAATAAATGGAATCTCGTCCCATGTTCATGGGTTGGAAGATTTTATATTGTAAAGACGACAATACTACCTGTATTAGTCTGTTCTCACACTGCTATGAAGAAATATCCAAAAGTGGGTAATTTATAAAGGAAAAAGGTTTAACTGACTCACAGTTCTGCATGACTGGGAAGGGGTGAGGAAACTTACAATCATGACAGAAGGGAAAGCAAACACATCCTTCTTCACATGGTGGCAGGAGAGAGAAGTATGAGAGCTGAGTGAAAAAGGAAGCCCCTTATAAAACCAGCAGATCTCATGAGAACTTGCTCACTATCCTGAAAGCATGGGAGAAACCACCTCCTTGATTCCAACACAGGGTTCCAATTTGGATTACAATTCAAGATGAGATTTAGGTGGGGACACAGAGCTAGACCATATCATTCTGCCCCTGGCCCCTCCCAAATTTCATCTTTATTACATTTCAAAACACAATTATGCCTTCCCAACAGTTTCCCAAAGTCTTAGCTCATTTCACCATTAACCCAAAAGTCCAAGTCTAGTCTTATCTGAGACAAGGCAAGTTCCTTCTGTCTATGAGCCTGTAGAATCAAAAGCAAGTTAATTACTTCCTAGAAACAGTGGAGGTACAAGCATTAGGTAAATACACCTGTTCCAAATGGAAGAAATTGGTCAAAACAAAGGGACTACAGGGTATGCTGATGAAAGAAGTGGGCTCCCATGGCCTTGAGTAGTTCTGCCTTCATGGCTTTGCAGGGTACGGTCCCCCTCCTGGCTGCTTTCATGGGCTGGTGTTGAGTGTCTGTGGCTTTTCAAGGTGCATGGTGCAAGCTGTCAGCAGATCTGCCATTCTGGGGTCTGGAGGACAATGGCCCTCTTCTCAGAGCTCCAATGGGTAGTGCCCCTTTGGGGATTCTGTGTGGGGGCTCTGACCCCACATTTCCCTTCTGCACTGTCCTAGCAGAGTTTCTCCATGAGTGCTCCACTCCTGGAGCAAACTTCTGCCTGGACATACAGGAGTTTCCATACATCCTCTGAAATCTAAGTGGAGGTTCCAAAACCTTAATTCTTGACTTCTGTGTACCTGCAGGCCCAATACCCATATGTAAGCCACCAAGCCTTGGGGCTTGCACCCTCTGAAGCAATGGCCTGAACTGTACATTGGCCCCTTTTAGCCATGGCTAGAGCTGAAGCAGCTGAGACCTAGGACACCATGTCCTGAGGCTGCATAAAGCAGGAAGACCCTGGGCCTGGCCCGTGAAACCATTTTTTTCCTCCTAGGCCACTAAGCCTGTGATGGGAGGGGCTGCTGTGAAGCTTTCTGACATGGCTTGAAGACATTTTTCCCATTGTTTTGGTGACTGACATTTGGCTCCTCATTACGTATGCAAATTTATGCAGTCAGCTTGAATTTCTCCCCCAGAAAATGGAGTTTTCTTTTCTATTGCATCATCAGGCTACAAATTTTCCAAACTTTTATGCTCTGCTTCCTCTTGAATGCTTTGCTGCCTAGAAATTTCTTCTGCCAGATACCCTAAATCATCTCTCTCAAGTTCCAACTTCCACACATCTTTGGGGCAGGGGCAAAATGCCACCAGTCTCTTTGCTAAAACACAGCAAGAGTCACCTTTACTCCAGTTTCCTAAAAGTTCCTCATCTCCATCTGAGACCATCTCAGCCTGGCCTTCATTATCCATATTATTATGAGCATGTTAGTCAAAGCCATTTAATGCAATCCCTATCAGTAACCAATAATATTTTTTGACAGAAATGAAAAAAATAAAATTCATATGGAGTCTCAAGGGACCCTAAATTGTCAAAAACAAATCTTGAAAAAGAAAAAAGCTGAAAGAATTGTGCTTCCTGATTTCAAAGCATATTACAAAGCTACAGCAACAAAAACAGTGTGTTATTGACATAAAGATAGACATATAATCAATGGAATAGAGTAGAGTGCCCCGAAATAAATCTTTGTGTATGTCATCAAAGTGATTTTTTGGCAAGGATGCCAAGACCATTCAGTGGGGGATAAAATAGTCTTTTCAACAAATGTTGCTAGGAATTAGCTATCCACATGCAAAAGAATAAAGTTGCACCCTGACTTAACACAATATACAAAAATCAACTCAAAATTAACAAAAACCTAAATTTAAGACTTAAACTATAAAACTTTTATTTATTTATTTATTTTGAGACAGTCTCTCTCTGTTGCCCAGGCTGGGGTGCAGTGTTGTGACCTCGGCTCACTGCAACCTCCGCCACCCAGGTTCAAGCAATTCTCCTGCCTCAGCCTCCCAAGTAGCTGGGATTACAGGCGTGCACCACCACACCCAGCTAATTTTTGTATTTTTAGTAGAGACAGGGTTTCATCATGTTGGCCAGGCTGGTCTAAACTCCTGACCTCAAGTGATCCACCCACCTTGGCCTGCCAAAGTGCAGGGATTACAGGCATAAGCCACTGTACCTGGCCAGTAAACTATAAAACTTTTAGAAGAAAATATAAGGCAAAATCTTCCAGCATTAGATTTGACAATCCTTTCTTAGATACGACATGAAAGTCAAGTGCAGCAAAAGACAGAGTAGACAAATTGAATTTCATTAAAATTAAAAAACTTTGTGCATCAAAAGATAGTATCAACAGAGTGAAAAGGAAACCCAGAGAATGGGAGAAAATACTTGCAAATAATAGACAGTTAGCCTTCCCTATTTGTGGGTTCCACATCTATGGATTCAACCAAACACAGGTGGAGAATATTTGGAAAAAAAATTTACAAAGTTTCAAAAAGTGAAACTTGAATTTGTCACTTGCTGAGTACTACATTGAACCCATGCAAATGAAGTAACGTGTAGACATTGTATTAGGTTTTATAAGTAATCTAGAGATAACTTAAAATAAGCAGGAGGGTGGCCAGCACCGTGGCTCACACCTGTAATCCCAACACTTTGGGAGGCCAAGGCGGGTGGATCACTTGAGGTCAGGAGTTTGAGACCACTCTGGCCAACATGGTGAAACCCCACTTCCAGTAAAAATATAAAAATTAGCCAGGCATGGTGGTACGCGCCTGTAATCCTAGCTACTAGGGAGGCTGAGGGAGGGGAATTGCTTGAACCCGGGAGGCGGAGTTTGCAGTGAGTTGAGATTGTGCCACTGCACTCCAGCCTGGGTGACAGAGTGAGACTCCATCCCTGCCCCCTAAAAAGTAGGCAGGAGGATGTGCCTAGGTTATATCCAGATACTATGTCATTTTATCTAAGGCACATGAGCAGCCACAGGTTTTGGGATCCACGGGAGTTCCTGGAACAAATACCCTACAGATACTAAGGGACAACTGTATCTGATAATGGATTAATAACCAGAATATACAGAGAACCCTTAAAACTCAACAACAGCAAAAACAAACAACTTGAAAAAATGGGCAAAGGACTTGAATGATTCTCCAAGGAAGGTACACAAATGGCCAAAAATCATATGAAAAGATGTTCAACATCACCATTCAGTAGGGAAATGCAAGTCAAAACTACAATGAGATACCGCCTGATACCCAGTAGGACTGCTGCTGTCACAAACACGGAAAATAATAAGTATTGACGAGGATGGGGAGAACTTGGAACATTTGTGCACTGTTGGTAGGAATGTGAAAGGGTACAGCTGCTGTGGAAAACAATATGCTGTTTCCTCAGAAGATTAAAGATAGAATTATCATATGATCCAGCCATTCCACTTCTGGGTATATACCCAAAAAGAATTGAAAGCAAGGTCCTGAAGAGATATTGGCACCCCGTGTGTTCATAGCAGCATAGTTTACAACAGTTGAAACATGGAGGCAACCCAAGTGTCCACTGAGAATGAATGGGTAAGTAAAATGTGGTCTATCCGTACAATGGAATACTATTAGGCCTTACTAGAAAGGAAGTTCTGCCACATGCCACAACGTGGATGAACCTTGAGGACATTATGGTGAGTGGAATAAACCAATCACAGAAAGACAAATACTGTGTTATTCTACACAGATGAGATACTTAGAGTAGTCAAAATCATAGAGATGGAAAGTAAAATGGTGATTGCCAGGGGTTATTATTTAATGGGTACAGTGTTTCAGTTTTACAAGATGAAAGGAGTTCCGGAGATGGATGGTGGTGATGGCTGCACAACATTATGAATTTTTTTTTTTTTTTGAGATGGAGTTTCATTCTTGTTGCCCAAGCTGGAGTGCAATGGCATTATCTTGGCTCACAGCAAGCTCTGCCTCCTGGGTTCAAGTGATTCTCCTGCCTTAGCCTCCAGAGTAGCTGAGATTACAGGTGTGCGCCACCACGCCTGGCGAATTTTTTGTATTTTTAGTAGAGATGGGTTAGCCAGGCTGGTCTGGAACTCCTGACCTTAGGTGATCCACCTGTCTCAGCCTCCCAAAGTGCTGGGATTACAGGCATGAGCCACTGTGCCCGGCCATGTATGTTTTTAATACCACTGAATCATAGACTTAAAAATATTTAAGTGGGTAAATGATACGGGTTTTTTTTTAACCTCAATAATAAAATTGAGAACAAACCTCTGAATTATATTTCTGTATTTCACCCACAGTGAGAAATTTAAATTGTATAAAAGATAACAGTTATTATAACATAAAAATGTCAAACATCTAGGAATAATTCAAACAAAATATGGGAAAAGCTCTACTTAGAAAAGGTGTAAAACCTTAAGGAGATGCAGGGCATTGTAGCTCACACCTGTAATCCCAGCACTTTTGGAGGCTGAAACAGGAGGATTGGTTGAGGTCAAGAGTGAGAGACCAGCCTGGACAACATAGCAAGACCCCATTTCTAAAAAAAAATAAAAATAATAAATTAGCTGGGTGCGATGATGTATGCCTGTAGTTCCAACTACTACTGAGGCGGCAGAATCCCTTGAGCCCAGGAATTAGAGGCTGCAGTGAGCTATGATCACACCACTGCATTCCAGCCTAGATGACAGAGTGAGACTCTCAGTTACATGCAACTTTATGTGTGAATTTTACAAATGTAGTGTTCCAAGTTTCTGAGTGGATGGGAATTTTCGAGGAGCACCATTTGTTATGGGTTGAACTTTGTCCCCGCAATGGATGTGCTGAAGTCCTAACTTCTCCTAACATTACATACTTGTGAATGCCATCTTATTTGGAGAGTCTTTGCAAATGTAACCAAATTAAGATGAGGTCATTAGGGCGGGCCTTAATCCAATATTGCTGGTGTTCTTATAAGAAGAGGAGAAGAGGCAGAAACAGGCACAGGGAGGAGCACATCGTGTGAAGACACAGACACAAGAATGTCACATGGGAACAGAGGCAGAGACTGGAGTGATACATTACAGCCAAAAAAATGATTGCCAGCAATACCAGGAGCTGAGAAAAAGACCTGGAACAGATTCTCCCCTGGAAATCTTCAGAGACCGTGGCCTTGCTGACAACTCGATTTCAGATTCCTGGCCTCCAGAACTGTAAGAAAATACAGTTCTGTTGTTTTAAACAACTCAGTGTGTGTGACTTCATCACAGCAGCCCCGCAAAACCAATACAGCATTTGCCCGGTACTGTTATATCAGGACTTAGTCCAGCTGACTGCTTTCCATCTGTCCCATTTTTTCTTTTCTTTTTCATTTCCTGCTTTCTTTTGGATTAACTAGAATTTTTTTCCGCTTCATATATTTTCTCTTCAAGCATATGCCCTCCCTCCCCCTCACCTCCTTTTGCCTGGCAAAACCACAACTTTACAAAATGATAGACTAGGAATTTCTGCAAGTTTAAAAAGTCTAAAGTTCATCATCTTTGTCCTCCCAAATTACATAAAGACATTATAATACATTCACTTGGACCAGCTCTTTCCTTATATGTTATTGTTGACCAGTATTTTAGTTTTATAATTAAATAACCTATAATTTAGACATTAATGTGATGTTATATGGTCAGTGAAATTTAGATTTACTTACATATCTACTGATTTCCCTGTTTAACATTTCTTTTGTATCTGTTTTCCTATCTGGGATCATTTAGATTGTTTCTAAAGTATATATTTTGAAATTTTCTTTAATAAGGATCTGTTGGTGGTAATCTTTCTCAGCTCTTTTTTATTCTTGAAGAATAGTTTTGCAGGTAACAGAATTCTGACCTGGCTGTTATTTCCTCTTATTGAATGTGTTACTGCACTATCTTCTGGCCAGCAGTGAGTGAGCTCATATTTCTCTAATGGACCTAAAGGACCTAGTTCTCACCCATAGCCAGAAGATCAAAGTATACATTGTAAAGCCCAAGGACCAGGTGAGGGGTTGGTGGGATGATTAGAGGAGCAGGAGTTGAGAGAAACAGAACAACTCAGTGGGGGAAGGCATTCTCTGATTCTTCGGCCTTTGCAGGGAGACTCAGAAACGGGAAAATAAACTAGAACTCCTTTACCACCTTTCATGTTAAAAGGCTAGGGGGCACCCAGATTTGAACTGGGGACCTCTTGATCTGCAGTCAAATGCTCTACCACTGAGCTACACCCCCAGTTACACTAGTAAAGTCCAGTTAACAACCTTTCCCTGTGCAGCCTGACCTAGACCTGCAGTCCTCGATTCCACTTCAGGATGGGTTTCTGAGTTACCAGGCCTGATTTGCTGCCAGCTCACCACCCTGTCTTAGACAAAGCAACCGGTTCCTTCTCCCACAGCTCTGCCGCCTCTCCACTCTCAGTTCCTGGGTAAGTGCAGGGATCTGGGGGAGCAGTCCCCTGACAGCTGGAAGGCTCTCTAGTGACATCTGTATTGTGGGTTTTGTGCCGAGCACCTGCAAACAGAGACTCAAAATGCCCAGTGGTTTGGCCAGGCCTGCAACACTTCAAAGATAGAACCCACATTTTGTGGATACTGGATGCTGGGTCAGGAACTCTGCAAACCACACTCTCTCTTGGGCAGCCAGCTTCCTGGCCATCCCGCCAGTAGGATTGTAGAGGGACTGGAAGGTTGGAGAAGGGAGAAGCTCCTTGCTGACTGCTTTGGGTTCCTGTCAGCAGTCCCTGGTTGTGGCAGTGACAGTTCATCCCAGAAACAACGACTGTGGCCTGTAGCTTAGTCTCACGAGACCAGCATTACTAGGCCTCCGCAGGCATGAGCACCTCCTGAGAGGTCTGGGTCCCTGAGCCACAGATACTCCCTAAGCCAGATTTTAACAACTTCAAATTCTTCTATTTGTTCCCCCAGCCCCAGGGTGGCAGCAGCTTTTTGAAGATACTAACACTGTGATACTTAGTCTTCAGCTCTATCCTGTCAATTCTCTAATTCCTGTTACCCTCTCCCCCGCAAAAGAACATGTTGAGGTTCTAACTCCCAGAATGTGAGTTTATTTGGAAATAGGGTGACTACAGATGTAATTAGTTAAGATGAGGTAATACTGGAGTAGGGTGGACTCTTGGTCCAATATCATCACTGTCCTTATAAGAGGAGAGAAGATGGAAGAGCTTGGGGGCACATATCTACAAGCCATCGAATGCCACGAATTGCCAATGAGCACCAGAGGCTAGGAATGGGCCAGGGAGGATTGTCCCCTTGAACTTTCAGAGACAGCACGGCCCTGCCAACACCTTGAATGTGGACTTCCAGAAATTCTGAGATAGGACGTTTCTGTTGTTGTAAGATACCCACTTCGTGGTTCTTTGTTAGGGAAGCCCTAGAAAACTAAAACATGCCTCCACATTTATGTTGAATTCTCTCTGCTAAAATAACTGGTACAGTTTTTGTCTCAGAACTGGACCCTGAGTGATACAGAAATAGCTACCGGTGGGGCACCAGGAAACATGCCTTCAAAGAGGGTATTGGGGATGGACTTGGTCTTGTCCTCGGTCTTTAAGGCAGTGCTGAGCACCTGGTTGGACCCTGAATTGCAGGGGATGGCCATCAGAGGAAGGCCATCAAGGCACTGTTTCATAAGCTCGTCAGCTTCCTTCTGTGAGGGGAATAGACTATGGTCTCTACTCAAGTAAAACTCTATTTTTGTCAGTTCAGCTCAAAGAAGAAAATGAATTATTCAAAGGGGCACCTGGAGTTGAACCAGGGACCTCTTGATCTGCAGTCAAATGCTCTGTCACTGAGCTATAACTGAGAATAGGATGTAATTTGTACTTTCTATAGTTCCACACATAGGTACAGGTGCTCATTCTGACTCAACAGAGAGCGGCTGGTCCTGTTCAACTGTAAGTGGATCTCCTTCTGCCATAACTGTCTTCTTTTCCAGACTTGTGTGGCCACCACCACAGTCAACCTATAGAACAATTCCCTCACAAGAGTCCCTCATGTCACCCTTTTACAGCCACAGCTACCTTCCCTCCTTATCCCTTCCTAATCCCTGGCCACCACTAATCCATTCCCCACCTCTATAGTTTTATGATTTCAGGATTGTTATATGCATGAAACCATTCAATATATAACCTTCTGAGACTGGCATTTTTCACTCAGCATAAATCCCTGGAGCTCTATCCAAGTTGTTGTGTGTTAAAATTTGACAACTTCATAAATTCTGGATACAAGTCCCATTTTAAAAATACTTTTACATTTATATAAGAGAATACGTAAATAATATTCAGTATTTTCTGTGTATGTTTAAACAACCCACATGGGATAATGCTGAACATATAGTTCTGTATCTTAAATTCTTTTACACATGACGCTGTCTTTTTGAGAGCTATCTGGTCACTTTTGCAGCTGTTGAATGTGGAGCACTCATGAAGTGATAATAAAAGCTATTTCATTTACTCCTTACTGTCCCTTTAAACTTTCTCACTGAAATAAACTTTTCTTGTCAGAGACTTTAATGATCACTCTTAGGTAGCAGAACGTCCCATGGCTGCAATATTAATTCAGTCATTAAAATGTTCAGCCCCATTGAATAACTGATACTCTGAAATTGATTGCAGCGTCTATCTTCTGCTAGAAGTGGAAGAGTTGAGATACGTTCCTTCCTCTCCCCTGTCCCCACCTAGCATTCATCCCTAGTATCTAGGATGGAGAGATGGGGATGGGGGGAGGACAGGAAAGGAGAATGAGAAAGTTCTTACTTGACTGACACTGTAATAAGGTAGATTTCTTTTTCTGGGCTTGGCAAGTGTTTAAAATGACTCCCTGGGCATTTCCATGGAATTCTTCAGAGGGCTCCACTGGGAACATCTGACTGCCTCTGTGACCTGGCAACACACTGTCTTGGGCTGACATTTCTACCTGCACCTCTGGCTTTCTGGGTTCCTGTCACACAGATTCTCTGTTGGGGTCCATGACCCATCCTCTTGGGCAGAGTTTAACATAGCTTCTGAGTAACTCTCTTGCGTGGCCTGCAGGAAATGCTCCTGTGCCTTTGGTCCCCAGCCCATGCTGGTGATGCAGGCCCATTTCAAAGAGATGCATTACACTCTCCACCTGCAGGGCAGCCACCTCTGCTCACTTTGTGCCCTCCTTTGTCTGTGCTGGACTCAGCTCCATCGCAAACCCTGACTCCAGGGCACGTGGACCCAGTTCTGTGAGCTGAGACTCCTTGAAGCTCCTTCACTAGGCATGAGTTAGGGCAGAACACCCTGTAACTCTTTCCCCTTGAGAAAAGTAGGAAAATGTGTTCCTCACCCACACTCTCTAATCTCCAACAAACTGACCCTCTTATACCCTCCTGGTAGGAAGCCATGTGGTTATCAGACACGACTTGGAAATTTCCACATGGTGCTGTCTCATGCCTCCTTTTGGTATCTGATACCTATTTTATCTTGGACCCTCAGCTTAAACTTTTAACTGCATAATTTAAAAAATTACGTTTTAAGAGTCTAGAAAGTGTTACTCATCTATTCCACTATTAATGGACATAGAATATTTCTTGTTTTTTTTTAAATTAACTATAGTGCTGCAAGGAACATTTGTGCACATCTCCTGATAAACTTATGCCAGAGTTTCTCAGATGTACCTAGAAGTGAAATTCCTGAATTTTATGCATACTTTTAAGTATACTTTTATAGGTCTGTATTTTTAATATATTTATTTGCTGTTTTATCACCAAAACTTTCTCCATAGTTAGTGTACCAATTTACCAATTTTACACTAAAAGATGTATACATCTTAAACACAAGCCTCAAATCTGTGCCCATCTGTACACTTTTATAAATTCCAGTTTTAGCCAAGAGTCCTGCTAAGCCAGTTTAGCAAGAACGCCCACACTCTTGATATCGGAGCGTTCTCAATATCTGGTCAAGTTCCTCCTCTTTCACCGTCGTCTAGGTGATGATGTCTGAATTCCCTGGCCTGTCTTCAGCAAGAATTCTGTGAGGCCAGTTTAGCCAGAATTCCCCTTACGCCTGATGTTACTTCTTAGTAATTTTCCATCCATTGACCCTTCAGCCTACCCCTTGGCTATAAATACCTACTTACCCATGCTGTATTTAGAGCTGAGCCCAGTCTGTCTTCCCCACTGCAAGACTAAGCTGCCGTGGTCTCTAGACCTATTGCAACGGCTTCCTCACTGTGCTTTAACAAGTATCATTGAATAATTTTTTTCTTTAACAATGTGTGTGTATACGTGTGTGTGTGTGTGTTCTGTATATTCTACCAAAAGTTTGAGTTTATATATTAGGTCTTTAATTCATCAGTTTTTTTGTTTGTTTGTTTTGTTTTTTGTTTTGAGATGGAGTTTTGCTCTTATTGCCTAGGCTGGAGTGCAGTGGCACCATCCTGGCTCACTCCAACCTCCTCCTCCTCCTGGGTTCAAGCAATTCTCCTGCCTCAGCCTCCTAAGTAGCTGGGATTACAGTCACCCGCCACCATGCCTGGCTAATTTTTTTTTTTTTTTTTTTTGTATTTTTAGTAGAGATGGGGTTTCATCATGTTGGCCAGGCTTGTCTCGAACTCCTGATCTCTGGTGATCCACCTGCCTCAGCCTCCCTAAGTGCTGGGATTACAGGCGTGAACCACCGTGCCCGGCCTCATCGGTATTTTTTTTAAATGAAGTGAGGTAGGGATCATATTGTGATTTTGTTTAGGAGACAATTATTCCAGCACCATCTATTGTATAGTCCACCATTTCCCCACTGATTGGTGACACCATCCTGGTCTTATATTCCGAGGCTACACTTCATCTAGAGCAAGACTGTCCAATAGAAATATAATGCAAGCTTCAAATGTCAGCCATATATGTAATTTTATAGTTTCGAGTAGACACATTAATAAATAAAAATTATTGAAATTAATTTTAATGCTATATTCCATTTAACTCAAATATCTAAAATATTATTGTAACATGTAAATAATATAAAAAAGTTAACAAGATATTTTACATTCTTTTGTACTGTAGTCAAAATCTGATGTGAGTGTGAAGAACATTTTCATGTTTTCTGACTGTGCAGGATCTTTGAGTGCGCTCGCTGTGTATTGGGAACTTCTTCCTTACAAGACCAGCATCCTCAAAATAGAAGCTAGAAAACTCATTCTCCAGGCCCCCTTGAGTTTATGGAATGGGCCTGGGCTTCAATGATGGGATATACCCTTTTAAGGCCTGAAAAGGGAGGGGCAGGGTCCATTTGGCTTGCAAAGATGGTATTGTTTTCCAGTTTTTAGGGCTTGAGTTTCTGGTACAGAGTGGTACAAGTTCTGGTGTCTGGAATGTAGACTGTGTCATCTGGTGCAAGGTGGTACCTGAATTGTTATTTCTTCAGTGGGCCAGTTCTGCAGAGTGGTTTGGGACATTTTTCCTGAAAGGTTATCCTGGAGACTCATTTTCCACAACTCTACCTTGTGAGAGAGATGTGCTTTTAATTAACTTTTATTGACTAATCTAGGTTCTGTTGCTGGTCCCCAAAGGCCCTGGTGAACACAGTGAGTGAAATCTTGAAGTACCACCTGGTCCGCACTAAAGAGTTCTGAGAAACGGATCTCCAGAAGGTGTGAATTAAAGTCGCGCTTTTCAGTCTATCTATGGTGAAAACCCAGCTTTATTTTTAGTTTGTTAAAATCTGTCATGGATCAACACTGGTCCATCAGACTTGCAGAATCTGCGACCCGCCATACCACCAGAGTTGGCCACTGACAGATTGTTATAGACTTCCTCAGCATTTACTCTCAATTTCTGAATTTCTCCCATCACAGACCAGTAACAAAGAGTTCATGGACCGGCTTCAGTTCACGGACCAGCTTCAGTTCATGGACCACACTTTGAGTAGCACTAAGCTTGAAAGACATGCTTATCATGAATTCCTCTGGCATCCAGGGATGACTTTATCATTCTGTTAAGTCAGTTATGCAAGCCCTTTGTAGAAGTACCTTTTCCAAACCAGTGGGAGAATCATGCACTAGCAGTTAGCTGCATTCAGCTGCTAGTGACCGACTGTAAATGAGAATGACTGCTGTGCTAAGGGGTACAGGCTCGCTCACTAGAGCACACCTTGCATTTCTAACACAAAGGCAAGAAGTTCCTCAGGGAATTTATAGGCAGAGGAGCAGCAGAAGTGCATGGTCCCCTGAGCTCTCCTTATCCTGTAGAGATGTGAGCTTGGGCCAGGCAGAGCTGGGTGCGCCACAGGATGTGGAACAGTAGAAGGACTTTGCTCCTACACCACTCGGCATCATTAGAGGGAAGCTGAGAAGGCTGTGGGAACACCTATTTGACTCTGTAACAGTGGGAGTTTCCTGGTCAAGGAAATGGCCTTGGTAGAAAAACTTCTTTTCATGACTAACTCAGATCTCCTGAGCTAGGTTCTTGGTAGGCTGTTGATGGATAAAAGGGATGAGCTTTCAAAATCATGTGGATTTGTCTGTCCTTGGAGGTTTCAACAAGATAGCAATTTATATCTTTCATTCATAAGGGATGTGTGGAGGTGTATTAGTCTGTTCTCACACTGCTATAAAGACATACCTGAGACTGGGTAATTTATGAAGAAAAGAGGTTTAATTGAATTGACTCACAGTTCCACAGGTTGTACAGGAATCACGGCTGGGGAGGCCTCAGGAAACTTACAATTATGGTAGAAGGTGAAGAGAAAGCAGGCACATCTTCACATGGCCAGAGCAGGAGGAAGAGAGTGAAGAGGGAAGCGCTACATGCTCGTAAATAACCAGATCTCTTGAGAACTTATTAGATTTCATGAGACTAGCAAGGGGGAATACTGTATTCCTGATCCAATCACTTAGCACCAGGCCCCTCTTCCAACACTGAGGCTTTCCAATTTGACATGGAATTTTGGTGGGGATACAGAACCAAACACATAATTCCACCCCTGACCCCTCCCAAATCTCATCCTTCTCACATTTCAAAACACAATCATGCCTTTGTAATAGTCCCCCAAAGTCTTAACTCATTCCAGCATTAGCTCAAAAGTCCAAGTTCAAAGTCTCATCTGAGAAAAGGTAAGTTCCTTCCACCTATGAGCCTGTAAAATAAAAAAAAACAAGTTAGTTATTTCCAAGATACAATGGGGGTACAGGCAATGGGTAAATGCTTCTATTCTAAAAGGGAGAAATTGGCCAAAACAAAAGACTACAGGCCCCATGCAAGACCAAAATCCAGCAGGGCAGTCATTAAATCCATCCTCAAAGTTGACTCATGGTCCAAGCTGATAGCTTGTGCTCCAGCCATCACATCTATGTTGTAAGTAGGAAGCAGAAGTAAAGGCAAAAGGGGCACATGACATGTTTGTCCTTCTCTTAAATTTTCCCAGAAGTCTTGACTGTTTCTTATCCCTCATGTGTATGCCACCCCTAGCCAAAGACAGCCCAGGATTCTGGTCTCTGAGCTGAGAACATAACTGCTCAGCATGAAATCTGGGTTCTATTACTAAGGAGGAGAAGAGAATGAATATTGGGTACTTAACTAGTAGCCTCCTCTGAGACACATATGCATGTGCGCGCGCACACACACACACACACACACACACACACACACGTGTAGCACTGTTTCTGCATTTTTGGTAAGAGGGATAAAATACAGCAAATATTCAGGGTTGCTATGTTGCATCATTCCAGGGTACCGTGTAATTGGTAAAGTTACATAATGTGCAACCTGTGTGGCTGAACACGGTTGCCCTGGCAGTCACCATCATCTGTCCAGTGTTCCGTCTGTTAAGACCTAACATATTAACGCCTGCTGTTCTTCAGAGCTAAGAAGGTATTTTTATCCATCGGTGAATTGGCCTGTATTCCCTCTGCAGGAGGAAATGGGATGTTTTGAATTCCACAGTAAGAGCTTCTCCTAACCTAGGCTCTTGGGAATAATTATTTACCACCTCTCCTAGACATTTCGCTCCGGCCTTTTCAAACTTGTTTTACCAGTTGGAGTTTTATTGTGTCTTTTATTGTAAGTTGGCTTGACTCCTTTTTTTTAAGCAAGCTTGGTATAAACAAATAAAATCTGGATGGTAATAATTAGATACAAGGGAAACGGAAGAAACCTAGGGCAGCCTCCCTCTACCCCTCCAGGAAATGATTACAGCTGAGGAGGTAAAAATGAAATGTATGAAACATGTCACAAGGGAAACACTTCAGTCTTTGCCACTGGTTGAAAAATTTGGTTCCTTGAGGCTGGCCTACCAGATGACAAGGAGCTATACTATAATTGTCCAGTGTAAAAGGGTAGTGACAAAGGGGGCACCTGGATTTGAACCAGGGACCTCTTGATCTGCAGTCAAATGCTCTACCCCTGAGCTATACCCCCCAGGTACTCATCTCCTTTAAATAAAGATATATTAACAATAACAGTCATTTACAAGCTACGCTGTGGCCACCCTGTCTCCCAGGAGCTACAGGTGTGGAGTTACGTAATGCACAACAGAGCAGCTCTTCTGCACAACCCCCTCAGCACCTGGCCAGTTAAGCTACAGCCTTAACTCTTTGGGAAAAAGAGAGTGGTGGGGCTAAATCCAGATGTTGACATAACTTGAGAGCCTGGGTTTGTGCACTGGGCCTGATTGTTCTGGAATGCAAAGAGCCCCCACTTGACGGTAATGGATGTTCCAATATTGAGCCATCCATGCATTTCTGTTTTAAGTCCTTCTTGGTTATGTGGGATTGTATTATTGGATAAAGTTTTCTACTATTTTGTCTAGATTTCTCTGAAATGAGATTGGCCTATAGCTTTCTTTGTGGTGTATGCTCCCATAATTTATTTTTTCTATCAGGATTATGTGAATTTCCTAGAATGATTTGGAGAGATTTGTATAGCGTTCTATACTATGGAACATTATATGCAACACAGGAATTACCTATTCCTAACTAGAGATTAGCAGAAACTTGCCTATAAGCTTCTGGGTGTGATGCCTTTTGTGAGGAAGAGATTCTTAATATTTTAAATGAATTCCGTCATTATTGGTCTGTTTAAGTGTTCTGCTTCATCTTAGGTCACTTTTAGTAATTCATTTTCCCTTAGAAATGTAATAAAGTTGTACATAGTATTATAGTATTCTCTCTTTTTCTTTCTTTTTTTTTTTTTTTTGTTTTTTTTGAGATGGACTTCTGCTTTTGTCACCCAGGCTGGAGTGCAACGACGCGATCTCGGCTCACTGTAACTTCAAGCGATTCTCCTGCCTCAGGCTCCCAAGTAGCTGGGATTACAGGCACGCACCACTATGCAAGGCTAATTTTTGTATTTTCAGTAGAGACAGAATTTTGCCATGTTGGCCAGGCTGGTCTCAAACTCCTGATCTCAGGTGATCCGCCCGCCTCGGCCTCCCAAAGTGCTGGGATTACAGGCGTGAGCCACTGCACGTGGCCCATAGTATTCTGTTATAATCTGAAATTTTATTTAGGTACGTTCTATTTTTTTTTTTCTATTATGTTGTTCGTTTGTCTTTTTTGGCTTAGACTACATGAAGATCTGTTTATTTTGGGGAGTAAAAATTCAGATCCAAATTCAGTTACCAAAAGTCGATCTTGGTAGTTGTTGCCTCTTGTATTTTAAAGCTCTGTTAATAGATGCATATGCACTTAAGATCGTTACGTTGTCTTGATGAATTGATCTTTTTAACATTATGAAATATTCCTCTTTAATGTAATTTTCCTTGTTCTGGTCTATTTAGTCTGTTATAAAATAGGCTTTCCATCTTTCTTTTGGTTAGTGTTTGTATGGGATACATTTTTTCACTCTCTTAAACTATTCATCTTATTACATCTAAAGCGGCATTCTTATAGATAGCTTATAGATTTTTTTTTTCAAGTGATCCTCCCACATCAGCCTCCCAAGTAGCTAGGACTACAGGTGTGAGTCACCATTCCCAGCTAATTTTTTTAAAAATTGTTTTTTTATAGAGATAGGATCTAATCTCAAGCTCCTGGCCTCAAGTGACCCTGTGGCCTCAGCCTCCCAAAGTGCTGAGATCACTGTTACAAGCCATTGTGCCCAGTCGCTATTTTGCTCTTTTTTTCTGACTTCATTGGGATTGCATTTTTTCTAATGATTTCATTTTGTCTCCACCAGGAGCTATTCCTCTTTGTTTTATATTTTTTAGGATTCCTCTAGAGATTACAGTATCATTAACTTGCCACATTTTACCTTCAGTTAAACTACTTCATGGACAGTGTAAGAACCTTACAACAGGTTTTCATTTCCTCCGTTTTGTCCTTTGTGTTACTGCCGTCATAGATTTTATTTCTATGTATATTATAAACCCAATACAGTTATATTATTTTTGCAATACTTATCTTTATTTTTTCTCTTTTTTTTAATTTTTTAAAATTTAAACAAGAATCTCACTATGTTGTCCAGGCTGGTCTTGAACTCCTGGCCTCAAGCGATATTCCTACCTTGACCTCCCAAAATCTTGGGATTACAGGTGTGAGCCACTGTGCCCAGCTACATTAATTATATTTTAAAGAGATTTTAAGATGAGACAAAATTATATCAATCTACATATGTATCATTTCTGACCCTTTTTATTACTTCGTGGAGATCCACATTTTCATCTGATATCATTTTTCTCTTTCCCTGAAGAAGCCTACTCTAGTTCCTGTAAAGTTAGTCTATGGGTAATGAATTCTTTCAGCTTTTGTTGGTCTGAAAAATGTTTATTTTACCTTCACCGATGAAAGATATTTTCACTGGGTGTAGAACTCATTGAATATAGAATTAGTAGTATTTTTAAAAAGATGTTCCTTTTCCCCCGTCTCTGGCCTGCATGATTTCTGATAAGAAGTCTGCTTTCATTCCTCTGTGCTGGCTGTCTTTAATATTTTTCTCTTATTAGCTTTCAGCAACTTTATCATGATGTGCTTTGGTTTAGTTTTCTTTGTGATTCTCATGCTTTGGATTTGTTGAGATGATCTGTGGATTTCTAATTTTCATCAAATTTGGAAACTTTTGGACCATTTATTAAATTTTTTTTTCTGTATTTCTCTCTGTTCTTTTCTTCAGAGATCACACACACACACACACACACACACACACACACACACACCACTTTTTCTTTTAGAGACCGGCCTTGCTCTGTCACCCATGCTGGAATGCCATGGCATGGTCATAGCTCACTGCACCTCAAACTCCTGGACTCAAGCGATCCTTCCACCTCGGCCTCCTGAGCAGCTGGGACTAGAGGCACATACCACCATACCTGGCTAATTTTAATTTTTTTGTTTTGTAGACACAGGGTTTTGCTTATTGCATAGGCTGGTCTTGAACTCCTGGCTTCAAGAAATCCTCCCACATTGGACTCCCAAGTCTTGCAATTACAGGAGTGAGCCACCATGCCTGACCAAATACGTATGCATTAAACTGCTTGATATTGTCTCACAGCTCACTAAATCTATGCTTCTTTTTTTTCTGTCTTCTTCCTCTGTGTACGTCATTTGGTAGCTTATATTGCTATGTCTTTAAGTTTAATAATCTTTCCTTCTAAAAGATCTAATCCAGTTACTTTTCATTTCAGATATTATATTTTTGTCTATGGAAGTTATATTTGGGCCTTTTGAATATTTTTTATTTCCATCCTCATTATGTTTTTGTCTTCCTTTGCATATATGAGCACACTCGTAAGATTATAATAGCTGTTTTAAAGTAATTTTCTGATAACTTTATCATCTCTCTCCATTCTGCATCTGTTTTTCCTCTGATTATGGCTCATATTTTCCTTTGTTTTTGCATTTTTGTTTGTATATTGGACATTGCGAATTTTATGTTGTGAATGTAAAATTGGATGCTACATTTGGTTGTATTCCTTTAAAGAGTGCTGAATACTAGATTTAGTTGTATTTTTTTTTAAAGAGTATTGAATTTTGTTCTGGGATGCAGTGAAGTAACTTGGCTTTCAATCTGCTCCATTTGAGGCTCGCTTTTACATTTTGTTAGAGTCCAGAGTAGCCTTTATTCTGTACGTTAGTCCCCCCTTATCTGTAGTTTCACTTTGCAAGGTTTCGCTTACTTGTGGTCAACCTTGGTGTGAAAATAGGTGATATAGTACAAAAAGATATTTTGAGAGACAGAGAGAGAGAGAAGGAGACCACATTCGTATCACTTTTATTAAAGTATACAGTTATTATTTGATTTTATTGTTTATTATTGTTAATCTCTTACTGTGCCACATTTACAAATTAAACTTTATTATAGGCATGAATGTATAAGAAAAAGCAGTATAATTAGAATTTGGTATTCTCTGTGTTTTCAAGCATCCACTGGGTATTTTGGGATATATCCCCTGCAGCTAAGAGAAACTACAGTAACTATTAATAATTTACCTTCACCCGTAAGGCAAGAACCTTCTGAGGACTTTGCTCAGTGCCGTAGGTATTATGAGGTCTCTCCACTCGTTTGATTAGAACATGAATTCCTTCTGGTTGTGTGTGAAGTTTAGGAGTTGTTTGCCCTGTTGCCTACTGGTGTGTTTTTGGTGGTTTTTTTTTTCCTTTTGGACTTAAAGATTTTCCTCTTGTCTAGGCAGAATTTTAAGATACCCCCAGCTCCCAACAAGATTCCTACCCCCCTGGAATATATGCACCCCTTATAATCCTCTTCCTTTCCTTGTGGGTGAAACTTATGAATATGATGAAATTTCACACTCGTGATTAGGTTACATTATATCATAAAGGTAAAGGCATTTTGCAGATTAAGGTCTCTAATAAGTTGACTTTGATTAATAAAGAGGGAAATTTTTGGCCTTTAAAAAATAAGTAAAAAATAAAATAAAAGGGCAATTATCCTGGGTAGGTATGGCCTAATCAGAGGAGCCCTTTAAAAGAAGGTCCTGGTCTTTCTTGAAGAAAGGGATCCTCCTGCTAGCTTTGAAAAGGTGGACTGCCATTCTCTGGGAGGGCCATGTGACTAGGGACCTGGTCCACACCTAGATGACTGGCCAATAGCCAGCAGGAAATAGTGATGTCAAGTGAATTCACAGGGAAGTGAATTCTGCCAAAACCAGTGAGCTTGGAAAAGAGCCCTCAGCCTGAGCCTGGCTGCACCTATATTTCAGCCTTATGAGGCCGTAAGGAGATGACCAGCTAAGATATTTCTGAACTCCTGACTGTCTCACTTGTACCTGTGAGATTTTAATTTATGGAGGTGACTGAGAGACAACACAGAGTCCAATGCCATTGAAAGGCGTTTATTACTTATATTATCCAACAGAAGGAGTCATGCCCCACCATGCAGAGCCACATGGGTGAAGCACCAGTTTTGGTCAGAAAACAGAAGTGACAGGAAAGCGTGGGCCAGAACGTTTCCACGGGAAAGGCAAGGCAAAGCAGGGCCATCAGTTTAGGACTGGCTGGTATGAATAATCCTGGAGAGTCTTAGGGGCGTACAGGCTGTTCCTAGTTGTCTTGACACCTGACCCTGGAGTGATTTAGAGTAGGGGAATATTGCCACGGTGTGTTGGAGTTTGGTAAAGGAGTGGTTTGGAGGATGGGCTCTGGGTTGGTTAGTCTGCATATAGAAAGTGTGCTCCCAGGTGAGCCCTCTGCTGTCTCTAAGAACTGGCTAACCCTGAGACGGGCCGTCTCTGCCAAGTCAGTGAAGCCACAGTGCCAGAGCATCAAGAATACAGAACATAAGAAACTGCAGTTGACATAATTGGCCCTGTAATGAATGGAGGCCAAAGATACAAAGAATCTAAGAAACACAGAACACCAACCCACAGAAACTGAGATAAGAAGTTTGTGCCATTGAGGACTCTAAGGCGGTTTGTCGTGAACCAATAGAAAACGAGAACAGCCCTCCAGGCACACTCATCCTTGGCACGGGACCTCTCTGCAGTTTCCCAGAACTCTTCCCTGCTGCTTCCTCCTCTCTAGTACTTCCACCTACAAATTCTAGCTTCCCTGGCCTCCTTGAAGTCTTATTTTTGCCTCTTCAACTCAGTGAGACCCCTGGGGTCTGTGTTGATTCCCTGTCCTTTCACTGCCGACCACAGGCAGTGAGCCGGGGCATTGCGGGGCTTGGTCATTCGGGGCCATTGTTTGCCTTCTGCCTGCTCTCCTCTGCTTATTGTTGTGTCTGAAAACCATTGTTTTATATATTTTGCCCAATTATCTCATTGCATATGGCAGGGAGACAATTCCCATAGTAGTTAGTTTTTCTCATGGGTGGATGCAGAAATTCATGATCCCAATAACCATTTAACAGTCAAGATCGCTACTCCTGAGCCATGGGGACAGAGGATAACAATAGATTGTTACTTCCCACGGGCATGTTTTCACTTGCGTATGAGTTTGTATTCTTTGGTTGCAGCCCACAGAAATTAACTCTGGATAATTCAAGCAAAAAGACATTTATAGTGCAGCTATTATGTAACACACAGAGTGACTGGTGGGCTGGAGAGCTAGCCGGCAGGAAGCAGAGTGCCTTGGTCATCTGGACAGCAGAGAGCTTGGCACTCTCTAGTAGCTGCCACCACTGAACACTCCACTTTGCTGGTTTTTCATCCATCCTTGGGTTGTCCTGCTCAAGGCTGCGGGTCCCCCAAGGAAAGTGTTCGGCCTATCATGGGACAACTCTCTGACCTGTGCCGGGGTAAAGGGGTGTACCTTGCTTTACTATCCCACCAAAAAGATACTCAAAGGGAAAGAGGAGGGTCCCCCAAAAGAGGCGTAGGTCCTGATAGGAAGAGGGAAAGGATGTTGGATGGACATGAAGAGGCAAATGCCACTGGAGCCTTGAGGACGCACAGCGCCGACGATGTCTGATATTCTGCACATCCCAGGAGCTGGCAAACTTCCTCCCTGCAAACTGCTTCCCTTCCTACTGGGATCCCCCTCCTCACCATCTGGCCCCTGGATGCCCCACAGCCATCTGGCTGCCCTTTGCCAAGTCTGTGGCTAAAAATGCTAACTCTTACAACCAGAAAGGACTTCAAGATGATCTTTTCTGTGTCCTTCTGAGTTGGAGACAGCTAATCAACAACACAGCCAGGTAGCACCATGTGGGGTCTAGAGGCTGCATGTATTGTCCTGAGTCACGGCTGTCATGCCCACTGTGTAGCGGGCACTGATGACAGGCCAGGCTCTGTCCTGGATACTATCCACGCACAACCCTCCCAGCCACGCTGGGTGGTAACTGCTCTTTTGGTGCTTACAGAGGAAGATGCTGGAGCTTGGAGAGGTTAGGGAACTTGTTCAAGGCCACCCACTAATAAATGGAGAGTCTGCCTCGGAGACTTGGGCCCTGCAAGGTCAAGGCTGGTGATCTTAAGCACCAAGTCACATTGCACTGAATACAGAGGACATTTTCCCCTCTTTGCTTGGTACAAATGAGGAGACAGAAGGGGTGGCTCCAGAGGGGGAAATGTGACTACCCTCCCAGAGAGGAAGCAGTGAAGATTCACCACCATCTGTCTAGCACATGCTTTTGTAAAGGTGTTCATCCTGGGAGAAAATTTGTGTGTGTGCTGCTGAGAGGAGAGGTGAATGTGGTTGAAAGATCCCTGCTGCAGGGAGCGGGCCTGCCTCTGCCCCTCCATGGTTTGTGCCTCAACAAAGCTTCATGATATTCCCGAGTCTTGGCTTTCTCATCTGGAAAATGAGAGAAGGAAAGACCTTCTTATCCCCTGTGTGAGTTTCCTTCCACGTGTTATAGGGAGTCTGTCCTACTTGCGAAAATTGTCTCCGTACGTGGGGAGGGGGTGAAAGTGGGGCCAGGTGTAAGCTCGTGTGTGTGGGGGGGTGAAGATTAGGGTAGGGGCTAGGTAGTAAACTTCTGTGTGAAGGACTGATGAATACATGGTGGGATGAGGTAAAAACCTCTAGCTACACTTCCCAGCACTGACCAGGGCGTGTGTGCACATCTGGGGCCCCTTGTGCTGTGGCGTCCAGAGAGGCAGACTCCAGGAGGCTTGGAGCTCTCCAGGCCACCCCCACAGTCCCATAAATGACCCCCAAGACCATCCACCTCCTTTGGTCCAATCCTGAATTTGACATAATGCCTCTGTTAGGCATAGTCTTCCAAAAAATACGAATAAAGGGAGAATTTCTCAACTTAGTTTATGAGGCCAGCATAACCTTAATAACCTATATCTTATCAGGACATTATAAAAAAAGGATAATTACAGGCCAATATCACTTGTGAATGTAGATGAAAAAATTCTCACAAAATACTAGCAATCCAGCAAATCATAAACAAGATAATGCATTCTGATCAGTTGAGTTTACTCTAGAAATGTTGACTTAACAGTTGTAAATCAATCAAGGTAATGTTAATATCGCCACATTAACATAGTAAAGAAAAAAAAATTATATGATAATCCTAGTAGATACAGAAAAAAGCCTTGATAATATTAAACATCTATTTATGATTTTAAAAACCATCCATTATAATAAAATAACAATAAAAATCTTAATATAAAAATAGAAAGGGGCCAGGCTCAGTGGCTCATACCTGTAATCCCAGCACTTTGGGAGGCTGAGGTGGGTGGATCACCTGAGGTCAGGAGTTTGAGACCAGCCTGGCCAACATTGTAAAACCCCATCTCTACTAAAAATAAAAAAAAAAATTAGCTAGGCGTGTTGGTTGGTGCACACCGGTAATCCCAGCTACTCGGGAGGCTGAAGCAGGAGAATCGCTAGAACCCAGGAGACAGAGGCTGCAGTGAGCCGAGATTGTGCCGCTGCTCCCCAGCCTGGGTGATAGAGCGAGACACCGTCCCCCAACCCCCCAAAAAAGAGTTTTCTTAAATTAATAAAGGATGTCCAATAGTTATCAACTAATTGATAAAAATATAAAAATGTTTCTCAACTGGACATAGTGGCTCAATGAACCTGTGAACTGAGCACTTTGGAGTCTGAGGTGGGAGACCAGCCTAGGCAAGGAAGCGGGATTTTAATTTTTAACAACAGAAAGTTAGCCAGGTGAGGTGGTACACGACTGTAGTTTCAGTTACTCAGGAAGCTGAGGTGGGAGGATCGCTTGAGCCCAGGCTTCTGAGCTGCAGTAAGCTATGATGGTACCACTGTATTCCAACCTGGGTGGTAGCGAGATCCTGTCTCAAAAAAAAAAAAAAAAAAAAATCTTTCTCTCTGATGGGGAATAGGCAAGCATGACACCTATCAATACTTCTATTCACATTTTTATGAAGTTCATAGTAACTGAAATAAGACAAGTAAAATAAGTAGACGTATATGTATTGTAAAGTAAAAAATTAATCTTATTCACAGAAGAGTGCCAGAGTTCCTAAACAATCCAAAAAAATATACAGATAAATCATTAGAATTTATATATGAGTTTAGCAAGTTTGTGACTTATAAGTAGTGGGAAAATCACTCTTAAAAATATAACAGAATCAAAAATAGCAAATATCTAGGGGTAAATCTAATGAATATGTTTATAATAATCTCTCTACACAGAAAGTGATAAAATATTACAGAGATAAATTTCTGAGAGAAATATATAAATGAAGGGATATGTCATCTTCATGGATTGGAACACACATAGCATAAATATACTAATTTCTATATAGATTCAACTCAGTCTAAATCCAAATGACTGCAGTTTTTCATGGTGGATGGAGGGAAGAGATAACACAAACTGATTCTAAAATTTACATTGAAAATGCAAAAAGCCAAGAATATCCAAGCTAATGTTTAAGAACAAAATAAGAGGAATTGCTCTTACATATAAAAATATTGTTAAAAATATCGTTAGCACGTTATGATGATTAAGATGATATATTTGCACAAGGAACAACAAGCAAACCAAAGGAACAGAAATCCAAAGGGATCCAGAAATTGACTCACACAATTATGGATTCTTGATTTATGATGAAAGTAGCAGTGGCATTCCTGAGCAGTTCAGAAAGGATAGCTTTGTCAATAAAGCTTCTGAGTCCATTAGACATCAACATAGAAACAATTAAACTTGGACCCCTCTCTTGCACAAAACACAAAATCAATTCTGGGTGAATTACTGATCCAAATAGGAAGGGTGAAACAATTAACTTTCTAGTGGGCAACAGAAGAGACTCTCTTCTGCTCTCAAAGGAAGTGAAGATTTCTTAAACAGACCTTAAGAAGAACCATAAAGTAAAAAGACTAATAAGACTATATTAAAATTAGAAATGCTCGTTTATGAAAAGTTGCCATTAAAAAGTTGAAAGGGGCCAGGTGCGGTAGTTCATGCCTGTAATCCCAGCACTTTGAGAAGTTGAGGCATGAGGATTGCTTAAATCCATGCATTGGAGACTAGCCTGGGCAATGTAGCAAGATCTCATCTCTACAAAAAAATTTAAAAATTAGCCTGGCATGGTGGCACATACCTGTGTTCCCAGGTACTTGAGGTGCTGAGGTGGAAGGTTTGCTTGAGCCCAGGAGGTAGAGGCTGCAGTGAGCCATGATCACACCACTGCATTCCAGCCTGGGTAAACACAGTGAGATGATCTCTCTCAAAAAAAAAAAAAAAAAAAAAAAATGTTGAAAGGCAAGTTATACAGAAGGAGAAGTTATTTGCATACATATAACTAACAAGAGTTTTATTCAGAATATATAAAGAAATCCTATGAATCAATTTAAAAAAAAAACCCAGCACAAAAATGGGCAATAGACCTGAACAAGGTTATCCAAAGAAAGGTTATCAATGTAACCAACAAACACATGACAAGTGGTCCGATCTCAGTCGTAATTAGTGAAATGCAAAATAACATCACAAGAAACACTACACACCTACTCGAATGCCTAAATTAAAAAAGAAAAAAACTAACAATAATTGTGTTGGTAACGAGATGGTGCAATGGAAAAACCTATATTGCTGATGTGAGCATAAACTTGCACAACAAGTTTACCCACTAAAGTTGACACCATCCACTAGAGTTGAAGATATGCACACCCTATGAACTAGAAAATCCTCTCCTAGGATTAGGCTCAGAATAAATGCGCACTGGCTTTGCAGACGCTGCCATCACCGGGAGCCTTGTAGTATCAGCCATGGTCAACCCCACCGTGTTCTTTCACATTGCTATCGACAGCAAGCCCTTGGTCCACATCTCCTTCGAGGTAAGGGGCCTGGAAACCAGGAAATGACTGCTTATCTAATCCATAAACATAATCTATGTTAACATATTGGAGCTGTTTGCAGACAAGGTTCCAAAGACAGCAGAAAACTTTCATGCTCTGAGCACTGGAGAGAAAGGATTTGGTGATAAGAGTTTTCGCTTTCACAGAATTATTCCCGGGTTTATGTGTTAGGGTGGTGACTTTGCACTCCATAACGGCATTGGTGGCAAGTCCATCTACAGGGAGAAATTTGATGATGAGAACTTCATCCTAAAGCATATAGGTCCTGGCAACTTGTCTATGGCAAATACTGGACTCAACACAAACGGTTCCCAGTTTTTCATCTGCAAGGCCAAGACTGAGTGGTTGGATGGCGAGCATGCGGTCTTTGGCAAATTGGAAGAAGGCATAAATATAGTGGAGGTCACGAAGTGCTTTCGGTCCAGGAATGGCGAGACTAGCAAGAAGATCACCACTGCTGACTGTGGACAACTCTAGTAAGTTTGACTTGTGTTTTACCTTAACCACCAGACCGTTCCTTCTGTAGCCCAGGAGAGCACCCTCCACCCCATTTGCTTGCAGTGTCCTAGAATCTGTGCTCTCACTGCAGTTCCCTTTGGGTTCCATGTTTTCCTTGTTCCATTTCATAGCTAGCTGGATTGCAGTGTTGAGTAAAGTTTATGATTATGAAATGAAAACTAAATCACAAAAAAAGAAATGTGCACTGAAAGACACATACATGAATATTCATAGCAGCTTCATTCATAATAGATTCAAATTGAAAATAATCCAAATGTTTATAAAGAATAGAATGGATAAATACATTGTACTATTAGCCCAATATAATCTTATACAGCATTAAAATGAATGTGTTATAGCTTCATGCAATAACATGAATGAATCTCACTCTCTTAGTCCATTCCAGCCCCTAAAACAAAATACCATATACTGGAGAGCTTATACACAATAGAAATTTATTTCTCACAGCTCTGGAGGCTGGGAAGTCCAAGATCAAGGCAGATTCAGCAACTGGTGGGAGCTCCATTTCTGGCTCATACGTGGTGCATTATTGTTGTATGCTTACATGGTGGAAGGGGTCAGGGGTCTCTCTCTCCAGCCACTTTTATAAGGACACTAATTCCATTCATGAGGGCTCCACCCTCACAACCTAATCACTTTCCAAAGACCTCACCTTCTAATACCATCATCTTGGGGATTAGAATTTTGGGGGAACACAGACATTTACACCATAGCACTCACAAATAGCATATTGAGAGAAAAAAGCTAGACAAAAAGGAATATATATTTTATGGTTCCATTTAAATCAAGTTCATGAACAGGTAAAATTAATGCATGGTGAGAGAAGCCAGAATAGATTGATTCTTTTAGGGAGGAGAGGCCAGTGCCTAGGTGGGTCCTGCAGGGTTTCTGAGTTTCTGCTGTGTTATTTTCTCAGCTGGTGGAGTGGTTACCAGGCATGTTCACTTTGTTTTAATTCATTGAGCTGTACATGAGGTTTTGTGCAGTCTTCTCTGCATTATGCTTTAATTTTCCAAGGTAAAAGGAAAAAACTAGCCATGAAAAGAAACCATCAGGGTCAGAGACTGTAGCAATGACTGTGACCTCATCAGCTGAATTGTCCCACTCTGGGCTTGTGTTGGTAGCAGATACTGCCCAGATTCTGCCCAGATCCTGCCTGGGTGCTGCCAGGTCCTGTCAAGTGCTATGCAGGTGTTGCCCAGGTTCTGCTCAGTTATTGCCCAAGTGCCATAAGATCCTACCCAGGTCCTGCCAGGTCCTGCCAGGTGCTGCCCAGGTCCTGCCCAGGTGCTGACAGATCTTGTCCAGGCACTTCCAGGTCCTGATCAGGCACTGCAACAGCAGCACAGGAGCTCGGGGACCAGAGCATCCCTGAGGCTGCTAGGACCCCACCTCTCTGGAGGGCAGTATGCCCAGGGCCACATCTTATACTTTCAGTTAAACTGAATAAAATAGTTCCTAAGGAAAAAAATTAAAACCCCATCCCCAACCTCACAACAGCAGCAGCAGCAGCCTCAACAATACAACAAATATTAGTAAGTCGCCCTTGTCTCCCTTTCCTCCCACATAGCCTCTGCCTGCTGACACCATCTGCCTGCAAAACAAATATGAACCTGTGGTTCCTTTGCTTCAAATCCTCAGTAAACTCCAAGATGTCTAAAACGTCAAAGCTTCAAAGCACAGTCAATATACAAGGCTCCCCCACAACCTGTGTCAATCTACTTTTCCATCGTGGTCACCTCTCTCTCCCACCCCTCCCTGTTCCTCTTGCTCTCCCTCCTCATCCTCCATCCATCACCCCACAGACCTTCACAGGCACACATGCACCCTCCAGCTACCATGTGCTCTCCATGGTCCAGCACGTCTTTTAATGTGCCATCCAACACACCTCCCAACCCCACTGTCTGGACAGACATTCATCCCTCGCAGTAGAGGTGACCTCTCAGCTAGTTTTTTTGTTTTGTTTTGTTTTTTTGAGAGGAAGTCTTGCTCTGTCACCAAGGCTGGAGTGCAGTGGCATGATCTCAGCTCACTTCAACTTCCACCTTCTGGGTTTAAGTGATTCCCATGCCTCAGCCTCCTGAGTAGCTGGGATTACTGGCACATACCACCATGCTCGGCTAATTTTTATATTTTTAGTAGAGATGAGATTTCACCATGTTGCCTAGGCTGGTCTTGAAGTCCTGGCCTCAAGTGATCCACCCACCTCAGCTTCCCAAAGTGCTGGGATTACAGGCATGAGCCACTGCACTGGGCATGTTTTTGAAGACTTTTCTCCCTTTCCCCTGACCCCAGGTTGAGTTGCTTCTTCTCTTTTCTGTTGTTTTTTTCTTTTTCCTTAGTTTAAGATTTTGTTTGGAACTGTAGCACATATTATTATGTCGTCATTATTTCTATCTGGCTCTGAGCATGTCTTAGGCAGGAGAAATGTTCAAATATTCCTCATCTGCATAGGTCTGGAGTGTTGGCACTCAGTAGATGCTCATAAAAAATGTCAGTTGAGTTTAACCAAGGAGGGTTGATTGGCCTTTCTGTTCTTAAATTTCAACAAGGCTATTAATGCCTGTTTTGCTTTGGAACTGAGGAAGAGTAGGCTGAAAGGTTGTGAAGACAAGAAAGGGGTGGTTCATGGCAGTAAACAGACCGCTATTTAGAATTGGTGCTGCCAGCTCCTGAAAGCAAGCTTGAAGTCCTGGGCATGTCCTCGCAAGTAAAAAGGTGGCAGTTGTGAAGTCACAGCAGGTCAAGAGGATGGCCCAGAGGTAGAGAGTTTGACTGAAGGTCAGAAAGTGCTTGGTACAAAGAGAGAAACAAAATACCATGGAAGTGACAGTGTGTGACTTTTGAAGCTAGACAATAAAAGCATGGCAGCTTCCACCTTGGTCTTTTAGATTTATCACTCTGGGGGAAGCCAGCCTCCATGCTGTGAGGATGCTCAAGCAACCCTGTGGAGGCTGATGTGGAGAGGGACTGAAGCCCTCAGCTCATGGTCTGCATCAGCTTGCCAGCCATGGGAGAGAGCCATGTTGAAAGTAGGCCCTCCAGCAATCAGTCAAGCCTTCAGATGACAGCCCCAGCTGATACACAACTACAACTGCAGGAGAGATCTCTAAATGAGAACTGCTCATCTGAGCCCATCCTGAATTCCTGGCCAATAGAAACCATGGAAGTGAGACATGATTAGTGTTTGAGGCTCTAAGATTTGCTGTGATTTGTTTTGCAGCATTAGCTAATCAAAATTCCAGGTGAAGAAGGCGAGTAGAAAAGGGCATTTTGGGTAGAGGATGCAGTATAAACAAAGGCTAGGCAAGGAATCATGTGCTTCAGGGAAGCAGTCGGAAGTGTAGTGTGGGCCGTGGGAGGGCATTGAGGGCACAATGGCTAGAGAAGGCAGCAAAGTCTAAATTGCCATGAGCCATGAGTTCCATGGGATGAAGTTTATGTTTTGTCCTGTGAATACTAAGGATCCACAAAGGGTTTTATTCAGGAGATGAAAATAATCTGCTCAGATTGTTCAGGAATCTCATGGTGGTGACCACATTGGATAGGATAGTCCAGTGGAAGGAGTTACAGGGATGTGACTTTAGAGTTACAATGATTCAAGCAAGAGAACATGAAGCCGTGGCAGTTGGGGTAGAGACAGTGGATGAAAATTTGGAATAAAAATCTATTAGATTTTGACTAGGTGCAGTGGCTCATGCCTGCAATCCCAGCACTTTGGGAGGCTGAAGTGGAAGGATAACTTGAGCCCAGGAGCTCAAGACCAGCCTGGGCATTGTAGTGAGACCCCATCTCCACAGAAAATCTAAAAATCAGCCTGGCGTGGTGGTACACGCCTGTAGTCCCAGCTACTCAGGAGGCTGAGTTGGAAGTATTGCTTGAGTCTGAGAGTTTGAGGCTGCAATGAGCTATAATCAGGCCTCTGCACTCCAGTCTGGGCAACAGAGTGGATCTGGTAACTTTTTGGACTGAAAGGTGAGGTGAGAAGCAGGGGAGGTGAGACATAGAGGACTCCAGCTTGGATGCCTTGAGGGCTCGCAATGGTCTTACTACTAATATTTTTATTTTGAAAATTTATTTTTAGAAATAAATTATTTTATTATTATTATTCTATGTAGTCAGTTTTCTCCCCACCAAAGGCAAAAAGTTAGGTATGCCTGGAAGTTAGAAGTTTAAATAGATCCCAGCTGCAGATGAAATTGGGATGAGAAAATAAGGGGGTGGGAGGAACAGTAACAGGACTTCGCACCGGAGATGATTTTGTCCCAGTGATCGCCCTAGGCAGTCTGAACTGATATCTGGAGGAAGGCTCTTGCTAGTGCAGTGGGACCATCCCTCCAGACGCACCCATTTGTCTCCACCCATGTACATGTGGAAAGTTCCAGGCCCCCCTGCTTTTCTCCTCCCCTCCCTCTTGAGGATGCTGGATGAGGGGTGGTGGGGGTGGGCTGCATGGAGTGTGGGAAAGGATACAGGAGTCTCTGGGCAGTCACTGCGGGGTTCCCGGAGTCTGGGTTGGGTAATTGTTTCCCTTAGGTCATTGTGTTCAGGGGGAAGGGAGGCTCTCTGGGAAGAATGTGTTTCGTTTGTGTCGGGTGGTGAGAGCCGCATTTCCGCATTGGGACATTTCCTGGATGCACTGCCCTCTGTCCACAAGCAGAAATGGAAGCAGCCAAGGCAGGCGCGTGGGGTGCAGGCAGCACCCAGAGCGGCAAGTGAGAGGCCAGAGGGAGCAGAAGCGAGTCCTGCGTATGAGGTGGGCGGAGGCCTTGGCGATGTCGCAGCGCAAACCAGCGGAAGTCGAGCTCCTGGGTCGCATAACATACAGGTTTGTCCACACGTGGCTGCCTTGCGAGGACCCCAGTTGTCCTGGTTGTGAGGATCCTGAGACTCAGTGACTTGCTAACAATGACACAGGCGGCAGGAGGCAGAATCAGGATTCAAACCTACTCAAACGCCCCACAGGGTTTCTGCAGAAAACCTTCTAGAAAAGTCATCGTGAGGCTAGCAAAGCTTGTCTGCTGCATCCTGTTTCTCTGTCACAGACAAATACGACAATACAGTCCTAGAGGCTGGCTTTCGAGGGGGTGGGAGAGGAAGGAAGCAAGATACTCCTGCTGGATAAAAACCAGTAAACTGTAGGTGACACCTGGATTTGAAGCAGGGACCTCTTGATGCTCTTCAACTGCTCTTCCACTGAGCTAAACCCTCTACAGTGTCAGACTTCTCTCATTAGTGCATTTTAAGGCCGCAGTCCCACGCCTCTTCTGATCTCTGGCGATTCCTGGGCTCTCACCTTCAGGGAACTGGTACTGACAACATGGCTCCTTGCCGCCCCCACAACACACTCATGGATTCCCTCCTACGCGTTACCAGCATCACCCACCTTTTCAGGTGTCACTCCCTGTATGGAGTCTCTCTCTGGGTCCACCTCCCTCTAGCTCCTGCTTTGCTGTCCCTGGGGCGACGAGGGCTGTCAGAGCGAGGCCTGGAGAGCTCTGCATCACCATAGCTCTCACCTTGCCTCAGGCCCGGGACACTGGGCCCAGGGAGCTCAAGGCCTCGCCCTGCCTCTACTGGGATCATAACTAGGACTCCAGGAGAACCTGTCTGAGACACCCGTTCTCCTCCCTTCCCTCATCAGCCTGACCCTCTTCTGTGCAGTTGCTGTTGTCCTGGTGTTAGCACTCCCTGCCCCTCCTCTCACGAGGATTCTTATTCCCTGATTCCCATACCGAAGACCGAAGACAGTGGGACTTGCCAGCCTCTGTAAGTTTATGAATCAACTCCTTAAAATTCATCTCTAGATAGACAGACAGATAGACAGACAGATAGACAGATCTACCTATCTGTGTCAGTCTATCTATATCTATCTGTCTATCCATCCATCTATCCACCTACATCCTGTTCATTCTGTTTCTCTGAAGAACCCTTACTATGATACCAGCTAAACCACTGTTCAATAATAATGAAAAGATAAGAAACTTCCATTGATAAAAATTGAGAGAATTTGCCATCAGCAAACTCTCAGTAAATTTTGTTTTATTTTGAGACAGGATCTCACTCTGTTACTCAGGATAGAGTGCAGTGGCATGATCGTGGCTCACTGCAGCCTTGACCTCCCAGTGAGACTCCCGCCTCAGCCTCTTGAGCAGCTGGGACTGCAAGGGTGTGCCACCATGCCCAGCTAATTGGTTTTTTTTGTTTGTATTTTTTTGTAGAGACAGTTTCACTATGTTGCCCAGGCTGGTCTCAGACTCCTGGGCTCAAGTGATCCTCCTGCCTCAGTCTACCTAAGTGCTAGGATTATAGGTGTGAGCCACTGTGTCTGATCTAAAGTAAGTTTTAAAGGATGTTTCTTCAGGCAAAGACAACTGTATGCAGAAGGAATGAATGATAGGAAATAAAAAAGTGAGCAAAGAAAATTTAAAATCTGGCTAATCTAACACATTAATGAAACAGAAGACTAATAATACAATAGTTATTCATTTATTTTAAAATTAATAATCATGCAGATATTTGGGCATTAACAAAACAAGGTGAAGCCAAATACTTGCTTTAACAATAAATTGGCTGGGTGCAGTGGCTCACGCCTGTAATTCCAGCACTTTGGGAGACCGAGGTGGGAGGATCATTTGAGCCCAGCAGTTCCAGGCCAGCCTGGGCAACATGACAAGATCCCATCTCTACAAAAAAATTTAAAAATTAGCTGGGCATGGTGATGCATCCCTGTAGTCCTAGCTACTTGGGAGGCTGAGGCATGAGAATCACTTGAGCCCGAGATCGCGCAGCGAGGCAGAAGTTGCAGTGAGGCAGAAGTTGCAGTGAGCCGAGATCGCTCAGTGAGGCAGAATTTGCAGTAAGCCGAGATTGCGCAGTGAGGCAGATGTTGCAGTGAGGCAGATGTTGCAGTGAGGCAGAAGTTGCAGTGAGCCGAGATACGCAGTGAGGCAGAAGTTGCAGTGAGCCGAGATCGCGCAGTGAGGCAGAAGTTGCAGTGAGGCAGAAGTTGCAGTGAGCCGCGATTGCGCAGTGAGGCAGAAGTTGCAGTGAGCCGAGATTGTGCAGTGAGGCAGAAGTTGCAGCGAGGCAGAAGTTGCAGTGAGCCGAGATCGTGCAGTGAGGCAGAAGTTGCAGTGAGCCGAGATCGTGCAGTGAGGCAGAAGTTGCAGTGAGCCGAGATCGTGCCGTTGCATTCCAGCCTGGACAAAGAGCAAACCTCCATCTCAAACAAAAACAAAAACAGAAGCAATAATGAATGCACATTTTTCAAGCACAAATAGAACATTTATAGAAATTGTCCATATTACAAGTCTAATTTTAACACATTATAAAGAATTAGCATAATACAAACCTCATTCTCCCACAAAATGTAGTAAAGGCAGAAATTTGTAACAAATAGCTTGTAAATAATCCTATATGCTTTGACAAAAATTGAACCACTTCTAAATTCCTCGTGGGGTCAAAGAAAAAATAACAATAAAAATTAGAAATACCTGGAAGCAAACAATAATCAATATTATCATCAAAACTTGTGAGATGTCCCCAGGATTGACTCCTCAAAGTGAAAGACTCAGAGTCCAAGAGCTCAGTGGAGTGGCTCACAACAGTGAATCCCAACAGTAACTCCACCTCCAGTGGCTCCGATAGGCTCTCTCCCTATCCTTCCCCACCGTGGTACTTGTTGGGTTACAGTAGTCAAGCTGCTTCTTACTGGGGTGCTAATGATTGGCTTCAGAAAGGCGTCCAGAAATCCTGGACTGGCAGAACCTCAGTGTGGTTGCCAGTATGGAGCTTGGGCCTCAGGTTTGCAGCACCAGACCCCTGAACTTGTAGATGCAACCTAATTTGACCAGGCTCTCAAGGCAGCCCTAATTAGACTCTTGAAGACTGACAGATAATAAGCCAGAATGCCCTTCAGGTGTCCTGGAAACTAAGAGCCATCAGAAGGTTGCTAAGTGAAGCTGCAATCACAGCAGATGGAATTGAAGGCTCTTGAGGGGGTTTTCTCAGGTCATAGAAAACTATTATGAGTGATTCTTGTTCCAAAGTATCGTCCCTTCTCTAGAGGGCAAAATCTTGCATCCACCAAACTGAGACCCTCAGTGACTCCTTGCTCATCCCTGGCAGGTCACTGAGTCCTGTCGCTCAGTCTCCTGGACCTATGCACCCGTTGTCACTACCAGTGTCTTGGCTCTGTGATCTGCTATGTATGTCCAAATCTCAGTCCACAAATTGAGTAGAGGATCTGTGACTTTATTCTTTTACAGATACAACTTGATTTCCATTTTGTGTCCTGTCCTGCTGGGCAACAGAAAGGTAATGACTCAACTATAAATCCCCCCCAATATTTCCCCCATGTTGTCCCTAAATTCTGCAGTGGCTTTTGGAGTGCCACAGCATTGGAGATGGGGATAGGTGTTAGGCTTTCCACATCATCCTGACTACACGTGAGTGTGGAACATTCTGGTTTCCTACTGCCTCGGGGTCCCATGCAGCGTCAAACACATCCGTTCCCCTCTCTGACACAGATGAGCCACGCCGCCCCATTTGCCTGGACGGGATGCACCAGAGCAGCCATCAACGGTCACTGCTCCCACTGCCTGGTGCTTTCCATGGTCTCAATTCAGGCCATGGAGAAAATCCTTTACCATCAAATGCAAGCTGTCATTGAACTGAAGTCATAAAGGATGTTATGGGGGGAATTCTTGTTTGAAGAAGAATTCTTCTTCAGTTTGAGAAGTCACTTTGGTTGTTCCTTTGCATAAACATGTCACTTCTGCTGACTCCAATCCCACCCAGTGCCTGCTGATTCTAGTTTCATTTTCATGGGCCGATGTTATATTCAAGTGACTTTATCTTCAGGTTCTGGGAGTATCACCATCCCAAAACAAAAAGTCAGGGGGTCCTTGGAGAAACTGGAGGTAAGTACTTTTCTGTTTAAAAATCTCTGGGGCAAGATGAACCATAAAGCCCATCCCTGAGGCAGTAGCTGTGACATTTGTCACCTAGCCCTGTGTTACTAGTGACACTAGTGAACCAGAAACCATGGTGACTGGTTCTGAGTGTGCCTTCTTTCTTTGCTTCTCCTTGTTTTTCAGCAGAGTTCCTATTGGAAATGTCAGCCTGTCTCCATGGTGCTAAGAAAAGTAAGGAAGAAAGTCTTCTCCACACCGCACCAGTGGGAACTCCATTAATGTAAGATAGAAAACTAAATCAGAACCTCAAAATCAGACCCTCATTATGGAAAATTTCAAATATAAACAAAAATAGTAGCATGTTCTATCTAGATCCAGCAGTCCTGGTGGGTGAGACCTAATTTAATTAGATTTATTTTAAAATTTAAAATGCGTATTTTAGGCTAGGCACAGTGGCTCATGCCTGTAATCTCAGAACTTTGGGAGGCCGAGGTGGGAGGATTGCTTGAAGCCAGGAGTTTCAAAACAAGACCCTGGTCTCTACAAAAAATTAATTAAAAAAAAATTTAGCTGGGCATAGTGGCAGTAGCTGTTGTCCCAGATATTGGGCAAGCTGAGGCAGAGGGTCCCTTAAGCCCAGGATTTTGAGGTGGCAGTGAGCCCCGATCGCGCTGTCACAGGGTCCTTTGCAGTGAGCCCTGATTGTGCTGTCACAGGGTCCTTTGCAGTGGGTTCTGATCGCGCTGTCACAGGATCCTTCACAGTGAGTCTTGATCATGCTGTCTGTCACAGGATCCTTTGCAGTGAGCCCCGATTGCGCTGTCACAGGATCCTTTGCAGTGAGCCCCAATTGCGCTGTCACAGGATCCTTCGCAGTGAGTCTTGATCATGCTGTCTGTCACAGGATCCTTCGCAGTGAGTCTTGATCATGCTGTCTGTCACAAGATCCTCACAGTGAGTCCCGATCACGCTTCACAGGATCCTTCGCAGTGAGTCTTGATCATGCTGTCTGTCACAAGATCCTTCACAGTGAGTCCCGATCGCGCTGTCACAGGATCCTTCGCAGTGAGTCCTGATCATGCTGTCACAGATCCTTCCAGTGAGCGTGGCTGTCACAAGATCCTTCACAGTGAGTCCCGATCACGCTGTCACAGGATCCTTCGCAGTGAGTCTTGATCATGCTGTCTGTCACAAGATCCTTCACAGTGAGTCCCGATCACGCTGTCACAGGATCCTTCACAATGAGTCCCGATCACGCTGTCACAGGATCCTTCGCAGTGAGCCCGATTGTCACAGGATCCTTCGCAGTGAGTCTTGATCATGCTGTCACAGGATCCTTCGCAGTGAGTCCCGATCGACGCTGTCACAGGATCCTTCGCAGTGAGTTTTGATCATGCTGTCTGTCACAGGATCCTTCACAATGAGTCCCGATCATGCTGTCACAGGATCCTTCACAGTGAGTCCCGATCACGCTGTCACAGGATCCTTCACAGTGAGTCTCGATCGTGCTGTCACAGGATCCTTTGCAGTGAGTCTTGATCATGCTGTCTGTCACAGGATCCTTCGCAGTGAGCCCTGATTGCACTGTCACAGGATCCTTCACAGTGAGCCCCGATGACGCTGTCACAGGATCCTTCGCAGTGAGTCTTGATCATGCTGTCTTACAGGATCCTTCACAGTGAGTCCCGATCACGCTGTCATAGGATCCTTCGCAGTGAGTCTTGATCATGCTGTCTGTCACAGGATCCTTCGCAGTGAGCCCCGATTGCGCTGTCACAGGATCCTTTGCAGTGAGCCCCGATAGCCGTGCTGTCACAGGATCCTTCGCGGTGAGTCCCCGATCACGCTGTCACAGGATCCTTCGCAGTGAGTCTTGATCATGCTGTTTCACAGGATCCTTCACAATGAGTCCCCGATAATGCTGTCACAGGATCCTTCGCAGTGAGTCTGATCATACTGTCTGTCACAGGATCCTTCGCAGTGAGTCTTGATCATGTGCTGTCACAGGATCCTTCGCAGTGAGCCCCGATTGCGCTGTCACAGGATCCTTCACAGTGAGCCCCGATCGCGCTGTCACAGGATCCTTCGCAGTGAGTCTTGATCATGCTGTCACAGGATCCTTCACAGTGAGTCCCGATCACCTGTCATAGGATCCTTCGCAGTGAGTCTTGATCATGCTCTCTGTCACAGGATCCTTCACAGTGAGCCCCGATTGCGCTGTCACAGGATCCTTTGCAGTGAGCCCCGATCATGCTGTCACAGGATCCTTCGCGGTGAGTCCCGATCGCGCTGTCACAGAATCCTTCACAGTGAGTCCCCATCGCGGTGTCACAGGATCCCCTCGCAGTGAGTCTTGATCATGCTGTCTGTCACAGGATCCTTCGCAGTGAGCCCTGATCGCGCTGTCACAGGATCCTTTGCAGTGAGTCCCGATCGTGCTGTCACAGGATCCTTCGCGGTGAGTCTTGATCATGCTGTCTGTCACAGGATCCTTCGCAGTGAGTCTGATCATGCTGTCACACAGGATCCTTCGCAGTGAGCCTTAATTGCACTGTCATCGGATCCTTTGCAGTGAATCCCGATCGCGCTGTCACAGGACCTCCCCCACGGTAGCCCCGATCGCGCTGTCACAGGATCCTCCACAGTGAGTCCCGATCATGCTGTCTGTCACAGGACCCTTTGAAGTGAGCCCTGATGGCACTGTCACTGGATCTTTCGCAGTGAGCCCTCATCGCGCTGTCACAGGATCCTTCAGTGTTGACTTTGGTATTGCTTTACCAGTCAGAAACTTCTGGGGCCAGCAGCACCTCTGCTTGAGTTTTGCTCATGCCTGCTGAGCTCATTTCACCCACTTAGCTCATGCTACCAGCCCAGATCCCCCTGCCTCCCACTAGCACAGGTGCTGGCTCTGTGTGAGGCTGTAGCTGGACCAGATGAACTGTAAGCAGCTTCCACTGCAGGCACCTGCAATGAGAGGAGGGGGAACACATTGGTGCCCAAAGGCTCAGAGATGCCAGGAACCATAGAGCCCCGAAGCTCTTCTCTCCTTCTCATCACCTGCAGTGTGGCAAGTGGAGTGGGGGTGCTTGTGGGGGAGCATTTCAGCCTGTTTGTGTCATAGCTCTTTTGGTCCCATTGCCCAGCTCTGGCCTGCGGCTCCTGGGCTGGCCTGGCCCTGCCTCCTGTTGCTGATGACAGAGGGTGGGAGGGCTATAGTGTTACAGCTCTGGCTTAGAAAATCCCAAGGTCTGGGCCTCAGAAGGGTTGCCACTCTTCACTCCCCACAGTCCAGAAGTGTATCACTGCCCATAGCTTGGTGAGCTGGCCAGGAAAGTGTTACAGCTCCTTTTGCTCCCACTGTGTGGTGGGTCCCAAGTTCTTGTCCTGTGTCCAGGAAGAATATGGCTACTTGGACAACTGGAGGGTGAGCAAGAAGAGATAAGATTTATTGGGCAACTAAATAGCTCTCAGCAGGGAGGAAACCCAAAGTCGGTAGCTCCTATCCGCAGGCAGGTAATCCCAGAGTGTGTGAGTCTGGCTGAGTCCAGGGATTTTTATGGGCTCCGAATGGAAGAAGTGCATGCTGATTGATTGGTCCATGGGTGGGCTTGGAAAAACACCACTTGATTGACCAAAAGGCATCAAGGAAGTTTTTTCACTCCGGGTAGCAGACTTCACTGGGAACTGGTAGCCTGGCCCCCAGGCTTCAGTCCATCTTGGCTTGAAGGTGGGGTTTCATCTGGGACCCATCCCTTCCTGTCTAGAAACCTGCCTGCCTCCTGCCACCATCAGCACCATTGCACTCCAGCCTGGGCAACAGAGTGGAGGCCACATGTCTTAAAAAATAAATATATAAATTAAAAACAAATTTTAAAATGTATGTTTTAAAAATAAATGCCAAATTCACAGAATTCACACAGTACAATATTCTAGAGGAATGAAAAAGTAAGCAGTGAAAATTCTCCCTCTTGTTTATCTACCAAGACTCCACTCACCAGGGGCAAGCCCATGTTTAGTGTTTCTTACATGTTCTTCCACAGATCATTTGTATGTGTGACTAGCGCACATTTTCTCCTGCCTTTTTTGTAAACACAAATTATAGCGTAGCATATGCATCTTGTTTTTTTTTCTGCCTAATTTAATTTTATAGTCTCCAGATTCCTTTAATGGTGTCATAGGGGTAAGTTTTCCTGCTGAAATTTATAGTGACATTAATGGGAAGGGGAACATTACCACAAAACCCAAGGAAAAAGGGAAGGAAACTTGGGAATAGAGGGCACCCAGATTTGAACCAGGGACCACTTGATCTGCAGCCAAATGATCTACCCCTCAGCTGTGCCTGCTTGCCTAAGGGACACTCCTCCTTAGCATATTTCACCTGTGTAGCCACACCCAAGACACTACACTTACTATAATACCTAATGTTTTTGAACACTTATAATCTAAATAAATTGTAAGAACTTCCTATATATAATTTTTAAAATTATTTGTGGTAGTACTATCACCACTACCACCATCATCATCAATGACAATGACATATGGAATTGAAGCAACTTGCCCCAAATCAGTGTTAAGTGACAGAATCAAAACCACAATGAGACACCATCTCACACCAATCGGAATGGTTGTTATTAAAAAGTCAAAGAATAACACATGCTGGCAAGGTTGCAGAGAAAAGGAACCCTTACACACTCTTGGTGGGAGTGTAAATTAGTTCAGCCATTGTGAATGAAGTATGGCGATTCCTCAAAGAGCCAAAAGCAGAACTACCGCTTGACCCCATTATTGAGAGTAAAGCATTCTGCCATAAAGACACATGCACACAAATGATTATTGTAGCACTGCTCACAATAGCAAAGACATGGAAACAACCTAAATGCCCATCAATCATAGAGTGGATAAAGAAAATGTGGTACATACACACCATGGAATATTATGCAGCCATAAAAAGAATGATATCATGTCTTTTGCAGGAACATGGATGGAGCTGGAGGCCATCATCCTTAGCAAGCTAACGCAAGAACAGAAAACCAAATACCGCATGTTCTCACTTATAAGTAGGGGCTAAATGATAAGAACTTAAGAACACGAAGAAGGAAAAACAGACACTGGGGTCTACCTGAGGCGGGGAGGGTGGGAGGAGGGAGAGGAGCAGAAAAGATCACTATTGGGTACTGAGCTTAATACGTGGGTGATGTAATAATATATACAACAAACCCCTGTGAAGTGTGTTTATGTATGTAACCTTCATATGTACACTCAAAACTAAAATTTTTTTTTCAAAAATCCTTGAAATTGAAAAATAAGAAATCACCTGTAGTCTTAGGTCCTCTGGAGACTGAGGTGGGAGGATTGCTTGAGTCCAGGTGGTCGAGGCTGCAGTGAGCCATGATTGTGCTGTGACACTCCTGCCTGAACAGAGCAAGACCCTGTCTCAAAACAAAACAAAACAAAACAAAACAAAACCTACAACTCCAAAGTTTTGATTTCTGCTCCAGAATCTCAATCTCACACCTCAGGAGAAGCATGGAATAACCTCCTATGACTTCTTCTCCTTCCTGTGCACCCTCACCATCAGCCAGTGGAGATAACCCTTTCTGAGGAAAACATGATCCTGCAGAAGAATGATTCAGTAAGCTGGCGATTCATGAAGCTGAAGAACTACAAGGCCATTAAAAAGGTGAACATAAGTCTTATTGAGGATAATCCCCTTTCAGGTCTGTAGTCCTGGCATCTAATTAATGGAGCCAAAGCTTTTGGAAGTTCATTCTTTTTTCTTTTTTTTTTTTTTTCTTTTAGTTTGAGACAGAGTTTTGCTCCTGTTGCCCAGGCTGGAGTGCAACGGTGAGGCTCACTGCAACCTCTGCCTCCCGGATTCAAGCAATTCTCCTGCCTCAGCCTCCCGGGATCTCCTGCCTGCCTCCCGAGTAGCTAGGATTACTGGCATGCACCACCACACCTGGCTCAATTTGTATTTTTAGTAGAGATGGGGTTTCTCCACGTTAGGCTGGTCTCGAACCCCCAACCTCAGATGATCCACTAACAGCCTCCCCAAGTGCTGGGATTACAGGCGTGAGACCCTGTGCCTGGCTGGAAGTTCATTTTATAAAAGGTGAAACCGTTGCCATTATTGTGAATGCTGGTGTACTCGGTTTAAAAGTGCAATATTGAAGGTAGAACTCTTTGTGCAGCAACAATACAAGGGTGCGATTTAGGGAGCACAGCACTGTGATAAAAACAATGTTCTTGGCAAGGAAGTCTTTAGTAAAAGCTAAGAAAATTCAGCAGGATGTCGTTGGAACCAGATGTGGTGTACACACAAGTCACAACTCCATCCAAACAGGCTGGGCTAGTCTACCAATTCAGATAACGCGTGAGGTGCTTTTTTTTTTTACGTCATATATATGCAAACAAACTAAATTATTTTGTGACAGAGCTGATTTAGTATAATAAAATATTTTGTTATGGTAGTATGCACTTTCTACAAGCGTTTTTGAAAATAGCTAGTGAATAGAATAGCTAGTCAGTATTTTGTCTACCAAAATACTAAAACTAAATACTAAAACAAATTTGTTAGTCAAAAAAAAATTTCCAAAAGGGATATACTTTAGCATCCGAGTGTCCTCTCCAAATCTTCCCTACTTGAACAACATAGATGGCTGGGAACCTGACTGTGGCTCCAGGGGCGCGGGTGCATGAGACAGGAGGCACTACCAAAGCCAGGAAACCCGCGGAGCTTTTCTGCATCTTTCCCGGAGCGGATAGATACCCTGCCTCGTCCAAGAGCCCCTGGCTGACCCCCGTGTGGGGGGGTCACAAGAAATGTGCAATGGGAAACTCCACCAACCACTCTCTGGGTGGGAGGGTAAATGAGGTTCCATATTTAGGCTCCAGAGGGGCTGCAAGGTTACCTCTGAAAGTCTCGGTACAGGGCACCCGGATTTGAACCGGGGGACCTCTTGATCTGCAGTCAAATGCTCTGCCGCTGAGCTATACCCCCGCCCACGGGAAGGGGCGTGATTCACAGCTTTGTAGTCACCGCACACCGGCGGGCAACAGCGACCCCACCTTGGGCAGTGCTTTCCACCGGCGCCCAGTTCCTGCCTTTGCGCTCTTCCCATCACACTCCAACGCAATTTCTTCCCGGAGTTTGGGGGATCGATTGCCTCGGTCACTGTCTTTGCCCACAGCAGAAGTTCAGGAACCCTCTCATTACCTCGACAAGAAAGCGCAGGCCACCCGGAGCCCCTCCGAGTTCTGGGGGTGCCAGCCCCGGCCTACCGCGTTTACTCCGTCGGCCGTCCTCACCTCGAACCTTTTCTTTATCCGTCCCTTCGGGCGCTTTCCCTCTTTGCTTTCCTCATCTTTATTCTCCATCTCTGTCCTCTTCCCCACGATCCTCTGACGTCACTCAGGGCCCTCCCCCCACACCCATTCTCCTCTCCGCAAACCACGAAGACCTTCCCAGGCCTTTATCTGATGATGGTACATTGTCTTTTTCAACTAACTGCCTATCCGCGATGAAAACAGAGGGCCTGGGGCAGTGAAGAAGAGGTAGACCATTTATTTCTTAAAATAAAATAGGCGACGAGGAGACCAAGAGAACCAAATAGCGACAGCAGCGGGAGAGAGCCTGTCCCACTAAACATCAGCGTCCACCAGGACACAAGCATGGGCTCGGCGCGGGGACCGAACACCTGGAACGCGGACCTGGGGGCACCCCACAGTGCACGCACGAATTGAATGAACGAGAAGCTCACGTTTACAGAGCAGCGATGTTCACAACGACTCCCTAAGGCAGGCGCGGCGACTGCGGTCCCAACTTTACAGATGAGAAAGCTGAGGCACAGAGACGTTAAATAAGCTGCCCGACGTCAAATGCTTGCTGGTGGAAATGCAGAGTCGAGCGGTCTGGCGCCAAAGTCCGTACACTAAACCTACACATCACAGATTCATAGGGGAAAGGAAGAGTTATTTACAGACGTTTTACTGGGAGACCTAGTTGGCAATTTGGGAAAAATAATTAAAGTGGCAACTAAACTTCATATTATAGACCAAAATAAAGTCCAAGTGGATTAAATTATTACATATAAAATATCAAACATAAATAAAAGCATAAGAAAGTATAAATTACATCTAACTCTCTGAAGGACTTTCTAATACACACTGGAACAAATCCCAACAGAAAATACCAATAGATTCGGCTACATACGCTTTAAAGGTTCAGGTATGTAAACAAAACGTAGAAAGTAAAAAGTTCCTCTTCAAAGTTTCCCTTCTTGTTAAAGAATAATAACAATAAATGTTAAAAATAATAGTCTCTTTTAAAGACTAACTTTCTTCAAGGCCTTCTTGCTTTTTACTAGTCTTAGTTAAGCCCTATCCTATGTAACTGTTAGATATAAAAAGAACAAGTACATTCTATGTCCTTGTACTTTAACCAAGACATTTATGTTATTACTTTTCAGGTCCCTTTGCAAGCAACTTCCTCTCCCTTCCTTATTTAAACTTCCTGTTTTCCTTTATTCTCCATTGCCTTTATCTATTTAGAAAAGTTTTAAGTTGTTAGCCAATCAAGTTTAGATTAGGTTATGAGGTCCAGCTCCAATCAACAGAGATCAGACACAGCAGTAAAGACCCAATTCATAAAGAATAAATATGCTGGCCGAGGCAAGCAGATTGCCCGAGGTCAGGAGTTCGAGACCAGCCTGACCAGCATGGTGAAATCCCGTCTTTACTAAACTTGAACCCACCTGAATCACTTGAACCCATGAGGCGGAGGCTGCAGTAAGCCAAGGCTTCACCACTGCACTCCAGCCTGGGTAATAAGAGCAAAACTCTGTCTCAAAAAAAAAAAAAAAAAGAATAAATATGCCTGCCTTTCTTTTGTTCATTGTGCTTTTGTGGCAAGATTGCTGACAGACAGCACCCTTTCTGCAGAAAGTAAAACTGCCTTGCTGAGAAACTTTTTGTCTGAATGCAAATTTTTCCTTGCAGGAAACCTAGGAACAAGCATTCTATCTCTAACACAAAACCAAAAGGTTAATACCAAGTTGGAAAAATATTTATGTATGAGAGTCAAAATATTACAAATTACTGTCCTTCCCACATATATTAGCAAAGGCCATCAAAAGACAATTCACAAAAGGAAATAGTAGTTGGTAGACAAGGATAAATATTATCTCAGTAAGTCAAAATAAATCTTAGTAAAACCAAAGACATGCAAATGAAAACAAAGCCATTTAACATTTTTGCTGTATTGAAATGGACAAAAATTAAAATAGTAATCCTCATACGGGCAGGGGTATGGTAAGACCAGTACTATTTTAGGCCTGTAAACTGGTACAATTTTTTATGTTTATTTGTATCTTTTTTGAGATGGAGTCTTGCTCTGTTGCCCACGCTGGAGTGCAGTGTTGCAACCTTGGCTCACTGCAACCTCCACCACCTGGGTTGCAGTGAGCCGAGATCCTCAGCCTAAGCCTCCCAAAGTAGCTAGGATTACAAGTGCCTGCCACCACACCTGGCGATTTTTTTGTATTTTAGTAGAGAAAGGATTTCACCATGTTGGCCAGGCTGGTCTCCAACTCCTGACCTCAAGCAATCCACCCGTCTCAGCCTCCCAAAGTCCTGGGATTACAGGCCTGAGCCACCACACCTGGCCTTGGTACAGTCTTTCTCGAGAGCAAAGGCAATATAAAATAAGAGATGTTAAAACAATTCCCTCTGACCTACTAGTAATTTTATTTTTATGAACCCAGCCCAGAAAAAGCCTGAAATGTGAACAAATGTTGGCTCAAAGATATTTAAGTGCTCTTAAGTGTTATTTAAAAATTTAAGCAAATAGATAGCAGGGAGCAGAGGCTCACACCTGTAATCCCAGCACTTTGGGAGGCTGAGGTGGGTAGATCACCTAAGGTCAGGAGTTTGAGACCAGCCTGACCAATATGTTGAATCCCTGTCTCTACTGAAAATACAAAAATTAGCTGGCCTGTGGCAGTGTGTGCCTGTAATCCCAGCTACTCAGGAGGCTGAGGCAGGAGAATCGCTTGAACCCGGGAGGCAGAGGTTGCAGTGAGTCAAGATCGCACCACAGCACTCTAGCCTGGACCACAGAGCGAGACCCTGTATAAAAAAAAAAAAGAAAAAAGAAAAAAAATGAAATGCCTAATATTAGAAAGGTAGTTGAGAAACTATGGCATATCTGCATGATAGAAAACTATGCAGCTATTTAAAATGTTTGCTATAATTCACAAGAAAATGTGAATTACATGTTAAGTCAGTGATTCCCAATTCTGACTCTACCTAAGAGTTGCCTAGGGAGGTTGTAAAACTACTAATGCGGGTAGGAGGGGGCAGATCAGTTGAATCAGAGTATCTAGGGTGATATCAGATCCTGAGAGTTTGCACTGTCAGGGGATTCCTGTGTGCAGCCATGGTTGGGAATCACGATGTTAAATGAGAGGGGGAATTATCTCAAAGGTAAAAATAAATAGAATCAACCAAACAAAAAGCTAAACGGAAATATTTTGAACTAATATATCTGAGTTCTATGGTGAGATTGTTAGTGACTATTTCTTCTTTATACTTTTTGATGATATTTTCAGTAATTTTTCTATTTTCCTAAACCACTACAAAATTATTATTGTTATTTGAAACAGATTCTCGCTCTGTTGCCAGGCTGGAGTGCAGTGGCACAATCTCAGCTCACTGCAATCTCCCCCTCCCTGGTTCAAGCGATTCTCCTGCCTCAGCCTCCCGAGTAGCTGGGATTACAGGCGTGTGTCACTGCGCCCAGCTAATTTTTTTTTTATTTATTTTTAGTAGAACTGGGGTTTCTCCATGTTGGCCAAGATGGTCTTAAATACCTGACCTCGTGACCCACCTGTCTTGGTCTCCCAAAGTGCTGGGCCACTGTGTGAGCCACTGCGCCCGGCTGAAATTCTTTTTTAAGTTTAAGGGCCCCCAGAAGCACCTCAATTCAAACTGGAAGCTCTTAATCGATAGTTAAATACTGTATATAGGTCCATAGCCCCTTCTTGTGCCCTTCCTCCCATCCAAGCCACTCCCAGGACTCAGTCAAACAAGCATCAGCGCATGGAACAGGCGCAGGTCCTTTCCATGCCCTTCCAGGAAGCCACCTACCTGTCAATTTCCGGATCATCCACCCCAGTGCATCTCAGTTCCACGAGGATGCCCTTCACTTGCACTGTTTGCTCCAAGGCACACATGTGAGGACTAAAACATGGATACAGGGCTTATAGGTGATTTTAGAACGTTTTTCTTTATATTCCTCTATATTCACATTTTCTGCAATAAAAGGTATCACTTTGAAAATCAGAAAAACCCATAAGTATTACAAATTTAAGCATATCTCTTCTAGTAATTACAAGCAATATCATTTCCTTTTGACATAATTAATAAATAATTGCTTAATTAAGACAAAAAAGAATCCAAGGAATGCTAATTTGGAAAATAAGTGCTTTATAATTTACACATAATGTACTCAGTCAAGTTTTTTTTTTTTTTTTTTTTTTTTTGAACCAAGGCTTGCTCTGTTGCTCAGGAGTGCAGTGGCACAATCATGGCTCACTGTAACCTCAAACTCCCGCCCTCAAGCGATCATCCCATCTCAGCCTCCCAAGTAGCTAGGACTAATTTTTTTTTCTTTTTGGTAGAGACAAGGTCTCACTCTGTTGACCAGGCTGGTCTTGAACTCCTGGGCTCAAGCAGTCCTCCTGCCTCAGTCTCCTAAAGTGCTAGGATTACAAGTATGAGCCACCATGCCTGGCCTCATTTATGCTTTTATAGGAATATTTCCATTTTGCACAGGAGGACGCAGCCTCAGAAAATTTCCAAGGAATTCAATTACAAGACCTCTCTGTCCAAGTCCAGGGCTTTTCCCACAATACTGCATTTCTTCTATCTTTTCTAGTAACGGTTGGATAACTGGAGGAACAGAGAGTTGATCGCTGGGATCTGACAGTTACCACCTCATTCCCAGTCCTGCCCTCTCCATGTGAAGATGGGTGAATCTGAGCTAGGAATAGTGGCTCACATGTGCTGAGTGTTTACGTTGAGGCTCATATACACTATCCCACAGAATCCTCATAGCTCTCTGAGGCAGGTGCAATTGTTATATCCTAGGAAGTAATTAAGATTGGTCCCATTTTATAGCTGAAGAAACAGATTCAGGGGGACTAAATGACTCATTCAGTCATTCAACAAATACACTATGTTCCAGGGTCTAGTCTACACACTGAGGACTCAGCAGTGAATGAGGCAAAGTAACAAGGCCCTGCCCCCATGGGGCTACATTCCCAGAGGTGCAGGGTGACAGACAAGCAAATAATGAATGAATGAAATCACCACAGATATTAAAAACACTACGGGAAAATAAAGCAGGGTATTCTGATGGAAGACAGGAGGGATGGTCAGAAAACAATGATTGGAGTGGAAATCTGAATGATAAGAAGCCAGTGAATAAAAATCTGGATGCCTGTGGGGGCTCACACCTGCAATCCCAGCACTGTGGGAGGCTGAGGTGGGCAGATCACTTGAGCACAGGAGTTCGAGACCAGCCTGGGCAACATGGCGAAATCTTATCTGTACAAAAGATTTAAAAAAAGAAAATTAGCCAGGCATGGTGTCACGCACCTATAGTCTCAGCTACTCTGGAGGCTGAGGCTGGAGGATCAGTTGAGCCTGGGGAGTTGAGGCTGCAGTGAGCTATGATCATGCCACTGCACACTGGTCTAGGTGACAGAATCAGATCCTGTTTCAAAAAATAAGTCGATAAAAATAACTAAAATTCTGGATGCAGAGGATCTCAGGCCTTGGATAGAACGACCCACTTGGAAGTGGCTTAGCAGGCTGAAGCAAGAACAAGGCCAGCAGAGGGGGCAGAGCAGGACAGTGATTCCAGCTGGAGATGAGGGAGGTGGGGTGGGGTCAGGCCATGGAGGGCCCTATGAGTCGGGTCAGGAGGTGGCATTTGTTTCCTGTGCCATCTCAGGGAGAGTGGAGCTCGGATTTTGATCTCCCTCCCATGGGCAGGGGCACATCTCTGAGTGCTTCCTGAGAGATTCTGTAGTGGGCTTGGCACAGGTCTTCGTCATCGTGGGTCTGTCCTGTGGAGACAGGCTTCCCGGGTCAGTCTGTAAGCCCTTTGGCTGTGCATTTAAGGTTATTGTTCATCCAGTCGACCTGGTTTCTGCCCTTGAGGAGCAGAGATGGGTGGAGGAGGCACACATGAACATCCATTGTCACTCGCTGTCACTTCAATGATAACTGTCTTAAGTGCTGTGGGCCCAGAAAGGGAAGCGGGAGAGTGGGCACCACAGTTACCCTAAGCTGGAGTGTTCCAGAGGCCTTAGTTACCCTAAGCTGGGGTGTTTCAGAGGCCTTAGTTACCCTAAGCTGGGGTGTTCCAGAGGCCTTAGTTACCCTAAGCTGGGGTGTTCCAGAGGCCTTAGTTACCCTAAGCTGGGGTGTTCCAGAGGCCTCCTCTGAAGGAGTGATGTTTCCACAGCACCGCGCAGGAGGAAGGAACGTTAAGGAACGTTAGCTGGGAGATGAGTGGCACAAGAAGCTGGGCAGCATGGGTGCCAAGAGCAGAGAGAATGTCAGGGTGCTAGAGTCTGGGAGGCAGCCTGTGTGGACTGAGTAGGGTCTCCCCAAAGTTCATGTCCTTCCAAGGACACCTCAGAAGGTGATCTGATTTGGAAATACGGTCATCGAATTAAAACGAGGTCATCCTGGAGCAGGCTGGGCCGTCGGTCCAATACAACTGTTAACCCTCATCAGAAGAGAAGAGACACAGGGAGCAGGCCAAGTGACGCCGCCACGCTGCATCCACTGCGAAGCCAGGAGAGGGGCATGGGACAGTGGCTTGGGACGGGTGTCCCTCAGAGCCTCCGGTAAGAACCGAGCCAGACCACACCTTGATCTTGGACCTCTGGCCTCCAGAACTGTGAGAATCCATTTCTGTTGTTTAAAGCCACCCAGTCTGTGGCACTTTGTTACAGGAACCCAGGACAGGGCCAAGGAGGCAGGCAGGGCCTCATAGGCCCTGAGGAGATTTTGGACTTTAAGAGCAGTGGGGAACCGCCCAAGCAAGAGAGGACGATGATCAAATTTACTTTTTCAAAAGATCCCCAGGCTGCCCAGCGCTCCCACAGCCTTCCTACCTGTTGAGTGAGGCCCCACAATAGCGCAGAGCCCGCGCACGGAGGCACACGACCCGCAAATGCACCCGAGCTTGCAGCCTTCCCGCCGGCCCACAGAGCGGGGTTTCCCTGCCTGCTCCCCCACACAGAACCAGGGGAGACGGCCGACCTGCGGGAGAGTCGCCTGGCCCCGTTGCCCCCAACGCCTTAGAAAACGCCCCGTGCCCTTGAGCCAGGCAGTTCCGCTCTAGGAGGTTATTTACATGGCATTTGTTACTTGGGGGCCACCGCAGGCTGGGCTAAAGAATTTAGTCTTCGGAAATATCTAGGCAGACATTTGAAAACATATCAAGGAAAAAAAGTACAGCCCATCATCAGAGGGCCCAGGCCCGCCAGGCTCACCTCCGCGTGGGACAAACAGCGAGCGGCCAGGAGCTGGGCCTGCGCCTCGGCTTCCTCATCTGCGCAGCGAGAAAAGTGGGAGGAATGCCTGCTGCCCGGGAAGGAGCTTCACCAATCCTGAAGCTCGGGGTCACTTCTCGGAGTCCCCCTCTCCTTCTGGGACCCCACGGCCCTCCGGGCCTTCTGCGCTCTCCCGTGCCGTGGGCTGAGCCTTCGGGGTGGGACAGGTCTCATTTTTCCTGTGCTCTCAGATACCTGCGGCCGCACCTTTGTTTGCACCAACTGTGTTTGCACGGGGTTTGCCGGGGCCTTGAGCTGGCTGGCCTGAGAGGGCAAGAAACCAACCTGAGAGCGGCTCCCGCTAACCAGGGCTGGCTCGGGGCTGCCGCCGGGCGGCTCCTACACTGCGGCGGAGGAAGGGCCCGCGCTGGCAGGCGCGGGCTGGGGCGAGCGGGTCCACGGCGCTAGGCAGCCCCCGCACCACCACCGAGAAGCCCGCGCGCGTTCCTAGAGCGGCCGCCAGCGGCCAGGTGCGGGCGCCGCGGCCTCCGGGGCCTCCTCGGCTCTGGCCGGCAGGGGGCAGCGCGCGGTCTAGCGCTGCCCGACGTGGCGCGGGCCGCGGAGCCAGCCGGTGGGTCGCCGGCGCGCCCTGCTGGGCACCCAGCCGCGCACTCCCGGTCTCCTCAGACGGGGAAAAACGCCCCGGCAGAGCAACGTCTAAAGGTCAAGCCATCACAATTAATTTAGTCGACAAAATGTGTATATTTAAAATATGGATAGAGACCCATAAATACATCTTTAAAATAAAAATATAACAGTTTGTGTTAAGTCCTTGCCCCGTTCGCTCGCAGCGGCACTCACGGCACCGGTGAGACCGACATGGTTGTGCTCCATCCCACAGGCGCCGAATGTGGGGCGCAGGATTTCAGGGGCTCGCGTAGGGCCTCTCGGGCGGCAGCGATGGAGCCGCGAGGCCGGCGGGGAGACCGAGGACGGGACCCGCTGAGCTCTGGGCAAGCCGGGGGAGCTCGAGGGGACCTGGACAGGGCTGAAGGCCTGGCTCGGTGGGGGTGGGCCCCCTCCCGGGTCCTCTAGGCCCCGGCGTGCCGCTGCCGTAGGGGAGCAGGAAGGCACGGGCGCGCCAGGCGACTGAACGCGAGGAAGCCCGGGGTCGCCGCGCGCGGGCGCGTCTGGCGTTCATACCCAGCCAGGAAGGGCGGGCTGGCCTGGGGCGCCATGCGGCGTGCCCGGCGTTGTCCCCCGCAGTCCCGCTCGCGGCGGGTCCCTGGACTCCTTATCAGGCAATTGGGTGACCTTGCTACAAAGCAGGGCCGCGGAGGAGGATTTCTGCCTCACACCAGCCACTTGCAACGGATCTGGCAGTGATCCGGGAACTCGACCTACTATTGGGGCTGAAATATCAGAAGGAATGATAAAATAAATTTCTAAGTGATAGCTTTTAAAGGTGGTGGATCCGTTTTAATGAGGAAAAATCGTCTCCATCCCAGCCGGGCAGAGATTTGGGATTGTGCCCGTGTTTCTTCCCGCACATCGTCACCTGTGGCTTGTTCATCCGTTCATTTCGCTTTCACTGAGAATCTCTTGTGCGCCAGACTCTGGAGCAAGCGCGAAATGAACAAAAGTCGGCCCTGCCCTTGGGGAAAATCAAACACACAATGGCCGCTGAGTGCACGCTCAGAGCACGCGCCAAGCTCCGGAAAGCCCGGCGGACGGGACCCTCCAGGTTCTCGCAGTGATGTGTGTGTGGCCAGGGGCCTTGCGAGGCTGCACCTGGCGCCTGTATCTTCACCGTGGAAGCGTTTGCTGTAAAAATAACATGGGGGTTGGGGTGCGGGGGACGTCCTTGTAGCTTTCCCACAGGGCTTAAGACATCTGTCCTGCTGTCTTTCTTGGCCTTCCAGTGATTCTTGGTGGGTGTTAGCTCTCTGGATTTCACTGGCAAGGTTATAGCGACTTACCATTTTCTGATAAGAAATCTGCCAAGTAATGTAGTGGTTATGGAGAATAGAAAAGCATGCATATCCCACAAGGAAAAAAATAAACCTAAGAAACTGTGTTCTATCGAAGAATTAAGCAAGCATGGAGTGTGTCACTGGATAAATTAAACATACAGAGTTTGGATTGAGGCGAGAAAAAGTTGAAGCAAGAGAAAAAGGAACCCTGACTTGCCCAGGGCAGAGAGGTTTTGGAAGTGAGCTTCCTCCTTGGAGACCCCCTCAGTACAGGGGGAGTTTGGGAAGACGTAGGGGGCGGGGGACACCAGAGCGGGTAGGCCTGGCTGCTATCCAGCATCTAAGGCACGAGTTATTTTACATATTTAGCTACTGAAAATTGCTTTATTTAAACAAGGGATTCTGGGGGCTACAAACAAAACCTTGAAAACACCGACAGATGAAGTGCAAAAAATTTGGCTCATCATTATAAATTTGATAAAGATTTCATGTCCTGAATCTGAAAGAGATTCTAAAATATATTACAGATTTAGTTCTACAGAGAAGGGATGAACTCTTCCAAGTAATTTCACAGGTGTAGAGATGGTTAAAAGTCCTCATACTGGGTAGTAAATAAAATTGATTTTTTCTATAGTTATGGAAGAGACTGGATACCTTCTCTTGGAGAAATAAGGGACTCATTCAAGTTTTTATTGTTTAGAACACAGAAATTCCTTCTATGATCAGGAAAAAAATGCTATTTTCATTTGTGGCGAAGAGTTTTAAATAAGATTGTGGAATTCTGTTTGTGATTATTACATACTAATGAGAGTTAATCTTTTTGGTAAAATGAACACCCAAGCATGTTTGTATGCAGTTAATATTTATTCCAAGACTCTGAAGAGCTGGCACCAATTTGGGCAAGGAAAATGTGTCTATTTCTCTCAATTTGTCTACTGTATGAATTAAATACACGGGAGATTGACTTAAATTGGTCTGAATATTGACTTGCTTTTTAGCAACACTCTAAAACATTTGAGGTTTTTTTTTCTTTCCCCAAACCTATTTCAGAATGTATCACTGGATAAATTGGCTTGGTAAGGCATTGATTAATTCAAGATAAGATAAGGAACCACCAGGTTAAAGTAGGAAAAAAAATAATGCTGATTTTTGTTGGACAGTCATTATTGTTAAATTGTTCAGGGGGTAACTATGGGAACCAACTTAGTGTCTTTACTTTTGTGATTTATAGTGATGGAAGAGACTGGATACCTTCTCTTGGAGAAATAAGGGACTCATTCAATTTTAAGTTTTCATTGTTCAGAACATAGAAATTCCTTCTACAATCAGAAAAAAAAACGCTATTTTCATTTGGGGGCAAAGAGTTTTAAATAATTAATGTGATTTATAGTGGTGACTACCATCCAAGTAGAAAAATACATACATACATTTAAGAGACAGGGTCTCACTACATTGTCCAGGCTGGTCTCAAATTCCTGGGCTCAAGTGATCCTCTTCCTTAGACCTCCCAAAGTGCTGGGATTACAGGCGTGAACCACCACATCCAGCAGAAATTTTTTGTATAGACCAGGCGCGGTGGTTCACGCCTGTAATCCCAGCACTTTGGGAGGCCTACGGAGAGGATCATTTGAGTCCAGGAGTTTGGGACCAGCCTAGATAATGTAGTGAGACCCCGTCTCTACTAAATATAAGAAAATTAGCCAGGTCTGGTGGCTCACGCCTGTGGTCCCAGCTACTTGGGAGACTAAGGCAGAAGGATCACTTGAATGCGGGAGGTCCAGGCTGCAGTGAGTCATGATTGTGACACCACACTCCAGCCTGAGACAGAGCAAGACCCTGTCTCAGAAATAAATAAATATTTTAATCTTAAATTTTAGAATTTGTTTGTTTTTTTAAGACGGGGTTTCACCATATTGGTCAGGCTGGTCTCAAACTCCTGACCTCGTGATACGCCTGCCTCGGCCTCCCAAAGTGCTGGGATTACAGGCGTGAGCCACCACGCCCAGCCAAATTTTAGAATTTGTATAAATAATTTACCTGCAGCAAATTTGATCATGGAACCATGTAGTTCTTGGCTGGTACCTTCTGTGGAAAAATGGCAAATATCACCTTTCATACTTGTTTATTTTTCTTAACTGAGTTTAGCTTAAATCTAAGCTATTTCAACTCTTTGAGGGCATAATTTTATTTTTTGTGTATCCTGTAAATGAAGAACTGATTGTATTTAATTTTTAAAAAGATTTTATATTTATTAGACTATACTGATTTTAAGAACAGTCTGTTGTCCTGATAATCATTCTTTAAATAAAATTATAGCAGGGATAGAAATTTTCATTGGTATATTTTGTCATTAAAATTCAACTTTCCATTACCTAAATTAATAGACAGCAGAGATGCTCCTGTCTTATAATACTTGAGTTATTTTGAGAACCTATTATTTTACAAAGAAAAGCAGTGAGTTTCATTCAAGTAGTAGTGGCAGGAAGGGAATGGTGAGAACTTAGAGGTAACACTGAGCCAGCAGGATTAAAGTCAAGGTGTATTTTATGTTATTGGGGAGCAGGTACGTCTTCCTTATCATAATCTCCTTCATGCAACTACTCCTCTGACTGATAAACAAATAGCTTCTTAGGTCCCAACATCAGAAATAAACAGAGGAGGGTGGTCTCTTGCCACAACAGTGCTCTTCCCAAAGTCCCTAATGTATAAAGGGCTCAGTCTAAGACGGGGGCTGGACTGGCGTTCTAACCACCAATGTGCCCGGCAACACCTATTCTAAGCTGGTCAGGTGAACCTCAGTGTCTATCCCGATGTTGCCCGGACTCAGCTGGCCAGGCAGCCAGGGAACAGTGCTCTTGGACAGGTCCAGGCTCACATGTTGTGCCCATAGATAGTGAGAGCTGCAAATCAGAGAGAATTCGTTACGTTTTGCTCTTTTTTAAGGATCCATGTTGAAACTGGGAGGCAGATGTAAAAGTGGTTAACAGCACACAACTGGGGTCTCCACACACTTAGGTTTCAATTCTGGCCATGTGACATTGGCTGCTCATTGCTGAACCTCTCTGAACTTCATCCGTTCAAGGGGACACAAACATCAATTTCACAGATTGTTGCAAGATAAAAGGAAAGGAAAGCATTTACGATCTGGGATAGTGCCTGCATCAGGGTAAAACTCAATGAATCGTAGTGATTTTAGTTACTAGCCTTAATAAACTCGTGCTAGTTCTGACTTCTGAACAGAAGTTTTCATGTAAGGTTGCGATCAATAGTACTATGTTTAATGTTTTCTTTCCTTTCTTTCTATCCTAGTCTCTCTTTTTCCCTTTTTTCCTTCCTGAACTTCCTTATCTTTTTTTTTTTTTTAGAAAAAAATCATTTAACCTGGAGCTGTCTTTTGTAGAAAACAGAAATAAAAGGGCTAGAGTCTATATTTTAACTAAAATCCCTCATTTTAAGGAAATCAACTAGAAATGGTAGATGTAAAACTGACTTTTTACAAATTGTCATCTAGAAGTTGCCACCATGACTGGGAAGCAACAAGAGGCTTCGGCAGCAGCAATGCTTTCCAGAACGCTGGAGGAGAGGCCCTGGCCTGACTCAACGTTGCCCTGGCAACAGTAGGGCCTGGAGGGCCTCTGTCCCTGATCCCTTAATCCGAGGAGCTGCCACCACAGTGCTTCAGGAAAGGTCTCCCACAGACACCTGGCTGGTTCATGAAGAAAAGCTGGGGATGTGATTCTTTGTGGCGACAGCCGCCTACAGGCCTCTCTGATGGTCCCAGCTTTCCAGATTCCCCAGAGGCTTAGTTTAGAGAAGCAGGCTGCCAGTCTCCACCAGATGCTAAGTGCTGTCAAGGCAGCCATGGATTCCTAATTCTCTCGTGTTTCTCCATGGAGCCCAGCACAATGCTTTGCACACAAATGGTGCTTAATAAATACTGGGGGGCTGTAAGACAGTGAGCATTCCCCCCGCTACCAGCCCTTCCTGTCCTGTCTGTGACCTTGGAGGACCCAACTCCTCCCCCTCTTCATTTCTGAGCTGTAAAATGCTAGGGCTCAGCGCTAAGGGGTTTTTCCTGCCTCAAAGGTTCTTTTTTATCCTCTTACTGCATTCATCATTTTGGCAAATGCACAGAGCATGTTCTGTTTAATAATTCTGTTTCCCCCAATTTTATCTTCAGTCAAAAAATCTGGAGGCAAAATGGAATAATTTAAAGGAGATGCTGACTTTTCTTTTTTTTTTTTTGAGACAGAGTCTCACTTTGTCACCAGGCTGGTGTGCAGTGGCGTGATCTCAGCTCACCGCAACCTCCGCCTCCTGGATTCAGCGATTCTCCTGCCTCAGCTTCCTGAGTAGCTGGGACTACAGGTGTGTGTCACCATGCCCAGTTAATTTTTGTATTTTTAGTAGAGATGGGGTTTCACCATCTTGGCCAGGATGGTCTTGATATCTTGACCTCGTGATCCACCCGCCTCAGCCTCCCAAAGTGCTGGGATTACAGATGTGAGCCACCATGCCTGGCCAAGCTTTTCCTTTTTCAACAACCATACTGGCCTCAGGAAAAGAACTTTTTGGCCAAGCACATGGGCTTTGGAGTCAAAGAACTGAGTTCAAATGCTGGCTCTACCATTTGGTTGCTGTGTGACTTTGGGCCCACTTAACCTCCCTGAGCCTGGAGCTCTTCACCTATAGAATGGGTGTAATGAAACGTATATAACAGTTATAAAGAAATGTATGTAAAGTCTTCAAAAGTAAGAAGCTCTCAGTAAATAGTTATTCCTTCTGCTACACAGCTTTATGGGGCCAATGGCAACAGGCAACTTAGGAGTTCAAAAGTCTGACTTTCTAATTAAATTAAGGGCACTCAAGAAAAGCACTGGGAAAGAGGACCAGAAAACCCTACAAGGTGGGGTACTACCTTCTGCAGACTCTGGAGCGTGGCCAAGGGGTGACTGAAATCCTGTCCACTCCTACATCAGGACCATGATATAGTTGTGGTTCAATTTGCACTTTCTTACATCAAAATAATCTACATCTGCCTGTTGAAGTTTCTTTCTCAGAGATTCATTCTTTAAGGATATAACACTAGCCCACTACCAACTTGAGCTTCTGTTTGAAATTAGTAAACTCTTATGACACCTTAGTGTCCGCCAGTGTCTTTGCTATGTATTTATTGTTATTTAAGCCTCAGAACAATGAGACCTTTATTATCCCCATTTAACAGATGAGGAAATTGATGTTTTGTTGATTAACTTGGTCAAGGCCATACAACTATGAAGTTTAAAGCCACGTCTTTTTGACACCAAAGGCTATCTACACTTTAGGAACCGACCTCTATTTGATGTTGGTCTCTGACAATAGCAGAGATTAGGGCAAATGGAGAGTGAGATTCAAGATGGTGGCAGGAAGTCAGGACAAGGGGAGAGATGATTTGGGGCACAGGGTGCCGGGCACTTAGGAGGAAGAGGCATGAGGAGGGGGTCAGAGCCTGGGAGGGGAGGTGGAAGTCAGGGAAATCATGGCAATCCAGCTACCGGTAAGATGCTCCAATCTTGACATACTATAATGTGTCTTGAAAGACTTTAAATGGAATTACAATAGACAGAGATGTGAGGGTGCGTGAACCAGGCTGTTCTAATTGATGCAATGAATTCAGTCAGTTAAAAGAAAAAGAAATACCAACCTTTGACTATATTTGGTTTTATCCTTTAAAAAAAAAACAAATTTCAGATGGGAGCAATGGCTCATGCCCGTGATCCCAGCCCTTTGGGAGGCTGTGGTGGGAAGATGGCTTGAGGATAGGATTTGAGACTAGCCTGGGCAACATAGAAAGGCTCCTTCATCTCCAAAAAAGTGAAAAAAAAAAATTAGCCAGGTGTGGTGGTGTACACCTGTAATCCCCCAGCTACCCAAGAGGAGGACTGCGTGAGCCCCAGAGGTTGAGGTCAGAATGAGCCAGGATTGTCCTACTACACGCCAGCCTAGGTGACAATGCAAGACCCTGTCTCAGAAAACAAACAAAACAAAAACCACCCAGATTGCCTAGAAAAAGAAAGCTTCTCAAGCACCATTCCCACTTGACCCCATACTAACTTCATGTAACAAATGAAGGTCCTGAGTCTCCACACGGATTCTACCCCACACCACCTCCATCTCCACTCAAGCTGGACATTACCCACACTCTTTGGTTCTCCAATTCCAGAGCCAGTAAAAATCCAGTGCAGCAACAGCCCTCTACCAAATAACTCCCCAAATTCCTCCACCAACAACTCTTTGAGACCTCAAATATCCTCACGTTCAAAAGGACCATTTCCCCCTGCCATCCCTTCAATCTCCACCCACTGGTTCTGTTACCAGCAACCTGTCCGTGGCACAGAGCTGGTTCTCCCACATCTGACTGTTAGGTTTCTTTGCCTTCTGTCGGATTCAGCCCCTGGATAGCTATTTGCATCACATTTCTCCCCCTACTCAGCAATCTACAATGGTTTTTCCTACAAGGTCCAAGTCAAAGTCTGCAGCCTTGAAGCCTTAGACCCTCTCTGCAACCCTAGTCTACTCCAAGCCAACATTTGGCTCTGTTTTTCCTAGACAGGCCCTTTCCTCCAGCTCAGTGGGTTTAATCTATCACTGCTCCCGATCTTACATGCAGCCAGCTCACCACACTTTTCCTTTTATGACCACCCTTACCAAGAAAGCTTTCCTCATTTTTCTCATCTATGGAAATCCTCCCCATCCCAAAGGCCCAGCTCAGATTCCACCTTCTGGGGGAAGCTGTCCTGCAGGCCTCCTCTGCCTGGCACCTGGTGAAGCTGGCTGCAGGCACACTGCCGGAACTACCTGCCCATGTATGTGCATCAGCCCCCCAGCTGATGCTTGAGGTCTCGGTGGAAACTGCCCCCTCAGTCCTTCACACCAGCCCAGACCTCTGCTCTGTCCTCTGGCCAACATCCCTGATATCCTACCATTGAGTTAGAAATTCAGTGTAAATGGAGAAGCTCCACATGTGAGCTCTGGTGCCATCACTTCCCCTTTCTGTGCTTAGCTCACGGATTCTTTATACAAAGGAGAGGGAGTTGATGGTCTCTATGGTCCCCTGAAAGTCAAGAGCGTATCACCTTCTTCCTCCAAATCCCTTTTTGAACCCCCTTCAAGCATCCTGTCACAACTTGACAGGCCTGGCTTCAGCAGCGCCCTCCTCTCAGGCTAGTCTCTCTGCTTTCAGCAGAACCCCAACTTCCCCAGTGTGCGGGGCTGAGCTGGGCACTCTACTAGCCCCCATGAATTGTCCCTTCGAGTGGCCTGAATTCTCCCTGGGCCACTGCCATCAGCAGAGTAAATCGTCTGTGGGCAATGTAATATGCCTGCAGTTTCCCTTTCTGTAAGAAAGAGCTGGAGGGAGATGGGAAATGAATGAATACCTAGAGAAACCAGGGCTCGTTAGTGCATTCAGCAAGTCCAGAGTAGCTTTGGTACAACATTCAAAGAAAAAATGTTCTGACTGGTGCCTTTTGTGACTTCCCCAAAGACTGGCACCAGGGGCCTCTGTACCTCTTCCCCCAGGCCTCCCTCCCGCCACGCTACTCCTCAGTCAGCTGCATTTCCAGCTGGGCAGGAACGCCTGGGTCCTGAGGGAAGCGTCCAGCTTTTGCTACAGGAACTTCTTTCCAGTTCATTCCAAACTTGACCGTCACTCTCCCTGACCGTGCTAGTCAAGTGGGACCTATTCCATCCTGAGTTCCCAGCATACTCGCGGACTCCAGGGCACAGGCGATGGTCCAGGGGCTCCCGATGTCCCTTAGACTTCTCTATGGCCTCAGGCTGGTCAGTCCTGCCTCTCCTCCATTTCAGAACCGGCAGGATCAGCGACTCCACCACCCAAATAGAGAATGGACACACAAAAAAGGATCCAACAGAACCTGTCAACTGACACTAACTAGCACATGTCCCTCGGGCCTTCTCAACCCCGCCCCTTTAAACCAAACAAAAACGGCAAACAGGAAACGCTCGTCTTTTAAAAATTACTCTATTATTATCAAATAGAACCACAGTATCCAAAAGGTAATTATAAAGTTCTATCCCCAGCTAGATGGCCCTGCACCGCCCCTCTGAGTGGCCGGCAGCCAAATCACGCCCCCCGTGCTGATTGGTTTCATCCATTTTATTGTCAAGGAAATTAACAGCCCGAAGGGTTCCCCCAGGTCCGCGCCCTCCCCCCCCCTGGGGCACCAGGGAAGCGCGCCAGTGAGGGACCTGGTCTCACAGCCCCTGTGTCCTTGGGAGGAGGGACAAAAGGAGAGGGGGAGCTCACAGTAAAGGGGCTGGGGCGCCCCGCCCCGCCCACTAGACTCGGGCCTGGCCGTGTCCGAAGGGGGGTTCAGCCCGCACCTTCCGGGCGGCGGCGGCGGCGGGGCGCGCGCTCACTCGCCCGTGTGGGTCCGCAGGTGGTACTTGAGCGACTGCTTGTAGCGGAAGCACTTGGCGCAGTGCGTGCAGGGGTAGGGCCGCTCGCCGGTGTGCGCGCGCTGGTGCTCCAGCAGGTGGTGCTTCTGCGTGAAGCGCTTGCCGCACTCTGCGCAGTGGTAGGGCCGCTCACCCGTGTGGATGCGCCGGTGCTCCAGGAGGTGGTGCTTGCGGATGAAGCTCTTGCCGCACTCGGGGCAGGCGTGCGGCCGCTCGCGCGAGTGCACGCGGCAGTGGTTGGTGAGCTTGGATTTCTCGCTCAAGCTCTTCTCGCACTCAGGGCACTTGAAGGGCCGCTCGCCCGTGTGAGTCCGCTGGTGGCGCAGCAGGTGCGAGGGGCGGCTGAAGCTCTTGCCGCAGAGGCTGCAGATGAAGGAGACCTCATGCTTGCCCGCGTGCACGCGCTGGTGGATCACCAGGCTGATGTGCAGGCGGAAGCTCTTCTTGCACTCGGGGCACGTGTAGGGCCGCTCGCCCGTGTGCGTGATCTGGTGCTTGGTCAGGCTGGACTTGTGGCTGAAGCTGCTGTCGCACTCGGGGCACTTGTAGGGCTTGGGGCCGCCGCCACCGCTGCCCGAGCTGGGTGACTTGGGGCGCGGCTTGAGCGCATGCTTGGGGTTGAATGCGGGCCCACGTTCGGGGGAGACGCAGCCGCCGCGCACGCGGTGGATGCGCTGGTGCAGCGTGAGCTGCTGCTTGTGCCGGAAGCTGATCTCGCACTCGGCGCACTCGTAGGGCCCCTCCTTGATGTGGTTGCGCTGGTGGATGATGAGGTTGATCTTCAAGCGGAAGCTCTTGCCGCACTCCATGCAGGTAAAGGGCCGCTCGCCGCGCCGGTTCCGCTGCTGCTGGCTCGAGGACCCACGGTTCTCGCTCAGGTGCCGCTCACCATGCATGGAGGGCGCCAGCCTCTTCACCGCGGGGTTTCCCAGCTGCAGGGGTGGGGGGGCTCTCTTCGCCTTCAGGGGACATCTCCCCCGGGCAGGGAGGTCTGGTACATACTGGCCTCGTATCTCCCGGACAGCTGTCCGAGGGACTGCAAGTGCTGTGGCAGCTCATCTTCCTCCTCCTCCTCTTCCTCCTCATCTTGTTCCTCTGTCTTGATCACGATCCCCTCTGCTCCAGGGACAGAGAGAGAAAGTCATTAGCTGTTGCCTGGTGCCCCCAACCTACCTGGATGGAGGTATAGCATTGCTTCACCCTAACCAAAACATTGCATTATTGGCTCAAATTCCTTCTTTTGAGAAAATTCTCCTCTCCCCTGCCGCCCCTGGTCCACTCCCCTCCCCCGAGCAGGGTGGATGCATAACCCAGGCTGGCCTTGCTGTTCGGTTCAGAAATGAGTCAGGACTTAAAACGGGGCCAATCTAGAGTCCTCTTAAGATTTTATGGGGAGGATGCAGGGAGATTGCTTCCTGTTGGTCATGATGGGAAACTGCTGGCAGAGCTGGACCCAGCAGGAAAGAAGTAAACCAGTACACAGAGGCGGTGTGGGAGCACCTGGATCCAGCCATGCCTGATGCTGGCATGGTTACAATTCTCTAATTATATGAGCGATACACGCCCCTTTTTCCCTTAGGCTGCTTAAATGTTGGTTTCTACCAGCTGTACCAAAGGGTCTCCACTCCTAAGGTTCTCAGTCTTTGCCCCTCTGAGGACATCTCTGCCTGAACTCTGCTCAGATCGACCCACTTCTTTCCTGAGCCCACTTGGAGATTTCTCCTCTTAGTGTCTTTCCTCACCTTCCTCCAGAAATTTCCCTCTCCTCTCCACATCTGTCTTCACAACCTACAGCACTCCACCCCTCCTCGGAACCCACAGTACTCACTGGTACCCACCCCAGGAATCAGGAACGCAGCCTTCTGCAGCCTTTCATGGGAGGAAGATGTATCAGCACAGTCAGAAGCCTCGACCACCCTTGAAACTGGATCAGGTGCAGGCAGTGCGTGCCCCACCCGGAGATGCCCCCTTGACTCTCTAGCCTGGCCCTTTCTGAGAATGTAAGTTTTAGAGAAAAGAAGTGGCCCCCGACTCCTGTTTGAGTTTTCTCAAGTGCCTTGTACTTATTTGGCACTAACTGGGGAGTTCTATTTGTGGTCACCAACTTTGTGTGATATGAGAAAGTCACTCACTTCTCTGGACCCATCTGTGACAGAAGACACAGAAGGCAGAATAGTTAAAAACAAACCAACAAGATCTTTTCAGAGCACTCATACCTACCCTCTCTTTTCATGAGCACAGTATCTTACTATAGGGCGAGTCAAGCAAGAATTCTCCCCATTTCACAGATGGGTCATCTAAGCCCAGATATCAAGTGATGTTTCCAAACAAAAAATGAAGTCCTAGGCCTTTCCAGAGCTTGCAGGTTAGGACCCACCTGGTCCACCGCCTCAAGTGACATGGACTGAAGCTAGCAATGTTCGTGGCCCAGCCAACGTCTTGTAAGGTTACTAGTGACTCCTCGTCCTTAGCACTTCCTTTGCCTCCTCTATGGCCAGTGAACTACAGTGGGACAATTAGGACACAGGTGTGCTGAGTCAAGGCTGCCTCAGTAGCGTTAGGATTCTCAGCAGGAAGCGACCCAGAACACTCTTGGAGCACAATGCCTAAAAGATCAAGGAGCAGGCAGCTGCAGCGTGTGGTAACTAGTTGCCCTGGTGTTTATCCCGAAAATATAGAGTATGTCTGAAAGGCAGAGGAGAAAATAGATCCTGAGAAGAGCTAAACTCTCCTTGAGCATCAAAAGTGCTTTTTTCTATTTTCTTCTATTTATTTTTGAGACAGAGTCTGGATATATTGCCCAGGCTGGAGTGCAGTGGCGCAATCTCGGCTCACTGCAACCTCCGCCTCCCAGGTTCAAGTGATTCTTGTGTCTCAGCCTCCTGAGTAGCTGGGATTAGGCACCCACCACCATGCCCAGCTACTTTTTGTATTTAGTAGAGATGGGGTTTCACCATGTTGGCCAGGCTGGTCTCGAACTCCTGACTTCAAGTGATCCACCCGCCTCAGCCTCCCAAAGTGCTGGGATTATAGGCGTGAGCCACTGCGCCTGGCCAAAGGTGCTTTTTTCTTAATGGAATGATAAACACCAAACATTTGACCCTAAAACTCAAGACTCAAAATTACAAACTACTGTTTAGTAGTTTTCTAAAGTTCTACTGGAATTAATGGGGCTGTGAAAAAGGCAATCGAGTTTATACAATGGTAGTCCCAATTTAGCACAAACTCAGAATTTGCCTTGTATCTTTTCACTATTCTTTTATGAAAGACAATAGGGTTATGTCAAAAATACTTCTGAAATACCATGCAGTTACTTAAAAATAAGGTGTTAGATCCATATGTGTCCATATTTTGGAGACAGGGTCTTGCTCTGTTGCCCAGTCTGGAGTGCAGTGATGCAATCATGGCTCACTGCAGCCTCAGCCTCCCAGCTTCAACCAATCCTCCCACCTCAGCCTCCCGAAGAGGTGGGACTACAGGCCTGCGCCAGCATGCCTGGCTAATTTTTTAATTTCTTGTGGAGATCGGGTCCCCCTGTGTTGCCTGCACTGGCCATGAACTCTTGGGCCCAAGCAGCCCTCTTGCTTTTGTTTCCTGAAGTGCTGTGCTTACAGGTATGAGCCACTGCTCTCGGCCTGACCGAGAGGATGTCCATGGTATTTTATTAGATACAAAAAGGCAAATTATAGAGGAATTATCTACAGATAATTTTTAAACATTTTAAATCAATATAATACTTTTAAAAACACAAATGGATGTAGATATAGTTCTAAATATAAAATTACTATACAAACATGTCATGGTGAATGACTCACAAAAACAAAACATCCAAACAAAAACAAAAGTCCATGTGGGTTCTACAAATTTTTCAAGGAACACAATTCCTATTTTGTTTCAGAATACAGAACAAGGGCAAAAGCTGCCCGGTTCATCTGATACGTCCAGTGTAATACTGTTTCCAAAACTAGATGAGAATCATTCAAGAAAAGGTTCATTTCCTTTATGAATACAGTTGTCTAACTTGAGTAAAATATTTATTACCTAAGTCCAATAGTGAATTCAAAAAATATATCATGATGATCAAGTAGGGCTTTTCCGGGGCCTGCCAGGATGGCTCAGCATCAGAACATCCATCACGAAAGACGTCCTGGGATCAGGCCACCATGAGCCCCAGCGCCTCACTGTTCTTGAACTCACAAGGAGCAAGAGTGAGCGGCACGGTGATAATGAAGTTTTATAATTAAACAAAATGAAGACGAGGTTTGACCAGAGAATGCCAGTGCCATCGTTATTTTAAAACCATGCTCTCCAGGGCTGCGATCTTCAAGGTAGTTGAGGCTTCTAGGGTGGCATGAGACGATCAAGGACACGGGAGAGGTCTAGCTTTGCCACTCGCTGTGTGGCCTTGCCCGTCTATTTGACCTCTGCCTGTCAAATGAGGGGGTGGGATAGGTGATCTCTGAGATCCCTTTCATTCCTTGCCTGAACCAGTCTTGAGATGTAACCACTTCTTTCCTAGGTCGGAGATGGATTCTTATTAAGTCCCGCATCAGGAAGCCTATACCTGAGGCTGTGCTTGGTCATTCTTTCACACCTGCTGACCCATCAGTGTTGAGCTACCTCTCTGGAGAAACCACAGCTTTCCCAGGGCGCAGGGGGCCTCTGGGAGGCCTCATGGCAACACTTCCCAAGCTCTGCCCACCCGGCACTCACCCGTGCAGTTCCTCTGCTGCACCAGCATCTGCTTCAGTTCGCTGAACTCACTGGAGCCTTCCGTGGACTCCTCCAGCGTGTTCTCTGGCTCCTGCATGTCCAGGTCTGGCTGTTCCCCCACAGGGGTCACCCCAGCTCTGAGTCCTGAAAGCCGTGCTCTTCCACCTGTCCCATCAGGGGCTCAGGTGTCTCCAAACTTTCTGAGCCCTCGTCGTTGGTCTGTACCTCGATCTTAATCACGATGCCATCATGTGCTGAGAGAGGGGAGGAGGAGAAAAGAACCCAGAACACATTTATGCCAGCTGCCCAGGTTTCTGCAGCCCTACAAGTTACATCTCAATAAGTCTTGTCTTGGAGACCATGAAAAAATGTAATATTGAGTTGGAAATGAGTAGATACAGAATTTTCTGGAGACCTTGTAGCTTTGAATACCAATACAAACTGTAGTCAAGTTAAAATAGATGCAAAGTTTATTTTCCATGAACTCCATAATTAAAAAATATATTTGGCATTGTCAGGGTTTATTATTACCCTTTTCAATAGAGAAAGGTCTCACTCTATCACCCAAGCTCACATGCAGTGGCGTGATCATAGCTCACTGCAGCCTTGAACTCCTGGGCTCAAGTGATCCTCCCACCTCAGCCTCCTAAAATGCTGGGATGACAGGCATGAATGGGCCACTGTGCCCAGCCAGGGTTTATTTTAAAGAGATGCTCATTCCCTTTCTCAGACCAGCCAAGTGGTACAGTTAACACTGTTTCTCTCTCATCTACTCCCTCCCAATCACAGTGATGAAGACAAGGCCAACCATCTCCTGACCACTCCCACCCTTCGGCCCCATACCCTGAGGTGTCCAAAAGACAGACTCACATTCCCCAGCATGTATGTATGTACAATAGGCATTTGAGTTTGTTTTTGAGTTAAACAGTATCCTATTACGCACTGCCCTGAAATTTATGTTTTTAAACTTGCCTATAGGTCTGTAGACTAATTTCAAATATATCATTACATACATAGGTGTTATTTACATAAATGGGATAACACATTTTTGTTTTTTAGTGCAGTATTTTTTTCCTTCTAATTTGCCTTCCCCTTCTCTCACTTCCCATTTCACCGTTATGACTTCCCAGGTAACTCCTATAATTAGCTTGGATTTTTCTCTGTGCCTATGTTGTTATTCTTAACAACATATATAAATATACATTTATATGTTTTTTTTTGGTCACTATTGGTGTCAAAAAGGAAAATTGCCTTGTGGTCCTCCTCTGTGTTCCTGTACTCAAATATCTTGTAGAAATCCCTTCAAACCAATTTCTTTCTTTTTTTTTTTTCCTTTTCTTTTTGAGACGGAGTCTCACTCTGTTGTCCAGGCTGGAGTACAGTGGTGCAGTCTCGGCTCAATGCAACCTCCACTTCCCAGGTTCAAGCGATTCTCCTGCCTCAGCCTCCTGAGTAGCTGTGATTACAGGTGCCTGCCACCATGCCTGGCTAATTTTTTGTGTTTTTAGGAGAGACAGGGTTTTACCATGTTGGCCAGCCTGGTCTCGAACTCCTGACCTCATGATCCACCCAATTCAGCCTCCCAAAGCACTGGGATTACAGGTGAGTCACCGAGCCCAGCTTTTTTTTTTTTTTTTTTGTGAGACAGTTTCCCTCTATTGCCCAGGCTGAAGTGCAGTGGTGCAATCTCAGCTCACTGCAACCTCTGCCTCCCAGATTCAGGTGATTCTTGTGCTTCAGCCTCCTGAATAGCTGGGATTACAGGCATGCACCACCACACCCAGCTAATATTTTGTATTTTCAGTAGTGACAGGGTTTCACTATGTTGACCAGGCTGGTCTCAAATTCCTGGCCTCAAGTGATCTGCCCGCCTCAGCCTCCCAAAGTGCTGGAATTATAGGCGTGAACTACCACACCCAGCCTCAAACCAATTTCTATAGTGCTAACACATTGTTAACAATGCTGTATATACTCCTTGGTCAGGATAAAACTCTAGCTTATTCATTTTTTCCTTAAGGAAGAATGTTCACCTTTTTGTTCCCAGACTTTTGCTATGGTGAACAAATGTTTACTGCAGTAACAACAGAATATGTCATATACAAACATATTCATTCATTCATTGAATGTTTACTAGCAGATATTTACTGAGTACCGACTACATGTCATGTGGTCTAATGGCTTTTGATATATCAGTGAAAGAAACATAGACCTTACCTAAGGTGGCAGAGGCAATAAATAAATTACATTGTATATTAGAAGGTGACAAGTGCTGTGAGAAAAGAGAAAAGAAACCAGGAGACAAAGAACCAAGCAGCCTCAGTCCTGCCCTTCTGAGGCTCTCGTGCTCCTCTCCCAAATCCACGCATTCCCTTACTAAGAAATCAAACTCATCAGGCTAAAAATGGGTGCTAAGTGACCTGCGCTGGATTTCTTCGAATGCGTGGCATGCCTTTAATGCCTCTCTGATTCACCAGCTCAACTGGTTTGGGAGCAGATGGAATATAAAGCAACTCTAATGTTCTCATTTACCCCTCACAGTCTTAAATGAAGACCCCTGCTACACTCCCTCAGAACTGTGGGAGCTCCCACTCTCTCCAAAGGTGTCTGTGTCTTATTCTTGATTAAAAGGAAAAGAAAAAGTCATCCATACTTCCATCCCCTACTTCTTCCTGCAGTGGCTGAAAGTCACCATCTTCACCTCCCTTTTCTCTCCAATCTCAGGGAAAGTCATGTCTCTCTCTCCCTCCTCCTGTCACTGAAATCCTCGGCTTGTTTCCTCAGCCCTGCCCATTTCTTTCTCCCCCGGAGTTTTGCTGCATTTTGTGTGGGCCTTTTCTCCTCTGTCTTCAATCCTTGTCTCTGTGCTAAATCGTTACAATCCCTCCACAAACATGGCCATGACTCTTGCATCAGGAAAACTTCTTCCCTGACTTCATAAACTACTTAAAATATTTTGCTTGCTAGGCCAGGTGCGGTGGCTCATGCCTGTAATCCCAACATTTTGGGAGGCCAAGGTAGGCTGATCACGAGGTCACGAGTTCAAGACCAGCCTGACCAACATGGTAAAACCTTGTCTCTACTAAAACATACAATAATTAGCCGGGCGTGGTGGTGCACGCCTGTAATCACAGCTACTCAGTTTGCAGTGAGCCAAGATCACGCCACTGCACTCCAGCTTGGGAGACAGAGCAACACTCTGTCTCAAAATATATATATATATATATATATTTCTGCTTGCTTACACCTTAAAATAATTTTTAAAACTATGTACTCCTTTGCACCTTTTTGAATAAATATATAAAGTGCATCAGTAACTGCAAAATATGTAATTTCTGGAGTATTGTAAATATTGATACTTTGAAATAAACTCTTCCATCACCCTTTAATGTTGCCAATGGAATCTAAGAACCCCAGCAATTTTAAACCCACCATTATTCAATTAAAAAATCATGAACAAGTTCTTCTTTGATAGTTGGAATTTTTATATCATTCCTTTTCACCTTGAACTTCTATTTCTATTCCCACTTTGTCCACAGAATTTTATCCTAATAGAACATATTTGTGTGCTTAGAAGCCTTTTACTCATCACTTCTTCTACCACTCTGCCACAGAAATGTGTATGTAAATTGAAAGTTTAATTTTGCTTTCGTTTCCAATAACCACAGGTCTTTAAGTGCTTAAGTTATCCTCAGTGATTATCACTATAGAATGATAAATAATTATCCAAGACAGAAAATAAACTTTGGGAAATGTATCTCTTATAAGGATGAATAGAAATTTTTTCCAATTAGTTTACTTATCTGGAAATAAATATTCTTATTGTAGAATGTACAGTTCAGAATCAATTTTAGTCTGTTTTTCATTTTTATAAATGAAACCTCATTTACATTGGGAAGCTCTCATTTACATAAATATGTAGATGGGCTGGAAGAAGCTTTTTTATGGAACTGTCACTCAATTCTGAACTTCTCAATTATATGCGACAAAGATCACAGAGCCAACATATCATCAAAAATTGTTTCTAATAACCTATCAGCTCAAAACTTGGTTAGGTTCTCTTTCAATTTTGTTAAAGGCAAAATATTGCAAAGAACCAAAGCTGCAAGAGAACCTGCCGTCCAGGCCCCAGAGTGACGCGCTTCAGAACACGTATCCCAAAGTTCTCAATATTCTCTCTGTTTGGTGACCTGGGGGCTTTGTGCCTCCGAGAAATGATTTATAGTAAGACAGAGATGGGCAGGAAGTCCCTGTTTTATTTTGTTTTTTAAGAGATGGGGTCTTGCTCTGTTGCCCAGGCTGGAGTGCGGTGGTGAGATCATGGCTCACTGCAGCTCACTCACAACACTTCTGCAGCTTGAAGACAAGTGCCTTCAACACCTGTCCCTACTTCAAGACTCAACTCGAGTGTCCACCACTCCATCAAGCCTCTTCACTGCTCTCAGCTGGACGTAGCTGTGCTCCTCCCTGAGCTCCAGGCACTTGCCTGCTCCTCTCTGTGGTATGTACTCGTTCTCTCTCTGAAACAAGCAGTATGTATGCACTTTCACCCTCCCCCTCCACTTGCTAGAGAGCGGGGAACGCCAGTGTTTTCCACCAAAAACATCTCCCCACCCCAAACAACTTTTGAAAGAGTACTGACAACCAAGCTGCATTTATTTATAAGCAGGAATTTGTTCTCCCATTTAAAAAAGTAATCGAAGACACATACACTGTGGAAATATAGTTTATGAAAAAGGTAACATTTCAATCCAGTGGGGAAAAGTTTAAAAGGAATGGAGACAACTGGCTTCCTGACTAGAAGGGGAAAAAAGCTACCTTCACATATTTCACATCAAACTCCTGAGGAACAAAACATTTATGTATAAATAATGAATTCATACTAGTATTAGAAAAAAGCCCAGGTACCTAAGTTTTACAACTTGAAGCTGAGGAACACGCTATTCGTAGCCATAAGAGACTTCAGATACTAATTCTGGAGGATGTTCGGCTATTCATGCCAAACATATGAAATGTGCCCAACTCATATCAACTATAAACTTTGCTATAAATTATTTTGAAAGGATTTTTGTAGCTTTGGCTGTAAGAAACATTTAATCTGTGATTGCTTTTTCATCTTTGTAGTCATGCATGTTCATAAGAACTCCTATGAGGTGGGGCAAATCCTATAAATTGTTTTCAAATGTATTAAACATTTGTGAAGACCTAATTTATTAGTTAATGGAACGGATATAATGCTATTATTTTAAGATGCTTGTTAAAATAAGCATTTAATTACTTACACTTAGCAATTTTCTTTTTGTTTTCTAGGGCAGAAAAATTTTGGGTTTCAAATATTTTTATAGGTTTTTTGAGATCCTAACAGACCTAAGATCTGTGATCATCGTGTTTACTGAATAAAATAGCTTGAGTAAATATTTCTGCATTTGATACAAAACCCAGATACCATAACGAAAATAAATGAGGGCCATGCATGGTGGTTCACCCCCGTAACCCCAGCACTTTGGGAGGCCGAGGCAGGTGGGTCACTTGAGGTCAGGAGTTCGAGATCAGCCTGGCCGACATGGTGAAACTCTGTCTCTACTAAAAATACAAAAATTAGCTGGTGGTGTAGCACATGCCTGTAATCCCAGCTACTCGGGAGGCTGAGGCAAGAGAATCACTTGAACCCAGGAGGTGGAGGTTGCGGTGAGCTGAGATTGTGCCACTACACTCCAGCCTGGGCAACAGACTGAGACTCTGTTTCAAAAAAAAAAAAAAAGAAAATTACTGATAAATTTGAACACGTAAAAGTTAAAAACTGCTACCACACACACACACACACACACACACACACACAATATAAAAGTAAACCACAAGCCAGGCATGGTGGCTCATGCCTGTAATCCTAGCATTTTGGGAGGCCAAGGTAGGTGGATCACTTGAGTCAGGAGCTTGAATCCAGCCTGGTCAACATGGTGAAACCCCGTCTCTACTAAAAATACAAAAAAAATTAGCCATGCATGGTGGCAGGCGCCTGTAATCCCCACTACTCAGGAGGCTGAGGCAAGAGAATCACGTGAACCCAGGAGGCGGAGGTTGCAGTGAGCTGAGATAGCACCACTGCACTCCAACCTGGGCAATAGAGTGAGACTCTGTCTTAAAAAAAAGAGTAAACCACAAACCGGGAAAAGTATTCACATACATACTGCTAGACAAGAGCTAATACCCTTAATTATTTTAAAAGCTTTTTACTAATCAATAATAAAAAGATGAGTAATCCAAAAGAATAACAAAAAAAGATCATTCCCAGAGTAATAAGACATACTAGTAATCATAGAGGTATGAAAATATGCTCAACATCACCCTTAGAGAAAATCAAATAAAAACATCAAAATACTCTGTTTTTTTCTACCCATTACTTTGGCAAATGAGAAAAAGATAAATAATACCTACTACTGGCAAGAGTGTGTAGAAACAAACATTTTCATGCTTAGACGAAGGAAGGCGTGTAAACTGGCACAAGTGATTTGAAGGATTTGCCAGGATCCATTAAATTTTTAAGTGGGTGTATCCTTTGACCCAGAAAATCTATTTCTAAATAAGTTCCAGACAAGTGCATGAAGATCTATTTATAATCATCTTTACTGAAGCACTGAAACTTGTGAACAGCCTAAATGCACATCAATAGGAGAGTATTCCAATAAATTATGAAATCGATACACAGAATGCTACTCTCTATGAAAAGAACATGGCAAATTTATATATTCTGACATGTAAAAATGTCAACGATATATTATGGAAAAAGAAACTTGCCAATACTTCTATATTGTCTGAATTTTTTACAATGATAGTATGTCGATGTATTGCTTATATGATTAAGGCTATGTGTGTGTATGTAATCATATGCACATAAAATTTGAAGGAATAAACTGCTGACTCTTGAGATAAAATTATGGGGGACTTCTCTCTGTATTTTTTCTTTTTGAAATTAAAAACCAGTATTGCCACATTAATTTTCTCTACTAACTCAAAGCAAGTAAATATTGGTTGACACTGACTTTCCAATCTTCTCATGGCTATACTTTCTGTTAGGTTTTTAAAAGTTTGATATGTGATTTTAAAAAGTTTTTTTTTTTAAGTTACACAGTGTAAACAGTTCTTCACAACTTTTTTTTTTTTTTTTTTTTTTTTGAGACGGGGCTGCAACCTCCATCTCTTGGATTCAAGTGATTCTCCTGCCTTAGCCTCCTGAGTAGCTGGGATTACAGGCATGCTCCACTATACCCAACTATTTTTTTTTTTTTTTTTTTTTGTATTTTTAGTAGAGATGGAGTTTCACCATGTTGGCCAGGCTGGTCTCGAACTCTTGACCTTAAGTGATCCACCTGCCTCGGACTCCCAAAGTGTTGAGGTTAGAGGCGTGAGCCACCACACCCGGCCCAAAACTTATTTTTAAAAAAGTTATTTTCCACTCCTCTGCCCCATTTTCTGCTCCCCTTGAGAAGCACATCAATGATTTCAGCTGACTCTTTTGTCATTTACCTCCATAACTCTAAGTAACAATTACATTGCTACTCCTTGAGTTTTCAGTTTTAAGTATCATCCATTGACTTCCAAGAGATGAAGCTCAGGACCATTTCTTCTGAATTGATCCTGCCAATATAGTTTTGTTATAATTTTAGCTGGATCAATATTGGGTGTTTCCATAACTAGATTATATCAATGTTATTCATAACTAAACTTTGTAATATACAGTGAGTGCTTCCTATGCCTGTAAACCTTCTTGCCTTCTCTAGATCTGACACTTTTTTCTTTTGCCCAGTTTACACTAATTATCATGAACTCAGCTCCAAAGTCCCCCAACCTTGTGTGTAACTTTCCTCTCAAAACATTCAAATATGTTGGGTATTTATCCATTTCATCTACTTGAAGACAAATTTCTGGGACCTGCGGAGGTGCCCTACTTGACTGGCTGCCCCTAGGTGCACTGCTGACCTCCCAGAATGCCCCTGTGCTGTGCCCCGGGAGAGCATCCGCCTCTCTCTCAAGCTGGGGTTTCTAATGCCTCCTTCTTGGTTTACTTCCTCATTTCGGCAAAGCACCTCCCCCAGTTTGATAAAGGATTTGGGGAGATAAAGGATTTGTGGAGACTTGAACATCTCAAAATGTCTCAGTTTCAGTTATATTTAATTAAAATAGTTTGGCTAGAATATTAAATTGTAAGTTGGAAAATATTTTCCTTTGGAATTTGAAAGGCATCGCTCTATCGTCTTCTAGCTCCCAATGTGGTTAAAAATGTCTGAGGCCATTCTAATTCTTGTTTCTGTGCATGAATCTGCTTCTCTTCTCTGGAAGCTTGTAGGATTTCCTTTGTTCTCAGTTGCTCTGAAATTTCGTGCTGAGAGTGTAGGTCTATTTTCTTCCAGCCTCTGGGCAGTTGGTGGGCTCTTTCTGTAAGGCCGGTTGCCTCGCCAGGAGCTCGGACACGCCCATCCTTCCCGGCAACAGGGAATTACGTCACCACTCTGCACCCGACACCTAGCCCCGGCTGAAAAACCCCCGCCCAAAAATTTCAAAAAAGCCACACCAAACCCTGCCCAACAACTCTTGTCCCGTTTAGGCCATTCTTCCCCAAGACGGCCCACTCACCAAAAATCCCGCCTACCTACCAGTAATAACTGCCTTCACTCCACTTCCTGGGTCCCAATATCCAGTCAAGTGCCTTATGCTTTGTCTCCCCTATATCAATCAAATGCCTTCACTCCCTTCCTGGGTCCCAATATCCAGTCAAGTGCCTTATGCTTTGTCTCCCCTATATCAATCAAATGCCTTCACTCCCTTCCTGGGTCCCAATATCCAGTCAAGTGCCTTATGCTTTGTCTCCCCTATATCAATCAAATGCCTTCACTCCACTTCCTGGGTCCCAATATCCAGTCAAGTGCCTTATGCTTTGTCTCCCCTATATCCAATCAAATGCCTTCACTCCTTATAAAACCCCTTGCCCTAAAAAGTTAAGTGCAACTTCTCTGGCCCTTACCGAACCATAGAATCTCGCCCGGGAGCTAAATAAATCGGATTTTCATTTTCTTATACTAGCCTCAGTTTCCTCATTTCAACTCGACAATATACCTTACACTTTCAATCTGGAAAATTGTATCTTTAATTGGTGGGAATTTTTCTTGAACTATTTTGTTGACAATTCCCCACCTGTTTTTGCTACAATCTTTTTTCTAGATATTCCTATTATCTGGATGTTGGACTTCCATCCTTCAGTTTTCTTATTCTTTCCCTATTTCCTTCTATCCTTTATTTTTATGATTTCCCTATTTTATTTTCTTTTAGCTTTATTTTCTGGGATGTTTGCCTATCTTCCAACACTGCTAGAGTCTTTAATTTGTACTATTACATTTTTAATTTCCAAGAGTTCCTTTCTATTCTTTTTTTTTTAAATTACACTTTTGTGTCATGAATGCATTCACTTATTTTATCTAAGAATTTTATATGTAAGTATTCATATATATATTTTTTCCTCTCTGCATGGTCTCTGCTCTAAATATATTTTTTCTGATTTCTTATTTGTTTCTGTATACCACAGGCTTTTTCCAAATGTCTTCTGGTTCTTGGTTGTCCAGAGAGTCTTAAAAGTGGACACTCAAGAGAACTGAAAGCTGAGTACATTAGGGTGGGGCTTGCTAACTATGGGTCTCTGTTTCCCAGTAGGGTGCTTTGCCCAAGTCATTTTACTCAGAAACCTCTTGGGCTGGTACCAAAAGTATCCAGATAAGACTCTCACAATATCCTGCCTGAAGGGTTTAATCCTGGGTGTCAGCAATATTTTGGGAGTCAAGTTAGGGAAGAAGTCTGGAGATCTCAGTATCTGCACTTCAAGTCTCCTTCTTCCAGCTTTCAACATGGTGCCCTGCCCTCGACTGTGCCTGGTGCCCATGTCCAGAGAGCCTCCTTTTCAGCCTCTCTAGAGAATAAGCCCGTCACATACCAGTGCTAGGGAGAGGCAGATGCCTGCAGACAGGACTGAGGGAGGCAATGGGAGCTGACGGAGTGTTAAGTGGCCTCTTTAAAAGATGTTCAGCCAGTTCTCTGTGTTTAGCCTCACTTCATCCCTATTTCCAGGGATTCCTAAAGTCTCTGGTACTATTAACTCTTGAGTCCCGAGCAGGTGTCGGGGTGCAAATTGGGTTTCTTCTTAGCTTTCCCCCAGTACCAATTTCAGATTCAGCTCACCACATCTATCACCTGCTTCAGGGCTGAAAAACTTTGTTGCTGTTTCTCCTTTCCTTTCAAAAGTTCCTTCACTCTTGTTTTAGAAGGATTCAGGGAGGTAGAAATAGATACATGTTCAATCTGCCCTGCTCAACTCAAAGTCTTTTACTATGCACTGTTTTAAAAAATATCTTTTTACTGAATAAGAAGTAATATATGCTCACATCGGACCATTTTACAAAACAGAAAAACATGGCTTTGGAATGTTTCCATCCAGTTTTTTTCTATCTCCTTTTGTTTACATCATTGACCTCACTATACACATTTCCCGCTTCTATACCCATAATCCTCCTATCAATGGGATCATTCCCATCAACATTTTCAGACAGGCTTTAGCAATCCCCCGTCTTCGGTAAACAAGAATTCCCCCAACTGCCCCGTTCTCCGCTCCCCCCACAGCTAAACTTCTTGAAATGACTGTCAGCATGTGCCATCTCTACTTCTTCACCTCCCATCCGCTCCTCACCCACTGACTATCAGGCTGCCACCTCCACTAAGCTACCAGTGTTTGTCTTCCTAGGGTCACTGATGATTTTCAGCTTGCAATCCAATGGACACTTTTCAGTCTTTCCTGTTCCTAAACTCCACAGCAGAATACAACACTATTGGGCATACTCTTTCCTTCTGGAAGCATTCTTCTCTAGAAATAGCCAACAAGGCACTATCCTAATTTTCCTGCTACCTTTCTGGCCACTCTTTCTGTTTCCTTTGATTCCTCTAGCTCCTCCTTCTTTTCCAAATCCTGCAACTGGTTTTCAATCCTGGCTGCATATGAAAATCACCTTGGAAGATAAAAAATACTAACACTTGGGCCCCATGATGAACAACATATTCCAAATCCCCGAAACTGCCCCAAAGCCAGGGTTTTGCAGGGCATGGCCGGTGTTCTCCTCTCCTCCAGCGCTACAGACTGAGCAACCTAATCTGTCTCTGCTACCAACACCTAACTGTCCAAATGTGCCAAGGCCAGATGTCTCTACCTCAGACCTCTGTTCTCAACTCCGGACTCCTTTATTCAGCTGCTTTCTCAACACCTTCTCTGTGATGTCTCACAGGGATCTCAAACCTAATGTGTTCAAAATGGAATTCTCAGAGTTTCTCCAAATCTGAACCTCACATTGCCCTCCCTCTACTCTTACTTAAGCCAGAAGCCTGGGAGCCATCCTTAGCACCTCCCCTGTCCCCTCCCATTCAACTGCCACCAATCCCTAAGTCCTTCCTAGCCCATGGCCAAAATATATCTTGCCAACAGCCACTTCTCTCTCAGGGCGAAGCCAAGGTCTCCCACCTGGAAACCAAAAGAACCTCCGAGTAGTCTCTTAGCTCCCAGACCTTCCTCACTCCAGTTAGTTCTCCACGGAGCAGCCAGAACCCTACTCGGTCTTCAGGTTTCCACTAGAAATTCCAGGTCCTCAAAGAGGCCTTTCTGACCTCCCAAACTCAAGGGCACCTTTCCTGTCGTGTGTCTCGCAGTCCTGGATGCTCTGCGTCCCAGCTCTGTCACAGCTGGTGCCTGTGCTCTCACCTGTGTGAGGTGTTTTAGTTGTTAATGTCAGTCTCTCCACAGAAGTTAAGTCTGAGGGCAACGGCCTCAGGGTTAATGCAGTTCTTGACATAGTACCTGCTACCAAAGAGATCTGATGAACTAAAACTCTCCCTGAATGTGATTTTAGTGTGTAACAGTCTATCATACTGTGACTTGTATTTATACATCTTAATCTATATTTTGGTTTCTTTTTCATGTTAGACTCTCAGGAATTAAATTATTAGGTCAAATGTATGAACATTTAAAATATTTAAAATATATTTAAAAATAAGCCAGGTGTGGTGGCTCACGCCTGTAATCCCAACACTTTGGGAGGCCGAGATGGGTGGAACACTTGAGGTTAGGAGTTCGAGACTAGCCTGGCCAACATGGTGAAACCTTGTCTCTACTAAAGACACAAAAATAAGCTGGGTGTGGTGGTGCATGCCCGTAATCCCAGTTACTCAGGAGGCTGAGGCAAGAGAATCGTTTGAACTGGGAGGTGGAGGTTGCAGTGAGCCGAGATCACGCCACTGCACTCCAGCCTGGGCAACAAAGTAAGACTCCATCTCAAAAACAAAACAAAAGAAAACAAAATATATACATGAGTGAGCTGGGATCATGTCATATATATGCATATGCATATGTATATGTATACACATACACGCACACATATAATTAAAAAATAAAAACTTTGTATATATTTTAAGACTAGAAAGCCTCAAATTGCTGTCTTGAGAAACTGAAATGATGAGCCCTCTGAGTGGCAATGTCTGAGCACACAGATTTTCAGCCACGCCTTCTGGCTCGCTTTACTCTTTGCTCATTTGCTAGGTGAAGATGGTGCCCGGCTTCTGCAGAGCCATGAATGAATGGGAGCCTCTTTTCTGCGTATTTGGAGGGTTGACATCTCAATCATCTTTGGATCTCTGATTTTCCTTAACCAAAAGTTCACCCTGCCATGTGCCATACTGTCACCAACCTCTCATCCCCATCAACTTTTAAATTCCTCTTTTCTGTCTTCCAGAATGAACTCAGGGTTAGTCCTTCCCCCTCGAGTTAAATTTTAGGCAAATGTGTAGAAAGCGGTGCTGCTGGATTTCTCTGGGACATGCCAGCACTTGTATTTTCACAGGATCTGCCTCTCCCAGAAGTCACCTTCTCACTCAGTACATGGGGTTGACATTACTTTATGTTCCTAGAACATCTGTTTGAGGAGCCAGTTGATAGGTCCCCCAAATCAATGACATCAATTCCTAACAAGACCTGGCCGTTGGCCCCAAACAGAGTCTCCAGGTGGATCACCCTCTTTCAGCAGACATGATCGCCAGTGACACTCAGCGATGTTCACACGCCACGCCTGCCCACAAAGTTCAAGGATCAGCTTCCGATGATGACCATCGAGTAAGTCATGCAAGTCCAAGGGCAGTTCCAAAGAAGGGGCTTCAAAGAGCAACCACACACCACGAGAGCACCTGCAGTGTGAGTGTGTGGGCCACCGACCCGGCCACTGTGAACAGGGCGACCCCCCCCAGGCACACCAATAGCAGCTGGCGTTTCCTGAGCCAGTGCTACGTGCCAATCACCGTGCCAGGCCCTATGGTTAAATATTAGTGCCAGTTCTATTTTATAGATGAGGAAACTAAGACTCTAAAACGATCAAGCAACTGATATCCCACCACCAGTAAGCAGAAAAACTGTCCTCAGATATAGGCCTTCTCACACCAGAATCTGCACGTGAACCACATGGCCTCTGGTCGGCCTCACTGGGTGCGCATCTGCAGAGTCCACCTACACGCTGTCCTGCTGGAGTTGTGCATATAGCCTGTTCCTAGTAAAGTCCATGTCTGCCCCTTATCCCTCCACTGACCACCTGCAGGACTCAGGGTGTGGCCCTTCTCTCGAAAGCTCCAGGAATTTTAAGCACTAGTGACTGCTTGACAAGTGACTGCCGTTTTTTGAGTTTCTTGCTTTATTTCCTACAGCGAGTGAGGTGACACTTGGTCATGTCAAAAAATTCCTGAGACAGTGAACCCAACGTGATTCCCATTAATCAAAAAGCTGGGCCGCTGGTGATTATGGCGCTCCAAAGTAGGTCCTAGCACCTGCAGGCCTCCTTCCTGCTCACATCTCCTGGCAGGGCCTACCTTGGATTGTGCTGCCTCATGCTGGGGGCTTCCTGAGTACTGAATGATCTAGAATGCACAGCTGCGGACCACCCTCAGCCACTCACCAGCACTGGGGTCTGTCGGCGTCTCGCCCTCCTCAGAGTCTTCCTGCTCCTGCATGGTGGGCCGCTCTCCGCGCTCCATCTGTGACATGAGGTCTGGTTTGGAAATTGCATAGTCTGGGCAGAAGAAAAGGAAAAATATGCTCTGGGATGAGGTTGCACTGGATGCTGTTAAGGTATCATCTGTGGGCGCGTGATTCCAAGAGCAGCTTCTTCACTGGGGGCCAGTAATGGAAAACCACCAAGCCTCCTTCCCTTTTCCTGAGAGCCCACTGTGGGTGTTGTCTGTGTGTGAGTGTGTGTGTGTGGCACGGGGGTGTAGGGGGATCATGTTGTTCAGAGGTGGTCAAAACCTGCCCAGGTTTTCATGACAAAGACAGAAGGTATTTGAAATTTTGTAAAGTAAAACAGTAATTCTGGCTGGGCGCAGTGGCTCACACCTGTAATTCCAGCACATTGGGAGGCCAAGGCGGGTGGATCACCTGAGGTCAGGAGTTCAAGACCAGCCTGGCCAACATGGTGAAACCCCATCTCTACTAAAAATATAAAAAATTAGCCAGGCGTGGTGGTAGATGCCTGTAATCCCAGCTACTTGGGAGGCTGAGTCAGGAGAATCTCTTGAACCTGGGACGTGGGAGGCTGCAGTGAGCCGAGATCGCACCATTGCACTCCAGCCTGGGCAATAAGAGTGAAACTCCATCTCAAAAAAAGAAAAAAAACAAAAAACTAATCCTGATTAAAATCTAAAAGCCACAAAATTAAATACTGATAGATTTTCTTATATAAAATGAGTTCACAGTTCTTTGGAAATAAAGTTAAAAGATTAAGAAACTTGGAGGAAGCCGGGCACGGTGGGCTCACGCCTGTAATCCTAGCACTTTGGAAGGCAGAGGCGGGTGGATCACGAGGTCAAGAGATTGAGATTATCCTGGTCAACATGGTAAAACCTCGTCTCTACTAAAAATACAAAAGTTAGCTGGGCATGGTGGTGCGTGCCTGTAGTCCCAGCTACTCGGGAGGCTGAGGCAGGAGAATTGCTTGAACCCAGGAGGCGGAGGTTGCGGTGAGCCGAGATCACGCCATTGCACTCCAGCCTGGGCAACGAGAGCAAAACTCCATCTCAAAAAAAAAAAAAAAAAAAAAAGAAAAGAGAAAAGAAACTTGGAGGAAATATTATACACACACACACACACACACATATATATAAATATATGTTTGTCATATGGCAAAGGGTTACTATCCATGGCTATGCATAAAGAACTTTTATAACTAGTAAAATTGCAAAGCTATAAATAGGTAATTCATAGAAGAAATATGAATGGTCAATAAATACATAAAAAGATGCGCAAGTTCACTATTCATCAAGGAATACATATTTAGATAAATTAGTTATCATTTTTCACCTGTAAAAAAGGCTAATATTTAAAATAAAAGAACATCAGCTCAGGCCAGGGTATGAAATGGCATTTCTACACACCCTTGCAGAAATATCAACTGGCTCAGCCTGCTGAAGAGCACCAGGCAGTAGCCATAAAACTGTAAACATGCATCCTGTTTACTTGGCAATCCCAATTCTTAGTATCTGTCCTACTGAAACACACAGAAGTGCACAAATACACAGATACGTATCACAACACTTTGTAACCGTGAGAAAAACAGAATCGACCTACTGTTCAGCAACAGCAGAAAGGTCAAAAGCCCTAAGGTTCACCTGGAACACTGCACCGTCTTTCCAAGGAGGCCTATGTGGAAACACTCTCTACATCCCCACATTAGGTAAAATCAGCGAACAGACACCTCCGTGCAAATCCCAAACTCATGTGCATCAGTGAATGTAAAAAAAGATGAGAGAAACACGGACTCAAGGGTTCATGGTGGTTACCTCTGGGGAGTGGGGCTGGTGAATGGGTGGTAGTTGCTCTTAATCACAGAAATCATTTAAAGTGTTGAATTTTCACAATTAAAAAAAGAAGAATTTTTCTTTTTTTTTTTTGGAGATGGAGTCTTGCTCCGTCACCCAGGCTGGAGTGCAGTGGCACGATCTCGGCTCACCGCCACCTCTGCCTCCCAGGTTCAAGCAATTCTCCTGCCTCAGCCTCCTGAGCAGCTGGGATTACAGGCGTCCCACCACCATGAACAGCTAATTTTTTGTATTTTAGTAGAGACGGGGTTTCACCATGTTGCCCAGGCTGGTCTCAAACTCCTGACCTCGGTGATCCGCCTGCCTCGGCCTCCCAAAATGCTGGGATTACAGGCATGAGCCACCCCACCCGGCCGAAAAATTAAAAGCAAGAGAATATATCCCATGGGAAGGTATGTATAAAATTATCAGTTCTGGCTGGAATCAAAGTTTCTATGTGACAACACATTTAAATATTTCTTTTAAGATAACATTTTTGTATATACCCAAGGAGTTCTCCATATCACAGAAACAGATATATAAAAGTAACGTACATTTTGCCAGGTTTTCATCCTTAAATAGTCTTAATGAAAATCATAAGAAACCACAGACTCTGGGGTAAGACAGATCTCCATGAAACAAGCATTTAACCTCCCCGATCACAGCCTCAGTGTTCAGGCACCTGATTCATCAAGCAGGAGTGTGAACACCTGTGATAGCCACCCCAACAGCTTGGCTGTGGGAGTCCAAGGAGGTGATTCTTGTACAGCACTTCAAATGTGGCTGGTACACAGTAGGCACTCAGCACGCTTTTCTTTCATTCTTTTTTCCTTCTTTAATTATAGTTTGCTGGACAAATTAATTTATTAAAAAAGGATTCTGTGGGGTAAAATATAATGACGGTGAGAGACCAGCGATACCTAGATCTTTCTCCTCCTTCTTGCCCCAGCAGCTTCTCCAAGTGGTGCCTCAATTTAAAACCGTTCTGGCCTGGGCCACACTGAGGTGTGTGGGTATATGAGGGCGTTGGTTTTAATTTGTTGTGCTCTCTAAAATTCCGTTTTTCTTGCTTGCAACTATTGGCCTGCTGGGGTTCAGAACTCCCTAAGGTTATGAATGCACCTCGAGCTGGCATCCAGGCAGCCCCCCATGGGTGAAGCCTTCTCCTTACCCATGGAAACCAGGGACTCGTAGTTGCCTCTCATCACATTCTTGTAGAGCTCCTTCTGCCACTCAGACAGGTTTCCCCACTCCTGCTCCGAGAAGTGGACAGCGACATCATCAAATGTGACAGGGACCTGAAACCACACAACAGACTTGGCTTGGACCCGCTGGAAGCAGTCACAGGCCCATGGCTGGCCAATCCCAAGTCCCAAACCCCTGGCTCTGGGTCTTCACCTAGGACTTCTCTAGAAGTCTGGCCACTGTCCTGGCCCCAGAGAGTGAGGGGCCTGTCTTGTCTGATGCTTTTCCTCCCCTTCAGGATCTAATTCTTGCAGCTCTAAAGTATGGTCTGTGGACCAGCAGCAATGGTGCTACCAGAAAAACCTGCTAGAAATTCGGACTCTCAGACCTCACCTTAGACCTATTAAACAGCTTCTGCATTCAGTAAGATCCCCAGGAGATCCATGTGCACAGTAAACTTTGAGATGTGCTGGCCTAGAGAACTGAGTCTGTTTTCTCTCTACATATGGCTGTGAAAGGGGGCAGCAGCACTGAAGAAGACAAAGCAAGCCAGTCCACACTCAAGCTCTTTTGGAATCTTCTGGAAAATAATATACAAACCTAACTTCTCTAGCTTTTTAAAGGAAACCTCTTGAAATCATTTTCCTGGCATTAACATGGCTTATAAGTGAACTGATAAAAATGTGGAGCAGGACAGATGCTTGTGATGTTTAACCCGAGCTCCTTCCTCTGCTGCGACTGTGAAGCTAACGCACCCTCAGTGACTGATGGTAAAGCCTCTCCATGGCTCTCACCGGCCTTTGCTTTGCCTTCTTACCCTCTCACATGAGGGACGCTCTGCTGAACACCCTTCTACACTGACAACCCCCGACCCCTGGGGCCTTTCTGTACTAGCCTATACTCTCATCAACAGGAGGAATAATTTGATTGTGGCACATCCTGGCAACCGGGATCACGAATATTTTTTTCCTTTCTCAACCACCCCTTTCTTTCATATTACACCACATTCCTAAACCACACTCCAATTCGGATCCCTTCCTTGGGAAGCCCCAGTTGGGATGTGCTTACCTTGGGAACTTCTCCATTGCTGCCAGGGGGCAGCCGCAGGATCCAGAAATTTCTGTTTTTCAGCAGGTTCTCCATGTTCTCCAGCCGCCTTTGCAGCAGCCCATACTCCTGCAGCAGGGTCCCCAGCACAACCCACTTGCTCTCCAGATGGTTCGCGAACTCCACGGCCGTCTTCTCGCAGTCGGCTATCTTCTTTTCATTTGTCCCGGTCCTGCCTTCCAGGGTCAGTAGCCTCATGGCCTGGGCCTCCAGTTTCCTTTCCACTGCCTGGACGGCAGCCCACACAGCCAAGCGGGTGATCTCCGCTGTGGGGAGTGGCTGTTCCTTCTGGACTGCAGAGGAGATGTGGAAGGGGGTGTCCTTTTGGGAAACCGGGCTCTGGAGCAGGGGGTCCATGTCGGTCTCAGGAACTGTTGGGGGAAAGGGTCAAAGAGTCTTTCTCAGGAGCTTCAGGGGAGTGAACAGGGGCTTCCTGGTGGTGGGGAGAGTGGGAGAGAAGGATTTCTTGTTCAGCAGCAGCTGGGAGTGGATACTGGGTCCCTTCCTGGGAAGCCAGGGGGCCCTGGAGAGGAGTCTCTTGCTCAGAAGCGGCAGAACACAGGAGTGAGGGTCCCTTCTGGAGTACATGAGGCATCCGGCCAGAAGTCTCTTGCTTGGGAGCACTGGAAGTTTGGGGCAGGGAGCCTTGTCGGGGAATGGTGGGAGACAAAAGAAGGAATTTCTTTGGGAGGAAGAACGCGGGATTGGAGCAGAGTTTCTCGGGGGGAGTCCAGCAGGGGCCTACGTAAGGTTTCTTCTTGCGGAACACTGGGGAACGACAGAGGTGATGAGCGTTGGTTCTCCATGTCCAGCTGCTGAACCTGTGTTCAGGGAAAGCAGGAAAAGAGGATTGAAGGCCACCATCTCCAGATAGCAAAATAAATCCCAAAGACAAGCATACACATAAAAAGTGCTTCCATTTGGGTAGCAATGACATGTACCCCTCAAATGTGACTCTCTTCTGGACACCATAGCACCAATTTAGATATCAATGATGACACTATTATCAACAGCAAATAAAAGATGATGATGCCACCTTTTGTTTCTTACAGAGCCATCTCCTTTTACACAGCATACATGGCACAGGTACCTTACCAGCAGCAGTGTGGGAGACGGGGAAAGGTGCTGGCCTCCTGAACACTTGGATTCTGGCCCTGTCTACATCTACTGCCGCCTCTGTCACTCTGGATCGGTCATTGACCTCGCTGTTCTTAGTGTCCTGTGTCGTCACCCATAAAACGAGGATAACAATATCTGACACCCACATTCCCTCACTGAGTCGTTGGAGCACTGCACATAAAACTTGAAGAAACAAAAGAGCAGAATTTTGTAAAAGCCAAGCACTTACTATCCCACATCTCCCAGTGGGGGTGGGGGTGGGGGCTCACCAGCAGGGGCCGGTACTGTTAACATTCTTGACTCAAAGGTGGACTTGGCATCCAGCCCCCCACCATTTCTACCAGCATTAGGCCTGTGTGGTGCCCTGGGTTCCTTCCTTTGCTCGGTCCAAGAGTAAGGACACAACATTATCTGAAGTTTCCCAGACTCTTACTCTTTGATACCAGTTGCACTGCAGACTCATCTCAGTCAGTGAGTATGGTATATGTTTGACTTGGAAACACCTTCTATGTGCCCAGCCCCTGCTGTAGAGGCTGAATGGGCTTCTGGGCATTCTGGCCTGGCTTCTGCTATAAGCAGAGAGAGACACTGAGGCAGGTGAAGGCAGGCAATTCAGCTACTCCTAGGAGTGGGCAGCGGTTCACTGCAGTAGGTGTGCTCAGGTGGTCTGGGTTCCACCCTGGGGTTTCCGAGGTGGGGGAATGAGGAAGCAGTAAGGCCTGGAAGGACAGGAAGCAGAGCAGAAGTCAGCCGGACTGGTGACTTGTAGCCAGATTTGGGAGGACCAGACCACCATAAAGACTTGGAGTCCTTCTGGGATTTCAATGACCCATGCTCTCCTTATTCCCCACCCTGCCATACTCACATTGAGAGAATTCTTGAATCACTGGGGAGGTGAAGCCACAATCTTCTGTGAGTGCCTAGTTCTGTACTTACCTACCTAGATCATCAATATCTTTACTGGAACCAAACACAATTTCTCCTGTAACAATTTCTGTCCACTCCCTCATCCTCTTCCTCCAGTGAATCTGCTCAGTTACTGTGCTCTATATCCAAGTGGTCTTTAATTAAAATTTCAATTTTCTTCATTTGAAAATTAGCATATCCCCCAGTGTTCAGTCTGACATACAGTATGTGTTCAATAAATGCCTGCTGAAGAGTAAATTGTTGAGTTACAAAAGAACTATTAGGATAAATAATGAAGTTCCTTTCGTCACCTATCAGAGACTTATCTAAAGCCAGTCCATATCTTCTACAGCTTTTTTTCTTTTATTGGTTCATTCATAGGTGACAACTATGACAGCATCACACTTTTAAGCCAAGGATTGAAGATTCAAGACCCTATTCACAAAAGGTTTTTGAGGTAGCATCGTTTAATAGCCTCTGCCACTAACCAGATATGAGCACTAATCAGCTGGGAATGGCTAACAATTATCCAGCATTTATTATGTGCCATGAGCTGTGTTAAGCATTTTAAAGGATTATCTGATTTAATCCTCACAAAATCTATGAAACAGGTACTAGAGTTACTATCCATACTTAGTACAGGAAGACACTGGGGGACAGGAGAGGCTGAGCAAGCTGCCCCAGGTCCCGCAGTGGTCTGGTTCCCACAGCCTGCAGGTGACCTCGAGGCCTTCACTGTCAACTGAAGCAGCTGGCCGGGCAGGTGCGTGCTCTGAATCTTTTTTACCTCCAAAATCCCGAGGCCTGGATATTATTAATACACAAAGACCTGTGGGAGGTTTGATAGGGTTGGGAGGGGGTGGGGAGGAAGGCTTTGCCTTTAAAGATATTATCATTTAAGTTGGGGTCAGGGACCTCTCTGAAAATCTAATGAAAGTTTTGGGTTCTTGTCCTCAAAACAGACACAAGGGCACAAGCAACGTCTCCAAGGAACTCACAGACCGCTAAACCTACAGGCTCATCAACAGCTAAGCCAACTCTCAACTCTTCACTAGGGGGAAGGCAGGGCAGGGGGTCCTCTAGGCTAGGCACCTGGCTCTCGGGAAAAGTGGCTTCCTAACGCAACACAATAGGTACATTCCAGCCCTTTCCTCAGAGGGAGATTAGGGTATCTGCCTAGCACTAGAAAGAAGGGGAAAAAAAATCCCTGGGGGGGCAAGTCAGTCTCTCTAATGCACGGGTTTAACTGAAACAATGAAAAACAAAAACAAAAAAAAAAAACAACCCTCCAGTATAGCAAACAGAGCCAGCAGACCAAGGCATCTTTACCAGCTAGACAAATCAGAGCGCAAAGGAAAATACTATTTCTTTCCTATTATTAGACTGTCTCTCTCCATTTCCGGATTTGGAGGACTGTAGAGGGGCCACAGGAGCGTTTTCCCTCCCTTGCCCCCCCAAATAAAAGCCCTTTGCTATAATTTCATCCATCCAGGTAAACCTGTGGCTTATCTTACCCTAAGCAGAAAGAAATAGCCAAAGAGAGAGACGAACTGTAAATATATCTAAACGTAGTAAGTTCAAATTCTCAACATGCTGGTAGGGGGTTAGAGGGAGAATTCTTCTAAACCATATTCATAGGATTTAACCGTCCCCTCCCTCCCCCGAGGATCAGGAGTGGACGGAGTCTCCAGGATTCATGCCACATTAGCAGAAGCATCCATAACCACAGTATCTGTCTTATTAAGAAAGTCGTGCCATTTTTTTGAATGACCCAGTGTGGTTCACCCAGCAGTATATGCCATTCAAGGGCCCCCGAAGGCCTGAGCCCAGAGAAAGGCATGAAAAAAATCTTCATTTTATTTTATTTTCTCAGGAGTTTTTTTTTAAGAATTGGGGGGGCTTTTTAGAAGGCCATATATCCTGCCTCCTTCCTGTGTACACAATAGGAAACTGAGGCTCAAAGGCACTGACTCCTTATGCAGTAATCCTCTCACTAGCATGGCCATGGCGTCTCAAAGAGCAGGACTGCGGGGGGGCTCCGAGGGCTGATTTTTCAGAGTGGCTCCTCGAAGAGGAACATCAGCCTCCAATCCCCGAGAAGCTCACTCCCCAGACACCATCTGTCAGGACACCCAAAGTTTAGCCCGCGGCCTTCCAAACGCAGAGGCCAGAGGCCAAGGCTGGAGCCCAGAGGATCACCTGCTCCCATCGCGGAGACGCCCGGCTGGGCGCTGCCCGGCCTCCCCCCGCCGCCCCCGACGGGCCGCGTCTGCCGCCCAGCCAGTCCAGGCCCCTCACCCAGGGGGTGGCCGACGCCAGAGCCACCCCCTCCCCGTCCAGGGCCGCAGCCCGCTGGGCAGGCCTTTCTGGGGCCGCCGCACCGTGCCACAGATGCCTCGCTACGTGACCTTGGGGCCCGCAGGGTGGATCGCCGCCAGGTGTCTGTGCCTCAGTGTCTCCGCTCTGCGAAATGGGAGAGCCGCGTCAGAGCCGCGCCCGGGCCGGGGAAGGCTCCGCGGGGCCGAGCTCTGCGGAAAACGTGCCGGCGGCCACCCCGACGGACGCAGCGCGGGCCCCCGCAGGGAGCGAGCGCGCCTCTGGGCGCCCCCACCTCGGGGCCGCGTGTGTGCCGGGCCGGGCGTCCGCGCAGCCTCGCACGGACGGCGGCAGGGCCCGCAGCCACCCCCCCGCCGCCCCGGTCCAGGCGCGCGAACACCTTCAGGGCGCCCCCACCCCCCGCGCCAACGTCGCAGCGTTTCTGTCCCTTACCGAGATCCCAGGCCGGGCCGCCGAGCCCGGGACACGCAGGCCGTCCCCGGGGCCCCGAGGCCGCGCGTCCGTGCGCGCGCGGGCCGCCCTCACCGGAGCCGGGGCCGCCTCGGCCATGGCCCTGCGCTGTCCGGCCCGCGCCCCGGAGTCGCCGCCGCCGCCGCCGCCGCTGCGCGCGGCTCCACGCAGGCCCGGCCGCCCGGCGCTCTCCGCAGGCGGCGCCGGCCCGGCCCTGTCTCCCTCGCCGGGGCTCGCGCGCGGCCGTCGGGCCCCGGCCTGCTCGGGGCGCGCGGGGGAGCGGGCGCGGGGCCGCGGAGCCCGGGCGGCGGCGTCGGAGCGGGGCGCGCGGCTGTGCGGGCGGCCCGGCCGGCTGCGTCCCGGCCGCGAGCTGGGCCCCGGCCCTCAACGGCGGCCCCCGGCCCGCGCGCCGCCCCTCTGCGGCCGCGGCTGGGACCCCGGCTCCGGCCCCGGCCCGGGCTGCGAGCTGCGCTGCCGTCCCGGCGCCTCTTCAGCAGGGGAGCTGCACAGCAGCTGCCATGTTGCTACAAACTGCATCCTGGGAGGCATGTCCCCTCTCAGGCCGTTTAAAGAGAAACACTCCGAGGCTCGTCGGAGGCTGCCGGAACCCAGACAGCTCCATCTACAGCCGGTAGGAGCGAACAGTGTCGAGCGAGCCGCCCGGCGGCGACGGACACGCCCTGAGCCCGGGCCAGCCCGTCGTGGAGCCCGGGCCGAACCGCCGGGGCCTCCCACCCTCCGGGACCCTCCGGCCTCTCACCTGGGGTCCTCGCCTGCCCGGGCACCCTCGGGCGAGGCCGGGAGGCGCGCGGGCGGAGGCGAAGTCGGAGTGCGCAGCCCAGGCGACGTGCTGGGGTCTGGAGGCGGCTTGATTGGCTCCGACAGCCTTCCTCCCGCCGATCCCCTGCGCCTCTCACACCCAGAACCCGGGGTCGTTCCCTTTCAAAACCTGCGCTCACAAAGGGATCTAAGAAACCCGTCACACCAGAGAAAGCCCGGAGTTCATGTGACCAGCTCAGTGCAGCCCGGGTTCCAGGGACGCGGGCTGTGCTTCCAAGGGGAGCCAGGGGGTTGGGTGCTTTTGTGAAATGCCCGAGTGTTGTTTTCGACATGAAAGGACAGAATTCCTGGAATCAGACCCTGCTGGGGCTGGAAGGGGCCAGACCGGTCATTTAGGAGGAAACTGAGGCCGAGTGGGCAGCGACTTGTTTACCCTCAGTCACAGTATGAATGAATGCTCTTTGTAACCAGGAGGTCCCAAAAGAAATGCGGGGAGCTTAGAGTTGAAGACTCCCCTTCCTGGGCAGGTCCACTTAAACATGTATTAACTGGATACCTACGAGGTGGCGAGAACTGGGGATCAATTGGAAAGGAAAAAGAAGAAATTAGAGGCAGGCGTCCTGGTTACTAGCGATGAAGCCCAACTGGAACTAACTTAAGGGGGGAGGGGAGCAGAGGACATTGTGTTCACCTAATGGAACCCCAAGGAGTGGAGCTGGTCTTGGAAGGCAGCAGGACTCAGTAGGCTGGCATCTCCAATCTCTCTTAAAAATGGAAAGTTATGGATAGAGGTAAGGCCAGAGCTATGCATCCTGTCCCCTCCCTTCCCGGAGGCTAGAGTTCTCACCCCAGGTCTTTATTTCCTACCCTGCCTTCATTCGTAAACAATGCACACTACCGGTTTTGGCATTTTTACATGTTATGCAAATGATGTTATCCAGTCCCGATCCTGTTGCCACTTGCTTTTTTCCATGGGCTATTACGTTTTTGAGATACAGACATGTTTAAACAAGAATATCTGGTTCATTCATTTTACCCACAATATAGTATTTCGTTGAATACATAAACTCCAGTTTAACGTTCCATTCCTCCTAGAGGAATGAGGCCAAACCTGCTGCCAGTGACATCTGCATGCGTGTCTCATTGTGCACTGGTAAAGTGCGTCTCTAGAGACGCCTAGATATGGGACACTGGATGGCAAGAGCACCTTCATCTTTCCCCGGCTTCCTGAACTGCTCACCAAAGGGATGGTGCCCACTTACCCACCATCGTGTAATTTTCTCTTTCCCCATCCTGGCTCATACTTACCGATAATGGACTCAGAACATTTGCTGACATGATGAGTGTGAAATGGCAGCTCCTTATTTTAATTTGTATTGTATTTCCCTGATTAATGAAGTTGGGCATCTTTTGATGTTTATTAGACATTTGGTTTCTTTCTCTGTGAATTTCCTCTTCATATCCTTTGCCAGTGTTTTTGTTGTGAGGTCTTTTTCTTATTGGCTTATGATATTTCATTAAAAATTTATTCTAGATCCTAATCATATCACCAAACATTTAATGTAATTACTAATACGATTGCATTTAAATCTACCATCTTACTAGTTATTTTCTATGTGCTTCAGGTGTTCAGTGATACCTCTGTGTGTGTGTGTGTGTGTGTGTGTGCGTGTCTTTCGCCAGCTTTGGGGTTGAGGTTTTTTGTTAAATTCCATTTTTGTATTAGTATTCTCTTTTTAAGTAATTTCTATTTTCCACCATTCTCTTACTAGTTACACATCATTTTAAATGATTGTCCTCAGTTTTACAGTACACATCTTTAACTTTTTAACAGTCAATATAAATTATACCACTTCACATATGGTGCGATAACCTTACAACAGGCTATCCCTACCATCTTTTACACTGTTGTTAGCATACATTTTATGTTTATGTATGTTATCTCCACAATACCTTGTTAGATGTGCAGATGGCAAATAACTTCTCCCAGCCTGTCTTTTAACATGTTTCATGGTAAGTGTTGCACAAACATTAAAAATTTTTAAAGTATTATTTATATGCAGTGTAATGCACAGATTTCAAATTTATGGTCTGTCTAGCTTTGACAAATACAAAGACTTATGTACTCCATACCTCCCATCAAGATGTAAAACATTTCAGCCAGGCACAGTGGCTCACGCCTGTAATCCTAGCACTTTGGGAGGCTGAGGCGGGTGGATCACCTGAGGTCAGGAGTTCGAGACCAGGCTGGTCAACATGATGAAACCCTATCTTATTAAAAATACAAAAATTAGCAGGGCATGGTGGTGTGTGCCTTTAGTCCCAGCTACTTGGGAGGCTGAGGCAGGAGAATCACTTGATTCCAAGAGGCAGAGATTGCAGTGAGCTGAGATCGCACCACTGCACTCTGGCCTGGGCAACAGAGCAAAAACTCTACACATATAATTTCATTATTGAAGAAAGTTCCCTCATGTTCTTTTCCAGTCTTTGAGTTCTGATGAATCCATGCATCTGTGTTCTGCCATGGTAGATTACTTTTGCCTATTCATATAAATGGTATCATACATAACACTCTTCTGTATGTAGGTTCCTTTAGTCAGCATACTCTGAGATTCAGTCATACTGTTACATTTTCTGCAGTTCAGTCCTTCGTGTTTCTCAGTAGTACATATTTCATTTCTTAAAATGACATACTTAATGTGAATTTATTCCTATAATTGTGTTTACTCTTGGTTTATTTCCCCCCACAAGATTACCAACTGTATGGTTGCACATTGATAGTAGATATTGTGTCATCAGCTGCAAATTTTTGTTACGAATTTATCATAAAAGGAATTGTTTCAAAAACAGTATTTAATTGTTAGCAAAACATGTTTTGTATTTTCTTCAGTAAATGGTTCTTCTTTTTAAAAAATATTTTGTATATTATTTTATTATTTCTTTCTAATTACTGCATTGTGGTTTTAGAGAGTAGCCTGAATAAAATAGGTTATTTGGAATTTGTTGTGATTTGCTTTGAAACCTATTTTTGTAAATATTCCATGTATGCTTGAAAAGAACAAAATCTCTAATTGTTTGGATAAGACTAGTTGAATATGCTTTTCAAATTTTCTATATCCTTACTAATTTTTGTTTATCAATTACAGAGAGGTATGTAGAAATCTCCCATTGTGATTTTTCCATTTTTTGTTGTAATTCTGTCATTTTTTTATTTACGTATTTTGAGTCCGTGTTATTAGGAACATTGAACCCCAGGACATGACTCATGATACTTTTCTTTTTCATAATATTGTGATGCTTTTGCATTAAAGCCTGTTTTGTCCAGTAATATTAATGCTGCAGCTTTTTTGGGGTTAATGTTTGCTGATATGTCTTTTTCTGTCCAATGAGTTACTTTGAACTATTTTGTGTCCTTACGTTTTAGGTATATCGCTTGCAAACATCATGTGACAGGATGTCAAGCATCATTTTGCCTGTGCCTGGGGATTGAGGCTAAGGCTCAGAACTAAGGACAAAACATGTAAGGGACCCCACATTTTAACTTCATGTGGCCAAAAGTGTTGAGACAGTCACTTACAGAGCTGACCAGGAGGAACCACCTCAGGATTGGCCCACTACTTGACACCCCCTCCCCGGATACACAGAAAAAGAAGACTTCAAGAGAGGGAGATTCTTGTCTGTTCCTTCCCTTTCCACCACATGAAAGAGTCTTGGTCTCCCTTTTGTGGGACCCCAGGACATGACTCATGATACTTTTCAGTCTCCATCTTCCACCATAGGGAAGAAGAGAAGGCCTTCGATATATGTCTCCTGAAGTGTGTAGATGTCCTGAATCATGGAAATAGTATTTCATGCTGATTTCTGAAGAAGTAACTCATCAGAGTAGGGCTTAAAGCATCACAGGGGACAGGTGGGGCTACTCCCACGCCATCCCAGTTCCTCTTAACCCGATGGTGTGACCTCATCTGCTTCCTTGCCCCCCTGGGACAGAGCACAGAGATGAGTGGGAGAGGCAGGGATTCTGTGCTGCTGTGAGCCACAGGCCACAGAATGAGATGCCTGCCCCTGAGAAAGAGTTAGGGGAAATACTTTCCAGATCCCTCTCTTGGGAGTGGTTCTCAGTGTCAGAGGGGGTGAGGGTGAAACTAAGCACCACCCCACTTACCTGGACACCACCATACCAGCAGATGCCTGCAGTCACAGGTGGAACCAAGCTGAATGAAGGTTCTCCATCAACAGATGTAAGCACATTCTCCTCTACCTCTTTTTGACCTCATAAAGCCAAGAGTGAAGCTTTGTGAAGGCCTAGGCTGGTGTCTGTGTGAAGGAAGCATGACAGGGTCTGAAGAGTGGACCACATATTCTCTTCACCCCAAGCTGTTAGTTCTCCAGGTAGATTTAGCCTGAACTGGAGTTGAGGGGACTTGAGTTCTGTGTTGATTTTCACTCGAAGTTCAAATGTGCCTCACACTAAGACTGAAATGAGACTTTTCCTATAACAGAAAGTGATGAAATATACTATTAGAATTTTGACAAGATGTGATATGGTACCAAATAGCTGGAAAGCAAGGAAGGGTTGATGTAGCACAATTACAGGGTAGTCATCGGAAAAAAGGAAAACTATTTTATGGTTATGCTTTGATGAATTAATACTCCTAATAAAACTTAAAAGCATAGAGATGGATTTTTGTTTTCTTTTATAATTTGACAACTTATTTTTAAACTAGAAAGTTTATTTTGTTTACATTTGTAGTGAATACACATATATTTGGATTTTTTTTTCATCATTTTATTTTGTGACCTTTTCATCACTTCTTTCCCCCTTTCCTTACATTCTATTAGATTAATGAAGCTCTCTTCATTAAAATCTTCTCCCTCTGCTAGGCACCATTCTACTTCTATTCATCTAGCAGTCTTAATGAACATTTTAAACATGTATGTTTGACTCACAAAGTCTATATGTAATTGATATCTCTGCCTTTTTCTTGAAATCACAAGGACCATAGAATGCTTTCATTTTAATTATACTCCATCCACCTTACATGTGATTGTTTTCTAGTAGTTTAGTTCCATTTTTTTGTATCCCTCAAATTTGTGTTGTTTTATAAAGTCAATTCATGTTAAGATTTACCCACATTTACTGATTTTTTTCTCACCATTGTTTCTTCTTATATCCTTCTCTTACTGAATTTACCTACTGGGTTCAAGTTTCTTCTTCCCAAAAGATAGTCCTTAATAGTTTTTTTTTTTTTCAGTGAGGGAATATGAATGGAATATCTCAGTTTTTATTTTCTGAAAACATCTTTTTTGGTTTTGCTGTTGTATGATAGTTGATCAGGGTATAAAATCTTCATTGGCAGTTATTTTCCCTTACCACTTTATAGAGGTTAGTCCATTGTCTTCTGACTTCCATTTTTACAATAGAATAGTCTATTGTCAATCTAATAGTTTTCCTTGGAAGCCAATCTGGTTTTTTCCTCTGGTTGTTTTCAGGATTTCCTCTTTGTTTTTGGTGTTTGATAGTTTTATCACAATATTTTTACATGTGACTTTACCTTTTGTTGATGAAAATGGTCAAACTATAAAATATTTGAAGAGATTTTTTTTCTGAGCCAAATATGAGTGACCAAGAAAAAAAAAAAAAAGAGTGACCAGGGGCCCATGACACAGCCCCAGAGAATTCAAAGTGGCTGGGCTACAGCTTGGTTTTCTACATAGGGAGACACAAGAAATCAATCAATACATGTAAGATATACATTGGTTTGGTCTGGAAAGGCAGGAAAACTGGAAGCAGGGCCTTCCAGGACATAGGGGGATTCAAAGATTTTCTGATTGGCAATTGGCTGAAAGAGTTATTATCTAAAGACCTGGAATCAATAAGAAGGAATGTCTGGGTTAAGATAAGGGGTTGTGGAGACCAAGGTTTTGTCATGCAGATGAAACCTCCAGGTAGCAGGCTTCAGAGCTCTTATCAGACCTAAAAAGATGCCAGACTCTTAGTTAATTCTCTTCTGGATCAGGGAAAAGACCTGGAAAGAAACATGGATTTTCTATAGAATGTAGATTTTCCCCCGAAGAGACAGCTTGGCAGGACCATTTCAAAATATGTCAAAGAAATATGTTTTGGGATAAAATACTAGAGTCAGGCTAGAATTTGGTGTCTTATTGCTATAAAAAGTCTTTTCTGGCACTCTTAAGATCACTGTTTTAATGTTAATGCTGGTCAGCTGTGCCTGAATTCCAAAAGGAGGAGGGTATAATGAGGCATGTGTAACCCCCATTTCCCATCATGGCCTGAACTAGTTTTTCAGGTTAGCTTTGGAATGCCCTTGGCTGAGGGAAGGGTCCGTCAGTCAGTTGGGGGAGCTTAGAATTTTATTTTTGATTTACATTCTATGTACTTTATTTAGGACTTACACCTCTTAAATTTGAGGATTTCTATCTTTCATCAATTTTTTAAAATTGTTAGCTTTTTAAAAAAAAAAGTTTCTTTTCTCCAGATGTCCTAATAATTGCTTTTTAGATGAGAGTGTCTGATTAGATAGAGGTATGGTAAATATTCCTAGCCTATGTTCTTAACATATCATGTTTCTGTCCATTTTCTCTCTGTGTCATTCATTCTGGGTACTTTTCTTGTCTATCTTTGATTTAACTAATTCTTTTCAGCTGTATCTAATTCTGCAGGTTCACCAGTCCATTTAAACATTTTCAATGCGTACATATTTATTTCTAAAAATTCTGTTGGTTTCTTTTTCAAATACTTCTTTTTTATAATATATTGATTTTTTTAAAAATTAGAGACTTTTACACTCCTAGTATCTTGATTTATCTTAGGGTTTGGTGATTTCTATTTCTATGCTTTTCCCACTCTGCTTTTTCTACTTTGTGCCCCTCTATTAGTCTTACATATTACAAAAATACTCATGTTATATTCTCTTCTGGATTATCTTTACGTGAAGTCAAGCTCTTGGATTTTAATCCACTGCTTGTGTACTCACTGATGGTGGATTGTTTCCTCGTGGGCTTTGCAACATGTGACTATGAGCTTACACTGAGCAGGGACTGTGGTCTGGATCATGGGATGGTTCCTCCTGTTTTAGATTTTGCTTCAGCCAGAAACCTCAAGTGCTATCACTGAGCTAGGGCCAATTTTTATATTAATGTATCAGCCCAGTGGATAATGTACATTTGAATCACAAACTTGTATGAGGTACTAGCTGTGGTTTTGAATTCTCAAGGAAGATACAGCCCCCTCTGGTGCTATAACCCAAAGTCCACCCTGAAACAGATAAGCTCCTGTCATCTGTGACAGCTGTGGAGCTATGCCACTCACGTCTCCATTCAGCTGCAAGGAGCCCTGCTAACTGACAGCTCAAGTAGTGAACCCCTTCGGGAAATGCCTTGGTTTTCATGCTTTTCTTAGGCAGCCCCAGCCCATGCCTGAGCAGGTGGGGTCCTAGGGCCTGGTTATTTCTGCCCAACACAGGACTCCTCTGATAGGCAATATTTGCTCTAGAGCCCATCATCAGGTTGGCTGAAAGTCAGATCCACATCCTGCTCAGTTCCTGCTTCCTTGCCTCTTTGCTTTCACAGGTGTTGGCCCTGCCTTGTGGCCTGAGACTTGCCTGAAAGACCCTGCTTCCTCCTCCGTTTATCTTCTATGGGCATTATTCTCCAGTAGACCTCCTGAACTCCAAACCATGTCTCAGTGTCTGCTTCCCAGAGATCCAACTAACACATCATCCTTTGGTGTTGGGATGCATTTTTTTCTGAACCATGTATTTGATGAAGATGAGGCCCTTGAAAATGAGGCCTTCAAGGGGCTTCATGTGGAGGTGCCAGTTTTTACCTTTATCAGGCCAAGGCCTACATATCCTTCTCTTCACCCGGCTCCAGGTAGGCCCAGCAGCGACCCATGTGCTGACAACTTGAGTATAGTTTTGCCTTCATTTGGGGCGCACTGGAGTTTCCTTTTATTTCATTCTATCTTAGCTCTACATTTAAAGTTATATTTATTAGGTCCTATCTGGAACTTCCAGATGTTTATAACTGCAGTGTATTTGGGTCATACAATCCACAATATTTGTGTTTATTACTCTTAGACCACAATTGTTTTAAAAACACAAATTATTTAAGTTATATATTTCATGTCTAAACTGCGTTTTTAATGTTTCTAAATAATCAGGTACAAATTGTACAACTCTGGGTTAAAAGAAACCTGACAATTACAACAAAATTAGAAACTTCATTTTATAGCTGTCAGGGAATAAAGGCCTCCTTATTTCTTCTAAGTTTCTTGCCTCATTTTTAAATTTAATTTTTTAAATTTTTATTTTTTGAGACAGAGTTTCACTCTTGTTGCCCAGGCTGGAGGGCAATGGCGCCATCTTGGCTCACTGTAGCCTCCGCCTCCCGGGTTCAAGGGATTCTCCTGCCTCAGCCTCCCGAGTAGCTGGGACCACAGGCGCCCGACACCACACCTGGCTAATTTTTTGTATTTTTAGTAGAGATGGGGTTTCACCATGTTGGCCAGGCTGGTCTCAAACTCCTAACCTCAGGTGTTCTGCCTGCCTTGGCCTCCCAAAGTGTTAGGATTACAGGTGTGAGCCACTGTGCCCAGCCCCTTGCCTCATTTTTATTTATTTATTTGAGACAGAGTTTTACTCTTGTTGCCCAGGCTGGAGTGCAATAGTGCGATCTCAGCTCACTGCAACCTCCACCTCCCAGGTTCAAGCGATTCTCCTGTCTCCTGCCTCAGTCACCTGAGTAGTTGCGATTACAGGCATGCACCACCACACTGGGCTAATTTTGTATTTTTAGTAGAGATGAGGTTTCTCCATGTTGGTCAGGCTGGTCTCAAACTCTCAACCTCAGGTGATTCTCCCGCTTTGGCCTCCCAAAGTGCTAGAATTACAGGCATGAGCCACCATGCCCAGCCTGTCTCATTTTTAAACAAACAACTTTTACACACAAAGTGAGAGATGGTCTCATAAGGTGACAGAGGGAGTCTGAGCAGTCTGTGGAAAAACAGGCAGTCTGTGGAAAAACAGAGGAGGTATCAGTTCCACCCGCAGACATCCGGGAATGCGGGGTGATGCTTTGGGCCAAGACCTGGGGGAAAGTGGGAGCACACCAAGTGGCCCAGAAGGAGGGGAAGGAGGACACGATACGCAGTGGGAAGAGCATGGTGTCAGTGAAAGGCTGGCAGTCAGTTTGTGTAGAGGGTGAGACACAAGCAGAGGAGCAGGAGATGTGAACAAGGAAGGAGTGCCCTCATGACGGCTGGATGTGCTGTGCTGAAGCGGGATTTTAGCCAGCAGATGATGAGGAGCCACTGGAATACTTTAGATCAGGGAGCCTAGTGAACCAAATCCCAGTTAAAAGGGCCCCTCTGGGTCAGTATGAAGGACGGACTGGGGCGGGGTGGGGGTAGGAGTTACAGACTTAAGGCCTGGAGGCCTCTAACAAGCCTTCAATGTGGAAGAATAATCGATGACTGCCAGGGAAATAAGAGTAATAGTTAACAAGTGGGCAGAGCAGTCTTCAAAGATCTTGATGCTGTTGAGATGGTTAAAGTGCAGCTTGCATCTTGTCTTCAATCTGCCTGTGAACATGACAATGATGCAGCATTGCTACTTAACAATGGAAAGAGTTGGAAGGAGGGGGCCATCTTCAGAAGCATCGGGATAAGAGAACAAAACTGTAAAAAGATGAAGGAAAAGATGTCAAGAGGAGCCAGCGGCAAATGAGTACCTTTTGATGGGCAACAGAGGGTGGCCAAGATGAAGGAGTGGCTGGAATGATGAACCTCAAATGTTCTCATTTTGGCACAAGTTATTTCAGTGCCAGAACATATATGAATGTCCCACGGAGTATTTGGCCTGGCTTCAGAAAAGCAACGAGGGTTGCCCTGAGTTTTGGCAGGTGCGGTAAGCTGAATAATGCACCCCCTGCCCAGGATGTCCACATCCTAGTCCCCGGAACCTGTGAATGTGTTAACCTTATATAGCAAAAGGGGCTTTGCAGACGTGGTTAAATTTGGATCTTGAGAAGGAGAGAGTATCTGAGTGAGCCCAATGTAATCCCAAGAGTCTTTAATGAAAGGAAGACAGTGACAGTCAGAAAAAGATGTGACAGTGAAAACAGAGGTCAGTGATTCCTGTTGGAGGAAGGGGCCACAAGCCAAGGAATGGAGGGAGCCTTAGACATTGGAAAAGGGGAGGAAATGAATTTTCCTCTGAAGCCTCTGCCTCTGGAAGCAATTCTGTCATCATGACACCTTGATTTTAGCTCCAGAACTCATTCTGGACTCTAATCACCAGAACTTTAAGATACACACGTGCTGACTTCAGCCACTAGGTTTGTGATCATTTGTTACAGCAGCAGCAGGAAACTACTAGAAGAAGGGAACCCTGTGCTTGGCCAAGCAGGATGCTTTGGGGCAGTGGTAGCGCAAGGGTTCCCAGGAAGTCCATGGGGAGTGGTGGCCCCCTCATTTGCTGGTACTTGCCCGGTCTTCCTCACAACTGATGGGGCACCTCCTCTGGATGTATGAAGCAGAACTCAACTCCCCTGCCCACACCTACTCCTCCCTATGTTCTCTGTCTTGGTGAGTGGCACTCAAACCAGAGACCAAAGGAGTCTGTTATTTAGGGAACGATGATCCAGGATTCCGGTCATGATACTCAAGATTTCTGCATGCAGTGTGTGGATGAGAGGGAGTGTGAGAGCGCACGACGGCTGGGAAGGGTATGGAGTGGAGAGATGCCCCAAGCTGGGCAGTCAGCTTCTCCTTGCTGGAGACACATCCAGTGGGGCAGGCGGACCAGAAGCACAGCAGAGAGGTCAGGGCTGGCGAGGAGGGTAGCCGTGTTCCCATCCCCCAGCTACCCTCGCAGCAGCCAGGGCAGATCTACTTCTTAGAAAGACTATGACCAGAACGAAAAAGACTGAAAACACGAGATAAAAACTCTGGTGGGAATATGAGAGCTAGCCTGGCTCAACTGGCATCAGCTGGACTTTGCTCCAAGACCTGGATTACAACTACAGGAATCACGGTCCTTCTTCACTTCCTGCCGAGCCAAGATAAGATGCAAGAAAAGGCTGGGTATGGTAGCTCACACCTGTAATCCCAGCACTTTGGGAGCCCAAGGTGGGCGGATCACCTGAGATAATGAGTTTGAGACCAGCCTGGCCAACATATTGAAACTCTGTCTCTACTAAAAATACAAAAATTAGCTGGATGTGGTCGTGGGTGGCTGTAATCCCAGCTACATGAGAGGCTGAGGCAGGAGAATCGTTTGAACCCAGGAGGGGGAGGTTGCATTGAGTTGAGATTGCACCACACTGCACCGTCTCAAAACAAAACAACCCCGAAAAGACGCAAGAAGAAAGCATCCAACATCCATTTATCTTCGATACGCTGCAATTTTTCTCCCAGACCTTCCTATCTTCATTTATGTCATCTCGAATCATATACAACTGAATGACATAAACCATGTTCATATCCTGTTGCAAAGTGATTTGATGCGTTTTGATTCTCTCTCCAAATGTCAGTTTCTCTTCACAGAGTCAAATTTCTCTGGAATCTTCCATTCCTAGTTCTGAAGGTCAGTCACCTGTCTGGGTCCAAGGTGACCAAGCACAAAGGAAAGCTGACTGGACAGCCCCTTGGAGGCTGTGTTTAGGGGCATCAGTGACAAAGACACATGCCTAGGAATGGAACGCAACAAACTGCGTTGGTGCTGGTTAGGTTTTATTTTAACAGGATGTTTTCTCTTCATTTATTTTTCAAAATATCAGTTATATCAATATTAGAAGTGTAAACAGGTACAAAATATACAGTACATAGAAACAATTTTCTTAACTAGTCTATCGCCTAATAAAAGTATGCATGAGGGAGCTGAACGAGTGGGCATCGCGAGGTCCCTCCCTCTGCAGGGGAGACAAGAGGACCAGTGGCTGCTTCAACACAACAGGAATGGGTATTTGTGTGGTGGGAACAGCACTGTGGTTGAATCAAGAGATCTGGGCCCACCTTTCTGATGTTAGACGCTGGAATGAACAAGCCACTTGGCCCCCATACCCAGCCTCGAGAGCTGTGCCCTCTACGTGCCCCTAATGGGTCTGAGAGTGCACGCCCTAAGGAGGCTGCGCCACAGTGGAGGCAGCTGCTGCAGGCAAAGCTCCTTCGAGGCCTGGTGACTGGACTCGATGGTGTGGGACAAATATTTTAAGAGGGCAAAGCCGAAAACCTCTGCTCCCCCACACCGATGTTCCAGTAGGATGAAGCGTCTCGCCTGTTGCTCTTCCCCCACTCACGGCACACCATGTGTACCCGCAGTGAGAGGCTGAGAGATGTCCCCTCTGAGCGGATTGTTTCCTCACCTCTAAAAATAAATCCCTGTCCTGCTGCTTCCCAAGGTCACAGTAATGATCAAATGAGATGTATTTTGAAAACGAGAAACCACCACACAAAGGGAACAGGAGACAGAAGCATCTTATGGAGTGGGAAGCAGCCCCACGTGGGGTGGGTGGCCAGGCTTTGCTCCCGGCTCTGTGAGAGCTAGACGTTTGCAGTGCAGCTTCCCAGTTTTGGCTTCTCCACCTCTCCAGACCTAACGCTGTGATCTGAGACAACTCGCCCTTATGAGGCCAAAGAGTCACACTAGGGGACACCACCAAGTGCCCTTGGGACGGGTACCGCAGATGGCCTGAAATAAAGTTGGGGCCAGCACTTTTGGGGGGGCCTTTCAGTAGAGGCAAGCTGGGAAATGCAACTGCTGCTCCTGGAGGGGTCCTTCCTGCTGCTCTGAGGTGGCTCCAAGGGACCCGGTGGCCCTCACTGCCCAGGGGCTTGGCACTCAAAGCCCACTCGGCCCACCTGGGCAGAGCAGGGGAGCCAACGAGACCCCATCCCCAGGAGTCAGTGGGGCCAGGGGTCCCCAGCTGGCCAAGCTTCCAGCACACTGTCAGACTCAGTGAGATAGTGACAGAAACACACACCCTGAAAACCAAAAGTACCTACAAAATTTAAGTGGCCCTATTACTATTTTCCAGCTTTTTCCTCAAGAATTACAAAAAAAAAAAAAAAAAAGAAAAGAAAAGAAAAAAGAAAACAGGTTTGTAATTAAATTACTCCAAATTCTACAGCGCTCAGATTTCACAGAGAATTCTACTTGGTTTAGAGGTGGCAGCTGTCCTGGTGGATCGTTTCTCCTTCTCCAGTGATCAGTTCAGCAACTTGGACATTTTGGTTCTCCCCATCCCGCGTCTGCCTGAAGGTTCCACGCCGCCCTGCTGCCTGCACACTGGGCTTTTTACACGTGCGGCCGGGGCCGCGGGGCTGGGGGTGCTCACATGTCCCCGCCATCGGTGGGTCCCAGGACGCTGAGGCCACAGGTCCAGTCAGTCACAAGATCTGTAGAGGCCAAGGGTCCTTTGGAGGCAGGGCTCTTGAAGGGGTCAGGGGGGTGCAGCTGGCGTCGGGAGCGGCTGGCCGCGGGCCGGGGTCTTGGCGCCCGCTGCATGGTTGCGCTGGTGCTTGCGCAGGTGGTCCTTGCGGATGAAGCTCTTGCCGCAAACGGTGCAGGTGAAGGGCCGCACGCCCGTGTGCGTTCGGTAGTGGTCGATGAGCTTGGAGCGTTCTGTGAAGCGCTTCTCGCACTCGGTGCAGGGGAGGGCCGCTCGCCCGTGTGCAGCATGCGGTGGCGGATGAGGTGCGCGGGGGCGCGTGAAGCAGCGGCCGCACTCCCCCGCACCGCAGGGCGCTGCCATCCCTCGCGCTGCCCCGCCGCCGCCCCCGCCGCCTGCCCCTGGCCCGCCCCGTCGGGTGCCCCGCAGCTGCGCTGGTGCGCGCTCAGGCTGACCTGCAGCTGGAAACTCTTCCCACACGTGGCGCAGGTGAAGGGCCGGCCCCCGGGGGGGCGCCGCGGGGGTGCTTCTTAAGCCCCGGCTTATGGCCAAAGCCTTTGGTCCGGCCAGGGTATTTACAGGGTTCGTTGAAGGGCCTCGGGGCCTGGCCGAGGTCCAAGATGGCCTCTCCATTGTCCGGGGAGGAGTAAGGGAGCCCCTCGGGCCCCGTCCTGGGGTTCAGGCCCACTGGCGGTTTACACCGGAAATTCCAGCCCCACCGGACCCCCCCGAAGAGCCAGTCCCCGGGAGGGGTCTCCTCCTGGGCCACGGCAGGGCTGAGCTCACCCATGTCCCTCTCAGGCCGGGCCGGATCTCGCAGCCCCAGTACGGGGTCCTGGCTGGGGAAGGAGCTGCCCTGGCTTTCCCAGGCTCCTTCCTGGGCAGGACTAGGGAAAAATCGTGTGGCTTGGCCTGGTCCAAACAGGGTCCCGTGAGCCTCTAGGTCAGTAGGATGCACGGGTGTGGCCACCACCTCCTCTTCCTGGACTTCTGTTTTTATTACAATTTTTACATCTGCTGAGAAAGACGGAAAGACAGGTATCAACCTATCCCTTACCTGCTGAGGGAGCCACGATCTGCCGCCATCATTTGCTCAGCAGCCGCTCAGCCACAGGAACTCCACCCAGGCCCCCGCGGCCGAGCCCAGATGGCAGCTCAGCAGAGCAGCCTGGTGGTCGTGAGGCTGCCTCCCACCCGAGGACACCAGTATTCTGGCACAGGAAAAGCCACCATTCTATCTGCTCCCCAGGTTCCATTTTTCAGTTTGGCTGTTAAGGCTAAGCATGAATTGATCCTCAGAAAGGAATTCAGACTGCTGCTGGCACTCTGCCCCACCACAGCACAGGGGATGGGGGTTCAGACAACTCTGCTACACACACACACCAGCTGCGGGCTGCAGGCAGTTTCTAACCCACAGCTCCTCTGTGAATGCCCACTTCACAGGTGTGAGGATTAAACCAGAAAACACGTCTGAAAGTGCCTTAGTGAGCTATCTGATATGCAGAAGCATTCAATAAATGGAGACACTAGCTAATGATCAAAATACAAGTGAATAAGTAAGAATGTGTTTGATTTTATATACGTTACTTGAACTTCACATTCTGAGGTTTTATATCAGGGATCTTGGCTTTTAGCACATTTTTTGGGTGCTAAAATATGACGTTATTACTCAAAGTAATAACGTAATAAAGGTGACTGGTCCTCAAAACAGAAGAAAACAGAAAACTAATAGATAAATTTGGTGAGGGTTCTTCTAAAATCGGCCTTCAGACACCTGTCTTTGGTAGTACCAATATCTAAGAAGTTGTTTCAGTTCGGTTTTGTTTTCTTCCTCGCCAGAGAGAAGCCACAGTTGATTGAGCTTGGGAAGGAGGTATATCCTTCAAGCGATCAGCTTATTAGAACAGACCACTTAACACTGTATGAAAAAGCAACAGACCGAAACATGGACGTCCTCAAGAAGGGCTGCTGACGCCTATGATTTGGGAAGGAGATAAAGAACAGAATGTGCAAGGTGTCATCAGAGTGCAGGCTCCTACTGTCTGTTGGTTGGAAGGCTAGAGCAGTTCACCAATGAAAATGGGACGCCTGGGCGGAGGTACTCCCCACAGGCAGGCATGGCCCTTCCCTTCCTCCTCTCCCACCCCGTACCTTCCGTGGAGGCTGCTGTGTTGAGCTTCAGGGTCCCGTCCGAACATGCTGAAGAGGGATGGTGGGGAGGGAGATCTGCCTGCCAGGAGGTGGGCGGGATGGTGGTGGTAAAGTTGGAATGGACACCTGCGGTAAGGAAAGAGCAGAGCCTGTGGGTTAGGGGAGGGATGGCTGAAGACTGTCGGGGAGGAGAGCAGGCTAAGCTCTGAGTCCTCCTACACTGGGGGTTCTTCTGATTGAGCATGAGACCCAGCCTCTCTGAACCCAGTGTCTTTGTCCCCTTCTCTGAGTTGCTGGGAAGCTCAGACATCACCGGTGTGTTTCACAGGCCTCTCAAATAGCAGCAGCCAGTGACTTCAATGCCCAATGCTGGGGCAAGAGGGGCAGCAGCACGGTGATGTAGGGGCCCCTGGAACGGGGCCAGAGAATGCCCAGGAACAGCATCAGCAACCTGAGAGAGGCTCAAGACAAGTCCTTTAGTACAGTCCCACCTCAAGATGGGAAAATTTCTAATGTCAGGCCAGAAGCGTTGAGGGCCCACAGATCCCCCATGTTGCCATGAGCCCTCCCCTGTCCCTCCCAAGATCCCTGCAACTCGTTCCTTATGTCCCCATCTCAGCCACTCACCAGAGGTGGCATCTGTGGAGATGTCTCCTGCTCCGGAATCCAGCTGGCTGAGGCCCCAGGGCTCCTCCCCGATATCTGGCTGCCCGGCTGCCCACGCCTCCACACCCAGGGCCTGCTGCTCCTGGAGCTGGAGCTCACCCTCCTGCTTAATCTGCATCAAAAGGTCAGGGGGCAGGAACTGGGGTCCCCGAGCCTAGGAAAGGGAGCAAGTGTGAGGATACAGCATCACAGCCCCTCGACCCTGGGGCAGACACGTACCCAGCCAGAGAGATGGACACAGAGTCCTTACAAGGGTCCAACAGCAAAAGAGCCTGGCGGGAAGGGAGGCAGCAGCAAACAGGATGGGGGCCTCGGGCAGAGCCTGAGGTCACATGGTACTGGGAATGTGGGTAGGATAGGAAAGGGTGAGGTGGGGGCGGGGAGGAATACACAAGTACATTCTCAGGGCTAGGATACCCGTCCAGGGGGGAGACTGAGTTGCCCTGGGGATGGCCTGCCCTCACTTGAAACACAGAAATGCTTAACAAAAGTGAACCCCAGGTCCCCCCCAAAACCTTATCGCCCTCATGTATTTAAGTAAGTACAAAGAAAAGATCCTAGAGGTAAGAATGACAGAAAACACACAAAGTCCACTCAAGAGTTACGGTGGAAGGCAAGCAACCTAGAAAGTGGCTGGAGTAGGATACAGGCCTTAAGGCTGGGCTTTCATGCCCATGTGAGGCTGGGAGTGTGGCTGAGTCGCCTGCCTGACGCCAGGAACTGTAGGCTCTGTCCTGGCTATGAGATGGGCACTAGGAAAACTCCCAACCGCCTGCGGGAACCACCAGGAAGCAGCGTACTAGTCCAGGGCTGTGTGGGATATAAACCCATAAAAACTTGGAATCCCATGTCCACACAGAATTCACACTACCCACATGGGCAGACACCATAAACTGAGCAATTCACAGAAAAATTGGCTGACAGCCATGGCAACTCAGGAGGCCCCAGCATGGGCAAATGCAGATCCGCCCCAGAGGGGCACCCACACAATGCAGGCCACAGGGGGCTCCCTTACTAACTAAAACCAGAAGAAAAACGAAAACTTACAAAACAGAAGAGGAGCCAAATGGCCATGAGAGTCAGGGCAGAGTTCACTCCCATGAACTACAGAAAAAAAGGAGAGGCATATGAGACAGTAATGTAAGCATGTCTAAGATCATCAAAGAGATAAAGAACAGAATCTTTAAGTCAAGAACAGCAAAAGACTATTTTTAAAAACGCAGATTTGAAAAAGAACTCAACATTCTAGAAATGACTCAGGCAGTTGTGGAAATGAAAAACTCAATGGATGGCTCAACAACAACAGACTGAATATAGCTAGAGAGAAAATTAGTGACTTGAGATATGGATCCAGGGAAATAATCCAGAACACAACACTGAAAGATAAAGAACGAAAAATATGAAAAAGTTAAGAGACATGGAAGATAGAATGAGAAATTCCAACACATGCTGGTAGAAATCCCAGAAGAAGAGAATAGAGAAATAGGTAAAGAAATAATGATTAAGAATTTTCCAAAATTAAAAGCACTGTCAGTCCACAGCTTGAAGGAACAGAACAATTCCCAAGTAGGTAATAAAACAAACCAACCAACCTGGACAACATTCATGTGAAATGGAACCACAGCAAAGACAAGGAGAAAAATCTTAAAAGGTACCAAAGAGAAAATAATGGCATTCAGACTAAGTGTAGATTTCCTTCAGCAACTAGGATATCAGAAGATAATGGAGTATCTTCAAATGTTGAGAGAAAACATCTGTCAACTCATGAGGCTAATACAATTTTTACTGCACAAACAAGAGGGTTAGTATGTGAACAAATTTATAAAATAATCTCATATATGAACAGATATGCAAAGATTCTAAATGAAAGAATTACAAATCAAATCCAGCAATATATTTTCAAAAAAGAAAAAAGTATAATGTATTATGAACACGTTGGGTTTATCCTGAGAGCTCAAGGATAACACTAGAAAATATAATAACAAACAAAATTAAGATTAATAGCAAAAACAATATAATCGTCTCACAGATGTAAAAACAGCATTTAGCTCTTCTATTTCTGACATACAGCTGGCTAGATACACAGAGAAACAGCAATTCCTCCCAATGTGGAATATCTAAAATTGCTGAGTACGCTGGGTACAGTGGCTCATGTCTGTAATCTTAGCACTCTGGGAGGCTGAGGTGGGAGGAGCTCTTGAGCCCAGGAGTTTGAGGCTGCAGTGAGACATGTTTGCACCACTGCACTTCAGGCTGGGTGACAGGGTGAGATGCTGTCTCAAACAAACAAACAAAAAAAGCCAGCCTAGGCAACATAGGGAGACCCTGTCTCCACAGAGAAGACAAGTTAAAAAAAAAAAAATAGCCAGGCATGGGGGCGTGCCCCCGTGGCCCAAAACTTCCCGGTCAAAACTCTAGCTTGAAGTGGCCCTAAGTCTGCACTGGCATCAAATGACCAGCCAAGGAACGCATACACATTCTCAAGAGGAAAGCCTTTTAAACACAGCTTTCAAATAATTAACGCGCTCACAATTACACATCACCATCTCAAGAAAACCAGCACTGCAAACAAACTCAGTAGAAATCATGACCTGGAGAATATGACCTACAGACTTTAGATATTAAAAATTATCATATAAGGAATATAAAATTCAATTATTTACAGAAATAAAAAGGGAGAGTAAAAGTATGAGAAACAAGACTATCAAAACTGACCAAATTTTGAAAAAGAATCATGCAACTTTAGAATGGTAAGAAAAAATAACTGAATTTTATTTTTTGGAGATAGAGTCTCACTCTGTTGCCCAGGCTGGAGTGTAGTGGTGGGATCTCGGCTCTCTGCAACCTCCGCCTCCCGGGTTCAAGCAATTCTCCTGCCTCAGCTTCCCCAGTAGCTCAGACTACAGGTGCACTCCTCCATGCTCAGCTAATTTTTTTGTATTTTAGTAGAGATGGGGTTTCACTGTATTACCCAGGCTAGTCTTGAACTCCTGAGCTCAAGCAATCCCCCATCCTCGGCCTCCCAAAGTGCTAGGATTACAGGCGTGAGTCACAGGGCCTGGCAGTAACTGAAACTTTAAAATCCAATGTATAGCTTAAATAACAGAATGGGAATCATTGAATAGCGAATAGTGAACTAACTAGAGGACAGAAGAAATTATTCCAACCTCAACATAGAGACTGAGCTAAAAATATAAAGAAGGGTTTGAAGTTATGAATGCTAATATGAAAAGGTTCCAGAATAAAAGGTTAGAGAGAAAGGGGGCAAGGCAAAATTTCAAGAGGGAAGATAATACATTTTCCCAAACTGGTGAAACAATTAGTGATTAAAGCAGGATAAATGAAAAAAAATCCACATCTAGATGCATTGCAGTAAAACTGCAGATCACCGAAGACAGAGACCTCAAAGCAGGCAAAGAAAAAAGGCAGATCATCCACAAAGGAACCATGATTAGGCTGATGGCAGATTCTCAATAGCAACGACAGAAGCCAGAAAAAAGGGGCAAATTATCTTCAAAAGCTAAGAGAAAATAACACTCTAGCTAAAATTATGTCTTTTCACTACAGTTGTCCCTTGGTGTCAGTGGGGGATTGGTTCCCGGGCACCCCATAGATACCAAAATCCACAATGCTAAAGTCCCGTCTAAAAACCGGTGCAGTATTTGCATATAACCCCCATACATCCTCCTGTATACTTTAAATCACCTCTAGATTACTTATAATACCTAATACAATGTAAATGCTATGTAGATAGTTGTTACACTGTATCGTTGAGAGAATAATGATAAGAAAAAAACTTTGTATATGTTTAGTAGACACCTTTTTTCCTGAATATTTCAAATGTGCAGTTAGTTGAATCCACAGATGTGGAACACATAAATATAGAGGATTCACTGTATAGGGATGGACTAAAGATATTTTCAGACACATATAAACTCATATACACACTGAGGGTTCATTACCATCAGATCACAAAAATAACTTCCAAAGAAAGAAAAAATTTCCAAAGATTCCTCGAAAACAATAGAATGTATAACTGTCAAATTAATTACAAATAACAATAGTCTGAAAAGGAAAAAACCTAAATGAATAATTCCCAAAGGAGGGGCAGGGAAAAATACAGAAAAGGCAGAACTAAAGATTAACAGCACAATTTAAGATGGTTCAAAAGAATCCAAATAAACTAATAACCATAGTCAATGTAAATGGTCTAGACCAGCGCTAGAAGAAAAAAGAATGTGAACCACATATCTAATTTTTTTTTTTTTGAGACAGAGTTTCGCTCTTGTTACCCAGGCTGGAGTGCAATGGCGCGATCTCGGCTCACCGCAACCTCCGCCTCCTGGGTTCAAGCAATTCTCCTGCCTCAGCCTCCCGAGTAGCTGGGACTACAGGTGCATGCCACCATGCCCAGCTAATTTTTGTATTTTTTTAGTAGAGATGGGGTTTCACCATGTTGACCAGGATGATCTCCATCTCTTGACCTCATGATCCACCCGCCTTGGCCTCCCAAAGTGCTGGGATTATAGGCGTGAGTCACCGCGCCCGGCCCCACATATCTAATTTTAAATGTTCTAGTAGTCATGTTAAAAAAGAATAGGTGAAATAAATTTTAACAGTACATTTTCTTTAGCCCAATATATCGAAAAGGTTATTTCAATATATAATCAATATAAAATGATTCATATTATTTTACACATGCATCTCTTGTACACATGTCTTTTTCTTTGTACACAGTTTTTGAAATGGGGTATGTATTTTATTCCTTTAGCCACATGTGGATAGTAGCTACTGTTGTGGATATTTAAAAGGTAAAGGTAAAGATTATCAGACTAAAACCAAATGAAACCCCCCAGCTATCTGCTGTTGACAAAAGACATGCCTAAACAGAAGGACGCAGAAAGCAATGTAAAAGAATGAAAGATGTACTAAGCCAGAACAATTTAAAGAAATGATTTAGCTATACCATATCACATGAAATAAACTTTAAAAGTAAAAACAGTCATAGAAATAAAAAAATACTGCATAATAGCGAACTAACGAGGAAGATAATATAATTCTAAGTTTTTAAGCTTATAATATAGCTTCAAAATAATAAAGCAAAATTGATAGAACTCTAGGGAGGAATGAAAAAATCCTCTTTACATGTATCTTTTTACATCTTTTAATATATCTCTCTGTAACTGATAAATCTAGCCAACTAAAGGTTACAGAAAATTTGACTAACTCTACTAACAAACGTGATCAAAGGGAGCTAAGTAGATTCCAAACACAGAGAAAACACAAGCTTTTTAAGCTACACAGAACATTAAGGAAAAGTGAACATTTTCTAGGTCAACAGACTTTAGCAAAATTTAAATAACTAGTATTTTACATACTGCATTTTCTAGCTACAATGCAATTAAGTTTGAAATCAGTAACTCCCCCATACATACTAAAATTTTAAAATTTAAGCTTTCTAAATAATCTGAGTCTAAGGAAAACAATCACGATGAAAATTAGAAGATATCTGAAACCCAATATTAATGAAAATATTATCCATCAAAATGTATGGGCTGCAGCTACAATGATACTTAGAGGACATTTTATAGCCTTGTATGTTTATATTAAAAACAATAACACAGGTCAAAAATTAATGGGTTAAGCAGACAATGCAAGACATTAGAAAATAAATAACATTTAAGAACCTTTTAAAAAGTAGAAGGAAATAATACATGGAAGAGTATTATAAAGTAATAAAAGAGAAGACAAAGATAGAATATAGTGAGTCAAAGCTGGTTCTTTGAAGAGACTATTAAACCAATTCATCTCTAGCAAGATTATCAAGAGAACAGGAGGGACAGCACCAATAACCAATCGGAAGAATAAAAAAGGAAACATAATGATAAATGCAGCAGAGATTTAAAAGATATAGAGGATACTATGATATTATTTCAAGTAATTTGAAAACTCTGGGGAAATGGACAAATTCCTGGAAAAATTTCAACCTGCCGAAACCAGGCGGGGCGTGGTGGCTCACATCTGTAATCCCAGCACTTTGAGAGGCCAAGGTGGGTGAATCACTAGGTCAGGAATTTGCGACCAGCTTGGCCAACATGGTGAAACCCCATCTCTACCAAAAATACAAAAATTAGCTGGGAGTGGTGGTACGTGCCTGTAATCCCAGCTACTCGGGAGGCTGAGGCAGGAGAACTACTTAAATCTGGAAGACAGAGGTTGCAGTGAACCGAGATCACTCCATTGCACGCCAGCCTGGGCAACAGAGCAATACTCTGTCTCAGAAAAAAAAGAAAAGGAAAGAAAAGAAAGAAAGAAAAATTTCAACCTGCTGAAACTAAAGAAGAAACAGAAAACCTGAATAGTCCGGCTGGGCGCAGTGGCTCACACCTGTAATCCCAGCACTTTGGGAGACCAAGGCAGATGGATCACGAGGTCAAGAGATCGAGACCATCCTGGCCAATATAGTGAAACCCCCTCTACTAAAAATACAAAAATTAGCTGGGTGTGGTGGCGCATGCCTGTAGTTCCAGCTACTCGGGAGGCTGAGGCAGAAGAATCACTTGAACCCAGGAGGTGGAGGTTGAAGTAAGCCGAGATCACACCACTGCACTCCAGTCTGGCAACACAGCGAGACTCAAGCTCAAAAAAAAAAAAAAAAAGGCAACAATAACAACAACAAAAACTGAAAAACTGAATAGTCCTATAACTAAAATAAATTAAATCAGTAGTAAAAATCTTCCCCCACAAAGAAAACTTAAGGCTCAAGTGGCCCCACTGGTGTTTTCTTCTAAACATTCAAGGAATAGATAATTCCAACATTACAAAAACTCTCTGAAAACTAAAAACAGAATGAATGCATCATAGCTCATATTTTTAATACCAAAACCAGACAAAGACAGTTTGAGAAAAGAAAATTATAAGCCCATCTCACCCATGAACAAAGATTGAAAAATCTTAAACAAAATAATTGGCATACAGCAATGTACATAAACGATCATGATGAAGCTGGGTTTATTCCAAGTCTGCAAAGTTGGTTCAACGTTAGAAAGTAACATAATTTACCTTACTAATAGGTTAAGGAGAAAAAAACGTGTAATTATCTCAATGGATACCAAAAGAAATTATATAAATTCAAGTCATTATTGTTAGAAACACTTGGCCAACCAGATAAAGAAAAACTTCTTTAGCCTGATAAAGGATATTTGTAAACAAAATCTTTAGCAAATATTATACTTAATGTGAAAAGTTAAAAAGTGCTTTCTTTAAAAGCGTGAACCAATAGGATATCTGTTATCATCATTTCTATTTAAGGATTTCCTGGGAGTTCTCAGTTAACACAATAAATCAAGAAAAAAATAACCATAAATATTTAAAAAGAAAAAAATTATTATTACTCATAGATATGATTAACTTTTCAGAAAATCTGAGAATGGTTACACAATTAATAGAAAAGTTATTAGCAGTAACGAAAATTTTAGCACGGTCCCTAGATCGTTATCAGTAAATGAAGGACTATTACATTTTTATATATTAATACTGTGAGGTTTTTGAGAAAGTCTATCAATTACCATTTTTCTTCCTTATCAAGGATCTTAACACAAAAACAAAAGAGGAAGACAGGTGAGGCCAAGTTAATTTTATAACTGATAATTCAGGACATCATTCTGCATTAAGGGCAGAGACACTGGAATGAACTCTTGCGATGGGGGAAAAAGCATTCAGAGATGGGTGTTCTCTGCCCTCAAGTCCCCCATCAGCAACAAACAGAAAATGCAAGTTAAAAAAATATACTACTGACAAGAGTGATTTAAAAAAAAAAAAATCTAGGAATATACCTAATAAAATATGTGCAATACCTTCATATAAAACTTCACTGTGACATTACGGACAAGCAAATGGAGTGACTTAGGACGTTCACAGACAACATGACTGAATATAGTAAAAGTATCCGTTGTTTCCAAAATGTTAATAGATTGAATAAAATTCCAACCATAATCCCAACTGGAATTTTTCATGGAACTTGATAAGGCAATTTGAGGGTTTATCTGAAAGAGCAAAGCAAAAGACGAGCCAAAGTGCAGTGAAAAAGAAGCAGGGTCTCCACCTCATAGCACCGTAAAAATCCATTTCTGAAGGATGAAGAACTTGAACGTGAAAGACAAACTCTTAAACGCTTTAGTAGGAAATATGCGAAGGTACACTACAACACTGAGGAACATAAACATTTCTTAATTGTTTAAGACACAGAAGGACAAACCATAAAGGAAAGACTAGTAAATCCAAGTACATTATAATGAAAAGCATCTGTTCTTTAAAATATACCACAAATGGAGAACATAACAGCAACACACATAACTGACAAAAAGATTAATATTTAGAATATGTATAGAACACTTACAGGCCAGGCACAGTGGCTCACGCCTCTAACCCCAGCGCTTTGGGAGGCCAAGGCAGGCAGATCATGTGAGGACAGGAGTTCAAGACCAACCTGGCCAACATGGTGAAACACTGTCTCTACTAAAAATGCAAAAATTAGCCAGGCGTGGTGGTGCACACCTGTAGTCCCAGCTACTTGGGAGGCTGAGGCAGGAGAATTGCTTGAACCCAGGAGGCGGAGGTTGCAGTAAACCAAGACTGCACCACTGCACTCCAGCCTGGCAACAGAGCAAGACTCTGTCAACAAAAAACAACTTAAAAAAATGCACAAAAGACAAAAACATGCATTTTATAGAAGAGGAAGGACAAACGGCTCACCAATAGAGGATGTAATGCTCAATCTCATTAGTTAGGAAAATCCAAGTTTTAAGCCATAAATTTTAAACGATTTCACTCCCACCAAACCGGCAGAAATAAAAATAGCATATCCTAGGCTGGTGAGGATGAGGTGTGGTTGGAACCCCCAAGCCCTCCTGGGAACACCAGTCGGTATCCACACTTGACATCACCTGGAAAAGTTGAATATGTGTCTTTCCTATGACCCAGCAGTTCCACTCCTGGATCTACACCTAGATAAACTTTTACACATGCATAATAATGTTCACAACAGCATTGTCCCTAAAAGCAAAAAGAAAATTAGAAACAACACAAGCACCCACCAACAGTAGAAGGAATAAATACATTGTGTTATGCTCATAAAATACAAAACCGTAAAGTGGTGAAAATCATGAAAATGAATGAACTACAGCTATACAACATCAACATGGATGACTCTCAAAAACGTAATGGCAAATGAGAAAAGCAGATTGAGGAAGAACATATGTGGTAGGATTCCATTTACAAGAAGTTCAAAAGCAGGTAAAACTAAATGTCTTATCTAGGATATATACAGAGGGAATAAAAATGTAAAGAAAAGCAAGGGACTCGATTCTCTAATTTTCAGTTTTTGTATACTGTAAGAGGAAGGAAGGGGGTGTGATCAGGGAGGGACAGGATTCCAGGAGGCTCAAGCTGTGGTCTCTCTCTCTCATGCTGGGTGTTGGGAATATGGGCATTTACTACTGTTCTCTAAACTTCACATGAATTTTGTTCTGTATGCATTTTGTTTATTGTTATGTATAACGCACGGTAACAATGTTGTGAAACAGGGGGTCCCCATGCCCCAGGGAACCTGGACTGCACAGTAGGAGGTAAGCAGACAGCCAGCAAGTGAAGCTTCATCTGTATTGACAGCCACTCCCCATCACTGGCATTACTGACTGAACTACGCCTCCTAGCAGACTGGTGGCGGCATCAGAGTCTCACAGGAGCACGAACCCTATTGTGAACTGTGCTTGCGAGGGATCTGGGTCACACCCACTTCTTATGAGATGGAACAGTTTCATCCTAAAACCATCTACCCGGCCCCCCATCCATGGAAAAGTTGTCTTCCATGAAACTGGTCCTGATGCCAAAAAAGCTGGGACCGCTGTTTTAAAAGAAACAAAACACAATATTTTTAAAAAGGAAAAAACCAGCATTTGATACCATATAACTTTTGTTCACAATAAAACTTTGGGGTAGCCAGATTCGAAGGAAATGTCTTTAACAGTGTTTTCAAAAACCAAAGGCAAAAATCATACTTAAGGCTGAAACCCTAGAAATATATCTTGTCCACAGACAGGATGCCACTATCACTGCTGCTATTCAACAGTGTCCTAGTCAAACTGCTAAACAAGAAAACTAAAGTTATAAAAAGTGAAAAAGCAGACAAAACCTTTGTGTGATATGTAGAGGATATAACTGTCTGCATAAAAAATCCAAGAAACCATAAAGAAACAAACCATTAGACATAAGAGAGCAAGATTTTTTTTAATAAACAAAAGTCAACGGCATACCTGTACATCTGCAATAACTATTTAAGACATGTAATAAATTGTAAAAATCCCATTTACAATGAAAAACAACTATCAGGAGAAAATTGTAAAATCTTATTCAAGCACATAGAAGCCTTCAATAAATGAATATCCCAGTGAGTAGAAAGGCTAATGTCATGAGAGCAATCCTCCAGGAATTAGACTGTAAGGTAAATGCAATTCCAACCAAATTTCAAACAGGATTTTCTTAGGAACTTGACATACAGATCCCAAAATTCATATAAAAGAACAAAGATCCAAGAATAGCCAAGACAATTTTTTGGATAACAAGTAGAGAAGGATTGGTCTACTAGATATCAAGGCTGATTATGAAGCTTAAAGAGCATGGTGTTGGTGCAGAGACTGACAAAGGGACCAATGCCACAGAAGAAAGCACCCAGAAACAGTCTCACGCACGTGCGAAACAGGCTCAGGGGCAGGATCGCGTCACAAATCAGTGGAGAAAAGCTAACACATTCAGCAAATTTTGTTGGAAAATCAGATGTCGCTGTGGGAGAAAAAGCTGAAACCCTCCCTCGAAAGCTACACAAATTTTAATTGTAGATGAATTAAAGACAAATTTGAAAAGCAAAACTTTAAAAAATTTATAAGAAATCATGCATGTTCTTTACATGTACCCCAAAACCTAAAATGCAATAAAAAAAAATTTATAAGAAAATAGAGAATTATCTTTCCAACCTTGAGTGAGGTAAGCAAGGATATCTTACTATAGAAAAAGCAAAGATCATAAAGGAAAAGACTGACATGTTTGACTCTTAACAGTGAAAACTTCTATTCAAGAACTACAAAGTTAAAAGACCTGCCGCCAGGTGTGGTGGCTCACGCCTGTAATCACAGCACTCTGGGAGGCTGAGGCAGGCGGATCACCTGAGGTCGTGAGTTTGAGACCAGCCTGACCAACATGGAGAGAACCCCGTCTCTACTAAAAATACAAAATTAGCCAGGTGTAGTGGCACATGCCTGTAATCCCAGCCACTCGGGGGGCCGAGGCAGGAGAATCGCTTGAACCCAGGAGGTGGAGGTTGCAGTGAGCCAAGACGGTGCCATTGCACTCCAGCCTGGGCAATAAGAGCAAGACTCTGTCTAAAAAAAAGACCTGCCACTGACACAGAGATGATGTTTGTAATGCAAATAATAGACAAAGGATTCGATATCTAGAACACATACAAAGAAGTCCTGAATCGATAAGAAAATGAAGAATATCTCAACAGAAAAACAGAAGACAATTCACCGGAGAAGCAGCCAAATAATCATATGAAAAGGGCTCGCAACTTCACTAACTGTAGGGAAACTACAAGTGGAAATGAGATGCCATCTTATCCCCATCAGGTTGGCAAAAATGTAATTATGAAAACTGGGCAAAGAGGTTAGGAAGCAAGTTCTGGAAGCACCTGCTGGCACTGGGGTACCCCTGGAGAGGGCCATACAGTAATGGCAGAGACGAAATCAAGGCCATGACATGGTGAGGCCACCACTGGGTCTGTTCCCTGGAGCAGCATCCCCCACAGCGGCACAAGGAGACAGGGGCAAGAACACTCACTACACTATCACTTGTGAGAGTGAACAATCAGTAAAAGCTTAAGTGCCAATCAGTGGAGGAATGGAAAATAAATTACGATATAGTTGCTTCTGGAATATTAAGCATCTGCTAAAAGGAATGAACCTGATCTACATGTATCAACATGGGTAAGTCTGAAATACAGAATAATGAGTGATAAGTATAATGACATCTATGAAATTTTTGAAAACACAAAAAAAACATAGTGTATATTGTTTACAGCTACCAAAGTACACAGTAGATGTTTTTAAATGTGGAAAGAAAGAATAAACAGAAAATTCAGGACATGAGGTTGCCCTAGGGAGGCCTGGGAGATTTAAAAAGGGATTTAAACAGTATCAGAAATACATTATTTCACACACACACACACACACACACACACACACACACACACACGTTTTAAATTCTCAAACACAGCATACATTCAGCAAATAGTTATTGAATTTCTGCTCTGTGCCAGGCAATGTTCTAGGTTCCTAGAATGATTATGTGAAGAAAACAAATGCAAATTTTTGTACTTTTGAAACTGACATTCTAATGGGGGAGAGCTGACATACAATGAACATATACATTACATGATGCCATCAGACAGGAAGACCCAAAGCAGGAAAGGAGGCCTGGAGTCCTGAGTCGGGAGAGGCTGCAGTGCCAGTGATGGGAAAGGCCTGCAGGTGGGAACTGCCTGAGGAGCACTCCCGGCAGAGGGCACTGCACAGGGCAGAGGATACAGCACTGGGGATGGTGCAGCTGGGCAGAGAGTGAGAGAAAAGTGGAGGATGGGAGCCAATGGTGTGGGTCAGATGGAAAGCCAGCACTTGGGCCTAAAAAGGATCACTCTGCTGGGCTAAGATGAGACTTTAGGGGATCAGGGCAGGAGCAGAGGGGCTGGGGCAACCTCAGCAAGAGACAATGAGCCTGGGTTGCAGAGTGGAGGAGACAAGGCCAAGTAAGAAGACAGACCATTCAGCACCATAAAGAGTCTTGGTAACTGAGGTTGGAGAGGTTTTGGTGCAAGGGGTAACAGAGTGGGAGAGAAGGGGCAGGAGACAGGAAGTGCAGACATCCCCCAAAGGGCTCTGACACAAAGGGGAGCAGAGAAGCGGGCAGTGGCTGGAGGGGTAGGGGTCAAGGCAGGATTGGTTATGTTGCCCTTGAGAAGGTGGCATGAGGTGGGATCTGGTGCCGGGTTAAACGGGGGCTTTGGCTAGAGGGATGACAGTTTAGCAGTCATAGGAGTGAAGGCAGAGAAGGGCGCACAGGTGCAGGCAGATGGCGTGGAGAGGCCCGTGTGTGTGGTGTATTTCTCTTTAATTAAAAAAAGGGGGTTAAATATAAAACCATTCTTAGCTGTGTACCATACAGAAACAGATAAGCTAGGTTTGGTCCTCAGCCACAGTTTGCCGGCCCCTGGGCTAGGGAGACGCAGTGTGACTGTGTTGCAGAGCGCCCACTGAACTCGCTGGTCGTGGATGTCACGTGACACCAGCAGCCAGCTTGCCTGGTTGTCTGCAGCCACGTGCAGCTGCTTGGCTGCAGGTGCAGAGCACCGATGGATTTCACCAGGCGGATGCAGTGAACAACAGAAGGGAAGGGCACCGAGGCTGTGCACAAGCAGGGCACCGAGGCTGTGCCCACAATGGTGGGCATGGAGGGAGATGATGAGCAAGGGCAGGGAAAAGGCAGCAAGATCGATGGCCTGCAGGTCTTGAAGGGCTGGAAAACTGCTGGAATCAGGACACCAGACAGGGAACTGGAGGGCTGGTGGGAGGTGGCCGGGGAGTGGTGTGCTGGAGATGGAGAGGGTGGGGGGTGGGGGGTGCAGTCACTGTCATCAGAGTCATGGATGGCCATGGGGCGGGGGAAAGGGACACAGAACTATCCGCATGGAGGCTGCCATGGCCATGACTGAGAGCAGGAAGAATGACAAGAGAGGGAAGGTCTGCAGAGGCAGCAAAAAATATGAGAAATGAGACCCAGAGGCAGGGTCTCTAGAGAGGGAATGAGGGTGGCAGAGGCACAATCATGAGGGGTGAGGACCCTGTCTCCAGTAGGCCCCGGGCTCAGAGGGAGGCAGGGGAAGAGGACGGCTGCCGTTCCCTGGAGCTCAGTCTGAGCAGGGAACACTCAGGACCTGGCAGGTCTGCTGAGCCCTGAGTCCCACAAGGCTCAGTGGAGGGGTATGCAGGAGGTGAGAAGGGGAGGTGAGGTCTCACAAGCGGATGGGCCAGGCCAAACGTGGCGAGGGATGAGCTGTGATTTCTGGCTTCTTGGACAGAGGACAGGGATAAAGGCCACACAGGATCCCTGCCGACAGGCCCGAGGTGGACAGTGGAGTTTGTCTCTACTCATCTTGTCTACTGGTGGGTAGAGGCCACGGATGCTGCTGAACATCGTACGATGCAGACAGAATGTGGCGGGCTCTACCAGCCACCAGCATGATTTGGGGGACTTCTTTACTCTCATGTAATGATGACGTGGAAGCGAGGGAAGCCTCCACACACAGTGTAAACACAACGAAACCCACCCACTCAGAACCTCCCCACCCAGGCTAGGAGGCTAGACGCGCCTGGGTTGTAACCCTCTTTCCAGCCTGATGCTATCTGTTCTCAGCCATCTTTCTGTCCTCTAGTGCTCAGCACCGTCCTTGACACCTAGAAGATTCTCAAAATGCATCTTTGGAATAAACTGTCAATGTGCTGATGACGACTGGCAAAGCGGCCAGCTCAGAACACGCTTCTGCCCTTAGGAAAGTGCAAATCTAATTGAGATGAGATGACAAACATGGGAGATGCGTTTAATTTCACACAAGTGGAGCACAGGAGGCCCCTGCGTCACACCACCTTTCTCAGTGTCAGACTAAAGGGAAAACCAAGGCAGGTGGGACGGTCAAGGGCGGGTCTTCTGGAGGAATCAGGGGTCCAGCCTGCCAGAGATATGGTCTCCCTGGTCAAATAAACCAGCAGGTCTTCACTTCACTTTAGGAATTTCGTTTTTCCCCCGTGTTCGTCTTTCTCTTAACTTTCAAAAGTGCTGAGCAGCTCCAGGGAAATCTGAGACACTGGTATCTGGTAACCAGATTCACTTTAAATAAATGTGTGCTTCTAATCAACCGAACCATATGGCTGACCAATGGGTGTATGTTCTACAACTGCTACAGCTTTAAATTAAGGTTGGTTTTCAGAAGCAAGGCTGACTCTTTGTAAAGCTTTGAATTAATGTTATCTTCACCATACAGCTGACCTTTGAACAACATGGGTTTGAACTATGGCGGCCCACTGACAAGTGGGTTTTCTTCTGCCTCTGCCACCCCTGAGAGCAAAACCAATCCCTCCTCTTCCTTCTCAGCCTACTTAATCTGAAGCTGAGGATGATGACCTTATGATGCTCCACTTCCACTCAATGAGCAATAAATATATATTGTTTTCCTTATGATTTTCTTAATAACATTTGCTTTTCTCTAGCTTATTTCAAGTATACAATACATAATAACTAGGACATATAAAATATGTGTTACTGACTGTTCATAGTACCATTAAGGCTTCTGGTCAACAGGAGACTATTAGCAGTTAACTTTCTGGAGAGTCAGAAGTTAGACATAGACCTTGGGCTGCGTGGGATTGGGGTCTGTCGCCCCTGGCCCCTGTGTTGTTCAAGAGTCGACTATTCTCCTGCCTTCCCTGTCAGTGCCCTCCTCTCCCTCCCGTCATCTGTGCCCTGGATTTGTCTCTTCCTAAAGAGTAGGTTTGCCAACTGTTTCCCTGATAGAAAGTGTTCGTTTCTGGAGCATTAGCTGAATAAGTCAGAGGTTAAAATTCAACTATAAAAAAACTCAGACTAAAAACAAGTAAGTTGGATGTGTCTCCTCGGCTCTCTCTGGAAAGATCACACCGTTCCTGGCCTTGCCGTCTGTCTCCCGCAGATCACCTGATGCCTCCCTGGCCTTCTCCCAGCCCTTACCTGGACTGGGGTCCACAGGAACATCTGGAATCTTGGGGCCGGGGCGGCGCCAGCTGCAGGGCTCCTTCCCTTGTTCAATCTGGGAGAGGACCTCGGGCTTGGAGATGGCGTAGTCTGAGGAAGAGAAGAAGGTTAGCTTTGCCTCGTTCCAGTCAGAGCTGGGGACAGTCAGCCCGGAAAACCAACAATGGTCTAGAAAGGAAATCTCTTGATTGTCATAGAGCAGGAGCTCTCGGACACAGGCAATTTTACTCCCCGGGGACGTTCGGCAAAGTCTGGACACAATTCTGATTGCTGGGCCCAGGGCCTGGGGAAAGGTGACTGGCATCTGGGGGGGGTAGAGGCCAGGGCTGCTGCTGAACATCCTACAATGCAGAGGACGGCCCCGACACAGAATCACCTGGTCCCAAATGTCAGCAGTGCCAGAGTGAAGAAACTGCCACAGAGCGTGCACGTGAAACAGTGGCACACTTGTGCTGACAAAATGTCACCTCACGACTGCACCTGCTCCCATCCTCTCTATCAGGCCTCACTGCCCTCAGCTCCGGGGTCACACAGAAACCATCAGGAAGAAGAAATCAGCCCAGGAACAAACAGAGTCCAGGCCCTTCCTGGGCAGGATCAAATGAGGAGAGCAGCAGTAGCCCCAGGGGCTGAGGGAAGCAGAGTTTTGAGGCATGAAGAAAATGTCTGCTGCAAGCAGCACCGTCTGCCCGTGTTCTCCACTGACCTCGAGGCAGGTCGCCGTAAGGGCCACGCATCTCTGGAGGAGAAGGCTGAAAGAAAGAGTCTTTCTCAAATGTGAGTGGATTACATACTGGATCTGAGAGCAGGAAGGGCCTTCCCTGCTGCAAGTCAGCACCAACAGAAAGGTCCACACCCTGAGCCTACGGAGAGGAGGCGCCACCGCCTTTCCCAGCCTGGCATTCTGGGAAACTCCACACAGGGGAGCTTTTGATTCCATCACCCAGGGCTCATCTTTCACAGGAAGTAACAACTCGGAAGGTCAACAACGTTTCTGGTGATTCACATATCACTGTCATGAAACAACTATGTGGAGAGAGAAGTACAACGACTTGCAAAATCCCATTTAACAGAGAAATGAGTGTCAGGCCTTACCCAGGGAGACCAGCGTCTCGTAGTTGCCCCTCATCACATGCTTGTAGAGCTCCTTCTGCCAGTCCTCCAGCTTGCCCCACTCCTGCTCGGAGAAATACACGGCCACATCATCAAAGGTCACGGGCACCTGGAACCACAAGTGTCACATTCACTCACTCACAGGCTTCGCCCCTTGGACTCCCACACCCCAGGGAGTCCCAGGGCTACCTTGGGGGCCTCCCCCTTGCTGCCCGGGGGCAGCCGAAGGATCCAGAAGTTCCTGTTGCGCAGCAGGTTCTCCACGTTCTCCAGCCGCCTCTGCAGCAGCCCGTACTCCTGCAGCAGGGTCCCCAGCACGGCCCACTTGCCCTCCAGCTGATTCCCGAACTCCACGGCTGTTTTCTCGCAGTCGGCCAGCTTCTTCTCAGCCATCCCGGTTCGACCTTCTAGGGAAAGCAGGCGAGCAGCCTGCGATTCAATCTTCCTCTCCATGGCCTGAATCGTGGCTGCCATTGTCCATGGAGAAATCTTTCAGAAACAAAAGAGAAACTGGCATCATTCATTCCACCCACTGTCTTCATTGATCCCCCTCTCTTCCTAGGCACGGGGGAGCTGGGCTGGGAGCCCATATGTGTGGACAAGTGGGGCCATCCCCGTACCACATGCCAGATCTCAAGTTGGCAATCACTGCTTGGGTATCTTAGGTCTATGTCTGGGTGGGTACCCTTGCTCCAGGCCTCTGCAGCACAGTGAAGACCTTTATCATGGCGCTTACCACCCTACACAGTAATTTCCTCCCCACGCCTACACTGTGGGCTCCCTGAGCATAGTGCCGCATCTTTTCACACCACGGTCCTTGACACATGGTCGGTACCCAGTGCAATCTTGCTATGTAAATAGTGACTTAGCACTGCTGGGCATTTTACTGGAGAAATGGTAAACTGCAGATTTACTAGAGCCCAGCCTGCCCCTCCCGTCATGATTACACAGGAACTGACTACTGATGATGACCCAGCAAAAAAAACAGCTGGTTCACTGAAACAGCACAAACAAGAGTATTGCTCAATTTCTTTTCTTTTCTTTCTTTTTTTTTTAAAAAGCATCTCATGTCCCCTTTTAATAAACATAAAAATCTAATGGCCTGTTCCTCTTCCCCCCAGGACAGTCTCATTTTGTCCCCATCTGCCCCTCCCCCACAAGCTAAAATCCCCATGACTGCAAACCTCCATCAGCCAGTTGGGTTTTTTGACACTGCGTGAGCCCCCACAAGGTTCTTTCTTGTTCCCAATTCCCACCCCTCAAGGTTAAAACGATGGCCTCAGACACGTTCGTAGCCACGCCAGGAGCAGTAACATGCCTACAGATGGTTCAGGAAAACAGACATATGCCACAAAGTTAGACTTGTATATGGACAGGAGCCATCTTAATTACAGAGGATGGGCTTCTCTATCATTGGAAACGTTCACATGGCATATCAGTGACTGGCAGCTGGGACAAGGAAGAATGGGCACAATTTGCCTTGGGTGGGGAGCTGGACTGCTTGAGCCACCCACATCTACAGGGCAGAGAGGAGCTTCTGATATTGGGGACTGAGGATCGACGCCTCCTTACAACATTCTGCAAAATAATTCCTCAACAAAAGGTTGATGACTATTTCCAAAATGAAGAAGTGGCTACCTGGAACCATGTGGATTCACTTAGAGAAAGTCACTGAGAACTAGAACGTGCATGGACACCTCAAAAAATAGAAACGAAAAGAGAGTTTCAGCAGAGGCAGAAAAAAACTTGTCCAGAACGGTGCCTAAGAACCTGTCTGGATGTTTGGAGGGAAGCAGGACCCCAAGAAGGTAGGACTCTAAGGGGTCTTCAAGGCTGGGAGGTTCTGCTTCTAGTCGAAAACCCGGATGTGGGTGGGGGTCTTGCTCTCAAAGAGTAGGTGGTCCCACAGGCACCTGGGCGGGCCAACTTGGTTCTGGGCTTGAGTCTGCCCTCCACCTAAGGCCACTGTTCCTTCCCTCGCCTCTCCTTTCTCAGATCGATCCCTGTCACGTGATCCCAGACGCCAAGAGTTTACTCCAGAAGCATCCTTGCACCTGGTCACCAGCTCGCCAACCACTGAAATCCTACCCATCCTCCAAGTGCATTTGTACAGTCTTTGTGTGGCATGAAAGGGACCTCTGCACAAACTACTTTATCAGGAAAATATTCGTCTTTCACACATGGACAACAGGATGCACGGTTTTCTTACAATTGTCATGGGGCCAGGAAGCCCTGTGTGAGGCCCTCACACTATGTGGTGGGAGGTGGAGGCTGTGGCTGCCCATTCCAGCCCAGCTTCTGACTGACTGGTGGCTGGAATATGTCGGGCTGTCCTTAGACTCCTGCCAGGGGAGCCCAAACTCTGCTTGAGAGAAGCTGATGGTAAGAGGAGCCAGATCCCTCATCCGCCGCCCCCCCCCGCAGGATGAAGTCCCGGCATGCAGGCCCCTTTCTAGTCTCTGCAGCCTCCTCTCCCACTGCCTCCAAACCAAAAGCATTCTATTCGGGCTCATGGACTCCTTTCTGTCCCACACCCTGCACTGTCCTGTCTCTCTCCGCCTTTGCCCAGGCACTCCTCCCTCCCTGAAAGCTCTACGGGTCTAGCTTGGCCTGGTGAAATCCTAGCCTCCCCCTAAAAGCGCAGCTCAAATCTCAGAGGCGCAGAGCATCAGGCCAGGAGGGGGTGAGCAGCGGTACCAGGCGGTCCCCTGACGCTCCTTCCCCTGGAGCCTAGCGCAAGCTTCCACCTGGGTGCCAGCACTCACCCTTTCTGTTTTGCACTATTACTACCGCGTACCTGTCTGCTTGGTCCTTGAACACACAGAGCCGCTGTGTGTCTTTCACACTTTCCAGCTGTGTGATCCTGGGCAAGTTAACTTCTCTAGGCCCCAGGTTTTTCTTTTGTATGACATTGGTAACAGTACCCACCCCACGGGCTTGCTATGAGGACATACTAACGCCTCAAAAGGGCTTGGTGCAGAGCCTGGCTCTACGTTCCCTTCCGCGCCGACCCCGGGGAGCTGGGCATGTAGTGGGTGTCGTATGCGGATTCGAAGCCGGACACCTCCCAGGTGCCACCAGGCCCACAGGCCGAGCGCCAGCGAGAGAAAAGAGCAGCGGTTGGGGGGCATCCAGAAGGAGGGGACAGCGGCTGGGGCGGGGGCAGGAAGCCTGGGAGGGCCCAAGGAAGTTGGCGTGGGGCGGCCCCGGCGCGGGGACAACCGTTCCGCCAGCGCTCGGGCTCCGCCCGGAGTGGGGGCCCGGCGGCGGGCGCAGTAGGCCCCGGCGGACCCCGCGCCCCGTTCGCGGGAGCCCCAGGCCGGGTGGTCCGGCCCGGCCCCCGGAGCCCCTCCCCAGGGCCTGCGGCGCTGTGTGCCCGGCCCCGGCCGCCTGGGGCCCCCAGGCCGCGAGTCCGTGCGCGCGCGGGTCGCCCTTACCGGAGCCGCGACCGCCTCGGCCATGGCCCTGCGCTGTCCCGCCCGGCCGGGAGGAAGTCGTCGCCGCCGCCGCCGCGCGGCCCCACGCAGGCCCGGCCACCCGGTGCTCTCCGCAGGCGGCGCCCACCCGGCCCTGCCTCCGCCGCCGCTCCTCGCTGGCCGCCCCCGCGCCGCGCCGCCCGCAGTCGCGTCGCCTCCGTCAGCACCTGGCGGGTCCACACTGCATCCTGGGAGCCGGCGCTGCGGCCCGGCAGACGAAGGCCCGTGAGGCTTCCTGGAGGCAGCGCGGCCGCACAGCCCCACCTGCAGCCGCAGAGGCGAACTGCAGGCGCGGCGCCCGCCCGCCCACGGCCCCGCCCCGCCCCGCCCGGCCCCGCCCGCGGGGACCGACGGGAGGACCCAGCGACTCTGGGCGGTCCCCCGCGACCACTGCCCGACTGCTGAGCTCTGGGGGAGTCACTGCGCCAGCCCCCGCGGCCCGGCCTGGCCCAAGGGACTCGGTTACCGAGAGGGTTCCCCCTCATGGGACCAGCCTGGCAGCGCCCAAGGGCGAGCAGGGGCTTCCGGACAGGGCGTCCCTCTCGCCCCGGGAGGCCCGGCCCCCCTCCGCGCACCCCGCGAGCACTTCTGCCCTCGGAGGTCCTGGACCTGGAGGTTTAGGCTATTTGCCGGGGGGGCGGGGAGGGGGGACAGATGTAACTCATGCCCATCTGTGTTTGAAATGGAATAAATACTTCCAACAATAAAAATATGGTTCGGTGAACCCCGGTAGACGCCACTTAGCATTTTCTATAATGTGTTTATTATAGTAAAGATTTTTTTAATGGCATGAGCAGTGGAACGCAATACCATGATTTAAAATTATTTTGGTGAAGGTGTTGGTAGGGACAGATATTCATGATATTTTAAGAGAAAAAGCCTGTCCAGAACGATCCTGTCTTGTTTTAAATTAGCATTTTAAAACAATATATAACATTATATGTAGCGTTATATACTGTGTAGATGTATAATTATAGTTTTGAAAAGTTTGGAAGCATATATATCAACATGGCCTAAGTAGTTTTCTTTAATAGACCACAGGCCGTTTTTATGCATTTTCTGATTTTTTCCAATTCAAGTTTTTATTTTTCCATAACAAGGATAGTATTTTTAAACAAGGAGACAAAAATAAAAAATTAAAGAGGCAAACCAGAGCAGGGGAAGGAGGGTGCCTTGGACGGGTCCCCACGTGGTTACAGAGGGTATTGCCTTTCAAGAACACGACTGCTCATCTGTGTATTCCCTGAGACTAACCAGCCAACCGCCTAGCACACACTGAGAAGAAAATATGTGAGAGATCTGTAATCTTTTTCAAACAAGGCAGACCTTACAGAATAGATAAAATTTGAGCTGGATCTTGAAGGACTGGCAAAATATTGATAGGTAGAGAGCATTTCAGACCAGAGCGTGGTAGTAGGGGGTGTGAGCTGGATTACAGCCTAAAAAAAATCGAGGCAGGAAGATATAAAACATTTTAGGGCTGGGGCAGGGCTCACATCTGTAATTCTAACACTTTGGGAGGCCGAGGTGGGCGGATTGCCTGAGCTCAGGAGTTTGAGACCAACGTGGGCAACACAGCAAAACCCCATCTCTACTAAAAATAGAAAAAATTAGCGGGGCCTGTAGTCCCAACTCCTGGGGAGGCCAAGGCACAAGAATCGCTTTAACCCGGGAGGCGGAGGTTGCAGTGAGCCGAGATCGCACCACTGCACTCCGGCCTGGGCAACAGAGCGAGATGCTGTCTCGAAAAAAGAAAAAAAGAAAAATTCCAGGGCAGCTCTAAGGCGTTGGGTCAAATGGACAGAAGTACACCTGCAACAGAAATATGGTGATTAGAAATGAGAGACACTTTTTAGTGTGCAATTTGAAAAGTCTACTTTGACAGGCTGAGTCGGATGTGCCAGGGCCGTGTCCAGGTAGTAATTCCCAAGCCTAGCCCTCAGAGCTGCTGCGTTAGTCTCTGGGGAAGCTTGGGAAGGATATGGATTTCTGGATCCCATCTCATATCTACTGAATCCAAATGTCTCTGGGATGGGTCCTGAGTATTGTGGAGAAAACTTATTTTACAAGAAAGTGTTTTTAACAAGTTCCATGTAGAGGTTGAAGTAAGGGTGAAGGTGGGGCTCTCATGACTGCCAAGTTAGGGAAATGATGACTTGCTCTGTCCTCCTCCAAAGACAGGGGTCTATTGCAAAGCATCTCTGGTAGCTGGTCCTCCAGCCTCTGCAGAAAGTATGAAGATAAACCTCCTTGGGTTGAAATATGAGGCTTCCAAAGCTTTTCCCCTCCATTTCTAACTGCGAGTCAGCCTGTGTGCGCATGTGACAAAAGCAGGCGTGAGAGTTTCCACTCCTGTGCCTTTCCTCATGCATTTTCCCCTCTCCTTTTGCCCACCCAAAGTTCTCACACCTTTCCCAGACTAGCTTATGCCCTAATTCTTCCAATGAAGTCTCTCCATGCCAATCATGCCTGCAGCAAGCTCTGCATTATCCCAACTCTAATAATTTTATTATCGGTACCATTCATTTGGCACTGAGAAAAAAAATTATAATACAAGGTAACAGTGTCCTAACTCACCTCTTGGATTATGAGTTCTCTGAGAGCAAGGGCTATATATTATTTCTCTTGTCTCTCCTGCAGTGCCTAATACCAGACAGGTTTAGACAACATTAAGTAATGATTTAGTATAAGTCTTAATTGATTGCTCTGTGTGGTGTGATAAACGATGGTCCAAATAATCACCCCCCTCCTCTGCTCTAATACTCATGCAAGCCCTACAGTCTCCACCTTCCTGCTGAGCATTCCTGGAAAAAAAAAATCATAATGCATCTTCAGCACACCCAGAAAGAGCCTGGAAGGGCTGCTGAGCATGAGACCACATGTCAACTCCGGGTATCAGGGAGGCAGGAAGTGTGTGGTGCAGACTCTGTGCAGACTGTATAGATGTAGGGGCTACCAACCCATGTACCCCTGTGAGTGCTTCCTGTACTCCAGCAGGTACAGCAGAACAGATGTACCTCTATTTTTCCAGTTGCTCCCTTCAACCTGAGCTATTCCCTTGGGACCAGGCATCACAGCCTAAAAGTTTAGGCTTGGGGTTTTCACAAAGGTTGTGGTAATCATTGCTGCCACTAAATATTTCCAGCTGGCTTCCCTTGAGGAACATGGCTGGATGGCACTTCCTGGTTTCTTCTGGCTGGCTTGGACCATGTAATAAGTTATGGCCAGTGTTTTTTCTTTCCCTCTACTATGGTAACCCAGCCATATTTGAGGAGGTGGATACTGTATTTGCCTGCATCCTGGAGGCAGGGGACATTGAATAGAATCCCCAGCCACCCCATGATGAGCTACTTACAGCATGAACATGAAACTCTTTGTTGTAATAAGACATGGTTTTGGGGTTGCTTGTTCCGCAGTTTAACCTAGCCTATCCTGACAGAAACAAAGGCATGGTGAAAATTGGCCAGGCATTGCAGCAGGCATCCTTGGGCTCCAGGTGGTGTCTGCAAACTTACCTTCACTTACATTGTCTGAGTGCTCTCATACTGAGCGTAACCCTGCAGCTGTTAGATGTGGTGAAGTTCTGGAGAACTCGCAGCTGGCCCTGGAGTCTCTCCCATGGAGCCAGTGCCAAGTTCCTGCCTCGAATCCCTCAGTGAAAATTGCAGATGGGGATGGTCAGGGCCATGGCTCTGAGAAGCTACCTCCTTTCCCTCTTCTGCTGGGAGCTGGGAGACTTACAAGCCTCTGGGATTGGCTGGCTGGAGGCCAGGGTCTCGAAAATATTCTATACCAGAGCCCTTGACTACAGAGAAAAGTGAATGCACATCCTGTGTGTCTGGACGCTGCCTGAAATGGCCCTCTGGGAGCCAGAGTTGTGATGCTTCGTCCTACTTCAACTATCCATGTAAATCTTGTCTCCTTTATAAAACTTCTGTGCTTGTTTTAATTTCAAAAGATTGTTGGGACTTATTGACCACAGTAAAAATTTGATTTGAGTCTTTTTTGCAACAGGTTTGCCGCCAGAACACAAGTGTCATGAAAACTCTCCCCTAAAAACCAAAATGGGAAAGGAAAAGGCTCATATCCACATTGTCGTCATTGGACATGTAGATTCGGGCACGTCCACCACTACTGGCCATCTAATCTACAAATGCGGTGGCATCAACAAAAGAACCATTGAAAAATTGGAGGAGGCTGCTGAGATGGGAAAGGGCTCCTTCAAGTATGTGTGGGTCTTGGATAAACTGAAAGCTGAGTGTGAACGTGGGCTCACCATTGGTATCTCCTTGTAGAAATTCAAGACAAGCAAATACTACGTGAGTAACATTGATGCCCCAGGACACAGAGACTTCATCAAAAACATGATTACAGGGACATCTCAGGCTGACTGTGCTGTCCTGATTGTTGCTGCTGGTGTTGGTGAATCTGAAGCTGGTATCTCCAAGAATGGGCAGACCCGAGAGCACGGCCTCCTGGCTACACACTGGGTGTGAAACAACTAATTGTTGGTGTTAACAAAATGGATTCCTCTGAGCCACCTGACAGCCAGAAGGGACATGAGGAAGTCGTTAAGGAAGTCAGCACTTACATTAAGAAAACTGGCTACAACCCCGACACAGTAGCATTTGTGCCAACTTCTGGTTGGAATGGTGACACCATGCTGGCGCCAAGTGCTAACGTGCCTTGGTTCAAGGTTGGAAAGTCACCCGCAAGGATGGCAACACCAGTGGAACCCACTGCTTGAGGCTCCGGACTGCAGCCTACCACCGACTCGTCCAGCTGACAAGCCCTTGTGCCTGCCTCTCCAGGAGGTCTATAAAATTGATGGTATTGGTAATGTTCCTGTTGGCCGAGTGGAGACTGGGGTTCTGAAACCTGGTATGGTGGTCACCTTTGCTCCAGTCAACATTACAACTGAAGTGAAATCTGCTGAAATGCACCATGAAGCTTTGAGGGAAGCTCTTCCTGGGGACAATGTGGGCTTCAATGTCGAGAATGTGTCTGTCAAGGATGTTCGTCGCGGCAACGTTGCTGGTGACAGCAAGAACAACCCACCAATGGAAGCAGCTGGTTTCACTGCTCAGGTGATTACCCTGAACCATCCAGGCCAAATCAGCGCTGGCTATGCCCCGGTACTGGATTGCCACAGGGCTCACGTTGCATGCAAGGTTGCTGAGCTGAAGGAAAAGATTGATCGCCCTTCTGGTAAAAAGCTGGAAGATGGCCCTAAATTCTTGAAGTCTGGTGATGCTGCCATCGTTGATATGGTTCCTGGCAAGCCCATGCGTGTTGAGAGCTTCTCAGACTATCCATCTCTGGGTGGATTTGCTGTTCGTGATATGAGACAGACAGTTGTGGTGGGTGTCATCAAAGCAGTGGACAAGAAGGCTGCTGGAGCTGGCAAGGTCACCAAGTCTGCCCAGAAAACTCAGAAAGCTAAATGAATATATTCCCTAATACCCGCCACCTCGGTCTTAATCAGTGGTGGAGGAAGAACGGTCTCAGAACTGTTCGTTTCAATTGGCCATTTAAGTTTAGTAGTAAAAGACTGGTTAATGATAACAGTGCATCGTAAAACCTTCAGAAGGAAAGGAGAATGTTTTGTGGACCACTTTGGTTTTCTTTTTCGCATGTGGCAGTTTTAAGTTATTAGTTTTTAAAATCAGTAATTTTTAATGGAAACAACTTGACCAAAAGTTTGTCACAGAATTTTGCGACCCATTAAAAAAGTTTAATGAGGAAAAAAAAAAGTTGATTTGATGTTTCAAGACCCCTCTCTTGCTCCTGAAATGGGAAACATTCCCCTCATCCATCTCGCAGGGTGTGAGATGGGGGCTGTAGCTCACTTTTTCGGTGTCCCACTGCTCAAACCTCTAGGGCGAGCGTGCAGACAGGCAGGGTGTGAGGCTCTAGCAGCATCTAGGGTAGGGTGTTTACAGCTCCTGAAGCCCCAGTGGGTGTGTGTGACAATGCGCTCTTTCAGTTTAGCTGTCCATAGGTGGCTTATGTTAAACAGCTCAGTTAGACCCTCTGCCTTATCACAAGGACAGAATGTTTTCTGTATCCCGGGGTTCTTGCCTTAGTGTGCCAGAAAAATTGGATCACCTGTGGGCTTGGGGGATGGGTGTAAGGTTTTTTGTTAAGTGCTGGTAGCTCTCAGTGAGGCGGATGGAGAGGCCAGAAGGAGGGTGGAGTGGGAAGGTGATCTTCCCCTGGAATTGGGCCGCCCAGTGGCCAGGCTCTCCTCCGCCTGGCCTTGGCTGAACTGCACGTTGTCCCGCCATAGATGGCCCACCGGCGTCTGCTGGTGTCTGCCAGTGTGTTCTTCTGCTGGTGAGTTCCACTCGGTGTCCAGCTGCTTGTGTCTGTGCTCACTAGGGTCTCGGGGCTTTTATAGGTATAGGATGGGGGGTGGCTGTGGTGTGCCGGGGTTGGAAAATGCAACATTTGGGCACAGAAACAGAATTACCTGTCGTCACCTAGGTCTGCAGGCACAGGCCTGAGGATGGAGCCTTTGCCAGGGACCCTGCCTTTCTCTACCCAGCACTTTCCTGCCCCGCTCCTGTATCACTCCCCACATTCCTCCTCACTCTGGATCTCCCTTTTAGGGGGTCTGTGCCTCCATCTGAGAAGCACAGCTCCAGACATCACAGGTGTTGCTGAGTTTCCACCATGATGGCATCACCCTCCATGAACCTGGAGGTAAGATCCTGATGTGGCATTAGAAAGCCAGGGGCAAGGTGGGCAAGTGGCAACTGTGCAGAGGAAGTTTCAGTGCCCTCGCATCCATGATTGCCTTTCACGTTTTCTAGAACCTTCCCTAGCCTCAGTTATTCTGATATGCTAATGTTAAAACCTGCCTACACCAAGGGTGTTTATGACTGTCAACAGCTTAGAGAGTGACCCATCCCAGGGCCCTGGCATCTTCTCTGGGATCAGAGCTTTGAGCGACGGGAATGAATAACGGGGCATTCCAGGCTCCCTCAGCAGAGTGCAAGTCTCTGTGCCTGAGCTCTCCAGGGCAGGAGTGAGGTCACCTTGCACCAGTGGAGATGAGGTGGATGGTAAAAGAATATAGAAGGGCCTTACTTTAAGCACACTCCAAATATGGAAGTATGGAAAAATCCGGACATATGAAACAGGCATCAGAGTTTTGTTTTTCAATCCACTTAAAATTTTTAATAACTGAAGTTATTGAATTTCCCATGACTAAAATCTCCACAGCTTTTGAAAATAATGTTCTAGGTACAAAAATTAGATTTCTCCCCATGTACATTCAGGAGCACTGACTGTGCAGAACATAGCCCACCCCAGCAATGATATTATTAATTATAATAGAAACAAGCTTATTACTCAGATGCTGACTCATATTTACAAGAGGTTTTGAAGTTTTATAAGGCTGACCTTTGAGTCATCCATTTTTGAGGACCTCACAATAGTCCCTAATGGCTTTCAGAGTGGGGGAAGCCTGTCACATCAAAGCCTAGTCAGATAAAATGAAGAATATTTTATAGGAACACTGAGTCCTTTCGAGCTTGGCTAGGGACAAAACCCACTCAGTAGAAATTAGTTAACAAGTCTATACTGAGTACTTACTGGGTCCTCAGCCAGGTGTTGGTCATGAAGTACCTAAAATCAAGGTGACAGTATTTTCTAAACAGAAAACTTATGGTTTTTAGTATAACAAAAGATCTTTATATCACTTATTGGTGCAAAGAGATATTCTGGGAAATGCAATTTGGACCTCAAGTATAGAAAAATGTGGGAGAATTTATGCATTCATTTAAATAAAACAGAATATCTGAAATTATGATTGTCCTGGGAAAACAAGTATGCATGGTCATTTGTTCGATAAAAACTGCTCAGTGTTCAGCGCAAAGATGAAAGCTGCAGTCCTTGCCTCACGGGGCTCACTGTCTTCTCAGAGATGGATGTGCCAGTCAGCAACAGTAAGGGAATAGATGTGAAAATAAAATTCGGGAGACTGAAGGAGTGCTAAGTGTTGCCTAGGAGTCAGGGATCTCTGCTCAAAGCAGGTAACTTGAGCTGAACAGAGAAGGATCAGTAGAAGTTTGCTAAGCAAACTTGGGTCAAGGAATATTCCAGACAGGAAACAGAATTTCTGAAATATGGGGGAATGGGACCGTGCATAGAGAATGACAAAAAATTCAGCCTGGTTAGAACGGTGGGTGGCCATGGGATGGGGTGAGGGATGAGAGGCAAGAAATAAGACTGAGGTGAGATCATAGGTAATTCTGTATACCATCTTCATAATTTATTATAATTTTTACTATTTTTTTTTGAGACAGGGTCTCACTTTGTCACCTGGGCTGGAGTGCAGTGGCATGATCTTGGCTCACTGCAGCCTCAACCTTCTGGGCTCAAGCAATCTTCCTGCCTCAGCATCCCAAGTAGCTGGGACTTTAGGTACATGCACCACACCTGGCTAATTTTGTTTGTTGATGGAGATGGGGTTTTAGCATGTTGCCCAGGCTGATCTCGGACTCCTGAGCTCAAGTGATCCACCTGCCTCGGCCTTCCAAAGTGCTAAGATTACAGGCGTGAACCACTGCCTGGCCTCATGTTCATTATTTAGATGCTATTATCTAAGTCAAGTGCTATCAAATCATTTTAGCTCCAAGCCCCCCTTTCTTCAAATAAAAATCTGAGAAGTGCAATATAGAAATTGGATCAATGAGAAACTGCCCTGTGGGAGTGTGTGTGTGTGTGTGTGTGTGTGTGTGGGGGGGGGAGGGGTTCACAAGTCCCCTGGCAGCCTGACCACTTCCACATCCCTACTGGAGGTTTTAGAAGAATTTCCACAGAACACACTTTGGAAACTACTGATTTAGAAATTGGAGAGTAACTGATAAATTCTGAGCAGGGAGAATTAGGTATTTCGAAAGATTACTCTTGAGGTTGTATGACTGGTTGCTATAAAAGGAGGGTAGCCAATGCTAAGAGATAAGCACAAAAGCTAAGGTGAGGCAGTGAGAGGACAAATTGGAGCTCTCATTGTTGAGAAAAGAGGCCCTGATAAACACACCGTCCTTTCAGCTTTGACCTTTGCAGGGCTAGATCAGCTTCATAAAAACAAAACTCACATCTAATTTGGAATCATATTATTCCTAAATTGATCTATGATAATCTGCTTCTACTCCAACTGCTTGACAAGAGGAAAAGCAAATTTATCTGAAAAAAGTTAGTACCTTGAAGAACATCAAAATATCACATTTTCAAATATAGTATCTGTCACTCAATCAAAAACAACCAAACATGCAAAAAGATAAAATTGAGTGAGAATCGAGAGAAACACAGATAATAGATACAAATTCATGAGAAAGCCAGATAGCAAAGTTACCAGACATAGACTTTAGTTTAACTGTTATTTATAAGTTTAAATGTGATTAATGAATAGTAGGATGGATAATTTCAATGGAGAATTAGATATGATAAAAAGAATCAAACAGTAATTCTATAATGTAAATAGATAACTTAGTAGATGAGTTTAACAGCACAGTGGGCACAACTGAAGAAGGAATTGGTAAACCAGAATACAGGTCAGAAGAAAATATCTAGACTGATGCACAAAGACAGAAATAGTGAAAGATATAGAAAATCTAAAGAGAATATGGGACATGGAGAAATGGCCTAACGTATGTATAATTGGAAACCCAGATGGACAGGAGAAAGAGAAAAGAGGTAGAGTAATACATAAAGAGATATTGACCAATAATTTTTCAAAACAAATGAAATGAGGCAAGCTGCAACTTGCAAGAGTTACAAACTCCAATTAGAATAAATAAAAAGGGAAATATGTGAATTGATAAATATACTATGGTTTATTTATCATGGGAACTCTCTGTACCTTCTGCTCAATTTTGCTGTGAACCTAAAACTGTTCTTAAAAATCAAGTCTATTAAGAAAAAAACCCTCACTTACAAAAAAGGAGTCTAGGCCTACACTCACAGACAAATAACTGAAAACCAAAAGACAAAATGAAATACTACAAATTTGTAGTATAGAAATACTATAAATATAAGCCAGATTAAAAGGACATATTCATTTCTGAATAACATAAAATAAGACATAACTAACTTTTCAACAGAAAAATGGAAGCCAAAGGACAACAGAATGACACTTTGGAAGGACTTTAAGAAAATAGGTGACAACCTACAATTTTATACCCAACAAAAGTATCCTTAAAACACAAACATAAAATAAAGACACTCCCAAAAAGCAAAAACAGATAATTTGTTAGCAACACATCCTTACTAAAGAAAATAAATAGGGAGTTTTTAAGGCAAAAGAAAGATGAGTCCGATGAAAGAAGGTGTAAATGCAGAAAGGAATGAAGAGTAACAGAAAAAGTAAATATCTATGTAAGTCTGCATTAATTTTGACTGTGTAAACAATAATAATAATAATAAATAATAATAATGTGTCTCGTCTTTAAATTATATGTAGGGTTTTTCAAAACATGATAGTAATAATAGAAAAGGCAAGATAGAGGAATAAATGGACTTAAAGTGTTGTAACATCCTACATTGTCCAAGAAGTGTTAAGAGCAGTAACTTAAAGAGAATTTTAATAAGTCATGGTTTTGTACTGTAACATCTAAAATACTGAAGAAATGGTGAAAGAATATGTAACTTAATTAGTTTTCTAGGGCCACTATAACAGATTGCCACAAACTGGGCAGAACAGAAATAAAACAACAAATGTATTCTCTTATGGCTCAGGAAGCCAGAAGACCAAAATCGGGGCACTGGCAGGGACACGCTCCCTTCAGAAGTTCTGAAGAGGGTGCTTCCTTGTCTTTTCCAGCTTCTTGTGGTTTCTGGCATTCCTTAGCTTGTGGCTGTATCACTCCAATCCCTACCTTTGTCTTTACATGGCCTTACCTATATGTCTGTGTGGTCTGTGTCTTTTTCTGTCTCTTATAAGGGTATTATCATCATTGGACTTACATCCCACTCTAACCTCTACTTTAATTACATCTATAAAAACTGTATTTCCAAATAAGGTAACATTCTGAGGTTCTGGATGAACATGAATTTTGGTGAAACACTATTCAACCCACTCCCAAAAGTAACCCATACCTTGTAGCCATCACTCTATGTTACCCAAATCCCCTAGCCCTATGCAATCACCAATTTACTTTCTACTTCTATAGATCTGCCTATTTGGAACATTTTCTATAAATGAAATTATGTAGCATGTGGTCCTTTGTGAATGGCTTCTTTTACTTAGAATAATTTTCAAGGTTTATGTCATTCATTTTTTCAGATTTCCAAATTCTGTCCCAGAGCAATTTAGACTACCAGAAGTTTCCATGCTAGAATGATAATAGTTTATCTCAGATGTTTTATTTATTTACTTTTTTATTTTTTTAATTTATTTAAAAAAATTTTTAAATTTTTATATTTCAATAGGTTTTTGGGAGAATAGGTGGTGTTTGGTTACATGAATAAGATCTTTAGAGGTGATTTCTGAGTTTTTGGTGTACCCATCAACTGAACAGTGTGCACTGTACCCAATGTATAGTTTTTTTATATATCACCACCTGCCCCCCTTTCCCGCAAGTCCCCAAAGTTCAATGTGTTATGTTTTTCTGTCCTAATAGCTTAGCTCCCACATATGAGTGAGAACGTATGACATTTGGTTTTCCATTCCTGAATTACTTCACTTAGAATAATAGTCTCCAATTCCACCCAGGTTGCTGCAAATGCCATTATTTTTTCCTCTTTACGGATGAATAGTATTCTATGGTATATATATGCCACATTTTCTTTATCTACTTGTTGATTGAGGGGCATTTGGGCTGAGTCCACATTTTTGCAATTGCAAATTGTGCTGCTATAAATATGTGTGTGCAAGTATCTTTTTTTGTATAATGACTTATTTTCCTCTGAGTAGATACCTAGTAGTGGGATTGCTGGATCAAAAAGTAGATCTTTTAGTTCTTTAAGGAATATTCACACTGTTTTCCATAGTGGTTGCACTAGTTTACATTCCAATCAACAGTGTAAAAGTGTTCCCTTTTCACACTCATGCCAACATCTATTTTTTTATTTTTTTGATTATGGCCATTCTTCCATAATCAAAAAAATAAAGTCCTTTTCTTGTTATGTTCACCAGGAGTGAGGTGATATTGCACTGTGGTTTTGATTTGCATTTCCCTGATAATTAGTGATGTTGAGCACTTTTCCATATGCTTGTTGGCTATTTGTATATCTTCTTTTTGAGAACTGTATTCATGCCTTAGTGTATTCTGATGGGATTTTTTTTTTCTTGCTGAGTTGTTTATTTGTAGACTCTGGATATTAGCCCTTTGTCAGATGTGTAGATTGTGAAGAATTTTTCCTATTCTGTGGGTTGTCTGTTAGCTCTGCTGATTATTTCTTTTGCTGTGTGGAAGCTTTTTAGTTTAATTACTTCCCATCTATTTATTTTTGTTTTTGTTGCATTTGCTTTTGGGTTGTTTGTCATAAAGTCTTTGCCTAAGCCAATGTCTGGAAGAGTTTTTCCAATGTTATCTTCTAGAATTTTTATGGTTTCAGATATTAGATTTAAGTCTTTGATTCATCTTAATTTTTTTATTATAAGGAGAGAGATGAGAATCCAGTTTCATTCTTCTACATGTGGCCTGCCAATTATCCCAGCATCATTTGTTGAATAGGGGTTCTTTTTCCACTTTATGGTTTTGTTTGCTTTGTTGAAGATCAGTTGGCTGTAAATATTTGGCTTTATTTCTGGGTTCTCTATTCTTTTCCATTACTCTATGTGCCTTTATGCCAATACCATGCTGTTTTGGTGACTATGGCCTTTTAGTATAGTTTGGAGTCAGGTCATGTGACACCTCCAGTTTTGTTCCTTTTGCTTACTCTTACTTTGGCTATGCAGGCACTTTTTGGGGTCCATATGAATTTTAGGTTTAGTTTTTGTAATTCTGTGAAGTATGATGGTGGTACTTTGATGGGAATTGCATTGAATTTTTATGTTGCTTTTGGCAGTATGGTCATTTTCACAATATTGATTCTATCCATCTATGAGCATGGGATGTGTTTCCATTTATTTGTGCCATCTATGATTTCTTTAAGAAGTGTTTTGCAGTTTTCCTCATGGAGGTCTTTCATGTCCTTGGTTAGGTATATTTCTAAGTATTTTACTTATTTATTTTTGCAGCTATTGTGAAAGGGGTTGACTTCTTGATTTCATTCTCAGCTTGGTCACTGTTACTGTATAGCAGAGCTACTGACTTGTGTACATTAATTTTTGTATCGTGAAATTTTGCTGAATTCATTTACCAAATCTAGGAGCTTTTTGAATAAGTCTTTAGTGTTTCCTAGGTATACAATCATATCATCAGCAAACAGCAAAAGTTTGACTTCTTCTTTACCAATTTGGATGCCCTTTATTTCTTTCTCTTGTCTGATTGCTCTGGCTAACACTTCCAGTACTACGTTGAAGAGAACTGGTGAAAGTGGGCATCTTTGTCTTGTTCCAATTATCAGGGGAAATGCTTTCAACTTTTCCCTGTTTAATATGTTAGCTGTGGGTTTGTCATAGATGGCTTGTATTACATGAAGGTATGTCCCATCTATGTCAGTTTTGCTGAGCAGTTTAATCCTACAGCAATGTTGGATTTTATCAAATGCTTTTTTTTGCATCTATTGAGATGATCATGTCATTTTTGTTTTTAATTCTGTTTATGTGGTATATCACATTTATTGACTTATGTATGTTAAACCATCCCTGCATCTCTGCTATAAAACCCATTTGGTCATGATGGATTATCTTTTTGGTATGCTGTTGGATTTGGTTCGCTAGTAATTTGTTGAGGATTTTTGCATCTATGTTCATCAGGGATATTGGTAGTTTCCTTTTCTTATTATGTTCTTTCCTGGTTTTGGTATTAGGGTGATACTGACTTTATAGAATGACTTAGGGAGGAATTTCTCTTTCTCATCTTTTGGAATGGTGTCAATAGGATTGGTGCCAATTCTTCTTTGAATGTCTGAAAGAATTCTGATGTGAATCCATCTGGTCCTGGACTTTATTTGTGTTGGAAAATTTTTAATTACCATTTGAATCTTGCTGCTGCTTGCTCTTGGTCTGCTCAGAGATTCTATATCTTCCTGGTTTAATCTAGGAGGACTGTATATTTTAGGAATTTATCTGTCTCCTCAAGGTTTTCTAATTTATGCATGTAAAGGCGTGTATAGTAGCCTTGAATAATCTTTTGTATTTCTGTGCTATCAGTTATAATATCTCCCATTTTGTTTCTAATGAGCTTATTTGGATCTTGTCTCTTCTTTTCTTGGTTAATCTTGCTAATGGTTGATCAATTTTATTTATCTTTCCAAAGAACCAGCTTTTTGTTTTATCTTTTGTCTTTTTGTTGTTGCTGTTGTTTCAATTTTATTTAGTTCTGCTCTGATCTTCGTTATTTCTTTGCTTCTCCTGGATTTGGGTTTGAATTGTTCTTGTTTCTCCAGTTCCATGAGGTGTGACCTTAGATTGCCTATGTGTGCTCTTTCAGACTTTTTGATATAGGCATTTAATGCTAGGAACTTTCCTCTTAGCATCACTTATGCTGTGTCCCAGAGGTTTTGATAGATTGTGTTACTATTATTGTTCAGTTTAAGTAATTTTTACATTTCCATCTTGATTTCACTGCTGACCCAACAATCATTCAGGTGCAGGTTATTTAATTTCCATGTATTTGCATGGTTTTGAGGGTTTCTTCTGGAGCTGATTTCCAATTTTATTCCACTGTAGCCTGAGAGAATACTTCACATAATTTTAATTTTCTTAAATTTACTGAGACTTGTTTTGTGGTCTCTCTTGTGATCTATCTTGGAGAATCTTCCATTTGATGACAAACATAATGTATATTATTCAGTTATTGAGTAGAATGATCTGTAAATATCTGTTAAGTCAATTTGTCAAAGGGTATAGTTTAATCCATTGTTTATTTTCTGTCTTGATGACCTATCTAGTGCTGTCAGTGGAGTATTAAAGTCCTGCACTATTATTGTGTTGCCGTCTATCTCATTTCTTAAGTCCAATAGTAATTGTTTTATAAATTTGGATGTGCCAGTGTTAGGTGCATATATATTTAGTATGGTAATATTTTTCTGTTGAACTAGTCTTTTTATCATTATATAATGCTCCTCTTTGTCTTTTTAAACTGCTGTTGCTTTAAATTTATTTTGTCTGATATAAGAGTAGCTGCTCTTGATTGTATTTGGTGTCCATTTGCATGGAATATCTTTTTCCACCCCTTTACCTTATGTTTACTGAGTCTTTATGTGTCAGGTGAGTCTCCTGAAGTCAGCAGAAACTTGGGTGGTGGATTTTGATTAATTCTGCCATTCTGTGTCTTTTAGGTGGGGCATGTTGGTCATTCATATTCAATGTGAGTATTGAGATGTGAGGTACTATTCTATTCATTGTGCTATTAGTTACTTGAACACCTTGTTAGGACTTTTAAATTGTGCTATTATTTTGTAATATTCCACTGACAGCACTAGATAGCACTTGAATACCTTGTTAGGGCTTTTAAATTGTGCTATTGTTTTGTAAGTCCTGTGAGATTTATGCTTTAAGAGGTTATATTTTGGTGTATTTTGAGGATTTAAGATTTAGAGTGACTTTTAGCAGTTCTTGTAGTGCTGGCTTGGTGGTGGCAAATTCTCTCAGCATTCTCTCAGCATTCACAGGCCTCACCCTGCACCATGTTCCTATGCAGCCTTCAGTCATAAAAGTCAGTCTCACTCCCACCATGCCCCCGAACAGCACCAAGTCTATTTTGAGGCAGCCAGTGACCAGGGCTGAGAACTTGCCCCAGAACACAAGCTTCCCTTTGAGAAAGCAAGCAGACTCACAGTTTTTTGGCATCTCAGGAAGCCTGCAGCATGAATTCAGTTCCTTCAATGGGCTTGTGGATTCTCTTGGCTTTCCTGGTGTGCTTATGTGGTAGCTCTTGGAGCAAAAGTTCATGAGGTAAGTCTCCATGTACTGCTCTGTCCATTTGAGTGGGAGCTGCAAGCTAGTCTCACCTCCTATCTGCCATCTTCATTTCCCATTCTGGTATTAGTTTTAAATAACTTGTTATAACTACAGAATTTTTTGTAAGCCTCATTGTAATCAGAAATACTAGACACAGTAACAATAAAAAGCAACAAATTAAAACATACTACTAGAGAAAATCACTTAATCACAAACGAAGACAGGAGTTACAAAACAACTAGAAAACAAGTAACAAAATAGCAGCAGTATAATAACATTAAAGGTAAATGCTCGAAATTCTCCAATTAAAAGACACAAAGTGGCTGAATAGATTAACAACAAGACTCAATTACATACCACCTACAAGAAATTTACTTCACCTATAAAGACACAGATAGATTGAAAGTGAAGGGTTGGAAAAAGACATTTCATGGAAACAACCAAAAAAGAACAGGAATAACTAAAGCGTATGTTATATATTTGTATCAGATATAACAGACTTTAAATCAAAAACTGTAAATAGAAATACAAAGGATCATTAAAGACTACTATGAACAACTACATGCCAATAAGTTGGAAAACTTAGAAGAAAAAGATAAATTCCTGGACACATACAACTTACTAAAGTTGAACCATGAAACAACAAAAAAACCTGAGCATACCAACAAGTAATGAGATCAGAACAGTACTAAAAACTTTTTCATTGAAGAAATCCCAGGATATGATTAATTCACTGCTGAATTCTACCAAACATTTAAAGAACTAATACCAATTCTACTCAAACTACTTCAACAAATTTAAGAGGTGGGAATACTTCCAGACTCATTCTAGGAGGCCAGCATTACCTGGATACCAAAACCAGACAAGGACACAACAACAACAAAAGAAAACGATAGGCCCATATCACTGATAAACATAGATGCAAGAATACTCAACAAAATACTTGCAAATGGAATTCAACAACACATTAAAAAATCATTCACCATGATCAGGTGGGATTCATCCCAGGGATGCAAGGATAGTTCAACATATATAAATCAATAAATGTAACACATTGCATTAACTGTACTAAGGACAAAACCATATGATAATTTCAATAGGTGCTGAAAAAGCATTCAATAAAAATCAACATCTCTTCATGATGAAATCCCTCAACAAACTGGGTATAGATGAATGTACCTCAACATGATATAGGCCATAGATAACAAACACACAGCTAATGTCATACTTAATAGTGAAAAGTTGAGAGCCTTTCCACTAAGATCTGGCATGAGACAAGGATGCTCATTTTCTCCATTTCTATTCAACACAGTACTGGAAGTCCTAGCTGTAACAAGTTAGCAAGATAAAGAAATAAAGGGCATCAAAATTGGAAAGGAAGAAGTCAAATTATCCTTTCTTATGATCTTATATTTAGAAACACTTAAAGTCTCCACTAAAAAGTCTTAGAACTGATGAACAAATTCAGCAAAATTGCAAGATACAAAATCAACATACAAATGTCAGGAATATCTTTATGCACTAACAGTAATTAATTTGAAAAATAAATCAAGAAAGCAATCCCATTTACAACAGCCTACAAAACATAACAAAATACTTGGAACTCAACCAAAGAAGTAAAATAGCTCAACAAGGAAAACGATAAAACACTGATGAAAGAAATTGAAGAGGACATCAAAAATATGAAAAGAAATCCCATACTCGTGGATTAGAAGAATCAATACTGTTAAAATATCTATACTACCTGAAGCAACATACAGACCAAGCAATCCCCATCAAAATACCAATGACATTTTCACGTAAATAACAACAAATCCTATAATTTGTGTGGACCACAAAAGATCCCAAATAGCTAAAGCAATTTTGAGAAAAAAAAGAACAAAGCTGTAGGCATCACACAAACCAATTTCATATTATACTACAAAGCTTTAGTAACCAAAACAGCATGATACTGACATAAAAACAGACACATAATGAAAAGAACAGACAACCCAGAAATAAATCCACTTACAGCCAACTCATTTTAGATAAAGGCACCAAAACATACATCAAGGAAAGGACAGTCTCTTTAAGAAATGGTGCTGGGAAAACTGCATATCTTTATGCAGAAGAATGAAATTATATTCCCATCTTTCACCATATGCAAAAGCCAAATCAAAATGGGATTAAATTCTTAAAGGTAAGACCAACAACTATGAAAGGAAACACTGGGGAAACACTACAAAGACACTGGTCTGGGCAAAGATTATTTTTAGTAAGACCTCAAAAGCATGGGCAACAAAAGGAAAAAGACAAATGAGATTACAACAAGCTAAAAAGCTTCTGCACAGCAAAGGAAACAATCAACAAAGTGAAGAAACAACATAAAGAATGGGGAAACTATTTGCAAACTGCCAATCTGTCTGATTATATATATACATATAAGCAGAATATATAAGGACCTTAAACAACTCAATAGCAAAATAAACAAATGACCTAATTAAAAATCAAACAAAAGACCTGAATGGACATTTCTCACAAGAAGACATACAAATGGTACAGATTGCCAAAGGTATATGAAAAACTGCTCAACATCACCAATAATTAGGAAAATGCAAATCAAAAGCACAAGAAAATACTGTCTCACCTCAGTTAAAATGGCTATCATAAACAAGATTTTAAGAAATGCTGGCAAGGATGTGGAGAAGGGGGAATCCTCATCCACTATTGGTGGGAGTGTAAAGTCGTACAGCCATTACAGAAAACAGTGTACAGGTACCTCTAAAACCTACAAATTGAGCTATCATACGACCCGGCAATCCCACTGCTGTGTACATATCCGAAAGAAGGGATATCAATATATTGAAGAGATACCCCACATTTTTATGTTTATTGTAACAAAATTCACGATAGCCAAGATATGGAATCAACCTAAGTGACTGTCAACATATGAATGAATAAAGAAAATGTGGTCTATATACACAACATAATATTATTCAGCCATAAAAAAAGAATAAACTCCTATCATTTGCAGCAGGATAGATGGAACTGGAGGTCATAATGTTAAGTGAAATAAGCCAAGCACAGAAAGACAAATACTGCATATTCTTACTCATATGTGGGAGCTAAAATAGTGAATCTCATGGAGGTAGAGAGTAGGGTGGTGGTGACCAGCGGCTGGGGAGGGATGTGGGAAGGGCAAGCTGAAGAGAAGTTTGTTAAGGAGTATAAAAATACACTTAGATCAAAAGAATAAGATCTAGTGTCTGATAGTACAATAGGGAAACTATAATTAACAATAATTATTATAGATTTCAAAATAGCTATGAGAAAAGAATTGCAATGTTCCCAAGATAAGTGTTTGAGGCGATGGATAGTGAAGTTACCCCAGGTTTGATCATTACTTATTATAGGCAAGTATCAAAATATCACATGTACCCCCCCAAATGTATACAACTATTATATATCTATAAAAAGGACTTAGAAAGTAAATAAATAATGAAGATAACAACAGAAACATTTATAGATAGAATCAACAAAGCCAATGTTCATCAGTGAAAAAGACTAACAAAATTGATAAGCCATTAGCAAGACTGATCAAGAGAGAAAAAACAAGGCACCAAAACCCACATTGAGGAAAGAACAGTCTCTTACATATAGCCAGTATCAGTAATAATACAATGGGAGAGCACTTCAGATCCTGGAGAAAAGAAGACAAAAGAGGGATTTTATGAACAATTTGATACCAATACATTGGAAAAAAATAGATGTAATTTTCAAGTTCCTGACAACATAATTTATTAAAACTGACCAAGAAATAGAAAATCAATTTCACTTATATCTGTTAAAGAAGTTCTTTAAGTAAAAGCCTTCCCAGAAAGAAAACTTAAGTCTCAGATGGCTTCACTGGTGAATTCTAAATATGTAAGGAAGAACTGATATCAATCTTAGATACAATCTTTCAGGGAATGAGAATCATAGAACATACTTTTGAACATATTACATGAGGCAAATATAACCTTGATATTAAAACCTGATAAAGACAAGAGAAGAAAATTGTAGGCAAATCTATCTTGTGAACTAGATGAAAATATCCTAAACAAAATATTAACAGATGAATCCAACAATATCTAAAAGAATAAAGCATTATGACTGATCAGATTTATTCCAGGAATTAAAGGTTAACATTTGAAATTCAATTAACATAATTCATTACATTAACAGAATAAAGGAGAATAATCACACAATCATCTTAATAGATACACAAACAGCTTTTGAAAAATTCAACGTCCATTTATGATTAAAAACTATTAGCATAATTTGGATAGAAGTTGTAGTTTGCTATGGCTGCTGTGACAAACAACCAGACTCAGTGGCTTAAAACTATTCACTTATTATTTGACAGGTTCAGTAGGCCAGAAGTCCAAAATGAGTTTCACCAGGCCTAAACCAAGGAGTCAGCAGGCTGCACTCCCACCACTATCCCTAGGGGAGAGCCCATCTTTGCTTCTTCTAGCTTCTGGTGGCTGCAGGCATTTCTTCGCTTGTACTCACATCCCTTCAGTCTTAGCTTCTGTGATCATATTGCCTTCTCTGTAAATCTCTCTTTGCCTGTCTCCTATATAGATACTTTTGATTTATTGCATTTAGGGTCCATCCAGATAATCTAGAATAATCTCCCCCATGTCAAGATCTTTAACTTAATCACATTTGCAAAGACTCTTTATCTGTGTAAGGTGACAGTCATCCAGAGATTAGGACCTGATATATTTTGGGGCTATTACTCAGCCTACTATTGAAGGCAACATTTTAGTCTGATAAAGGGTGTTATAAAACTTCCGTAGTAAGCGCCACACTCAAGGAGGAAATATTGGAAAGGTTTTCTTTGAGATTGGGAAAAAGGAACTGATACCTGGAGTTACCATTTATATTCAAAGGGAATAAAAAGCATGAATGACAAGAATAGAAGAAATAAGATTGTCATTATTCACAGATGATATTGTGCATGCAGAAAATCCAAAATAATATACAGATCAACTATTAGAATTAATAAGTGAATTTAGCAGGTCATTGGATACAAGATGAAAACACAAATATCAGTTTTATTTCTGTATGACAGAAATGTGAAAGACAAATTTCAAGCAATTCTATTTACAACATAAAAATCCACTGCAGAGGAATGAAAGTAAAGTTGTACAAGATTTCCACATAGAAAACTATAAATGTCATTGAAAATGATATTTTGTTTAAAAAATGATAGGATATACAAAATTAGTGGAACGACAGACTAAATATAATAACAATATCAGTTCTCTCATCTTTATTTATAGACCCAGAGTGATTTCAACCAAAATTACATTTTTTTGTGGATACTGGCTTGCTGATTTTAAAATTTTAATGGACATTTTAAAGGCCAAGAACAGCAACACACTCACGAAGGAGAACAAAGTTGGAAGAATATACTAGATACACTCTATATAGTAATTAAGACTACAATAAATGATGTGGCATTCGTGCATGGGTAAATATGTAGATCAGTGGAACAGAAGAAAAGGTCCAGACACAGACCCACACCTATGTGGGCACCTGATTTATAACAGGCTTTGTGTTGCAGAGTTTTGGGAGAAGGAATCGTTCTTCCAGTCACTGCTGCACGGTTAGCTAGATAACTGTATAGAAAAAAGGTTTATACTTTCACTTTGTACAACTAAGTTGATTCCTAAGAGATTGTAGCTTGAATATAAAAACATATGCTTCTGGAAGAAAGCATAAAATTTTTGTGTCCTGGTGTAAAGGTAAAGATTTACTAAAGAGAACACAAAAAGCACTAAACATAAAGGAAAAGATTGATTCATGAAACTGTTATAATTAAGAATTCTGGTCATCAAAGGACACCACTAAGAAAGCGAAAGGTCAAAGAGAAGATACTTGAAGTCACATAATTAAGAAAAGACTTATATTCAAATATAAACGTAATACCTACAAGTCAATAAGAAAAATGACAGAAACCCAATAGAATAATGAGACTGGAATAGAAAAATCATATCCAAATGACCAATAAATTGATAAACACACCACTTTGGAAAATGGTATTTTATTAACTACCCAAACAGAACAATTGTGTATCTATGATGTACATGTGTTTCTCAAAGACACATATGAGTACATTCATAGCTGCTATGAATAGCCTTAATATTCCTAATAGCCACAAGTTGGCAACAACCCACTCTTCAACAGGATGTTAGGTGAATAAATCATGATGCATTTGCATAGTAGAATACCACACAGCAAACAAAATGAGCAAACCATTCTTACATACATTACTATGCCTGAATATCACAAAAATATTAGGAAAATATATATAAAGTTCAAAAACAGTGTTAGAAGTTAGAATAGTGGTTACTTTAGGAGAGAGAGATTATAAATGGGAGGCGGCACAAGAGTGGTTTCTGGGGTGCTGGTAATGATTTTTTGTTTGTTTGGTTTTCGTTTTAAAAATAATTTTTAGACCAGGTGCAATGGCTTATACCTATAATCCCTACACTTTGGGATGCTGAGATGGGAGGATAGCTGAAGTTCAGGAATTTGAGACCAACCTGCGCAAGATGGTGAGCCCTTGTCTCCACACACACAAAAATTTTAAATTAGCCAGGCATGGTGATGTGTGCCTGTAGTCTCAGCTACTCACGAGGATGAGACGGGAGGATTGCTTGAGCTAGGAGGTCAAGGCTGCAGTGAGCTGTGACTGTGCCACTGCACTCTAGCCTGGGCAACAGAACAAGACCCTGTCCCCCAAAAATAAACTTTTATTTTGAAAATTTTAAACCTATAGAAAAGTTATCAAAATAATATAATGAAAATTCTTATACTTTTTATCTGGATCACAAATTGTTAACATTTTGCTACATTTGCTATTTCTCTTTCTATATATACAAGTGTGTCTGTATGTGTACATATAGATAGAAATACACATATTTTTCTAAATCATTTGAAAGTTAGTTGAAGAAATCCTGGCACCCCTAAATATTTCAACATGTATTTTCTAAGAACAAAGACATTCTCCTATATATCCACAATATACTCAGAAACTTTATAAATGATACAATCAGCTGTTAATGCAATCCACACTCTATATTTCTCAATTATCCCAATAATATCATTGACAGTTGTCTTTTACTTCCAGTGCAGTCGCCAGTCAAGGATTTTGTTTGTATACGGTTGCCATTTGTTTTAAGATCACTTTAATCTAGACTAGTTCTCTAGACTTCTGTTTTCTTTCATGAAGTTGACATTTTTCAGGAGTCTGAGCCACCTGTTTTGCAGAATGTCCCTGTATTCAATATCTATACAGCAGCATGACTGGATCTCACAAACATAAGAGTATGTAAAGTCAAAAATAGGCCAATATGCTAAAATCAGTATATTGGTTACTTTGGAGAGGATTTGTCTCATTGTTTTCTCATTATTTAAACAAAGTTCAATATTTTGGCAAAATTACTACAGAGGTGGTGGTGTGTTCTTCTGAGTGCATCACATCAGGAGGCAAGGAAGTCAGTTTGTCCCACTACTGGTGAAGTTGAATTTGATTATTCAATTTATATGGTGTTTCACATATTTTAAAACATTCTGTTCTCCAACAATTTTCAGCTAACAAATTTAGCATCTGATAATGAATGTTACCCAAACCAATTATTACAATGATGTTTATAAAATGATTTCATATTTTCATAATTCCACCTATATTTATTAATTTATTTTTGGTAAAGAAGCACTTTTCTTTCTCTCTTTACCTTAAAAAATAAATTTATTAATATGGATTTACAGACTATTTAATGAGCTATAACACATTCCTATCTTTGTTGCAATGCTTAAATTGTCCTAAACTTAGCTAGGAGTCTCTTCAGGCTGGCTCCTGTGTTCTATTGACATATCTCCAACAGTTTTTAAGCACTTTCTTCTGGCAAAAGATGTTTCATTGCTTAACTTTTAGATTTCCTGCCCAACCCTGGAATCAGCCATTTCTTCAGGAGTTTCTGGGTCCTTTTAAGGGAATTTAATTCCAAGGTATGGGCATTAGGAGTGCTCACTGCAACGAATGGCTGTTTCTGGTTTCTTTTAGAAAGCAGAGTTAGGAAGTGTGTGTGTGTGTGTGTGTGTGTGTGTGTGTGTGTGTGTGTGTGTATTCACACCACTACTTACAATGTCACTCTAACACTGTGGTACTTCCTTATGTCCCTCTGAGAGAGGAGAAAGGAAAAAAACAAGTGGAGCAGACAGTTAAGGCAGGTCCTCAGTAGAATTCTTTTAAATAGAGAAACAGCTTGAAAAATCAAGTTGCATCTGCACAGATAAGGGAGCAAGGCCCAACACAGAAATGCCTTTGTTCTCTGTGTAATCAGTCGACTCCCAGGAAAAGTTTTCCTTCCTTTCTATGAACATGTACATGGTAGGCTCTGTGGAAACCTGCATGTTGGGGGAGGCTTACCTGAGAATGCTGCAGCTGCACAGATAAGGGCAGTTACACAGAGAGCTACACAGATGGGGGAAGTTTCTTATAAAAGCCTTTATATTCAACTGAAAAAATGGCAACCCTTATGGGCCCTCTGCTATGGAAAGCTTTCCTATTTTGCTTATGAAACTTTTGCTCCAACTTCACCTTTGGTGCCCATGCTCCTTAATGTTCTTGGTTGTGAGACAAAGAACTCGGGTAATATCTCAGATAATAAGACTGCAACATTGTGGTGTGTTGGCTACGAAAGAATACATTGGAAGAGTGAATAGGAACAGACCTCCAACTCTTTACTTTCATTTCTGAGGCTTCTCATTCTCAGTTTAAAAAAAATAAACAAAACACTGGAACACTGTCAACCAGTTAAAGGCAAATAGTGTGGCTGCCAGCCTTACAAGACTCAGGGGTACAGGCATGCTGGAGAGGACTTTGTCAATTCCCCATCATCCTCAGGTGGTGGGGATGTTGGCTCTATTCCAATTCAGTTTCCTTTCACAGAGGGCCTAGCCATTGCATGCAGCTGGAAGGAGGTCCTGGGGCAACTGAAGGTTTCTGGCCAAGGCTACATCTCAGTGTTACATGAAGGCCCCTGACTAACCCCAGTCCTCAAAAGCCCATCAGGGTATTGGCACCAGGAGTTCCAGACTTTCTTATCACATGGTCTTCCTTTCTTTTTTTGTGGCTATCATGTTTCCTCTCCCTTTTTTGTATGCTATGTTAAGGGAGTTTTTACAGCCTGGGGAGATAATATTGTTGGGTAAAGTTGGCAAATGTCTTAGTAACTAGGAATGTAATTCAAAGAATTGCTCCTTCTGTGATTTTCTTGAGATGGGGGGATTTCAAGATTTCAGTCTAAACTTTCACCTAGTAGGGGCTTTGCTGTCTCCCAGTGGTAGTCATTCATGGAACTGTGTAGGGGGATATTTCACCCTGAGTGAATACACTCTTCTCCATTTGGGTTGTTTTTTCTTCCATGTAAGAACTTAACACTGCCCAGTGAATTCAAACAGTTCCTCTATGAGACAAATCATTTTTTTTTTCCTGCCAGAAGGCATGTTGTGGGGGAGAATCCACCAAGCTCACACCTCTCTAACCTCTGCCTGGAAAGAATTTCGAGTCAGAGTTTTTACCTAAAATTTCAGTCCCTGCCACACCACCTAGTGAAATGGAATTTTTCTTCTTGGGGGGGCTTTATTGGCCCTTTGTCCAAAACCTCTAGTTCCCCCAAATCCTTTCCTTCCTACAACCCTCTATCAGTAATCAAACCCCATGCCTTATTTGTAGGCAGGAAAACTCCCCTTTCAAAAGTTGGGAGGAAACTACCCTTAAGAGACAAATTCTAGCCTTAGTACTGTCCCCATGGAAGGGAGTACAGCCATTTGATCCTTACATTCTTTTCAGGCAACTGTTCTACATCCAGCTACATTGGCATTTAAACAAAAAGAGATTTTATGCCTAGAAATCCACTGGTTCCATTCTCTGGGAATTCAGTGCTTCACTAGAGCTATAGTTAAGAGAAGTCAGGTATAGAGTCAGGATACTCCCCTCCATTAAAGGGTCCTGCCCAAATCCAGTTACTGCATAATCTCCTGGGCCCATGGGGTACCTTGGAAGCCTTTTGGGTTGCAGAGGTCTGGGAAACCCAGAGACAGAAAGCTAGGGCATCATGCAGGTAAGCATGACTACCCATGCTAACTTGCTCTTACAGATCCATGGGTGAAGGTCATGCTCACATCCATAGGTGTACCTATGACGGATGCTGGGACCCAGAGGAGACAAAAGGAAAGAGAAGGGGGACACCCTTTCTATCTTTTGCTCTACCCTGAGTCACTCCAAAAGGAGGAAGGAGACTAAGGGACACCTTTTCTGCCCTCTCTTTCCAGATGAGTAACAACTATCTTCAAGCCTTCACTCTCCTCGAGTGCAGCCTGGATCTCCTCTAACCCTCAGACCCTTAAGTTTACTCTGGGCAAGCCTCAAATTCACTTGTGTATAGAGGCTTTCCGGGATTTAACCCAAGTATTTAAACTCTCCTGGAAGGATGTTATGTTACCCTTAAATCAAACCCTAACTGATCTGAGAAACAGGAAGCCCTGCAAGCAACAGAGAAATTTGGAGATTAAGTTTGTGTTCATACAGTGCCAGAGAAGTGGAAGAGTCTTAATCATCTGGGAGAGTAGCAAAGCCCTTGGAGGACCCTAAATGGGACCACAATGATAGCATCAGAGAATGGAGAGGGAAGTTCTTTCAAATGTGTGTATTGGAGGGCTTGAAAAAGACTAGAGCCAAACCATTAACTACTTCAAGCTTTCCATAATAGATCAAAAACTAGATGAAAATCCCTCAGCCTTTCTGGAAAGGCTGAGAGAAGCATTAGTGAAACATACTTGCCTGTCTCCCGATTCAATTGAAGGATACCTAATCTTAAATAATAGGTTTATTACTCAGGTATTCCCTGGTGTCAAAAGAAAGTTGCAAAAACAGGCCCTGTCCAAAGATGTCTCTGATTTTTCTGACCCTCAAGTTGATGTGTTGCAGTATGTAAATAACACTCTCCTCTGTGCCCCAACCAAGAAAGTCTCAGGAAGGCACTGAGGCTCTCCTCAATTTCTTAACTAAAAGGAGATATAGGTTTTCAATATCTAAGACTCAGCTCTGTCAGACTTCAGTAAAGTGTCTAGGTCTAGTCTTATCAGAAGGGACCAGAGCACTAGATGATATTAGGCCCATTTCCTCCTTTCCCCTACCCCAAACCCTTAAACAGCTGAGGGGGATTCTTAGGCATTACTGGATTTTGCCAACTATGGATATCTGGGTATGGTGAGATAGCTCACCCTTTATACCATCTCATAAAAGAAACTCAAGCAGCTAAAACTCACCCCTTGACTTGGAAACCTGGGGCTCAAAAAGCCTTTAACCAGTTAAAACAAACCTTAGTTAAACCACCAGCCCTTAGTCTTCCCATAGGGAAGGCCTTCAGTCTCTGTGTATCAAAAAGGAAGGGAATGACTCTGGAAGTTTTGACTCAGACTCAAGGTTCAGCTCAACAGCCAGTAGGTTACCTAAGCAAGGAGCTTGACTTGGTGGCTAAAGGGTGCCCAGCCTGCTTCTGAGCAGGTGCTGTGGTGGCTTTGCTGGTGCCAGAGGTCACCAAGTTAACCATTGGGAATAATAACTGTATATACCCCCCCACATAATGTGGTACAACTGCTGTCTTCTAAGGGAAGTCTCTGGCTAACAGGTAATTGCCTTCCCAAATATCAGGCTCTGCTATTAGAGGAATCACAGTCCAGTTAAAAACCTGTCCTTATCTGGACCCAGCAACTTTCCTCCCAAAGGAAACTGGAGAACCTGAACATGACTGTGAACAGGTGGTGGTGCAAACTTATGCAGCCAGGGAGGACTCAAAGAAACTCCCCTAAAAAAATCCAGAAGCCAGACATGCTAGCAAAAGGATAAAAGTTGTTCTGTTTTTTAATGAGTTGGACTTTTGGCATCTTTCTCCCTGTAAAAACTGGTAAAAGGAATGATAAAGATCACTGTTCATATTCCCTGTAAAGTTTTAATTAATGAAAAAGGATTTTCTTAAAGAGTTCTCAGCTTAATTAAAAGTGGATATCCAAGTTATAGGTATATTTTAAAAACCTTGGCTGGGCACAGTGGCTTACACCTGTCATCCCAACACATTGGGAGGCCAAGGTGGATGGATTGCTTGAGGCCAGGAGTTTGAGATTACCCTGGCCAACATGATGAAAACCCATATCTACCAAAAATGCCAAAAAAAAAAAAAAAAAAAATAGCCAGGCATGGTGGCATGTGCCTGTAGTATTAGCTACTCAGGAGGCTGAGGCAGGAGAATCACTTGAACCTGGGAGGAGGCTTGCAGTGAGCTAAGATCACACCACTGCACTCCAGCCTCCAGACTTTCCCTCTCCCTCCCAATCTCTGTCTCTCAAAAAAAGAAAAAAAAAAAAAGGTCTTTATGTTTTTTTCTCCTTCTTGGATCTTGTTTTTCTGGAAAGGTTTTTTTTTTTTTTTCCCCTCAGTCAACCAAATTACTTTTCTCTACTTTGTCTTGCCACTCTTAATGCGTGCATAAAAAACCCTAGGACAACTTCTAATGACCTGGGACTCCTTGGAAAAAATTTTAAAAAATGGCATGGATTCCATTTTGGGAAAAAATCTCTATTTTTCTTGTGGAACACCAGGAATTAGAGGTAAATATATTCCTCTCAAAATCTGTTTTTGTATACCAGCTATGCCTGTTTATTAGGCCCTAGAAACTGCATGCTTTTCTAGCCCTGCTCTAAAAGGGCTCCACCTTGAGGCCAATAATCCAATATGGAGATAAACAAAACCCTTATAACTACTGCATCTTCTGTCTGTCTGTGTAGTCATATGTGTTATGTGTGTAATGTTTATAAAAAGCCTCTAATCAATTGGCTTAAAGAAAAATAAACACTTAGATCAAATATATTTTGAAGCAAAAATAAAAGCTATAATGCCTTTAGTTCATGTCACTTTAATCTTTAAGAAATAAGAACAGTCTTAAAGATTATTGGTAAAATACAAATGTCTTCAGATGTAAATATGTGGTCTAAATTATGCAGGTCAGATACTAGGTTTGCTAAATGTTTTAAGATTGTAAACTGCTTCTTTGGTCTTTGAGAATTATTTGACCTGCTTGCTTCACAACTGATAAGGCCTTTGGACATACTGAATTTATCATGCCCCTAACTATGCTGGAAGGAGTCAGACTTTATATGTGCCTAGTACATAATCAAAACAACTTGCCAGGTTTTACATTAAAGTTAAAAATTGCTAAGAGTTACCATTACAACATGTAATTGAGACTACTGGAAATAGATTTACATGCAAGGTATGTAAAAACAGTAAAATGTCTTGTAGTAAAAGATTATAAGAAGTCATGGAAATGTACATTTCTGTCTAAGGTTAAAGGGTTGTTGTAGATTAGAATCATCATTTTGGCTAAAATAAATAGCTTATGGTCATCCAGAATTGTATTTTTTAATGTCAAGAGTTTTGAACCTCTAACATATTTAACAGGCTTCCCACAATCAAACTTCAGTTTCAAGGTTGTCTTTTCTAACCCCTAGCTTCTGGATGCTACAGAAGGCCCCTGGAGCACTCCAAAAAAGAGACCCCCCCAACAAAAAAAAAACAAAAAAAACAGGATTACTGACATATTTGGGTACATGGGATTATCAAATGATGTTTAATATTCCTCAAGTTATATTTTACTAAATAATACATAATCAAAAATTGTCTGGGATTTAAAAAATTATAATGTCTGACTATATGCTACCAATTATAATTAAGGATATTATGTTAAGTTATTAAAAACCACAGAAATAAATTTCTTTGTCAGTCATGTTCTTGACTGTAAATAACCTGGACATTTCATCATTTCACAGACAACTGTTTGTTTTGATCCTCTTCAAAAGATGGTTATAATCAGCTATAGGACTTTAATAGGTGCTCTCAAATGCAAGTATCTGATGACTTTGGAGATTGTAACATTGGAATAAAGTAAAAATGTACAGGATTCATGAAGAGCTGAAATGTTTATGAATATTAAGTAAAACGAGAGTTAACAGAATGGACTGAACTAACAGAAAACTCAAGTAATCTTTTTACCCCTTTTGCTTAAAATGTTATCGATCCTTGTTTTGTTTTTCAGAGTCAAGAAAACTTATCTTGAGCTATTATACAGCATTTAAAAATTGAGTAATGTATATTCCTGTAAACAAAATTTGAAGTATGTTTGCTTATCTCTGCCTGGCATCTCCAGAATTTGGAAACTATTTGTAAGTATTCTTAAATTATGGCAATATAGCTGTTTGCACCAGTGCAATAAGAATCCATTTAACAGGACACAATTGGAGATGCTGGTTGTTTTGCCAAGGCTTTGACCGGAATGGTGTGCTTCCCTTTAAGGAATCAAGCTTCACTTGCAAAGCTAATAAAAGCCCCTTGGGAGATTTGGCCTCATACTTTGTCTACATAGTCCCTGTACAGGGTTCCTAACCTGTGGTGAGCAAAGAATGTCACGTTCTAACAGGCCCAGGAACTCCATGTTCTTGAGACTTCAAGAAGAGAGAAATTTACCCAACTCATAGGTATTTAAGCATACAAACCCATGGCTGGGCTCAGGTTTAAAAGGTCTCATCTTAGATTTTTTGTGGAGGAGAGTTCTATCAAGGTTGATTTAAAAGCCTATGTGAAGGATTGGTATTCTTGCTGCACTTTACACAGATCATGCCAAGTATAAAACCAAAGTTTATTTTGCAAACATTAAATCTTATCATGATTTGCCTTAGCATAAAATGAGAACTGAACAGAGGAAAATTATTTTTAAGGACATACACACTTGTCATTTAATCCTAATCTCATCAGTTGTTTTTAAGTTTTTGCCTACATTTTAGACTCATCTTGCTTATTCCCATAAATCAACCAGTGATCTATGGCTGCAATTAAGAAGAAACAAAAGGGATGGGTAATATGAAAAATCGGGGCCAGGTATGGTGACTCATGCCTGTAATCCCAGCACTTTGAGAGGCTGAGGTGGGTGGATCACCTGAGGTTGGGAGTTCAAGACCAGCCTGACCAACATGGAGAAACCCTGTCTCTACTAAAAATACAAAAGTAGCCGTCTGTGGTGGCACATGCCTGGAATCCTAGCTACTCTGGAGGCTGAGGTAGGAGAATCGCTTGGACCTGGGACAGGGAAGTTGTGGTGAGCCAAGATTGCACCATTGCACTCCAGCCTGGGCAACAAGAGCGAAACTCCATCTCAAAAAACAAAACAAAACAAAAAAACCTGGATAAGTATTTTAATTCTGAACAATTATCCTGCAAATTCTGCCAGGTGATGGGAATAGGTAGGGTACCCACAACTCAGAGGCTTGTTCGTTTGGGAGAAAAAGACCAAGGAACCTAACCAAAGCCAAGCCCCATGCACACAAATCTTAACAGGCATAACTATAGCCACCAGTTACTAAGTCTTGACAGCCTCAGGATTTTTGAGCTGTCCTTACCCCAACCTTGTTTTGTTTTGATACATGTCCTCTAATAACCCAAATTGTTACTTCTCACTTAGAGGCCATTGAACTTCAAATGGTAATGCAAATGGAACCACACATAGAAACACCATTCTTTTGGGGACCCTTAAATTAACCTCAGGAGGAGCTCTGACTGTTATAGTTCCCCCACATGATGCCACTATTTAGCAGAAATTAGCTAAAAGATCATCACCCAACCTCCCTAATAGTAGTTAGGGTCTCCACTCCTGAGTGGGGGAAATGAGAGTGGAAAAAGGAAATAAAACCCAAGAAATCACAGCTAAGGCCAGTCCTCAGTAGAATTCTTTTAAACAGAGAAAACAGCCTGAAAAATCAAGCTGCCCCTGCACAGACAAGGGAGCAAGGCCCAACATAGAAACACCTTTGTTCTTTGTGTAATCGGTGAGATCCCAGGGAAAAGGTTCCTCCTCTTCTACAAACACGTACACAGTGGGATTCATGGAAACTTGCACAGGAAGGAGGCTTGCCTGAGATATGCCTGCCGCTACACAGGCATGTTTGTGTACACAGGGCAATTACACAGACAGCTACACAGATGGGGGAAGTTTTTATAAAAGCCCCCGTATTCAACTGAAAAAAACCGGCAACCCTCTCAGGTCCTCCCTCTGCTGCAAAGACCTTTCTGCTTTTGCTTATTAAACTTTTCCCCCAACCTCACCTTTGGTGTCCATGGTCCTTAATTTTCTTGGTCATTAGACAAAGAGCTTGAGTAATACGTCAGACAACAAGACTGTAACAAACACCTCCATTCCACATTTATATTTCCTGTCTTCTACAAATGGAACACTAGCGCCCCCAAATATCAACATACAGGTTTTGCAAGCTATACCAAATGAACTTACTAAGTTCAAGATCTAACTTTTTTTCAATCTCTTTTTTTCTTAGAATATATACCACTGAGAGTTTTTAAAAATTCTTTGTGGGCATGGTATCAATGTAATGTATCATTAGATTTATTGCTTTTTTACTATTTGTTTTTAGGTTTATCTCCTCATACTTGTTTTATTTTTTGGAAATGTAAAATATTAAAATGATTCAACAGTCAAGGCTATATAAAAATGTATACTTAGAGAAGAGTCATTCCCTATTCCATTCCCTGAATTTCATTTGCATCTACCCATGAGTAATGTTCTATTTCTTGATCCGGATATGAGATTACACAGGTATATTTATTTTTTTGTTATTCTTAAAGCTTATCGCTTATGATTTGTGCTTTTTTTGTATGCTTCACAGTGAAAAAGTTAAAAAAATACCAATGAGATGTGTCAGTCAGTATTCAGTGAGGGAGGCAGAATCACTTAAGTATTACTGAATGAGGGAATTGTTATAGGAATTAGATCATGCACAATTATAGGATGAGTTACGAAAGATGGAAGATCAAAGAACGGTCACTACCCAACCTTCTGAAAGCATGGCAAGGTGTACAGGTTGAAATTGCAGGGGGCCCTGATAATTCAAGCACATTCAGCTACTGGAGTGGGGCCACAAAGTGTTTAGAGAAAAACTCCACAGAAATTTAGCTACCACTTCTGTAGGTCCTCAAACAAGTATCTGGTGGTGGCATTGGGGCTACTGCTAATGGACAGGACTGGCCATTGGGAAGGGCTGGACACAGATTGAGGGGAGAGCAGGATGAGCTGGAATCCATTGGTGTCTTTATGTCATGACCACTAGCAACAACAGCTGTCAGAGAGTAATGGCTGTGGCTTCACTTCTCCTCCCAAATAATACTAAATTTTTTTTGTCAAACTCTAACCTGAATTTAGACCAGGAAATGATTCTGGGAAAGTAGTTTCAGCTATACCAAATTGACACAGTGCAAACTGCCACCAGAGGCATGATTAGTCTTAGGGTAGTGATCGTTAACATGGAGAAAAGGAGAAAGATTAGGGAGATGTATATAAATTAGAATTGATCAGACTAGTCAATAAACTAGATTTGAATAATGAGGGAAAGGGAAATCTAAAATGACTCTGGGGCTCTAACTTAAACAGCTGTGTGGGGGATGGTGCCACTGACTGAGGCAAAGATTCCAGATGGAGAATGTGGAGATGATGGCTGCAGGGAGACTGGGCATTTAGTGTTGCCCGTGTTGAGTCTGAGAAGGTGATGGGGATTCCACTATCCTATGCAGTAGGATCCAGAGATATATTTTTTAATGGACTTTTGCTTATGATGACAATTAATCCTCATCGTGACTGGATTTATCCTCCTATCTAAAATAGCCAAAAAATTGAAAAATATAGGAAACATTTTCAAGACATTGGACATCAAGCAGGAAGGGACAGTGCTCCCTGAGCAATGGAAAATAAATCCTATGAATGCTGCAATTGACTGCTTTGGGAAAGCTTCTAGGATACGGCACAGGGAAGAGAAATCCATGCCAAGCCCTGTGGACTCTAGGAATTAAACAGATGGAGCTCTGAGCCTTGAGAGATAAAGGCAGTCAGAGTTTGCTAAAGAGAATACTGGAGAGGAGAGAGATGCCCAGAGACAGAAAAATCTGGAGCTCTGCAGAGGATCATGATCAAATGCTCAGCTAGGCAATGATCAGCACATGCACATGAGGAAATTCTCCAAGGCCAAGGAAAGAACCATCTGAAAGGATAACTGGTAACAATGCATGGTCTTCACACTGTAAATAGTATCTATTTTCACCAGTCATACTAGAAAACTTCATGATTCATGGGGCACTGGGTAGAGATTACAGAAGTGTCTTACACTGTTTTCAAGTAGCTTGACTGAATTCCAGAACAAAGCTCAAGAATATTTATGTAGATACTAAGATATCCAGCTGCCAACAAGAAAAAATTCACAATGTCTGCAGCCAAAAATTACTAGGTATGAAAGAAGTAGGAAAACACCACCTATAATTAGGAGAAAAATCAACCAATAGAAACTGATCCAGAAATGACATAGATGTTAGAATTAGAGAGAGAGGATATTTAAACAGTAATTATACTTGCATTCTATATGTTCAAAAAGTTAAGTAGTGGTATAGACTGAATATTTGTATCCCCCTCAAATTCATATGTTGAAATGTCAACCCCAAAGGTGATGGTATTAGGAGGCAGGACTTTTGGGAAGTGATTAGATCATGAGGCAGAACCTTGTGAACAGAATTTATGCCCTTATAGAAGAGGCCTGAGAGAGGACTCTTGCGTCTTCTGTGATGTAAGGTTACAGCAAGAAGACGGCTGTCTATGAACCAGGAAATGGGCCCTCGTCAGACATGGAATCTGCTGGTGACTTGAACTTCCCAGGCTTCAGAACTGTGAGAAATAAATTTCTTTATAAACTACCCTCTCTCTAGTAGTTTTTTGTAGAAACCAAGTAGTTTCATGGAAGCTTTAAATAGATTATTTGGCTGGGCGTGGTGGTTCACACCTGTAATCCCAGCACTTTGGGAGGCTGAGTTAAGAGGATCACAAGGTCAGGAGTTCGAGAACAGCCTGGCCAATATGGTAAAGCCCTGTCTCTACTGAAAATATAAAAATTAGCCAGATGTGGTGGCGGGTGCCTGTAGTCCCAGCTACTCGGGAGGCTGAAGCAGAAGAATCGCTTGAACCTCGGAGGCAGAGGTTGCAGTGAGCCGAGACTGCGCCACTGCAATCCAGCCAGGGCTACAGAGCAAGATTCCTTCTAAAAAAAAAAAGTATATAATGGGGGAAAGAAAACAAACTCTTTTCATCTACTATACTCTCAACACTCCAGATAAAATACCTGTGGTCGCCAAAATGCAGGGCTGTTTTTCCCCATAAAGCAATTCTCCAATTTTCTACAAACACCAGCTGGGTGTTCTACAGTTCCAATGAATTCTGACACCATCTAATGGAGTTAGAATGAGATCCCACAAGTTAAGGGCTTAGTCACACGTCTGACCTCACTTCAGCTGCCAATTTTGAGTGCAAGCTCCCAGTACTTCTGACAGGCTGGCTATACATTGGGAGTTCCTATAACCTCCTCCTATTTGGTTTTTTGCTAGAATGGCCGGCAAAACTCAGGGAAGTGCTTAAACTTATAACTTCATTTTAAGGGACATTACAAAGGATGTGGACATAACAAAGCAGCCAGAGGGGACAAAGTGCTAGGTATGGAAGAGCCAAAATAATGAAGCCAGATGAAGAGGTACATGGAGCAAGGTACATGGGAAGGGACATGGAATTTCTGTGCCCTCTCCAGGCATGCCACCTTTCCAGTACCTTCACATGTTCAGCAATCTGAAAGCTCTCTGAAGGTCATCCTTTTGGGGTTTTATGCAGGTATACTTAAAGAGGCTTCAATGTTAAATCATTGGCCAATGGTGATCTATTCAAACTTCAGTCCCTCTCCCCCTTCCTGGAGGTAGGGGGATGGGGCTAAAATTTCCAACCCTCTAATCACAGTTGATTCTCCTGGCAACTATCCCCCATTCTGAGGCCATCCAAGAGCCCCCAGCCATCACTCCTCTTGCTAGCATACTCATCAGACACTCGTCACTTCAGAGATTGCAAGGATTTTAGGAGCTGTGTGCCAGGAAATGGAGGCAGAAACCAAATATGTATTTTATTATGTCACAAAGACTAAAAGTGAATACCTAGAGATGAAAATTACAATGGTGAGTAAAAAAGACACTGTTTAACAAAAGATTAGACATTGTAGAAGAATCATTAGCTTGAAACCATAGCAATAGAACTATTCAAAGTGAAATACCTAGAGAAAAGAGAATTTTAAAAGAAAGAAAGAAAAAAGAACACAGCATCATGAGCAGAAAAGAATTTCTGAAAGAATTAGGGTATAGAGCAGAAAAATAACTGAAAAAATAATGCTCCCCAAATTCCAATTTTTATACCACCAACTCTACACCCACAGATTCAAGAAGCTTAATGAAACCTGGGCACAAGAGACATGAAGAAAACAATACCAAATTGCATTATAGTCAAATTACTCAAAACCAGTAATGAAGCGAATCTTAAAAGCAGCCAGAGGGGGACAAAATGCTAGGTACGGAAGAAACAAAATAATGATGACAAATATTTTATTAGAAATAATGCAAATAAGAAAAGAGAGCAACATCTTTAAAATACTGAAAGAAAAGAACTCTCAACCTCATTCTATACTGAGTGAAAATACTTTTCCGAAACAAATGTGAAATCAAAGCAAGTTAGACATAATAAAGTTGAAAGAATTCACCACCAGGAGACCCACAGTGAGGCAAATGTTAAAGCCGTCCTTTAGACAGAATAAAAATGATACCAGATGGAAATATCAATCTATAAAAAGAAATAAAGAGTATCCAAAATGGTAACTACGTGGGTGCATCTCTATACTTTTTCTTAAATTTTAGATCTGTTGAAAGATAACCAACTGGTTTTTTGTTTTTTTGAGACAGAGTTTTGCTCTTGTTGCCCAGGCTGGAGTGCAATGGCACCATCTCAGCTCACCACAACCTCTGCCTCCTGGGTTCAAGTGATTCTCCTGCCTCAGCCTCCCAAGTAGCTAAGATTACAGGTGCCCATAACCATGCCTGGTTAATTTTTTAAAAATATTTTTAGTAGAGATAGGGTTTCTCCATGTTGGTCAGACTGGTCTTGAACTCCTGACCTCAGGTGATCTACCCACCTTGGCCTTCCAAAGTGCTGGGATTACAGGCATGAGCCACCGGGCCCAGCCTATAACCAAATGTTCAAGCAAAATAACAATGCAGTGTGATATTTACAGCACATATCAAAGTATAATATACAGTAACAATAGCACTAAGTTTGGGAGGGGAGAAATTGAAGTATATCATTGTGAAGTTCCTAAACATGCAATGGTATCATATCACTGGAAGACAGTTTAAGTTAAAGGTGTACAGTATAAACGATAAAACAATGCTAAAATAACACAACAGAGTTGTAGCTAATAAGATAACAAAGGAGGTAAAATAAAATCATTAAAAAATACTGAGGAAATATAAAAGGTAGAAAATGAGGAAAAGGGGAATTAAAAACACATGAAACACATACAAAGCACAAAGATAATATATTTAAATTTAACCATGTCATAAATCTCATTAAATGTAAATGGTCTAAACACTTACATAAAAGACAGAGACTGTCAGATTTGATAAAAAAAAAATCAAACATCTACATGCTGCCCCAAAGAAATACACTTTTAATATAAAAACATAAAATATACTAAAATATATAGCATGCTAACAGTAATCAAAAGAAAGCTGGATTATCTATGTTAGCATTAGAAAAATTGGTTTTTAGACAAATTATTACCATAGATGAAGATAGTAATTCCATATTGATAAGGGGTCAATTGATCAAGAAAACATAACAATCCTAAAAGTTGATGCCCCCTCATTCACAGAGATTCTAAATACATGTAGTAAAAAAAGTTTCTGTATTAATTTGATTAGGATAATGCCTCCATCTGCACCCATGTTGCTGCAAAGGCCTAGATTTTATTCCTTTTTATGGCTGTGTAGTATTTCATGTTGTATATGTATCACATTTCCTTCATCCAATCCACCATTTATGAGTAACTACATTGATTCCATGTCTTTGTTAAATAGGCTACTTTCAAGAAATACATTTTATTTATTTGAGACAAATAAATTTCTCAATCACTCAAATAAATGCCTCTGTCACTCAAGTTGGAGTGCAGTGGCATGATCACAGCTCACTGCAGCCTCGACCTCCCAGTCTCAAGCAATCCTCCTGCCTCAGCCTCCTCGGTAGCTGGGACTACAGGTGCATGCCACCACACCTGGGTAATTTTTTATTTTTATTTTTTAGAGACAGGTCTCACTATGTTGCCCAGGCTGAGATGCATTTTAAACCAAAAAATACAGATAAAGGTAAACAAATACAAAAATAAAGACTACGCAAACACCAGTTATAAGAAAGCTAGAGAGGCTATATTATCAAAGTAGACTTTATAAGAAGAAATATTTCCAGCGATAAAGATGGATATTTCATAATGATAAAAGAGTTAATTCATTAAGAAGAATCTTAAATGTATACGTACCTAATTACAGAGTTCCAAAATACATAAAGCAAAAACCAAGGGAAGCATAAAGAAAACTGACAAACACAATTTTAACTGGAGATTTTAGTACTCTTTCCTTAGTAATGAGTGGCAAAAACAAGCAAAAAAGTGAGTAAGAATATAAACCACACTATTAACCAACTTACCTAAATTGTACTTACGTAACACATCCAACAACTGCACAATCACAGTATCACTGAAATAATGGGTGTTCTGTTTCTTCCACTCCACTTAAAAACCTTATTTTTTTTGTCTTAAATGCACTAGCTCCAGCTTTCGGTGGTTTTAAATAGAAACAAAACTACCACACATCTTTGTCTCATTTCGTTTTTAAGAGAATGCTTCTAATGTTGCACCATTAAGTATGATGGTTGCTGGTTGTAGACTTTGGGACTTTTAACTAGTCTTACTGTTTTAACAAAAATAATTTTAATATGAGGATTTCTTTAATTCTTTCTTTGCCTTTTCCCTTTCCAATAAGAGTGGACCATTGCTGAGGAAGCCAGAAGACCAACAAGAGAGAGTAGCCAGTGACAGAGCTTCACAGGGCTGTGAATTGGCTCATCTCCTCCAGCGAGAAAGATAGAATCTGAGTTCAGAAGAATATGCATGCTTAGGTTTGGAGAACTGAACACCAAAACAGCAACAGAGTTCATCTGACTGGTGCTACCTCAAGTAATTTATATTAACTCTATTGTTAGTTATCTTTGCCAATTTTGCTGCGTTTACTTCCCCTCCAATAAATATTTATTGCATCCCAACTTTTATGCTCAATGTTGTGTTTGGCACTGCAGAAAAACACAGAGACTGCATTTTCCTTTGTGAGCTTCTGTGCATTCTGACTTTGGTTTCCATGATATAGTTATCACAGGCACTGCCACCATCTCATGGGATCCTTTGGGTGGCTTTTCTCTACATTTTTGAGATCTGTATGGCCTTTTGATGTCAGCAGTGGCCTTAATGTAGGATGTTGGCCAGGGGCCAGGTTCACTTTACAGGACCTGTGGTGCTGGGCCTCAGGGCAGGGGTCTGCCCATTGGAGGAGACATTTCTTGTTCTTGCTGCTCCAGTTGTGCTTCTGGCCTGAGACCCTTTGGGACAGCTGGGGAAACTTCCTGGGCTCCACGATGGGGGTCAAATAATTCAAATTATTGGTATGGGCTTTCTTGGGTTCAGTCCAGACCCTGCAAAACACCAGAATAGTTGAGATGAGAATAAAGAGAGGACATGGGCAGAAAAGCCCCCAAATCCATCCACCAAGGTAGGGGTGAGGGTGGAAGAGAGGATGTGGGTACATATTCAAGTCGGTGGACTTTGAGGAGATGAAGGAATAAAGGAGTGGCCAAGCTCTTGGCGATGATTCTTCAAGCAAGTGCTTTCAAAGTAGCCCTGAGATAGCAAGTCGTGAGCTGAGGGGGCTTTCAGGGGCCCAAGTAGGGAGGGATCTATAAGGAAGAAGACGGCCAAAAGGGCTAATTTGCTGTGAGGCAAAATTTCCAAATCTCTAAAACTGCCTAAGAGTTCAGTGTAAATTTCAATGCATAGATGTGTGTTGCAACACAGGTGAAAAGGTATTTATTAGATACTCCTATAAGCTGAGGGGGTAGAGCATTTGACTGCAGCTCAAGAGGTCCCTGGTTCAAATCCAGGTACCCCCTGGAAGGAGTCTTTTAAGTACCAGAGACACATACCAATTAGTACCATCAGGTTGCCCCAGGTCCTATGGCAGATTAAGGGGAGGTTGGTGGGAAGGAAGTGGAAAAAGAAGACATGGAAAGGAATCTAGTCATCTATGGGCTAGGCCAATGGAAAGTCCCAAAACCAGGAACATGGTTCTAGCTATGATCTTGTTATTAAGGTGATGTGTGAACTCAGGCAGGCCTTTAATGACAGTCTTCATTTTTTCTTTCAGGCATATAACGTGCAAGTACAGACTAAAATCAAAGTTGCCAAACATGTCTGAGCACCAGAATGCCATCTGGAGATTCTGATTTGTTAGGTCTGAGAAGTTTTATTTTTCTTTCATTCCATCGCCCCACATCACAGAAACACCAGATGATCTCCTGGGCTGCAAAATTTAGCAACCACTTATGAAGCACGTACCAATTATTAATGTGCAGTTTGTACCACTTGCTGAAGTCTGGAGACACAGAACACTCACACAGCAAGTTAAGCAAAGCAACTTTATTCCTCAGACAGGCAAGGGACAACAGAAGCCTGGGATTTAGGGTGAGCTGGTCCCCCCAAGGCTCAGGAAGCTGCCCAGGGCAGATGGGAGTCTCACCTATGTGTGTCCCACTTTACACTGCAGCTGAGGGACCCTGAATACCCTCTGCTCTCGGTTTTGTACCCCAAGGGCAATTTGAATCACTGGGCTAAAGTGCTGCGGGGACGTCCTGTTCTAGGTGTGATGGGAACAGAGTCCGGGTTTAGGATAGTTTCTCCTTATCCTCAGGACACGGCACTCCCAGCACATTCTCTAGTTATTCTGAGAACTACAACCAAGAAAAGAGGGAAGCACTGGGTTGGCCAAGGCCATCTGAGGACTTGTCCTGCTGGGTCATTTAAAAAGCCTTTCTAGGATAATGTTAATGGCTTTCCAAGCTGATGTCTTTCCCATTGAGAGGAGAAAGTGTAGGCCTGTGGATTGCCAGGTGGAAGGGGGTTGGGGTTTAGAGGAAAGAGGAGAGCATGAATGGGTTGTCTGCAGTGGGGCTGTTCCCATGGACTGACCAAGAAGAAACTGAGGTGCTGATGTGGCTGCACAGGCACTTATCAGAAACAGTTCTAACAAGTGAAGGGTGCAATTCAAGGTAGAGCATTTGCCTGCAGGCCAAGAGGGCTCTAGTTCAAATCCATGTGCCTCCCACGCCCCTTGTTTTTTACTTATTGAACAAAATCCTTTTCACCTCTGGGGTCTGGAATGGTATTGGAATCTTCCTGCAAGGAGAGCAGAGAGAACAGACAGCAGAGAGCTTTGCCAGAAAGCCTCTGTAGTTTCTTGTAGGCCCCAGTGAACTTCTCCAGGCGACTCTGTCCCCTCCTTAATCCTTATCTTCAGAGCCTTGAAACAGGCCCAACTGTCCCATAGAACTGAGGTTTATGGTTTTTCTTGAATAAACCTAGAAATTGATCCTCCCCTTCTTGAAACCCAAGGCAAAATTTACATTTGTGTTATCTGAACTCCTTTCTCAGGAAACCTACCAGCAGTCTTCCCAGATAGTATCAAGAAACTGAAATTTACCAGATCTCCACATCTGAAAAGTGAGATGTCAGACCCCGCACCCATCATGACTGTCCAGATGACCACCTGCTACCTGTTGGCCAACTCCTCTTCCTTGCCCCTCCCTAATCCCTGTTTTCCCATAGGAGGCTCCACATTATGCCCTGGGGTTACTTCCCTGCCCCTTGTGTTCACGTGTGGACCCCAGTATCTGCTTCGTAAGGGAAACACCAGACGTGCATGTTGGGGGGCATCTGTTTCCCACCTGAGCAGAGCCTCCCAGTGCCCACTGGGCAAGTGAGCTGCAACATCTTCTCAGGGAGGTGAACAAGGTGAAATGCTTTAACGCTGACTGTTGGAATCTGGGAGAAAGACTGGCAGAGGCAGTGGTTTCCCCTGTGTCTGAGTCAGTGCTCAGTTATTCCTTGTGGCAGCATCCCATGGGTGACTGGTTGTTGTGAAGGACATTCTTATTTCAAGTCAATAAAACCACATCCTTACCAATAGAGAGACATCTATTCAATTCACTTCTGCAAGCGGTATCAGACTTCCACGTGCGGGTTTACTGCCTCATTTTGTACCACTTGAAATTCTTATTTGGGACACAGGACCTCTCTTGCCCAGCATGCTCTGCTGTGCTCACTCCATTTAGTCTCTCCATAGACTCAAAAGCAACATCAGCTAAAAGCAAAGATTGAGAACAAACAAAAAATTATAACAATTAATTTTTTAAAAAAGAAAAAACAAAAGCAAAGATCTAAACCCAATTCTGCTTAACATTTTCTCCCCCAAACAAGAGTATAATAGTCCATAATAACATAATTGTAGCTGCAATCTGCTTACTCTCATAAAATATTAGTCTAAGAAACAAACACTGCTACCTTCTAAGGGGCAAGTCAATTTCTTTGCAAGTTTTGAAGAGTGAGGAAGGAAGTTGGAGCCTCATGTAGGAAGCCTGGCCTTGCTCGTGCAGAGCTACAGGCAGGAGCCACGCAGGGAGAGCCTCGGCACTGGCCAACATCAAGAGTGGGCCCTGGAGTACATGGGGATGGGGAGCCTGGGGAATGGAGCAGCGAGGGTAGGGCAGGGACTAGCAGGGGAACAGGAGGCTAAGGATGGAAGGGCTTTATAGTCACCACACAGAATATGGTTCCATGCAATGCAGCTCAGAGCTACCCTCTGTCCTTTTTGGCTCTCCAGACTTCTTTTCCCCTATGACCTCTGCATCCAGGTCTCTCATTGGCTGGCTCCACACCAGCACTCTGGCCCTGCACCCTCCTCTCCTCCCCACTTCACCCCCCGGGCCACCTGCTCTCTAGGTCCCCTCTAGGAAGGGGAGCCCCATTAGACTAACACCTCCAGCCCCCATAAGTAGCTCAGGAGGGGGATGGGCCTGCGAGGCTGGACAGCCCTTAGTCTACCTGGCTTTCTGGAGCAGACCTCGGGCCAGGCAGAGGCCATGTCTGCTCTACGCCAGGGTCTATGACTTAGCCTGGTGGGAAAACAGTGCATCATCCCCAGGATGACTGCCTTTCTCCTTTAGAGGAGCACTGGGCAATTTAATTAACTCTTATTTTTTTGAGGGCCCAAGACATATAAAAGCTTCTTTTTGAGGTAACTTCTGGAAGCTGCATTCATCTGGACTTTACAATGGGAGATGAGATTTGAATGATGGTGAGGGATAAGGGCCCATGTGGGTAGGGCCAAGAGGGAGAAGTGGGAGCTTAAGATGAGGCACTCACCAAGGCTGAAGTGGGCTTCATTAAGGCTCCACAGTGCATACAGGTGACCCCTGTGCAATGAGGGAGTTAGGGTGTTGACACCCCTCCTCTGCCCCCGCCGACTTGCAATAAAAAATCCGGATATAACTTTTGACTCCCCTGAAACGTAATTACTAATAGCCTACTGATGACTGGAAGCCTTCCTGATAACATAAACAGTCAATGGACACATATTTTGTCTGTTCTATATGTTATACACTGTATTCCTACAATAAAGAAAGCTAGAGAAAAGAGGATGTTATCAAGAAAATCATAAGGAAGGGAAAATGTATTTACTATAGAATAAGTGGAAGTGGATCATCATAGAGGTCTATACTCTGTCATCTTCACGGAGTAGGCTGAAGAACAAGAGGAAGAGGCGGGGCTGGACTTGCTGTCTTGGGGTAGCAAAGGCAGAAGACAATCTCTGTGTTAAGTGGACCCACAGTTCAAACCTGTGATGTTCAAAGTCAATTGCAGTTTTATTTACAGACTTTCCAGATTCAGGACCAGGCTTCCTGGGTCAAAGAACCGAGAAGTGCAGAACCATCTTTGCTGATTAAATGCAAGCCCAGACAAAGGGCGCTTGGACTGGAAGCAAGGCCTTTTGGTCTGCACTCGGCTACTGTACCCTAGCACTGGCACCTGGGCCGGCCAAGCAGTATCTCTGACTCTGGGAGCTGAGTCCCACGCTCTTCTTGCCTGCAGCTCTTTCTTCACACCTAGAGTGGCTTTGGCTTTCTACCAGGTCTGCTCGCCTGCAAAGAGGCTGCCTTGCTTCCCTTTCAGTCCCATCTTCTGGCCATTTCAGCCGGCCCTCCTCAGCCTGAAGTCTTCAGCTTCTTGAAGGGTCGGTGGATAGAGAGGCTAGAACCACTTCCTGAGATCTCACTTGGGTTCTTCTGGTACCTAGGGAGCTACTGTAATTTGAAAATCAGCTCACCATCTGAGAATTTGATGGGCATGCCTCTCTGTAGAAGGTACCTGCTCCACAAGACAGTCTGTACATGTGTTGCTGATGGGGACTTAGGAAGTCCTTCAAACATATATGAAGGGGAAAGGTCTAGTGACTTGGTATTTGTTCCTCCCAGCAGGACCTGAATAATCCCTGGAGAGGGGCTCTGCTGCTGGGCAGGCAGAGGCGGGGTGCTCTGGCCTAGAGCAGCAAATACCCCAGGGGCTGCATAGCCACCTCCACCCTAACGCCGGCCTTGCTGCAGACCCCCTGCCTGTCCTAATGTGGGAAGGGAGCCCTGATTAGGGAGTGTGAATAGTCCTGTAATTGGGAAGATCTAGAGTTGCGAAATAATGTTCATTTTTTGAAACTGTGGCTTTGGGTGAAATTCAAACATTGCAGAAAGGTGATACCTAAACATGGTGCTTATGATGAGACTCTGCTTGGGGGGGCATCTGAGCAGCCAGCCAGCCCCCACCCTGATGATATTGCCACTAGGTTATAAGGCATGGAGTGTCTCAGGGTCATCACAGGCAGGGGTGTGCAGTGAGAATAAAACAGTAGTCACGGGCTTTTCATGGGGATCCAGAAATAATTAGACAACTGAGGCCTTTGAAGCCGGGACTGTGACTTCTGACATGACTAACAAAGCTTTAGGACTCAGGCCTAGACGGCCCCTCTCTAACAGGACCTCACTGATAGCCAACCTGATTAACAGCTTTCCTGTTCTTCTACAAACACCTGTACCACATCACTGATAGTTTCTGATCACTCATCACTCAACATACTCGTATCTTTTATGGCCATTCTTTGTATGTCCTTTCACCTTCCCCCTCTGCTGTCAGCTCCTTTCCCTTTCTTGGCATCTGTTATGTTAAGCATCTTGAAAAGAGAGAATCTGACTGGTCATTATCCCTGTGCAGGCTGAACTGCAGGTCACTGGTTCACTTGTATATTAGCTGGGAAGAAAGGAAAACGTCAAAGAAACGAATCAATATCCTGAGAGAGATATGAGAAAGTATTCCATCTGTTAAACAAGACATATAAGAACAGTCAATTATAGAACAGATAATGCTTAGAAATTAAGAAAAAAGGATAGAGGATATAAAAAATTAAATAGAAAGTTTGAAAAATAAAGTTGAGGCAGTTTCCCAGAAAGTAAAATAAAACAAAAAGACAAAGGAAAAGATAGTAAGAGAGATAAAAGTAATAAAGTTAGAGGTTAAAACCAAGATATGTGAAAAACAACTAGTAGGCTTGGTGCACTGGCTCACGTATATAATCCCAGCACTTTGGGAAGCCCAGGTAGGAGGGTCACTTGAGGCCAGGAGTTCAAGACCAGCCTGGACAGTTCAGACGCCTGTTTCTACAAAGAAGAAAAATTAAGTTTGTCATGGTGGGGTATGTCTATAAGCCTAGCCATTCAGGAGGCTAAGATGGGAGGATCACTTGAGATCAGGAGTTCAAGGTGATGGTGAGCAAAACCCTGTCTCAAAACAAACAAACAAACAAACAAAAACTAATAAAAGTCCCAAAAAGAGAACATGATGGACAGGAGATTATACAAGAAGATTACGCATAATGAAAGGACTTGGCTATCCATTAGAAAAGATTCTCCAAATGCCCAGCACAATGAATAAAAAATCATCTTCATCAAATACATCATAGTGTGATTACAGAATATCAGGACAAAGGGAAGATCGTCAAGGCTTAAAAACTGAAAGAAATAGGTGATAGACAAAAGATAGAGGATCACAATGGCACTTGACTTTCACCACAAGACAATTATGAAGGATTTTAAGTTGAAACTAGAAATCTATGTCTACCCAGACTGCTAATCAGGTGTGTAAATAGAATCATGGACATTTTGAGGCATGCAAAGTCTTAAAAAAAATTCACCTCTATTCACCATTCCCAGAAAACAACTGGAGGACATCCTCTGCCAAAATGAGGAAGTGAATTAAGAAACATTCGAGACTTGGAACCAGGAAGAAGAGACTCGCACGCAGGAGACAGAGATGGAAAGAATGGCCCGGTGAGGGTGGAGGAAGTCCCAGGGCATGGGCTGTGCAGCAGGCTCTCCAGGGCAACCAGAGCAAAAACAGCAGGAAGCTGCAGAGCTACTGGAAAACAAGAAGTAGAGACGTTGATTATCTAACAGCTTTTACAATGTGGTTTTGACAAGCATTTCATGGAGCAATGAAAGTTTGTGGAAAATCATAGATGTTCCAAGAAAACTGGGCAGTTGAAAATGTGAGGCTATCATTAACTTGAGGAAAAAACAAGAAGTTCTATCAGAACTCAGTTCAGCTTAAGATTATATAGATTGGCCATAAAAACTACTGACATCATAATAATTAAAACATGGAAGATAAAATTGAACAGAGGGTAAATATATAGTATTTCATCTATAAAGTTGAGATACACAGTAAACAGAAAACAGAAGAGAAGGCACATGAGTTATAATCCTCATCTACAAAAATAAGTCAGCTAATGATATCTAAATTTGATAAATTATACATAGTATATTATGACATATTTATATTACTTAAAATTATAGAGGCAAACAGACTAGAAGAAACAGCCAAAAGAGTGGAGAGTGGCTGCCTCTGGGGTGGCAAGAGGGAAATACAAAGGACTGAGATTTCTTTTATTATAAGCTTTAAAAGCAGTATTTGACTTTCAAAAATAGTTGCACAAGATACTTAGATTAAAAAATATATATATATGTAAGGTTAAAAACAGTCATGCACTGGGGATGGAGGCGTGGTTCAGGGTAGAGCTTTCCACACTAGCAGCAGAGTTTTCTGGCCAAAACCTGAAGGTGCTGTGTGGTCCTCATGCTATGTTGTCTCCAAGATGCTTCCTAGGACAACTCCAAGTCAGGGCCTAAGAATGTCCCTAACTGTTTCATGAACTGGATTTAATGCAAACATCCCAGACTGAGAGATAACTTCAGATGTCAGTATTGCATGTGTCTCAATTTGTGTCACCAAACTGCTATTTTGTAGTGTAAACAAGAAGAAATCAGACACGTAGACCTAAATGCTGTTCCAGCAGTAAATGGAAACGCTCCTCCTAGCTGTTGCTGTCACCACAGACTGAGGGAAAGGGGGAAGACGTGCAGGCATGTGAGCAGAGGCTAGGGTTTGGGAATTGGGAATGGACTTTTCTGGGGTGAGTCTGTGTTAGAATCAGTTGCTGGTCTTACTCTGTAGAAATAAGTAGGAACTTCCAATGTGCTGCAGGACTGCCGGGTGTGACTACCAACATGAAAGGTGCTTATTAGACATCTACAACAAGTAGGGGGTATAGCTCAGGGGGTAGAGCATTTGACTGCAGATCAAGAGGTCCCCAGTTCAAATCTGGGTGCCCCCTACTGTACTTTTTCTATTCATACAAGCTGTTATGTTCTTCACAGAAGCTGTTGGTCATATTCCAGTTTCTTTACATCCAATCCACCTATGATTTTCCCTGGAACTGGAAGCTACAGGCCAGGCCTACCCAGCTGCAGCCTGGCTGGATGACTTCTTCCACTCTCTTTCCTGCACCAGTTCCATAGGTACCCCCTCATATTCTTGGTATCTAGCTCCCTCTCCCCCATATATGTAATTTCTCCAACTCTATTGGATTCTCAAATAGAAGGAGGAGGTTGTGATGCAGAATGCTTCTGGGCTTTTCCAGGGCAGACCAGGTAGCTGTACTACAGCAGACACCCAGAAACAGACAGCGAATAGTACCCCCAAGTTATCATCCCCCCTGCTCCCTTCCCACAGCAGCAGTTTGGTGCACTGGAGTGGTGGTTAGACCAAGGGAGAAACATCACAGCACCCAGCACTTCCATGTAGGGCAGGTGTCTTCCCCTGGAGAATCAGTTTCTTCCACACCAGAGCTCACTCACACCCTTGCTTCAACCCTGTAGGCCAAAAGCCTGGCTCAGCTACTCCAACAAGGGAGACAGAGGTTCTGCAGTGTTCTTTTTTGAGATGGAGTCTTGCTGTCACCCAGGCTGGAGCTCAGCAGTGCGATCTCAACTCACTGCAACCTCTGCCTCCCAGGTTCAAATGGTTCTCCTGCCTCAGCCTCCTGAGTAGCTGGGATCACAGCTGTGCACCACCACGTCTGGCAATTTTTTGTATTTTTAGTAGAGACGGTGTTTCATCATGTTGGCCAGGTTGGTTTTGAACTCCTGACCTCAGGTGATTTGCCCGCCTCGGTCTCCAAAGTGCTGGGATTATAGGTGTGAGCCACTGTGCCCACTAGAATTCTGAGTTTGTTCTGTGGGCCACAGGGAGTCCTGTGCCCTAAAATCAAGCAACCAGGTCAGGCCATTTGTTTCAGGAGATCATTTAGGAGACATTACAGAGAATGGTCTGGAGTTTGCCAAAGACAAGGACAGGAACAGGTGTTATTTCTGAACCCCTACTATGTGCTAATAGCACACTAGGCAGTTTATCATGTTAATCGTATTTGTCCTAAGAAACTTATCCCTGTTTAAGAAGAAGAAACTGAAGCTTATAGAGTTAAATACCTTGCCCAGTGACACAGAGTAAGAAAAGGAATGCAGAGGAGAAAAAGGAAATCCAGAGAAACTTTCAAGATAAAATACATGGGACTTGGTAACTCGTAAGATGTAAGGGATGAGGAAAATATGAGAAAGAAGAGTTGGGAAATAAACATTCTTTTTTTCCAGAGAGAAATATGGCCGTAGCTTCAGTGGAAAGTGGCCAATACAACCCAACTTAGGGTAGAGACTGGGCATGCTTTGGGTGGGGGAACGAACAAGACTGAGAAAGAATTCAATCAATTCAGTTATAGGGGCAAGAGTACAGATGGGGTGGTTTGCTCTGGAAAAGAGGAGAATGTGAAGGGGATGACAACAGCTGAAGAGAGATGTCTCCGTGGTAGGGAGGGAAGCCGAGGAGCTGAGGTCTGGCTGCTCGATTCTCTCCGTAAAGCAGATGTAACACATTGCAAGGACAGAGTGTGGGGAGACAGCAGGCTGCTGCTGAACCTGCAGTCTGAGCAGAGGGACCTGGACGGTGCAAAGAGGAGGGTGTCGTTCTGCTGGAGCTGGGATCTGGCGCTGCTCCTCTCTGGAGTCCACCTCTTAATGGGCACTGAGAACACTGATGTCCCCAGACACATGTGTCCCTGCCTAAGTGGCCACACGAAAAGTGCCAATGATTTCACTCTCCAGCTCTTCATGTTTTAATTCTATGCAGCTCCTGGCCCAAGGTGTCCAGTTCACTCTCAGGAGTAGACCAGGTTACTGGTTTCCTTGTGTACAGCCCATTTCTACCTTCTGTCAGTCACACATTACCGTGTTTTGGGTGATCCTCTCAGTGGAGGAATCCATTTGCTCAGAGGACACTTGCAGATGAAGTGGTAAACACTTCATCCCAGGCTTGGCTGCAGTGGACTCTCACCTCTAAACTGTGAGGATCTTTTTATATAGGATCTCTGTATATAGTTTCCAAAAGAAGACAGTAAAGTAGATAAACAGAAACTACAACTTGCCAGAAAAAGAAGACAGGAAATTTAATCAAAAGTGTTACCAGCATAAACATGGACTATAAATCATTAAATTCCCCATTTAAAACACAAAATATTTCACTGGATTAAAAAAAAAAACACCTATATCTTGTTCATGAGAGAGGATATAGAAATGTTAAAAATAAAAGAACAGAAAAAGGTATCTGTATCTATGACAACTATATAAGATGTAGCTACATTAATACCAGACAAAATAGTTTTTGACACCTGAAGCATTACCAGGGATAAAGAGAGTCATTTGGACAAACCTCCGCTGGATCTTTCACGTGAGAGATCTTAAAAACCCTTGTGAATTTGTAAACAAGCACACACAGTATCAAAAGGACACAGATTTGGACAACATGACTAACAAACCTGACCTGATTACCATGTAAAGAATCTTGCACTTAACTGCAGAATATGCATTTTTTCCAAGCACCCGTGGAACACACACAAATATGAATTGTACACTGAATCACAAAGCCAGTCTTAACAAATTCCAAAGTATTGAAATCATCAAGAGCATGTTTGCTGACTAAAATTAAGCTAGAAATTTATAACATCAAATAACTAGCAAATCCAACAAATATTAAGAAAATCTTCATGTTTAGAAACTAAAAATTCTACTTCTAAATAATCCATGGGTCAAAGAATAAACTGTAATAGGAATTAGAAAATATTTTGAACTAAATAATAATAGTAGATATTAAACTTTATCAGTTGCAGCTCTAGAGTACTTAGAGGGCAATTTATGGCCTACCTAAATAATACTATCTTATGCAAAGATAGTATTACTTAAAAAAAAGGTTAAAATTAAAAAACTAAGCATCTCTCCCAAAAGGCATAAAAATAATAGTAAAATAAACCCAAGGAAAAAATAAAGGAGAAAGTAATAAATTAATTAATGAAAACACAAATTAAGTAGAAAACAAACAAGAGAAAGGGTCAATAAAGCTAAAATTGTTCTTTGAAACAAACAATAAAAGTAATAACGCAGACAAGATTGACAAAGTAACACTAATACCCAATATCAGAGAGAAAAGGGTACATTATTATAGTTTCCCCCAAATTAAAAAGATTATAAGATGATATTATGAGCAACTTTATGCCAATAAAATACAATATTTGCATTACATGGAAAAATTTCTAGAAAAATAAAACTTCCATGAAGAGAGAAATTCTTTGTCTACTTGATGGTCTTGGCTCTCTCCCTCCTTATTAATCCACTTTAGTTAGTTTAGTAGAACTAAGCTGGTTTGAAGAAAAAAAATACAATTTTTTAGCTGATACAGGTGCCATTATGCCAACCTCATAAGCCATGGGTGGCAGTGTTCTACATTCTCCTGTCTACCAGCAAGGCTGATTCTTTTACCAAGAAGCTTCTACTGTTAAGTGCTCCCTCCAAACATCCCTGTAAATATAGATGTGGCACAGAGACAGAATGCCTCTTCTGGAGTACTTGCTACAGTGTGTCTAACTGTGCCCAGCTCAATAACATGTCTCCCTGAAATAAAGAGAGATGCACTGTGTGCAACTTTTCCCAAATAAATCTTACTTTATGCTTATACTAGTGGTATTTGTCCTCAACATCTGGCTTAATTTTATCAAAACTGACACAAGAAGAAACAGAAATTATGACTAATCATAGAACTATTAAAGAACTTGAATTCATAATGAAACATTTTGCCATTAAAAAAACAACAAAAAACTTCCAGGCACAGATAGTTTCAACACTTGTTATTCCAAACACTTCAGAAAGAAATAATGTAAGTCTTACACAGACACTTCTGGAGAACAGAAAACTAAAAACAGTGGTACCTTTCCCAACTCATTTTATGAGGCTAGTTAAACTTGTTATAAAAAATAACAAAGACAGCTAGGCATGGTGGCTTGTGCCTGTAATCCCAGCACTTTGGGAGGCTGAAGTGGGCAGCTCATGAGGTCAGGAGATCGAAACCATCCTAGCCATGGTGAAACCCTATCTCTACTAAAATATAAAAAATTAGCCAGGCATGGTGGTGCCCACCTGTAGTCCCAGCTGCTCAGGAGGCTGAGGCAGGGGAATTGCTTGAACCCAGGAGGCAAAGGTTGCAGTGATCCGTGATTGCGCCACTGCACTTCAGTCTGGCGACAGAATAAGACTGGCTCAATGAAATAAAATAAAAATAGAAATAACAAAGACAATATAAGAAAACAGGACAATCTCACATATTAACATAGAATCCACTTTAAAAACATAAGCAAAAGCATTAATAAATCAAATTCAGTATTACATAAATAATAACATAATAACCAAATTAAGATCATTTGAGAATGTAAGGTTGGCTTAACATTAGAAAAATCTATTAATGTAATTCATCACACTATAGGATATAGTAAATGCTGTTGGTGCTCCACTGATATTCCTTCAGAACTTACCATTTTTGTGCATGCAGGCCCCAATTTCAACTGTCAGCACCTGTAACTTTATGTCTGAGGGCATTCTCAGGCTCCCAAACATATGACAGGCTAAGAGGACCAAAGAATTTGCACCCAACCTTCCAAAGCAACCCTCAACCGAGGACTGATGGGAGTAGATGGATAAACACACCAGTTGCCTTGTTCTTTTGGAAAGGATAACCCTAAAGCATGTGGGTACATTCTTACAAAGTCCCTTATAGTATTAAGTTCTAGTTGCCTATAATGGTAACTTGTCCCAATATCCCACTGTGAAAGCTGTCAGAATGAAAATGGAGTCATTTGTGTTAAAACCCAACAAACGGAGCCAGGGAAGACCATGAAGGTAGGGTTCTTATATATGAATTCCTGATGACAAGAACTATTCCAAAAGACTCTGTAAAATCCACGGCTTTACCCAGAGGCCATTGCAACCTTACACACTTACAAAAAATACTTCTGCAAGGACATACACACAGCAAAAGCCTGACAAGCCTTGGACTGTTGCCACCCTTGTTACTGATTGCTGTAACCAAGAATTGTTTCTCCAAAACAATTTATATAATCCTTCTCATTTTGCCTTTAAAAACTTTCCCTTACCACAACCTCCTCAAATACACAGTTTACTGTGACACCTGTATTCCCATTGCCAAAGCTCATTCCCTACATAAATATCATTTCCTTTCAGAGAATTTCCCTCTGTTATTTAGGTGGGCATCACCTTTTATTGGCTTCTTTCCTTTCTCTGACTTACCACTCCCTACTGGTGTTGCTTGAACTTATCTCCCAAATAAACTACTTGCTCTTAAATTCTAGTTTCAGGGTCTACTTCTGAAGAAATCCAAACTAAGACAAGAGACTAAAGGAGAAAAATTACAACATCAAAATAGATGAAGAAAAAACATCCAATCAATTTCAACACACCTTTATGATTTTTAAAAATTCTTGGCAAACTAGGACAAATAGTCTACCTCCTTAATATGCTACGAGGTGTCTACCTAAAATATAAAAGGAAATATTATTTAATGGTGGGATGTTGAAAGCTTTCAACTGAAAACTGAATGCAAGACAAAAATGTTCTTAAATAAAAGAGAAATGGAAACTGAACTGAGGAGCAAAAGGCTATGAAAAATCACCAAATGTATTTTCCAGATAAATCAACTAAGACATTCCCGAAATGAAAACTATCAATACCTTCCTTTTTATTTACTTTTAATTAAAATACAACTCACAGTTGTATTTCAGAAATCTTCAATGTAGCGCTCAATTAATTTGTACCCATGCACAAGTATGTACCTACCTCCTGAATCAAGATATAGGAAATTTCCAGCACCTCAGAGGGTCCCCTGGTTCCCCTTCCCAATTGCCCTCTCTCCCCAAAAGGTAACACTATGCTATCACTATGGACTAGTTTTACTTGTTCTTGATTTTATATACATGGAATTGCACTTACCCCTTTGAATCTGCCTTCCTTCACCCAATCTTATGTGTATAAGATTTATCCGTGTTTTGCCACTGTAGTGGTACTTTGCTCTTCTTTTTTGAGACAGAGTCTCACTCTGTTGCCAGGCTGGAGTGCAGTGGTGGGATCTCTGCTCACTGCAAACTCCGCCTCCTGGATTCAAGCAGTTCTCTACCTCAGCACCCCCCTCCCCCGACCAAGCTGGGACTGCAGGCATGTACCACCATGCCCGGCTAATTTTTGTATTTTTAGTAGAGATGGGGTTTCATCATCTTAGCCAGGCTGGTCTTGAACTCCTGACCTCGTGATCCACCTGCCTCGGCCTCCCAAAGTGCTGGGATTACAGGCGTGAGCCACCATGCTCAGCATCTTTATTCTTTTTTAAAACCCTGTTTAGGATTCCATTGTATGACTAGACCATGATTTATTTACCTATCCTACTGTTCATGGACACTTGAGTTGTTTCCAGTTTGGGACTATTAAAAGAAATGCTGCTATGAACATTTTTGCATGTACATATACACTCTCTGATGTCTGTTATCTAGGAATATAACTACTGAGGAAGAGGGTGTTTCTATTTTCAACTTTAGCCAGTAATGTCAGATGGTTTTCTAAAGCGGTTACAGCAAACGACCCTGCCACTGGCAGGGGATGAGAGTTACTGTGACTCCACATACCAACACTGAGTTCCATCAGTCCCTTTCATTTTAACCATCCTGGCAACAATTCCAGCAATAGTTCACTGGGGTTTAATTTACATCTTTCTAGACTCATGAGATTTGGGCATCTTTTCATAGGCTTATTGGTCGCTTGGATGTCCAAATGTATAAAGTAACTGCTTGTCTATTTTTTAATTGTCTTGTTGAATTCTTTATATATTTTGGGTAAAAACCCTTCAGCAGTTATGTGCAATAGATACCATGTCCTGCCGTGTGGGTTTTTATTCTCTTACTTGTGTTTATCGGCTCTCATGAATGTTGGCTGATCTCCCTGCAAACTTTTTATCTATTCAGCAAACACTATACAGAATTTATTATGTGCCAGTCCTGTGTTAAGTGCTGTACATGGATTAACTCATTGAATCTACAAACAATCCATCAAGTATACACTCTTAATACCACCATTTCGCAGATGACACAGTTGAAGAAGGGAGGGGCAGTAACCTGCCCAAGGCCTTCTAGCAGAGGCAGGCCTCGAACCCAGACTGTCTGGCTTCACAATCCACACCACTGGTATCCACGCAGCACTACTTCTCCCAGGCTTATATCTGTCCAAACTCTATCGATGGGAATTCTTTGAAGCTTGGTTCCTGATGCAGTCTGGGGAGGAGTTTCATTTTGCCAGGAGCCTGTGGCACTACACTCCCAACTCCAACTTGAAATAAGTTGTCTGTGGTTTTTCAGATCCAATAAAGACTGTCAATTCAGGGTCCACTAAAGCCCTGAATTGAGGTTTATTGAACTGAATAAAGCCCAGTCAGTCAGTCCGTGGCTAGGGATTCTCGGGACTGGTTTTCTTTTCCCTGTCTTCTCTTCACTCCTTCCTTAAGAGCTCAACCCTTTTTGTATCCTGTCTTTGTGCAAGGCAGTCTCATTCGTGATTCCTCACCATGTGTGGGGCCTAAGACTCTTCCTAGAAATGTCTGTTTATCATTGCACTACTGACCACTGGGCCACCAGAATCCAGAGATGTCCCAGACTTCCTGGACTCAGGCTGCTGCCCAGCCCTGCCAGCAGGGCGTTCTGTGCTCTTGCAGCCTCATCAATCCTTTGCATTTTCCTTGGCAGTCCACCCTACTGCCAAAAAGGAAAGCCAGAGGATTTTAATGTTATAGAAATCACTGTGGAAACCAGTGTTCCCCCAGGCTCTTGAGCCAGGAGCTGCTTGCTGCCTTCTAAGGTTGCCAAAAATACAAGGCAAAGACCTGTGGGTAAAGGAGAAAATTCCAGTAGGAGGAAAAGGCAGTTCGCAGAAGAGAAAGTTTACCAGCTCCTGTGGTAAGAGCAAAACGGGGCCTCAGCACAGCTGAGGAGGTGAAAGGTGCTAACTTGCCAAGGGTTACTCCAAGGTTCCCTCCAGATGGGGCAGGGGTCTCTCTGCCCCAACAAGAGGTCACGTGGGGGGCTGGGCACACTGGCGCTCGCCTCTCACGCCAGGGAAGCCTGCCTGGGCTAGGGTGGCTGGGCCCCGGCCCCCGGAGCCGAGCTGCCCCCCCCCCCAAAAAAATAAAGAAAATTGTTACTATCGGGGTGCGCGGCGGCGCCCGGCCCCAGCACTCCAGGACTATCACTGCTATAAACGCTATAAAGAAACCGCCCCCCCGCCCTACTCCCCACGTCGGCCCGCACCCCGCTCGCCACTACTTCCATCCCTTCCCCTTCTCCAACCCAACAATAACCAGAAGTAGAAAAAAAAATATAACTCTTCCCTACCTATGCTCTCTATACCGGGAGGGCGGGCCAGACTCCCCATCTGTAAGGCCTGGACCACTCAGGCCACTCGCGCCCCCCTTATATCCCCGCCCAGCACAACCGAGCCCGCGCGGCTCTCTCTCCCGACTCTCGCGCCGGCCGCAGCGCCTCCGCGCGGGCGGGCGCCACCCCCACCGCTAAGGCCAGGAGACCCGCGCCCTTGTCAAGGGGGGGGGGGGGCCCCCTCCTATTATCCCCCACAACGGCTTCTTAAGGTCGGTGCGCCCGGGCCCCTCGGGCCCCCCATTTTTTACTCTCGCGGGCTAGGTTCCTCGGCTCCTGGGTGTCTCCCTATAAGCCTACCGCACTAAAAGCCTAACACAACAAAAAGCGCCGAGGGCTGCGGCGGGGCGCAAGCACGGCGCCGCACCCACCCGGCTCAACCCAGACCCGCCCACTCTCTTTCTCCTCTTAACTACATACCTATATTCTCTTACATCCCCTTCTAGGCCGCCGGGTGGCTACTGCCCCAGTAGTAGGGCCTGAGGTGTTTGGTGCCCCGCGCTCGCAGGCCCCAGTGGGAGTCGCCCTACCCCTCCCCCCATAGTCCACCAGTTCGTCGCTCTGTATGTCCTGCCGGCCCCCTATCTCCTCCTAGCCCCATGTATTGCCGCTCCCCGGGCACTAGTCGTCGGGTCGCCCCCCAACCCAGAGGGACTTTATTTGCCCCACCACCAGCGGGGGGATATCTCAGGGGAGAACTAAGAGGCCGGGCCCCCGCGCGCCTGGCAGACCGCCTAACCCTACCTACTCTTCAGTCCCTCATTATCGCCCCCTATCCTATCTCTTCATTATACACTATCGCTTAGGTATCTTCTCCCACCCAAGGCTCGCGTCGGTGGGTGGGGGTCGCTCCCCTCCAGTATCGCAATGACTCGATACTCCCGACTATGCAATTCCGCCCTCCCAGCCCCCCCCACAAACCACACAACCTAAACCTAGGGGGAGGTGCCAGCCCCGGCCGGGCTCCTCTAGGCCTAACCCCACAATGAGGGCGCACCACCTAGCCGCAGCCGGCAGAGCCTCCTCCCCCCTGTCCTCTTCTACTCATCCAATCAATAAATACAAAGCACGCGTCTATAGGAGTAGGGGCCCCATTTATTGGAAGGAGGCGCCTGCACCTGCCTGGGTGCCTCTTTCGCTCACACTACTATTCCTAACACTTATGGCCGGCCCCCCGCGGCGCGTGCTCAGCTTTATACCACATTTAGCCACCACACAAAGAATACAAAAGACATAAGCTTACCCTAGTCCTGTTCTCCCAGGCTGCCCCGGACCAGTACACGCAGGGCCAGCGGGGGCTCGAGGGTGAGGGGGTGAGGGAGGAGGCGCTGGTTCTCTCCTTCCCTTCCTTACGCCTCTACCTATAGTAGGCGATCCGATACACATTCATCAAGGACAGCGGGGGGGGACTTGGAGTGGGGGGGGGCCCCGCGCGCCCCGCCGCACCTCTCTTCTCTTTTTTTGGGTTGGGGGGGTGCGGGTAGAGAGTTCCTTCCCCTCCACTAATGGAGCCCCTAATAAAAGCTCGACAAAAGATCTCTCTAAAAAAGAGGGCCTTTCTTTCCCCCCTCGCCCTCCTTAAGTTTCAACTTTCTCATCCACCACCTCCTCCGGGGGGTGGGCTTTTCCTTTTTTTTTTAAAAAAAAAAACAAGCACGAGGGTGAGTGAGGGGGCCCCTTGTGGGCCCGAGTTGCCACGGAAGAAATGTCAACAGGTGAAAGTATACAGTTCCATGCTGTGTTTAGATGTTCCATCAAAGGCAATTTTACATCGTATTTAAGCTTTAAAAGCAAACTTCTGCAGAAGGGATCACTCAATTATATCAACCACCTCAAAAACTAAAGGATGTGATGGTGTTGTATACTATGGAAAACAAATGGTCTTTTTGGTACAAAAATCTCAAAATTCATGGAGGTTCAGCAATACAGCACAGAATTCAGAAGTACAATTCATGACTTTTAGTATCCCTTACAGTAATCCTGTTTCATGAACCTTTTTAAAAACTAAAATACATTTAATAATTCTTCAAATTTATATAAAAGCAACATAAGTTTATATTTTAGATAGATTAGAAACAGGTTCTTTCTGCTCAGATATAGTTTAAAACAAAACAAAACAAACAAACAAAACAGCTTCTTATAATAAAACTATTTGAAAGCAAGAAAGTCTTAGGATCTCTACATTGAATGGCAGGAAAACAAAGCAGAGAAGTAGCACTGAAGACAGAGCCTGGTCAGGTGTAGTGTCACCTGAGGCTCTGTCTAATCTGATCATTTAGCAAATGGCTCTTTGCTCTACTCTCCCGACTTGAAAATATTCTGTATCCTGTGACCTTCCTTAGTAGTGTAAGATGTAGTGGCCCAAACAGAACCTCTTTTGTTTTCAATGATGTGCTTCATAATTTCCTGTTCATTAAAGCAGATTCCTTTTGTTAACAAGAGATGGGAACTTTTTATTTCATCCTTTTTTATTCCCCTTCACAAAGTGGCACTGGTGACTCAAAGGATACATGTTTGAGGGGATGGATACCCCATTCCCCATGATGTGCTTATTTCACATTGCATGCCAGTTTCACACCACCTCATGTACCCTGTAAATATACACACCCAGTATGTACCCACAAACACATTTCTTCAGAAGTGGCTTCTGCCGTTCCAGTGTCACAAACACTTAGAGCTTTGGCCTAGAACGTGGGTACTTGCCCCTTTCCCGTCCCTGTCCTCCAGATGAGATGCTAATGTGGTCATCCAACCCACTGGCATTCTAGAACGAAAGCCAAGCCGGCCAGACAGCCAGAAAGGAGATATCAGCTTCTTTGTATCTTTTTTGAGACAGAGTTTCGTTCTTGTTGCCCAGGCTGGAGTGCAATGGCATGATCTCGGCTCACGGCATCCTCCGCCTCCCAGGTTCGAGAGATTCTCCTGCCTCAGCCTCCCAAGTAGCTGAGATTACAGGCATGTGCCACCACACTCGGTTAATTCTTTTTTTTTTTGTATTTTGAGTAGAGACAGGGTTTCTCCATGTTGGTCAGGCTGGTCTCGAACTCCCAACCTCAGGTGATCCACCCACCTCAGCCTCACAAAGTGCTGGAATTACAGGTGTGAGTCACCGGGCCCGGCCGAAATCAGTTTCTGGAACCTACGGAAAGCCATGCCTGGATCACCTAGCTGTGGACTTTTAAGTGGCAGATAAGGAAGCTTCTGGTTGGGTTTCTTCCTGTTTTGCTTTAATTGCTAAGCATTCATAGCCAAACCTGATCATCACTCAAACTATTCTCTTTCAAGATCTGAAAATCAGAAGTCCTTTAATGGCACCTCGTCTGATGTTTACCTGTTCTCCATCCTGTTACTGAAAATGGTTCATTACCTCATTCGCAACTTAATCTTGTCCATCTCTCTCTGTTCTTATGACCCCAAAGCCACTTTGGGGTTCAGCTATCTGCCTGCCCATTATGGATCCCATTGTTGGCCTCTCAGTCATGATTCTAGCTCCTTTGAGAGCTTGGCCGGTGGTCTGTCTACCTTCTCCTTCTGTATCTGGGGGATACACACATCTTTGGTCTTTCCCACCTTTGCTCTGGGGTTGCCAGTCTTTGCTAAAGGAAACTGTAGAGCCAGAAAAATGGTCCCACTGCAAATCTACCCGTCTGACCTCAACCAGCACCTCTCTGCTAATGAGCAATGATCCTATTCCTTTCTAATTCACCCCTTCTCCATTTCCCACAATCCTGGTTCACGCTTTGCCCTTCTTCCCAAGTCATGAGTCCCACCCTACTGCCTCTATTCTCTTTGGATGACCTGTTTTCTCCCTGACTGAGAAGACCGAGGCCATGGAGGCCCCTCAGCATCCCCTGCTGCTGTGCATCTTCACCTTCTCCTCATTTCCTCCTGGCTAAGAGACAAAGTCTGGTTTTAACCAATTCCCTGCCAATGTACACGTAGATGGTCTCCAGTGTTTTGCTGTGAGGAATTAAAAACCGCTGTGATGAACATCCACACACACGTGTCTTCATACACTTACATGAATACTTTTGAAGGGTAAATTCCTAGAAGTGGTACTCTGCAGAGTACCATCTTTTTAATGTTGTTTCTTCTTTTAATTTGATCTTAGGTACAGGGGTACCCGGGCAGGTTTGTCATCATATAGATAAACTCATGTCACAGGGATCTGATTATTTCGTCAGCCACATACTATGCATATGTATTTTCTCTGATCTTCTCTCCTTCCACCATCCACCCTCAGGTAGGTGCCAGTGTGTGGTGCTCTCCTCTCTGTGTCCACGTGTTCTCATCATGTAGCTCCCACTTGTAAGTGAGAACATGCGGCATTTGGTTTTCTCTTCCTGTGTTAGTTTGCTGAGGACAATACCCTGCAGCTCCACCCATGTTGCTCCAAAGGACATGATCTCATTCTTTCTTGTGGCTGCATAGTATTCCATGGTGCGTATGTGCCAGATGTTTAAAAGACTGAGTATTATTTGCTCACTAACTTTTTTTTTTAACAAAAGCAATTTGCTTCTCACTTGACAAATTATCACGAACACTATTGTACATCAAATACAAGCCTCCAGACACAGGCTCTGGGTCTCCTTTCAGTGCAGGGGAAGGTGGTGTCACCCAGTTAGAGTTCCGTCCCAGCCCAGCACACCCGGCATGGTGCTCAACACCTACTGCAAAGAGGATTATCTGGATGACTTGAAGGGTCGCTCCAGTTATAAAGCTCAACCAGGCCACTAGGGTGTCCTCAGCCAGGTGCACACAGAAGTGATGGAGAAAGGAGTATTAGTGACAGGAGGGAGGCCAGAGTTCAGAGAAACAGAACCGGTCTGGACATCCCAACCGGCAGAGCTGGGTGTTGCTCTTGGTGTGCTCGGGACACAGGAAAAGCGGGTTAATTACACTGTCCTCCTACCACTGGGGGTATAGCTCAGGGGTAGAGCATTTGACTGCAGATCAAGAGGTCCCTGGTTCAAATCCAGGTGCCCCCTACCTGTTTTACTTTTAAACATCAAAGTGGGTCCTGGGTCATAAGCTCCTCCCAATCCACCCTGGAAAAAAATGACACAGCATATCTAATCTCAGACCCACAGCATCTCTGAAGTGCAGACTCAGTAGTCCTCAGGTGATTTTATGGACTTTAAAGTTTGTGAGGCACAGACTCCTGCCTTCTGCAGTAGCACTCCAGCACTTCTGCACAGTTGTCCAGAATCTCCCCCAGGCACACCCATGTGATCCCCAAGAGAGGGCTGGGCCATGTCTCTAAGTCCTGCTGTATTCTCCACCGCACCCAGCTTGTGCTGAGGCACCCAAGTACATGAACCAGCGGCAGCCTCATGCCCACCTCCAATGGGCATGACAAATCTAATGAGCTTAGATTTGGGAGCTCAGAGTGCTAAACCCTGGACTTTGGCTCCGAGTTCCGGATTTCCCACCTGGGGGTGCTGCAGACTCACAGCCTGGCCTACCCAGACTACGGACCAGAGGAGAGCAGGATTCTGGGAGGGCTTGTGAGACTAAGGGCAAGGAGCGAGATGATGGAGGAAGTCTGCTGGGGCTTCCCAGAGAACTGACCTGACCTTATCAGCCTCTTTTCTCTCCTCCATGCAAACAGATACAGATCATGGGCTCAGCAAGGGAAAGGAAGCTGGAGTCAGATTCCAAAATCAGTAAGTAAAAATAAGAACAGGTAAAAAGCAACCCGACTGGAAGCTTTTAGTCAGTCATCCAAGGCTCATCTCAGCATTATCTGATGAACACCTTGCCGTCTGTAGCCTTTTGGGTGAAAGCAGCACACCATGGGTAGTAACTGCGGTCTCTCAAGCCCCCTCTGATGGTGGTGACAGCTAAACAAAGCAAGATGCAGGATGTGGTCTTTTCTGGGATATTCTCATGCTCCCCAAAATACTCAACCTCCAGAAACTTCACAGATGCAGCAGATAACCAATAATCCCAAAATTATGTGGCTATTTCCCATTCCCCAGTGCAGTTTCCAGGCAAATGGCTGAAGGCCCTAGGAGGGGGAAATCTGGCAGGAGGATTCACAGGCCGTGACGGGGTATTTGACAGAGTCCTTTGCTCAAGCTTCGCTTCCCCGTCATCAAGGGAGGCGGGGTCTCTGAGCAGATTCACAACTGGGGACTGGGTCAGGGGCCAGGAACCTCTACTGTGCTGGCGATGGCAGTAGCTGAGACCTACACATCACGGGGATCACGATGAGCTCCCCATTCTCAGGCCTGAAAACCTCACCACTGATGAGCCACAGCCAAGACCTGTGTGGCACACACCACGGAGTAACATCCAAAGTTCATTTCGAGATAAGCATCATGCTGCTTGGCCTCTGACACGCTAGGAGTCTCCCAGCCCCACTGAAATCAGGCACTCCCTTTCCACTGTCATGCCTCCCACCAGCATCTTTGTCTACAGAGAACAGCTACCAGAATTCTTTTCAAGAATGTAGAAGCTCCACACACCTATGTGTTGTTCAAGCCAGGGCAAGTCACGTGTGATGAATCGACTCCAGCTTACCTACCCCTGAAGCCTATGGATTCTTTCTACATTACAGCAAGAAATCCCTAGCATCTCAAAGGCATTGGAAATTGGCCTCCTGTAAATCCAGGTTTAAGTCCACCAACCGAGCAAACAGGTTTAGCCCAGCTGCTCCAGCTATGGTATCTTAAATAGAACTTTAATTGGGCACATTCCTAAAAAAAATTCAGATTCATTTAAAGTTATACGGTTTCTACCTTATAAAATACTCCAAGAATCCATATCCACACGTGCTCTTGAGGACTTTGCTGACATACATTAGCCAGATGGAAATGATTCTGCTGTGTGAGTCTTCGCCTCCCAGCAACTGGTGCCCAGGCTCAGCCCAGATCCTACTCTCACCGCAGGTCAAGGGACAATAAGAGGTGGGGAAACCGATCTCTTGCAGTGAAAACCCTTCCATCTGGGCTGGTCAGCTCTCATGTGGGAAGAAGGGGCAGCCTTGGAGATTAGGTAGAGTTGGTGATTTGAGAGAAACTGAGTTTTCCAAATGCTCCCATAAATGCACATTATAATTCTTGAAGTTCCCCTCTCTTAATCACTGACCTATTTTCAGCTAGGAGACTGCGGGATGCTGCAGATTCCATGCACATGCACGGGGATCAGCCTTGGCTCTCATTTTCAGCTGTTGCGCTTACTCAGTGGCAGGAGATCAGAGAGTTTTGTGATACAGACAGAAATATGTCTGTGTTTCAATCCACGTGGAACAGATCATACAGGGCGACACATGAGTTGACTATTTTCTTTAAACTGGTAGGACCAGCCATCTTTCCCAGAGGCCACTTACAATCTGGGAACTACAAATTTGTCCTAATGGGACTGCAGGCAAAATTAACTCAACTTTTCTACACTCTAATATAAGCTTCTGGATTTCTTTCCCTAAAAGCTACCTAGATTTCCATTATCTTCAAGTTTAATGAGGGCACATTCCCAATCCACATTCCCTTCGTTCTTCTGAAATCACTTGTTAGGCTTCCCTGCTACAAGCCAGGGCACTTTGATTAAAGAAGCGGCCATGTAAGGCGAGTGGAGACACAGAGGGCAGCCGCTGACAGGATGTCAAGAAGCTCATACACTTCAGGGAAGCCTGCAGAGGCCAGGCTCATCACATACACAGGACCTCAGCCCACCCTGGCTGTGGAGCTCCCACTGCCACCACAACAGACACTCTCTATAGCCTTTGGCCCTACTGCCATTGCCAGAGCTCTTCCATCTCCAGAATGAATTTCAAATTCACCCTCCCTCTATGCATGATTTACTCAACATTCAGTCTTGTTTAGGGGAATGTAATTAGCTAAACTTAAGCCATTACTAATTGTGCTGGTTAGTTTTATGTGTCAGCTGGTCACAGTGGCTCACGCCTGTAATTCCAGCAGTTTGGTAGGCCGAGGCGTGCAGATCGCTTGAGCCCAGAAGTCTGAGGCCAGCCTGGGCAACATGGCAAAACCCCATGTCAACAAAAAATACAAAAATTAGCTAGGCGTGGTGGTGTACACCTGTGGTCCCAGCTATTCGGGAGGCTTGTGTGGGAGGATCTCTTGGGCCCAGGAGACGGAGGTTGCAGTGAGCAGAGATCATGCCACTGCACTCCAGTGTGGGTGACAGAGGGAGACCCTGTCTGTCTCAAAAACATTTTTTTTTCCTTTAACTGTGTCAAACTTAGTTAGGCCATGGTGGCCAGATGTTTGTCCGTACCAAACTGGATGTTGCTGTGAAAGTATGTTTTACATGTGATTAAACATTACAGACTCATTACCCTCCAAACTGTGGCTGGGCCTCATCCAATCAGAGGAAAACCTTCTGAGGAAATGTCTGCTGTCCCCTAAGAAAGGAACTCGAGCTGCAACCTCAACTCTTCCCTGTGTCTGCAGACTGCTGCCATGCCCTGCAGACATCACACTTGCCAGCCCCACAATGGTATAATCCAATTCCTTAAAATCTCTATGTATACACACGTACACACACAGAGGCACGCGTGCACGCACACACACACACACACACACACACACGCGTGCATGCACACACACAGCCCCTATTGGTTCTACTTTGAGGAACCCTGATTCAAACACCCACATTCAGGGGGGAGGACACATCTGACCTTACTGTTTTCCTAACCAGAGACAGGATCCTGTCTTCCCCCAAGACCTACCCAATTCTGAATTCTCCAAATGAAGAGAGTTGAGGTGTGCAAAAAACAACAACAACAACAAAAAATTCTCCCCAGACCTATGAGCAGTGACTTAGCTTTCAAGAAACTGGGTTTCTCTGGAGCTTCAGCTATCAAGGGAGGCTTTCTAGTGAAGAGCTGACCTGCCTCCTCTCCTGTTTTGCAGAATGAATCCACGTGTTGAAGAAAATCTAGGGGTAGAACATCCTCTCATGTTCAGTGAGTGAAAAGCAAACAGGGAGGGGGCACCTGGATTTGAACCAGGGACCTCTTGATCTGCAGTCAAATGCTCTACCACTGAGCTATACCCCCATTTGATTGCCTGTCTCTAATAAGTACTATAAACCTGTATGGTCACACCCTAAGTGTCACCTGTCATGAGATGTGTACTTGCTTTGTCATGTTACACCCCCTCCCTCCTCCACACCTGCCTGCCAGCTCTACTTACAACCAGCATCCTTCCTTCTCTGGTTTCTGACTGAAGCCAGTGACATTAAAATCACTCAAGTTTGCAGCCAAAACATCCTGAGACTTGCCTAGGAGAGCAGGACTCAAAGAACGGCTGCTCAGCAGACCCTTTGGAGGTGAGGCTGGGCTGGGCAGAGCCGGGTAAAAGCAAACGTTTTTGGGCCCCACTTGAGGACTCCTAAGCCAGACTCTCTGGGAAGGGACCTAGGGACAATGTGTACTTCTAACCAACTCCCTGGACCATCCCAACTCATGGTTTGGAGCTACTGGTTTAATCTGTTCCCTTCCATGGTATAGATCTAGGAAAAAATGACAGTAATTAAAATCATGCCCAAAACAAAACACACCTGATTAATGACCAAGTCATGGCAAGAATCCACATTCGTGATAAAGGGCTTCTTTGCACTGAACACTCTGTGAACTGAGGCAGGAAGACTAACTGCCTTTTTATTTCCTTTTATCCTCCATTCACTGGATCCCCACAATGTGTCAGATAAAAGTAGTGACCAGAAGAAAGGATCCAATCCATGGAAAATTGGCAAAATGGGGAATGTGTGGTCACTAGGGGATGACACAGGACAGCGTGATTGCAAACATGTGGGCAGATTGAAAGGAAGGGCCAAGAAGTGACGCTGTCTTGAACCGGGGACTACCTGATAGGCAGCCAGATGCTCTGCTCCTGAAATACACCCTCCTATCTCTTTGGACTTTCCTGATTGACACGGTTTCACTTATGTTTCCACACCCAGGGATCTAATATACACTGTAATTTCTCGTCATTTTCAGTGAACCACTGGCAACGGACTGACCTGATTCAGACAGACCTCTATCTGGCTTTCAATTGACCATCCTTCCCACAGACTTATCACAGGACTTCTAGAAATCTTCCCTGCCTAGAATCCTGTACCTCCTCCTCAGTCCATGTGCAGGGCAACAGTTTGGAGCATTGCTGTTTACAGCTGGAAGCTTCCGCTCTCCTCTCCTACTTCAGTTTTATCTTCTCTAACGCACTTCCCATACTCTCTCTCTTCACTTTCACCCTCTGCACAGTGGGTACTTTGGGCCTTGTCCTACGTTTTCTCAACTGTCTTCTCTTCTTCCCTTTCCTCTCTTACTAGTCCTTGGCTTTAAAAGGAGATGCGTTAATAGAGAGGACCCAGCCCCATGCTGACCCCAAACCGTTAGCTCAGCACAACTGGAAGAGCCAGGACCAGGCACAGAGGCTATTTGAGCCCTGAAGCTCAGGCCTCCAGTATCCCATGAATTAGGACCAGGATCTCTCCCCCATCAGGTTGGCAAAAATGTAAGTATAGAAACTGTGCAAAGATGTGAGGAAACAGCTTCTTCACAGCTGCTGCTGGGCACACCCGGTGGCACTGGGGTCCCCCTGGGGAGAGCCACATGGCAATGGCAGAAACGAAATCAAGCCTACGATGCGGTGAGGTCACTGCTGGGTCTGTTTCCTGGAGAAGCATCCCCCACAGGGCCACAAAGAGACAGACCCAGGAATGCTCACTACAGTATCGCTTGTGAGCGTGAAAACTCAGAAAAAGCTTAAGTGTCAATCAGTGGAGGAATGGAAAATGAATTACGATATAGTTGCTTCCGGAATATTAAGCATCTGTTAAGAGGAATTAACTTGATCTACATGTATCAACATGGGTAAGTCTGAAATACAGAATAACGAGTGATAAATACAAAGACATCTATGTAATTTTCAAAACACAAAAAATATATAATATATTGTTTACCACTACGAATACACACAGGAGGTGTTTTAAAACGTGGATAGAGGTCAGGCGCAGTGGCTCACACCTGTAATCCCAGCACTTTGGGAGGCCGAGGGGGGCGGATCACGAGGTCAGGCAATCGAGACCATCCTGGCTAACATGGTGAAACGCTGTCTGTCCTAAAAACACAAAAAATTAGCCAGGCATGCTGGTATGCACCTGTAGTCCCAGCTACTCAGGAGGCTGAGGTAGGAGAACCACAGGAACCCAGGAGTGAGCCAAGATCGCACCACTGCACTCCAGCCTGGGCGACAGACCGAGACTACATCTCAAAAAAAAAAAAAAAAAAATGTGGATAGAAAAAAATAAACATAGACAATTCAGGACAAGTGGTTGCCCCAGGGAGACCTAAAAACGGATTTAACTGTTATCAAAAGTACATTCTTTCACATGCGTGCATGCGCACGCACACACACACGTTTTAAATTACGAAGCACAGCATACATTCAGCACATAGTTATTGAATTCCTACTCTGTGCTAGGCAATATTCTAGGTGCCTAGAATGATTATATGAAGAAAAACAGATAAAAAATTTTTGTACTTTTGAAATTGACATTCTAATGAGGGAGACCTGACATACGACGAATCTATAAACAGGAAACATATACATTACATGATGCTGTCTGACAGGAAGACCTGGAAGAAAGGAGGCCTGGAGTCCCGGGTTGGGAGAGGCTGCAGTACCAGTGATGGGAAAGGCCTGCAGGTGGGACCTGCCTGAGGAGCACTCCCGGCAGAGGGCACTGCACAGGGCAGAGGGTACAGCACTGGGGATGGTGCAGCTGGGCAGAGAGTGAGAGAAAAGTGAAGGAGGGGGAGCCGACAGTGTGGGTCAGATGGAAAGCCAGCACGTGGGCCTAAAAAGGATCACTCTGCTGGGCTCAGATGAGACTTTAGAGGGGGATCAGGGCAGGAGCAGAGGGGCTGGTGGCAACTTTAGCAACAGACAATGGGCCTGGGTGTCAGAGAGGAGGGACGAGGCGTGGACAGACTCTGGGAGAACCTGGCAGGGAAGGCCAGTAGTGTTTCTGGTGGGGTGGATGTGGAGGAGGGGTCAGAGAGGACTCCTGGGGTTTTGCCTGCAAGAAGGGTAGAGCTGCCATTTACTGGGATGCGGAGAATGAGGGAGCAGCAGTCTGTTCAGGGAAGACAGGAGCTCAGCTCTGAGAATGTTTAGGGGAAATCTATAAAACACTCATGTGGAGATGCAGGCCAGGTAGCTGGGTATGCGGAATTTGGGGCAAAGGTCCAGGTTTGAGGCACACATTCCTAGATGGTATGTGCGGCCCAAAGACCCTGGGGGACGAAACACAGGAGTGGAGAGAGGGTGTGAGGAAACACAACTTGTGGAGAAAGGGGGTGAGCACTGAGGGCGCTCTGGGGCCGATAGGTCCCACAGGACAATAGGAACCAGCAAAGAAAGGGCAGTGAAGGTGGGTGGCACCTGGGGGCAGAGTGAGTAACGTGGCATGTGTTACAAAAGGCCAAGAAAGACCGACCTTTCAGCACCATGGAGGGCCCTGGTAAGCGAGGTTGGAGGGGTTTTGGTGGAAGCGGTGAGAGAGCAGGAGGGAAGCGCAGATGTTCCCGAGGGGCTCTGCACACATGGGAGCAGAGAAACAGGCAGTGGCTGCAGGGGTAGGGGTCAAGGCAGGATTGCTTGTGTGGCTCTGGAGAAGGTGGCATGGGTTGGGATGCAGCACCAGGTGGAAGTGCAGCTTTTGCTGCAGACTCAACAGTTCAGCAGTCACAGGAGTGACGGCAGAGAAGGACGCACAGGTAGATGGCGTAGGGAGGGCTGTGTGAGTGGTGTATTTCTCTTTAATTAAAAAAGGGGGGTTAAAATATAAAACCGTTCTCAGGCGTGCCCCATAAAGAAACAGATAAACTAGGTTCCTCAGCCACAGTTTACCGGCCCCTGGGCTAGGGAGACGCAGTGTGACTGTGTGGCAGAGCGCCCACTGAAGACTCTGGTCGTGGATGTCACGTGACACCAGCAGCCGGCTTGCCTGGTTCTCTGCAGCCACGTGCAGCTGCTTGGCTGGGGGTGCAGAGCACCGATGGATTTCACCCAACAGAGGGGAAGGGCACCGAGGCTGTGCCCACAATGGTGGGCATGGAGGGAGATGACGAGCAAGGCCAGGGAAAAGGCAGCAAGATCGATGGCCTGCAGGTCTTGAAGGACTGGAAAACTGCTGGAATCAGGACACCAGACAGGGAACTGGAGGGCTGGTGGGGAGGTGGCCGGGGAGTGGTGTGGTGGCTGGAGATGGAGAGGGTGGGGGTGGGGGGTGCAGTCACTGTCATCAGAGTCATGGATGGCAATGGGGTGGGAGAAGGGGGCACAGAACTATCCGCATGGAGGCTGCCATGGCCATGACTGAGAGCAGGAAGAATGACAAGAGAGGGAAGGTCTGCAGAGGCAGCAAAAATACAAGAAATGAGACCCAGAGGCAGGGTGTCTAGAGAGGGAGTGAGGGTGGCAGAGGCGCAATCATGAGGGGTGAGGACCCTGTCTCCAGTAGGCCCGGGCTCAGAGGGAGGCAGGGAAGAGGACGGCTGCCGTTCCCTGGAGCTCAGTCCGAGCAGGGAACACTCAGGACCTGGCAGGTCTGCTGAGCCCTGAGTCCCACAAGGCTCAGTGAAAGGGTATGCAGGAGGTGAGAAGGGGAGGTGAGGTCTCACAAGCGGATGGGCCAGGCCAAACGTGGCAAGGGATGAGCTGTGATTCCTGGCTTCTCGGACAAAGAGGACAGGGATAAAGGCCACACAGGATCCCTGCCGACAGGCCCGAGGTGGACAGTGGAGTTTGTCTCTACTCATCTTGTCTACTGGTGGGTAGAGGCCACGGATGCTGCTGAACATCGTATGATGCAGACAGAGTGTGGCGGGCTCTTACCAGCCACCAGCATGATTTGGGGGACTCTTTACTCTCATGTAATGATGACGTGGAAGCGAGGGAAGCCTCCACACAGTGTAAACACAACGAAACCCACCCACTCAGAACCTCCCCACCCAGGCTAGGAGGCTGGACGCGCCTGGGTTGTAACCCTCTTTTCCAGCCTGATGCTATCTGTTCTCAGCCATCTTTCTGTCCTCTAGTGCTCAGCACCGTCCTTGACACCTAGAAGATTCTCAAAATGCATCTTTGGAATAAACTGTCAATGTGCTGATGACGACTGGCAAAGCGGCCAGCTCAGAACACGCTTCTGCCCTTAGGAAAGTGCAAAAGTAATTGAGATGAGATGACAAACATGGGAGACGCGTTTAATTTCACACAAGTGGAGCACAGGAGGCCCCTGCGTCACACCACCTTTCTCAGTGTCAGACTAAAGGGAAAACCAAGGCAGGTGGGATGGTCAAGGGCGGGTCTTCTGGAGGAATCAGGGGTCTAGCCTGCCAGAGATGTGGTCTCCCGGGTCAAATGACCCAGCAGGTCTTCACTTCACTTTAGGAATTTCGTTTTTCTCCTGTGTCCACCTGTCTTTCTCTTAACTCTCAAAGGTGCTGCGTAGCTCCAGGGAAATCTGAGACACTGGTATCTGGTAACCAGATTCACTTTAAATAAATGTGTGCTTCTAATCAACTGAACCATATGGCTGACCAATGGGTGTATGTTCTACAACTGCTATTACTTTAAATTAAGGTTGAAGATGGGTGCCATGGCTCATACCTGTAATCCCAGCACTTTGGGTGGCCGAGGCAGACAGATGGCCTAAGATTAGGAGTTCAAGACGAGCCTGGCCAACATGGTGAAACTCTGAATCTAAAAAACTACAAAAATTAGCTGGGCATGATGGCAGGTACCAGTAATCCCAGCTACCTGGGAAGCTGAGGCAGAAGAATTGCTTAAACCCAGGAGACAGAGATTCCAGTGAGCCAAGACAGCACCACTGCGCTCCAGCCTGGGTGACAGAGGGAGACTCCATCTCAAAGAAAAATAAATACATTAATTCAGCAATTCATTAAGATTGGTTCTCGGAGGCAAGGCTGACTCTCTGCAAAGCTCTGAATTAATCTTGGTTTCAATACACAGCTGACCCTTGAAAAACATGGTTTTGAACTACGCAGGCCCACTGATAAGTGAATTTCCTTCTCCTCTGCCACCTCTGCGACAGCAAGAACAACTCCTCCTCTCCCCTCCTCAGCCTACTCAGCCTGAAGATGACGCTGAGGATGATGACACTATGATGACCCGCTTCCACTTAATGAGTAGTAAATGTATTTCCTTTTCCTTATTTTCCTAATATTTTTTCTGTAGCTTATTTAAAGTATACAATACATAATAACTAGGACATGTAAAATATGTGTTATTGACTGTACATAGTACCATTAAGGCTTCTGGTCAACAGGAGACTATTAGCAGTTAACTTTCTGGAGAGTCAAAAGTTAGACATAGACCTTGGGCTGCGTGGGATTGGGGTCTGTCGCCCCTGGCCCCTGTGTTGTTCAAGAGTCGACTATTCTCCTGCCTTCCCTGTCAGTGCCCTCCTCTCCCCTCCCGTCATCTGAGCCCTGGCTTTGTCTCTTCCTAAAAGAGTAGGTTTGCCACCTGTTTCCCTGATAGAAAGTGTTCGTTTCTGGAGCATTAGCTGAGTAAGTTAGAGGTTAAAATTGAACTATAAAAAAACTCAGACTAAAAACAAGTAAGTTGGATGTGTCTCCTCGGCTCTCTCTGGAAAGATCACACCGTTCCTGGCCTTGCCGTCTGTCTCCCGCAGATCACCTGATGCCTCCCTGGCCTTCTCCCAGCCCTTACCTGGACTGGGGTCCACAGGAACATCTGGAATCTTGGGGCCCGGGGGCGGCGCCAGCTGCAGGGCTCCTTCCCTTGTTCAATCTGGGAGAGGACCTCGGGCTTGGAGATGGCGTAGTCTGAGGAAAGAGAGAAGGTTAGTTTTTGCCTCGTTCCAGTCAGAGCTGGGGACAGTCAGCCCGGAAAACCAACAATGGTCTACAAAGGAAATCTCTTGATTGTCATAGAGCAGGAGCTCTCGGACACAGGCAAATTTTTCCCCCGGGGACGTTCGGCAAAGTCTGGACACAATTCTGATTGCTGGGCCCAGGGCCTCGGGAGAGGTGACTGGCATCTGGGGGGTAGAGGCCAGGGCTGCTGCTGGACGTCCTACAATGCAGAGGACGGCCCCGACACAGAATCACCCGGTCCCAAATGTCAGCAGTGTCAGAGTGAATAACTGCCACAGAGCGTGCACGTGAAAGAGTGGCACACTTGTGCTGAAAAATGTCACCTCACGACTGCACCTGCTCCCGTCCTCTCTATCAGGCCTCACTGCCCTCAGCTCTGGGGTCACACAGAAACCATCAGGAAGAGGAAATCAGCCCAGGAAGAAACAGTCCAGGCCCTTCCTGGGCAGGATCAAACGAGGAGAGCAGCAGTAGCCCCAGGGGCTGAGGGAAGCAGAGTTTTGAGGTGTGAAGAAAATGTCTGCTGCAAGCAGCACCGTCTGCCCGTGTTCTCCACTGACCTCGAGGCAGGTCGCCGTAAGGGCCACGCATCTCTGGAGGAGAAGGCTGAAAGAAAGAGTCTTTCTCAAATGTGAGTGGATTACATTTTGGATCTGAGAGCAGGAGGGGGCCTTCCCTGCTCCAAGTCAGCACCAACAGAAAGGTCCACACCCTGGGCCTAAGGAGAGGAGGCGCCACCGCCTTTCCCAGCCTGGCATTCTGGGAAACTCCACACAGGGGAGCTTTTGATTCCATCACCCAGGGCTCATCTTTCACAGGAAGTAACAACTCGCAAGGTCAACAGCGTTTCTGGTGATTCACATATGACTGCTACAAAAACAACCACGTGGAGAGAGAAGTACAAGGACTCGCAAAATCCCATTTAACAGAGAAATCAGTGTCAGGCCTTACCCAGGGAGACCACCATCTCGTAATTGCCCCTCATCACATGCTTGGTGAGCTCCTTCTGCCCGTCCTCCAGCTTGCCCCACTCCTGCTCGGAGAAATACACGGCCACATCATCAAAGGTCACGGGCACCTGGAACCACAAGTGTCACACTTGCTCATCCATGGGTTCAAAGGCTCAGCCCCTCAGGCTCCCACACCACAACGCATCCCGAGGCTACCTTGGGGGCCTCCCCCTTGCTGCCCGGGGGCAGTCGCTGGATCCAGAAGTTCTTGTTGGGCTCCAGCAGCCTCTGCAGCAGCTCGTACTCCCACATGGCCTTGCCCTCAGCTGGTTCCCAACTCCACGGCTGTTTTCTCGCAGTTAGCCAGCTTCTTCTCAGCCATCCCGGTTCGACCTTCTAGGGAAAGAAGGCGAGGAGCCTGCGATTCAATCTTCCTTTCCATGGCCTGAATCGTGGCTGCCATTGTCCATGGAGAAATCTTTCAGAAACAAAAGAGAAACCGGCATCATTCATTCCTCCTACTCTCTTCATTGATCCCCTCCCTCCCTAGACACGGGGGGAGCTGGGTTGGGAGCCCATATGTGTGGACAAGTGGGGCCATCCCGTACCACATGCCGGATCTCAAGTTGGCAATCACTGCTTGGGTATCTTAGGTCTATGTCTGGGGTGGGTGCCCTTGCTCCAGGCCTCTGTAGCACAGTGCAGACCTTTATCACGGCGCTTACCACCCTACACAGTAATTTCCTACCCATGCCTACACTGTGGGCTCCCTGAGCATGGTACCGCATCTTTTCACACCACGGTCCTTGACACATGGTAGGTACCCAGTGCAACCTTGCTACGGAAACAGTGACTTAGCATTGCTGGGCATTTTAGTGGAGAAATGGTAAACTGCAGATTTACTAGAGCCCAGCCTGCCCCCTCCTGTCTTGATTACACAGGAACTGACTACTGGGTGAAACAAGAGGATTTTATTAAGGGGGCCACAGGCTCCACGTATTAGCATCCCAAGGCTGAGCGCTTAACAAAGACAGGGCTTGACTTTTATACATGTAGGATGACTTAGTAGCTAACACGTTTACAAAAGCCAGAACAAAGAACAGTTAATTAATTTGTAACATGTCTTGTGATGTACATTTGAAAATAGCATTTTGAGAAACACTTTGTACATTCTTTGGCTGTTATCTTGCCCTGTGACTTTGCAGCAGGTCAGCAAGAAAAACAGGAGTCTTGAGATGCCTGGGAACTTTGCTGAGAATGTGGGGAGAATAGATAAGGTAGGTTTTACAGGGAGATAATTAATTTCCAGCAGAGCTAGGGATTAGGTTTTATATCCATTACAACACAGTACACTTTATTATGTAGCAATTACAGCTATTATTATTATTATTGAATTTCCCTCTTCACCTGAACATGCCCTGCTCTGTCCCATCTCTCTGCCCGTTTGCCCAGGCACTCCTCCCTCCCTGAAAGTTCCACCGGTCTAGCTCGACCTCATGAAATCCTAGCCTCCCCTAAAAGCCCGGCTCAAAACTCAGAGGCGCAGAGCGTCACGCCAGGAGAGGTGAGCAGCGGTACCAGGCGGCCGCCTGACGCTCCTTCCCCTGCAGCCCACCACCTAGCGCGGGGCGGCCCCGGCGCGGGGACAACCGTTCTGCCAGCGCTCGGGATCGGCCTGGAGTTGGGGGCATGGCCGGCAAGCGCAGTAGGTCCCCCGGCGGACCCCGCGCCCCGTTCCCCGGAACCCCAAGTACGGTATTACTGCCGGGCCCCCAAGACACGCGCAGGTCGCCCTTACCTCAGCCGCAGCCCCACGGCCGCCATGCGCGGTCCCAGGACGGTTCGGCCTCCCGGTGCTCTCCACAGGCGGCGCCCGCCCCGCTCTGCCTCTGCCGCCGCTCCTCCCTGGCCGCCACTGCCCCGCGCCGCCCGCAGACGCGCCAACGCCTTCAGCGCCCAGCGGGTCCACACTGCATCCTGGGAGCCGGCGCCAGGGCCTGCCGACCAAGGCACGTGCGGTTTCCTGGAGGCAGCTCAGCCCCACAGCCCCACCTGCAGCACGGGAGGCGAACGGCAATTCCAGTAGGCAGTTTGCAGAAGGGACAGTTTACAAGCTCCTGTGACAAGAGCGGAGGTGGGCCTGGGTACAGCTGAGGAAGTGAAAGGAGCGAACCCAAGTGTTACTCCAAGTGTTACTTCTAGATGGGACAGGGCTCTGTCTGCCATCAGAAGAGGTCACGTGGGAGGCTGGACACAGTGGCTTATGCCTGTCATCCCAGTGCTTTGGGAGGCCAAGGCATGAGGATGGCTTGAGGCCACGAGTTTGAGACCAGCCTGGGCAACATAGTGAGATGTCTTCACTAAAAAAAAATAAAATAAAAAATATTCGCTGGGCATGGTGGCACACACCTGTGGTCCCAGTTAGTTGGGAGGCTGAGGCGGGAGGATTGCTTGAGCCCAGGAGTTGAAGGCTGCAGTGAGCTATGATTGTTTCACTGCACTCCAGCCTGGGAACAGTACAATACCCTGTCGCTTAAAAAACAAAAAATGAAAGAGTCAAGTGGCGTTGTCCTCTAGCAACGTATTTTGGTCCTTAAAACTAGGCTAACGTTGGCTCTTTTAAGGCTTTTGGGGGATTCCACAATCTACTCAGCGACCCAATTCTCACTATTTCTTGGAGTCACTCCTTCTCCATCATTCTCCATGGACATTAACTGAAGAAGTGGAAGTTGGAAGAATCATCTTTTGTCCTAGATTCTAGTTGTGTTGAAAATGCCCTACATGGAATACTCGGCTAGGAGAGCCAGGCCCAACTCTGTCATTTAGTGTGTTACAACAGACACCTCAGTCACACGGAGTTTCTCTTGTAGGTACCCACCATGACAGGCACTGGAGGTTGACTCTGAAGGCCATTCTAGCAGCCAGTGGCAGTGCTTTTCCAGGCTGCTGCCCCCAACCAAGGACTCAAGGCAGGGAAGACACAGGCTCCTGGGTATTTGAGGAGGGGGGGACTGCCTCTTGTTATATACAAGGTCAGTGAGTTTTCAGTGAGGTAGGCCTGGCAGCTCCTAGGAGCTTCCATGTGAAGTGGTGGGTCATAGGTTACTGGTCATCAGGGTGTGACTCTACAAGTCAAAGGCATTAATAGACCCCCGCAACAGCAGGAGGGGGTATAGCTCAGGGGTAGAGCATTGGACTGCAGACCAACAAGCCCCCGGTTCAATTCCAGATACCCCCTCCGCATTTTCCATTTTGACATTTTAAATAGGTGCCTATATTTTAACTTCTTATTAGACGCGAGAGTAAAGACTTGTTTTTGGAACCAGCAAATGGTGAGGCTAGAATGTGGTGGTTGGAAGACACAGGCTCCCGGGTATTTGAGGAAGGGGACTGCCTCTTGTTATGCACAAGGTCAGCGAGTTTTCAGTGAGGTAGGCCTGGCAGCTCCTAGGAGCTTCCATTGTGAAGTGGCGGGTCACAGGTTACTGGTCATCAGGGTGGGACTCTACAAGTCAAAGACATTAATTGACCCCCACAACAGGAGGAGGGGGTATAGCTCAGGGGTAGAGCATTGGACTGCAGACCAACAGGCCCCTGGTTCAATTCCAGATACCCCCTCCGCATTTTCAATTTTGACATTTTAAATAGGTGCCTATATTTTAACTTCTTATTAGACACTAGGGTAAAGATTATTTTCCAGAACCAGCAGATGGTGAGGATAGAATGTGGAGGTTCTGAACCCCATATAGAAATTAGAATCACTTGAAGGGTCCATAGAAGTGCCATTTTCCAGGCCCCACCCCAGACCAATTAAATCAGAACATCTGGGGGGGGTGCCCAGGCATGGTAAAAGCTCCCTACGGGGCTCTAGACCACAGATAAGGGCAAGATCCCACTTTACCAGAGCTTCCAGGAAGCCTCCTTAGCCTAAGGCTGCCTTGTTCCCACTCTGCGTCTTCTTATTCATCCTTATGCAAAACCTGAATATCTAGAGAAAGGTCTCAGTTAATCAGGAAAGGGTATTTTGCAAAGGCTGTGGATGTGTGTGTCTGTGACAGTGCCTCAGCTGGTCCTAACAACCTATGTCCAAGCTGGCAGGGGCACAGCTTGGTTTTACACATTTTAGGGACACCTGAGACATCAATCAATATGTGTAAGACATACACTTGTTCAGTCCAGAAAGGTGGGACCACTCCAGGTGAAGGCAGGACAACAGGTAACTGAGCGGGGACTTCCAGGTCACAGGGAGATAAGAGACAAACGGTTGTATTCTTTTGCATTTCTGATGAGCCTCTCTAAAGTAGGCAATCAGATACACATTTATCTCAGTCAGCAGAGGGGTGACTTTGAGTAAAATGGGAGGCAGGTTTGCCACAAGCGGTTCCCAGCTTGATTTTTCCCTTTAGTTTAGGGATTTGGGGGTACCAAGATGGATTTTCCTTTCACACTTATGTGTACAGCACTTAAAACTGGACCAGAAGAGCATCTTCCAAGAAAAAATGCTGCTTTAGCATTTCTTAGCTGTCTTAAGTTTTCAACTTCTTGATCTAGACATTCTCCTTGGGATGGGGTACTGTTCTTCTATTTCCAAGACAAACCACCAGGATCTATGGCTCAGTGAGTGAGCCCTTGTGAGGCCAAGTTTGCAGAGGATGAAATGTCAACAGGTGAAAGTTACAGTTCCATGCTGTGTTTAGATGTTCCATCAAAGGCAATTTTACATCGTATTTAAGCTTTAAAAGCAAACTTCTGCAGAAGGGATCACTCAATTATATCAACCGTCTCAAAAACTAAAGAATGTGATGGTGTTGTACACTCTGGAAAACAAATGGCTTTTTTGGTACAAAATCTCAAAATTCATGGAGGTTCAGCAATACAGCACAGAATTCAGAAGTACAATTCATGACTTTTAGTATCCCTTACAGTAATCCTGTTTCATGAACCTTTTTAAAAACTAAAATACATTTAATAATTCTTCAAATTTATATAAAAGCAGTTTATATTTTAGATAGATTAAAAACAGGTTCTGCTCAGATATAGTTTAAAACAAAACAAACAAACAAAACAGCTTCTTGTAACAAAACTATTTGAAAGCAAGAAAGTCTTAGGATCTCTACATTGAATGGCAGGGAAACAGCACAGAAGTGGCACTGAAGACAGAGCCTGGTCAGGTGTAGTGTCACCTGAGGCTCTGTCTAATTTGAACACTTAGCAAATGGCTCTTTGCTCTACTCTCCTGAGTTGAAAATATTCTGTATCCTGTGACCTTCCTTAGTAGTGCAAGATGTAGTGGCCCAAACAGAACCTCTTTTGTTTTCAATGATGTGCTTCACAATTTCCTGTTCATTAAAGCAGATTCCTTTTGTTAACAAGAGGTGGGAACTTTTTATTTCATACTTTTTATTCCCCTTCACCAAGTGGCATTGGTGACTCAAAGGATACATGTTTGAGGGGATGGATACCCCATTCCCCATGACGTGCTTATTTCACATGGCATGCCAGTTTCACAACACCTCATGTACCCTGTAAATATACACACCCAGTATGTACCCACAAACACTTACATTTCTTCAGAAGTGGCTTCTGCTGTTCCAGTGTCATAAACACTTAGAGCTTTGGCCTAGAATGTGGGTACTTGCCCCTTTCCCGTCCCTGTCCTCCAGATGAAATGCTAATGTAGTCACCCACTGGCAAGCTAGAATGAAAGCCAAGCCGGCCAGACAGCCAGAAAGGAGAAATCAGCTTCTTTGTATCTTTTTTGAGACAGAGTTTCGCTCTTGTTGCCCAGGCTGGAGTGCAATGGCATGATCTCGGCTCACCGTATCCTCCGCCTCCCAGGTTCAAGAGATTCTCCTGCCTCAGCCTCCCAAGTAGCTGAGATTACAAGTATGTGCCACGACACTCGGCTAATATATATATATATATATATTTTGTATTTTGAGTAGAGACGGGGTTTCTCCATGTTGGTCAGGCTGGTCTCGAATTCCCAACCTCAGGTGATCCACCCACCTCGGCCTCACAAAGTGCAGGAAGTATAGGTGTGAGCCACTGGGCCCGGCCGAAATCAGTTTCTGGAACCTACGGAAAGCCATGCCTGGATCACCTAGCTGTGGACTTTTAAGCGGCAGATAAGGAAGCTTCTGGTTGGTTTCTTTCCGTTTTGCTTTAATTGTTCAGCATTCATAGCCAAACCTGCTCATCACTCAAACTATTCCCCTTTCAAGATCTGAACATCAGAAAAGTCCTTTAATGGCACCTCATCTGATGTTTACCTGTTCTCCATCCTGTTACTGAAAATGGTTCATTATCCTCACTCTGACCTTAATCTTGTCCATCTCTCTCTGTTCTTATGACCCCAAAGCCACCTTGGGGTTCAGCTATCTGCCTGCCCATTATGGATCCCATGTTTGGCCTCTCAGTCATGATTCTAGCTCCTTTGAGAGCTTGGCCGGTGGTCTGTCTACCTTCCCCTTCTGAATCTGGGGATACACACACCTTTGGTCTTTCCCACCTTTACTCTGGGGTTGCCAGTCTTTGCTAAAGAAAACTGTAGAGCCAGAAAAATGGTCCCACTGCAAATCTACCCCAGTCTGACCTCAACCAGCACCTCCCTGCTAATGAGCAATGATCCTATTCCTTTCTAATTCACCCCTTCTCCATTTCCCACAATCCTGGTTCACGCTTTGCCCTCTTCCCAAGTCATGAGTCCCACCCTACTGCCTCTACTCTCTTTGGATGACCTGTTTTCTCCCTGACTGAGAAGACCGAGGCCATGGAGGCCCCTCAGCATCCCCTGCTGCTGTGCATCTTCACCTTCTCCTCATTTCCTCCTGGCTAAGAGACAAAGTCTGGTTTTAACCAATTCCCTGCCAATGTACACGTAGATGGTCTCCAGTGTTTTGCTGTGAGGAATTAAAAACCGCTGTGATGAACATCCACACACATGTGTCTTCATACACTTACATGAATACTTTTGAAGGGTAAATTCCTAGAAGTGGTACTCTGCAGAGTACCATCTTTTTAATGTTGTTTCTTCTTTTAATTTGATCTTAGGTACAGGGGTACCCGGGCAGGTTTGTCATCATATAGATAAACTCATGTCACAGGGATCTGATTATTTCGTCAGCCACATACTATGCATATGTATTTTCTCTGATCTTCTCTCCTTCCACCATCCACCCTCAGGTAGGTGCCAGTGTGTGGTGCTCTCCTCTCTGTGTCCACGTGTTCTCATCATGTAGCTCCCACTTGTAAGTGAGAACATGCGGCATTTGGTTTTCTCTTCCTGTGTTAGTTTGCTGAGGACAATACCCTGCAGCTCCACCCGTGTTGCTCCAAAGGACATGATCTCATTCTTTCTTGTGGCTGCATAGTATTCCATGGTGCGTATGTGCCAGATGTTTAAAAGACTGAGTATTATTTGCTCACTAACTTTTTTTTTTAACAAAAGCAATTTGCTTCTCACTTGACAAATTTTCACGAACAGTATTCTACATCAAATACAAGCCTCCAGACACAGGCTCTGGGTCTCCTTTCAGTGCAGGGGGAAGGTGGTGTCACCCAGTTAGAGTTCCGTCCCAGCCCAGCACACCCGGCATGGTGCTCAACACCTACTGCCAAAGAGGATTATCTGGATGACTTGAAGGGTCGCTCCAGTTATAAAGCTCAACCAGGCCACCAGGGTGTCCTCAGCCAGGTGCACACAGAAGTGATGGAGAAAGGAGTACTAGTGACAGGAGGGAGGCCAGAGTTCAGAGAAACAGAACCGGTCTGGACATCCCAACCGGCAGAGCTGGGTGTTGCTCTTGGTGTGCTCGGGACACAGGAAAAGCGGGTTAATTACACTGTCCTCCTACCACTGGGGGTATAGCTCAGGGGTAGAGCATTTGACTGCAGATCAAGAGGTCCCTGGTTCAAATCCAGGTGCCCCCTACCTGTTTTACTTTTAAACATCAAAGTGGGTCCTGGGTCATAAGCTCCTCCCAATCCACCCTGGAAAAAAATGACACAGCATATCTAATCTCAGACCCACAGCATCTCTGAAGTGCAGACTCAGTAGTCCTCAGGTGATTTTATGGACTTTAAAGTTTGTGAGGCACAGACCCCTGCCTTCTGCAGTAGCACTCCAGCACTTCTGCACAGTTGTCCAGAATCTCCCCCAGGCACACCCATGTGATCCCCAAGAGAGGGCTGGGCCATGTCTCTAACTCCTGCTGTATTCTCCACCGCACCCAGCTTGTGCTGAGGCACCCAAGTACATGAACCAGCGGCAGCCTCATGCCCACCTCCAATGGGCATGACAAATCTAATGAGCTTAGATTTGGGAGCTCAGAGTGCTAAACCCTGGACTTTGGTTCTGTGTTCCGGATTTCCCACCTGGGGGTGCTGCAGACTCACAGCCTGGCCTACCCAGACTACGGACCAGAGGAGAGCAGGATTCTGGGAGGGCTTGTGAGACTAAGGGCAAAGGAGCGAGATGATGGAGGAAGTCTGCTGGGGCTTCCCAGAGAACTGACCTGACCTTATCAGCCTCTTTCTCTCCTCCATGCAAACAGATACAGATCATGGGCTCAGCAAGGGAAAGGAAGCTGGAGTCAGATTCCAAAATCAGTAAGTAAAAATAAGAACAGGTAAAAAGCAACCCGACTGGAAGCTTTTAGTCAGTCATCCAAGGCTCATCTCAGCATTATCTGATGAACACCTTGCCGTCTGTAGCCTTTTGGGTGAAAGCAGCACACCATGGGTAGTAACTGCGGTCTCTCAAGCCCCCTCTGATGGTGGTGACAGCTAAACAAAGCAAGATGCAGGATGTGGTCTTTTCTGGGATATTCTCATGCTCCCCAAAATACTCAACCTCCAGAAACTTCACAGATGCAGCAGACAACCAATAATCCCAAAATTATGTGGCTATTTCCCCATTCCCCAGTGCAGTTTCCAGGCAAATGGCTGAAGGCCCTAGGAGGGGAAATCTGGCAGGAGGATTCACAGGCCGTGACGGGGTATTTGGCAGAGTCCTTTGCTCAAGCTTCGCTTCCCCGTCATCAAGGGAGGCGGGGTCTCTGAGCAGATTCACAACTGGGGACTGGGTCAGAGCCCAGGAACCTCTATTGTCCTGGCGATGGCAGTAGCTGAGATCTACACATCACGGGGATCACGATGAGCTCCCCATTCTCAGGCCTGAAAACCTCACCACTGATGAGCCACAGCCAAGACCTGTGTGGAACAGACCACGGAGTAACATCCAAAGTTCATTTCGAGATAAGCATCATACTGCTTGGCCTCTGACACCCTAGGAGTCTCCCAGCCCCACTGAAATCAGGCACTCCCTTTCCACTGTCATGCCTCCCACCAGCATCTCTGTCTACAGAGAACAGCAACCAGAATTCTTTTCAAGAATGTAGAAGCTCCACACACCTATGTGTTGTTCAAGCCAGGGCAAGTCACGTGTGATAAACCCACTCCAGCTTACCTACCCCCTGAAGCCTATGGATTCTTTCTACATTACAGCAAGAAATCCCTAGCATCTCAAATGCATTGGGAATTGGCCTCCTGTGAATCCAGGTTTAAGTCCACCAACCAAGCACACAGGTTTATCCCAGCTGCTCCAGCTATGGTATCTTAAATAGAACTTTAATTGGGCACACTCCTAAAAAAAATTCAGATTCATTTAAAGTTATACGGTTTCTACCTTATAAAATACTCCAAGAATCCATATCCACACGTGCTCTTGAGGACTTTGCTGACATACATTAGCCAGATGGAAATGATTCTGCTGTGTGAGTCTTCGCCTCCCCAGCAACTGGTGCCCAGGCTCAGCCCAGATCCTACTCTCACCGCAGGTCAAGGGACAATAAGAGGTGGGGAAACCGATCTCTTGCAGTGAAAACCCTTCCATCTGGGCTGGTGAGCTCCGCAGGTGGGAAGACGGGGAAGCCTTGGAGATTAGGTAGAGTTGGTGATTTGAGAGAAACTGAGTTTTCCAAATGCTCCCATAAATGCACATTATAATTCCTGAAGTTCCCCTCTCTTAATCACTGACCTATTTTCAGCTAGGAGACTGCGGGATGCTGCAGATTCCATGCACATGCACGGGGATCAGCCTTGGCTCTCATTTTCAGCTGTTGCGCTTACTCAGTGGCAGGAGATCAGAGAGCTTTGTGATACAGACAGAAATATGTCTGTGTTTCAATCCACGTGGAACAGATCATACAGGGCGATACATGAGTTGACTATTTTCTTTAAACTGGTAGGACCAGCCATCTTTCCCAGAGGCCACTTACAATCTGGGAACTACAAATTTGTCCTAATGGGACTGCAGGCAAAATTAACTCAACTTTTCTACACTCTGATATAGGCTTCTGGATTTCTTTCCCTAAAAGCTACCTAGATTTCCATTATCTTCAAGTTTAACGAGGGCACATTCCCAATCCACATTCCCTTCGTTCTTCTGAAATCACTTGTTAGGCTTCCCTGCTACAAGCCAGGGCACTTTGATTAAAGAAGAGGCCATCTAAAGTGAGTGGAGACACATAAGGCAGCCGCTGACAGGATGTCCAGAAGCTCATGCACTTCAAGGAAGCCTGCAGAGGCCAGGCTCATCACATACACAGGACCTCAGCCCACCCTGGCTGTGGAGCTCCCACTACCACCACAACAGACACTCTCTGTAGCCTCTGGCCCTACTGCCATTGCCAGAGCTCTGCCATCTCCAGAATGAATTTCAAATTCACCCTCCCTCTATGCATGATTTACTCAACATTCAGTCTTGTTTAGGGGAATGTAATTAGCTAAACTTAAGCCATTACTAATTGTGCTGGTTAGTTTTATGTGTCAGCTGGTCACAGTGGCTCACGCCTGTAATTCCAGCAGTTTGGTTAGGCCGAGGCGTGCAGATCGCTTGAGCCCAGAAGTTTGAGGCCAGCCTGGGCAACATGGCAAAACCCCATGTCAACAAAAAATACAAAAATTAGCTAGGCGTGGTGGTGTACACCTGTGGTCCCAGCTATTCGGGAGGCTTGTGTGGGAGGATCTCTTGGGCCCAGGAGACGGAGGTTGCAGTGAGCAGAGATCATGCCACTGCACTCCAGTGTGGGTGACAGAGGGAGACCCTGTCTGTCTCAAAAACATTTTTTTTTCCTTTAACTGTGTCAAACTTAGTTAGGCCATGGTGGCCAGATGTTTGTCCGTACCAATCTGGATGTTGCTGTGAAAGTATGTTTTACATGTGATTAAACATTACAGACTCATTACCCTCCAAACTGTGGATGGGCCTCATCCAATCAGAGGAAAACCTTCTGAGGAAATGTCTGCTGTCCCCTAAGAAAGGAACTCGAGCTGCAACCTCAACTTTTCCCTGTGTCTCCAGACTGCTGCCATGCCCTGCAGACATCAGACTTGCCAGCCCCACAATGGTATAATCCAATTCCTTAAAATCTCTATGTATACACCCGCACACACAGACAGACTCACGCACGCGTGCACGCACACACACATACACACAGCCCCTATTGGTTCTACTTTGAGGAACCCTCATTCAAACACCCACATTCAGGGGGGAGGACACATCTGACCTTACTGTTTTCCTAACCAGAGACAGGATCCTGTCTTCCCCCAAGACCTACCCAATTCTGAATTCCCCAAATGAAGAGAGTTGAGGTGTGCAAAAAAAACAAAAAAACAAAAAAAATTATCCCCAGACCTATGAGCAGTGACTTAGCTTTCAAGAAACTGGGTTTCTCTGGAGCTTCAGCTATCAAGGGAGGCTTTCTAGTGAAGAGCTGACCTGCCTCCTCTCCTGTTTTGCAGAATCAATCCACGTGTTGAAGAAAATCTAGGGGTAGAACATCCTCTCATGTTCAGTGAGCGAAAAGGAAACAGGGAGGGGGCACCTGGATTTGAACCAGGGACCTCTTGATCTGCAGTCAAATGCTCTACCACTGAGCTATACCCCCATTTGATTCCCTGTCTCTAATAAGTACTATAAACCTGTATGGTCACACCCTAAGTGTCACCTGTCATGAGATGTGTACTTGCTTTGTCATGTTACACCCCCTCCCTCCTCCACACCTGCCTGCCAGCTCTACTTACAACCAGCATCCTTCCTTCTCTGGTTTCTGACTGAAGCCAGTGACATTAAAATCACTCAAGTTTGCAGCCAAAACATCCTGAGACTTGCCTAGGAGAGCAGGACTCAAAGAACTGGCTGCTCAGCAGACCCTTTGGAGGTGAGGCTGGGCTGGGCAGAGCCGGGTAAAAGCAAACGTTTTGGGCCCCACTTGAGGACTCCTAAGCCAGACTCTCTGGGAAGGGACCTAGGGACAATGTGTACTTCTAACCAACTCCCTGGACCATCCCAACTCATGGTTTGGAGCTACTGGTTTAATCTGTTCCCTTCCATGGTATAGATCTAGGAAAAAATGACAGTAATTAAAATCATGCCCAAAACAAAACACACCTGATTAATGACCAAGTCATGGCAAGAATCCACATTCGTGATAAAGGGCTTCTTTGCACTGAACACTCTGTGAACTGAGGCAGGAAGACTAACTGCCTTTTTATTTCCTTTTATCCTCCATTCACTGGATCCCACAATGTGTCAGATAAATGTAGTGACCAGAAGAAAGGATCTAATCCATGGAAAATTGGCAAAATGGGGAATGTGTGGTCACTAGGGGATGACACAGGACAGCGTGATTGCAAACATGTGGGCAGATTGAAAGGAAGGGCCAAGAAGTGACGCTGTCTTGAACCGGGGGACTACCTGATAGGCAGCCAGATGCTCTGCTCCTGAAATACACCCTCCTATCTCTTTGGACTTTCCTGATTGACACGGTTTCACTTATGTTTCCACACCCAGGGATCTAATATACACTGTAATTTCTCGTCATTTTCAGTGAACCACTGGCAACGGACTGACCTGATTCAGACAGACCTCTATCTGGCTTTCAATTGACCATCCTTCCCACAGACTTATCACAGGACTTCTAGAAATCTTCCCTGCCTAGAATCCTGTACCTCCTCCTCAGTCCATGTGCAGGGCAACAGTTTGGAGCATTGCTGTTTACAGCTGGAAGCTTCCGCTCTCCTCTCCTACTTCAGTTTTATCTTCTCTAACGCACTTCCCATACTCTCTCTCTTCACTTTCACCCTCTGCACAGTGGGTACTTTGGGCCTTGTCCTACGTTTTCTCAACTGTCTTCTCTTCTTCCCTTTCCTCTCTTACTAGTCCTTGGCTTTAAAAGGAGATGTGTTAATAGAGAGGACCCAGCCCCATGCTGACCCCAAACCGTTAGCTCAGCACAACTGGAAGAGCCAGGACCAGGCACAGAGGCTATTTGAGCCCTGAAGCTCAGGCCTCCAGTATCCCATGAATTAGGACCAGGATCTCTCCCCCATCAGGTTGGCAAAAATGTAAGTATAGAAACTGTGCAAAGATGTGAGGAAACAGCTTCTTCACAGCTGCTGCTGGGCACACCCGGTGGCACTGGGGTCCCCCTGGGGAGAGCCACATGGCAATGGCAGAAACGAAATCAAGCCTACGATGCGGTGAGGTCACTGCTGGGTCTGTTTCCTGGAGAAGCATCCCCACAGGGCCACAAAGAGACAGACCCAGGAATGCTCACTACAGTATCGCTTGTGAGCGTGAAAACTCAGAAAAAGCTTAAGTGTCAATCAGTGGAGGAATGGAAAATGAATTACGATATAGTTGCTTCCGGAATATTAAGCATCTGTTAAGAGGAATTAACTTGATCTACATGTATCAACATGGGTAAGTCTGAAATACAGAATAACGAGTGATAAATACAAAGACATCTATGTAATTTTCAAAACACAAAAAATATATAATATATTGTTTACCACTACGAATACACACAGGAGGTGTTTTAAAACGTGGATAGAGGTCAGGCGCAGTGGCTCACACCTGTAATCCCAGCACTTTGGGAGGCCGAGGGGGGCGGATCACGAGGTCAGGCAATCGAGACCATCCTGGCTAACATGGTGAAACGCTGTCTGTCCTAAAAACACAAAAAATTAGCCAGGCATGCTGGTATGCACCTGTAGTCCCAGCTACTCAGGAGGCTGAGGTAGGAGAACCACAGGAACCCAGGAGTGAGCCAAGATCGCACCACTGCACTCCAGCCTGGGCGACAGACCGAGACTACATCTCAAAAAAAAAAAAAAAAATGTGGATAGAAAAAAATAAACATAGACAATTCAGGACAAGTGGTTGCCCCAGGGAGACCTAAAAACGGATTTAACTGTTATCAAAAGTACATTCTTTCACATGCGTGCATGCGCACGCACACACACACGTTTTAAATTACGAAGCACAGCATACATTCAGCACATAGTTATTGAATTCCTACTCTGTGCTAGGCAATATTCTAGGTGCCTAGAATGATTATATGAAGAAAACAGATAAAAAATTTTTGTACTTTTGAAATTGACATTCTAATGAGGGAGACCTGACATACGACGAATCTATAAACAGGAAACATATACATTACATGATGCTGTCTGACAGGAAGACCTGGAAGAAAGGAGGCCTGGAGTCCCGGGTAGGGAGAGGCTGCAGTACCAGTGATGGGAAAGGCCTGCAGGTGGGACCTGCCTGAGGAGCACTCCCGGCAGAGGGCACTGCACAGGGCAGAGGGTACAGCACTGGGGGATGGTGCAGCTGGGCAGAGAGTGAGAGAAAAGTGAAGGAGGGGAGCCGACAGTGTGGGTCAGATGGAAAGCCAGCACGTGGGCCTAAAAAGGATCACTCTGCTGGGCTCAGATGAGACTTTAGAGGGGGATCAGGGCAGGAGCAGAGGGGCTGGTGGCAACTTTAGCAACAGACAATGGGCCTGGGTGTCAGAGAGGAGGGACGAGGCGTGGACAGACTCTGGGAGAACCTGGCAGGGAAGGCCAGTAGTGTTTCTGGTGGGGTGGATGTGGAGGAGGGGTCAGAGAGGACTCCTGGGGTTTTGCCTGCAAGGAGAAGGATAGAGCTGCCATTTACTGGGATGCGGAGAATGAGGGAGCAGCAGTCTGTTCAGGGAAGACAGGAGCTCAGCTCTGAGAATGTTTAGGGGAAATCTATAAAACACTCACGTGGAGATGCAGGCCAGGCAGCCGGGTATGCGGAATTTGGGGCAAAGGTCCAGGTTTGAGGCACACATTCCTAGATGGTATGTGTGGCCCAAAGACCCTCGGGGACAAAACACAGGAGTGGAGAGAGGGTGTGAGGAAACACAAGCTGTGGAGAAAGGGGGTGAGCACTGAGGGCGATCTGGGGCCGATAGGCCCCACAGGACAATAGGAACCAGCAAAGAAAGGGCAGTGAAGGTGGGTGGCACCTGGGGGTAGAGTGAGTAACGTGGCATGTGTTACAAAGGCCAAAAAAGACCGACCTTTCAGCACCATGGAGGGCCCTGGTAAGCGAGGTTGGAGGGGTTTTGGTGGAAGCGGTGAGAGAGCAGGAGGGAAGCGCAGATGCTCCCGAGGGGCTCTGCACACATGGGAGCAGAGAAGGAGGCAGTGGCTGCAGGGGTATGGGTCAAGGCAGGATTGCTTATGTGGCTCTGGAGAAGGTGGCATGGGTTGGGATGCAGCGCCAGGTGGAAGTGCAGCTTTTGCTGCAGACTCAACAGTTCAGCAGTCACAGGAGTGAAGGCAGAGAAGGGCGCACAGATGCAGGCAGATGGTGTGGAGAGGGCTGTGTGAGTGGTGTATTTCTCTTTAATTAAAAAAGGGGGGTTAAAATATAAAACCGTTCTCAGGCGTGCCCCATACAGAAACAGATAAACTAGGTTCCTCAGCCACAGTTTGCCGGCCCCTGGGCTAGGGAGACGCAGTGTGACTGTGTGGCAGAGCGCCCACTGAACTCGCTGGTCATGGATGTCACGTGACACCAGCAGCCAGCTTGCCTGGTTCTCTGCAGCCACGTGCAGCTGCTTGGCTGCGGGTGCAGAGTACCGATGCATTTCACCAGGCGGATGCAGTGGACAACAGAGGGGGAAGGGCACCGAGGCTGTGCGCAAGCAGGGATCACAACGGTGGGCATGGAGGGAGATGATGAGCAAGGGCAGGGAAAAGGCAGCAAGATCGATGGCCTGCAGGTCTTGAAGCGCTGGAAAACTGCTGGAATCAGGACACCAGACAGGGAACTGGAGGGCTGGTGGGAGGTGGCCAGGGAGTGGTGTGCTGGAGATGGAGAGGGTGGGGGTGGGGGGTGCAGTCACTGTCATCAGAGTCATGGATGGCCATGGGGCGGGGGAAGGGGGCACAGAACTATCCGCATGGAGGCTGCCATGGCCATGACTGAGAGCAGGAAGAATGACAAGAGAGGGAAGGTCTGCAGAGGCAGCAAAAATACAAGAAATGAGACCCAGAGGCAGGGTGTCTAGAGAGGGAGTGAGGGTGGCAGAGGTGCAATCATGAGGGGTGAGGACCCTGTCTCCAGTAGGCCCGGGCTCAGAGGGAGGCAGGGGAAGAGGACGGCTGCCGTTCCCTGGAGCTCAGTCCGAGCAGGGAACACTCAGGACCTGGCAGGTCTGCTGAGCCCTGAGTCCCACAAGGCTCAGTGAAAGGGTATGCAGGAGGTGAGAAGGGGAGGTGAGGTCTCACAAGCGGATGGGCCAGGCCAAACGTGGCAAGGGATGAGCTGTGATTCCTGGCTTCTCGGACAAAGAGGACAGGGATAAAGGCCACACAGGATCCCTGCCGACAGGCCCGAGGTGGACAGTGGAGTTTGTCTCTACTCATCTTGTCTACTGGTGGGTAGAGGCCACGGATGCTGCTGAACATCGTATGATGCAGACAGAGTGTGGCGGGCTCTTACCAGCCACCAGCATGATTTGGGGGACTCTTTACTCTCATGTAATGATGACGTGGAAGCGAGGGAAGCCTCCACACAGTGTAAACACAACGAAACCCACCCACTCAGAACCTCCCACCCAGGCTAGGAGGCTGGACGCGCCTGGGTTGTAACCCTCTTTTCCAGCCTGATGCTATCTGTTCTCAGCCATCTTTCTGTCCTCTAGTGCTCAGCACCGTCCTTGACACCTAGAAGATTCTCAAAATGCATCTTTGGAATAAACTGTCAATGTGCTGATGACGACTGGCAAAGCGGCCAGCTCAGAACACGCTTCTGCCCTTAGGAAAGTGCAAAAGTAATTGAGATGAGATGACAAACATGGGAGACGCGTTTAATTTCACACAAGTGGAGCACAGGAGGCCCCTGCGTCACACCACCTTTCTCAGTGTCAGACTAAAGGGAAAACCAAGGCAGGTGGGATGGTCAAGGGCGGGTCTTCTGGAGGAATCAGGGGTCTAGCCTGCCAGAGATGTGGTCTCCCGGGTCAAATGACCCAGCAGGTCTTCACTTCACTTTAGGAATTTCGTTTTTCTCCTGTGTCCACCTGTCTTTCTCTTAACTCTCAAAGGTGCTGCGTAGCTCCAGGGAAATCTGAGACACTGGTATCTGGTAACCAGATTCACTTTAAATAAATGTGTGCTTCTAATCAACTGAACCATATGGCTGACCAATGGGTGTATGTTCTACAACTGCTATTACTTTAAATTAAGGTTGAAGATGGGTGCCATGGCTCATACCTGTAATCCCAGCACTTTGGGTGGCCGAGGCAGACAGATGGCCTAAGATTAGGAGTTCAAGACGAGCCTGGCCAACATGGTGAAACTCTGAATCTAAAAAACTACAAAAATTAGCTGGGCATGATGGCAGGTACCAGTAATCCCAGCTACCTGGGAAGCTGAGGCAGAAGAATTGCTTAAACCCAGGAGACAGAGATTCCAGTGAGCCAAGACAGCACCACTGCGCTCCAGCCTGGGTGACAGAGGGAGACTCCATCTCAAAGAAAAATAAATACATTAATTCAGCAATTCATTAAGATTGGTTCTCGGAGGCAAGGCTGACTCTCTGCAAAGCTCTGAATTAATCTTGGTTTCAATACACAGCTGACCCTTGAAAAACATGGTTTTGAACTACGCAGGCCCACTGATAAGTGAATTTCCTTCTCCTCTGCCACCTCTGCGACAGCAAGAACAACTCCTCCTCTCCCCTCCTCAGCCTACTCAGCCTGAAGATGACGCTGAGGATGATGACACTATGATGACCCGCTTCCACTTAATGAGTAGTAAATGTATTTCCTTTTCCTTATTTTCCTAATATTTTTTCTGTAGCTTATTTAAAGTATACAATACATAATAACTAGGACATATAAAATATGTGTTATTGACTGTACATAGTACCATTAAGGCTTCTGGTCAACAGGAGACTATTAGCAGTTAACTTTTTGGAGAGTCAAAAGTTAGACATAGACCTTGGGCTGCGTGGGATTGGGGTCTGTCGCCCCTGGCCCCTGTGTTGTTCGAGAGTCGACTATTCTCCTGCCTTCCCTGTCAGTGCCCTCCTCTCCCTCCCGTCATCTGAGCTCTGGCTTTGTCTCTTCCTAAAGAGTAGGTTTGCCACCTGTTTCCCTGATAGAAAGTGTTCGTTTCTGGAGCATTAGCTGAGTAAGTCAGAGGTTAAAATTGAACTATAAAAAAACTCAGACTAAAAACAAGTAAGTTGGATGTGTCTCCTCGGCTCTCTCTGGAAAGATCACACCGTTCCTGGCCTTTCCGTCTGTCTCCCGCACATCACCTGATGCCTCCCTGGCCTTTTCCCAGCCCTTACCTGGACTGGGGTCCACAGGAACATCTGGAATCTTGGGGCCTGGGGCGGCGCCAGCTGCAGGGCTCCTTCCCTTGTTCAATCTGGGAGAGGACCTCGGGCTTGGAGATGGCGTAGTCTGGGGAAAGACAGAAGGTTAGTTTTTCCCCGTTCCAGTCAGAGCTGGGGACAGTCAGCCTGGAAAACCAACAATGGTCTAGAAAGGAAATCTCTTGATTGTCATAGAGCAGGAGCTCTCGGACACAGGCAATTTTGCTCCCCGGGGACGTTCGGCAAAGTCTGGACACAATTCTGATTGCTGGGCCCAGGGCCTGGGGAGAGGTGACTGGCATCTGGGGGGTAGAGGCCAGGGCTGCTGCTGGACATCCTACAATGCAGAGGACAGCCCCGACACAGAATCACCTGGTCCCAAATGTCAGCAGTGCCAGAGTGAAGAAACTACCACAGAGCGTGCACGTGAAAGAGTGGCACACTTGTGCTGACAAAATGTCACCTCACGACTGCACCTGCTCCCATCCTCTCTGTCAGGCCTCACTGCCCTCAGCTCCAGGGTCACACAGAAACCATCAGGAAGAAGAAATCAGCCCAGGAAGAAACAGAGTCCAGGCCCTTCCTGGGCAGGATCAACGAGGACACCAGCAGTAGCCCCAGGGGCTGAGGGAAGCAGAGTTTTGAGGCATGAAGAAAATGTCTGCTGCAAGCAGCACCGTCTGCCCGTGTTCTCCACTGACCTCGAAGCATGTCGCCATAAGGGCCACGCATCTCTGGAGGAGAAGGCTGAAAGAAAGAGTCTTTCTCAAATGTGAGTGGATTACATTTTGGATCTGAGAGCAGGAGGGGGCCTTCCCTGCTCCAAGTCAGCACCAACAGAAAGGTCCACACCCTGAGCCTGCGGAGACAAGACGCCACCGCCTTTCCCAGCCTGGCATTCTGGGAAACTCCACACAGGGGAGCTTTTGATTCCATCACCCAGGGCTCATCTTTCACAGGAAGTAACAACTCGCAAGGTCAACAGCGTTTCTGGTGATTCACATATGACTGCTACAAAAACAACCACGTGGAGAGAGAAGTACAAGGACTCGCAAAATCCCATTTAACAGAGAAATCAGTGTCAGGCCTTACCCAGGGAGACCACCATCTCGTAATTGCCCCTCATCACATGCTTGGTGAGCTCCTTCTGCCTGTCCTCCAGCTTGCCCCACTCCTGCTCGGAGAAATACACGGCCACATCATCAAAGGTCACGGGCACCTGGAACCACAAGTGTCACACTTGCTCATCCATGGGTTCAAAGGCTCAGCCCCTCAGGCTCCCACACCACAACGCATCCCGAGGCTACCTTGGGGGCCTCACCCTTGCTGCCCGGGGGCAGTCGCTGGATCCAGAAGTTCCTGTTGGGCTCCAGCTGCCTCTGCAGCAGCTCGTACTCCCACATGGCCTTGCCCTCAGCTGGTTCCTGAACTCCACGGCTGTTTTCTCGCAGTTAGCCAGCTTCTTCTCAGCCATCCCGGTTCGACCTTCTAGGGAAAGAAGGCGAGGAGCCTGCGATTCAATCTTCCTTTCCATGGCCTGAATCGTGGCTGCCATTGTCCATGGAGAAATCTTTCAGAAACAAAAGAGAAACCGGCATCATTCATTCCTCCCACTCTCTTCATTGATCCCCTCTCTCCCTAGACACGGGGGAGCTGGGCTGGGAGCCCATATGTGTGGACAAGTGGGGCCATCCCGTACCACATGCCGGATCTCAAGTTGGCAATCACTGCTTGGGTATCTTAGGTCTATGTCTGGGTGGGTGCCCTTGCTCCAGGCCTCTGCAGCACAGTGCAGACCTTTATCATGGCGCTTACCACCCTACACAGTAATTTCCTACCCATGCCTACACTGTGGGCTCCCTGAGCATGGTACCGCATCTTTTCACACCACGGTCCTTGACACATGGTAGGTACCCAGTGCAACCTTGCTACGGAAACAGTGACTTAGCATTGCTGGGCATTTTAGTGGAGAAATGGTAAACTGCAGATTTACTAGAGTCCAGCCTGCCCCCTCCTGTCTTCATTACACAGGAACTGACTACTGATGACCCAGCAAAAAAAACAGCTGGTTCACTGAAACAGCGCAAAGAAGAGTATTGCTCAGTATTTTTATTTTAAAGCATTTCATATCCTCTGTTAATAAACATAAAAATGTAATGGCCAGTTCCTCTACCCCCAGGACAGTCTCATTTTGTCCCCCAACTGCCCCTCTCCCACAAGCTAAAATCCCCATGACCGCAAACCTCCATCGGCCAGTTAGGTTTTTTGACAGTGCGTGAGCCCCACAAGGTTCTTTCTCGTTCCCAATTCCCACCCCTCTCAAGGTTAAAACGATGGCCTCAGACATGTTCGTAGCCGCACCAGGAGCAGTAACATGCCCTACAGTCTGGTGACAAAAACTGACATATGCCACAAAGTTACACTTACATATGGGAAATAACCATCTTACTTGGAGACGAGGGGGCTTCCCTGTCATTGGAAACATTCACATGGCGCATTAGTGACCGGCAGCTGGTGACAAGGAAGAACAGGCACATTTTGCCTTAGGTGGCAAGCTAGACTACTTGAGCCACCCGTATCTGAAGGTGGGACCTACAGGGCAGAGAGGAGCTTCCGGTATCCATGCCCAAAGACTGACGCCTCCTTAGGACATTCTGCAAAATAATCCCTCAACTAGAGACTGGTGACTATTCGCAAAACGAAGAAGTGGCTACTAGAAACCAGTGTGGATTCACTTAGACAGTCACTGAGAACTAGAATGTAAATGGACACCGCAAAAACTAGAGACAAAAGGAGAGTTTCAGCAGAGGCCCAAAAACACTTGTCCAGGACAGTGGTCAAAAGCCTGTCTGGCTGTTTGGAAGGAAGCAGGATCCAAAGAAGGTAGGACTCTAAGGGGTCTTCAAGGCTAGGAGGGTCTGGACAGGCAGAACTGTTTCTAGGCGAAAACCCGGATGTGGGTGGGGGTCTTGCTCTCAAAGAGTAGGTGGTCCCACAGGCACCTGGGCGGGCCGACTTGGTCTGGGCTTGAGTCTGCCCTCCACCTAAGGCCACTGTTCCTTCCCTCGCCTCTCCTTTCTCAGATCAATCCCTGTCACGTGATCCCAGACGCCAAGAGTTTACTCCAGAAGCATCCTTGCACCTGGTCACCAGCTTCCCAACCACTGAAATCCTACCCATCCTCCAAGTGCATTTGTACAGTCTTTGTGTGGCATGAAAGGGACCTCTGCACAAACTACTTTATCAGGAGAATATTCGTCTTTCACACATGGACAACAGGATGCACGGTTTTCTTACAATTGTCATGGGGCCAGGAAGCCCTGTGTGAGGCCTCCACACTATGTGGTGGGGAGGTGGCGACTGTGCGCTGCCCATTCCAGCCCAGCTTCTTACTGACTGGTGGCTGGAATATGTCGGGCTGTCCTTAGACTCCTCCAGGGGAGCCCAAACTCTTTGCTTGAGAGAAGCTGATGGTAAGAGGAGCCAGATCCCTCATCCGCCGCCCCCCCCGCAGGATGAAGTCCCGGCATGCAGGCCCCTTCCTAGTCTCTGCAGCCTCCTCTCCCACTGCCTCCAAACCAAAAGCATCTTCTCCAGGCTCATGGGACTCCATTCTGTTCTTGCGTTGCAGAATATTCAGGAGACTGGACAGACCAATGGGTGAAACAGGAGGATTTTATTAAGGCGGCCACAGGCTCCGCGTATTAACATCCCAAGGCTGAGCGCCTAACAAAGACAGGGCTTGACTTTTATACATGTAGGATGACTTAGTAGCTAACACGTTTACAGAAGCCAGAACAAAGAACAGTTAATTAATTTGTAACATGTCTTGTGATGTACATTTGAAAATAGCATTTTGAGAAACACTTTGTACATTCTTTGGCTGTTATCTTGCCCTGTGACTTTGCAGCAGGTCAGCAAGAAAAACAGGAGTCTTGAGATGCCTGGGAACTTTGCTGAGAATGTGGGGAGAATAGATAAGGTAGGTTTTACAGGGAGGTAATTAATTTCCAGCAGAGCTAGGGAATAGGTTTTATATCGAATACAACACAGTACACTCTATTATGCAGCAATTACAGCTATTATTATTATTATTGAATTTCCCTCTTCACCTGAACATGCCCTGCTCTGTCCCGTCTCTCTGCCCGTTTGCCCAGGCACTCCTCCCTCCCTGAAAGTTCCACCGGTCTAGCTCGACCTCATGAAATCCTAGCCTCCCCTAAAAGCCCGGCTCAAATCTCAGAGGCGCAGAGCGTCACGCCAGGAGGGGTGAGCAGCGGTACCAGGCGGCCGCCTGACGCTCCTTCCCCTGCAGCCCACCACCTAGCGCGGGGCGGCCCCGGCGCGGGGACAACCGTTCTGCCAGCGCTCGGGATCGGCTTGGAGTTGGGGGCATGGCCGGCAAGCGCAGTAGGTCCCCCCGGCGGACGCCGCGCCCTGTTCCCCAGAGCCCCAAGTACGGTATTACTGCCGGGCCCCCAAAACACGCGTAGGTCGCCCTTACCTGAGCCGCAGCCCCACGGCCGCCATGCGCCGCCCCAGGACCGCTCGGCCTCCCGGTGCTCTCCACAGGCGGCGCCCTCCCCGCCCTGCCTCTGCTGCCGCTCCTCCCTGGCCGCCACTGCCCCGCGCCGCCCGCAGTCGCGCCAACGCCTTCAGCGCCCAGCGGGTCCACACTGCATCCTGGGAGCCGGCGCCGGGGCCTGCCGACCAAGGCACGTGCGGTTTCCTGGAGGCAGCTCAGCCCCACAGCCCCACCTGCAGCACGGGAGGCGAACGGCAATTCCAGTAGGCAGTTTGCAGAAGGGACAGTTTACAAGCTCCTGTGACAAGAGTGGAGGTGGGCCTGGGTACAGCTGAGGAAGTGAAAACGAGCGAACCCAAGTGTTACTCCAAGTGTTACTTCTAGATGGGACAGGGCTCTGTCTGCCATCAGAAGAGGTCACGTGGGAGGCTGGACACAGTGGCTCATGCCTGTCATCCCAGTGCTTTGGGAGGCCAAGGCATGAGGATGGCTTGAGGCCAAGAGTTTGAGACCAGCCTGGGCAACATAGTGAGATGTCTTCACTACAAAAAAATAAAATAAAAAATATTCGCTGGGCATGGTGGCACACACCTGTGGTCCCAGTTAGTTGGGAGGCTGAGGTGGGAGGATTGCTTGAACCCAGGAGTTGAAGGCTGCAGTGAGCTATGATTGTTTCACTGCACTCCAGCCTGGGAACAGTACAATACCCTGTCGCTTAAAAAACAAAAAATGAAAGAGTCAAGTGGCGTTGTCCTCTAGCAACGTATTTTGGTCCTTAAAACTAGGCTAACGTTGGCTCTTTTAAGGCTTTTGGGGATTCCACAATCTACTCAGCGACCCAATTCTCACTATTTCTTGGAGTCACTCCTTCTCCATCATTCTCCATGGACATTAACTGAAGAAGTGGAAGTTGGAAGAATCATCTTTTGTCCTAGATTCTAGTTGTGTTGAAAATGCCCTACATGGAATACTCGGCTAGGAGAGCCAGGCCCAACTCTGTCATTTAGTGTGTTACAACAGACACCTCAGTCACACAGAGTTTCTCTTGTAGGTACCCACCATGACAGGCACTGGAGGTTGACTCTGAAGGCCATTCTAGCAGCCAGTGGCAGTGCTTTTCCAGGCTGCTGCCCCCAACCAAGGACTCAAGGCAGGGAAGACACAGGCTCCTGGGTATTTGAGGAGGGGGGGGACTGCCTCTTGTTATATACAAGGTCAGTGAGTTTTCAGTGAGGTAGGCCTGGCAGCTCCTAGGAGCTTCCATGTGAAGTGGTGGGTCATAGGTTACTGGTCATCAGGGTGTGACCCTACAAGTCAAAGGCATTAATAGACCCCCGCAACAGCAGGAGGGGGTATAGCTCAGGGGTAGAGCATTGGACTGCAGACCAACAAGCCCCCGGTTCAATTCTAGATACCCCCCTCCGCATTTTCCATTTTGACATTTTAAATAGGTGCCTATATTTTAACTTCTTATTAGACGCGAGAGTAAAGACTTGTTTTTGGAACCAGCAAATGGTGAGGCTAGAATGTGGTGGTTGGAAGACACAGGCTCCCGGGTATTTGAGGAATGGGACTGCCTCTTGTTATGCACAAGGTCAGCGAGTTTTCAGTGAGGTAGGCCTGGCAGCTCCTAGGAGCTTCCATTGTGAAGTGGCGGGTCACAGGTTACTGGTCATCAGGGTGGGACTCTACAAGTCAAAGACATTAATTGACCCCCACAACAGGAGGAGGGGGTATAGCTCAGGGGTAGAGCATTGGACTGCAGACCAACAGGCCCCTGGTTCAATTCCAGATACCCCCCTCCGCATTTTCAATTTTGACATTTTAAATAGGTGCCTATATTTTAACTTCTTATTAGACACTAGGGTAAAGATTATTTTCCAGAACCAGCAGATGGTGAGGATAGAATGTGGAGGTTCTGAACCCCATATAGAAATTAGAATCACTTGAAGGGTCCATAGAAGTGCCATTTCCCTGGCCGCACCCCAGACCAATTAAATCAGAACATCTGGGGGGGGGGGGGGGCCCAGGTATGGTAAAAGCTCCCTACGGGGCTCTAGACCACAGATAAGGGCAAGACCCCACTTTACCAGAGCTTCCAAGAAGCCTCCTTAGCCTAAGGCTGCCTTGTTCCCACTCTGCGTCTTCTTATTCATCCTTATGCAAAACCTGAATATCTAGAGAAAGGTCTCAGTTAATCAGGAAAGGGTATTTTGCAAAGGCTGTGGATGTGTGTGTCTGTGACAGTGCCTCAGCTGGTCCTAACAACCTATGTCCAAGCTGGCAGGGGCACAGCTTGGTTTTACACATTTTAGGGACACCTGAGACATCAATCAATATGTGTAAGACATACACTTGTTCAGTCCAGAAAGGTGGGACCACTCCAGGTGAAGGCAGGACAACAGGTAACTGAGCGGGGACTTCCAGGTCACAGGGAGATAAGAGACAAACGGTTGTATTCTTTTGCATTTCTGATGAGCCTCTCTAAAGTAGGCAATCAGATACACATTTATCTCAGTCAGCAGAGGGGTGACTTTGAGTAAAATGGGAGGCAGGTTTGCCACAAGCGGTTCCCAGCTTGATTTTTCCCTTTAGTTTAGGGATTTGGGGGTCCCAAGATGGATTTTCCTTTCACACTTATGTGTACAGCACTTAAAACTGGACCAGAAGAGCATCTTCCAAGAAAAAATGCTGCTTTAGCATTTCTTAGCTGTCTTAAGTTTTCAACTTCTTGATCTAGACATTCTCCCTGGGATGGGGGTACTGTTCTTCTATTTCCAAGACAAACCACCAGGATCTATGGCTCAGTGAGTGAGCCCTTATGAGGCCAAGTTTGCAGAGGATGAAATGTCAACAGGTGAAAGTTACAGTTCCATGCTGTGTTTAGATGTTCCATCAAAGGCAATTTTACATCGTATTTAAGCTTTAAAAGCAAACTTCTGCAGAAGGGATCACTCAATTATATCAACCGTCTCAAAAACTAAAGAATGTGATGGTGTTATATACTCTGGAAAACAAATGGCTTTTTTGGTACAAAATCTCAAAATTCATGGAGGTTCAGCAATACAGCACAGAATTCAGAAGTACAATTCATGACTTTTAGTATCCCTTACAGTAATCCTGTTTCATGAACCTTTTTAAAAACTAAAATACATTTAATAATTCTTCAAATTTATATAAAAGCAGTTTATATTTTAGATAGATTAAAAACAGGTTCTGCTCAGATATAGTTTAAAACAAAACAAACAAACAAAACAGCTTCTTGTAACAAAACTATTTGAAAGCAAGAAAGTCTTAGGATCTCTACATTGAATGGCAGGGAAACAGCACAGAAGTGGCACTGAAGACAGAGCCTGGTCAGGTGTAGTGTCACCTGAGGCTCTGTCTAATTTGAACACTTAGCAAATGGCTCTTTGCTCTACTCTCCTGAGTTGAAAATATTCTGTATCCTGTGACCTTCCTTAGTAGTGCAAGATGTAGTGGCCCAAACAGAACCTCTTTTGTTTTCAATGATGTGCTTCACAATTTCCTGTTCATTAAAGCAGATTCCTTTTGTTAACAAGAGGTGGGAACTTTTTATTTCATACTTTTTATTCCCCCTTCACCAAGTGGCATTGGTGACTCAAAGGATACATGTTTGAGGGGATGGATACCCCATTCCCCATGACGTGCTTATTTCACATGGCATGCCAGTTTCACAACACCTCATGTACCCTGTAAATATACACACCCAGTATGTACCCACAAACACTTACATTTCTTCAGAAGTGGCTTCTGCTGTTCCAGTGTCATAAACACTTAGAGCTTTGGCCTAGAATGTGGGTACTTGCCCCTTTCCCCGTCCCTGTCCTCCAGATGAAATGCTAATGTAGTCACCCACTGGCAAGCTAGAATGAAAGCCAAGCCGGCCAGACAGCCAGAAAGGAGAAATCAGCTTCTTTGTATCTTTTTTGAGACAGAGTTTCGCTCTTGTTGCCCAGGCTGGAGTGCAATGGCATGATCTCGGCTCACCGTATCCTCCGCCTCCCAGGTTCAAGAGATTCTCCTGCCTCAGCCTCCCAAGTAGCTGAGATTACAAGTATGTGCCACGACACTCGGCTAATATATATATATATATATTTTGTATTTTGAGTAGAGACGGGGTTTCTCCATGTTGGTCAGGCTGGTCTCGAACTCCCAACCTCAGGTGATCCACCCACCTCGGCCTCACAAAGTGCAGGAAGTATAGGTGTGAGCCACCGGGCCCGGCCGAATCAGTTTCTGGAACCTACAGAAAGCCATTGCCTGGAGCACCTAGCTGTGGACTTTTAAGCAGCAGATAAGGAAGCTTCTGGTTGGTTTCTTTCCGTTTTGCTTTAATTGTTCAGCATTCATAGCCAAACCTGCTCATCACTCAAACTATTCCCCTTTCAAGATCTGAACATCAGAAAAGTCCTTTAATGGCACCTCATCTGATGTTTACCTGTTCTCCATCCTGTTACTGAAAATGGTTCATTATCCTCACTCTGACCTTAATCTTGTCCATCTCTCTCTGTTCTTATGACCCCAAAGCCACCTTGGGGTTCAGCTATCTGCCTGCCCATTATGGATCCCATGTTTGGCCTCTCAGTCATGATTCTAGCTCCTTTGAGAGCTTGGCCGGTGGTCTGTCTACCTTCCCCTTCTGAATCTGGGGATACACACACCTTTGGTCTTTCCCACCTTTACTCTGGGGTTGCCAGTCTTTGCTAAAGAAAACTGCAGAGCCAGAAAAATGGTCCCACTGCAAATCTACCCCGTCTGACCTCAACCAGCACCTCTCTGCTAATGAGCAATGATCCTATTCCTTTCTAATTCACCCCTTCTCCATTTCCCACAATCCTGGTTCACGCTTTGCCCTTCTTCCCAAGTCATGAGTCCCACCCTACTGCCTCTACTCTCTTTGGATGACCTGTTTTCTACCTGACTGAGAAGACCAAGGCCATGGAGGCCCCTCAGCATCCCCTGCTGCTGTGCATCTTCACCTTCTCCTCATTTCCTCCTGGCTAAGAGACAAAGTCTGGTTTTAACCAATTCCCTGCCAATGTACACGTAGATGGTCTCCAGTGTTTTGCTGTGAGGAATTAAAAACCGCTGTGATGAACATCCACACACACGTGTCTTCATACACTTACATGAATACTTTTGAAGGGTAAATTCCTAGAAGTGGTACTCTGTAGAGTACCATCTTTTTAATGTTGTTTCTTCTTTTAATTTGATCTTAGGTACAGGGGTACCCGGGCAGGTTTGTCATCATATAGATAAACTCATGTCACAGGGATCTGATTATTTCGTCAGCCACATACTATGCATATGTATTTTCTCTGATCTTCTCTCCTTCCACCATCCACCCTCAGGTAGGTGCCAGTGTGTGGTGCTCTCCTCTCTGTGTCCACTTGTTCTCATCATGTAGCTCCCACTTGTAAGTGAGAACATGCGGCATTTGGTTTTCTCTTCCTGTGTTAGTTTGCTGAGGACAATACCCTGCAGCTCCACCCATGTTGCTCCAAAGGACATGATCTCATTCTTTCTTGTGGCTGCATAGTATTCCATGGTGCGTATGTGCCAGATGTTTAAAAGACTGAGTATTATTTGCTCACTAACTTTTTTTTTTAACAAAAGCAATTTGCTTCTCACTTGACAAATTATCACGAACAATATTCTACATCAAATACAAGCCTCCAGACACAGGTTCTGGGTCTCCTTTCAGTGCAGGGGAAGGTGGTGTCACCCAGTTAGAGTTCCGTCCCAGTCCAGCACACCCGGCATGGTGCTCAACACCTACTGCCAAAGAGGATTATCTGGATGACTTGAAGGGTCGCTCCAGTTATAAAGCTCAACCAGGCCACCAGGGTGTCCTCAGCCAGGTGCACACAGAAGTGATGGAGAAAGGAGTATTAGTGACAGGAGGGAGGCCAGAGTTCAGAGAAACAGAACCGGTCTGGACATCCCAACCGGCAGAGCTGGGTGTTGCTCTTGGTGTGCTCGGGACACAGGAAAAGCGGGTTAATTACACTGTCCTCCTACCACTGGGGGTATAGCTCAGGGGTAGAGCATTTGACTGCAGATCAAGAGGTCCCTGGTTCAAATCCAGGTGCCCCCTACCTGTTTTACTTTTAAACATCAAAGTGGGTCCTGGGTCATAAGCTCCTCCCAATCCACCCTGGAAAAAAATGACACAGCATATCTAATCTCAGACCCACAGCATCTCTGAAGTGCAGACTCAGTAGTCCTCAGGTGATTTTATGGACTTTAAAGTTTGTGAGGCACAGACCCCTGCCTTCTGCAGTAGCACTCCAGCACTTCTGCACAGTTGTCCAGAATCTCCCCCAGGCACACCCATGTGATCCCCAAGAGAGGGCTGGGCCATGTCTCTAACTCCTGCTGTATTCTCCACCGCACCCCAGCTTGTGCTGAGGCACCCAAGTACATGAACCAGCGGCAGCCTCATGCCCACCTCCAATGGGCATGACAAATCTAATGAGCTTAGATTTGGGAGCTCAGAGTGCCAAACCCTGGACTTTGGTTCTGTGTTCCGGATTTCCCACTTGGGGGTGCTGCAGACTCACACCCTGGCCTACCCAGACTAGGGACCAGAGGAGAGCAGGATTCTGGGAGGGCTTGTGAGACTAAGGGCAAGGAGCGAGATGATGGAGGAAGTCTGCTGGGGCTTCCCAGAGAACTGACCTGACCTTATCAGCCTCTTTCTCTCCTCCATGCAGACAGATACAGATCATGGGCTCAGCAAGGGAAAGGAAGCTGGAGTCAGATTCCAAAATCAATAAGTAAAAATAAGAACAGGTAAAAAGCAACCCGACTGGAAGCTTTTAGTCAGTCATCCAAGGCTCATCTCAGCATTATCTGATGAACACCTTGCCGTCTGTAGCCCTTTGGGTGAAAGCAGCACACCATGGGTAGTAACTGCGGTCTCTCAAGCCCCCTCTGATGCTGGTGACAGCTAAACAAAGCAAGATGCAGGATGTGGTCTTTTCTGGGATATTCTCATGCTCCCCCAAAATACTCAACCTCCAGAAACTTCACAGATGCAGCAGACAACCAATAATCCCAAAATTATGTGGCTATTTCCCCATTCCCCAGTGCAGTTTCCAGGCAAATGGCTGAAGGCCCTAGGAGGGGAAATCTGGCAGGAGGATTCACAGGCCGTGAGGGGGTATTTGGCAGAGTCCTTTGCTCAAGCTTCGCTTCCCCGTCATCAAGGGAGGCGGGGTCTCTGAGCAGATTCACAACTGGGGACTGGGTCAGAGGCCAGGAACCTCTATTGTGCTGGCGATGGCAGTAGCTGAGATCTACACATCACGGGGATCACGATGAGCTCCCCCATTCTCAGGCCTGAAAACCTCAGCACTGATGAGCCACAGCCAAGACCTGTGTGGCACATACCACGGAGTAACATCCAAAGTTCATTTCGAGCTAAAGCATCATGCTGCTTGGCCTCTGACACCCTAGGAGTCTCCCAGCCCCACTGAAATCAGGCACTCCCTTTCCACTGTCATGCCTCCCACCAGCATCTTTGTCTACAGAGAACAGCTACCAGAATTCTTTTCAAGAATGTAGAAGCTCCACACACCTATGTGTTGTTCAAGCCAGGGCAAGTCACGTGTGATAAACCCACTCCAGCTTACCTACCCCCTGAAGCCTATGGATTCTTTCTACATTACAGCAAGAAATCCCTAGCATCTCAAATGCATTGGGAATTGGCCTCCTGTGAATCCAGGCTTAAGTCTACCAACCGAGCACATAGGTTTATCCCAGCTGCTCCAGCTACGGTATTTTAAATAGAACTTTAATTGGGCACACTCCTAAAAAAATTCAGATTCATTTAAAGTTATACGGTTTCTACCTTATAAAATACTCCAAGAATCCATATCCACACGTGCTCTTGAGGACTTTGCTGACATACATTAGCCAGATGGAAATGATTCTGCTGTGTGAGTCTTCGCCTCCCAGCAACTGGTGCCCAGGCTCAGCCCAGATCCTACTCTCACCGCAGGTCAAGGGACAATAAGAGGTGGGGAGACCGATCTCTTGCAGTGAAAACCCTTCCATCTGGGCTGGTCAGCTCCTCAGGTGGGAAGACGGGGAAGCCTTGGAGATTAGGTAGAGTTGGTGATTTGAGAGAAACTGAGTTTTCCAAATGCTCTCATAAATGCACATTATAATTCCTGAAGTTCCCCTCTCTTAATCACTGACCTATTTTCAGCTAGGAGACTGCGGGATGCTGCAGATTCCATGCACATGCACGGGGATCAGCCTTGGCTCTCATTTTCAGCTGTTGCGCTTACTCAGTGGCAGGAGATCAGAGAGCTTTGTGATACAGACAGAAATATGTCTGTGTTTCAATCCACGTGGAACAGATCATACAGGGCGACACATGAGTTGACTATTTTCTTTAAACTGGTAGGACCAGCCATCTTTTCCAGAGGCCACTTACAATCTGGGAACTACAAATTTGTCCTAATGGGACTGCAGGCAAAATTAACTCAACTTTTCTACACTCTGATATAGGCTTCTGGATTTCTTTCCCTAACAGCTACCTAGATTTCCATTATCTTCAAGTTTAACGAGGGCACATTCCCAATCCACATTCCCTTCATTCTTCTGAAATCACTTGTTAGGCTTCCCTGCTACAAGCCAGGGCACTTTGATTAAAGAAGAGGCCATCTAAGGTGAGTGGAGACAGAGAGGGCAGCCGCTGACAGGATGTCAAGAAGCTCGTGCACTTCAAGGAAGCCTGCAGAGGCCAGGCTCATCACATACACAGGACCTCAGCCCACCCTGGCTGTGGAGCTCCCACTGCCACCACAACAGACACTCTCTGTAGCCTCTGGCCCTACTGCCATTGCCAGAGCTCTGCCATCTCCAGAATGAATTTCAAATTCACCCTCCCTCTATGCATGATTTACTCAACATTCAGTCTTGTTTAGGGGAATGTAATTAGCTAAACTTAAGCCATTACTAATTGTGCTGGTTAGTTTTATGTGTCAGCTGGTCACAGTGGCTCACGCCTGTAATTCCAGCAGTTTGGTTAGGCCGAGGCGTGCAGATCGCTTGAGCCCAGAAGTTTGAGGCCAGCCTGGGCAACATGGCAAAACCCCATGTCAACAAAAAATACAAAAATTAGCTAGGCGTGGTGGTGTACACCTGTGGTCCCAGCTATTCGGGAGGCTTGTGTGGGAGGATCTCTTGGGCCCAGGAGACGGAGGTTGCAGTGAGCAGAGATCATGCCACTGCACTCCAGTGTGGGTGACAGAGGGAGACCCTGTCTGTCTCAAAAACATTTTTTTTTCCTTTAACTGTGTCAAACTTAGTTAGGCCATGGTGGCCAGATGTTTGTCCGTACCAATCTGGATGTTGCTGTGAAAGTATGTTTTACATGTGATTAAACATTACAGACTCATTACCCTCCAAACTGTGGATGGGCCTCATCCAATCAGAGGAAAACCTTCTGAGGAAATGTCTGCTGTCCCCTAAGAAAGGAACTGGAGCTGCAACCTCAACTCTTCCCTGTGTCTCCAGACTGCTGCCATGCCCTGCAGACATCAGACTTGCCAGCCCCACAATGGTATAATCCAATTCCTTAAAATCTCTATGTATACACCCGCACACACAGACAGACTCACGCACGCGTGCACGCACACACACATACACACAGCCCCTATTGGTTCTACTTTGAGGAACCCCTCATTCAAACACCCACATTCAGGGGGAGGACACATCTGACCTTACTGTTTTCCTAACCAGAGACAGGATCCTGTCTTCCCCCCAAGACCTACCCAATTCTGAATTCCCCAAATGAAGAGAGTTGAGGTGTGCAAAAAAACAAAAAAACAAAAAAAATTATCCCCAGACCTATGAGCAGTGACTTAGCTTTCAAGAAACTGGGTTTCTCTGGAGCTTCAGCTATCAAGGGAGGCTTTCTAGTGAAGAGCTGACCTGCCTCCTCTCCTGTTTTGTAGAATGAATCCACGTGTTGAAGAAAATCTAGGGGTAGAACATCCTCTCATGTTCAGTGAGCGAAAAGGAAACAGGGAGGGGGCACCTGGATTTGAACCAGAGACCTCTTGATCTGCAGTCAAATGCTCTACCACTGAGCTATACCCCCATTTGATTGCCTGTCTCTAATAAGTACTATAAACCTGTATGGTCACACCCTAAGTGTCACCTGTCATGAGATGTGTACTTGCTTTGTCATGTTACACCCCCTCCCTCCTCCACACCTGCCTGCCAGCTCTACTTACAACCAGCATCCTTCCTTCTCTGGTTTCTGACTGAAGCCAGTGACATTAAAATCACTCAAGTTTGCAGCCAAAACATCCTGAGACTTGCCTAGGAGAGCAGGACTCAAAGAACTGGCTGCTCAGCAGACCCTTCGGAGGTGAGGCTGGGCTGGGCAGAGCCGGGTAAAAGCAAAAGTTTTTGGGCCCCACTTGAGGACTCCTAAGCCAGACTCTCTGGGAAGGGACCTAGGGACAATGTGTACTTCTAACCAACTCCCTGGACCATTCCAACTCATGGTTTGGAGCTACTGGTTTAATCTGTTCCCTTCCATGGTACAGATCTAGAAAAAAATGACAGTAATTAAAATCATGCCCAAAACAAAACACACCTGATTAATGACCAAGTCATCGCAAGAATCCACATTCGTGATAAAGGGCTTCTTTGCACTGAACACTCTTTGTACTGAGGCACGAAGACGAACTGCCTTTTTCTTTCCTTTTATCCTCCATTCACTGGATCCCACAATGTGTCAGATAAATGTAGTGACCAGAAGAAAGGATGTAATCCATGGAAAATTGGCAAAATGGGGAATGTGTGGTCACTAGGGGATGACACAGGACAGCGTGATTGCAAACATGTGGGCAGATTGAAAGGAAGGGCCAAGAAGTGACGCTGTCTTGAACCGGGGACTACCTGATAGGCAGCCAGATGCTCTGCTCCTGAAATACACCCTCTTATCTGTTTGGACTTTCCTGATTGACACGGTTTCACCTATGTTTCCACACCCAGGGATCTAATATACACTGTAATTTCTTGTCATTTTCAGTGAACCACTGGCAACGGACTGACCTGATTCAGACAGACCTCTATCTGGCTTTGAATTGACCATCCTTCCCGATAGACCGCCAGCGCTCGGGATCGGCCCGGAGTTGGGGGGCCCGGCGGGCAAGCGCAGTAGGTCCCCCGGCGGACCCCGCGCCCCGTTCCCCGGAGCCCCAGGCGCCGTATTTCTGCCGGGCCCCCAAGCCGCGCGCAGGTCGCCCTTACCTGAGCCGCAGCCCCGCCGCCGCCATGCGCGGCCCCACGCCGGCTGGGCCTCCCGGTCCTCTGCACACGCGGCGCCCGCCCCGCCCTGCCTCCGCCGCCGCTCCTCCCTGGCCGCCACTGCCCCGCGCCGCCCGCAGTCGCGCCAACGCCTTCAGCGCACGGCGGGTCCACACTACATCCTGGGAGCCGGAGCCGGGGCCTGCAGACGAAGACACGTGCTGTTTCCTGGAGGCAGCGCAGCCCCACAGCCCCACCTGCAGCACCGGAGGCGAACGGCAGGCAGGGAGCTGGCCCGCTCACAGGAGCGGAACCTGCGACCCCTGGCCGACCCCTCTCCCCCCCCTCTCCGAATGCCGAGGGCCCGCGCACGGTCACTGGGTTGGCCCCGCGACCCAAGCCGAGTGACTTGGTTACCAAAAGAGTCCCCCTCATGGGACCCGCCTGGCCGCGTCCACGGGCGAGCAGAGGCCTCCGGGCAGGGCGCCCCCGGGGTGACCGCGGCAAGGGGTTCGCTCCCTCGTCCCGCTGGGTCCCGGCGCGCCCGAACAAGCACTTCTGCCGCCGGAGGTCCTGGGCCTGGAGGTTCGGGCTATTTGTTGTGGGGGACAGCTCTAACTCACCCCATGTGCGTTTGAAATGGAATACTTGCAACAATAGGAAGGAATATATTCGGCAAACCGCGGTAGACACCACGTAGCATTTTCTACCATGCATTTATTACAGTAAATATTTTTAATGGCATGAGCAGTGGAACGCAATACCATTACTGAACATTATTTTGGGGAAGAACTTGTTATGGACAGATGTTCATGATAGTTTAAGAGAAAATCCTGTCCAGAACGATCCTGTCATTGTTTTAAAATTGTGACATCGTGTAGCATTATATACTGTGTACATGCATTATTTCTAGTTTTGAAAGTTTGGAAGCATACATCTATCAACATGGACGAAATACTTTTCTTTAATAGACCACAGGCCATTTTTATGCATTTTGTTTTTCTAATGTATGTTTTAATTATTCAATAACAAGGATAGTATTTTTAAACAAGGAGGGAAAACTAAAATTTTAAAAGTCCTTAAGAGACTGGGGATGGAGGGCACCTTGGACGAGGGCCCCCACGTGGTTACATAGGCTCATTGCCTTTCAGACTCCTGGGCTGAGTGGGGCTCTTTCCCCGCCGGGGAACCTGCGCCACCTGGTGCGGAGTCTATGGGACTTGCCGGGCCTAGGGACCGGATCCGAACGTTGTCCCGTAGTTTCTCTTCATCAGCGTGGGCTGAACATACATCTCGGGCATCATCCGGGTTGCCTTCTTGTTCCTGTATTAAAATGGAATTGCAGCAAGAGTCACGTGGGGGAAGACCTAACTCACCGTGTTGCCAATGCTCCTGCATCCGACTTTCTTCTTCCGGTCACAGACACAACCTAGCTGCTTTCTGATGCCTCACGTCTCTCACCGATTGCCCCTCAAATCACGAGGTTCAGAGATTTCCTTCCCGGAGCCCATGCCATCATTTTGTCTTTTGGAGTAAATCCCCGCAAAGGGTAAAATCACCCTACTCACTCCGTGAGCTGTAGAATGTCCCTGGAGCTGCCCCAGGGTTTTCCTGTTTTTTCCCTTCAGCTCTTCCACATGATTCCTTCCCCTGCAAGTAACGCATCTCCACTGCTAGAGGTGGACCTATGTTTTATGGGTCTGAAGCTTGTGTAATCTGGGAGAACATGATTCAGAAAAAGCCTCGCAATGTAGCAGGAGCGGCCGCGAGAAACAGAGCTCTCGGACACCGAACAGGGGAAGGAAGGGGTTTACTATTATTATTATTATTATTATTATTATTACGGCTGGGAGTCGGGTGATGATTTGTCTAAACCCAGCTCGTCTAACAAAGAGAGGCTTTGTTTTTATATAGGCTTACACTCTAGATATTACACATGAAAGAATCTTAGGTTTACAGCCTTAGAAAATGGGTTTTGGATTTACAGGTTTAGGAATCACATGTGAAAAGGTTCTGGTCTCCGGATGGAGGAGTGGGGTGGGGGTTTGATCTTGTTTAAGGAAAAACAATGTCTTCAGGAGAGGTTCCCTAATACCAAGTGTGTTATTTACGGTGATTCAGGAGGCGCCAGTGGCCAGCCTTTTCCAGCAATGCAGTGTGGAAATCAAGGAGGAGTTGATCCCAGGTGCCTGGATCTCCTTCCTCAGCAAAATTACAAATTCAGGAGGAGGCACAGAGCTGGTGCAGGGGAGGCACTCTGAGCTCCCTTAGCTTCATTGTAATGTCCTGGATTTAAAAAAAAGAAACAGCCAGCAGGGGACATCAGAACACAGTCAAGCCTTGTCTAGACTGGAACATGAGCACCAGGGATATTGTGGGGGGAACTGGGAGTCAGGAGACCTGTGAGTTCTGTCATTAACCGGTGGAGATCCTTGGGCAAGTCAGTCAGCACTTGCCTCCTGTAAAATGAGGAGATTGGACTAGATCATTCTGCAGATGTCCCCGAGTCCAGCCTTCCTTTCACCACTTGATATGGGACCCTGTAGAAGACCACTGCTTCCTCTATCACTGTGGCCTTTTTGAGGGTCACTCTGCATGAAAATTTACTTCTGTTATCAAGACTGAAGAAGGATGGGCTGCAAACAGACCTCCTGCACACCGAACAGGGAAGCAAATGGTGATTTATTGGGCCGGGATCTGCAGCAGGTGAAAATCCCTTAACAACAGAGCTCCCTAACGAAGAAAATCCTTGCCCCTTTAAAGGCTTACAATCCTACATGTGAAATTACATGTGAAAGGGCCTTGATCCATGAAGTAAGCGTGGGGTATGTGACTAGGTGGGGTTTGACTGTGTTTAATCAAAAACAATGCCTTCCCGAAAGATTCCTCCATAGCATGCCTGCGATGTACAGGAGGGCGATTAAGGGTGGCACACACTCTGGTAGGCTTTCTGTCTCCTATTGAAATGCAATGTAGATGTCAAAGGGGAAGTGGTCTTAGAAGCTTAAGAGGATTAAGGGTCACCTTCCTCAAAGACAACAACATGTTGGTTAGTCCCTGCCATGTTGCCTGGAAGAGCTACTCCTGGATTGCCTGGGAAAAGGGGCCTTATTCCTGTTTGAGACAGAGATGTTATATCCATGGCAATATGGCTCCTAGGGGAACTAGGGCTTTCATGGTGTGTCCTGAAGGACATGAGCAGTGGGGCAAAGTGCAGTCTGGACTTAAGTGACCATCTCTGTGTTCCTTGAAGGAATTCAACATCATCACAGAAATCACTGTGGAAATCAGGGTTTTCCCAGGCCCTCGGACCAGGGGGTGGAGAGGACTGGTTGGCTGCTGGCTGCCTTCTGAGAAGGTTGCCAGGGCTACAAGGCAAAGGCCTGTGGATAAAGGAGAAAATTCCAGTAGGAAGGAAAGGCAGTTTGCAGAAGGGACAGTTTACAAGCTCCTGTGACAAGAGCAGAGGTGGGCCTGGGTACAGCTGAGGAAGTAAAGATGAGCGAACGCAAGTGTTACTCCAAGTGTTACTTCTAGATGAGACAGGGCTCTGTCTGCCATCAGAAGAGGTCGCGTGGGAGGCTGGACACAGTGGCTCATGCCTGTCATCCCAGCGCTTTGGGAGGCCAAGGCAGGAGGATCGCTTGAGGCCAGGAGTTTGAGACCAGCCTGGGTAACATAGTGAGATGTCTTCTCTACAAAAAAAATAAAATAAAAAATATTCACACCTGTGGTCCCAGTTAGTTGGGAGGCTGAGGCGGGAGGATTGCTTGAGCCCAGGAGTTGAAGGCTGCAGTGAGCTATGATTGTTTCACTGCACTCCAGCCTGGGAACAGTACAATACCCTGTCGCTTAAAAACAAAAAATGAAAGAGTCAAGTGGCGTTGTCCTCTAGCAACGTATTTTGGTCCTTAAAACTAGGCTAACGTTGGCTCTTTTAAGGCTTTTGGGGATTCCACAATCTACTCAGCTACCCAATTCTCACTATTTCTTGGAGTCACTCCTTCTCCATCATTCTCCATGGATATTAACTGAAGAAGTGGAAGTTGGAAGAATCATCTTTTGTCCTAGATTCTAGTTGTGTTGAAAATGCCCTACATGGAATACTCGGCTAGGAGAGCCAGGCCCAACTCTGTCATTTAGTGTGTTACAACAGACACCTCAGTCACACGGAGTTTCTCTTGTAGGTGCCCACCATGACAGGCACTGGAGGTTGACTCTGAAGGCCATTCTAGCAGCCAGTGGCAGTGCTTTTCCAGGCTGCTGCCCCCAACCAAGGACTCAAGGCAGGGAAGACAAGGCTCCTGGGTATTTGAGGAGGGGGGGGGACTGCCTCTTGTTATATACAAGGTCAGTGAGTTTTCAGTGAGGTAGGCCTGGCAGCTCCTAGGAGCTTTCATTGTGAAGTGGCGGGTCATAGGTTACTGGTCATCAGGGTGTGACCCTACAAGTCAAAGGCATTAATAGACCCCCACAACAGCAGGAGGGGGTATAGCTCAGGGGTAGAGCATTGGACTGCAGACCAACAAGCCCCCGGTTCAATTCCAGATACCCCCTCCGCATTTTCAATTTTGATGTTTTAAATAGGTGCCTATGTTTTAACTTCTTTTTTTATAAGACACTAGGGTAAAGATTTCATTTTTTTTCTGAAACCAGCAAATGTTGAGGCTAGAATGTGGTGGTTTTATACATGTTAGGGAGACATGAGACATCAGTCAATGTGTGTAAGATGTACATTGGTTCAGTCTAGAAAGGTGGGACACCTTAAGGTAGATGCAGGACAACTGGAAGCGAGGAGGGGTCTTCCAGGTCACAGGTAGATGAGAGACAAATGGTTACATTCTTTTGAGTTTCTGATGAGCCTTTCCAAAGGAGGCAATCAGAATGCATTTATCTCAGTGAGCGGAGGGGCGACTTTGGATAAAATGGGAGGCGGGTTTGCCCTAAGCAGTTCCCAGGTTGACTTTTCCCTTCAGCTAAGTGATTTAGGGGCCCCAAGATTTATTTTCCTTTCACACTTATGTGTACAACACTTAAAACTAAACCTGGGGCCAGGTGCAGTGCCTCACTGCTGTAATCCCAGCACTTTGGGAGGCCAAGGCCGGCAGATCACAAGGTCAAGAGCTCAAGACCAGTCTGGCCAACATGGTGAAACACCATCTCTACTAAGAATACAAAAATTAGTCAGGCATGACTGTGCGTGCCTGTAATCCCAGGTACTCGGGAGGCTGAGGCAGGAGAATCGATTGAACCCGGGAGGCGGAGGTTGCAGTGAGCCGAGATTGTGCCACTGCACTCCAGCCTGGGCAACAGAGGGAGACTCCGTCTCGGAAAGAAAACAAAACAAGAAAACTGGACCTGAACAGCATCTTCTAGGAACAAAGACTGTCTCAGCATTTCTTAGTTGCCTTAATTTATCCCCCTTCTCCATCCAGGCATTCCCCCTGGGATGGGGTATTGTTCTTCTATTTCCAAGACAAACCGCCAAGATCTATAGCTCAGTGAGTGAGCCCTTACAAGGCCAAGATAGTTTGCAGAGGATGAAATGTCAACAGGTGAAAGTATAAGTGAAGCTCTATGTTGTGTTTAGATTTTGTAACTATCAAAGGCAATTTTATGTCACATTGAAGCTTCAAAAGCAAACTTCTGCAGAAGGGGTCACCCTTAACTATTAACCATGGTAACCATTTGATCTACTCCCTTCCATAGGGTATATATATCCATAACGATATGCATGTATTTTATGTGTACACACACATACACATGTACGTATTTATGCATATACACCATTGTTTGTGTGTATAACCTTTTTATTATACGTATACATAAGGTATTTTTTAAAGCCAAAATAAGGTCACACCATACATCTGTTGTGCAATTTGCTTTTCTCTTAATGTTTCATTGAAGCGTCTTCCCGTGGCAGTACAGTGGATCCAGCTTATTGATTTCTGTTGCATCGAATTCCATCCTGCGAATGTACTGTAATGTTTTAACCAATTCCCTGCCAATGGATATTTAGATGGTCTCCAGTGTTTTGCTGTGATGAATTCAAAAATGGCTGCGATGAATCTCCACATACATGTGTCTTCATATACTTATATGAATATTTTTGAAGGATAAATTCCTAGAAGCGGTACTCCATAGAGTATCATTTTTTAATGTTTTTTCTTTTAGTTTTTATCTTATTTTTTTCATTTATTTATTTATTTTTATTATACTTTAAGTTCCGGGGTACATGTGCAGAACGGGCAGGTTTGTTACATAGGTATACACGTGCCATGGTGGGTTGTGCTTCCATCCCTCAGTCAAATTTTTATTTTACGTTAGAAGTACATACACAGGTTTGTCATATAGGTGAACTCGTGTCACGGGGCTTTGGTGTACAGATGATCTCCTCACCCAGGTACTAAGCACAGGTGTTTTTTTCTGATCCTCTCCTCCCACCATCCACCCTCAGGTAGGTGCCTGTGTGTGTTGCCACCCTCTCCGTGGCCACGTGTTCTCATCATTTAGCTCCCACTAATAAGTGAGAACATGCAGTATTTGGTTTGCTGTTCCTGCATTAGTTTTCTTAGGATAATGGCCTCTGGCTCCATCCGTGCTGCTGCAAAGAACATGATCTCGTACTGTTTTTACAGCTGCATCGTATTCCATGGTGGATATGAGCCACAGTTTTGTAATTCTGAGTATTATTTTTTAAGTAACTTTCTTTTACAAAAGCAATTTGCTTATCACTTGGCAAATTATCAACAGTATTCTATGTCAAATACAAGCCCCAGACACGGGCTCTGGGCCTCCTTTCAGTGCAGGGGAGGGTGGTGTCACACAGAGTACTGTCCCCAGTCCAGCACACCTGACACGATGCTCAACGATGGCTACCGTCAAAGAGGATTATCTGGCTGAAGGGTCTCTCCAGTTATAAAGTTCAACCAGGCCACCGGGGTGTCCTCAGCCAGGTGCACACAGAAGAGATGGGGAAGGAAGTGTAAGTGACAGGAGGGAGGCCCGAGTTCACAGACACAGAACCAGCCTTGACATCCCAACCAGAAGAGCTGAGTCTTGTTCTTGGTGAGTCAACACATGAAAAGGGTGTTAATTATGCCATCTTCCTGGGCCTGGGGGTATAGCTCAGGGGTGGAGCATTTGACTGCAGATCAAGACGGTCCTGGTTCAAATCCAGGTGCCCCCTACCTATTCTGTTTTGCTTTTAATCACCAAAGTGGGTCCTGGGTCATAAGCTCCTCCCAATCCGCCCTGGGGAAAAATGACACAGCATATCAAATCTCGGACCCACAGCATCTCTGAAGTGCAGATTCAATAGTCCTCATGTGATTTTATGGACTTTAAAGTTTGTAAGGTACAGACCCTTGCCTTCTGCAGCCCTCTGGGTACCACTCACCCACTTTCCAGAGTTGTTCAGAATCTCCCCATTAAGATTCACGTGATCCTCAAGAGAAGGCTGGGCCATGTCTCTAAGTCCTGCTGTATTCTCCCCCAACGCACCCCAGCTTGGGCTGAGGCACAGGAGTACCTGAACCAGCGGCAGCATCACGCCCACCTCCAATGGGCATGAGAAATCTAATGAGCGTTGATTTCTGGACTTTGGCTCTTTGTCTCCAGGTTCTGGATTTCCCCACCTGGGGCTGCTGCAGACTCACACCCCGGCCCTCCCAGACCATGGACTGGGGGAGAGCAGGATTCTGGGAGGCTCTGTGAGACTAAGGACAAGGAGTGGGATGATGGAGAAAGTCAGCTGGGGATTTCCAGAGGACTGATTGGACACCATCAGCCTATTTTTTCTCTCTTCTCCATGCAGACAGATTTAGATCATGAGCTCCTGCAAGGGAAAGGAAGCTTGAGTCAGATTCCAAAATCAGTAAGTGAAAATAAGAACAGGTAGAGGGCACCCTGATTGGAACCTTTTAGTTTCTCATCTAAAGCTCATCTCATTATTTATTATTATTATTATTTTATAAAGATGGGGTTTCACCATGTTGGTCAGGCTGGTCTTGAACTCCCGACCTCAGGTGATCCGCCTGCCTTGGCCTCCAAAGTGCTTGGATTACAGGCGTGAGCCACCACGCCTAGCCAAAGGATAATCTCTTTCTTTCTTTCTTTTTTTAAGAGATGGGGTTTCACCATTTTGGCCAGGATGGTCTTGATCTCTTGACCTCGTGATCCGCCCGCCTCGGCCTCCCAAAGTGCTGGGATTACAGGCCAGAGCCACCGCACCCGGCCTGCTCATCTCATTATTATCTGATGCAGACCTTGCACTCTGTAGCTGAAGATGGCAGCATAAAAGCCATGGCTGCTCCGGGGAGGGCCTCTGGATTGACCGAAGCTGCTTCCCCTGCTCACCTGTCCACTGCAGCACGGGGCGTGTGTGGTGATGAGAGCACATTTGCTTCCATGAAAATAAAGGCTCATAGGTTCCTCTCAGACCTCCTGAATCAGAATGCTTGGGAACGGGGCCAAGGAACTGTTTATAACAAGCTCCTCAGATGATTCCAATGGAAAGTCAGATTGGGAACTGCCACTTTAGCTTGGTACACTATGTCATAGGCTTGAAGAGAGGTCATAATTAAGAGACATGCCCAAGCACACACACCTGATTAATAGAAGGGTTGTGACCAAGTTCCACATAGCTGGTCTTGGGCTCTCTCTATTAACCCAACCCCGGGCAAGGCATGGCCAGGCCTGCTGCCCCTCTGCTCCACTGCTCCCCGTCTGCTGAGCCCTCGACAGGCCCAGTGAGAGAGGCCTCCCCCTGAAATCACCTGACTGACTTCCAGTCGAAAGTCTAGCACTAAGAGGCACTAAATTTGCAGCATGGACCTCTTGCCTGCAGGCAATGCTCTTCCTCTGAACCAGAAACCCACTTCAGATGAGTTCCCAATGGACACCGTTTAAGGATGTGGCCTGCCCAGGGGAGGGATCCTCCTTAAACCCGCAATAGTTTCTGTTTATTCCAGGTTAGGTCCCATGTCCTGGCGGAGCTATCTCATACGAACCAACCCTCTCTGGCCATTGGCTCTGGCACTCTCCCACTGACCCCCAGTTTGAGTTCCAGGGCCTCCTCTGCGCTGTGCAGTCCCTTCTCCTTCTGTCTCAGCCGGGTGCATGAGCTTTGATGTCACTTCTTGCTGGAATAATCATCCACTCCGTCCCTCCTTCCTTTGCCCTTCCTCGTGCACATTTATTTTAAAATCAACCCCCCTCCACCCCACCCTCACCCTTTAGACCACTGCTGGATTTTGCTTCTTTTTCATTTTCTTTTCTTTTCTTTTGAGATGGAGTCTCGTTCCGTAGCCCAGGATAGAGTGCAATGGTGTAATGTCTGCTCACTGCAACCTTTGTCTCCCAGGCCCAAGCTGCTCTCCTGCCTCAGCCTCCCAAGTAGCTGGGATTACAGGGACATGCCACCACGCCCAGCTAATTTTTGTATTTTTGGTAGAGATGGGGTTTCGCCATGTTGGCCAGGCTGGTCTCGAACTCCTGACTTCAGGTGATCTGCACACCTCGTCCTCCCAAAGTGCTGGGATTACAGATGAGAACCACCACACCCGGCCCTTCTTTTCCATTTTCTGCCTTTTCCTCCTCTTTATCCCAAGGCCAAATTCAAGACCTTGGACTGCAGGGCTGAGCCTAGGGAAGGTGGAATGTGCCCTCTTGGTGAGCAGCCCAGTTGTCTCAGAAGGCGTCACTCAGCAGGTCATATGAGGGACAGGGATTGGGCATAAGCCTGCCTGTCTGGGGGTTCAAAGCCCAGGCCCAAAGGGGATTCTGAACTGGGATGAGGAATCCCCTCCCTCCACTGGCCGAACCATGGCCCAGACACATCAGACCACAGACAAAGTGGGCTCCTTCTCCATCAAGGCACATCCACAGGGACACGTGGTGTCTGTCTCCCGCTGTAGTCAGAGGCCACATAGATTCCAGACTTGTGGCACAGGGGTTCCTCCTCAGTTTGAATTAGAGTTCATTTTAGCTGTAGCGTCTTTCACTGGTTGACAAGACACACAATTAAAATGCTTTTCAAAGATACCTGAGCTCCAGTAAATAAAGTGCTTCTAAATAATGTATTAAAGAGGTGTTCTTCTAACCATTGTGTTGGTGGAAGCTTTGGGGTTGGGAGTGAGGGCATGTCACATGATTTTAGTACATTCCACCTTTCCAGTCTCTTAAAGTCTAGAGTTACTGTTCAGGGATTTTCTGGCATCTCAATTTCATCTGTCTATGAACAATTTTGATTTCTGATTTTAATGAGCAAGTTGAGCAAACAATAAAAATAATCCCCAGCTACTCCGAGCAGGACACAGAATGTGGAGTTCAATAACACTAAGTGCAGTAGAATTTAACAGTGTGTCCACCCTCTTCAGACCAGTGCCTTGAGAAATCACTTCCGCACACATTCCCCAGATTTCGGTGTTACAAATCATCATAGTCTGGTGATTATTTTTGTGTTGAAGACTCCATCTGCAAGGTGTGACTTTGCCGTTGACTCTGTGGGTGTGCTGGGATTTTCTCAAATTATAGATGAAAAGAAAAACAGTGGGTGGGGTGAGGTAAGAGGCGGAGCAGCGCTGGAACAGAGGCAGCAGGAGAAGCAGGAGTGTCTTTATCTGGCAGAGGAGGTGCAGAAGACTTCATCGTAGGTACAGTTTGGGTTCTACAAATCTTCCATGAATATCTATGACCATTCTTGGGGGTCTCACTCTTTCCAGATAAAAGCCCTACATCTTCTTATTTTGAATTAATTAATTAGGGACAGAGTCTTGCTCTGTCACCCAGGCTCTAGTACAATGGTGTGATCTCAGCTCACTGCAACCTCCACCTCCTGGGTTCAAGCAATTCTCCTGCCTCAGCCTCCCAAGTAGCTGGGATGACAGGTGCCCATCACCACGTCCAGCTAATTTTTGTATTTTTACTAGAAATGGGGTTTCACCATGTTCAGGCTGATCTCAAACTCCTGACCTCAAGGGATCCGTCTGCTTGGCCTCCTAAAGTGCCGGGATTACAGGATTACAGGCATGAGACACCGCGTCCAGCCCAGAGCCCTAGGATTTTACATTAGGGAGGCTGTAATTGAGCAATCCTGCAGAATCGAACACTGCCTTTGGCTCTCTGCTAAACCATATGGCGGCTAGAAAGAAGAGATTTTGATTCTTTCCACTGGACTTTTTGTTGTTTCTTTCTCTAAACTATCCCAGTACATCAGCTACGCTGCCAGCTTCTAGTTCAATGACAAGAAGCAAATGTGTATCTGGAAGCCTGGTCCCCCAGTGGGCACTTCATTCCAGATGACCAGAAGCAGTAATTTTCTTAGCTATTTTTCCAGCGTGGGCTATAGGTTATGCCATATTCCCAGACCCAAAGATTAAGTGGAGTGCCTCCAAATCTAGCCTCAGTCAGTCTGGATAATCAGTACCGTTTCCATAATGATCTGTGGCCTGAAACCCACTCCTAACACCAACTTATACAGCAGGTAGAAAATTTGGGTACAAAACCAGAAGCTAGCTTTAACTACCTGAAACAGATAAGGTGACAGTTGTCAGGCAGTTTACAACACTGAAGGAAAGCCTGGAGCCAGAGGCTTAGGAGGTGGGCAGGATCCTAGAGGCACTAGGCAGCCAGGCCTCAGCCAGAGTCACACGGTGCAATGGGCTGTGAAGCGTGACTTCACACTGGACCCACGCCAGAGCTATGGCACCACCAAAATGAACTTTGAACTCTTCCCATTTCTGTGTTTCACTCACTTGATCACCAAAGGATGAGTGACGAATTCCCCTACCCAAGCTTGCTGGAGATGATAGACAGCATCTCCACCTGTCGGAGACCCTCGATGCCCCCAAGCCCACCTGTGTCAGTACAGCCAGGTGGCAGGGCTGCTTGCGCTGTGCCTACCACCAGCTGCAGGGGCTTCTTTTGCCCTAGGCCCTATACAAAGCCTTTCAGGTGAGAGCAACACACCACAGGAAGTAACTGTGGTCTCTCAAGCCCTCTCTGATGGTGGTGGTGAACAGGGCAAGGTGCAGATGTGGTCTTTTCTGGGCTATTCAGGTGTTCCCAAACTATTGGACCTTCAGAAGCTTCACAGATGCAGCAGACCACCAATAATCCCAAAATTATGCAAATATTTCCCACTTCTCAGCATAGTTTCCAGGCAAATGGATGAAGGACCTATGAGGGGAAATCTGGCAGGAGGATTCACAGGCCGTGACAGGGTGTTTGGCAGAGTCCTTTTCTCAAGCTTAGCTTCCCCGTCATCAAGGGAGGCAGGGTCTCTGAGCAGATTCAGAACTGGGGGACTGGGTCAGAGGCCAGGAACCTCCATTGTGCTGGCGGTGGTAGTAGCTGAGATCTACACATGAAGAGGACCAGGATGAGCTCCCCATTCTCAGGCCTGAAAACCTCACCACTGATGAGCCACAGCCAAGACCTGTGTGGCACAGACCGCAGAGTAAAACCCAAACTTCATTTCGGGTGGAAGCATCACACTGCTTGGCCTCTGACACCCTAGGAGTCTCCCAGCCCCACTGAAATCAGGCACTCCCTTTCCACTGTCATGCCTCCCACCAGCATCTCTGTCTACAGAGAACAGCTACCAGAATTCTTTTCAAGAATGTAGAAGCTCCACACACCTATGTGTTGTTCAAGCCAGGGCAAGTCACGTGTGATGAACCCACTCCAGCTTACCTACCCCTGAAGCCTATGGATTCTTTCTACATTACAGCAAGAAATCCCTAGCATCTCAAAGGCATTGGGAATTGGCCTCCTGTGAATCCAGGCTTAAGTCCACCAACCGAGCAAACAGGTTTAGCCCAGCTGCTCCAGCTATGGTATCTTAAATAGAACTTTAATTGGGCACACTCCTAAAAAAAATTCAGATTCATTTAAAATTATACTGTTTCTACTTTATAAAATACTCCAAGAATCCATATCCACACGTGCTCTTGAGGACTTTGCTGACATACATTAGCCAGATGGAAATGATTTTGGTGTGTGAGTCTTTGCCTCCCAGCAACTGGTGCCCAGGCTCAGCCCAGATCCTACTCTCACCGCAGGTCAAGGGACAATAAGAGGTGGGGAAACTCATCTCTTGCAGGGAAAACCCTTCCATCTGGGCTGGTAAGCTCTCAGGTGGGAAGAAGGGGCAGGCCTGGAGATTAGGTAGAGTTGGTGATTTGAGAGAAACTGAGTTTTCCAAATGCTCCCATAAATGCACATTATAATTCCTGAAGTCCCCCCTCTCTTAATCACTGACCTATTTTCAGCTAGGAGACTTCGGGATGCTGCAGATTCCATGGACATCAAAGTTTGTAGAAACTCTTACCAAGTTAAAGTCTATTTTGCATCATATTAATAATGCTATACTAGCCTCTTTGGTTATTGTTTGTATGTCATATTCTTATTTATATTTTCACTTTCCACTTTATGTGACCCTATGCTAAAACTTCATCTAAGCAACTTATAGTGTGGTTATTTTTTCTCATTCAGTCTGAAAATTTTATATTTTAATTAAAGTTTTAAATACTTTTAGATTATGTAAAGTAGTTACTGTTGTGTAGAATTTTATTTGGGTTATTTACTTTCAGCATCGTAAAACTATTGTTCCATGTCACCTGGCTCCCATAATTTCTTTTGACAAATCATCTGTTAATTGTAAAATTTGATCTTTTTCTTTACAGGCTGCCTTTCAGATTTCTCTTCCTCTCTCTCTCATTCTCTCTCTCTCTCCCCTCTCTCTCTCTCTCTGTCTGAGATGAAGTCTCATTATGTTGCCCAGGCTGGAATGCAGTGGCATGATCTGGGCTCACTGCAACCTCCATCTCCTGTGTTCAAGTGATTCTCCTGCCTCAGCCTCCCGAGTAGCTGGGATTACAGGCACATGCCACCAGGCCTGGCTAATTTTTGTATTTTTGGTAGAGATAGGGTTTCACCATGTTGGCCAGGCTGGTCTTGAACTGACCTCAAGTGATCGGCCCACCTTGGCCCTACCAAAGTGCTAAGATTACAGGCATGAGCCACCAGGTCCAGCCTCTTCCTCTCTCTTTAAAAACTGGTTTTATGATAATATATCTAGGCATAGTTTCTTTTGGCTTTGTTTGTTTGTTTTGTCTTTTGTCTTTTCCTCCATCACCTATGGACAGTGTTAATGGTATCCTTTGTGTCTTTTTTTCCTTTTGACTAACTGAATTTCTTTAATAAGTGAGTTGATATTTTTCATTAGGTTTGGAAAATGCTTGTCAATTATCCTTTCACATCTTGATTTTGTGTTATACACTTTCTTACCTCCTTTTGGGATTTCAATAACATGTAAGAACTTTTAACTTTTCCCATTTATATCCTATTTTCCTTTTCTTTTCATCCATTCTTTACCTTTCTCTGTTTCAGTTTAGATATTTTTCTATTGGTTTGTTTTTCTGTTCATGAATCCACTGGTCCACTGTGAATAAATTTCTGTTAAATACATGTATTAAAATTTTAATGTTAAATATTATGATTTTTTGTTTTAGAATTTCCTTTTGAATTTTTTCTTACAAATTATAATGTGAAATTCCCCCACACTTTTTCTGTTTCTGTTTTTTTGAATATATTATCAAAGTTATTTTAAATTCTATGATATCTAGGTCACTTACTTCTACTGTCTTTCTCTTGGTTTTGTTCATATTTCTCTGACTCTGGTATACATAGTAATCTTTATTGAATGCCAGACTTTGTGTATTAAGAGAATAATGGCTCCCGATAAAATTAGAGTCTACTAGACAAAATTCACTCTTCTTCTTCTGCTGCTTCTCCTTCTTTTCTGAAAGAAGGCAGAGTCCAGGGATGTGTAAAAAGTGATTTCAGGGAAATGAAGAGAATGTGGATTGGGAATCTGGTCTCATTAAACTTGAAGATGATGAAAATCTAGGTAGTTGGGGGAGATAGAAATCCAGAAGCCCATATCAGAATGTAGAAAAGTTGAGTAACTTTTGCCTGCAGTTCCATCAGGACCGATTTGTAGTTCCCAGATTATAAGTGGCCTCTGGGCAAGATAGCTGGTCCTACCAGTTTGAAGAAAGCAAATAGTCAGCTCACATGTCACTGTGTAAGATCTGTTCCACGCGGACTGAAACACAGACCTTCTTCTGTCTGTATCACAAAACTCTCTCCTGTCACTGAGTAAGTGAAACAGCTGAAAATGAGAGCCAAGGCTGATCCCCGTGGGTGCCAAACTTTGATGTCCATGGAATCTGCAGCATCCCCCAGTCTCCTAGCTGAAAATAGGTCAGTGATTAAGAGAGGGGAACTTTTAAGAATTATAAGGTGGATTTATGGGAGCATTTGGAAAACTCAGTTTATCCCAAATCACCAACTCTATCTAATCTCCAAGCCTACCCCTTCTTCCCACCTGAAAGCTTACCAGCCCAGATGGAAGGGTTTTCACTGCAAGAGATCGGTTTCCCCACCTCTTATTGTCCCTTGACCTGCGGTGAGAGTAGGATCTGGGCTGAGCCTGGGCACCAGTTGCTGGGAGGCGAAGACTCACACAGCAGAATCATTTCCATCTGGCTAATGTATGTCAGCAAAGTCCTCAAGAGCACGTGTGGATATGGATTCTTGGAGTATTTTATAAAGTAGAAACAGTATAATTTTAAATGAATCTGAATTTTTTTTAGGAGTGTGCCCAATTAAAGTTCTATTTAAGATACCATAGCTGGAGCAGCTGGGCTAAACCTGTTTGCTCGGTTGGTGGACTTAAGCCTGGATTCACAGGAGGCCAATTCCCAATGCCTTTGAGATGCTAGGGATTTCTTGCTGTAATGTAGAAAGAATCCATAGGCTTCAGGGGTAGGTAAGCTGGAGTGGGTTCATCACACGTGACTTGCCCTGGCTTGAACAACACATAGGTGTGTGGAGCTTCTACATTCTTGAAAAGAATTCTGGTAGCTGTTCTCTGTAGACAGAGATGCTGGTGGGAGGCATGATAGTGGAAAGGGAGCCCCTGATTTCAGAGGCTGGGATGATCCTAGGGTGTCAGAGGCCAAGCAGTGTGATGCTTCAACCCGAAATGAAGTTTGGGTGTTACTCTGCGGTCTGTGCCACACAGGTCTTGGCTGTGGCTCATCAGTGGTGAAGTTTTCAGGCCTGAGAATGGGGAGCTCATCCTGGTCCTCTTCATGTGTAGATCTCAGCTACTACCACCGCCAGCACAATGGAGGTTCCTGGCCTTTGATCCAGTCCCCAGTTCTGAATCTGCTGAGACCCTGCCTCCCTTGATGACGGGGAAGCTAAGCTTGAGAAAAGGACTCTGCCAAAATACCCAGTCATGGCCTGTGAATCCTCCTGCTAGATTTCCCCTCATAGGTCCTTCATCCATTTGCCTGGAAACTATGCTGAGAAGTGGGAAATATTTGCATAATTTTGGGATTATTGGTGGTCTGCTGCATCTGTGAAGCTTCTGAAGGTCCAATAGTTTGGGAACACCTGGTATTTAAAATGATAAGGAGTTCAATCCAGCAGGAAGCTGTTATAATCCCAAATCTGAATGCACCCAAAATATAGTGTGAAATAAATAAAACAAAAATGGATAGAACTAAAAGTAGAAATAGACATATCTTCAATTGTAGTGACAAATTTTAACATATCTTTTTCTTTAGCTAATAGAACAGGCAAATAAAATGTTAGTAAGCATGTGAAGAATCTGAAAAACACAATCAAAAAATGTGACCTAATTGATATATAATCAACAATGCACCATACAATGGCACATTATATATTTTTTAATGCACACAGAACATTTATCAAATTTAACTATATTTGGTGATGTAAAGTGAGTTGCCACAAATTTGAGGATTGAAATCATAGAGAATATTTTTGGATCATATTATAGCTGAATTAGGCTAAGTTATGAGAAACAGAAATAATTAGGAAATCCCCCAGCTTCTTGGAAGCTAAACAATATACTTCCAAATGACCTATAAGCAAAAGAAGATATCAAAATAGAAATTAGAAAGTATCTTGAACCAAATGTTAACTAAGATATAACAAGTTAAAATTCATGTGGTACAGGTAAAGTCATGCTTGGTAAAACTCATACCCTTTTTTTTTTTTTTTTTAGATGGAGTCTTGCTCCCGTCAAGTGCAGTGGCACGATCTCAGCTCACTGCAACATCCACCTCCCAGGGTTCAAGTAATTCTCCTTCCTCAGCCTCTCAAGTAGCTGGGATTACAGGCGTGTGCCACCACGCCCAGCTAGTTTTTGTATTTTTAGTAGAGATGGATATGGCCATGTTGACCAGGCTGGTCTCAAACTCGTGACCTCAGGTGATCCACCCACCTCAGCCTCCCAAAGTGGTAGGATTACAGGCGTAAGCCACTGCACCCAGCCAAAACTCATACTCTTAACTGATCAGATTATCTGACATTCAGCCTTATTTTTCTTATATCAGATAACTAATATTCAGCCTTTTTTCTTTATCTTCAACTAAGAGTATGAGTTTTATCAAGCATTATATTTATGCTTATACCTAAATATCAAGAAAAAAAGAAGAGCAATTTAACCTTAAAGTAAAAAAGAAGAAAACAACAAGCAAATTTCTCCTCTGAAGTTTATTTCAGAGGAGAAATCAATGAAATAAAAACCAATCATACAATCAGAGAAAAGCAACAAAGCCAAACATTGATTTATCAGAAATAATAAAACCAATAAACTCTAGGAACACTTAAGAAGATAAACAGAAAGAGAGGGAGAAACCCTACCATTACCAACATCATAAATGAAAAGGGACATCACTACAAAGCCAACAGACATTAAACAGATAATAAGATATCATAATCAACTTCAATTCAAAATAAGTTGTCAACTTAGGTGAACAAACAAGTTCTTTAAAAACATATCTTCTTAAACAGGAGAATAAACAGAAAATGTGATTAGTGTGATCTATATTAAATGCATTATTTAAAACCTCTCAACAGCAGTAACAAAGCAGCAACAAAAACAGGCTCAAATGACTTCATTGGTAAATTCTTCCAAATACTTGCAGAGAAAAATAACACCAAGTTTATGCAAACTCTTTCAGAGAAAAGAAAACAGAGAACACTTCCCAATTACTTTATGAGCCAGCATAACGTTGACAAGTTCTGATACGACGTTACAAGAAAGAAAAACACACGAAAAAGTCTGTTTTATGAGGATAGATGCAAATACCATCCAATGAAATATCAAAAGAATAATTCAGCACAACTAAGTCGCATTCCAAGAATGCAAGAGTGGTTTAATATTTAAGAATTGGCTAATAGAATTCATTACATTAACAAAAAATGGAGACATATAATGAAATTATCTTAATAGATGGAAGAAAAAAACTGAATGGAATTCAACATTCATTCTTTGTAAAGATTTTTGGTTAAGTAGGAATAGAAATGAACTTCCTTGACATGACAAAGGACATCAACGCTCACAGTAAACATTATCTTACTGGTGAAATATTGAAACTCTCCCCCACGATCATAAATTAGACAAGAATGCCTGCTATTACCACTCTGTTCAAAACTGCTAGCCATTTTAAATGAAAATTGAAAATAAATAAATCAGTTATCAAACAAAATGAATATGAGAGTGGACTATCCAAAATAACGTACAGATAAACTACTAGAAGTAAAAAATGAGTTAGGTCATTGGCTACAAGATCCGTTCAGTATGCAAACTTCAGTTGTATTTTTAAATGCTAGCAACAAACACACGGAAAATAAAATTAAAATGTATATAGTATAAGGCCGGGCGCAGTGACTCATGCCTGTAATCCCAGCACTTTGGGAGGCCGAGGTGGGCAGATCATGAGGTCAGGAGATCGAGACCATCCTAGCTAACATGGTGAAATCCTGTCTCTATTAAAATACAAAAAAATTAGCTGGGCGTGGTGCGCACCTGTAGTCCCAGCTACTCAGGGGGCGGAGGCAGGGGAATCGCTTGAACCCGGCCAGTGGAGGATGCCTTGAGCCGAGCTCATGCCACTGTACTACAGCCTGGGCTACAGAGCAAGAATCCGTTTCAAAAAAAAAAAAAAGAAAAGAAAAATGTATAGTATATACAAGAGTGTTTAAAAAGTCAAATGTCTAATAATAAATATAACAAAAATCATACAAGTTCCTCTATGGTGGCTATTGCAATGCAATTTTCAGACAATATAAAGTAATATAAACAAAGAAATATATCATATTCATGATTTGAAGAACTCAATATTGTAAAAATGTCCACTCTTCCCAAATTAATCTATAAATTAACATAAACTCAATGAAAATCCAGTTGAGATTTTAATTTTGTTATAAAAGAGTCAAACTGATTTTAAAATTTATACAGAAGTGCAAATTTCTGAGGAGAGCCAAGAGTAGAGGATTTACATGATTATAGTTTTAATTTATAGGAGCTAAAACTGTAAAACTTTTACAAGGAAACATAGTTGTAAAATCTTCATGATCTTAGATTAGAAAATAATTTTTTAACTATTAATATAATATAATACCAATAGCCTAAACAGCAAAAGCAAAAGACAAGTTAAAAAATTTTGTGCATCAAAGGACACTATTAAGAAAGTGAAAAAAACAACCCAAAGAATGGAAGAAAATGTTTGTAAATTATATCTCTGATAAGGGTCTAGTATCTAGAGTATATAAAGAAATCTAACAACTCAACAATAAAAAGACAACCCATTTAAAAATGAGTGAAGGACTTGAATACACATTTCTCCAAGGAAGATATACAAATAGCCAATGAATACATGAAAAGATATTCAACTTAATTATTAGCTTAGAAAAATACAAATCAAAATCACAGTGAGATATCACTTCATACCTACTAGGATGGTTATCATAATTTTTTAAATTAAAAACAACAAGTATGGGTGAGGATGTGAAGAAATTGGAACCCTCATAGATTACTGGTATGAATGAAAAGTGTTTTCCACTTTGGAAAACAGTCTGGCAGTTACTCAAAATCTTAAACATAGATTTGCCATATGTCCTAGCAATTCTACTTCTAGGCATATACCCAAGAGAATTGAAAACATGGTCATACAATAAATTTGTTCTTAATCCCATAATGGAAAAAAACCCAAATGTCCACCAACTGATGAAAGGATAAACAAAACATGGTATATCCATATAATGGAATATTATGTAGTCATAAAAAGGAATGTAATACTGGTGTATGGCACAACATGATGAACCTTGAAAACATTATGCTGAGTGAAAGAAGCCAGACAAACAATGTCCCATATTGTATGATTCCCTTTATATAAATGTTCAGAATAAAAACATCTAGAGAGACTGAAAGTAGATTAGTGTCAACCAGCAGATGGGAGGAGAGGAGAATCAGGTGGTAGAAGGTTTCTTTTGGGGATGATGGAAGTGTTCTAGAATTAGATATTGGTATTGGTGCACAACATTGTGAATAACTAAAAACCACTGAATTGTACACGTTATTTATTTATGAGACGGAGTCTCTCTCTCTACCCAGGCTGGAGTGCAGTGGCGCGCCCTCGGCTCACTGCAACCTCCACCTTCTGGGTTCAAGTGATTCTCTTGCCTCAGCCTCCCGAGTAGCTGGGACTACAGGCGCGTGCCATCACATCGGCTATTTTTTTGTATTTTTAGTAGAGACGGGTTTCACTGTGTTAGCCAGGATCGTCTCCATCTCCTGACCTCATGATCTGCCCACCTTGGCCTCCCAAACTGTTGGGATCACAGGCGTGAGCCACTGCGTCTGGCCCTTTTTTTTCTTTTGAAAGGGAGTTTTGCTCCTTTCTAGGCTGGAGTGATGTAGTGCAGTCTCAGCTCACAGCAACCTCTGCCTCCTGCGTTCAAGTGATTCTCCTGCCTCAGCCTCCCGAGTAGCTGGGATTACAGGTGACCATGACCACGCCCGGCTAATTTTTTTTTTTTTTTTTTTTTTTGTATTTTTAGTAGAGATAGGGTTTCACCATGTTGGCCAGGCTGGTCTCAAACTCCTGACCTCAGATGATCCGCCTGCCTCAGCCTCCCAAAGTGGTGGGATTACAGGAGTGAACCACCACACCTGGCTGAATTGTACGCTTTAAAATGCTTAAAATAGTGAACTTTATATTATGTGCATTTTATCTCCATAATAAAATGTGTTATAAATTGTAGTAATTTAGACAGTGTGGTATTTGGACCAAAGATAGATAACACAATGGAACAGAATATAAAGTCCAACAAAAATCAAACATAAATGGTCACCTCATTTATGAAAAGGTGACACTAACAGTGGGGAAAGAATGGTCCTTTTAGTAAGTGATTCTGGGTCAATTAGATACCCCTATTTTTAAAAAAACTAACCTAACCTATTTCAGACCACTTGTAGCAATCAGTTCCAGATGGTTTTACAGATATAAATGTGAAAGATATGGTAACAATGCTTTCAAAATACACTATCTTCATGATTTTGAACATGTACATAGGCAGTCATTTCTTATGGTAAAGATTCATAATTTTTGCTCTTGACCAGAATCACTAAAATGAGAAAGACAGAAAATACCACACGTGGTGTGCATATGGAATGACTAGATGATGGTAGTATAAACTTGAACAGTCTGAAAAACTATTGGTATTTCCTAAAGCTGAAGGTGTACAAACTGTGTGACCCAGAAAACTCTCTTCTAAAAATGCATACATATGTGTTTACCAAAAAAACATACAAAATGCTCATAGCTGCACCATGTGTAACAGCCTCAAATTAGAATCTGCACTAACATACATGAGCTGTAATTGGATAGATAAATGGTGGTATATTCACAGGATAGAATATGAAACAGAAATGGGAATAGACACACTACAACTAAAGGCAGCAGCAAGGATGAAAGGGAAAGGATCAAGATGAATGAAGACTATTTTAGAAAAGAAAAAGTCAGCAACTTCCACTGCCAAGTAATGAGCCTCACCAAAATCTACGGAAATTAGGACTCTGGGTTATTGGCACAAGAACAGACACATAATCCAACGGACCCCAACAAAGAATCCAAACACAGACCCAAACTTATTTAAGCATATATTTATGTAAGTTTCAAAGTGCGGTATAGTGATATAAGAGAACACCAGGCAGCAATGGAAAATCATGAGCTACAACTACACGCAAAGCTTTGGAGAAACTTCTCAGACACGTGTTGGGTAAAAGACCCCAGACACAAAGGCTACATACCAATATCTCTTAATGGTAAAACTGGATAAGCAAATTGTGATGTATTTCTATAATGAAATATGATATAACAATAAAAATGAACAAAACACAGCTATACACAACCAAATGATGACTCTCTGAGAGACTATGTTGAGCAAAAGAGAAAAGTTGCAGAAGAATGCCTGTAGCAAGGTCCATTTTGCATCGGGGTTTAAAACTGGCATACCTAGATGATAGTGTTCAGAGATGCATTACACAGGTGGTAAAATTATTAATAAAAGCCAGTAGACTATTTGCACAAAAATCAAGATAGAGGCAAGAAAGATGTTGTGATAAGGAAGGGAGACTCAGGGATCCCAGGGCTGGGGTGGCAATGCTCAATTTTTGACCTGTGCAGCGGATACATAGGTGGTTGATGAAACTGCACATATATGCATATATATGCTAATCTGTATGTATATCTCATAAGTAAAAAATCCATTGGTTGGTACTTTCATACAATGCTGGTGGAAGTGCACACCCATGGGGCTTTTCTGGAGACAAATTTGGCAACAGAGAGGCTTAAAATATGCATACATGAAAATTCCATGTCTAGCAATTTATACTAAAAGTGAAGCCAGATGACAAACAGGTGCATCTTTATTAAGGTCCTTTGCAGCACTGTCTGTAAGAGTAAAAATTAGAAACTGCACGAATGCCTTACGATGAAGAATTGGCTAAACAAATTGCAGTGCCAACCATACAGAGAATACTATGCAGCCATGAAGAAAGCTGTCCTAAAAGGTTGTTTATTTTTTTTGCATGAAAAAGTAATCTAGACTTTAAAAAATGTTAAAACAGGCTGAGCACAGTGGCTCATGCCTGTAATGCTAGCACTTTGGGAGCCAAGGTGTGTGGACCACTTGAACCCAGGAATTCGAGACCAGCTTAGGCAATATAGTGAGACCCCATCTCTATTACAAAAAAGGTTAACATGTCATAAATTCAAAGTAAGAATAATTTCACTTTTGTAAGAAAGTTACATACGTTGTATACATAAATTGTCCCTAAAATAACCTATTTTCTTTTTTCTAGATAATTTAGTTTTGGTAAAACAACAACAACAATTCCAGTTGCCTTAAACAAGAGATAATTTTATGTGAAAAGAAACTGATTCTAAGAGGAATCACAACGGGTCGGTGAAGGCAGGTCTGGACCATCGGAATCCCATCTGCCCTCTTCCTGAGGACCCGGCAGCCGGACTTGATTCTGCATCTCTCTTTGGCAACCCAAATGGCTATACTATCTGGGAGTGCTTTTCCATTTCTGCAGAAGCAAACGGGTTACTCACAAAGCTGCCATCCCTCATCCACAGGTCACTCCAGATACATTGGTCTTCCAGTTACCGACATGTAAGAAGAGGGTGAAGGTAGTTGTATCAGTTGGTGTTTTTTAACCAACTGCTGAAAAAGACTGCTTAATTTAGTAAGAGAATTTATAGGAAGAACTGTTAGGAGGCAGCTAACAAGGCTTGGTAAACTCAGGACCACATGGGGGTAAAAGATTCTGAGGGCACAGCAGTGATCTCACTGTGAGGCCAGCATGGCCTGAGATGGCATTTGCCTGGTCCAGAGCCAACCATTCTGGGCACTTGTCCCTTGGCCCAGGGGCTCAAGGACCAAGAAAAGGACACCTATATGACCAGCTAGCATCAGGGCATGTCCACCTCAAGGTTATAGAAGGTCCTGGATTCTAGCCCCCCCCCAGACTGTAGGAAAGGAAACCAGGATGTTATTAGGAAGGGGAAAGGACATTGGGCAGCCAAAAAACCTCCCACATGTCCACTACCTCAGTATCACTGAGACATTTGCATCAAGATATGTTTCAGCAAGGAATGGTTCCTGTGCTGGCAGCGCAAACGTAGTTGTCACAAGTGGACATGTGAGAGAACAGGAAATTTAAGAACACAATGTTTTCTTGTTCTTTTTCTTTGGCTGAAGCATCTGCCAAATATCCTTTTGAATTTAGTGCCAAGGCTGTTTCTCTTATCACAAATTTCAACTTATTTTTTGATAAAAAAACAGAAAGGATAGGCCACCATAGACACTCAAAATGAGACACATCAAATGTGTGTATGTGCACATAGCCATTAGAAAGTAACTTTCTGGATTATTAAAAATACAGACAGTGGCTCCCTCCTGTAATCCCAGTACTTTGGGAGGCCGAGGCGGGTGGATCACAAGGTCAAGAGATCAAGACCACCCTGGCCAACATGGTGAAATCCCGTCTCTACTACAAAAAGTATCTGGGTGTGATGGTGCACGCCTGTAGTCCCAGCTACTCGGGAGGCTGAGGCAGAAGAATTGCTTGAGCCTGGGAGGTAGAAGTTGCAGTGAGCTGAGATTGCGCCAGTGCACTCCAGCCTGGCGCCTGGCAACAGAGTGAGACTCTGTCTCAAAAAAATAAATAAATAAATAAAAAATATATATACATATACACGTAGGTAGAATTTGGCAAGCAGAATCCATTCCCTAGTGTTCTCTTGACTAATTAGGGAGACTCATTGAACATAAGCATTTTTCCTCCCTCGCACCATTATCTCAGGAATAGAAAAATATGCCAACAAAGGCTAATATGAGAGTAGAGTGTAGCAGGTTGTTTTGTTTTTGAGACGGAGTCTCACTCTGTCACCAGGCTGGAGTGCAGTGGCATGATCTTGGCTCACTACAACCTCTGCCTCCTGGGTTAAAGTGATCCTCCTGCCTCAGCCTCCCGAGTTGCTGGGACTACAGGCATGTGTCACTATGCCCAGTTAATTTTTTGTATTTTTAGTGGAGATGGTCTCGATCTGTTGACCTTGTGATCCACCCGCCTCGGCCTCCCAAAGTGCTGGGATTACAGGCATGGACCACCCCACCTGGCTGCAAGTTGTCTTCAAGTTTGAGGCAGTCTCCTGACATCTTCCAAGAATTCCCTGCAGCTATCGCTGAAGTAGCAATTCATAACACAAGAGATCGGGAAAGTGTGAAACCAACCATAATTGAAGACGAACAATTCTGCCTTTTTATTTTTCAGCAATCTCAGGTATTCAGCAGCAAGAGCCAAGTCTTTTGGTGCAGTCGTGGGGGACATCTGCACATTCCATCCGTGTCTGGAGAAGGCGTGGTAGACGTCTGAGCTCTCCATTGCATGTCTTTGAGCTTCCCAATGCTCTCAGACTCGGTTGGGCCCTCTATACTGCTTTGATCCCTAAAAGTTCTATCCTTCAGTGGGAACTTTATTCCAAGGAGTGACACTTGAAATATTTAACGACAGCTACAGCACAGACACTGACCAAACAGAATGGGTGCCAGCCATAGCAACCACTGAATGCCTACCAGGTGATGGGCAGCCTCGCATCAGGTGATCAGTTACTCAGTACTTTACCCCAGAGACCCGTGGCTCCCAGATGGTCAACCCTGAACAATCAACTGGATTTCTACTGTGTGCAATCCCAATCACAGCGGAAAATCCATCCTACACTCACCCCATTTTCTTTAGGATCCTTTGCCTGCAACCCTCTCCAACTGTGGTAGCTGCCTAGGGACACTGTTACACAAACCGGTTCTGTCCAGTGAAACAGATGAGATGGCCATTGTCCATGTGTCAGGGAGCTTGGGCTTCTGAAGCAGGGGGAGATCCAGGGGGACCCATGCAGCCAGGTTGTCAGGAAGTCACGTTGGTTAGGGAGCTGCTGGACAGTGCCTGAGATCTGCCAGCCCAGAAATAAATGCTAAGCTGTCTCTGCTTCTACAATTCACACAGTCTGCATGCATAGTGTCAGTCGGGGGCCGCTGAGTGGCCAGAAGTGCCAGGAAGACAAAGAGAGAAGGTGGCTTTTTCCTTTAGCTTTGGAGGCTGCAAGCAGAGCCATGCCTTCCACTGTGCCTCACACAACTGGGGGATCCTCAAAATGTGGACAGAGGGTTCACAGGCTGGGGACGAATGGGAAGAAAAAGAAGAAAACACAAGAAAAATGCTCACCAAAGAAAAGCAAGACAAGACTGAATCAGGCCTGCAGAGCAGATCTGGGCAGGTCACATGGGGCAGCAGGAAAGTACAGAGGAGCATGGGACAAACCAACCTCCTTACCCTCTCGTCTCTCCTTGCAGAAGAGTTAGCTGCAGGGACCTCACAAGGTGAAAGGAAACGGTTTTTGAATACCCTAGTCAGTATGGGAAGAAATGAGTGTAGGCAGGGAGCATGGGAATTTGAGTCAGTGACCTGTGGATTGTCAATCAAATGCTTTACTCAAAAACAGCTAGTGTTGCCTTGAGCATGATTCAATTCTGAACTTTAATGGAGGGAGTCGAAGTAATCACTTATGGAGCGCCACCACCCCTAACATACTGTGCCATTGCAATTGGTCACCCTCCTACCATGCCCACAGCTTCATTCTGACTCCCCTTACCTTTCCCACACTATCCCACCCCTACTCACCTGGCCACTGCCTATGCCTGCAGCTCAGCACCCCACATGCCCTCAGTGATGGACTGAAGGCAGGCATTAGCTTGAACGTCGCCGATGCTTCCCGCTGTGGTCTTGTGTAGAATGACACGTTGTTGTAGCTTCCAAAACAATTTTCCAACCACTTAGAGTTATTGGATGTTAGGATAGGAATTAACACGGGATTATGCCCCACCTGCCCCCCAAAAGTAGAAGTTCTCCAGTTCCTCCTCAGTCCTACTAAATTGGAATTTCTAGGGAGTAATCTGTATTTTTAATAAGATCTGTCAGTAATTCTGATGCAAAGTCAGACTGGGTAACCTCTGATTCAGCCTGTCCTTACGTAATATAAACTTCAAATAAAAACTTCTTCAAAGAAGAGCAGCTAATTAGAACTTCTGAAACACATGCATATTATTAGTGACTTGACCATGACTTGTGCCAGAAAAATGAAGTCATCTGTGAAAACTGACATGAGGAAAGACAATGACAAAGGTGACAAGCCCGACATCAGGAAAAGAGAACCCACAGCCAAGCAGCAGCAGGGGGTACCTGGATTTGAACCAGGACCTCTTGATCTGCAGTCAAACACTCTACCCCTGAGCTACCTGGTGAAGATTCCTCCTTAGCATATTTCACCTGTGTCACCACACCCAAGGATTCTACAGTGCACTGCAAATTGTATTCATTCCCAGACAGCTTATGGAAATTGGCAGCCCTACCACAACCGACTAGAGACTGCTCTTCAGTCATGAGTTCACCCCTCCATTACCAGAGACCCCTCACTTGTCTAATGATCCTTTTCTACTCTGTAGCCACAACCTGAACTTCTTCAAATGAGGTCTCCTCCCATTTCCTTACGCAATACCTGATGGGTGTAGGGCATGCATGTGGGGTGAGGGCAGGTGTTAAGAATCAAGGCTCTATTTGTCAGCTATTTCCACAACAATGTGTCATAACAAATCATCCCAAAATTCAGCTGCCTGAAACCATAAGCATGTATTCTCATCCTCATAGGTGAGCAGCATGGATGCCAATCAGCTAATGCAGGTTGAGCTTGACCTGGTGTCTCTGCTTCAAGCTGTGGGTCCATCTGTGCTTGGTTTCTGTCTGAGCTGGGCTGAGGTCTGCTCCATGTGTGTTCATTCTATGATCCTGGGTGGAGAAGTAGCACCTAGCAAGGGGAACTTTGCTTATAGTGACAGCAGAAATGCAAAGGGGCAGGCCCAAATGCAAGCTGCTTTAGAGCCCCTATTTGCATTACATGTGAGAACACCTCATTGATCATGGCCAGTCACAAGACGAAGCCGTAACTCAAGAGCAAGAAAGCATATTTCACCTCCAGAGGGAAGATCTGAAAAGAAGCTGAAGGCCACAGATGCAGAAATAAGTCAACATCCAGGGCCAACAGTTTCGTCTACCATGAACTGCCCTCTTGGTCATCATCATTTACATCTCAGCCACGTGCAAAATATACTCACCTGTATCCCAAGGCTCTCAAAGCCTCATTCAATTAGACAAAGTCCAGGCTCTTGTGATCTACATTAAATCAGATGAGGCTTCTCTTGACTCAAGATCTATGAATTCAAAAGACAAAATTTCTACACATTGAACACCTCCAATACACTTATTGGAACAGACTTATTGCAATAAACAATTACACTCAAAGATTGGACAAAATGGAAAGGATGCACAGTCACAGAAACTGGTTAATGGAAATTAAAATGCTGAGAGTGTAGAAAATGGTGGATGGAAGAGGGGACCAATGTGCAGCTCCCACTTGGACAAACAAAACAGTATGTGGAGATTCACATTATGAACTTTTGCTCCAAGAACCACCATAGGAACACACCAGAAAACCAAAAGAACTCACAGATCCTTTTAAAGAAGCAGCTTGCTGCTGTAAACTCCATGAGATAGCTTAAAAACTGTGAGTTCCCAATGTGTGAGTGGGGAAGGTCTACCTCTGAACACACATCTTCACCGTGGAACCTAAAAACCCAGATTATGGGAGTAGGATTTAACCTTACCTAGAGCTGAAATGGATTTAGGGAGCTGAGCAAAATATAAAAGTAGAAGCAGCAGCAAGAAGGGCCCCCTAGGCACTCCCAGACTCTGGCTCAGGCTCAGGGAAGCCATTTCTGACTTTATCTCACAAGGGTCCTTAGGGAAGGCAACCAGCAGAATTAGAGGGGCTACAGGGTAAAAGAAGCTTCTAGTTGAACTTTGTAATAATTTCTTTTTTTTCTTTTTTTTATTTAAAAAAAAATTTGTTTTTGAGACGGAGTCTTGTCTCTGTTGCCAGGCTGGAGTGCAGTGGTGCAATCTTGGCTCACTGTAATCTCCGCCTCCTGGGTTCAAGTGATTCTTCCGCCTCAGCCTCCTGAGTAGCTGGGACCACAGGCGAGTGCCACCACGCCCGGCTAATTTTTGTATTTTTAGTAGAGATGGGGTTTCACCATGTTGGCCAGGATAGTCTTGATCTCTTGACCTTGTGATCTGCCTGCCTCGGCTTCCCAAAGTGCTGGGATTACAGGCATGGGCCACTGCGCCCAGCCTGTAATAATTTCAACTCAAGCAAGGAATTTCCTGAGCAGAATCCAGGGGATGAATGAGAAGTGTAGATATGAGCACAGGAGCTGCACCTGACAGCATGGGCAGACAGGAGGGATGAGGCCTGAAAGCCCTGCTTGCTTTCTCAGTGGGGAGGCTTGTAGCCTTAAGCAGGATTGCAGCCCTGTGTGCCAGCTACCTGGATATAAACTTGATGCTGTTGGCAGGGCCTGGAGGGAGTGAGACTGGCCTTGCTGACTGCATGGGAGCTGGGTGAGGCCTGTCACTGTTAGCTTTCTCCCACTTCCCAGGTAACCTGTATAATGCAGCAGACACAGCCTTAACCCACCTTTGAACATAACTCCCTTGGCCGGAGAACCACACACCTTATCCCCTACAGTGGCTGCAGCAAGCCCCACCCAAGGAGAGTCAGAGCTCAGACCCTCTTAACACTGCACCCGACCTATTGGTTTTCCTCTACCCACTCTAGCAGCTGAAGACAAAAGACATAAGCTCTTGGGAGCTCTATGGCCCCACCAATCACCTGAGAAACTCGAACACTTATCCTGGCCAACTTAGGGCAAGCTTATAACCCTCTTCTACTACCACAGCTGGTGTTTTACTGAAAGTGCCACCTCCTGGCTAAAGGCCAACCAATTCAAGCTGTTACAGCAATGAATAACAGAACATCCTTCTCCAAAGAGGGAAAAACAACAGTTAGTTCCACTGCCAGTAACATCCTGCCTAACTGGAGATCCTGAGTCTGTCCACATGACAGCTTTACTGCTAGCACAACCAACATTTAAGAAAATCAGTGCATTAAATGAAGCTACAACCAAGGACTCTCACAGAGTCCATTTTACTCCCCTGCCACCTCCACCAGAGCAGGTGCTGGTTTCTTCATCTGGGAGACCTGAATACAGCTCGCATCACAGACCTCTTTGCAGACATTCCTCAGCACCAGCCTAGAGCTTGTAGCCCTGCTGGGTGGCTAGACCCAGAAGGGCAATAACAATCACTGCAGTCCAGCTCTCAGGAAACCCCATCCCTAGGGGAAAGGGGAGAGCACCACACCAAGGGATCACCCTATGGGACTAAAGAATCTGAACAGAAGCCCTTGAGTTGCAGATCTTTCCACTAAAACAGTCTATCCAAATGAAAAGTAATTCTGGGAGTATGACAAAACAAGTTTGTATAACACCCTCGAAAGATCACACCAGCTCTTCAGCAATGGATCTAAACCAAGAAGAAATCTATGAATTGCCAAATAAAGAATTCAGATTAATTATTAAGCTACTCAAGGAGGTACCAGAGAAAGGTTAAAACCAACTTAAAGAAATTTTTAAAAAAAAATACAGAGTAAGGATGAAAAAGTCTCCAAGAGAAATATGTATCATGAAAAAAAATAATGACAATTTCTGAAAATGAAAGACACACTTAGAGAAATACAAAATACACTGGAAAGGTTCAACAATAGACTAGAACAAGTAGAAGAAAGCACTTCAGAGCTTAAAGACAAGGAAGGGATTGGAATTAACCCACTATGAGAAACACAAAGAAAAAAGTATTTTAAAATATGAACAGGCTGGACATGGTAGCTCATGCCTCTAATCCCAGCACGTTGGGAGGCCGAGGCAGGCAGATTACCTGAGATTACTTCATATTTCTACAAAGTCAACTGGGATTCTGATAGCAATTGCATTGAATCTGTAGATTACTTTGATGAGTAGCAGCATTATCTTAGTCTGTTTCGGCTGCTATAACAAACTATCATAGACTGGGTGGCTTATAAGTAACAAAAAATTATTTCTAGCTGTTCTGGAGCCTGGGAATTCCAAGATCAAGGCACTGGCAGATTTGGTGTCTGAAGAGGGCCCACTTCCTGGTTCATAGATGGCTATCCTCTCACTGCAGCCTGATGCTGCAGAAGGCGCAGAAGAGGCAAAGGGAGACTCTGGAATCTGTGTAAGGGCACTAATCCCCTTCATGAGGGTTCCATCCTCGTGATCTAAGCACCTCCCAAATGTCCTACCTCCAAATACCATCACACTAAGGATTCAGTTTCAACATACGGTTTTTTGGGGTGGGGCGGAGGACACAAACGTTCAGTCTATTGCATCATCTTAACAATATAAAGTCTTCCAATCCATAAACACGGGGTATTTTTTTCTTTTACTTAGATCGTATTTAATCCATTTGAACAGTGTTTTAGCACCAGATAATAGGCTTTTTGTAAAACTTATTCCTAAGTATTTTATTCTTTTTGATGCTATTGTAAATCAAATTGTTATGTTAATTTCATTTTTGGATTGTTCATTGTAAGTTTATGTAAATAGATTTATTTTTGTATATGAACTTTGTATCTTCCAATGTTATTGAACTCATTTATTAAACAGTTTTTAGAAGATTCCTTAGGCTTTGCTATACATAACATTATATTATCTGTGCATAGGTATAGTTTTACTTCTTCTCCATTGTGAATGACTTTTGTTTTTCTTGCTTATTGCCCTGGCTAGAATTTGCAGTATAATGTTGCATAGAAATGGTAAGAGCAGACATCTTGTCTTATTCCTGACCTGAGGAGGAAAGCATCCAGTCTTTCACCATTAAGTACAATGTTAGCTGTGAGATTTTTCCAAAGATGCCCTTTATCAGATCAAGGAAGTTTCCTTTTTTTCCTAGTTTTTGAGTGTTTTTACCATGAAAGCTGTTTGATTTTGCTAAATGCTTTTTCTGCATCTATTGAGATGATCATGTGATATTTTGGGTTTGTTCTATGTACATAATCTATTATATTAATTGATTTTCTTTTTATTATTTTTTAATTTAAAAATGTGTGGGTACATAGTAGGTGTATATGTTTATGGGGTACATGAGATATTGTGATGCAGGTATTCAATACATAATAATCACATCAGGGCAAATGGGATAACCATCACTTCAAACATTTATCATTTCCTTGTGTTTCAAGCAATCCAATTATACTCTTCTAGTTATTTTTAAGTGTACAACAAATTATTATTTATTGTAGTCACTCTGTTGTTCTATCAAATACTAGATCTTATTTATTCTATCTAACTGCATGTTTGTACCCATTAACTATCCCATTCCCCTGCCCCACTATCCTTCCCAGCCTCTAGTATCCATCACTTTTCTCTCTATCTCCATGAATTTAATTTTTAAAAATTTTTTTAGGTCTCACAAATAATTGAGAACATGCAAAGTTTGTCTCTCTGTGCCTGGCTTATTTCACTTAACATATCGATCTCCAGTTCCATCCAAGTTGCTGCAAATGACAGGATCTCATTCTTTTTCATGGCTGAATAGTACTCCCTTGTGTATATATGCCACATTTTCTTTATCCATTCATCTGCTGATGGACACCTAGGTTGCTTCCAAATCTTGGCTATTGTGTATATTGCTGGATCATATGGTAGTTCTACTTTTAGGTTTCTGAGAAACTCCAAACTGTTGTCCATAGTGGTTATACAAGTGTGCCCTTTTCTTCACATCTTCAGAAGCATTTATTCCCCATCTTTTGGATAAAAGCCATTTTAACTGGAGTAAGATGAAGACATCTCATCACAGTTTTGATTTTCATTTCTCTGATGATCAATGATGTTGAGATGTATCTTTGCACATACCTGTTTGCCATTTGTATGTCTTCGTTAGAGAAATGTCTATTCATAACTTTTGCCCATTTTAAAATTGGATGATTAGATTTTTTAAATTGAGTTGTTTAATTTCTTATAAATTCTGGTTATCAATCCCTTGTTAGATGGGTAGTTTGCAAATATTTTCTCCCATTCTGTGGGTTGTCTCTTCAGTTGCTGATTTTTTCCTTTGCTGTCCAGAAGCTTTTTAACTTGATGTGATCCCATTTGTTCATCTTTGCTTTGATTGCCTGTACTTGTGGAGTATTACTTAAGGTGTCTTTGCCCAGTCCAATGTTCTGAAGAGTTTCCTCAATGTTTTCTTATAGTTTGGGTCTTAGATTTAAGTCTTTAATCCATTTTTATCTGATTCTTGTATATGGCAAAATATGGGAGTCTAGTTTTGTTCTTCTGCATACAAATATCCGGTTTTCCCAGCATCACTTACTAAAGAGACTGTCCTTTCCCTGATGTATGTTTGTGGTACCTTTGTCAAAAATGAGCTAACTGTAGATGTATGGATTTATTTCTGGGTTCTCTATTCTGTTCAATTGATCTCTGTATCTGCTTTTATGCCAGTACCAAGCTTTTTTGGTTACTATGGCTCTGTAGTATAAAGTCAGATAATGTGATTCCTTTAAGTTTCATTCTTTTTGCTCAGGACAGCTTTGGCTATTCTGGGTCTTCTGTGGTTTCATATAAATTTTATAATTAATTTTTCTATTTGTGTGAAGAATGCCATTGGTATTTGGTAGGGACTGCATTAAATTTGTAGATTGCTTTAAGTAGCATTGACATTTTAACAATATTGATTCCTCCATGAATATAGAATATCTTTCCATTTTTGTGTCTTCGTCAATTTCTTACATCAATGTTTTATAGTTTCCATCATATAGATCTTTCACTTCTTTGGTTAATGTTATTCCTAGATATTTTATTTTACTTATAGCTATTTTAAATGAGATTATTTTCTTAATTTCTTTTTCAGATTGTTCACTGTTGGTATATAGAAATGCTACTAATTTTTATATGTTGATTTTGTACCCTGAAATTTACTGAATTTATCTGTTCTAATAGGTTTTTGGTGGAATCTTTAGGATTTTTGAAGTATAAGATCATATAATCTGCAAATAAGGATAATCTGACTTCTTCCTTTCCAATTTGGGTGCCCTTTGTTTCTTTCTCTTGTGTGACTGCTCTAGCTAAGACTTCCAGTACTATGTTGAATAACAGTGGTGAAAGTGGGCATCTTTGTCTTGTTCCAGATCTTAGAGGAAAGGCTTTCAGATTTCCTCATTCAGTATTACACTAGCTGTGGGTCTGCTGTATATGGCTTTTATGGTGTTGAGGTATGTTTCTTTTATACTCAGTTTTTTGAGAGATTTTATCATGAAGAGACATTGAATTTTATCAAATGCTTTTTTAGCATCAATTGAAATGATCATATGTTTTTTGTCCTTCACTCTTGATATGATGTATCACATTGATTGATTTGCGATATATTGAACCATCCTTGCATGTCTGAGATGAATCTCACTTGGTCATAATGAATTATTTATTTATTTGTTTTGAGATGGGGGTCACTCTGTAACCCAGGCAGGAGTGCAGTGTGGTGATCTCCACTTACTGCAAACTAGGCCTTCTAGGCTCAAGCGAATCTCCAGCCTCAGCATCCCAAGTAGTTGGGACTACAGGCACATGCTGCCAATGCCCAGCTAATTTTTGTGTTCTTTTAGAGATGGGGTTTCACCATGTTGCCCAGGCCGGTCTCGAACTCCTGAGCTCAAAGTGATCCACAGGACTTGGCCTCCCAAAGTGCTGGGATTACAGGCGTGAGTCACCATGCCCAGCCCGAATGATCTTTTTAATATGTTGTTGAATTCGAATTGCAGTATTTTCTTGAGAATTTTTAAATCAATGTTCATCAGAGATATCAGCCTGTAGTTTACTTTTTTCTAAAAAAATGTGTCTTGGATTTTGGCACAAGGGTAATACTGGCCTCATAGAATTAGTTTGGAAGTATTCTCTCCTCTATTTTTTGGAATAGTTTGAGTAAAATTCATATTAATTCTTTAAATGTTTGGTAAAATTTAGCAACAAAGCCATCAGGTCCTGAGATTTTCTTTCCTGGAAGATTTTATTACAACTTCAATCTTGTTACTTACTATTGATCTGTTCAGGTTCCGGTTTTCTTCTTGGTTCAACCTTGGTATGTTGTATGTGTCTAGAAATTTATTCATTTCTTCTAGGTTTTCCAGTTTATTGGCATATAGTTGCTCATAGTAGCCTTTATGATTTTTTGGATTTCTGCACTATCAACTGCAATGTCTCCTTTTCATTTCTGAATTTATTTATTGGATCTTCTCTATTATTTTTCTTAGTCTGGCTAAAGGTTTGTCAATTTTATTTGTCTTTTTTTAAAACCAACTTTTTGTTTCATTAATCTTTTGTATTATTTTTCATTTCAATTTCATTTCTTCCTGCTCTAGTCTCTATTATTTCTTTCCTTTGACTGATTTTGGGTTTGGTTTGCTCTTGTCTTTCTAATTGTTTAAGATGCATCATCAGGTTGTTTATTTGAAGTTTTTCTGCTCTTTTGATGTAAACACTTACTGCTATAAACTTTCCTTTCAGTACTATTTTCACTATATCCCACAGGTTTTGGTATGTTGTGTTTCCATTATCATTTGTTTCAAGTAATTTTTAAATTATTTCTTAATATCTTCATTGACCCACTGGTCATTCAGGAACATATTGCTTAATTTTCATGTGTTTGTGTAGTTTCTAAAATCCCTTTTTGTTTATTTCTATTTTTATTCCATTGTGGTCAGAGAAGATACTTAGTATAATTTTAAAATTTTTGAAATTTTAGGACTTGTTTTTTTGGCTTAACATATGGTTTATCCTTGAGAATGATCCATGTGCTGAGGAGAATGTATATTCTACAGCCATTGAATGAAATGTTCTGTAAATACCTATTAGATTCATTTGGTCTATAGTGCAGATTAAATCTGAAGTGTTTTTTCTTTTCTTAAAAGATGGGGTTTCACCATGATGGCCAGGCTAGTCTTGAACTCCTGACCTCAGGTGATCCACCCACCTCGGCCTCCCAAAGTGCTAGGATTAAAGGCGTGAGCCACTGTGCCCGGCCTGAAGTTTCTTTATTAATTTTCTGTCTGGAAGATCTGTCTAATGCTGAAAGTAGGGTGTTGAAGTCTGCAGTTATTATTGTATTGGGGTCTCTCTCTTTAGCTCTAATAATATTTGCTTTATATATCTGGGTGCTCCAGTGTTGGGTGCACATATGTTTCAGATTTTGCTTCATGCATTTTGGTGCCATTAGTAGATACATATGTGTTTAAATGCTTCATTTATTCCAAATAGATTCATCCTTTTATTTTTATAAAATGTCCCTCTTTATCTCTAGTAATATGTTTTGTTTAAAAGTATTTTGGGCCAAGTGTGGTGGTTCATGCCTGTAATCCTAGCACTGCTGGAGGCTAAGGTGGGCTGATCACTTGAGCCTGGAAGTTGAAGATCAGCCTGGGCAACATGACAAAACCCCATCTCTACAAAAAACACAAAAATTGGCTAGGGTGATTGCACACCTGTAGTTCCAGCTACTTGAGAAGCTGAAGTGGGAGGATCACTTGAGCCTGAGAAGTTGAGGCTGTGGTGAGCTGTGATCACACCACTGTAACTCTAGACTGGGTGACAGAGTGAGACCCTGTCTCAAAATAATAACAATAATAAAGTCTCTTTTGTTGTATATTAGTATGGCTACTCCAGCTTTCTTGTGATTACCTTATGTGTGATATGTTTTCCATCATTTTACTTTCAATCTATTTGTATCTTTGAATCTAAAGAGTGTCTCTGTAGACAGTATGTAGTTACATATTATTTATTTTATCCAGTCTGACAATCTCTTCCTTTTGATTGGATTGTTTAGTCCATTCACATTTAATGCTATAATTAATATAGCTGGGTTTAGGTCAGCCATCTTTGTATTTTCTTTGTGTCTCATTTTTTTTTTCTCTCTCTATTTATTCTTCACTGCTTTCTTTTGCATGCAGTGAAAAGTTTCTATTGTAGCATTTTACTTTTCTTACTCATTTTTGTATTTTTAAGGGTTTTTTTTGTGGTTGCTTTAAAGGTTACCATGCACATCTTCACTCATCAAAATCAGCTTCAGATTTATACTAGCTTAATTCCAGTGAGACATGGGAACATTACTTATAAATAGCTCTATTCCCTTTTCCCCCTTTTTGTGGTATTATTGCTAAATGCAATAAGTCTATTAATGTTACAAACTTGACAATACATTGTTATAATTATTAATTTGCCACATATATGCCTTTCTTTAGTCCAATACAGCTGTGCTGTTATGGCAAATATACTACATTTCAATTTTATTGACCCAACAATACATTATGTACATATTATTGTACACCGTTACTTTTCAAATCAGTTAAGAGAATAAAGGAGAAATAGTATTTAGGCTGTCTTTTACAATTACATAATTACCTTTCCTAGTGTTCTTTGTTTTTTCTTGTGGATATAAATTACCATTTTGGGTCACATGCTTTCAGCCTGAAGAAATTCCTTTAGGGTTTCTTGTAAGGTGAATCTGCTATTAACAAATATTCTCAGTTTTTGTTTACCTGGAAATGTCTTTATTTCATCTTCATATTTGAAAAATAGCTTTGCTATCTTTGGTGTTTTTGTTTTTGTTTTTTTTCCTTTGAGCAGTTTCAGTAAGTTGCTCAACCGCCTCTGGCCTCCATTGTTTCTAAAATCAAATGTTAATCTTAGAAGGATTACCTTTTAAGGATTGAGTCATTTCTCTCTGCTGCATTGAACATTCTCTCTGTGTCTTTTGACTTTCAGCATGTTTACCATAATATGTCTGATTTTAGATCTTTTTACCATTTATGGTACTTGAAGTTTATTGAACTTGCTGGATATGTAGGTTAGTGTTTTCAATAAATTTGGGACATTTCCAACCACTATTTATTTAAGAGAATTTTTTTGCTCTTTTTTCTCTCTCTTCTCCTTCTGGTACACTTATTATATGTATGTTGGTAAACATTATGATGTTCCAAATTTCTCTGATTCTCTGTTCATTTTTATTCATTGTTTTTTCTCTGTTCTTTAGGTTGTATATTTACAATCTATCTTCTACAAACTGAATGTTTGTATCTCCCCCAAATTCATATGTTAAAGTTTATTTTTCAGTGTGATGGTATTTGGAGTTAGGGGCTTTGGGGAGATGATTAGGTCCTGAAAGTGGAGCCCTCATAATGGCATTCATGCTCTTTAAAACACAGGCAACAGTAGCTCCCTCCCTACTTCCACCACGTGAGGACACAATGAGAAGATGGCCATCTATGAACTAGGAGGTAGGCACTCAGAAGACATTGAAGCTGTCAGAACCTTGATCTTGGATTTCCTGCCTTCAGAACTGTGAGAAATAAATTTGTTTTTCATTAGCTACCCAGTCTATGGTACTCTGTTTTAGCAGCCCAAAGGGAACAAGACACTATCTATCTTCAAGTTTGGTAATTCTTTCTTCTTCCAGTTAAAATCTACTATTGAGCCCATCTAGTGAATTTCTCATTTCAGTGATTATGTTTTTAACTCCATAGTATCCATTTAGCTCTTTCTTATACTTTCTGTTTATCAATATCCTCTATTTGATGTAATATTGTCACCATACCTTCATTTACTTCTTTAATCATGGTTTCTTTTTATTTTTTGAACAAATTTATAATGGCTACTTTGAATTCTTCTTCTATTAAATCCAGCATCTGGACTATCTCATAGGCATTCTCTTGCCTGCTTTTAATATCAGTGTACAAGTGATACTTTCCTGTCTCTTTGCATGTCTTATAATTTTTTGTTGGACACTGGACATTTTAGATAATATATTGTAGCTACTCTGGCTGCTGTTCCCCCTTTCAGAGCTTGTTATTGCTGTTTTCTTGTTTATTTGGTTAGTTACCAGCTAGATTATTTTAGTAAACTCTATTTTCCCACTGCAGTGTTAATCCTCTGATGTTTCTCAGGATGGTGCTGCTTTGGGAATGCTCATGGTCACCTTGGAATGACAGCACTTTTGGTAGTTCTCTTCACTGGATACCCAGAAACCTCACTGAAGTGTCAGGTACCTGTTATTTTATGCAATTTTTTTCTCCCATTCTTTGGCACTCTTGTGTCTTTATCAAGGCATCTGGACTACTTTATATCTGGCGTTCTCCAGATCCTAGAATAATGCTATCAATATGTAGGCACACTGTGATATCCTATGGGATGATGGCTAAGTTCCCTCCTCTCATGTGAATGAGGTGATTTTAATCTACAGATAATTGCATTATATCTGTAGATTTTGGGGGGTAGTATTAACATCTTAACAATATTAAATCTTCCAATCTATAAACATGGGATGTGTGTTTCCATTTACTTACATCATCTTTAACTACTTTCAGCAACATTTTGTAGTTGTTTTGGAAGTTTTGGGATATTAAAAAAAACGAATGGCCTGCTGTGAGCACATTACCTGTGAGTTAGCCCTGCTCTGCAAGGAGCAGTACAAAAAAAAAAAAAAAAAAAACCACAAAAAAACAAACAACAACAACAACAAAAACCCACAAATGTATTCTATTCCATTGGTCTGTATGTCTATCTTTTTGCCGTTACCCCAGTTAGGATTATTGTAGCTTTGTAGCAAGTTTTGTCATGAAATATGGAGTCCTCCAACTTTGTTCTTTTTCAAGATCATTTTAGCTATTTGGGGTCCCTTGAGATTTCATAGGAACTTTAGGAGACATTTTTCTCTTTCTGAAAAACAAAAGCTTTCAGGGTTTTGATGGGATTTTTGATGATTTTAATCTACAGATAATTGCATTATATCTGTAGATTTTTTGGGGTAGTACTAACATCTTAACAATATTAAGTCTTCCAATCCATAAAAATGGGATGAGTATTTCCATTTACTGACATCATCTTTAACTACTTTCAGTAATGTTTTGTAGTTCTTTTTTTTTAATATCCCAAAACTTCCAAAGCCATGTCTTTTGCCACTTTGGTTAATTCCTATTTTATTCTTTTTGAAACTATTACAAATGGAATTGTTTTCATAATTTCCTTTCCAGATTGCTCATTGTTAGTGTATAGAAATGCAAGTGATTATTGTGTGTTGGCTTTGTATCCTGCTACTTTGTTGAATTCATTTATTCTAACAGTTTTTTTGTGTAATCTTTAGGGTTTTGTACCTATAAATCATACCCTCTTTAAGAATTGATAATTTTATTTCTTCCTTTCCAACTTGTATGACTTTTATTCTTTTTCCAGGCCTAATTGCTCTGGCTAGAACTTCCAGGACTATGTTGAATAGAAGTGGTGAAAGTGAGCATTCTTGTCTTATTCCTGATAAAGGTTTCAATCTTTCAACATTGAATACGATGTTTGCTGTGGGATTTTCACATATGGCTCTTACTGTGCTGAAATAGTTTCCTTCTATTCCTACTTTGTTTTGTGTTTTTTAAATCATGAAAAAATGCTGAATTTTGTCAAATGCTTTTTCTGCATTAATCAAGATGATCACATGGGTTTTTCCTTCATTCTGTTAATGTGATATATTACATTGATTGATTTTCATATATTGAACCATCCTTGCATTCCAAAAATAAATCCCCCTTTGTCATGTTGTGTAATCCTTTTAATATGCCCCTGAATTTAATTTGTGAGTATTTTGTTGAGAATACTTGCATTAATGTTCATAAGGGATATTGTACTGTCAATTTCTTTTCTCATAGTATCTTTGTCTGGCTTTCCTAACAAGGGCAATGCTGCCTCATAGAATGAGTTAGGAAATGTTCTCATTTCTTCAAGTTTTTGGAAAAATTTGAGGAGGATTGGTGCTTGGCAGAATTAATCCATTAAACCAGAAGATTTGGGGCTTTTCTTTGTCAGGAGATTTTAACTTACAGATTCAATATCCTTACTTATTGTTCTATACAGATTTTCTATTTCTTTGTGATTTTTGTCTTGGTAGGTTTTGTGTTTCTGTGCATTGATTTTCACTCATTTGATAAGGAGGGAGCTTCCATCATACCAAACAATTCTTACTCCATGGCCAGAGGTCTAACATGAAGGTTGTGCCACATTCTATGTATTTCAAACAAGCGTTCAAAAATATGTAAAATAGCCATTAGATGAGTTTGGGGGTCCACTGGCCCAATGAGGCATATAAAATACAATTCTCATTTGTTCTATAAGACTCTGTTCTGACAGGTGGACTGCTGTGGCTTTCCATAGGGGGCTAGAAATTATTGTGAATTCAGATGTAGTATCCAAAATAACTCTAAAATCTGTGAGTATTTCCCTTTCCATACTGAACAGTTTTCCAAGTAAATGGCTGCAGGTGCTTTGGGGGATGCTAAAAGGAAGATTTATATAAAATATTTATAATATTATGAAAAGGTGCTTGCTACAGCCTAAGAATAGCCTCACAAACCCTTTCTCCGATCAACCAAAAACCTTGCAGAGAAGACAGTGACTTTTATAATTCATTCTATTGGTTTACACAGAATGAGAGAGGCCAGAAATCTGATTGGTAAGAAATTCTTGCCCTATTGCCAGCATGCTAAGTTCCTGGGTTCCCTTTCTCTATGTGGCTTTGGTGGTCTTGCTTGCTGCACCATAGCTATGCCAGTTAAGCTACATTATGAAAGAACCATAGGCAAAAGACTCTCAATTTTGCAAGATGCCGCCCAACTGGCTGCATAGGGAAACCAAATTAACACTTTCCATTCCAGTTGGAGCAAAATATGTGTGACAAAACATGGACACTAGCCACCCTCTGCAGTTCCCAAATCAACCTGGCAAGTCTCAAACTTGCCCCCGTTGGTCCATGTTGTCTTTGATCCACTCAAAGTGGAGTGGAATGATATCTGACTAGGAGTTTCAACAATGTGGTCTCTGGGTAAGATGGAACACCAGACAGTCACTCTGAGTGAAAAAATAGAAAAGGGAAAGGCAAGACCTAGAGAGAGAGAGGAAAGTGAAAGGAAGAAAATGCTGCTTGCAGTGAGGAAGGGGAGATGAGGAGCTCAGGGAGGATAGAGAAAGACCCACTCTAGTGTTTTTATGGTGTTAGGTTTTATGTTTAAATCTCTGATCCATCTGGAGTTAATTTTAGTGTAAGATGACAGGTAGGGGTCCAGTTTCTGCTTTCTGCACATTGCTAGCCAGTTTCCCAAAACCATTTATTAAACATGGAGTCCTTTCCCATTGCTTGTTTTTGCTGGGTTTGTCAAAGATCAGATGGTTATAGATGTGTGGTGTTTCTTCTGGGGTCTCTGTTCTGTTCCATTGGTCTATTTCTCTGTTTTGGTACCAGTACCATGCTGTTTTGATTACTGTAGCCTTGTAGTATAGTTTGAAGTCTGGCAGTGTGATGCCTCCAGCTTTTTTCTTTTTGCTTAGGATTGTCTTGGCTATGCGGGGTCTTTTGTGATTCCATATGAAGTTTAAAGTGGTTTTTTCCAGTTCTGTGAAGAAGGTCATTGGTAGCTTGATGGGGATAGCATTGAATCTATAGATTACTTTGGGCAGTATGGCCATTTTCACGATATTGATTCTTCCTAACCATCAGCATGGAATGTTTCTCCATCTGTTTGTGTCCTCTCTTATTTCATTGAGCAGTGGTTTGTAGTTCTCCTTGAAGAGGTCCTTTACATCTTTTGTTAGTTGTATTCCTAGGTATTTTATTCTCTTTATAGCAATTGTGAATGGGAGTTCGCTCTTGATTTGGCTCTCTGTTTGTCTGTTATTGGTATATAGGAATGCTTGTGATTTTTGCACATTGATTTTGTATCCTGAGACTTTGCTGAAGTTGCTTATCAGTTTAGAAGATGATTGCAACAGCAATCAAGAAGCTTATCCATCACGACCAAGTAGGCTTCATCCCGGGGATGCAAGGCTGGTTCAACATATGCAAATCCATAAATGTAATCCATCACATAAACGGAACCAAAGACAAAAACCACATGATTATCTCAATAGATGCAGAGAAGGCCTTCGATAAAGTTCAACAGCGCTTCATGCTAAAAACTCTCAATAAACTAGGTATTGATGGAACATATCATAAAATGATAAAAGCTATATATGACAAACCTACAGCCAATATCATACTGAACGGGCAAAAGCTGGAAGAATTCCCTTTGAAATCAGGCACTAGACAAGGATGCCCTCTCTCACCACTCCTATTCAACATAGTATTGGAAGTTCTATCTCACCACTCCTATTCAACATAGTATTGGAAGTTCTAGCCAGAGCAGTCAGGCAAGAAAAAGAAATAAAGGGTATTCGATTAGGAAAGAAGGAAGTCAAACTGTCTCTATTTGCAAAACATAGGCAAAACCATCCAGGACATAGGCATAGGCAAGGACTTCATGACTAAAACACCAAAAGCAATGGCAATAAAAGCCAGGGTAGACAAATGGGATCTAATTAAAGTCCAGAGCTTCTATACAGCAAAAGAAACCATCATTAGAGTGAATTGGCAACCAACAGAATAGGAAAAAAATTTTTGCAATCTACCCATCTGACAAAGGGCTAATATCCAGAATCTACAAAGAACTAAAACAGATATACAAGAAAAAAATAAACAACCCCATTCAAAAGTGGGCAAAGGATATGAACAGACACTTTTCAAAAGAGGACATATATGAGGCCAACAAACATATGAAAAAATGCTCATCATCACTGGTCATTAGAGAAATGCAAATCAAAACCACACTGAGATATCATCTCACGCCAGTTAGAATGGTGATTATTAAAAAATATGCAGACAACAGATGCTGGAGAGGATGTGGAGAAATAGGAACACTCTCACACAGTTGGTGGGAGTGTAAATTAGTTCAACCATTGTGGAACACAGTGTGGCGATTTCTCAAGGATCTAGAAATAGAAATTCCATTTGACCCAGCAATCCCACTATTGGGTATATACCCAAAGAAATATAAATCGTTCTACTATAAAGACACATGCACACGTATATTCATTGCAGCCCTGTGTACAATAGCAAAGACCTGGAACCAACCCAAATGCCCATCAATGATAGACTGGACAAAGAAAATGTGGTAAATATACATCATGGAATACTATGCAGCCATATAAAACGATGAGTTTGTGTCCTTTGTAGGGACTTGGATGAATCTGGAAACCATCATTCTCAGCAAACTGACCCAAGAACAGAAAGCCAAGCACCGTATGTTCTCACTCGTAGGTGGGTGTTGAACAACGAGAACACGTGGACTCAGGGAGAGGAGCATCACACACAGGGGACAGCTGGGGGGGGGGTAGGGGAGAGACAATGGGGGGTGGGGAGGGAGGGGAGGGTGGGGGAGGGATAACATGGGGAGAAATGCCAGATACAGTATGCACAAAAAGTAAAATAAATTAAAAAAACAAAAACAAAAACAAAGATCCACTCATCACAGCTCTACTGAATCACAAGTTCAGGAATATGCTTACTAGTTGTGAAGGGATCTTTTCCAGCATTTCCATCAGCTCTTAAGTTTCCCCCCTTTGGGGAGAAAAGAGTTCCCCATATCTCATGATCCTGCACCCCTTGCTCAATCCTGTCACCCACAGCTGTCAGCAAAGAGTGCAAGGTGAATTAATCCAAAGACAATAGCAATTAACATCCTGTAGAGCCAAATCCATTTTTTTTTTTTTTTGAAACAGGGTCTCACTGTCACCCAGGATGGAGTGCAAGGGGTACAATTATGTCTCACTGAAGCCTCAACTTCTTGTATATTTCACCACTTTGAGATTAACCAATCATTTTTTACTCCAATTTTCAGACAATCAATTGAACAATTAGAATGTATCCCAGCTGCTGCAACAAGAACACTGAATCTAGAAACTCAGCAAGTTAACTCATAACAATAAATTCATCCTGATTAAAATGATCATCTTCTTTTTCTTGGTTAGGGGGTTCTCAAAATCCTTTTCCACATACATTTCTCATATTTTAAGCCTGTAGCTTGTTTGATGTGGAAGCCTTAACTTTCTAGATATGCCTTCATAAGTGACCCACCCCTACAGCATGCTGGAGTCTTACTCTAGTTGTGTCTCCCAATGTCTGGTGTGGTGGGGTAAGGGAATTGGCTTACTCTTGCAAGATGGCTCCCTTAAGCAAGGCAGAAACAGTTTCATCAGACAAGGAGAAGGGAATGTTGCCGGGGGGAATCTCAATAGGTCTGGGGTTGAAGGTACATCGAATCTTCAAAATCTTTGATATAACCCTTTTGAAAATCTTGGATCTCACTCGTTTCTGCTCAGTATCCTACCTTTCACACGAGACATAAGGAAACTATTAATTTAACTGATGTTGCAATTCAGCAATCCACAGGACCAAATACTGCTTTTGGTTTGGGGCTTTTCCAGTCATTCAGTGGCAAAAGATAAGTCTCTCTACACTTGGCCTTGCCTAGAGTAGGGTATTTAGACATTTGAACTTCATTTTCTTTCTTTAGGTTCTAGTGCTTAGTCAATTTTATGCTGCCATAACAGAGTACCACAGACTGTAATTTGTAAAGAACATAAATTTATTTCTGAGAGTTCTGGAGGCTTGCAAGTCCAAAATCAAACTGCTGGCATCTGGTGAGGGCCTTCTTGCTGCATCCTCACATGGCAAAAGTGGAAGAGAGCAAATTCACTCCTGCAAACTTTTTTCCCCCATCTTTGGAGACAGGACTCTCACTCTGTTGCCTAGCCTTGACTTCCTAGGCTCAAGTGATCCTCCCACCTTGGCCTCCCAAAGTGCTGGGATTACAAGCATGAGCCACTGTACCTCGCCAATGCAATCTTTTTAAAAATAGCAGCATTAATCCATTTATGAGGGCAGAGGCCTCATGACCTAGACACCTCCCATTAGGCCCCACCTCCCACACTGTTGCATTGGGGATTAAGTTTTCAATACATGAATTTTGGGAGACACATGCAGACCATTGCACATACCAACAGATTTAGCCACCCGACTCCACAGTGCTTCATGCTGTTCTACAGTAACTTAATACACCAAAACCAAAGTGCCCACATGGGCACTTCATTCCAAGTGACTCATGTGATACTCAAATCATCTATTTTGTTACTGTATATCAATGAGTGCCAGGTTCTAATTCCTGAATAACCTAGCCAGATGCTTACTGCTTTCAGTCCCAATAAAAGCAGGCATTCACTGCCATATTCCTCTTACTTCCTTCACCCCACTCCATGTACTAGTTTTCATACTCTCGGTATTCTATCTCAAAAATAGAAACTGGCAACTGCCACTTGAATCAAATAAGGCAATTATTGGCAGGATGTCAGAAAAAAACCTCACAGCGCTAAAGGAAACCAAGAGATCCACACTCAGAAAATGGCTAGGACTAAAAGGCAGCCAAGTGGTCAGAATAATTTACCCCCACACAACGTCCTGGTTAGGGAGCTGACAATGCCCCCACTGAAAGCTGGCTGCAGCCACCAGCCCCGCTGCCAATGCCAGACCTCTGCCTTCCCTGGAGTGCATTCCAAACTCGTCCTGCTTCCATGTACCTCATTCCACATTCCAAGTCTCACATGTATATGCGACTGGCCAAGTTTAGGGCACTTCTAGGGCCAATGGTAAGAAAAAATCTGGTAATTTTGGCTTTTGTAGTGTAGTTAGGTCCTGGTTTCCACTCACAGTCACATATAGATTTGGATTTCCCCCAAACACAGGAAAGAATTTCAGACGTTGGGGGTGTAAAAAGACAACTGCAAATACCTTCCACAAGCAACATAAGTGGGACTGAATCTATGCCAGAATAAAAAATTGTGGAAATTGCTCGAGGCTGCCAGAGCCTGGGGTGGTTTTCTGGCAAAGGCCTCATCTGCTTCTTGTCTCTCTCCTTGCAGGAAGATGGAGTCTAGCTAGAATGCTAACTCCAAGCCTGAGTAAGACTGACAGCAGGTTCACACAGAGGAATAGTATTCAGCAATAATAAGAAATGAACTACCAAGCCACAAAAGACATAGAAAGACCTTAAATGTTTATTGTTAAGTTAACGGCTTATTGTTTGTTAACCAAAAAGGCCACATAGTGTATGATTCCAACTCTAAATACTCTGGAAAAGGCAAAACAAGGGAGATAGTGAAAAGGTCAGTGGTTGCCAGGGGTTTGTGGGGAGGGAGGGAGGAATGAACAGGCAGGGCATGGGGCGTTTCAGGGCAGGGAAGCACTTCTGTATGATACTGTAACAGAAGACACAAGACGTTATGCATTTGTCAAAACCCATAAAACTGTGCAATGCAAAGAGGGAACTGTGATGTAAACTACAGATGTCAGGTAATGATAACGGATCAGTATTCATTCCTTAATTTTAACAAATGTACCACACTAAGCCAAGATGTTAATGATGGGGAAACAGGTGGGAGGGAACTGTCTGTACTTTATGCTTTCCATACTTTCTGTAACATTTTCTGTAAACCTAAAACTACTCTGAAAAATAAAATCTTAATTTAAAAAAATGACAGCAGGTTGGGGCTTCTTGGGTCATGAATCAAAGCCCGCGTAATCTGTGTTCAAATGATTGACCTATGAGCCATTGCTGTTCTCTCAAGCACCTTTTCACCCAGTAGCGATATCCAGAGCTCTGGTAGAGTAAGTCACCGATGTTTCGTGGTCTTCGTGAAACCTAGGAGGTCTCCATGGCAGATAGACACCTTTCCTACCAGTCTCCTCTCCCTCCCTCTTCCTCCTCTGCCCACCTGGCAGCCGTCTGTGCCTGTGGCCCTCAGTCCCCTGCAGAGGACATCAGCTTTGATAATCAGGCCAGTTTGAGCGAAATGTCCTTCAGAACCATCTAGCATAGTTTCCCCCCTAAATGTCCGTGTCAGAATCATCTAGTGTGTGCTGGGTAGGAGGAGGCAGGGGGGAAGAATGGAGGTATGCGCTGTTTTTAAAACTAAATATCCAGTGCTGTCCTCAGACCTACACATCGGAGCCTCATGCTGAGGTCCAGGAACTCTGCGCAGGAGCAGCGCCCAGGCTGTTCTCCTGCCATCAGGTTTCATTCAGCCTGCTCCCACTACTTCCTGCCTATGTTTCTCCTTTGGAAAAATAAATAGTAAATAAGAGCTCCCAAAGCACAAATGGCCACCCTGGGTCATGATGGAAGCCTCCCACAGCCACTTTCTGAGTCAGATGACCTTTGAAAAAAAAGGAGCCTCCTTCGCTCCTTTTCCTTTCCACCTCCCCTACCAGTCCAGGAGCCCCTGAATAAAATTAGCCACCTGAAAAACTCACCTAATCTGCGGGCTGAAGGTGACTTGAGAGGACTCAGAATGGTAGAGTTCATAGGGTATCCAGAAGCAGAAAGAAAATCAGAAGGGGCACCCGGATTTGAACCGGGGGACCTCTTGATCTGCAGTCAAATGCTCTACCCCTGAGCTATACCCCCATGGCTTGCCTACTTTCCCAGCTGGTATGATTTCATCGTGTTGCAATGCTCAGGTGTCCTACAGTGCAAGGTGATCCTCGTTCACTCCCACTGAGCCCGCAAGAATCTGCTGGCTGCATCCCTCACACCCACGCCCTCTGATCTCATTACTCCCCCGGGGCTGTTTCCTCCAGATGGGACGATTCCTCCGCCGGCTCTTGCAGTCACTGCCTTTTCTTTCCTGTGTGAAATCAGTTATTGCTCACCCATCTGCTTTTTGTCCTGTGGGTTTATACCTTTTTAAACATTGCTTTCTTTTAATTAGAAATATATTCTTATTTTAAAAAGTGGTATAGTTAAGTAAAATCATTCACATAAACAAAATAAAATAGAGTAAAATAAAATAGATATAGCACCCATGTATTTTAGTAGGAACAAGTTTTAGAAAAAAACACTAACCGTATCTCAAATTCCACAGCCTCAAATCGAATACATGCACTGTTATACACGGTTTTTGTCTGTTTGTTTTTGTTTTCTTTGAGACGGAGTCTCTCTCTGTCGCCAGCCTCCCAAGTAGCTTGGACTACAGGTGCATGCCACCACACCCAGCTAATTTTTGAATTTTTAGTAGAGACGGGGTTTCCCCATGTTGTCCAGGTTTGTCTCAATCTCTTGACCTCGTGATCCGCCCGCCTTGGCCTCCCAAATTGTTGGGATTACAGGCGTGAGCCACTGCACCCGGCCTGTTATACATAGTTTTAAAAAATTAATATTCTCAGATTAAATCCAGAATAGTCGCAATTACTAAGAATTTTTTGTTTTGCTTTTATTTTTTCATTTTTAATTGCATTTTTATTCTTTTATTTTTATTTACTTCCTTTATTTGTAACGTTTCCCTTCTCAAGAAGGATTATTCAAAATGTATAGTTTTCTCGTTTTTAAATTATATAATTTTCGCTGGGTGCGGTGGCTTATGCCTGTAATTCCAGCACTTTGGGAGGCCAAGGCGGGTGGATCACCTGAGATCAGCCGTTCGAGACCAGCCTGGACAATATGGTGAAACCACGTCTCTGCTAAAAACACAAAAAATTAGTCGAGAGTGGTGGCCGGCGCCTCTAATCCCAGCTTCTTGGGAGGCTGAGGTAGGAGAATCACTTGAACCCGGAAGCAGAGGTTGCAGTGAGCTGAGATCGCACCACTGCACTCCAGCCTGGGCGACAGAGCGAAACTCTGTCTCAAAAGAAAGAAAGAAAAAAAAATATGTAATTTCTTCCTTTACTGTTTGTGTGTTAGTTTAAAAAATATTTAGCTGAAACATACAGTCTAAATTATTAAGGCCTAGTAGACACATCCTTTTGGCTGTCAAGGCCCGAGAACCATGTCATTTCAAAATGAAATAACGTCATGATGTTTGCTGAGCTGAGAAGTTGAATAGTAAAGTTGTGTTACTGACACTGTACTGTTAGGAAATGCTCTTTGAGTGCTAAAGAAAAAGAACCTCTGACCTAGAATTCTGAACCCAGGTAAACTGACAGCCAAACGTGAGGGCGAAACAAAGCCGTTCCGGATGTATGCCCCCTAGGCGCGGGTATTAGAGCGCAGCCTCCCTGAAGGAGCAGCCAGGGAGAGCGAAGGGGAGGCCGGGGACGCCCCGCGCCGCTGCAGCCTCCCGGTCCCCGACGGGAGGCGCCCTCGGTCACTCGGTCCTTCCTCGCGACGCCCGCGGGCATCTCCAGCGGCGCGCAGCCATGAGCGCTCCCGCCGCCGCCCACGGAGGCACAGGCGCCTCCTTGGTGAGCCCGGCCCCAGGCACCGCCGCTCAGCTCTGCGACGGCCCCGCGCGACCCCAGCCCGCCCTCGCAGCCGCACCCCGGGGAGCCACCGGTCCCGCCCCGGAGCCGCTGTCATAGCTCCCACCAGCTCCGGCTGCGGTCCCTGTCCCGAGTCCATTGTCCCAGCTCCACAGGGACGCTGGAAACCTGCGGCGGTCCCCTATCCCCCTGGGTTGGCAGCGCCCGCTCCCCCTCGGGACGCATAACGCGCAGGATCCCGGCCCGACTCCTTCCTTCCTTCCCCCCAGAGCCCTGCCTCTCTGCTGTGCCTCCAGGGGAACCAACCACCTTCCCACTTGGGAGCCCGCGCCATTTGCCCCATAAGGACGGCTCCCCCTCGCCTCAGGCAGAGCCTGGCCCAGGCGTGGGCGCCCCCGGAGACCTCCCTGGCAGCTTGACCCAAACCCTCTCATCACTCGCTCTGCCGCCCAGGCTGGAGTGCAGCGCCAGGATCAGGGCTCACTGCAGCCTCGACCTCCTGGATTCAAGCGATCCTCCCCCATCAGCCTCCTGAGTAGCTGAGACCATAGGTGCCGCACCACCATGCCCAGCTAATTTTTGTAATATTTTTGCTGGAGATGAGATCTCACTATGTTGCCCTGGCTGGTCTGGAACTCCTGGACTCAAGCGATCCTCCCTCCTTGGCTTCCCAAAGTGCTGGGATTGCGGGCGTGAGCCACCACGTTCATCCCCCCCATCACTTGTTATTCCCTTGCTCAGTTTTCCTTTTCCTAACAGTCCTTATTAGGTCTGCATTACAGTAATATCGATTTTTGTTAATGATCCTCTCCCTCCCTGTGATGGAAGCCCCATGAAGCCAGACACTTCATCTGTCTTGTTCTATGTGCCTGATGCTTACTGAACAATCAAAAGTATTTGTTGAATAAATGGATGAATAAACAGTAAACAAAGAAAGAGACAAACATGTAGATAAACAAATTTGAACATAAATGTTATATGTAAAAATGATAAATAACTACACAGTTTATTTGGGTTTAAGAACATGTGGGTATAATATACCAGGTAATAATACAAGAAATATGAGAGTTCTGAGAGAAGTCAAAATACTCCAAATTCCCTATCTTATTTACAAGTGAGAAAATATATTATTAGAAAAATTAAGTATACACATTAAAAAGTACTGGGTAACCACTGGAAAAAAGTATGTAATTTACAAACCAGTAGGGATGGGAGCAGATTTTTTTTTTAAGTAATCGATCCAAAACAGTAAGAAAGATGAAGAAGGTATAGAAGGAGGAAGAAGGAAATGAAAAAGGCAAAATGATAGGAATAAGTTCAAATCTATTAGTAATCACAAAAAAAATCAATGAATTGAACTCAAATATATCCACAGCTAGCCGTTCATAAGAGATTTTCTCAAAACACAAAAATAAAAGTTTAAAATAAAGTAACTGAAAACGACTGACCAAGGAGAGGTACCAGAAGAAATATTTATATCAGAAATAAAAATTTATTTATAGCAAAAAAAATTCATGGAAACAGAGATTTTACATTATAATAAAAGAAAAAAAATCCTTCAAGGTATTCAACCATGCTAAGTCTTGAACTATCTAAAGCAAAAATTGACAAAATTACTCAAAAAAGTTATAAATCCCCAATCAGAGATTTCTATACAACTCTGTCAGAAACAGATCAAAGGTGAAAATATGAGTAAGGCTAAAGGATAATTTAAAAATTAAATACTCAAATTACCAAGAATATATATGTATAAATATGTTAAAATCTCTCTTGCCCTCTCTAGAGGACAAGAAAGATGAGAGAGAGAGTGAGAGGCAACGACAACCAACAAATACAGCAAGTATACTGTTAAAGCACTCAGAACAGTCACCAAAATGAGCAAGTACTAAGGTAGAAAATACGTCTTTAAAATAATCTGCCAGGCACAGTAGTGCAACCCTGTAATCCTAACCCTTTGGGAGGCCACGGCAGGAGGATCACTGGACCCCAGGAGTTTGAGACCAGCCTAGGCAACATGGCAAGACCCACAACAAAAACACAAAAGCTAGCTGGGCCTGGTGGCATGTGCCTGTAGATCCAGCTACCTGCGAGGCTGAGGCGGGAGGATCACTTGAACCTAGGAGTTCCAGGCTGCAGTGAGCCATGTATGCACCACTGCGCCCCTGCCTGGGCAACAGAGTAATGCTCTGTCTCAAAAAAAATAAAAATAATTTAAAAATCTAAGGAATCACTATCATACTGATTACAGTGAGGAAACATCAGAAAACTCTAATAAAATAATATTAAAATGCCACATATGTTCAGAAACACAATACCAAAAAGTGACAATATAAACACAACAAAGCACTGTATATGAAAGATTTCTTTAATGTGACATTCAAATAGATATGTTTGAAGATGAAAGAATATTAATGAGCTGATCATTCAATGTAAGATTATAGAAAAATAACAATAAAGCCTAAAAATACTAGGAAGGAAATTTAAAAGATCCAAAGAGAAAAAAGATACAAATAAAGAAAACAACAGAGAAGAACACATCCAAGAGTTAGTTTTTGAAATAAACCATAAATTAGACAAAGCTCTGGCAAAACTGATTGAGAAAAAGACAGAACATATGAATAAAAAAAAAGTAAGAAAGGAAAAGGGACACAAATACAGATATTGTAGAAATGCAAAAAATCATGAGCTACCAAAAACGAGTTTACAACAACCATTAGATATGTATAACTATAAAATAATGTTATACAATATCATCTTATGTACTCAGATAAAATGTATATCTTATAAATAAATTTAATAAATGACAAAAATTTCATTAAAAATTGGGCAAAACAAAGATGGCTTTATAGATGATTTCTACAAAACTTTTGTGAACAAATGCGAACCTGGGCTGGGTGCAGTGGCTCACATCTGTAATCCCTGCACTTTGGGAGGCCAAAGCAGGCAGATGGCTTGAGCCCAGGAGTTGAAGACCAGACTGGGCAACATAACGGGACCCTGTATCTACTAAAAATACAAAAACTTAGCTGGGCGTGGTGGCGTATTGACCAATCAGAACTCAGCTGTCTTAATCAGAACTAAGCAAATTTCAAGCCTTTATTTGCATAAACAGACCTTATAGAGAACCTGGGCAGAAACTTTTGTTGTAAAACTCAGCCTTCCTTTTGGTCTCTGGAAGGCATCTTCATTTTACATCAGAGACTGTGCCTCCCTGGTTTGCAAACTGTTCCTGGAATAAAATCTGTTTCCTCCAAAGTCCTTTTTCAGAGAACTTTTGTTCATACTTTCAAGAAACACATTATTCCTGTCTCTCCCAGATGGTAGGAAAAGAACTACCCAGTGTATTTCATAAGGCTGCCAAAGTCAGACAAAGATTGTGCAAGAACATGCAGATACAGATAAACTCCACTTACAAAATTAGATGTAAAAATTCTTAATAAATATTAGCAAATTAAACCTAACAATGTTTTTTTAAAAAATAATTTATCATCAGGGAAGGTTTATTCTAGTAATACAAGGATGTTTCTTCACCGGGAAGTCCATCACATTGACATGTTACAGGAGAATAACTATATGATCTCAATAAACAAGGATTTGGTACAATTCAATATATATTTATATTTTATTTTTTTTAAAAGGCTCATAGCAAATTAAGAATAGCAACAAATTTCCTTCATCTGATAAGCAGAACTCACCACGAATCAACAGCAAACATAATACATGAGAAGCCGTCCTGTTAAATTCAAAAACAAGGATGCCCACAATCACTTATTCAACATTGTGCTAGAGGTCCTAACCCCTACAATAAGCACGACATATTAAAAGAATAAGGATTGAAGAGACCACGTGCCCTTTTTGCAGATATTATGATTGCCAACACTTAAAGTGTAAACAAATTATTAGAACATCGTTCAGCAAGATTATTGAGGGCAAGATTGACCTACAACAATGAATATGATTCCTCATAAACCCACAGTGATCAACTAGACGATGAATTACAGTGCAACTCCTACTAATAACAAAAACAAAAACCATCACCTAACTAAACAAAAGTAATATATGTGTAAACTCTTTGCAGACAAAATGATAAAATATTTCTGAAGGATATAAAGGAAACCCGAATTAATGGAGATGATACCATATTTACAGATGAGGAACTCAGTATTATAAAGACATCAATCCTCTCCAATTTTATTATTATGTTTGATGGAATTTAAGCAAAAGTTAAAAAAAGATTTTAGTAGAACATGAAAAAAACAATATAAAATAAAGAACAGCAGGGGTTTAAGACTTGCCGTGACAGTTTCAGATATGAAAAGAAGAAGGTAGGACTTGTTCTACCAGATGACGCGACTTATAAAGGGAATTAAACTGGTGAAGCATAGCAACAGACAGACAAACAAATGGAACAGAAAATGTGCCCCATGCACATGTGAGAATTGGGCACTTGAAAAGGGTGAATGTATGTCCTGCTTTACTTGGGACAGTCCCAGTTTATGCTTGTTGTTCCAGCATAAATGTGAATAGCATTCCCTTTCACTCTTAAAAGTTTCAGGTTGGATAATTAATATATGGCCCTCCTGTACATGATGAAAGTGGTATTACAAACTAGTGGGGAAAATACTGAATTGTTCAACAAATGACATTGAAATAACTAGTTTTCCACACTAAAATAACAACAACAAAAAACAGCACCATACAGAAAGGTAGATTCTGGATGCATTATATAACTAAATGTGGTGGTCGCGGGGAACCTTTAAAATTAAACAACGCAAAAGGCAAAAACTATTTTAAAAAGATAAATCAATTTGTCTTCATCAGAATAAAAAGTAAAATATGATTTTTAAAATGAGTAATGGTTGTTTCTCAATGGTCAGAGGCAAGATATCATTTGCTGTATTTCACCAAATTATCTTTACCTGGCTTGAAGATAGCTAGCTTGAACCATAGGTTAAATTTTCAAATCTATTGATTTCATTTCATTTATTTCTGCTAAGCTTAAGAATAATAACTTTTTAAACATTTATTTTTATTTTTTATTTATTTTGGAGACAGGGTCTCACTCTGTTGCCCAAGCTGGAGTGCAGTGGCACAATCTCGGCTCACTGCAACCTTTACCTCCCAAGGTTCAAGTAATTTTTGTGCCTCAGCCTCCCAAGAATCTGGGACTACACGGTTGCGCCACCATGCCCAGCTAATTTTTGTATTTTTAGTAGAGACGGGGTTTCGCCATGTTACCTAGGCTGGTCTCAAACTCCTAACCTCAAGTGACCTGTCCGTCTCAGCCTCCCAAAGTGCTGGGATTACAGGTGTGAGCCAACCACGCAAAGAATCATAACTTAAAGGTTAGAAGGAATGGTAGCAAATGTTTGGGGACTGTGGCAGATAGTTATGAGTATTCCTATTAAATGAACCCAGAAATTAAATTTCTCACTAAAGACTGCTTTCAGCATCCACTCAGATAATACACTGACAAGCCCTTAAGTCGAGAGATGTGAATATCGCAACATGGGAGACATTAGTAAATGGATTTCTAGTCCACTCTTTGGCTCTGGGAGGTATTTCTTTAGATTCATTTGTAGCATCGAAATGTAGTTTCAAAATATGCCCAGTAACACACCATTGATTCCTTTCTATACCATGGATGAAGAAAATCATCAAACATAGAGAATAAGCTAGACACTCAACTATCAAATTGTGTGCACCACAGATGCAAACAACAACAACAACAACAACTTCTTAACCAAACAACAACGAAGCATGGTACTGGAGCCCTGGTGTGATAAATTCTGGGTATTCAAAACGCATGTATGCCTGAGATATTCTTCTTGAGCCATGCCTCTCTATGTCACAGAAATGGTCCTTGTCGGCCTTTTGAAAACATCTTTTCATCTCCTCTCTCATTTCAAACACTCGTGCAAGCACTCTTAGTGACACAGGATTTTTTGGTGTCTCTGCCCTAAACAGAAACCTCTGTGGCAGGTGGCTCAGGCCACTTGGCCCACCAGCCCACATTACTGCCCTGGATCCCATGCCTCCAAGCAATCCAGGCGTGGAGTGGCCAGCGGTGTGTAAGCAAGTGAGTGTGGGGTCTGGCCACTGCGTACAGCCAGGTATATCAGCTGCTATGGTAGCAGGCAGCTCCAGGCACCAGCACAGGCACCAACTCTGGCTCCATGCAAGGCTGCGCTAGACCAGATGTATGGCCAAGCAGCTTCCACTGTGGGCACTGGCATATGGACCAGGGAAGTGACATGGCACCCAAAAGTTTGGAGATGCCATAAACCACAGAGCCCCGAAGAGGGTGTTACAGTCCTGGCTCTGGGAACCCCTAGGTCTGGGCTCCCTTAAGGGCCACAGCTCTTCTCTCCTGTTGCCTGCTACCTGGAGAGCTGGAAGGCATGTTTCAACGCTGTTTGTGTTACAGCTCTTTCAATCTTGTCATTTGGTGGGTCCCCCAGTTCTTGTCCCATGTCCAGGAAGATTGAGGTACATGGACTACTGGAGGGTGAGCAAGGTGGAGAGGAGCTTCATTGAGCAGGAGAACAGCTCATTGGAGACCTGAAGTGTGTAGCTCCTTCCTGTAGCTGGTAGGCTGGCAATCTGTCCGAGTCTGGCTGAATCTGGGACTTTCACGGGCTCATAAGGGAGGAAGTATGTGTTGACTGGTCCATGGGTGGCTATGCGCGGCCCAGGAAAAGCACCATAAGTTCTCACTCCCTAGGGAGGACTGCACCCAGAACTGACAGCCTGACCTTCAGGCTTCCGGCCATCCCTAGCTTCGAGGTGGGCAAGAACCTGCCCCTTTCCACCCAAAAACCTGTCTGCCTCCTGCCATCAACATGCCATCCATGACACCCAGGCTGTTCATGCCAAGGGGGTCTGACAGGCCCACACTGAGCTGCCTTCAGTCCCCCATCCTGTGCTCCTCAGTGCCCAAAGTCTGGAGGCGGCTGAGGTGGCAGAGAGCTGGCATGTCAGCGCCAACCCGAGTGCATGCACACACATCTGGCCGGGTCATGACAGCGCCCCAGGCTCAGCCACAACTTTGCTCCACGCTGGAGCAGGCACTGGGAGCGCGGAGAGGCCTGGGAGCAGAAGCAAGCACTTTCAAGCCTGAGGAAACATGGAGTTTCCTGGGCCCCTGAGACCACAGGGATGCCTAGGTCCAGAGTCCTGACTGGATGGCTGCACCTGTGCCTGGGAGGGTGGGGCTCCCATCCCGTCAACTCAGTAAAAGGCAGGGCTCCCACCTGTTCCTGCCCCCCCACCCCACCGCAGCTGACATCTTTGCAGCAGCCACTCCAGATGGGCTGCTGCTGCCATCATTAGCAGCCAGCATACATCAAAAAGCAGACTCCTGTACGCTTTCCCTGTTGTTTTGGGCAGGATGCTAAAACAGCATATGTTTAGTGGCTGCCATTTTGTCAGTGCCAGTCTCCACTACTTCCTTCCACAGTGATCAAGAAACATATTTTAAAAACCTAAACATATTTTAACGTTTAGGAGCAGGCATTTCTGTGTGGCAGTACCCTTGGTGACTGCACCCAGCTGGGCCTGGTGAAACTGATGCCCACACACTTTTTCTGATATTGACATGCCTCATCAGGTAAGCATTAATATATGGAAAGTATCTTCTCCAGAGCAGAAGTTGTCAGTGATGAGCAGAACAAAGAGCTGAGAAGCACTTTCCCTGCATCTTATTCAGACTCTGCTCATCAATAATTTCATCCAGAATTAAGCAAAGTATCTGTTACTCCACACATAGGTGACAAGTGCTCTGCTGCACTGTATATCTGAAATTCAACAACCACCAGTTTGCTCTGTCTTCCTCTCTTAACTTGACATCTATCATTAACTTCACACCTGATTTATCATCTTGGGGAAAACTGTGATTTATAATAACTTTTGCTGTTCCTGGAATACAGTAGCATTCACTTTTGGCCCCTGCCAACCATGTCTCTGCACTATAGTCAGAGAAATGGAGACTGCATTTCTGCCCAAACATTTTGTGAGATATTACTGGTTGTGACAATAAATTCTCCCTTTTGGGTTCAGCTACCCTCAGGTTAATTTTGTTACTTGTAGCACAGTTCATTCCTTGCATGAGATGAATCTGCCTTAGCACATTTCTATGGAGAGGGAGGCATTGAAGATAGAGGAGAGAGAGCTAGGAGGAGGTCTGCTGAACCAGGAGCTAAAGTCAGGAGCTGGTGTGCACGGAAGCAACAGCATGAGAGAGAGAGGTGACCTTTAGGAAAGAAAGGACAGTAGAGGGGATGGAAGATGGAGTGTAGATGGGGAAAGACAGGGAAACCTTTGATGTTGTGAGGCATGGAGGGAGCGGAGGCCAAAACCAGTTTAATCTGGTCATTCTGTATCCCAGCATCTAGCACAATGTCTGGTGCATGACATACACTGAAATGTCAGTTAAAGAAATGAAGGAGGTCAAGCCAAGCAGCTCCTTATTTTTTCTGACATAGAAGACGAGGTCAAGCACTGCTTCCTGTGAGAGTGAGGGATGAGGTGGAGGGGGCTGGAGGAGGGGAGAGGGCGGGGGGCTGGTGGTGTTGCTAGAGAGTCCCCTGCCCCATAATAATGCTTTCCCTGACACTGACTACACATCTGGGTCCCCCTAGTAGAGGATCCCTTTCCAGGTCACTTCTAGAAAAACATAGACCACCTTTTTTTTTTTTTTTTTTTTGAGATGGAGTCTCGCTCCATCACCCAGGCTAGAGTGCAGTGGTGTGGTCTTGGCTCACCGCAACTTCTACCTCCCAGATTCAATCAACTCTCCTGCCTCTGCCTCCAGAGTAGCTGGGATTACAGGCACACATCACAACGCCTGGCTAATTTATGTATTTTTAGTAGAGACAGGGTTTCACCACATTGGTCAGTCTGGTCTCGAACCCCTGACCTCAGGTGATCCGCCTGCCTCAGCCTCCCAAAGTTCTGAGATTACATGCCTAGGTGACTTTGACTTTTCTAGAGGAGTATGGAAGAGGAACAACAGATGGAAACTGGCTTCTACACAGCAATACTAAATGCCAGGTATGGTAAGGACACTTCAACTGTCATTCCCCAGCAAATTCTCACCACAACCCAGCAAATCTGGTGTGAGCAAGCTCATTTGGAAATAAACATCGAGGTTCAGATACACTGAGGAACCTGCCCAAGCACCAGAGCTCATTCAGGTTTGACCCCAGATTCTACCATCTTCTCAACACACCATGTTCCCTCACTGAAATCACCAGCAGCTCCTCCTAGCCCTTTCTTCTGAGTTGTTGCTTCTTAACTTAGTGGGTTTTCCTTTTCTTCCTTCAAGGTCAACTTCTCTTCAAAGTCTTGGAGATAACTTTCTGTGGTTTCATTTGTCCTAAAAAGAATGAAAGAGATTCAAGTCTGGGACATAAACCCTGGCTTCCAGCCTGGGTTCAGAGTAGCAGAATGGCTCTGAGTGAGCCATACTGGGTTTTTGTTTTTTCTTGGAAAGGGCCTCGCTGACCCTCAAAGTCTCTAACTATAAAGGTAAGAGGCTCTCCCTGCTTTATTTTGAGTATCTGTGAGTCTTTGCAGGTGAGATAGGTCTCCTGAATACAGCACACCGATGGGTCTTGACTTTTTATCCAGTTTGCCAGTCTGTGTCTTTTGATTGGGGCATTTAGGCCATTTACATTTAACGTTAATATTGTTATGTTTGAATTTGATCCTGCCATTTTGTTATTGACTGGTTGTTTTGGCTGCTAGTTGACGTAATTTCTTCATTGCGTCATTGTTCTTTACCATTTGGTACGTTTTTGCAGTGGCTGGTACTGGTTGTTCCTTTCCATGTTTAGTACTTCCTTCAGAAGCTCTTGTAAGGCAGGTCTTATAGTGACAAAATCTCTCAGCAATTGCTTGTCAGTAAAGAATTTTATTTCTCCTTTACTTATGAAGCTTAGTTTGGCTGGATATGAAATTCTGGCTTGAAAGTTCTTTTCTTTAAGGATGTTGAATATTGGCCCCCACTCCCTTCTAGCTTGTAGGGTGTCTGCTGAGAGATCCACTGTGAGTCTGATGGTCTTTCCTTTGTGGGTGACTCGACCTTTCTTTCTGGCTGCCCTTAGGATTTTTTCCTTCATTTCAACCCTGGTGAATTTAACAATTATGTGCCTTGGGGTTGCTCTTCTTGAGGAATATCTTTGTGGTGTTCTTTGTATTTCCTGGATTTGAATGTTGGCCTGCCTTGTTAGGTTGGGGAAGTTCTCTTGGATAGTATCTTGAAGAGTGTTTTCCAACTTAGATTCATTCTCCCCGTCACATTCAGGTATGCCAATCAAACGTAGATTAGGTTTTTTCACACAATCCCATAGTTCTTGGAAGCTTTGTCCATTTTTTTTTCACTCTTTTTTCTCTAATCTTGCCTTCTCATTTTATTTCATTGATTTGGTCTTCTATCTCTGATACCCTTTCTTTTGCTTGATTGATTCAGCTGTTGGAACTTGTGTATGCCTCATGAAGTTCTTATGCTGTGTTTTTCAGCTCCATCAAGTCATTTATGTTCTTCTCTAAGCTGGTTATTCTAGTTAGCATTTCGTCTAACCTTTTTTCAAGGTTCTTAGTTTCTTTACAATGGGTTAGAGCATGGTCTTTTAACTCAGAGAAGTTTGTTATTACCCACCTTCTGAAGCCTGCTTCTGTCAATTTGTCAAACTCATTTTCTGTCTTGTTTTGTTCCCTTGATGGTGAGGAGTTGTGATCCCTGGGAGGGGAAGAGGTGTTCTGGTCTTTGATGATTTAATCCTTTTTGTGCTGGTTTCTTCCCATTTTTGTGGATTTATCTCCCTTTGATCTTTGAAGGTGGTGATTTTGGGAGGAATCTCTGAGTGGATGTCCTTTCTGTTGCAGTTGGAGCTATATCTTTTTTGGCCTGTAGAGGCGCTGCTGGGCTGCCTCCGATTCAGTCAGGTTGCTGGGTATGTAGTCTTCCCCTGGGGTTTGTTTGCAGGTGAAATTAGCCCCACCTTCCCAATGGCATCTCTCCTTCCCCAAGCTCAATCTTCTCGGTTGAGGTTAAACTGGTGTTTCACTGCCAAGCTCTCTAGTGCATGAGCTTCAGTTTGAGTTTTGTGAGGATGGAGCCTGCCAGGCCTTATGGCCTGTTTCCCTGCTTTCAACTCTACCTCTTTCTGTGGGACGGGTTGTTCCATCCTGCTGGCATTGGTCCAAACTTCTGCCCAGGTCTGTGCTGACAACTTGTGGCACCAGGCAGGAGGCATCGCTCAGATTTGCATCAACAACCCATGGCACCCCTCAGTCTGGCAGGGCTCTTGTGACTGGGTTGCAGGAGGAATGAGGTAAGCACAGGATCTGAATCGAGAGCACCGAGAGGGTGAAGTCCTGGACCCTCCGAGCCAGCTACACATTCCAGGTGGGGACACGCTGTCCTGTCTTGGTTCACCCTCCCTGGGTGGCTCTTGCCCATCTTTGGCTCCTTCCCTGGGCGATTTTCAGAGTCCTATCAGTCCCACCAAAATGAACCCAGGTACCAAAGGCACCTCGCTTGGAATTGTGAAGTCCTCTAGCCCTCTGCGTCTCATGCTGGGAGCTGCATTCCGGTGTTGCCTCCTCACGGCCATCTTGGTGTGCCTCTCTATTTATTTTAATTTTAATTTAATTTTATTTTTTAGAGACAGGGTCTTGCTCTGTCATCCAGGCTGGAGTGCAGTGGTGAAATCACAGCTCACTGCATCCTCGAACTCCTGGGCTCAAGCGATCCTCCTGCATCAGCCTCCCAAGGAGCTGGGACTACAGGTGCACACCCCTATGCCCGGCTACATTTTTCATCTTTATTTTTGTAGAGGTGGGGTCTTGCTACATTGCCTAGGCTGGTCTCAAACTCCTGGCCTCAAGCAATCCTGCCTTGGCCTTCCAAAGTGATGGGATGACAGGCTTGAGCCACTGCGCCCAGCCCAGGCATTTCTTCGTCAAGTGTGCTCTATTTCAGAGGTCAGCAAAAGATCACCCACAGCCAAATCCTGCCTGCTTCCTGTTTTTGTAAATAAAGTTTTATTGAAACACAGCCACACTCATTCATTAACTTATTATCTATAGCTGTTCTTGAACAACAGCAGGGGCTGAGCAGTTGCGACAGAGACCATCTGGGCCACTGAGCTGAAATGCTTACTATCCAGCCCTTGGAAGAAAAGTGCTCACCCAGCTCTGTCTTCACAACTCTGTCAATTCCATTCATTCCTCAACTGAGGCAGGCTGTCTTCCCTGTCCACCTGCTACCTCTCTCCCATCAAAACTGCCTTCCAATGATAATACTCAGTTGCCAATAAATATATATAAACACTTAGAACAATGCCTGGCACAGACTATGCATTATGTAAGAGATGTTATTATTGGTAGTAGTTTTTTTTTTTTTGAGACAGGGTCTTGCTCCATTGGCCAGGCTGGAGTGCAGTGGCATGGTCTTGGCCCACTGTAACCTCCGCCTCCTGGGTTCAAGCGATTCTTCTCCCTCAGCCTCCCAAGTAGCTGGGATTACAGGCACATGCCACCACACCCAGCTAATTTTTGTATTTTTAGGGGAGATGGGGTTTTGCCATGTTGGCCAGGCTGGTCTCAAACTCCTGATCTCAGGTGACTCACCCACCTCAGCATCCCAAAGTGCTGGGATTACAAGTGTGAGCCACCATCCCTGGCCTATTATTATTATTTTTTAACAAATATTATTGTCCCCTTCTTCCCTCTTCTTAGAACTCTCCTCCTTTTGCTTTCAGGACACTGCTCCTTCCCCCTCCTCCTCCTGCCTGGCTCGCTGGCCACTCTTTCCTCTGCCCATGTGAAACAAAACTCTCTTCTTCTCATTCCATAGTTCTTGCAAAAAACTCACATTCAGAAAGTCCACACTCAAACTCCTCCTTTTCCTCCCTCCTCTGTCTCCTCCCTTTCCTCTTCTTCCTTCCCTTTCCTCTCCTCTTCCCTCCCTTCCTCTTCCCTCTTCTCTCCCCCTCCTCTACTTCTCTCTTCCCCTCCTCTCTCTTCTCTTCTCCTTCCTCCCTTATCCCCTCCCCCACCTCCTCTTCCTCTTAAGTGCTGTGTTGGTGATTGGCACTGCTAACTCTCCAAATCCCCAAGCTAGACACCTGGGAGTGAACGCAGCCTGCCCTCAGTGGGACTGCCCCTGTATGCCATCTGCAGAGGTAGTCTCTGCACTCTTAGTGCCTGGCCAGGCCTGCTCTCCTCTAGCCCAGTTCCTCCTGTACTCATCCCTCCTCTGGAACGCCCTCCTCTCCTGCCAGCCTCACTCCCCAAGCCTCAGCTCCCTGTGCCCTATGTCCCCCCAAAATTAGAAGCCACTGAACTAGAGCATAGTCAGAGGAGAAGCAGCTTGCCATGGTCCATGGTTTAAACTCTGGTGCTCGCGACCTGCTCTGGCTGATCCCTGAAGCTGGGGCATGGAGTCTGAGGACTGGCCCCAGGGGTCCAGTTCATGCACCAGTTCAAATCTTGGAGTTCCCCATGAGCTTTTCCTTGCAGAAAATGCTTCCTGTGTAGCACCTTCCTGCTCTTCTATGTCCATATTCCAGTCCCTTCCATGGTCTTGGGTGTGTATAAATCTATTCATATGGCTCTATCTATGAAGTTTTTAGCATTTTTTGACCCAATAGAAGACAGGGACAAGAGAAGATAAGAGAGTCTCTTTTAGTAACAGGGTCCTGAACCCAAAGTCAGAAAGAGTAGATTCAATCTGTCAATAAGGAGTGGAGGGTCCAGCCCTGCTGGGTCTAGAGGGTATTCTCTACAGATGTGGAGATGAGAGACTGGAGAAATAAAGACACAATACACCGAGATCAAGAGAAAAAGAATTTGGGCCCAGGGGACCACAACCACGGATATGCAGAGACTAGTAGTGGCCCTGAGTACCTGGACACTCTGACTTTTATTAGGTACAAAACAGGGGGGGCAGGGTAAGTAGGGTGAATCTTCAAACAGATCACGTGTCTAAGGAACAAGGGTCCCAGGACTTTCAAGTAGCTGAAGCAGGGGGCAGCAAGACGTGTCAGCACTTTATGTTATACTTGCCAAGTAAGAACAAAGGCTTCAAGAATTATGCTACTTCTTACTATCTTCAAAAGAGAAACCAGGTGCAGAAGTAGAGAGGGGAAAGCAGACACAGATTGCAACCAATATAGCACAGCACCACATAGAGACAATTAAGGCCCCGGGGAGCTGCGGGTTGGGCTGACTGACATCAGTCTTTCCACAAGAGTGTGTTGGGGAAAGGACACGGAATGTTCTCTTCCAAGGTCTGCTGAGTGGCGGGTGCTTCCCCAAGCACTGGCACTACCGCAGAGATTTTACATGCCCTCCAGCAACCCTTACGCAGGTGTGACAGAGGGCTTGGTTTCGGCATTTGACAGGTTATCTCTGTGGATCAACACCAGTCGATGTTCGACAGGTATTAATGCTCTTGCCTGGTGGCCACATTCCATAGTGTCCCTTATCAGTCCCTGACCACAGCAACCTGAACTTCCTAGATAATTATGCATAAAGTACAAGAAGGCTTTAATCAAGGCTTAATATTCAATAAGACTAATATCTAATCACTCATACTTAATATTGAATAAGACTAATAGCTAATTATTCATATACTTATTCCTAACTAGATTCTTCTTTCTATATTCTATTTATTAAACAGGAACTGGCTGAGGCTTCAGTCTCCTGCCTCTGCACTTATGAGACTTTCTACCCACAAAGGAGTCTGTGTGCCTGGGAAGAACACTAATGTTGAATCTCTGTGGTCAAGTGTGCACTGTGAAGGGCACAGATGAATGACTCTGAAGACTCTTCAGCTCTAAATGCCAGTGTTGGTCCTCCAGAAAGTGCAAGAAAGCTGCTACAGGAAGGGGAGCTGTCACTGGTTTTGCATCAGGGAGATATAATTGTAGTTAGGGAGGCTTGGCAGCTTTGAGGAGGCCCAGTTGGAATGAGCAGGTGGTAAAATTTTATAGGAATGATGGGCATGCCTGCACAGATAGAAGGACTTGCTTAAGCTCATACTTCCATCAGGGGGTATAGCTCAGGGGTAGAGCATTTGACTGCAGATCAAGAGGTCCCTGGTTCAAATCCAGGTGCCCCCTGCTGTGTTTGTGTTTTGCTCTCTGGAGCTGGGTTGAAGATTCAGCACCCTTCTCCAATCCTAAATTTTAGGATACTGAGCCTCCCTAAATCTGGGGGAAAGCCAGGAGCAACTTTAAGCCCTGTCATTGAGCATCACAGTCTCAGAGTGATCAATTCCTTCAACTTGGACTTTTTGTTTCACTTACCAAAAGTTTTGTTGTACCTTGCCTGGTTTTGTTTCACTTTTTTTACAGGTTTTCATGATCCCAAATCGGTGATGTGCTGGTAAATGTTTAACGACCAGCTCTGTGGGGGGTGATCTGTAGTGTTTTCCAGTTTCACAGAGTGAAAAATAATCCCACCATGGCCAATTTCAAGCTACAACTATGAGATCATGAACATGGAGCTGGGAAGATGTACTAACAGATAATTGCTGCAAGCCAGCTCAAGCATAACACTGCCCCGATCCACCTTCCCTACAGAGGCTGGGCTCTTTGACCTTGCTCTATCTTCTCAATGCCTCTGACATCAGAGCAGTGGTTCTCACTTGCCCATTCATCTATGGAATCATTCATTCACTCGTCACTGGATTCCCACTCAATGCCAGACACAGGAAAGGCAGAGATAAGCAAGAACTGTCTATGGTGAGCAAAATAGTCCAGTGAAGAAATGATCAAGCAATGACAAGGATAGCTGAACAAAAAAATAAGGGGTGCTATTTTTAAATGAAATGTTCTGTTACCATCAACATTCTTAACTAGATAATCTAAAACTCCTCCTACCTCAAGACATCCAGAAATGCAAGATAAGATATAGTGAATATATATTCTTACATATATCTCTGAGCTCTCATAACAGTAAAGGATATCTCTGGGGTGGCAGTAGGGGATGAACTAAAACCCTGATAGGTAAATATGGGCTGACCCTGGGAATGCCTGTGGTGGTTGTGGTGAGCTAACCAAGGTGCTTCAGTTTTCACAGCCATGTGAGTATAGGAGATTTGGCTTAAGACCTGAGTCTCCCTTCTCTTGTAACAAGTCAAACTCTTAGAAAGCCATAATATTAGTAAAAGCATAGAAAAAAAATGCATCCACTTGCATAAGAACATAAGACATCTTTCTCTTCCTGGGGAGGCGGAGGGTATCACCCCTGAGAACCCATAACCATACACCTATCCTCACACTTGTTAGGGCTTTGAATTTATGCTACCTACATGATTCAAAAATTCCTCAACCTGAAAGTTCACATAAAAATTACTCAGGCTGACAATGATTCTAGAGTATCCAAAAGAAGCAAAAACAAACTCTGAAAGACATACCCACAAGCCAGGCTGCACAGCATTCCTACTGATAAAGCCTGGCTAGATGGTCTCACAATTCAAAGTAATAAAATATACAAGGAACCAGTCTATTATGGGTGAGAACCACCAAACAAAATAAAGTCATAAAGTCAGATCATAGAGTTACCAGATAGATACTATAAAGTAAGGATAGCTAAAAATTTTAAAGATATGAGGAATTTAAAGTGTGCACACCTGTGATTTCTTTCTTTTCTTTCTTTTTTTTTTTTTTTTGACACAGAGTCTCGCTCTTGTTGCCTAAGCTGGAGTGCAATGGAGCGATCTTGGCTCACCGTGACCTCCATCTCCTGGGTTCAAGTGATTCTCCTGCCTCAGCCTCCCAGGTAGCTGGGACTACAGGCACGCGCCACCACGCCAAGCTGTTTTGTATTTTTAGTAGAGATGGGGTTTCACCATGTTGGCCAGGATGGTCTCAATCTCTTGACCTCCTTTATTCGCCTGCCTCGACCTCCCAAAGTGCTGGGCTTACAGGCGTGAGCCATTGCGCCCGGCCTGTGATTTTTTTTTTTAAAGCTAAAGCAGATACATGTAAAATGAAAAGTGCAGTCACTAAAATTGATCACTTAATTAACAGATTAAACACACATTAGACAAAGCTAAAGAGAGATTTAGGAATGAAATAATATATATCTTTTAAAAATTACTAATAATGAAGCACAAAGGTTAAAAAAATAAAAAATATGAAAGAGTAGCTAAAAGAGATGGAGCAGAATAAAGGGGTCAACATATGTCAAATATAAATTCCGCAAGAAGAAAGTATAATGGGGGAGAGGCAATATTAAAAGATATAAAAGCTGAGAATTTTCCAGACTTGTACAAAGATGTGACACCTCAGATTTAGGGCTCATGAGTTCCAAGAAAGGTAAATAAGAGATCCATACCTAGTTAATTGCAGTGAAACTTCATGATACCACAGATAAAGAGATGATTTTAAATGAAGCCAGAAAAGTTAAATCATATGCAAAGAAATAATTAGACTGACAGCAGACTTTTCAACAGCAACAATGAAAGTCAGAAGACAGTGGAATAAAATATTAAAGGCATGAAAGAGAATTCTTTCCTAGAACCCGGAATCTCTCCATAGCTAAACTATCATTCAAGAGTGAGAAAAATGTAAGACATTTTATATAACAGAAAGTATCTACTTCTAACATATCCTTACTGAAATAACTTAAAAGTAGTGCTTCAGGAAGAACACTGAACCCAGAAGGAAGGAGAAAGTGGCAAGAAGATAGGTTGAACAAAGATAGTGATGAACACATTGGTAAATCTAAACAGCATAGATTGTATAAAACAAAAGCAATTACTTTAAATGTCAGGAGAGAGGTTTAAAAACAAGATGTAACTAAAAAGAACAACAATTACACACAAGACAGAAGGGGAATAGTGGGATTAAACTCATATTCAAAAAGCTTTCTATCATTTGGAAGAAGATCAGAAATAATAATTCATATTAGATTCTATTAAAGCAAATATGTGTGTAAAATTACAGAGTAACGCCTAACTGAATAGAAGAGGAAAGCATAACTTTCAAATCAGTAGAAAGAAAAAAGTGAACAAAGAAAACTGATCACTCCAATAAAGGAAAATAATGGAGAAAACGCATAGAAAATCAGAATAAATAGCACAAAATAAGATGGTAGAAATGAATAAAAATACATTGATAATCGCAATAAATGCAAATGGATTATTTGCTAATTATGATACCGATTGTCAGACTGGATTCAGCAACAACAAAATCTAGCTACATGCTCTTATATGACACACATCTGAAACATAAATATACACAAAGTTTGAAATTAAACGAACAGGAAAAGATATATCAAAGAAATACTCACCGAAATAAAGTTAGCGTAGCTACATCAATATCAAACAAAATGGATTATATACAAAAAGTATTACTAGGGATAGTGTTACTTTCTGATAATAAAAGGAACAATTCTCCAGGAAAATATTACAGTTCTAAGTTTGTAAGCACATAGCCTCCAAACACAGGAAGCAAAAGTTGTCGCAAATTCAGGGAGAAATTGACAAATGCACAATCTTGATAGGAGATTTTAACACCTCTTTAGTAGCTGATTGTTCCAAAGGCAAAAAGATGGTAAGCTACAGAAGTCATAAACAAAGTGATCGATCAGCTTGATTTTGTAGCTGTAACTAGATCCTACACCAACATTAGAATATATGTACTCTTTTAGGCAAAGATGGAACATTTCAAACGTCTATTGCACACTTGGCCACAAAGCAGTCTCAGAAAATTCTGAAAAATCAACATCACGTACAATATTCTCTGACTATAAGGCAAAACTCAAAAGCAAACCGGTAACTCATATAAAAGATTTGCATTTGGAAATTAAAAAGTACTTTTAAATAACCTCATGGATGGAAAAAGAAATCATAATGAAAATTAGAAAATATTTTAAAGTTGCAGCCATTTTCACATGGAGGACTGGCCAGCACAATTTGCCTTTAGAGGAAACTAGCAGATTCATTTGGGAAAACTGCTGACTAGTTCACCAAAAGTCAATTCACAGAACGACCAGATAGCCAAAAGCCAAATACAGTGAAAGTTAAACCACTGAGTATCAATTTGCTAAACAACCAATCTAAATTATAGATTTCTTTTTTTTTTTTTTTTTTTTGAGACAGGGTCTTGCTCTGTCACCCACGCTGGAGTGCAGTGGCATGATTTTGGCTCACTGCACCCCCGACTCTGCCTGCTAGGCTCAAGCAATTCTCCCACCTCAGCCTCTCAAGTAGCTGGAACTACAGGGCTGCACCACTCCACCTGGCTAATTTTTGTATTTTTTGTAGAGATGAGGTTTCACCATGTTGCCCAATCTGGTTTGGAACTCCCAGGTTCAAGCAATTTGCCAGCCTTGGCCTCCCAGAGTGCTGGGATTACAGGCAGAAGCCATCATGCCTGCCCCCAGCAAGGATTTTTTAAAGATGTGTTTCATCTCCACTCCTGCCCTTGTCTGTCCCCAGAGCTACCCAATAAACCCGGTTCAGGACTGGACTTCACAACTATTTTTTAACACACACACGGGGACTGAGGTTAATTCAGGTGTACCAGGTCAAAGGTGCAACTAAAATTTGTGGGGTGGGAGTGCCAGGAAGTGTCTCCATAATTTAAATAATTGGCCATGCGGCAAATTTCTTGTTGGTGAACGGCTTTTAGTGACTGATGGTCCACAAACGGGGCAGGAAGCCTAGCCAGGAAATGGAAGTTTGAATCAAAGAGGTGCCAAGAACCTGCACATGTTAAAACAAAGGTGCATCTTTCTTGGATGGAGATTTCTTTATGAAAGTGTTTAAGGCAGTGGTCCCCAATCCGCGGGCTGTGGACCAGTACCAGTCGTGGCCTGTTAGGAGCTGGGCAGCCCAGCAGGAAGTGAGCGGCGGGCAAGCCAGGGGAAGCTTCATCTGTAGTAACAGCGGCTCCCCCATGGCTCGCATTATCTCTGAGATCAGCCTCCTGTCAGATCAGCAGGTGTCGGATTCTCATAGGAGCCAGAACCCTGGTGTGAATGTGGGATGCAGCGTGAGCACTCCTTAGGAGAATCTAATGCCTGGCGATGTGACGTGTAACAGATTCATCCCAAAACAACCCCTCTCCCCCGTCCATGCAAAAATTCCCTTCCACAAAACTGGGCCCGGGCCCAAAAGGTAGGGGACCCCTGGTTTAGGGATTTTAAAGTTTAGGGATCAATGGCCGGAGGGTGGGCGGTGGAAAGGAGCTGGGAGCAGGAACACATTACTGTGAGGAGCCCGCCTCACTTCGGCATGGCGGTGGGACCCGGCCTAAAGCCCTGGCGGGGACTTACCCTGAGGGCTGTCGCCTGTAGGGCTCTTGAGATGAGATGTTGGACTTTTTAAGTTTTCCCTTTTGGCGAGGTGGGGCCCTGGTGATATCTCCAAGTCCTTGTTCAGTACACACGCCGGTCCTGTGTCTAAGGTGTGTCGGGTATGACCCAGGAGGCTTTGCCCGGGTGGGCGCGCGCCTTCCTCGGAGACCGGGTCAAGGGGTGTCAGCATCGTACCCCAGAATTCTAGGAGGTGATCACAGCCGGCGCGGCTGCAAGGGCCAGCCCTGGGCGGCTGAGCTAGGAATTCCCTTTCCTTTTCTCCGATATTGCCCAGGCAGAGCGCTCTGTGGGCCGCAGGGTCTGGACGGGCTTCCAAACCCAGAGCAGCGTCTCCTCTGCTTGGGACCCCAGCTTCTCCTTCCCCTCCAAGCTTCTGCTTGGCACAGCAGGCTTAGCCCCGCAGGCGCCCTTCCCGGAACCTTCTATAAAAATGACGGGGTCCTTCTCCAGACAGGAAAACCAGGCTCGCTGCGCCTCGCCCGCAGCCGAAGAGCGCCCAGCTCTCGCCACGTCCGCCCGGAGCAGGCCTTCGAATTTGGGAAACGCAGGGGGAGGCGGAGGAGGGTGGGACCCGCTTCCTTCCAGCATCACACGTTTATTTGAGGCCTACTACGTGCCAGGAACAACTGGGGTTACCACACCAGCAAACAGGCACGCAAAATGTGACACGCAGGTAGGTCACGGCTGTGGCGAGCGGGGGTGCGGGCGACAGATCTGAGGACGCGCGGGGGCCTGGCTCGGACGGACCCTCGACCCCTTCCACTCCGGGTCGGGTTTCCCGGACCGTAGCCTTTGGGAAAGACGGGTTCCTTTTTCATCCCCCAGCATCGGCCCCTGGCACATGGGATGCGCTCAGTGCTGGCTGCGGGAAAGAATGGGTGATGCGCGGCGCGTACCAGCGGGCTTGCACGCCCACTGCCGGTCCGGAGGGTCTTGGCGCCCAACCTGTGCCCGCAGCTGTGGGCGGGGATAAGGGGAGGGGGCGGGGACGAGGCCGCAGCCGGGTTTTCCCTCCCCGCCCCTGTCCCCGCCCCCCCGCTTCCGGGCCGGTGCCGCGGTGCCTTCTGGGAAGTGTAGTCCGCGCCTACGCCGGCGGGGCCGCAGCGGCTGGGGGTTCAGGGCGGAAACGTGACCACCCACCAAAGGATGCGAGGCGCGCGGGGCGGGCTCAAAGAGGCTGGGGGCGGTCCCGGGCGCGCTCATCCCCGCCCCTCCCCCTTGGCCCAGGGCCCCGCCTCCTCCTGCGCCGACCTGGGCCGCCGCCTACGAGGGTCGCGCGCACCCGCGCCTGGGGCCGCGCCGGAAACCGAGGAGTGGCGGGGTGGCTGAGCCCGGGGGATGGCGCGCAAGGTAAGGCAGGCGGACGCGCGGACCCCTCGGCGCAGTGCGGCCCCGAAGGCTGCTGGGCGGGAAAGAGCTGGGACCCCCTAACTTCGGGATCGGCTGGGCGGGGCAGGGCAGGCCTGATGCTCGGGGATTCGTGCCGGGAAGTTCAGGTCCTCGGACAACCTCCCTCCAGCTCTCCGCCCCCGGGTACCCACGTCCCAGTATCCACCTAGGGAAACCCCCTTGGCGTGGCTTCTGTCATTACAAGTTATCCTGGTAGGGTGGGCATGAAGGCCTCAGAGGGAGAGAGTAAATCTCATACTTCTATTCTTGGTGGAATCCTGGATCCCGGGGGGGGATGGGGACGTGGAAATGGGGAGAAATAGAAGATAGAACGAGCCCCAAGTTTTGTCCTGGACAGCCTCCAGGTAAGATGTTTAGATCCGAGAGCTGGAGGGAGAGCCCCAGGCTGTGACAGCCTGGGCACCGTTTGGGCTGAGTTGTGTGTGGGCTGTAACGATGCCAGGAAACTCTGGTGCTGATACCAGCGGGGAGCTGCTGAACGTCCTTCTGGATGGACACCTGGAGCCAGTCCTGCGACCGTGATGGCTCCTGAACTTCGGCCAGTCTGAGGTCGCCATGGATGGGGGGGTAGTGTGTGACTAGGCAGAGCATACACTGCCAGGCCCTTGGCATTATTAGTGCTCCCAAGCATTTGGGGAGAAGGGAGAGGCCAGGCAAATTGGATGTTGTTGGGCAGGGACAGTCAAGTGTCCTTTTGAGGGCTGGCTGCAAAGTTAAGAAGCCCAGGGACACCCTGGCTGAGACATGGCCCCAGCCTAGGGCCTCCCCATACCACATACCACAGTTTCCTGTTCTGTAAAATGATGAGTTTGGGCCACTGACCTTTCAGATCTGATGGTTGGGGAGGGGAATATCCTCACACCACGTAGCTTCATAGAAAAGGTGGCCAGGAGTGACCTTGGGGAGTGGTAGGTTACAGTCAGGTGGAGGGGAGCAAGGAGGGCTCCCAGAAGCCCAGGGGGGATGTGAGCACAGCCTCCAGGTTGAGGAGTCCTGGGCCAGGGTCTGATCTGGGAGCCCGAGCCTGAGACCCACTGGGAGAGCAGGTGTGGGCTGGGAAGGACCTTGAGAGAGGGACAGGTCCAGCAGCCACTGAAGCTGCAGTTTTTGTGCTGGGCTAGTGACACAGTGGAAGACTGTGTTAGGAGGACCGGTGTACAGCTGTGACCTAGGAGGCTGCCGGGTTACAGCCGTCCTGGATCAGCCCAGAAAACTTTTCTCTATTGGTTGGGGAACGGAGGTGAAGTGAGGCCTGAGGAGGAAGTCTGGTGGTGTGTGGGCATAGCCAGCCAATGGTGGCCTTCCTCCTCCCAAAGACGAATGTTGTGGCCCAGTATTTGCACATTCACACTTGCTCTCTCCCTCACATACAAAACCCTCCCTCTTCCTTTGCTTTTTTTGGGCAGAGGGAGGCCACTGGCGGAAGCGCCTACCCTGGCCACAGTCAGTTCCCATTCGCATTTTATAAGAATTTGGTCTCAAAACAGTTTGCCTTGAGGCTGAGATGGTGAGAGGCCTGGAAAGCATCTCTTAGAATTCCTGGAAGATCGGGGATATATTTAGCCTGGAGCGAGAGGCACCGGTGGTCAGGAGCAGTATGTGGAAGAGCTCCGCTGGCGGGGCAGACCTGCAAGTAGGCGTTAGGCAGACAGGCCTGGTTGCAGTATTACTAATCATAGCACTTAGTGTTAATAGTCCCTGCGTTGGTTCCAGGCACTCTTCCCATATTTGTTTTGTCTTCACATCTCTATGAGGTAGGTTGTTATGATCCTGATATTACAGCTGAGTTCACTGAGGCCCAGATGGGTTAGGTTTGGCTGAGGTCTCATAACTAATGTGAAACAAGGCAGGGATTGGAATCTGGCAGCCTGGCTCCTGAGGCCAAGCCCCAGTCACCATGCTCTGCCCCAGCCTCTGGGTCCAGAACTTGTTAATGGCCACATCAGGCCAGCAGTGGTACTAGTGGAACCAGCACAGCTGGTGTCATGTTCTTAACTAGAGCTCACACCTCCCTTGCCAGCTCTCTGTTGAGCCACCAAAATGTCATGTGGGAGCCCTCTGACTGGCATGAACCAAAATTCCAGACTCCCAGAAGGAAGGCAGGGGTGTGGCACACACCAGGTTGTTTGCGCAGTCTAGGCATCTTGAGCCACTCCCATCATTTAGGAAATGGTGGGAAGCCTCCTGGCACCTAAATGCCTAGAAGCCAGCCTGGGGCCCTCCTGCAGAGCAGGCCTTGCCTTCCTTAGGACAGCAGTCTAGAGCTGCTCTGTGAGCTCTTCTGCATAGACCCTGATGTTGGCTACATTTTCTCTGTTCCAAGATGCCAGGAAGAAGTGTTAATGACTCTTTGAGAAAAGTTTTGGAGGGTGTCTGAGACTGTCCCAGAGCCACAGAGGTCTGCTCAGGGGGAGTCTGCATATCCAGGCAGGAGGTGAAGGCCATGGTATCTCACTGCCCATGGGTCTCTAGGCCGCAGGCAGGCAGTCACAGGAGGGACTGCCCCTTGCACTAATAGGTGTGACTGCATGGGACAGGGACGGTTTTGTTTTGTTTTTTGAGATAGAGGCTGGAGTGCAATGGCGTGATCTCGGCTCACTGCAACCTGCGCCTCCCAGGTTCTAGTGATTCTCCTACCTCAGCCCCCCAAGTAGCTGGGGTTACTGGCGCCTGCCACCACGCCTGGCTAATTTTTGTATTTTTAGTAGAGATGGGGTTTCACCATATAGGCCAGAAGCCACCACACCTGACCTGGGACGGTTTTTAGAAACACTGACCTGGGCGGGCGCCGTGGTTCACACCTGTAATCCCAGCACTTTGGGAGGAGACCAGTGTGGGAGGACCACTTGAGCCTAGGAATTCCAGACCAGCCTGGGCAACGTAGTAATATCCTGTCTTTATTAATTAATTAAAATCACTGCCCTGAGCGATGAAACAAGTGGTGAATTATCTGTGCTGTATTAGGAGCGTTTTCATTTTCTTCAAGAATTCATTCTTACAAATAAATAGTTTAACATTCATTTCTCAATAGGAAGGACCCTTCCCATAATTTACCTCCTGTTTGCTTAATTTGCACATTTAATTTTTTCCTTAATTTTAAATTCAAACTTATTGATGCTGGTCATTTTCTAGTGTCTGATGGCCACGTTAAAGTCCACTGAAGGACCGTTTTTAAAGAAACTTAGACAAAAATGTTCCTGTTATTTTAAAAAGCCACAGGGTAGGAGGAGATGAGTACAGAGACTGGGAGATGGGATACAGAGTGTAGAGGACCCTGGTGACCCAAAGCTTCCACGGGCGGCCCCAGGTTTCTTCTGCGCACTTCTCTAACCCACACACAAACTAGGTGGACAACGGCAGCGTATTCTCACGGCTCTGCAGGCCTGGAGCCCCCACGTCACAGTGTGGGCAGGGCCACACTCCTTCTCAAGGCTCTGGGCAGGATCCTCTTGCCTCTTGTGGCTTCTGGTGGCCCTGGGCATTCCTTTACTTGTGGAAGCATCACTCCAGTCTCTGCCTGTATTCACACAGCCTTCTTCTCCCCGTGTGTCTGTCTCTGTGTCTCTTCTGATAAGGACATGAGTCATACTGGACTAAGGGACCCCCTACTTAGGAGTATGACCTCATCTTAACTAATTCCCTCTGCAGTGACCGTGTTTCTAAATAAGGTCCTATTTACAGGCGCAGGGGTTAGGACTTCAGAGTGTGTCTGCAGGGATGCAGCTCACCCCTAGCACTGTCTCCTGAGGGGGATTCCTACGTGTCAGACCCTGCCCCGGACTCTGGCTGTTCTCCTGCTCCCCAGCATGCACCTGGAGGCCCGGGCAGGGTCGCCCGGGGCAGGGTCACCAGGTGCAGGGACAGCTAGGCTGGCCCCCCTGGGATGGACAACCAACCCCCCCCCGGAGACTGTGCCTGCAGGTGTCCATCACCTTCAAGGACTTGGCTGTGCGGTTCTCGGAGGAGGAGTGGCGGCTCCTGGAGGAGGGGCAGAGGGAGTCTACCGAGACGTGATGCGGGAGAACTACGAGACGCTGGTGTCCGTGGGTAAGGACGGGAGGCAGCGGCACATGCGGCAGGAGCCGGGTGGGCGGTGGAAGGGAGGCCACGGTCCCTGGGACGCGGCAACCTTGGTCTTTCCACCTGAGGATTGTTCATGCTGCTGCTGTTCGGCGTCCCTGGGCCGGGTTCTACATACAATTTGGTGGGGGTATGCGGTGGCCTCTGAGGTTCCAGCCACTCTGTGGTTCTTTGAGTGTAAGTGATCATGTGAACGTGCACAGACACGCAGGGGCCTGGGCTGCTCTGTGGCCGTGTGCAAGGCGGAGGCCACTCCATTCCCAGGGCCACAGTTCCCCTCTTCTTTCCCAGGGACAGCTGAGCTACTCCCCCTCTCTGCTTTCCTGTCACCCTCAGAGCCTGGAGGAGCTGCTGGGGGAGGGAGCCGTGCTAATGAGGGGCAGGAGCCTGCTGGTTGCAGAGGTCCCCAGGGTAAGTTATCTGTCAGACTTCTCCTCCCACACACAGATCCTTAGCCCCTGGCAGTGCACGACCTCAGCCTGCCCACTCCAGCCTCCCACCTCCCTGGCTCCCCTACCGCAGCCTCCTGGACTTCCACCCCTCATGCCTCTGGGCTGGAAGCCTGTCATGCAGAGAAGCACTCAGAGGAAGCCTGGGGTCACCCTGGAGAGTGCCTCTTGCCTCAGGCCTCCCACCTGCCACCACCCTGAAGCCTTATCCCAGCCACCCCTGCAGAACCTGCCCACAGCTCCCAAAAGTCCTGCCACAAGGCTCACGTCCCAAGACCTCAGATGGTGGATGTGCTCCACTGGCCCAGATTGGGTGAGGCTGGGCATTTAGGGGGTGCCGGGAAAGGCAGAGAGCCCAGATGGTGGGAGAGGTGTGGAAGCAGCCCACCTGGGCATCCCCCCTGGGAGGCAGGGAGATTAACGAGTAACAGAGAACAGAAGAGCCCTGTTACCCAGGCCCTGGCCCCATGCCCTGGCTTTCCCTTGGCCAGAGCGCCTGGCCTGAGCCCAAGTCCTCTACATCTCATGGGACATGGTGTCTCCTCTGGCTGCTCCTCCTGTGGCTGGGAGGATTATGTGAGATGCTGGCTGTGAAACACACATATAGGTGTGAGTGCTGAGCAGCCGCAGGGGCGCGGGGGTCACTGTGGTCTCTCTGCAGGGGGACAGCCCCGGCACAGCCTGCACCTCACCGCCCTGGTGCAGCTGGTGAAGGAGATCCCAGAGTTCTTGTTTGGGGAAGTCAAGGGTGCCATGGACAGCCCCGAGAGTGAGAGCCGGGGAGCCAGCCTGGATGGAGAGCGAGCGAGCCCCGAGGGTAAGTCAGATAGCAGAGGCAGCACACAGCCTCCTCTGCACTCCCCCACACAAGTCCATGGCACTGCACAGCGTGTAGGCTCCCAGGTACAGGTGGGGGAGGCAGTCACCTACTGTTCCTCATGTTCAGGCCATGTGCCGCCCTCGGAGCACATGGGCATAGCTGTCGAGAGGGCAGCTCTGACTTTTCATGGTGGTTTCTGTGTGGCTTTGTCACCCCCCCCCATGCCCTGTGGCCCTACTCAGAGCCCCGTGATGACAACACATAGATGGCTGACATCCTGGTCATTGTTAACAGCACATGGCAAGGAAGGGACCCAGAATGTGACAGTGTGACGATGTTAGGGGCATCTTACCATCTGTTGTCTTCTCCCTCTTTCCCGATAGCAGCTGTGGCAAGAGAGCCTTGCCCTCTCCGAGGCCTGCTCAACTGCCTTCCAGATGGCCCTGCCAGCCAGTCCCGCCTGGCCACCACACCCACCAACAGCTCGTGCTCCAGTGACCCACCTGGTGATGGGGTCCAGGGAAGTCCTCTCCCTACCAGTGAGTCTGACACAGCAGGGACAGGGAGAACCAGCATTTCAAGAGCCCTGACCGTGGCATCAGGGGACCTGGAGCCTATGCCCTCTTCATTTTTTTCTAAGACTCAGTTCCCTTGTTGCTCCATTCTCTTGTTGACAGAGTACCCCAGGGAGCAGGACATGTTTAGCCTCTGGTGTAAACACCGAAGAGGAGGCATGATGCCCAGTCCCTGGGAGCCTCTCATCCCGCCCCGATCTCTGAGTACTTTGTACACAGAAAGCCTCCGGCAGTTTCTAACAAGCAGGCCCGCGGCAGGCAACATTCGCATACTTGTGTGCACTGGCCTGACCTCAGATCATCTCATCACAGCAACCCTAACAGCAGAGCAGGGCAAGGGGAGCTACTAGGATTTCTCTGGGGTCATATTTTATTTTTAAAAATTCTCACAAATTTTGCATTTGTCTAACTTTTTATGAAAAATAATTCAAATTTTTTAATATGGAATAAAATTGTCACAGGTGGGGAGGCAGAGTCACCTGCTGTTCCTCATGGCCAGGCCGTGTGCCGCCCTCAGAGCACATGGGCATGGCTGGCGAGAGGGCAGCTCTGACTTTTTCATGGTGGTTTCTGTGTGGCTTTGTCACTCCCCAGAAACACACCCCATTGAGCTGTGGTTTCATCTGGTGTCCAGGGGTTGTTGGGCACACTTGCTCTGGGGCTGTGTGTGCCCTGGTCTGAGAAGCATGAGTGTGAGATTGTGGCCTACGTGTCCAGTTTGCCAGCATCACTTGCTGAGCCAAATTTGGAGGTTGGGCTCGGGGGAAGGGTCTAGGGTGTTCACAGTGAACCAACAGGCTTGCTGTTTACAGTTAAACCAGAAAGAACCAGGGAAAGGCCCTCAGCCCTCCTGGAACAGCGACTTGGGCAGCTGGAGAGGGCTGTGCTCTATGGGGACCAGATCCGAGGTGACTCCTGGAGTCTGGAGCTGGGGCTAGAAAGGCCCTCCTGTCTTCTTCTGCAATAGGAACTGCCGACAAACCATGGCCGACGAGGAAGGAAGGCCCAGGAGCCCCTGGCAGGGAGCCCAGCCCTCCCACCCTTAGCCCCGGCAGGAGGAAGAGCCACGGAGGACAGGAGAGAGAGACCTCGCAGGCCGGTGAGAGGCGGGCTTTCCTGAGGGGCGTGGTGAAGGGAGGCCTGTTTAGTTTACACGAGGAGGGCATGCTGCTCCCCGTCCTGGCCTGCTGGCAGCTCCACAAACATTCCCATGGGCGGGAATCTCAGCTGCCCGGAGACCTGAGTGCCTGCTGCAGCCCCGGGCCCTGTCAGGACTGCACTGACCTCGGCCGACCTTGTGTGTGCCACAGGAATTTCTCCTGGGAACAGCCCATTGCAAGGCCTCATCAACTGTCTGAAGGAAATCCTCGTGCCTGGGCCCCAGCACCCGAGACATCCCCCAACCGTCCTACCGCCTCTGCCCAGCCTGGGCACGTCCAGGCCATCCAAAGCAGACCTGGGGCCTGGGAGCCCACCCTGGGCAGGTGAGTGCTGGGGTCTCAGGCCGAGGCCTCTGAAGCTTGGTTTGCATTTCAGCAGCGATTCCTCCTGCTCCAAACTGTCTCCCTGAGGGACTGTTACCAGCTTGGCCGCTGCTGTGTTGCCAGTGTCACGTTTCTGGAGCCAGGTGGCTCTCTTAAGGCCAGCGTTTGGTCAGCCGGGAAAAGGAAACTTGGAAGCAGGCTTTGCCCTCGTTTCTTCATGTCCTTTCCTCCCCCCGACCTGGGACCCGAGGGGAAGAGCTGCAGAGCTCATGTGTCACTTTGCGTTGACGCCAGGCATGATGCATGGGGTGGGCTTGGGCTCTGGACAGCATGGTGTGGGGGCCAGGGCACGGGTCTTGGAGTCAGACCCTGAAAGGCTGCTGACGTCTTGAGCCTTGGCCATTCCCACACACAGGGTCGCAGTGAGCTTAACCACAGTCATGTACTTACTGTACAACTCCATCTTCCTCCGATGTGAGTTCTGCTCAGGACCCACAGAGCGGTCTCGAGCAGTGACCCCGACAGCCCACTTCCCTCAATTTGTCCTCAGAGTGATGCCACATGTCTGCCTTCAGGGCGACTTCCATGCCTTCCCTCGTTGCCCCATCCAGTTCTGGCAGGTGCGTGGACCCAGGCACAGAGAAGACAGTGGCTCCCACAAGACTCAGCAAGCCGCTGGAAGATCCTCATCTTCAGAGTTGGCCCTATGCCCTTCTAACTTGTCACCTGTTTGTTGTTTGTCATGAAGGCTGAGGATACTGGGCTCCGGGTGAAAACGTGTTCCTTTTTCCTTTAGTGAAGACAGAGACAGCTTCAGGGGACTGTCCCCTCCAGGGTCTGCTGAACTGTCTGAAGGAGCTTCCCGAGGCCCAGGCCAGGCATCCCAGTCCCTCAGGAGTGGGGGACCCACGACTACAGGAGGATCCAGGGGCCTGGAAAAGGGGTTCTGGAGGTAAAGGCTTCTCACTGGGCTGGGAAGGCCCCCAGACGTCCTCCATTACCCTGCCCCAGGCAGGGCTATAGGCACAGACACTCAGGCCCCCACACTGGCCTGCCAGGGAGTGGAGCCAGATGCAAGGGATCCCCACTGTGTAAATGGAGTGAGCTGTGTAGGAGGGGCTCGGTCAGCACTTGAGAATTCTCAGGCTGGCTCTTAGAGGAAGAGCCAGACGTTCCAAAAGGAAAGTGGGGAGGGAGCAAGACCGAGAAACCGAGGATGGAGTTCTAGCCCAGCAGACATGCAGCTCATCGTTGTGATTTAGGGTCCCTGTGTGTTGAGCCAGGTTGGCATAACTGAAATTTGGGGTTCCTGCCATGTGTGTGAGGGCTGGGAACCCCAAATCCTAATTATGCGCACCCAGCCCACACACGGGTTAATGTCACCTCAGCTTGTTACTTCTCAGAACAAAGCCCTGGGCAGCTGGGTGGAGTCAGGCAGGCTGGCCATGGGGGAAAGACATGATTGGTGCTGTCCAGGGACTTAAGACCTGGAAGAAACCTCGGAGGCACCGCAAGGGGCCGTGGTAGGGGAGGAGGCGTGTGACTTAGTCTCTCCGCTGGTGATGGACAAGTGACAGCAGTCTGAGTTGGTGACTGCCGTGGAGGCACAGGGGCCTTGGAAGCCTCTCCTAACCCTATAAAGGCTTCAAGGGACTCTCAAGGTGAGTTCAGGCCTGAATCCTGGGCTTCCTAGTGGCCTCTTCCTGCAGGGTCTGGACACCTCCCGACCCCTCCTCCCCCGTCCTGGTCCTGGAGCTGGCAGCCTCATCTCTGTGAAGATGGAGAACAGCTGGGTCCAGAGCCCCCCCAGGACCTGCATCCTGTCAGCCTGGCAGGCAGTCCCTCAGCCCCTCTGCCACCAGAGACACCAGAGGAGTCCCCGGGGCCAGCTGGGGCCCTGAGGCTGAAGGTGAGGCCTGGGTTTGGCTGTGGCTGAAGGTGAGGCCTGGGGTTGGCTGAGGCTCAAGGTGAGGTCTGGGGTTGGCTGAGACTGAAGGTGAGGGGGGTTGGCTGCGGCCGAAGGTGAGGCCTGGGGCTGGCTGTGGCTGAAGGTGAGGGCTGGGGTTGGCTGAGACTGAAGGTGAGGCCTGGCGTTGGCTGTGGCTGAAGGTGAGGCCTGGGGTTGGCTGTGGCTGAAGGTGAGCCCTGGGGTTAGCTGAGACTGAAGGTCAGGCCTGTGGTTGGCTGAGACTGAAGGTGAGGGGGAGTTGGCTGAGACTGAAGGTGAGGCCTGGGGTTGGCTGCGGCTGAAGGTGAGGCCTGGGGTTGGCTGCGGCTGAAGGTGAGGCCTGGGGTTAGCTGAAACTGAAGGTCAGGCCTGTGGTTGGCTGAGACTGAAGGTGAGGGGGAGTTAGCTGAGACTGAAGGTCAGGCCTGGGTTGTCTACGGCTGAAAGTGAGGCCTGGGGTTGGCTGCGGCTGAAGGTGAGGCCTGGGGTTGGCTGCGGCTGAAGGTGAGGCCTGGGGGTTGGCTGCGGCTGAAGGTGACGCCTGGGGTTGGCTGCGGCTGAAGGTGAGGCCTGGGGTTGGCTGCGGCTGAAGGTGAGGCCTGGGGTTGGCTGTGGCTGAAGGTGAGGCCTGGGGTTGGCTGCTTCGGTGGTCTTCCCCATGGGCTTGTCAGTCCCTGGCAAGGTTCCCCCAGACTCCAGGAAAGCAGCTCTCAGCAGGGAGCTGTCCCCTGGCCTTCCTTCCCAAGCAGTGAATCCCTTCCTGCAAGTCCTCCTCAGCCCAGGCCCTTGCCCAAGCCCCCCCTGCCCTGGACCTTCACTTTGCAGTGATTCCTGGCCCCGGATGCTGGCCCTGCTGACGTGTGGCCCTCCTCACTCCCCTCCTATCTTCATGCCTTCCAGGGAGCAGGGTGGGGGGCAAGAGTAGATCTGTCCCCCCACAGAAGGATTTCTTGCCTGGTGGGTCCCAGAGCCTGGTGCAGGACTCCTCACCCTTGCAGAAAGCACATCAGGCGCAGCCACCACTGTCCTGATGGGCAAGGTTGGGGTGTGTGGGAGGTGGTGACGGGGTGCTCTCCATCCCAGCTGCCAGTGCCTCAAGCTCACCGCTGGAAGCCCTGGAAGCCTGTCTGAAGGGCATTCCCCCCAAGCAGGCCATCACCTTCGCAGCTGCCGGCCACCTCTTGGTCACAGAACCCCCAGCCAGGAGACTGTGGGTCTCAGAGGCCTGAACTGCAGCCCCACAGAGCACACAGTGAAGGTAGATTGTGGCCATGGGTATGGGGTGGCGTGTCCCTGGGCGGGCTGCAGAGGCAGATGCTGAGGACTGTGGGGATTGTCTTCCCTGCCTCCTGAGGCACAGGCCCACTCCCCTAGGTCCCCTTTCATTCTCACCCCCAAACAGCTGCCCGCATTTGGTGACAGCCAGTGCAGATCTTCCTGCCCTACTTCCTTCTCAGAACTCTCCAGTCACACGAGACTAACTGTGGGGTTTCTGTGGGGAACGTGCCACAGGAGTTTAATCAGTACCATAGGGAACTGCTAGTGGGAGATACTTCAGGGCAGGGTCTCGTGGTGCCCGTGCACCCCAGGGCCCAGGGGTCTCTTCTCCAGTGAGCCCCCTGGTGACCACAATTGTGCTGTTCCCTGCAGAAGCGACCAAGGAGCCTGTTCTGCCTCTGGGCCTGCAGGGCTGTGTGAGAGATGGCCCTGCCCCGGCCCCGGCCCCCCCAAGGAACCCCCACCAGCTTTTCCTCATCCAGCAGCACTGATTGGGACCTGGATTTTGGGAGCCCTGTGGGGAGCCAGGGGCAGCAGCCTGGAAAAGGTGAGCTGGGCCAGTCCAGGGCTGGGGCTCATCCTGGTGACTCATCGAGAAGACTCAAGACCCCCCCTGCCCAGTCCCTCTGGCTTGACTGGGTCAGACCCCTATGCCAGTGCTGGGAGTAAAGCCAGGGATACTGAGGCAGGAGCACAGGTGGGACTTTCTTGGGTGGGTTGTGGGAGCCAAGGGTGGAGAGTGGGCTCTTGTTTTAGTGACTTGTCTCAGGAGGCACAGGGTAATGTCTAAGATTTCTTTCAAAATCTCTTTTTGGGCTGGGCTCAGTGGCTCACACCTGTAATATCAGCATTTTGGGAGGCTGAGGCAGGAAGATCAGTTGAGGCCAGGAGTTTGAGACTAGCCTGGGCAACATAGTAAGACACCATCTCTATAGAAAATTTAAAAAATTATCTGGGTGGAGTGGCACATGCCTTTAGTCCCAGCTACTCAGGAGGCAGAGGCGAGGGATCACTTGAGCCCTGGCGTTTGAGGCTGCAGTGAACTATGATCACACCACTGCACTCCAGCCTGGGTGACAGAGTGAGACCCCATCTGATAAATAAATAAATAAATATAGCAATTTCCTTTTGCATTGAATTCCTTACCCTAGCCACAAAGAATTGCCTGTAATATGAGACTGATCTACAGCTTAGGAAAATGTACAGTGAGGCTCTTATACACTTGGGAGTGTGCTTGGTGACCTGTGCCTCCCTGGTCACTCCAGTGGAGTCATTGCTGCAGACTTGGGGCTCTTGCGGGACTTAGCATCCCCCTCTTGGCCTTCTTCTTTCCCCCAACCCGAATAATCCGAGTCCTCTTTGTCTGAGTTGTCCTGTGGACCTCGTCCCTCCGCACTCGCCTGTGTTCTGGCTGCAAACATATTTCCTGAACAGGCCTCTCGCTGCAGCCACGGCTCTAGCCAGGCCTGTGGGGTGTGTAGAACAGGCCTGGGACCTGCTAGCATCCACAGCAGCCTGAAATCCCAAGCCCCACTACGGATTAACCCCTTGGGTGTGGGGCATTTTCCTCAAAATGCAACTGACTTCATAGGTAATATGATCACATAGCTTCATTCAAAAGCTAAAAAGGTTATGTGGGAAAAATGAAGTCTTCTCCCTCCTCTGTCCTCCAGCCCCTCCTGCCACTGCTGTGAGTTCACTGCCCTCCTCCTCACAGAGGGCAGCATCTATGCATGTCCCCTCCAGCGTGTCTTTGTCGTCAGCCTTTGGCTTTGACCTCTTTGTATACGTTCATATTCCTGGCCACCAGCACCAGTTCTTTTGAAGAGCAGCGTGGTATTCGGTAGCATGCTGCATGCGTCCCGCTTGTTTTCTAAGTAACCCAAACTGCAGGAAATTTCACACTGCCTTTCAGAAGCTTCCAGCCACCTCCGGGCTCCCTCTGTTGCCCCAGAACTCAGCAGATGTGCTGTGGAGAAAACGGATGCGGAGGTCCTCTGCTTTCTACCCTGCCCTTCCAGCCCATGGACATTCAGAAGTTCTGAGGGTTGCTCTCTTGCCCTGTGCCTGGGCCCAGAAGCATCAGCAGACACCTCCAGGAAAGAGAGTGGCAGCACTGTCTGCTCCATAGGAAAGGCTCTCCTCGCTCTAGCGTTTCAGTCCATCTAGTTCCTGTTACTCGCGTAGCTGTCACTGGAAATAGGATGTTTGCAGTGTGTTTAGTTCTTGCTGAGTTGAAGCTACATGTGTGTTGGCCTGTCCTGGCCCAGACACGAGGGGGCCTGTGTTGTTCCCCCTGCTGTGAGTGGTGAAGGAAGTCTTAGCACATTCCATCTGCAGGGCCATCCCCTGTGCTGGCCACACAGGGTGTGTCGTCCCTCACAGTGGTGGCAGCTGGGTGTGCTCAGGAGGACTAGAACCCACATCCGTGGCCAGTGTCCTCATGACAGCCGCAGGCCACACTTCTGTGTGGGTGGCCAGACAGGTCAGGCTTCTTCCATGGCAGCCACAGCAGGGCCGCCCCAGAGCCAGGACTGACAAGTCCAGTGCTCTGTACCTGGCACCCCTGCGACCCCCCTTCCCTGGACACAGCAGAAGAGGGGGAGGCTTCTGCGGTTTGCAGAGATTGAGCAACAGCCCTCCTCATCTGCGAACGCTTGCTCTTCACAGGAAGCCCACCAGGAAGCTCCCCCGCTGCAGGGTCTGGAGAACTGTCTCAAGGAGATAGCCGTGCCTGTGCCATGGCCTGCCTGGCCCTGCTCCTCAGCAGCAGACAGGGGAACGAGGAGAGCAGAGCCCAGGACCTGGACAGCAGACAAGGAAGGTAATAGTGGCTGCCGGGGCCCTGCACATAGACAGGGCGTCTCCGAGGATGCCCTGGGCGCTGCACCTGTGGGCTCGGATCCGCACCTGAGCCAACATGGTGCTCTGGAAACAGGCCTGGGCAGAGCCTTGTTGGAGGCCAGAAAGCCGGATAGTCTGTTCAGCACACGTGTGCAGACCTGCTGGCATCTGAGTGCCGGGGACGGGGACACCTTAGCGCCACCCTCTGTGGCTCCACCGTCCCGGCTGGAGCTGGCTCCTTGAGGCTGAGTATCCTTGTCCTGGACGTGCAGTCCCCACGTGTCTTAGTGTCTGGGCACCAGTCTCTGAGCCCAGGGGTCCATGCAGCTGGGTCTGGGAATAGAGAGGTTCTAGAGGGTTCGGGCACTCCCAGGAACCCGGCAGGGTGGGTGTTTCCCACTCCTGACGCTGGTGTGCCTGAGAGCCCAGCAACAGCAGAAACTGTTCCTTGTCCCTTCTGTGGCAGTATGAGGCTGACACAGTGGGGCTGACAGGCCTTCTGGTTTCTCTTTAATTTAAAAACAGGACTGAGGACCGAGGCCTGTGAGTCAGCCCGTCTCGGGCAGGGTGGGGGAGAAGCGCCCACCCCGGAGCCTCCATCTGGCCAGCCCACAGGTGTTCACCTCCAGCCGCGTCCCTGCCTGCCACCAGCGGGGGCTCAAAGACCCCGGGGCCACCAGGCCACGAGTGTGGCGGTGGCTCCCAGAGGGTGAGCTGGCACCTGCCCTCGGTGCCGACAGCCACGCTTTAGTTAAAGTGTTTGGCAAGGAAATCGACTTCTCCTCTCGGTCCCTCTGTTCCTTCCCCACGCCTCATCCTTTCCCCCAGAGGACAGAAGCTGGTGCCAAACAGAAACTAAGGTTCACTAAACAAGAAGATAAAGTGTCACAAAGTGACAAGAAGTGGGGGCGGGAAGATCATTGTGTCTGTCCATTGGGTTTCTCCAGTGGAGAAGCTTCCTGGGGGCTCCCGCTGTCTACTGCTGCTTCTTGGTTTAACTCCTAGCAGGTTCCTTCCTGGATCTGCTGCAGGGCTGGTGGGATGCCTTTGCTGAATACATGCAGTGTTGCTGACCCTCCCGCCAGATGAGGGCAGGCCCCAATGGAACCCCGCCCTTGGGCTCCTGACCCCTGTGAGATACTCGGGTGCGGAGATGGTGCCTCCTGGGGGGGAGAGGCCGCCTGGCCTGAGACCTAGGCCTGGCTAGAACCTGACTGCTAATGGCTTCCAAGGACTGGAGATTTCCAGAAAGTTCACCGGCAGACTTTCCAAAGCTGCTGGGGTCCTGGGCAGGCTCTGGCTTCACTTTTGTCCTACTTCTATGGTGGGAGAGGGAGCCATTTAGAGTCCCCGAGAACTCATGTTGGGTGCGGGCTGAGCTGAAAGGGGGCCGGTTCTGTGTGCCCAGACACTAAGGCAGAGGCCTGGCTCTCTCAGGCTGATGACAGAGCACTCTCTGGTCCCCTGCCCAGGGCCTGTCCCCAAGCCCTCCCCCACTGCACTGTCTGGAGAGCGCCCTGAGGGGGGATCCTGCCTGTGCGGCCCTTACGCTTCGCCTGCGTGGCAGGCACCAGCCCCAGCCCCAGCCCCGGCTCCAGCTCCAGCTTCAGCGGCTCCGAAGGAGAAGACCCGAGGCCAGAGCCTGAGCTCTGGAGGCCGCTCCTCCAGGGTGAGCCTGTGCGGGGAGGGAGGACGGTGGGGTGTGTGCCAGGGCACTGGTCATCACTCTGATGCCAGCTTTGTTTGTGGTATTAGAGAGGGACCGCCTTCCCAGCTGTAAGCCTCCTGTTCCTCTGTCCCCCATGCCCCGGTGGGACTCCCACTGGCAGCAGTGGCAGCAGCCCTGGTGAAGACCCCAGGAGAACGGAGCCCAGATACTGCAGCAGCCTTGGTGCAGGTGAGCCTGGGGTCTCCTGAGGGGCTGCCCGTGCATCCCCCCAGAGGGCCAGGAGTCCCAACTGGATCCTCTGAGTCCCACCTGTCACTCTGCCTGGCTCGTGCCAGGGAGTCCTGTATGTTGGCGGTACTTTAGTTCCTTGTAGGGTGAGCTGTGTCCAAGAGCGAGGGCAGGGCTGCTGGTGTTCTGGTGAGCAGCTGCAGGGAGGTCTGGGCCACCCACTTGATGCCACGTACACGGCGTATACACTTGCTAATATACACACCTGTGTGTAGACAGATATGGCTCTATTTATACAATAATAGTGTATGCTTTTAAAACTTGGCAATCAACAACAAAAGTCTCAAAAGTGAGATTTCCCCACCTGGGGGACTTTTTGGAGAGTGTCGCATTAGGAAAGCTAGAAATGCTGCCTGCTGCCCCAGGCCACCTTGCTTCTCAGTCTCACTGTGACCCACTGTTTGCTCCCAGCAGGAAAAGCAGAAGGTGGGACAGGAGACAGGTCCCAGTTACCTGGGAGAAAAGAGAGTTTAGAGGGTACCTGCTGGCCTGGCCCCTCAGGAGTGCTGGAGGACAAGGGAGAGGAGGAGGGAGAAGCAGTGGTGGAGGAGGGGGGAGGAGGATGAGGCCAGAAATGGCCAGGGGAGGGGAGCTCTCCCCAACTCCTGCCTGGCTCCATTTACAGGCTCTGGCCCTGTTCTGTGTAGGCCCAGGCTGTACCACATTCCTCACTACCCAGTGGGCCTCGTGGAAAACGGCAGAGTGGGCTGGGTGTGGACCAGCATGCCCAGGATGCCCCCACACGCCCTTGGAAGTCTCACTGGGGCAGAACTCGAAGATCAGAAGATCAGAACCCTTTCTCCCAGCTGCCTCCCCCAGCTGCCGCCTCCTGCCGGAGCCCCCTCCAGACAGGGCAGGAACACCACGCATATGGACCACATTGGGCCATTCCACCAGAATTAGGCTCCCTCATGGGCCGAGTGTCCGTCTTCCATCTCATTTCCTCATTGTTTAAAAGTTGAGAGGTTGATATTCTAGGGTATGTCAGAATGGCTCTGGCCAAACGCCGATTGTCTCCCTGCCCCAAGGTCTCTGTGCTCTCTCTGCAGGTGCAGCTGGGGGATCCCTGCCCTGTTTCTCGGCTGGAGAAAAGGCCTGGGCCCAGGGTTAGTGAAGTGTCCAGAGGCCTGGAGCCTGGACACGGAAGACCCAGAGTTGCAGGTGAACTGGTGGCTTCCCCCATTCCCTCTGCATGGGCCAGGACCCAGTGTCCCACCTTGGGGAAAATAGCCTTCCAGGTTTTTGGGTCATGGGTGGGAAGGCTCCCTGTAAGCCACTTCAGGTTGCGTATTTCATTTCAGTGTTTTATTATAGAACCAGTTAGATTTTCATAAAAGCAGACACACCTTTTAGAGGTGGAAATTGAGAAGTGTTGAATCAAAGTTTGGCGCTTGAGGGGACTTAAGAGAATAGGTGAGGAAACTGAGGCCAGGATGACCTGGCCACGGTCACTGTGAGAGGGTTGGCTCCATGTCACATACCTGCCCCTGCGGAGACATGCAGGGGGCTGGCACCTGGTGCCCTGGGTCACTCGGGGACAGCCCCACACCAGGAACTTTCAGTGTGGTCTGCAGCAAGTGCTCTTATTGTCTTGGGGTGTTGGCTTCTGTTCCAGCGCCACCACTTTGCTAAGAGCTCTGAGCTGCCTGGGGCCACCGAGCCTCCTGTCCTCTGTATATGTCCTGGCTGGGGTCCCCAGGCCGAGAAATTGACCAAACAGCGGCTGGGTCCTTTAGCTACTCCAGTCTTCACTTTTTCCTGGGTTTAAAGCCCTGGAATGTGCTGGAAAGAGAAGGGCAGAGCCACAGCTGGGGGCCCAGAGAAATGCGGAAGACGCCATCTCTGCACCCGGCCTGGGGCTGAGCAGGGTAGGAATGGCAGGGGTCTGGCCAAGCCTTCCTAGTGGTTTGCCCAGGGTTGGGACCAGTTCCAAGGGAACTTAGGATGAAGGATTAGGTGAACTTTAAAAAAAAAAAAAGCTTAAGACTTAAAATCCTATGAATCTGTAACTTCTGAATAGGGAGAGTAAAGGCAGAAGGGGATGGGAACCCTTGTGGTTTGCCTGTAGCCAAGAGCACTGAGTACTGGAGTGGCCCCAGGGTCACCCCACAAGAAACGTGCAGGAGACCCTTGGCTGGCCTGGCCCTCCTGGCCCATCTCCTGGATGGTCTGCACGGCCTTGGCCTCATGCTGTCCTGGGTGCTCTGGGCCCTTCTCACTGACTCCCAGGGCAGGGCTGCCATGTGGTCTCATCGAGAACACAAAGACCCCCCAGTTCCTAGAGGGTAGGAAGACCACAGTCTGGGAAAGCCTGGTTACCACGGAAACCCAGCCTGTGGTTATCCTGCCCATCAGTTTGGGGAATAGCCAGGAGACGTAGCCAGTTTCATGTCATAAGCATTGGCATCAGTGTTCTCAGGCCCGACTCGCCTTCCTTCCCTTCTGGAAGCCGGGCCTTAGAGGAGGCAGGGTACTGAGTGCCCTAGTTCCGGGTACTGCTAGGGAGAGACAGGTCCTTACAGACCAGGAACTCTGACCAGTCCTTGCTCTGGTTTTAGCCAAGACCCATGGGCAGCTGCTCCCCCCAGGGCCAGCCTGAGCCGCCCCGTGAGTCTCCCCCCTCCGGAGCTGCCCCCTCTGGAAGCCGCACCTCCCGCTTTGCCAGCCACGTCCCTGCAGCCGCCGTGCCCCTGTGGGAAGCCCCTGCAGCAGGAGCTGCACAGCCTTGGTGCTGCCCTCGCAGAGAAGCTGGATCGGCTCGCCACGACACTGGCAGGCCTGGCTCAGGAGGTGGCCACCATGAGGACCCAGGTGAATCGGCTGGGGAGGCGCCCCCAAGGCCCTGGGCCGATGGGCCAAGCTTCCTGGATGTGGACCCTCCCGAGGGGACCTCGCTGGGCTCATGGCCCTGGTCACAGACACCTACCCTACTGGAGGCAGAAGGGCCCCACCAGGCCTAAACCAAAGATTCTGCGTGGCCAGGGAGAGGGCTGCAGGGCTGGTGACCGGCCGGGACTCTCCAGAGGGACCGCTCACCGGGCACCTCCGCTGCCTCCAGACGCTCTGCCAGCAGAAGCTCCAGGGCTCTACCGCAGCCCTTCCCAGCAGCTGCGGTCCTCCTCACCCAGCTGCCACACTGCGCCAGCGGCACACCCCCTCCTGGGACATACCGGGGGCCACCAGAGCCCCCTTCCCCCTTTAGTGCCTGCTGCCTTACCCCCCGCAGGGAGCCTCTCCTGCCACCAGTGCGGATGCAGACATGCCAAACTCGGGAGTGGCACCAGCCGGGATCCCAGACCGGCCCAAGGAGCTGAGCAGCCTGCTGGGAGGAGTCCCGAGAGCCCTCCAGGAAGAACTGTGGGGCGGGGAGCACAGGGACCCGAGATGGGGGGCACATTAATGGCATTCCTCATCCCCCACCTCTGCTTATTCTTGCTGAGGGTGCAGTGGTGTCGTGGAAGCCCTGTCACCCCACCCCAGGCCACCCTCCTAGGGTACACAATCTCTCTTCCTGTTGCTGGGAGCCCCGCCCTTTGTCCCAACTGTGCAGATACCCCAGGTGCTGTTTGCTCGGGAGGCTGCTGTGAGGGTGCCTTGCTCAGCCTCTGTCTGGTCTTCTTGGCTCAGATTCAATCCAACGCTGCTTCCCTCTCCTATCCTTCCCACTGGAACCGCCCAAGCATGCAGGTGGGTGGTGTGTGCAGGCCATGTGCGCCCCACACATGCAGGGGGGTGCCCCCCACACACAGCTAGAGCAGCCGGGAGAGCGCCTCCTAACCACCAGCCATTCCTGATCCCAGGAGCCATGAAGGGCTGGGCTCTTGCCTTCTTGGAGTAAATATTGGCACAGATTTCATTTGGCAGAATTCGGCCCCTTGGTCTAAGCTGGACTTACCCTGTGGATTCTGAAATTAAAGAAGTGAGTAGCTAAGGAAGGGCCTGCCTCCTGTAAAAGGGAGTTCCATGGGGGCCCACACCGAGGCAGAGCTGGCTGTGCCACCACATGCTGCCTCCTCTCCCAGACATCCTTGAGAACTTTCAAGAGTGTGCCGGGAAGGGTGGGGGAATTCCCACAGGACTCCCGGGGCACATACTCTGTGAGTCCCCTGTGGCTGCCACACAGAGGACCCCTGACCGGGCAGCTTCAACAGCAGCACTTACTGTCTTGGTCCTGGAAGCCAGAAGTCTACAATTCAGGTAGTTGTCAGGGTCTGTTCCTTCTTTGGGCTGAGAGGGGGATCTGCCCTGGGCCTCTCCTTGCCTGTAGTTGGCTGTCTTCCTGTTCAGATGGCATTTACACATCTCTCTCCAAATTCCCCCTTCATATCAGGGCTGCAGTTGTATGGGGTTGTGACCCACCCTAATAAGTTCGTTTTAACCTGATGACCTCTCTAAAGAACCCCTCTCCAAGTGAGGTCACATTCGGAGGTACTGGAGGTTAGGCCTTCACCATGTATGTTTGGGGAGGGGCACGGTTAAGCCTGTGACACACCCAAAGGGCTGGGCCAGTCTTCTTGGGTTTGTCTTAGGAAAAAGCATGACCAGGTGTTGCTGCCCCACTTCTGTGCTGGTGACCAGAATGTGCCTTCTCACAGCCCCCTGAGCTGGCGCTTGGCGGTGCGTGGGAACCGGCCTGGCTGTCAGTCCCTCACAGCATCTTCCCGACAGGCAAAGTGCAACCTGTGTGCCCCAAATCCCTCATCTGACCTGAGGCGGCTTCAGGAACTGGTGTGTACCTGTTGCCTGGCAGGGTCAGCCTGGTGTGGGCTGGCACACTTGGCCCTGCCTTCAGGTCTCTGAGGAACCTGGGATACCAGCACTGTGGCCTGGGGCAATGCCGGCTGCCCACCTTGACTACAGGAGCAGTGACTTGTGGCTACAGGGCACCCCGTGTGTCCCTAAATAAAGGGTCACTGGGGACACACCTGGAGCCTAAGTGCCCTGCAGCTCAGCAAGGGGCTTGTGAACTGAAGCCCTTGCCCTTCACTGCCCTGTGGAAGCAGCAGGGCAAGGACACCGGGCAGAGGGGAGTACCCGTGAGAGACTGAATATCACAAAGGGACGGGAAGATGCTTTCAGGTCTAGAGTGAGCCCCGAGGTGACTGGAAACAGATCCTCGTGTTTGCACAGAATCGGGGAGAGAAAGGCTCTAGGCTCCCCCCGCCTGAGGAGCTCACCTTGTGACGATAAGCAGGGAGCATCTTTCAGAGCCACAGCAAGGGGTGGGACACAGTTTCACAGGAGAGTTGAGAAGAGAAACCACCTGTGTCGTGACTGGCTGTGAGGAGAGGACTCATGCCACCCCTGCTGCAGCTGGCCCAGTGCCATCCTGCCTGCCTGTCTCCCATTCTCTCCTTCCCTTCTAAGCCGGGGCCACTGGGCTGTTGGCTCAATGGGAGGGGGCCACCTTGACTTCCATGTGGCACATTCAGGTGGTTTTGCTTTGCTAGCTTCACAAACAGCCATCACAGAAACCCTAGCTGACAGGCACAAATGAACAAGTGAATGTGGTAGCTTTAAGTGACTGTCACAGTTAGGCAGACTTCAACCAGCAGGGCTGGGAAGACAGCTTGAGCTTCACTAGTGCCAGCACAGATGTGCCCTCCTGGCCTTTGCCTGCTAGGACAGATGAGGGTATTCAGGACAGCCTGGTCTAGGTGGTCCAGATCCAGCTGGACTGTGTAATAACTTTGAAATTGTTCTAAGAATGTGGATTATAAGGTGTAAGTGGTAAGAAGTCCCATGGTCTGCAGCCATGTTCCTCCCACCCAAGCAGATTTCTAGGTCTAGGTCTGTGCCCTACACAGCTAGAGCAGCCGGGAGAGCGCGTCCTTCTGACCACCAGCCATTCCTGATCTCAAGAGCCACGAAGGGCTGGGCTGTTGCCTTCTTGGAGTAAATATTGGCACAGTTTTCATTTGGGAGAACTCGACTCCTTGATCTAAGCTGGACTTACCCTGTGGATTCGGAAATTAAAGAAGTGAGTTGCTGAGGAAGGCCCTGACTCCTGTAAAGGGAGCTCCATGGGGACCCACGTCGGGCTGGGGCTGGTTGTGCCACCAGCATGCTGCCTCCTCTCCCAGACATCTCTAAAACATTCGAGAGTGTGCCAGGGAGGGTCGGGGGAATTCCCACAGGACTCCCGGGGCACACACAGGACCTGTCCACAGTCACTGAAACGCCTTCTAGCATCAGTGATCCAGTGGGAAATCTAGATGCGTGTAGGTCTTTGGTACTGTGCCCGTCTCCTTTGAGAACTGTACGTTGTGGCTTGGAAGAGGAAATATGGTCGCTTTGATGGGAGAAACTGAAGGACTTTTTTGAACTCAAAGGAGTTCCAGGGGTTGTGGTTGTGGACAGAGAAGGCTCCAGGTCTGCTCACCCCATCCTGGAGGGTGGCCAGCTGAACAGGTCCTGGCTGACCTGGGCGCGACCTTCCCAGTGTGCCAGTCAGAGTTCCCCAGCAGGCAGGAACATGTGAAGGTTCCGTTTCAAAATACAAATGAATGGGCTCCTCGTGTCCCTATGATTTGCCGGCTACCCCCGGGGAAACCTAATGAAAGGGAGGCTGGCCTGGGGGGTGCAAGGACCACAGTTCACTGCTCCCTCTGAGGGTTCTTGGTCAAGAGCACCAGGCATGCTGTTGCCCTTTGTGTGGATTTGTGTTCTGGATGTGGCTCCTGCGCAGAACCTACAGATTTTATCTCATAAAGCATCTTGACAAATTTTGGTCTTCGCTGGGAGCCCTTGATCCATTTAGATGTGATCGAATGACTGACCCATTTAGGCTGGAACAGACCTCCTTGCTTTGTGCTTTCTGTTTGTCCCACCTCTTCTGACGGGCTTTCTCTTTCCTGCCTTATTTTGTATTAACACTGTTGTGGGTTTAAAAAATCATTCCATTTTTTCCTCTGCTGGCCTCAACATGTAAAGAACTAAAAGGAGAAACACACACATTCACAATCATGTTTGGGAGGTTTTAGCATATCTTTCTCAGAAATTGATAGAACAAATCAGGAGGGATGCAGAAGATTGGAACAGGCTCCTTAACAAACTTGGCGTGATCGACGCCCATACGGAACAGCGCACCATGGGGCCGGGCGCGCTGGCTCACACATCTAATCCCAGCACTTTGAGAGGCCGAGGCAGACGGATCACTTGAGGCCAGGAGTTTGAGACCAGCCTGGCCAACACGGTGAAACCCTGTCTCTCCAAAAAATACAAAAATTAGCCAGGCATGGTGGCGTGCACCTGTAATCCCAGCTACTTGGGAGGCTGAGACACAAGAATTGCTGGAATGCTGGAGGTGGAGGTTGCAGTGAGCCGAGATCACGCCACTACACTGCAGCCTGGGAGAGAGTGAAACTCCATCTCAAACAAACAAAAACAGTGTGCCATGGGACTACTTAACACACATTCTTTTCAAGCATACGCAGGACATTTACAAAAATGGACCATATAATAAGCCCTACAGTAAATTTAAATAAATTTAAAATATTGAAATTATATAGGGTATGTTCTCTGACAATACTTTTACCTTTTAAGCTAGAAGTATATTATAACCAGAAATTCTTACATATTCAAAAATGAGAATTATGCTGCTAAAATAACCCATGTGTCAATGAAGAAATGATAATGGAAATTAGAAATATTTCCTGCTACTAAGAAAGTACCACAGGCCAGGCATGGTGGCTCACACCTGTTGTCCCCAAACTTTGGGAGGCCGAGGTGGGCAGATTACTTGAGTCCATGAGTTTGAGACTAGCCTGGGCAACATGGCAAAACCCCATCTCTACAGAAAAACAACACACACACACACACACACACAGCCAGGTGTGGTGGCATGTGCCTGTAGTCTCAGCTACTCAGGAGGTTGAGGTGGGAGAATCACTCAAGCCCTGGAGGTAGAGTTTGCAGTAAGCTGAGATTGTGCCACTGGACTCCAGCCTGGGTGATGGAGTGAAACCCTGTCTCAAAAGAAAAGAAAAGAAGAAAAGTACCATATGAAAATGTGTAGCATGAAGTGATACCAGTACTTAGAAATGTATAGACAAAGTAAGTGAGTATGTGGAAAAGGAAGGACAGAATTCACAAGGAGATACAAACAGAACAGCAAAGGAAATCCAAAGAAAAGTTAAAAAGGGCACGCAAATATAAGAGCAGAAATTACTGAAATAGCATACATGTAAATGATGTAATCAACAAAGCCAAATATTGTTTCTTTACAAAACTAATAACATTGACTACTAGCCTGTGATGAAATCATCAGTGAAAAAAGAAAGCACAAATGATCAGTCCAGTCTCAGCAATGAAAAAGGTGACATTACTGCAGGTGGCTGCATGCTACAGGAAGACAATAAGATTATATTATAAGCAACTTTTTGCCAAAATGCTAAAAATTCAATGAAAATAACTCCCACAAGAATACAACTTAAAACAGACTCAAGAAAAAAAAAAAAACCTGAATAGTCCCATACCATTGAAAAAAATGCATTTTGTAAGAAGATCAAACATCTTCTTACAAAAGAAAGTGTAGGACCAGGCACAGTGGCTCATGCCTGTAATTCTAGCACTTTGGGAGGCCAAGGCAGGCAGATCACCTGAGGTCAGAAGTTCGAGACCAGCCTGGCCAACATGATGAAACCCCGTATCTACTAAAAATTACAAAAATATTAGCCGGGCGTGTTGGTGCATGCCTGTAATCCCAGCTACTTGGGGGGGTGAGGCAGGAGAATCACTTGAACCCGGGAGGCAGAAGCTGCAGTGAGCCGAGATGGCACCATTACACTACAGCCTGGGTGACAAGAGTGAAACTCCGTTGAAAGAGAAAGGAAGAAAAGAAAAGAAACTAGGCCCAGAAGGCGTCACTGGTAAGTTCTATCTCACATTTAAAAAGGAAATTATTTCAACAATATACAAACTATTCCAAAGAATAGAAAAATATGGGACACTCTCTGACTCATTTTATGAGACTGGCATCATCTTGAAATTCCCAAAACTTGAGGACAGTACACGAGAACTCAATTACAGGCTAATCTCAAAAAATGTGCATAGAAGGAAAAGTACTCAACAGAGATTCTAGCAATATATTAAATGTTTTACTGAGTAAAATGCCATTACCAGCTTGGCTTCATCTTTTAGATCCAAGAATGGTTTCAGCATTTGAAAATCAGCGGTGATAATCCACACAAGAATAGATTAAAAGGAAAATTCAGATGATCATCTCAATAGCTGCAGAAAGACCCCTTGATAAGAGCCAGCACCCACCAATATTCTAAGTGAACTAGAATGAGAAAGCAAATTTCTTAATTTGATGAAGATTATATACCAAAAACGAAAAAAAGATGATAGATGTATTAGTCTGTTCTCATGCTGCTAATAAAGACATGTCTGAGACTGGGTAATTTATAAAGAAAAAGAGCCTGGGCGCGGTAGCTCAGATGTGTAATCTGAGCACTTTGGGAGGCCAAGGCAGGCAGATCACATGGTAAAGAGATCGAGACCATCCTGGCCAACATGGTGAAACCCCGTCTCTACTAAAAATACAAAAATTAGCTGGGCTTGGTGGCACACGCCTGTAGTCCCAAATACTCGGGAGGCTGAGGCAGGATAATTGCTTGAACCCAGGAGGCAGAGGTTGCAGTGAGCCAAGATCGTGCCACTGCACTCCAGCCTGGGAGACAGAGCGAGACTCCATCTCACAAAAAGAAAAAAAAAAAAGATGATAGCTGTATTAGTCTGTTCTTGTGCTGGTAATAAAGACATACCTGAGACTGGGTAATTTATAAGGAAAAAGAGATTTAATGGACTCACAGTTCCACATGGCTGAGGAGGCCTCACAATCATCAGGGCAGGCACAATCGTGGCAGAAGGCAAAGGAGGAGCAAAGGCATGCCTTACATGGCGGCAGGCAAGAGAGCGTGTGCAGGGGAACTGCCCTCTGTAAAACCATCATATCTCATGAGACTTATTCACTATCGTGAGAAAAGCAAGGGAAAACCCCACACCTATGACTCAGTTATCTCCCACTGGGTCCCTCCCATGACATGTGGGGATTATGGGAGCTACAATTCAAGATGAGATTTGCGTGAGAACACAGCCAAACCATATCAATAGCTAACATACTTAATGGTGACATATTGAAGTGTTAAAAAGCAGTATACCAAAACTAAGTTATATTTACATATACCAACAGCCAACAGTCAGAAAATATTGAAGATTTTATTTGTTGTAACAAAAAGTTCAAGAGCCTGGGAATAAATCTAAAAAAAGATCTATGTGGAGAGAACTATTGAGCACTTTTTGTGATTTCCTTGAAGCATGAAAGTTAAGAAACGCTCAAAGCTACATAGTTGCTAGGTGAGTTTGAGCTGGGATTCTCTGCCTTCAGAGCTAAGGGACGCCCCAACACATGCAAGGCAAGAGGCACCCTGAACACTGGTCCTTCACGTTAGATTTGGTGGAGTCTGAGGCAAATCAGGGAGGAAGAAATAAATAGATTATTTTAAGAATTAGTAACCTGCACATCTATTTGTGTGTTAACTCTGTTGAATGTCTGCCCCTATACCCACCAGCTCCCGGTTGTAAGCTCTGTGGATGAGGCAGATACATATGGTATCTCTGGCATCAACACTGGATCGGCTACATAGTTGCTGTTCAATAAACCTGGATTGAATTTCTGAATAACACTCTTATTTGGGTTTAAGACAGACAGTGGGCTGGGTGCGGTGGCTCACACCTGTAATCCCAGCACTTTGGGAGGCTGAGGTGGGTGGATCACTTGAGTCCAGGAGTTTGAGAACAGCCTGGCCAACATGGTGTAACCCCATCTCTACTAAAAATACAAGAAATTATCTGGGCGTGGTGACACACATCTTTAATTCCAGCTACTTGGGAGACTGAGACAGGAGAATTGCTTGAACCCAGGAGGTGGAGGTTACAGCGAGCCGAGATTGTGCCACTGCACTCCAGCCCATGCGACAGAGGGCGACTCTGTCTCAAACAAAACAAAACAAAACAAGACAAAAACAGAGAGTGAAGATGTTGGAATAAATTCATCGAATTTTTCCAAGTGTTTATTGGACCTTGGATTCTAATGGAAACCATGAGCTGGTACCATCAACACCTCAGGCTCAGCACCGTGCCTCAGTTTCCCCATGTTAACAGGCCAGTCACACATTGCTACAGAAGATAGAGCATTGTCCTAGGGCATCTCTGTTGACCTTGCATGCCCTCAGACACTCCTTCATCTTCCCCATTTAAAATTTTAAAAAATGATTCTGGCTTGGTGGTAATCTGGACTTGGATCTTTAAGTTGATGAAGGAGTTCGTAGAGCAACAGTTCTCTTCCCTGAGTGCAAATTGGGGTCTCTTGGGAAAAGTTTAAAAAATCAGGTTGAGGCCCCCACCTACACAGATTCTCCTTCATGGAAAATGAGAAGCGAGATAATAGAATGAGATGACAGATGGAGTTGGCATCTGTCCTCTCTCTAGCCATATGTATGCATGTGTAAACTCTTTATTAAAATACAATATACAAAAAAATACACATTCGATTGGTATATTTTTAAGTTGCCTGAGATTCTGCCATGCAGCCAGTACTGAGAACCATTCTTGTTGGTAAAACTGTAGAACAATCAGAGAATCAGAGTTTAGCCCTGTTGCCTCCCAGCCATTCTCCCTGCTAACCACAGAGAACTTCTGCATCTATCTGCTTTCCATAGGCAGCATGTGTTTATTTCATGTAGATTTCAGAGTGCCAGGGGCCCTGGAGCAGCCGCCGTGGCCCGCAGCAGGCTGGTGGCACTTCGCCAGAACAGTGGGACAGGGAGGGACCATAGGCCCCCAAGGATAAGCGGGCAGAGGTCTCCAGAAGGAGCTGTGGGTAGGTGGAAGCCCCTCCAGCTTCCAGGGTCGGTGTCCCAGCTGAGACTAATCCCGCCAGACTTCTCTTCACCTCCCCCTCCCTGCCAATAATGAAACCGCTGCTCTGAGTCTCAGTGCCTTGGGAAATTCTCAACTAGGAAATTAAGTAAATTAATGCACTCTCTTAACCCCTCCCAGGAAATAATTTGCATTTTGCCAGAAACTTTCAATCAACTTTGAGGCTGCTGTGAGCAGAACAGGAAGCTGTTCTGAATCTGGAATGCCTTTGCTTGTCCAGCAGACCACACTGAGACCACCTGCTCTGCCGGACCTAGGGCAGAGTCGGGAACCTGCATTTCTGGAATCCCTATTTCGGAGGGGAGAGCTGGTCAAGGAAAGGGGCTTCCGTTCCAGTGCCTCGGCGCCATCTGCGGGGAAGGAGAGGCAATGACAATTCAGGGCTACAACTGGTCCCCATAGAGGGCTGAAAGGAAAACAGAAGCTGCGAAGCCCACCTTCCTACTCCCGAACATAACTTTGAGGAATTCTTCAGAGATCCCGCGCTGTCTTCTGTATGAAGCCACCTTGTGTGCGTTACTGGATAGAGGGTGAAGCGACGCCTTGCTGCCATCTCTCTTCCTACAGCAGAGCTTGGTTCTGCAGCCACCTTGCTGGGAGGTGGGGGCAGGGCAGCCTCCTTCAGAGGCTCCCCCACTGCCCAGAGAATCAGGTCTGCGTCTAACCTTGGCACAGCCTTCCAGGGAGGCAGCCACAGACAACAGTGCTGGGCTTGGATGAGCACATCACCTGTGTGGGCTGTGGAAGGGACTCCTGCTTGGAGGGAGTGAATGATGAGAGCCAGGTGTACTTTAACATCACCCCCTAATTTAGAACTTCATATACTGTCAGGTCTGATTTTTTTTTTTTTTTTTTTTTTTTGAGACAGTGTCTCACTCTGTCACCCAGGCTGGAGTGCAGTGACATGGTCATACCTCACTGCGGCCTTGAACTCCTGGGTTCAAACAATCTTTCCAGCTCAGCTTCCCAAGTAGCTGGGACTACAGGTATGTGCCACTAGACACAGTTTTTTTTTTTTTTTTTGAGACAGGGTCTTGCTATGTTGCCCAGGTCTGTCTTGAACTCGAGCTCCTGGGCTCAAGTGATCCTTCCACCTTTGCCTCCCAAAGTGCTGGGATTACAGCTGTGAGCCATCATGCCTGGCCAAGATGAAGTTGTACACTGAAAATATTGTGGCCAGGTGTGGTGGCTCACACCTGTAATCCCAGCACTTTGGAGCGCCAAGGTGGGCGGATCACTTGAGGTCAGGAGTTCGAGACCAGCCTGGCCAACATGGTGGAACCTTGTCTGTACTAAAAATACAAAAATTAGTGTGTGCCTGTAATCCCAGCTACTTGGGAGGCTGAGGCGGGAGAATCACTTGAACCCAGGAGGTGGAGGTTTCAGTGAGCCGACATCACGCCATTGCTCTTCAGCCTGGGCGACAAGAGTGAAACTCTGTTTCAAAAGAAAAGAAAAGAAAATATCGCTCGAGTGTCTGCCTCAAATAAGATCATTGAAAGCATAATTGTAAAAGGTTGACGTTTTATGCCAATGCATGCAAATATTTGGAGGGAGAGACCAGATTCTCATTTAGACTCTTAAGGCAAATTTCATGTGTTTTCCAGGAACGTTTCCTTGGCATCGGCTTGACTTTATGCCAGATTTCTTACATCTTCTTGGCAGTGGTGAGTCCCTAACTTGCCCCAATGTTGCCTGACCTGCTCTGTTTACTAACTACAGCAACAGCAACTCACACTTACTGAGATTTCTTTTCTTTTCTTTTTTCTTTTTTTGAGATTTTTTCAATGACTTTTATTTAAATTTTATTAATTATAACATATTTTAATTTTTAAAGCACATATATGACTTTTATTATACTTTAAGTTGTGGGGTACCTGTGCAGATCATGCACGTTTGTTACATAGGTATACACGTAACTTGGTGGTTTCCTGCATCCATCACCCCGTCATCTACGCTAGGCATTTCTCTTAATGCTATCCCTCCCCTAACCCCCTGCCCCTGACAGGCTCCGGTATGCGATGTTCCCCTTCCTGTGTCCATGTGTTCTCACTGTTCAAGTCCCACTCATGAGTGAGAACATGTGGTGTCTGACTTTCTGTTCCTGTGTTAGTCTGCTGAGAATGATGGTTTCCAGCTACATCCACGTCCCTGCAAAGGACATGAACTCGTCCTTTTTCATGGCTGCATAGTATTCCATGGTGTATATGGGCCACATTTTCTTTATCCAGTCTACCACTGATTGGCATTTGGGTTGGTTTCAAGTCTTTGTTATTGTGAACAGTGCCACAATAAACATATGTAGATGACTTCCATTTTGGGTAGAAATAGCCCGGTGTGGTCACTGGCTGGGGACTTCCAGGGAGGAGCATAGCCTCGGCTCACAAGCTGAGGTGGACCTGCTCACAGAGGAGTGACATTGGTTTTGGAAGGGAAATCCAAGGGCGCATCTCCATGGTTGCCACAGAAACAGGGGATGCAGTTTGGCCTAAAGAATGCCAAGAATCTGTGGCTCATCTGATACAAAGTTCTTCATTCCTCATTCCTACTTTACTCTGGGGTCAGCTCCATTCTCCCTCACTGAAGACCAACGTCACCCACATGATAAGAAATATGACCTATGGAAGCTTCCACGTGTCACTTCCTATAGCTTTTGTAACCTAAGAGGGTCTGACCCACAGGGTCTCAGGTCCAAAGTTCAAAATCTTGGGGAAGGGCGCCAACCGGCCCAGCTTGGGCTAGATTCCCACTCCTGGACCAATCACCTGGTGCCAGGGCCAGGACCATGCAGAAACACAGCAGCTCCATCTTTGCCAAGAAGAAGGAGGGGGATTTTTTTTTTTTTTTTAGAAAAAGAGCCGCACTCACTACATAAAATTAGATATCTGTCCCAAGTGATCTACACGTCTTGCCTCCATTTCCTTACTCCAATTCACCCTTCAGACATTCGCAATCTAACTTTGGCCACCATCATTCTACTGAAGCAGCTTTCTAAGTGACCACCCATGATTTTATAGTTAATAAATCTGATGATCCTCTTGAACTGTCAACATAACAGTTGCTAACATAGGACTGACTCTAGGCATTGTCTCCACTGCAGTAGATACTTGGGCCTGTCTGTCCAGCCTGGGGGCCAGCATTTCCCCTGGGAACTCCCATTTCTTCCATAAACGGTGGGTCACGACATCCATAGGACAACAATGCCATCCTATGCCCTTGATCATAATTGGACAACCCTGGAATCAACGTGACCTTAGCTTAGCCAGATTCTTTCTTCCAGAAGTCTGGAATTGAGAAAATCAGCCCATTGTTTGAATGACTACACCAGTAACTGGTCAATGTGGAAGCTGTGGAGAGGCCACCTTTACTGTGCTCTGTAAGTGAAGAAGCAGGAAAGCTGGTCCACAGAGAAGGAAGGAAGGAATGCACAGAGAAGCAGGGGGGAGAAAACAGTGCATCTGGTGAGTAACCCTGGCAGTTGTGTGGGGTACACAGCAGAGCAGAAGCTGAAGGGTGGTCACTCAGAGGGTGCATTGCCCTCATTAGGGAGCAGTGAAGTCTCACATGGCCCCACACAGGGAGCAAGTGACTTAGAAGAACTCAGCAAAGCACTTCATGAGAGACAAAGTCAATATTCCAGCAGCATCCTGCCACACAGAGGACACCCGGGCTGGGTGACAACACCGGTCAGATTGGACGCATTCTCCCTCCCCTTCTTCCTGTCATCCCCTTGGGGGAGCCAACTGGGGCCCAAGGTGTGAGGAGGAGGAGGAGTGGAAGAACAAGTTGGAGATCACTGAGACCTGGGCCTCTTTTTCCATCACAGCAGATGCCTAGGTCAGTCCCCAGTGGGACTGGAGAGACGCTTCAGAGTGGATGAGACATTGAAGTTGTGGATTAGATGGTGCTAGACGTTTTAGTAGCTGAAATGAGACTATTCTAATATTCTAATATCCAAGATATATTAGAGTCCACCTAACATATGGTCCAGGAGTGGGTGTGACCAGAACTTTTCCTGCTCCTGTACACTCACTACTGTGCCATGGGTCTTGGCTGTTATTCCCACCAAAGAACTGTTTTCCCACCTCTTAAACCTTGGGAGCCTCTATAACTTGATTTGATCAAGAAAATAAGACTGAAGTGACATTGTGTGAGTGTTGGAGCCATGGCTTTCAGGAAGCTCTTGCAGATTCTGCACCAGCCCCCTTAGAATATAGAGCTGGCATGTCAGAGGCCCAGGTCAGCCTCCTGGAGGAGGAGGAGGGGACGCCCAGCCAATAGCTAGCACCAACCACTGGACATGAGAACAGGACCATTTAGGACCACCCACATCCAGTTGAGCCACAAGAGCCACAAGGTAACTGCACCTGCATGGAGGAACCCAGGTGAGACCGGCCAAAAACCACTCTGCTGAGCCCAGTCCAAATTGCTAACCCACAGGACTGTAAGCAAATAAAAGGCTGTTTTAAGTGGCTCAATTTTGGATGACTTGTTAACAATAAAAAGGTGATATAGCAAAGAAAGCAGACACAACGAATGCGTTTGTGAAGTTGTTTCTTGCCATCTCCCAAGTCCAGCTCATTTAATTTACAAGCAATATTTGCAAAAGGCAGACCCCTGCAGCGATACGAGATTTTCCCGTGAATATTCTCAAGTGCCTAAATGCCTACTTGGTTAAAATAGACACTTCTCAGCTGGGTGCAGTGGCTCATGCCTGTAATCCCAGCTCTTTGGGAGGCCAAGACAGGCATATCACTTAGGTCAAGAGACCAACCTGACCAACATAGTAAAACCCCGTCTCTACTAAAAATACCAAAAAAAAAAAAAAAAAAAAAAGATTAGCCAGGCGTGATGGCAGGTGCCTATAACCCCAGCTACTTGGAGGCTGAGGAGGAGAATCACTTGAACCCAGGAGGCAGAGGTTGCAGTGAGCTGAGACCGTGCCATTACACTCCAGCCTGGGCAACAGAGTGCAACTCTTTCTCAAAAAAGAAAAAAAAACGTAGATAATTCCCGTCTCTGGGACTCTCTCCTTGTCCCACTCTGCAATGTTTCCCTTCAGACATCTCCTCACAGAGCTGTGGAAAACTCAGAAGAACCCTCTCTGCAGCCTGACTGCTGGTACCCAGCACTGGCCCTCAGAAGGCAGCTGCCAATCAGGACCGAGGAAAAGCCGTGACCTTGACTGGGAATAGAAGTAGGGGCCTCGGGGTGAGCTAGCTCTGCTTTGTTTCTTTTCTGAAACAGCAAAATGAGACAAGTGTGTGCATGCTGTGCTGCTGCAGCTGCGAAATGAAAAGCTTCTCATTAGCATCCTTTGCACAGGGGGTGGGGGTGGGGGGTAACTCAGGAGCAGCTCTCCCAGTGCAGAGCTGGGGCTTCTGCTCCCACCCCAGGCCCCAGGCAGGCCCCCTAGGTGTGTCATCTGCCTCTAGCCCAGCTAGGCAAGTGTGCTTCCATTTGAGTTGGGGAGGGGGACGGGTGGAAGCCTCCTATGGGGTAATTGTGAGTCCTAATCTGGTCCCAGAATGTGGGCCCACCTTAGTTGTGGGACCCTGGGACCCCACCCTTCCCAGCCCCCTGAGCAGGGAGGGGCACGCAGAGCTGGGTGGAGGGGAAGCAGGTTCCTCTGGCCACACAGGCTCTTCCTGTACCAGGGGGAGGCCCAGGCACAGGATGACAAAGAGAACCAGAAACCAGCCAGCAGGGCCTGCCTGGCAAAATCATGGATTTCCTCGTTCCCTCCCTCCCCACCCTTCAGGCCCCAGCAGAGCCTCTCCTCCAGGCCTCCAGCCTCTCATGCAGGATGAGAGCAGAGGTTCTTAAACCAGCTCTGAGGACTGTGAGGGCCCAGGGAGGGCCTTAAAGAGAGTGACCACATACTCTCTGAAATGATGTGCAAATGATGATTTCTATGCACATTGCTCTGAAGGGAGCTTTAAACAACTAAGGGCTTGGCGGTTTGGGAAACGTTAGGGACCACCGGTTTCTGGGCCGCTCCTACACTGACGTTCCTACTTTCCTGAGTGTGGTTTCTGCTCTCTTCTCAGTTTGCATAGCTCTCTTCTCATCTAATACATACACTCTGCAGTAACAGCCAACGAAGGTGGCATATTCCAGTGAGGCTCTAAATGGGAGGTGTAGAGTACGTGAAATGTACCAGCTCTCAAACTCACACCACTGCATTTGAGCAGTAAGTTTAGCTTTAACCATCTCAGCAACCACGTGAGAAAACAGACTGCTGAATGTATCAACTTTGGGATTTGTATTTGCTGTCACCCTTAGTCCACAGCTGTAACTCGCAGGGGTGGATTTTAGGCACTCAGATTACCTGGTAGGGGAGCGATAGATAGTGAAATGGGTAGGCCTTGTAAAGGCTCCTCTTCCGACTGTACAATTCAACAAACATATTGTGAGTGTTCAAATGTGCCAGGCCCTGGAAATACCAAGACAAAAACATGGCTTCTGCCCTCGAGATGCTCCCAGAGGGCCTGGAGAGATGAGGTTCCTACAGGGTCATAACCTTTCTAAACCCCAGTTTCCTTACCTGAGAAGTGAGGACAGCAACCCCATACCAAAGGGGGCTTAGGAGAATTAAGTAGGAGCATCAGCCACAGGAGGCACTCACAGGTTTTTGGCGCACACAGATACAACCAACAACCGCGGGTGATGTCTGGCAAGGTGGGAACCACGACAGCTTAAAGGAGGAGACTGCTGTGTGCTGGGTCATTGGGGAAGGACATTCCCCAGGAGGTGGTCGCCATCTGTGCTAGAAGAATAGGTAGGATTGAAAGGGAAGTCAGGGCAGTGGGCACTTGGTGATGGGGAAGCCCAGGGAGGCCGGGGCAGGAGGCAGGGGGACCACAGCATGCCAGGAGACAGGAGTGAGACTGCTTGGTGTAAGGCTGTGTGTGTACTCAGGAGTTTTGGAAAATAAGTTTTAAAAGTTTGTTGGGGCCAACCGTAGAGAACCTTGAGTTAGAACAGGCATGCATGGCACGCTGGCTAGGTGGGCACCGTGCTCTGTGCCAGGGAAGCTTGCCACCCCCAGAGGGACACACAGCATAATGTGGCACCATGTGTCAACTGCTAAGGTGTCTGGATATTCAGATGAGCAGAAGTTTCCAAGCTGGGGTGTAATAAGTTACAGGGAAGATAAGCCTGACAGTTGGAGGGTAGATGGGGAAGCAGGAGTTGGGGAGAAGTCAGAGGGGGACCTGATAGGAAAAGGTTGCCCACTGGCCTGGGCTTGGGCGGACAGTACCGGGAGGGTTGGGGCAGCGGGGGCAGAGGGGCAGCGGGGCAGGCATCTGCAAAGGAGGAGCTGTTACGAGGTGAGCTCCATCATTCTGGAGAAAGAGGATCCTGAGGACACAGCCTACTCTAAAGACAGCCTCATCCACCCAAAATACGGCCCTTCTGGGGAGAAGCTGAGGGGGACAAGGGCGAGGCCTTAGGAGGTCTTTTGGAAGCCCCCCAGTGAAACCTCAAGAGAGAAAATCCCAGCGAGGGAAGGGGCGCTGGCCCACGGGAGTCCTGTCCTGCTGGGTTGGAGGGGAGCCCTGGGTCTGGCTCCTGTAGAGCCTGAAATAGAATCCAATTTTCGATGCCCCTAATGATGTTATGTAATGGCATTGCATAAGACCGTTACATAAATTGAAGTCCTGCTATTGACCAAGAATGTCCCCTGCCCCGAGGCTGACCTAATCCCATGCCTGAAGGCTCAGTCCCTTGTCGGGCAGTTGAATAAATCTGTTTCCTAAAGCCTCTGTCAAACCCTCCCGACCTCAACATCTCTGTCTTTAGGGTTCCTGGGCCTCCTTCTCTGTTGCTGCTTCTGCAGTGTGAGGCCTCATGCGATACTCACTCATCATCCATCCCCAGGTGAGGGCTCCAGGGAAGGACAGGATTCCTGTCCTTCCGCCAGCGTGGAACTGTGGCCGTGTACCCTCTTCGGGGATCTCGCATACTCCCTGTGACTGTGAAATACAAGACTTGTCTCTGGTTAAAAGAAATTTTAAGAATCAATAAGTGAGTGAAGAGGTTTTCTTCCCTGGGGCATGGGTGGCCTCCCCCAGGACCCTGGAGTTCACAACTATGACAAGTTTCTTGAATCTCAGAGACAGAAAAAAAACTTTACCTACTGGAAACCAGCATGTACCCTGAATGCATTCACTGAGCTGTCTCGCTTCATCTGTCTCCCTGAACATGCTAGCAGAAGCCCTCCCACCCTCAGCCCACCTCTCCAGCCCCCATCCCAGCTCCCCTTCAGGCCCTCTCCCCCACCACAGGCAGCCTCTTCCCCAGGAGCCTGTCTCCTTCCTTCATCTACGCCTCTCTGCAAGGAAATCCTGGCATGCACCCCCGCCCACCCCCCACACAAACACAATTTACAGAAACACCAAACAAAACAGTCACGTTTGATGGAAAAAGGCTGAGTTCCTGTTGCTCCTACAGTCTCCTGAAAGTCAACTGTTTACTGTCCTAGCAAAGCTATTTTAGTGTTATAGGAGTAAGAAAAATTAAAAAATCACGCAAAGAATAAAGTAACATGAAGCAAAATTTTTTATCTTTTATCTTTTTTTTTTTTTTTTTGAGACAAACAAAGTCTTGCTCTGTCACCAGCGCTGGAGTGCAGTGGTACAATCTTGGCTCAGTGTAACCTCAAACTCCTGTGCTCGAGGGATCCTCCTATCTCAGCCTCCTGAGTATCTAGGACTACAGGCTGCCTACCATGCCTGGGTAATTTAAAAAATTTTTTGGTAGAAATGGAGTCTCCCTATGTTTCCCAGTCTGGTCTCGAACTCTTGGCCTCAAGTGATTCACCCACCTCGGCCTCCCAAAGTACTGGGATTATGGGTGTAAGCCACAGCACCTGGCCTCTTTTGGTTTTTTTGAACGATAAGACACATCTCCAAAGCATAGCACAGGGTGGGTTGAAGAGCTTCTGGGCTGCAAGCTGCCTGGACCCTCGGTCCGCTCTCACAGGCTGTGATTAGAGCTACACTGCCCCAGTCCCTCCCAATAGCAGGAGCCCTCATTTCAGCCTCTGCTCCCCTACTTTGACACAGTATTGTACTCAAGGTCTCTGTTAGGAATTGCATTGTGTCCCCCAAGAAGTCCACAAAGATGTGTTGAAGTACTAGCCCTTGCCCCAGCCTCTGAGTATAGCCTCTTGAAAACAGGGTCTGTGCAGATGTCATCAGGTTGAGGTCGTTAAGGGGGCCATACTCTAATATGACTGATGTCCTTGTAAGAAGTGAAGGGACACAGACAGACATGCCCAGACTGGAGGAGACCCAGGAGGAAGACCACGGGAGGATGGAGGTAGAGGTTGAAGTGATGTGTCTATAAGTCAAGAAATTGCCAGGAGAAAGGCCTGGAACAGAGCCTCCCCCTCAGCCTTCAGAGGGAGCGTTAACACCTGACATCACACTCACAGCCTCCAGACTGCGAAGGAATAGACTTCTGCTGTTTTGAGCTATGCCTTGTGTGGCACTTTGTAAAGAAGGCCTCAGGATGCGAACACAGTGGCTTTGGTGAACACAGTGCCGCATGGCACAGCTCTGCCCTTGTCCGTGTGCAGGCAATGTCAGGAGAACAACTTTTGGGCAATTCTCAGAGACTGAGACTTGGAGCTGGGCCCAGGCTGGCCAGTGTCTGGAGTCTGCAAGGCCTCAGCCCTCTTCCCAGGTTGCTGCCCGCCTGCCCCATAAACACATCCTGAGACTCTGTGCCTTCCTTTCCGCTTCCTTCCTTTCCCGTGTTCTCTCGGAGCTGCACCTGTCTGTGCCGCCTGGTCTCCTTGGTACCTCACCAGCTTGGACAGCAGCCACCCTTTGCCAATGCCTCAGTTCAGGATGCCACAATATATGTTTTCCACAAAAACGAAGTTTCATTTTGCCTGCCGATTCCTACCTATTTTAAATCATGGCTGACGTTCACACCTCAACAAAAGTTCCCATGGCTGTGCCTCTGTGATTCACGGTTGCATCTGAAAAGGAAAGTTTTGCACGAGATTCCCAAGCCAAACTTTCACTGCTTTGTGCTTCTTCCCAGGTCTCTGCCACCAAGCACTGTCCTCTCCTAGGAGACAGGTGCGTGTTAATGTCATGTGTGTGTGTAACAGGTCTCCTGGCTGGCCGGGAGCCTGGTCCCCAGTGGCTTACGGTCTTGGCAAGTCAATTCACCTCCTCAGAGATGCCCTCCTGCCCTCTAGGTGTGAGTCCCCTGCTCCTTGCTCTTTGTCCCATGACCCTTTGCATATACATCTCTTACTGACCCCTAGGTCCACCCACAAGTCTGTAAGTGGCCTGAAGACCTTGAGTATGTGCCCTCCAGACACCTCTCTGCAAGGGGACAGTGGAGCTTGGTGTTTAAAAGCCCAGGCCCTAGGGAAATGCAAATCAAAATCACTCTGAGATGCCACCTCAAAGCCATGAGGGTGGCCACTATGGAAAACCAGAAAATAATTGATTGTTGGCAAGAACGTGGAGCGACTGGAAACCCTCAGGCACTGCTGGTGAGAATGTAGAACGGTGCAGCCACGGTGGAGGACAGCATGACAGCTCCGCAAGAAATTAAAAACAGAATTACCATATGATCCAGCAATTCCAAATCTGGGTATATACCCAAGAGAACTGAAAACAGGGCCGGGCGAGGTGGCTCACGCCTGTCATCTGAGCACTTTGGGAGGCTGAGGCAGGCAGATCACCAGGTCAGGAGTTGGAGATCAGACTGACCAACATGGTGAAACCTCGTCTCTATTAAAAATACAAAAATTAGCCGGGCGTGGTGGCGTGCACCTGTCATCCCAGCTACTCAGGAGGCTGAGGCAGGAGAATTGCTTGAACCCAGGAGGTGAAGGTTTCAGTGAGCTGAGATCACTCCACTGCACTCCAGCCTGGGCGACAGAGCAAGACTTCATCTCAAAAAAAAAAAGAACTGCAAGCAGGTATTCAAAACAACAACGACAACAAAACCAGCTGTACGTGCAGCCCTGGCCGCGGCAGCATGATTCACAACACCGTAAGGTGGAGGCAACCAAGTGTTCGTTGACAGATGATTGGATAAACAATGTAGTATAGACAGGCAACGGAATGTTCAGCCTTAAGAAGGAAGGAAATTCTAACATCTCCTACAGCATGGATGAACCTTGAGAACACCATGCTAAGTGAAATAAGCCAGTCACGCAGATAAACTGTTATTCCACTTATCAGAGGTCCCTAGAGTGGTCAAATTCACAGAGATAGAAAGTAGAATGGTGGTTGCCAGGGGTTGGGAGAGGGGAGAATAGGGTTTAATAGGCACAGAGTTTCAGCTTTGCAAGGTGTGTTAGGATTCTCCAGAGAAAGAGAGCCATGGGGGTGTTTATATACATATAGAAAGAGATTTGTTTTAAGGAACTGGCTCATGTGATTACGGGGGCTGGCAAGTCCAAAATCTATAGGGCGGCTTGGCTGGCTGGAGACCCAGGGAAGAGCCGATGCTGCTATGCAAGTCCAGAGACTTCTGCTGGGTAAGTTCTCTCTTCTTTGTCAGGGGTCAGTCTTCTGTTCTGTTCAACTGACTGGGTGAGGCCTACCCACATTATGGAGGGTAATCTGTTTACTCCAAGTCCACCGATTTAAATGTTAATATCATCCATAAACACCCGCACATAAACATCCAAGATAATGTTTGATCACATATCTGGGCACCATGGTCTAGCCAAGTTGACACAGAAAATTAACCATCACACAAGATGAAAAGAGTTCTGGAGATGGATGCTGGCGATGG